>OY796857.1:7219776-9619776 GCA_963680765.1 Agrochola lychnidis
TGAACACATGGTGGGTTCAATGAAATTGTGGTGCAATTTATATATACATAGTAGGTAGGTAGTCGAAATATAGAACAAAGGTTTTTGTATAAGATTAAGAAAATTTATCGATAACATAATTTATTTCACTCTTCCCGTAGTCTGCTTACATTGGTAAGGTAAAACAAGACTACCTCTGTCGACAAATGAATACAGATACCAACTACTGATCAACGAAAACACTCAAGATAAAAAAAAAACAACGACCTGCTTTCAAATAAATCATTTGTTAGGTATTTAAATGGGAGAGTTTTATCAATGGAAAGATAATTCAATGTTACGTTTATTTCGCAGGCTGAGCAGATCTTCAAGAAGATCTGTCCAGGCGAGGAGTTCCTGCCGCGCGCGCCCGATCCAGAGGAGATCGTGTTCGAAGATGACGTCACGCACGGGCCCGAGTTCCAGCGAGAGCACGACGATGACGGCGACGCAGACGCACCCAAGCAGTAGGCGCACACGCAACGTGCCGCGTTAAAGTCCTATCAGCACGTTTGAGCGAGTTGCCGTGCTTCCATGGCCCTAGAAAATGTGGATGGAACCAATTTATACCAACACAAACATTATTCGCCTCTGCAGACACCAAAAAAAAACCGCTATCGCAAACAGCACCATAATAAACAAACGCTTTTTATCAAAGGCGCCTCCATTCTTTCCTAGGTCCACAAGTATTTTGCTCTAGTTTAAGTCAATATAAAAAATTCGATGATTTAAATATTATAAACACGCTTAAACGTGCTGAATTCAGCTAAGATGTAATCTCAGTAAGATTCATACGCTTTGGTCGCTTGACTTCGTGCATTCCGACTGGTGCGTTAGGTTTGAGAAAGTAAGATACAGACGTCGTGAAGGCATATCTCAGAATTTACGAGTGTGATTACCGAAATTTGAGACCTGCAAAGTCTGCTTCTGCCTTGAATTCATTAATACTGATATGCGAACTTATCGCTTTGATACTTTGAACTTATTAAGGAATGAGTAGTTTTGATAGTTTTTGTAACCGCGTTATCAATTGAAACTTAGCCGGTGGCTTCCTACGTCTATCTGTGGTTTGTCAGGGTAGACTAGCTGGGTTGTCTTGATATAGTCAGCAAGATAAACTTTAAGCATTTTGAGGCAAAAAATTGTAAACGATACTAATAGTTTATTCAGCCAACGTGACGCCACGATCTTGTTGAAGACCAGTGTAATACTGACTTGATATCATTATTAGGTATTTAAGAAATATTTGTATTATCACATGGTTGCTACGCTCTCTAGAGATCTATGTTTTATTTGGCAGTATTGACGACTTATGAGTTTGGTTTTAAGACGAAGGAGTATTATTATTCAACAGACGATAATATTACGTGCAGTTGCGGTAGTATTGCTAGCTAGGATGCAGTTTTTAAAATGTTAAGCAAAACATTTTTGGACGCACCAGTCTAAATCATAGATTGTAGCACATATAATTTTTATTAAGTTATTTACTTAGCACTTTTATGATATTTATTGTCAAATTAAAATAATCATGCCTGCTTGAGCATTTATAATTCCAATAAATTGTGATTATTAGAACTTGTGTTGTTTTCTTATCAATCACTCTATGCTCTCCACCTACAAACCTGTCATCCGTCACATTGTAGATGTCGGAAATCCTTATAAAGCCAAGCGCACATTACAGCCGCAACGGGTCACAGCGCAACGCATTTTCACGCAAAAACGAGCGGTGCGACCCGCCTGTAGTGTGCGGTGGTTCATAGAAAATGTATGAAAGTGATGGAAGATTTTTGCAATGCGTTTCGTTGCGGTGCGGCCCGCTCTAATCTGCGTTAGCCTTAATAATTGCCTTGCTCTACTTGCTCAAAGCGTATTGGCAATTTATTTATGATAAATAATTTGGTTTCCACGATGTTTTCTTTGAGTGATGTCCAAGATAAACTTTTGGTGATCGCTAAGTGGCTAAGGAAATCGACTACCAATGTGACTTCAAAATACCTATCCATGCTAACACCAAATAACCTTTATTATTAGACCTCAGCCCGACTTAGGGCCAGTTTCTCGAACGAAAATTATCGCAAAATTAATGTGACAAATTGTCAAGCGCGTGTTAACTGCTGTACTTAATTGGTTGAATCAAATCAAAGATCAAAAGCCAATCGTAGCAATTTATCTGCGCTTGACAATTTGTCACATTAATGTTGCGATAATTTTCGTTTGAGAACACATACATGCATAAACTCAACTCACACCTACTTCCCATGGGGGTAGGTAGAAATTACAGAACGCCACCTGCTACGATCCTTACTCCTTTTGCCTCGCTTATGTTCACATGTCTGGTCATACACGCACGCCGGTTGCGACTTGCGAGTACTACGCACCTGACTTTTCTGAAGAACATCACCAATACCTAAGCTCACTATATGTCTCACTCACATCTGCCTTGTAAATACCTTTTGTGTCTCCTTTCATTCATCCTCTCAAAATTATAATAAATCATCAAATCATACTCTTTGCAATTTTTGTCACTATCATCTTTTAAACCGCACCGTTGCCTTATCACATCATTCCTCTGCCTATCATTCATAGTCACACCACACATGCTTCGCAAAGAAAACGTCGTTTGAGAAAAATCGCCGTTGGCCGACGTTCGCTCAGACGTAATAAAATCGCGGCGGGATTTTATCGCACACTAGTTTTCAACCCTCTGTGTTAAGCCGAGCGTTGAGAATCCAACGCAGCACGTTGGATTCTCGCATTGGATTCTCCCTTGAAGGACGCACTCTCGTCCCAGCTCGTTGAAAAAACAGTGTTAGATTTTCAACTCTCGGCGCTAAAAAGAGCGTTGAAAATCCAGTGCACGAAAAAAAATCGCCGCGATTTCATTACGTCCGTACGAACGTGGGCTTATTTTCATATTTTCTGACTAAGGGCCCGAACACACGTACTACAACCACATCAAATCGCAGCGACAAAATGTGGGCATGCAGTGGTTGCGTGTGAATAGTGTCGCTGCACTTCTTACTGTTGCATTGTTGTAACTACAAAACTCCGATGTGGTTGAACAGATCGACTCCGGCTGCGACAGTGTCGTCGTCGCATCGACGTAACGTTGCGTTTGAGATTTGGACGGCCGTTTGTGCGTGGTCTCGCTGGTGGTCGCGACGTGGTCTTGATGTGGTCGGTATCACCAACACTATTGATTTTGACAGCCAAATGTGGTTCGTGTGAATAAACTAAGGCTCCTACAAATAGACGCGACGCGACAGCGCGGCCTGAATCTAGTAGAACAATTTCGCACGTTCGCACTAGCAGAGGCATGGACATTATATAAATAAGCTTTTGATAAACCCTCATCCACTTTACTTAGAAACAGGAAGCCCTGTCTGGTTTGTGTCTTGGCCACTAACAAGATAAATGAGTAATCTTATTAACACCTAGCTGTTGTGTATTATTTATGTATAGTCTTCTGTTGGTTTGTGTAAAATGTAATAAAAACGAATATATTTTAATTCACACTTTATTTTTCTAAAACTTGATTTTTATCACAAAGCAACAAATTGCTTAGTATATCTTAAAACATCAAGAAATAAACATGATAAAATATTAAAATGGAATACTCTGTTGCAATGGATAACATACACTTACATAATAATATTTATTTTTAACACCTAATTACATTCAAACTCATAAGTCTTATCATATAAAAATTGATTATTTCTTCAAAAATTAACTAGATCTTTCCTTACATTCAGATATACATTAATATTGATTTAGTTTTCATGTCCCGGAGACATTATGACACTTTTTCAGAATAATCGTTTCTCATAAGAGAACAAGCTGTGCACATTGCCTTCCAATTGAGCCGAATAAGTCCTCTTCATGAATCTCAGATCTCCAGAGTAGCTCATTTCACGTAAGATGCCAACTGACCGAGCCCCAATGTCTTGGCAGCTGTGTTGCATGCCTGCCTGTAGATATGGCAGAAACCGCAAGACTGAGCCCTTGTCCACAATGCTTCCACTCACTCCCTGTGCCACTCGGTGCTTGTCGGTCTCCTTGTGGAAGTATCTGCTCATTGCAGCCCCTTTTCCATCCTTGTTCTCCATAGCTTCTAAACTGCCCATTCCTCTGTATTTCTTCAGCCTGACTCCATCAGAAAAGAAGTATTCTCCAGGTGCTTCTGATGTTCCAGCTAGTAGAGAACCCATCATGACAGTTGTGGCTCCCAATGCTAGTGACTTGACAATATGACCTACAGATTGTATTCCACCATCTGCAATAACTGGCACATTGAACTGACGAGCATAGGATGACACTTGATACACTGCAGTGGCTTGAGGGCAACCACAGGCCATTACTTCTTGGGTTATGCAGATAGAGCCACTGCCCATGCCAACTCTCAAGGCATCAGCACCAGCATCAATGAGATTCTTAGCTTGTATTCTTGTCACAACATTACCTCCAATAACTTGGATGTCAGGGTAGGTCTGTTTAATAAATTTTATCATTTCAATCTGATATACTGAATTTCCTTGAGATGAATCAAGAATAATCACATCCACTCCGTTATTGACTAGCAACTTGAGCCGTTCTCTGTCTGTTACACGAGTTCCAATCGCAGCACCGACCAAAAGCTGCTTGTTAGAATCTTTAGATGCATTAGGGTAGCTTCGAGCCTTCTTTAAGTCAGTTCTTGCAATAAGGGCAACCAACTCACCATCTCCATTAATAATAGGTAATTTACCTTTCTTGCTCTTTTCGAGAATGTAATTGGCATCTTGTAAAGTGACACCAGATTGAGCAGTTATCATATCATGAATGGGTGTCATTACTTCCTTAAGACTTAGTTGAGGATCTCCCTCCCTGAAGTCAATATCTCTAGAAGTGACTATACCAATTAGGCGCCCTCCCAGCTTGCCATTTTCCGTGATGGGATATCCAGTAAAACCATTTTTTTTCTTTGCTTCAATAACATCAGCCACAATATTTTCGGGGCCCATGCATACAGGATCCCTGATGAACCCATGTTTATACTTCTTCACTTTGTGTACTTCATTGGCCTGGTACTCCGGTGTGCAGTTGTGGTGGATGATGCCGATGCCGCCACAGAGCGCCATCGCTATAGCCATGTCGGCTTCGGTTACGGTGTCCATAGGAGCGGATACTAGCGGTGATTTCAGGTTAATTTTTTTTGTAAGGGGCGACGTTAGGTCAACTTCCTCAGCGGTGAAGTCTATGTACCCGGGTAGCAATAAGAAATCATTGTAGGTCAGCCCCTCCCGGTTTTCGAAGATCTGTGCAGCAGAGAGTCCATCGCGAAGATCTACATCGGCCTTGGCAGACATTTTAGCGGCACGTGGACGTTAGGATACTTTCTGTAGGCTCTGTACTATACAGTAATCACGACTATATACACTGTACGTATGTCGATCACATAAAAGAAACCTGAAGCTTGTTATAGGATCCTAAGTATGTGTTGTAGAACAAAAATGCACACGTGGTGTGTGTTTTAACTTAAAACTCGTTCTGAACAGTGAACTTATTAGGACTGGATTTATAATATCTTCTCTTAGTAAACTTGGCGTGGTAAAGGGTAAATTCTCAAAAATAGATTTCCGAAAAAATAGTAAATCTTTTACAAAAGAGTAACACCAGCTACTCCACGTTCTATTGAAATGACACTGACATTTGACAATAGTTTGAGCTTCCTAGTGTTACCATATTTGTAGAAGAGTTGTCAATTTTTTTTGTTTTTTGTAACTTTATTTTTCTGATAGCATCACTGATAATTTTAATAATTTTCTCCGAGATATAAATATCTGAGTGGGACAGACACTTGATAGCTAATAGATTGTTGCCAAGACCAAGTAAGAACAAAAGAGAGAGCTGCAAGATATTTTGACCGAGATGTGCTAAGTTGTTCAATTTAGGGAATTTTTCTGAATTGGCAATTTTGTGAAGTGCAAGTCATAGATAACACACAAAAGCCTACTCACGATTATCTAACGATCAACTTGTAGATTCAATGAGGAAAACTGCCACTTGTTCACTTCCGATGTCGCTACTATTAATAGACCAAGAATTTGATAGTTATCCTATCATCCATATTTTTTTCGTAAACAAGCGACTTCTTTTACGCATTCCGCAAAGGTAGCCCGCGAAATTCAAATTTTATCACGTTTTTTGCAATTTGCAGGTCAGTGTCAGGTTGTTTCTTGATCAGAATATGATTCGCGACCATAAAAAATGTGTATTTTCAGAATTATAATCATTAATACATCTCTCCAAGTTAGATTTGTCCCATTAAATGACTTTTCATGATATCATGACATTTTAATAACGTTCATAATTTATTGATCTTTCCACTAAAGCTGCTTTTTATCAGAGATAGACGATTCCTATTTCCTTAACTCGTCTTTTAATTGTGCTAAGTGTAGCAGTGTGTGCAGTGTAGTGTAGCAGGTGTATATGTAGGTATGTGACTTGCAGTGGCAAGTCACATACCTACATATTAAATTTGTGATCGATACAACAGTGAACACATACACAATAATGATGGTTTGTGGACGGACAACAGTGCTGCCACCTACAACGAACTTTCAGTTTTCAACGCCATTTTTAAATCGAGGTTATATGTACTCGCGTGATTCATGCAACCACGTTCACAAGATCATTTCGATATTACTTTAGTTTTTAATACTTTTATTATACGCAATCAATAGCATGCGGCATGTCTTTTTCTTCCATGTATCTCAGAAGTCGGCAGAATGTTAACACAATAAAGATCTAAATCAAAACACCTAACGGCTGTAAAATTAAGAAAACATAGAATTACATGAAATGAAGAAAAGCAGTTTTGAATCAATATGATATTAAAGTTACAGTGATATTCGAATTTCGTTTCTGACCGTACTTGTTTGTACAGACGCCAGCACATCAAGCTACTACAATCTGTCAAATTTATTTAATAGATTTTCAACTTTATTACTGCAGTGTAAGGTTCAAAGTTGATTGGGAAAATTTGACAGTTTCGGGTAGCTTGATGTGCTGGCGTCTGTACCGTTCGCGCCACCGTTGCTGTGTTCCGCATTCGGAACGCTGCTTGGTGGCAGAAATTGACGGAATCCATGTATGGCTTATGATTTGGACATTATCTTCCTCTGCATCAAACAGCATTCCTGTATGCCTAGGCTTTGAACGAAGTTCCTTTCGCTGTATTTATATCAATACTGGAAATTAAAAATGTCGTAAGGGACATTGTATTCCCTGTCCCTTACGACATTTGAAATTTCCAGTATCGATATTATTTATTAATACAATAATACTATATCATACACTTTCTTTTAAGCCTTCAGTAAAAAGCTGTTATTTTGAAAATACAAACAGACACTCAGATTCAGAATCTTTGTTTGTTAACACTTCAATTTTATTTATTTGTAGTATGTATAAATAGACCAATGGAATAATGCTCTCTCTCGATAATATCCCTGTAAGAAGAATTTGGTAGAATCTGTAGAATGGGAATAGAATATTCATTCGCTCGTTTAGTATAGGTAAGTATAAAAAAAATAAGAAAAAATAACTAAAACCCATCTACGACAAAAAAGTCAACTAAAAAAGTATAAACAAGACTTCACAGACAGACACAGTAAAAATCCAGTCACAAGTTAGCCATAAATCGAACAGATTACGTGAGACTTTTTTATTTATTTCATGACTTTATGTCCTCTAGAGGTCGCCATATTCATGATGAGTAGTCGTAGTAGAGGGTCCACAGTCTACACTTACCTCCGTATTTCATTTTAGATTTATATCATCTTCTTTTTTACCCACGACGGAACGGAGATGGTATTTCTTCTTCGCTTCGCTCTTGACTGCGGTCGTGGTCACGATGAATTGTGTCTAATCGCAGGTGGAGTCGTAGCTCGCCTTACAATCTCTCTCCATCTGATTCTGTTACATGATAGTCTGGAGCATTCCTTAGCAGCATCTCCAACCGCGGATTTAATATGATCGGACCACCGGTCGGTTCACCTCCCTCGTGGCCTGCTACCCTTTACTCTGCCCTGCACCATTAGACGCTTTATGGTGCCAGTATACCGTCTCGAGACAGTCAAGGCTTTTCTGTACCTAGGCTCCATGTTTGGTATCATCACAACGGTTGTTTTGCATTACTTTTATAATTGCTCTCAGTGCGAAAATTATGTACCTAGTTACTACCTATTTACTTATCATCAATTTGTACTTCCTATAAAATTGCCAGCATCGCATCGTCACGCTGGTTTCTGCGCGTCGTAATCAACGTGACGTCTCGGTTTTTTTTTATTAAATTAGAAAGTTAATGTACGGTAGGTATCTACACAAATGATTCCAATCCGGGTATTTCCGATTCTTTTTTTTTTGTGAATGTAAAGCTGACAGTCTGTTTGATTGGAATCACTGATGAAAGTTTTAAGGGTAAAACAATGTCTTCGTACGCCTATAAATAATTTACAAACGAACTTTATTTCAACATGACTCACAAGGTTAAAATAAATCACTTACATTAATTCCCTTAATTTTAGATTAAATAATTTACCATTTTGTCTACCTATTAATAGCTTCACCACCTATGTGAAGGTTTACCAATTTTTAGCAGTATGTAGGTTCCTTCACATAAGTATTTTTAATTAACCTCCACTTTTTCACGCGTTTGTCTTAACTTAATCACCGCTAGAACACTGAAAGGGTTGAAGTGTTTTTCAGGGTAATTTCTGTGTGTCCCTTACATGTCAGCAATTTTTATTCACTGGTCCGCCTTGACGCACTGTCCGTTTACCTTGACGAACCCTGCAGGACACGGGTCGCCGTTAAACGATGATCGTTCATCCAGACTAATTGCTGGAACGGTTTCATTATTCGGAGTGTTTGTATTCAAAAACACTGGTTTCACTGTTGTCACATTTTCACTTTTCACATTTACGGTATTCTGCCTTTTATCTGGGTTTATGACGTATCCTGGGGTTCTGTTATTCTCAAAATGTATGTCTTCGTACACATCGTTGCTATAGACGCTATAGTATTCGATGTTATTCACTGGATCACTATCGTACAAAGGTCGATTCATCTTGTCTGGGATCTTAGAAGAAACAAATAGTTTCTGTTCCGGTTGGTTCTCTCTCACGGTCGATGGCAGGTTATGGTTGCCACTTCCATTGGATTTTTGCGGCAGGTCACGATCAGCTGGTCGCGGCGGATTTGTGTACAGCCGCGGAGGAGGTGAAGTTCGAAGCCCCATATATTCCTGATATGGAACTGGTTTGCGATCAAACGCAGGCGCGTGTAAAGGTCGTAGGTTGGTAGCTTTCAACACGACTTGGCTGTGGATTTTTCCTACTATTAAAAACGCTAAAATTAGTAATTCCCTCATGACAGGGTAATTTTACTATGAAAGGATTTTTTAATACAAACGAATAACTTTTTAAAATATAGCAGTAAATAATGTGTTGGTTGAGAAACAGCTGGACGCGTAATAAGGCATCTGTTTGTTGTTCATTGGGCGTCACGCTTTTTGCACTTAAGGCCAAGACACAAAGTTAATTATGGTTTCGTGAACACAAAATGGTTAATCATCATAATAGCAGTTAGCTGGCTCGTCTTCCTACGAGAATGTTGTGATGTATAATTAAGTAGGTACAATTCATACGTACAAGTATACGTAAGTAACATAATTAAGTATTTAGATGTGTCATATAAATTTCAGGTATTATTTTTCCTCAATGACATAGATATAAATAAGGAAAAAATACATTAAATACCGGTTTCCATAAACTTGACAAACTGCAGGTGTCGTACCTACTTATTAAAAAGTTTTCCTATCTAATTCCATGATTAGACAAAAAAAAGAATTATGTAAGTACCAATGTTTATAGAACGATAAATATTTACAAAATTCTGCAGGTATTCTCCTTAAAGGTTAATAATTAGATATTTATTTATAGACGAGATATAGTGATTGTCTTCATAACAGGTACTTTGAAGGTGGTTGTGTATGCTGTAGTAAAAAAACTTTTATGTGGTAGTAGTTTTATTATGAATTAACGATGACAAGAAATAGACATCTTATTGCCTCAACGAATAAGAATTATTAAAAAAAAAATGGAATATTACTTTGGTTCGGTCAGACTCAGCCAGGCATGTTATTTCGGTAAGAATTGGGCCAAAAAAAAGACATATAAATGTATTTTTAGATTGAATCGACGGGTAGGTATTGTTTTATTACTGTTTGTATTTCCTGTGCGTGTCCCAAATAAAATATTTTTCTTTTACTCTCTTACTATACACAAATAAATGTATCAATTTGAGTTAAATTTTATTATAATCGTCACATTGCCTAAAGCTGTTTTTACATTTGTTGATCTTGTATCCTTATGTCTAGTCCCAAGTCCTCGTCTTCGTCGGCTGGTTTCGGTTTACTGTTATCTGTCTCTCTTTTGGGGGCATTAACCTCTATTTTGTCGCCACCGTAAACATAATCGTTGGGTCCAAGTGGTACGAATAGAGGATAGTCATCTTCAGGTTTCGTATTTTTGTCTGGCTTGTATCCGTAACTAGGTTTAGTGACGCTACCTACTACGGGCTTGGTTACGTGTTCATTTGTTTGATGTTGATATCCATCTTGGTTTGGTTTCTCAGAAGGCTGATTATTATAGTTGTTGCTATTCGGAGGTTTTCCGAATATGTTGTCGAAGTTTTCGTTCTCGTTGTTGGGATTCCCCTCCTGGTTGTTTGGGTTTCCATTCTGGTTGTTGGGATTCCCCTCCTGCTTGTTGGGGTGTCCATTCTGGTTGTTGTAGTTTCCATATTGGTTGTTGGGGTTGCCATTCTGGTTGTTGGGGTTGCCGTTCTGGTTGTTAGGGTTTCCATATTGGTTGTTGGGATTGCCATTTTGGTTGTTGTAATTTCCGTTTTGATTGTTGGGTCTTCCATTTTGGTTGTAATTACCGTTCTGGTTGGGTCTCCCATTTTGATTGTTGTAATTCCCGTTCTGGTTTCCATATTGGTTATTGGGATTCCCATGATTGTTTGGGTTTCCATATGGTCTGTTAGGATTACCATACTGGTTGTTGGGATTCCCGTTTTGGTTGTTCGGCTTATTGTATAGATTATTATTGGGGTTTCCATTTCCATACTGATTAGGGTTCCCGTGCTGGTTCTGAGGGTTCCCATATTGATTATTGGGATTCCAGTTACCGTTGCCGTTTTGGTTATAATTGTTCGGGTTTTGGTTACCGTGCTGTCCGTGATGATGGTGGTTGTGGTTGTGGCCGTTGTCGGGAGTTGGTCTGTTATTGTAGTTGTTACCTTGAGGACGGTATCCGTTTTGATTTGGTGGTCCATCATCATCCACAACGACCTCCACGACAATGGTCTCAGCCGGCGGTTTGCCTGGCTTGTGTCCTGGTTGGCGATGATTGTTCAGAACTTGCGACACGCCTCCCAAAAACGCACCAGCGACATTGTGGGCCGCATCATGCACTGTAGAATGTACGTCTATTGCTCCACCCAATAATCCATCTAATAAACCAGCGTTACACTGACAACTCACAACTATTATAACAAGCACTAAGAATAAGAACTTCATTTTTAATTAAGTTAATAAATAAACGTGGAGACGAGGTGCGCTCGTCCTAGTCTGACTAAGTGCGATGTTCGTTTACCTATGTGTGCGCAACGAAGGCGTCATCTTCACAATACGATTGCTATTCTCTTATAAACCTGTTTTGACTGACAAGTTTATTTAAAAAATTGTAAAGTTATTCAAAAACTAGAAACCCCCTCTAATTGATTGTTTCCACTACACAACGATATGTGATTTACTTGGTTGTGACGGTAGGGCGGGTATATATTTTAGTGTGATCAATATTTAGGTAGGTACCTATTTATAATTTTAGTTGAAGGTAAAACTTTTACTTTTAGTATTTGTAAAACATTTCCAATATTATATCCATATGTGGTGACAAATTAGATACCTAGGTGTTATTAAAATGGAAATATTATTTTTACATATTATATGGTTACTTTACAGTATCTTTTCGGACATCAAAATCGTAGTCGTAGTAGTTATTATTTTTATTAATATCTTGTTTAACTTTGGGTCGTTTAGTATTTCCGTGAAGCATTGACGCGATAACTTGCTCATAAATGGGTTTATTATTCGCAGGCTTATCCGACAAACTCGTTCCACCGTGGACAGTCGGCTCACCTTGATTTTGTGTTTGAGGTCGCTGCTTGGTCACTCCGAGAGGTTGAAACGGTCGCGATTTCACTTCATTTGGGCTTGGGGTCGGCAAATGGTTTCGTTCTTTTCTTTTCAAGACAATTTTTGATGGAAACGAACTTGATTTGATGAACTTTTTCATGTCGTCCACAATCTTTTTAAACTGGCTGTTTATATCTTGGTTGAAGATGCCGAAATTGTTTGAAGGATGCACGATGGGTGCACCTGTTGGTTTTGCTCGCACTTGGATTCTGTGTTCAGGTGGTTTGGTAGACGTCTTGTGTATGAGGTCTAGTACATCGTCTACAGAACCGAGGTCTGGGTTGATCAGTTTATCGGTTAAAACACAGGATAAGATTGCACATAACAGGGTCACACGAACTAACATTTTATAAACATTAATGCGCTCAGCTGAAGAGAATTCGGAATTACTACTGACTGCATTTCGTTGCATTTAATTATACCTAGTGTAATTAATAAGTCATTATTTAATCATTTAAAACGAATGAAGTAGGTTTTAGACAAATTAAGATGACCATTTAAAGTCTATTCGCCCTTGTATATTTTGATTGGTAAATAAAGCGAGTTCGGGATTTCCAATAGCAAAAAGATCAAGATCAAGTTTTATTGAAAACATTTGAATATTCTATCAACATTAAGTATTTAAAATTCTGTGTGCGTTACGTAGAACATATGAATAAAATATTAGTAAATACGCACAAGACTGGTTATTTACAAATGATTAGGTACCTAAGTATCTATGTGGTATCAATAAAAGCAAGTGTTCGCAGTATTATAAAGTGGCTTGTCTGCATTTTTTGTTGAATATTTTTTTGTCGTTAGAAGATACACAGCCAATTTATTACTGCTACTACAGAATTGCAGTATTAAAAGAAGGTAAAAAAATTGGCTAATTTTTGTTTCAAACAATTTACAAAAACAAGTTGTTTTAGTACCTGCTACTAGTCATATTTAAAAGCATTATTAAAAATAACTGTTTTATTTTTTAATAAAGGTTGATAATGCTATAAAACGATTCCGAAATTCCGAATGTCTGACAACCAGTCTTACCAAGGATATCGTGTTACCCAGTACCTAACTGGGTTGAGGAGGTCAGATAGGCAGTCGCTCCATGTATATGCACTGGTATTCAGCTGCATCCGGTTAGACTGGAAGCCGACCTCAACATAGTTGGGAAAAGGCTAGGCAGATGATGATTGCCATAAAACGATTACTTTAAAGCAAATAAAACAACTGCAGTTTTAGTTGAACTGTATTAATTAACAAGAATTTTAAAACGTGAAGACAAAGTTAACAGTGGGTATTTACTGTAATTAATAAAATCTCTGTGGCTTCATTTTACGTAGGATTTACCTTGAACCGGTTTTACCCAGATTAAATCCGGTTTCTGAAATGAAAATCAACGACGTGAAAAAATTAGACGTATGTCAAATGATCGGTTTGGCTGCAGAAAGTAGGATAAGTAGTATTTAGTAGAATATGATTCAAAGTGTAACCACTAAATTTATTTCTATGAGATTGCACAACAAAAGAAAATTGAATAATTTTATAATAGGAAATAAATAATGCTTTCTTGAGATTTTATCAATTACAATAAACGTACATAATGATGTTAATAGAATATAAGAATAACGTATAAATGTTAGTAAATTAAGTGGAAACATTAGACATAGTAACAGCAGTTAAGTACCCGTACAAAACAATGACTTATCATAACATTTGGCTTTAAACATTTCTTGTACAATTAACATAAAACGCCAACATGGTGGCTATAAATGGCTGGTGGCACACTAGACAATTACTAAAGTTCGTTTATTGTATCTTCTCTCGTGACGCTATTGGTAGCACTGCTGTCAGTCGCCATTTTGAACTATTAAGCTTGACAAGCAATGGTGCCAACATGACGGCAAGGGACAAGTGAACGGTCTGTAGTTAGCGCAACTGGGCGTCTATCTTTTTACCAAGAGACCGCATTGAATGAATGGGCAATTTGTATTTCGTCAGTATAGCAGTGCAAGGGTCTTTCGGCACGCGGCCAAAATCAGAACTAACGCTGCCATATTGTTTTTTCAATACATTTCATAAACGTTTATCAACAGCGTTTCACTGTTAAATTAAATATTTTACTATAACATTATTCGAGCTTCAAATGATCCTTCAAGCACTGTATGTGTATCTGTCTTGTTTGACCCGTCGATTGTTACTTGTTTCGACCTCGACTATTCCGACAGTTACTGTGCGTTCATTATAACTTGGCCCGTGACGCGATTGGTAGCACTGCTCTGTCAGTCGCCATTTTGAACTCTATTAGTATGAAAACTAAGGTTGACAACCAATGGTGTCCTCATAACGGCAAGGGGAACGGTCTGAATTTATGTTGTATGAAATAGCACGAGAAAGAAATGGTAACAATTTTTTCTTTCTCTAACTTTTTTCGATACATAAAGTCGTCATAACCTTTTTATTACTAGTACTTCATGGTAATTAGCACGTATCTATGTATAATTGTCGCGTTTTAGCGTGGCAATAGCGGACATTGCCCTTTCCTTAATATCTCTCCGTAGGAATCCAAACAATACACTATGTATGGTTTTTCGTTATTGGAACATGTTGAAGATGACGATAGATATGGACTTTATTTTAGTTTTTGAAATAAAATATGCTAGAAAATGTAGGTGGGTCAATGACCGCTATTGCTATGTTAAAATGCGACAGCTATAGCCTTACTTATCAAGAGTCAGTGCTTTGTTTTGTAATGTTGCCAGCCAGCACAATAATAAAATTGATAAGGATGCCACCATCCCAAATTTTGATTATCAATTAAAACTTTGGACACAATCTTTTACAACTCATTATTAAAATATGAACGAATAATTTAATTATAGTTTAACTGTTGTTTAAATTACATTATTTTATATACAATCTTATAAGTATTAAGGCACATATTTTTTAGGTGTAATTGATTAAACACGGTTCTGTGATCTAAATACATTGTAACATTACACTATGATCTTCAATTTGAAATCTGTATATAATAGATGGATTAAGAAAAACAACAGGACTAGTTAAGCACTCAAGCCACGGATGTTTTGCATTGTAATTCCTCGTAATTTAATGACTAGGTTTAAACTGTATGTATAATAATAAATTGCAGAAAAGAACGCCAATGATTCGATATATTATAAACGTTTACGTTTTCATCTTGTTTACCGAAGGAATTCATAAATTAGCTGGCTCGATGCACATACTGCTAACGTCGTGTGCTTACGAATGGCAAATTATGTCGTCATCATGCCAGGAACAATTACATTGTGTTTGTTCTCAGAAATAATAGCATTGTAAGCAATTAAAAATGAGTAAAGGTTATAAATTATGAAGGTGTATCAATTATGAGATTACGTGAAAGATTTCTTTGATATTTAGTTGCGCTTGCATTGTGCTGAGACTCAGTGAGAATTTTAAGAAAATCATATTTTCAATATTTGGTAGTTACATTTAATTATACAATTACTACATTTACTTGCAATTCCAAATGGCTCATTAATTAAATTATAAGGTACATCCCCATTTGATGCGCTTGCTATCCGCGATTCTATAACAAAATAGTATAGCACCATCTTACAATATTAGTCACTATCGAGCTCCAGCTCGGATACACTCTGATATAAATTCGGTCACAGTTTCTACTACACTATAATTAGACGCGAACATTAACTCTGTATAATAATCGATTAACGTCCGATGAACACATGATCTAAGTCTACATCGAGATTGCACTTCAATATTCGTTCACAAAGGTTCGATACGACGCGTTTATATGCTGACATTGTCGCTGATGGTAGATATGGGGGCCCGCTTGGCCTGCGCCGGGTGCACGGGGCAGGGCGCGGGCGGGGGCCGCGCGCGCGGCCGGCCCCGCGGGGCCCGGGGCCCGGCGCGCGCCGACTTGTCGAACACTTTGCGGTTCTTAGCGTTGGCCGGCGCGGCCCGCCGTCAGTCTATCACGTGCTTTATCTTCACGTACAGCACGCACGCGAACAGGAACCCGAATATAGGGATGACCGCCATCCCGACCCCGACCGCTGCTAAGATGATCAGGTGGTCCCGTATGTGGTTTGTGAAATGTCGTATGCAGCCCTGGAATTGAAAAAGAAACTGTTGTAGTAGTGTTCGATATGATTATAAACAAATTACTGATATTGAGATACAAATCTAAGTTATCTAAATCCGTAATATCAGTGTCCTTAAATTGATAATTTTTGTTTATTTATAATCTAAAAAAAAAAAACAATGAAATGACACCAACAAAACTGTAAGATACTGCTGCAGAACATTTTAGCAGCTATATCAAAATGTGTTTTATCTGACTGTAGTGTGAAAACAAGACGTAAATAATGTTTTCATTATTTACCTTAGCATATAGCATTGAGTATGAAGCCCAAACAAACGATGGATGGAGTGGTGTAATATGGTATGGCTAGAAAGGGAGTATCAATGCTTAGAGTTTCCTATACATAATTCCGCACAAACGTCTCCATACTCCAAGAACTCGGCATCAAACAACGTCTATCAACACTAGTACAGTCTCAAATACTGAAGTTTTTGAAGTGAAAACTTCTTTAGGCGCGTTAGGCATTTTTGAGATGGGAAAAAACAATTGAACTCGCGACACCGTTACCGACACCTCGTTTTTGTAAACGCTATTGTGCTCTTTATTTATATTACGTTACGGATCAATGTTCTATGCAAGGATTTTTACTTTAAAGGTTTTGGAAGTATTCTTTTGTAAACGCGATTGTGCTCTTTATTTAGATAAGTTTACGGATCAATGTTCTATACAAGTATTTTTACTTTAAAGGTTTTGGAAGTTTTTTTTGTAACCGCGATTGTGCTCTTTATTTAGATAAGGTTACGGACCAATGTATAGAACATTGGTCCGTAACCTTATCTAAATAAAGAGCACAAGTATTTTTCTTTCTTCTTAACATTGTATCTAAATGCCTTTTGTAATTGAATTTTTTTTTTTTTTATTATTATTTACAATATGTCATTTTGTCTATTCTTCCGTCGACAAACCCGTAGAAAACCTGTTTCTATGATTATCATGCTACGTTTGCAGAGATGACGCTAATTCAGAAGTATGGAGGAAGGGGACATGTTGCGACGACCCCAAATAAATTGGGATAAGAGAATGATAACCTTATATAGCACAGAGATCGATCGGAGAACCGAAAAATATTAAAAAAAAGATAGAAAGAAAATTCGTTTATTTGCGGTAAACATGACGCAAAATTAACAAATTGGGGGAAAATGGTGCCGATTCTCTTGTACACCGAACTAAACTAACTAAACTATCACTAAAATTCCTTACTTTTGACTATGAGAATCTCAAAGCTATTCTGCAAAATAAATTCTCTAAATTTAAAAATAATTTTGACACATCTAAATCGAATTTGACAATCGCGACTCCACACGTGATACCTAACCACGTGAATCTTTTTAGAGCCGGAGGCGCGCAGGGGGGGCAGCCTCGACGTGTTTTATATGGATTTTTCATTTTTTGTATGGAAAATAAGAAAAAATATTACCTACATGTAGAGTGTTAGGGGTTTAAGGATTTTATAAATGGTGTCGAAATTTTCATTATTTTTGCGATTGGACACACCGTTCTCGAGATATAAGCAAAAGAAAAAAAAATATTTAGTACTGTTTTTTCATCTGAAGTCGAGCTGTTGGTTTGAATTTTAGTTCATGACAACCAATTTTATTCCACATGTTTTTAGTCGCGATTAAAAATAGTCATATTTAGTTAGAAAATCTTAATTTTAGGTTCATCATCATCATCATTTCAGCCGAAAGACGTCCACTGCTGGACATAGGCCTCCCCCAAGCACCGCCACTTCGACCGATTCTGTGCTTTCCGCATCCAGCGGATTCCTGCGGCCTTCACAAGGTCATCGGTCCATCTTGTGGGAGGCCTTCCAACGCTACGTCTTCCGGTACGTGGTCGCCACTCCAGAACTTTTCGACCCCATCGGCCATCCGTTCTGCGAGCAATGTGCCCTGCCCATTGCCACTTAAGTTTGGCAATTCTTCGAGCTATGTCGGTTACCTTGGTTCTCCTGCGGATCTCTTCATTTCTGATTCGATCACGTAGGGAAACTCCAAGCATAGCCCTCTCCATTGCCCTTTGGGTGACTTTTAGCCTTCTGATAAGGCCCATTGTGAGCGACCACGTTTCAGTACCATAGGTCATCACTGGCAACACGCACTGGTCAAAGACTTTCGTCTTGAGACACTGTGGTATGTGGGACGAAAAGATATTGCGTAGCTTCCCGAACGCTGCCCAGCCGAGTCGGATTCGACGATTGACCTCTTTCTCGAAGTTGGACCTACCTAGCTGGACAATTTGTCCTAGGTAGACATACTCGTCCACAACTTCAAGCGTAGCGTCTCCGATCTTCATGGGAGTGGGTGTCACATGGGCATTTGACATGACTTTTGTCTTGTCCATGTTCATTTTAAGACCCACTCTTTCGGAGGCTCTACTGAGGTCATCGAGCATTGTACTGAGTTTCTCCATGGTCTCAGCCATGATAACTATGTCGTCGGCAAACCGAAGGTTAGTGATATACTCGCCATTGATGTTGATGCCTAGCCCTTTCCAATCCAGAACCTTGAAGACATCCTCCAGTGCAGCGGTGAACAGTTTCGGAGAGATAACGTCTCCCTGTCTCACACCTCGCTGCAGAAGGATAGGTTTCGAGGTCTGGTCCTGGAGTCGAACTGACATAGTGGCGTTTTTGTACAAACACTTTAGCACCTCGATGTACCGATAGTCGATCTGGCACCGTTGAAGAGACTGCAGCACAGCCCATGTCTCGATCGAATCGAAGGCTTTCTCGTAGTCCACAAACGCTAAGCAGAGAGGCTGGTTATACTCTTCGGTCTTCTGTATAACCTGCCGCAGCGTATGTATGTGGTCTACGGTGCTAAAGCCTTTACGGAATCCGGCTTGTTCGGGAGGCTGGAAGTCGTCAAACCTGCGCGCGAGACGGTTCGTGATAACTCTTGAAAACAGCTTGTAGACATGGCTCAGAAGTGTGATGGGCCTATAATTCTTAAGCAGGGCATTGTCGCCCTTTTTAAAAAAGAGTACCACCACACCTCTGTTCCATGCCTGTGGCGTTTGACCCTCGAGTATGACGGAATCGAAAAGCTTCTGGAGGGCCTTAAGAACAGGTTTCCCCCCGGCCTTCAGGAGTTCAGCCGTAATTCCGTCATCACCCGGCGCCTTGTTGTTTTTAAGTTGCTTCAGAGCCATCCTAATCTCGTACAAGCTGACGTCCGGGATGTCTTCGGTATAGTGTCGGGTCAATCTAGCTCTTGGGTCGTTTGCTAGATTCGTAACGGGGTTACTGGTTGACGTGTATAATTGTCCATAGAAACTCTCGATCTCTCTCAACAGCTCAGGTTTGGCGGATACGATTCTGCCATTATTGGTCTTCAGTTTCGCAAGCTGGCTCTGTCCAATAGACAGATCACTAGCAAATACCTTGGAGCCCTTATTCTGCTCTATTGCGTCCTTAATACGGTTCGTATTATAGAGTCGAAGGTCGCTTTTCAAGGACTTAGAGATCTGTCTATTGAGCCGCCGGTATTTAAGCGCATCGTCTGAATACTGCAGAATCATCTCGCGCCTCTCCTCCATGAGCTGTAAAGTAGCATCACAGAGCCTCTTGTTTCGATTTGTACGACGGGTCTTGAAAAACTTGGACCCGACCGTATGGACAGTTTCCACGAACCCATCGTTATAATCGTCCACGGAGCTCCCTAGGCACTCGAAACGATTCTGAAGTTCGAGCTGAAAGTTCTCGGGGTTTTGGACTTGGATCGGTGCTGGGCGGAGCGTAGACTTCATCAGTCGAGATCTTTCCAGCTTGATATTCAAGTTCAATGTGCCTCTTACCATACGGTGATCACTTCCGGTTTTCACCGCGTTGATCACAGAGACATCATTGAATACTTGCCTCTTCGTCGACATAATGAAGTCAATGTCATTTTTTGTTGCACCATCAGGGCTCTGCCAGGTCCACTTTCTGTGCTCACGTTTTCTGAAGAAGGAATTCATCATAAAGAGGCCTTCCTTCTCCATAAAACTGGCCAGTAGTTGACCCCTGTGGTTTCGACGTCCAACTCCAAATTGCCCCACTCGCAGCTCATCATCGTTTCGTTTGCCCAGTTTCGCGTTGAAGTCCCCCATGACAACGGTGAAGTGAGTTTTAGAGCCATGCATGGCTCTGGAAATATCCTCATACATGGTCTCCACCTCATCGTCGGGGTGTGACGAGGTCGGGGCGTAAACCTGTACGACCTTCAGCGAATATCTTGCGGATATTCTGAGTATAAGGTACGCCACCTTGGTCGACACACTCTCGATCTTCACCACGTTGCTCACAAGGGACTTATGGACGATAAACCCGACACCACCTTGGGACTGCTGGTCGCCCTCCCGGAAATAGAGCAAGTTCCCGGATTTGAGGATTATCGAGTCCTCGCCCTCTCTTCGGACTTCAGATAACCCTACTATACCCCATCGTAACTTGCTCAATTCTTCTTCGAGTTCGATGATCTTTTCGTCGGTCCGGAGTGTACGCGTGTTCAATTTTAGGTTAAAAACATCAAATTCAGAATAGCAAAATTGCCATTTTCACTAAACTAATATCTCTGTGCCATCTTAGTACTGTCAAACTAAAATTTAGTTAAGTTGTGTCGCTTTAGTCTATTTCAGAATGGGAAATCGTTGTTTGACAGGAATAAACTAAATTTTGGTGATTTTTAGTTTAGTTTAGAGGCATTTGTGACAAGAGAATCGGCACCAATATGCGTCACATCCACGCAAAACGGCCATCGCTCAGCATAATGCTGCGACCCTATGCGAGACAGAGCCCCAGCGCTGGTTTTCAGCGACAGCCGGCGCTGACGTAATGACGTCAACCGGTGCAGCATATAGTGAAATAAAAAATAAAATAAATACAATACTTAGTCCTAAATGTTTATACAAATATAATATCACCTCAAGAACCACCTCCTATAAGATCACCTCCTACAGTTTACCAGCCTTCAACAATGATGAAATGATACTCACATGATAATATATGTTGGAGGGATGGTCTCTCGCGCCACATCGGTTGGTGACAGTCTTGCAACACGAGTCGGGCACGAGAAGCCGCGGGTCGTGCTCGTGCCACGGACTGTGGCGCCAGTCCGAGTACTTCACTGCGCCACAACACTTGAACTGAGGGAGATTAATGACGTTTACAAAGATCAATAAAGGACACATACAAATACAGTTAAACCAGAAAAGGTATGCACTTCGGTAATCTTCGTATTTCCGAGTTAGCCCGAACGTCGCGCCACAGAGTAAGACACAAAGCTCTAAGTTTTGTACTGCAGCGCGTTTGTATGAAGTTTACTCTCTGTCGGATTACCAACTCCAGTCACTAATCGTCATCTGTCTCTCAAAAGTACTCCATTAACTCTATCTTAAATCTAATCTTCGCATGTTTGTATTTCTGAAGATAGACGATGATTCCCGAAGCGCATACTTTTCTTTGGATTACATACAATTGATACATGAATCGAAGGCTTTTAGATATAGACTCAGGCCGAGATCTATAAACATGCTAAATAAAGCACGTAAATTTGGTAAAGAGTTATTCTTGTCTTCGTCGTACAACTGTCAAACTACATGTGCAAGATAAAGACAGGAACAGGAATGTGCTAAGTGGCGAGATCTTGGCCTCAGACTGATGCTTTACTTCATAAGATCAAAATTATAATGGCATTTCAATCAGCTTATAGATAATATCTGTTTGCTGCGTCATTAAAACTTTTTGCCAGTCTTTATCTATAGTGTTCTAAATTTTTATTAATTTTAGTAAATTGCTGCGAAGTTTGCTGGGTTAGCTAGTGCTGACCCAGCAAACTTCGTTCCGCCTAACAGTCAATGAATGTGCATGTTTAGGATTTTAAAATTTCTACCCAACCTATACTCCATTTGAAATAAGATTAGACATTTAACTAAACCTTTTTTACAGTTCGTTCAACCGATTTTGACTTCTATTGCGTTGGTGGCATGACAAATGGCAGCTGCAGTAAACATTGGTATTGTAACCACTTTTTTTGTTTTTAATGCCATCCTTATGCTTACGATATAGAAGTCAAAATCGGTTAAACGGACTGTAAAAAAGGTTTGTTTAAATATCTAATCTTATTTCAAATGGAATATAGATATCAAAAAAGCCGATCTTCACAAAATGTATGAGAACGTTAATTTTCTTCACGTTTTTTTTTTTCGTGAGTTTTTCCATATTTTCTCACCATTTAAACCTTGTACTACGTACGACAAACATTTCAAAACCAAAATCAGCTAAATCGGCCCAGCCGTTCTCGAGTTTTAGCGAGACTTACGAACAACAATTGATTTTTATATATTTAGATTTTAGAAAAAAAAAATACATTTAGCATTGTAGTATATAAGACATGTTTTGGGCGCCTAGCCAAGTATTTATCATACACTATCAACGCGTGACAATATGTTTACATGACCAAATACAGATAAACTCGTTAGTCACTCAACAAAGAAAATATTATGAGATTACTATTTATAAACTAGTTTAAATAGATAAATAAAGTCGCCTTATACCGCACAGGGTCAAGTATTATCTATCGTCGGGTAATTCTTGTAATAATGTTGGTGTGCGGGCACTTCTTAACCCGAAGTGAACAAAAGATAAGCACTTTCAGAACCATGATACCCGTCACACAATAAAACATCTAAGAAAATAAAAAGGTTTGTTGGGCATGGTTGCAAGTCTAATTCCAAGCACATGAGACATTTTTCGCTTTGCCTCTTGGAAGGCACCGCACTTGCGACGCCTGACTGCGTATGCCCAAAGTTGGCTGTGATCACTTACTCTCAATTGGCTACAAACCTACATACAGTACCACTATTTAAGTTACGCGCCTCCGCATTCTTCATGGTTAATTATAATGTCGCCTATTGTATGTTCTTTTGTGTTTAATTTATATTTTATAACTAACGACCCGCCCATGCTTCGCACGGGTGCAATCTACTTTCTGCGCAATTTTCTTATTTTTTTCTTTTATAAGTACCTTCTCCTGACAATAACAAAAACAATAAAAAAGAATTAGCGAAATCGGTTCAGCCGTTCACGCGTGATGCCGACCAAGGGAAATAGGGATTCATTTATTATATATATATAGATAGATGTATTTTTCTGGTGTACAATAAAGTTTATAAAAATAGATGAATGTGATGTGTGATGAGTCTGCTACCAGTACCAACCTCAGTCTGCATGCGATCCACAGCGTTGGTGACAGTGGTGTCGAGTGCGTAGTTAGAGAGGAACGTGTTGTTGAGCTCAGCTCTGAGCTCATCCTCCACGGCCACTTCGTAGTAATACGCCAGCCCGCCGGCTCCAACTTCCAGGATGAACGTTATCAGCAGGAAGTATGTGTACTGAAAATTGAGAAATATAGCAAAATTATAATATTTGTTTTAATTGTACGTTGGTATTTAGATAAGCTTGTGGCATGTCCGTTAGGAAAATCCTACAATATTAACCACTACTTGGTACTCAAAATCAAAATATTTTACACATAAACCTACACGGGCACTTAAGAAACGTCAGAAGCTAGGTGCACGGTTCCAATTGGTCGCTTCCTATGGAGAAGAGCCGGCAAGAAACTCCACGGTGACTCTTTTAAAAATACAATGTTTTCAAATTACAGTGTTAATAGGTATGAGAAGACAGTGTAGGCCTATCGACAAGTACCAGGTACATAACAAAATAGAAGATGGTCTACAAATCTACAATCTGTTAAGCATACAACATTCTCACAAAATATAAAAGAATTTATATAAAAGATAAATAAAAAAATAAAAACCTATTTAAACCAAATGACATGTTTGCCACTACAACTTATCTTGTTTACAAAAGTATTAACTCCATCCTTATCCTTACATATTATAAAACAAAGTCCCCCGCCGCCTCTGTCTGTCTGAACGCGATAAACTCAAAAACTACCGAACGGATTTTCAAACGGTTTTCACTAATGGACGGAGTGATTCATGCGGAAGGTTTTAGTGTATAATTCATTAAAGTTTTTTGTAAATTAGCTGAAATTTGACGATTATTGTTGAAGATGTCGGAAAAAATCATGTCGACTGCTTCGGAAATAACAATTAAATTTTTATCAAATTCTGAAAGATAAAAATGGTTATTGTGGGTCATCCTTAGAAGATAGACATATGCCATCGCGGACTTTTTTGTAGAACTTTTTAAGATGAACAGTACCGTAGAACATAAATTTGATGTGTCTTTTCCAGTTAACGCAGCACACGCCAGTAAAGCTCCCAGTCGGCATAATTTTTTCCGACTTCTTCAACAATAATCATCATATTTCAGCCAATTTACACAAAACCTAAATGAATTATACACTAAAACCTTCCGCATGAATCACTCCATCCATTGGTGAAAATCGTTTGAAAATCCGTTCGGTAGTTTTTGAGTTTATCGCGTTCAGACAGACAGACAGACAGACAGACGCGGCAGAGGACTTTGTTTTATAATATGTAAGGATGGGATTTTCAGAGTTAAGCTACACATGTCTCGTGCGTGCCAACTCCAAAAGGCCACTTTTAAAAAAATAATCCAGTATGTATGAAATATTCTGATCCGGCCGACAGAAAAGAGGTTTAGACCCTCTGATACTTGTCTATGATAACTCATTATTTCAATTAAACCATTTACAGCCATTTTTGAATTATCAAATGAGTCGGTCAGTGAGAAAGATGAAGCTAGTTGCCCATTTCAAAGCGTACTAGGTTCCTATGGTGAAGAACAGGCAAGGACACACTCATTGAAATCAAAATATTGATAATAATACTTACACATAACAAGCTGGTTCTGTTCTCAGTCTTGAGCCCGCAGCAGCCAAGTGCGCACAGGGGGAGTCCCATAGCTCCGGCTATTATCAGCAGGTACGCGATAGCCGGGTAGGTTGGCGTCGGTAGCAGCGACACGTATCGATGTCGATACGTCACAGTCCACGCCCCCACCCCTAGTACGCCAGCGCCTGCGAACTGAGTCATACAATGTTTATCTAGTGATATGACTGATAACTGTTATCAATTAATTTTGTTAGATTTCAGTTTTGTTTACTTTGTTTGTGGAATTATAACTGAGTCACACCTTGTTGAGAATTTAAAGTTGATATATTTATTGAATGGGTTTTTTTCCTTTGTGTATTTCTTTTTCTTATCTCGTAGGTACATGAACTTCATGAGCAACTTGAGTTAGCTTTATACTTGAAAGAAGGCCTCTACAATGTATTTGTTAAAACTTGTTGATTAAGAAATGATCTTCATTAGCCGACGTTGGCACAGACGCAATAAAAAAGCGGCGATTTTTTTTTCGTGCACTTGATTTTCAACGCTCTGCTTAGTGGCGAGAGTTGAAAATCAAACAGTGTGTTTTTTCAACGCGCTGGGACGTGAGGGCGTCCCAGCGCGTTGGATCTCAACGCTCGGCTTAACCACGAGAGTTGAAAATCCAGTGCGCGATAAAATCCCGCCGCGATTTAATTACGTCCGTGCGAACGTCGGCTTGTTGTGCTGACTCTCTAATAAACTCCCGGAGTACTAATTCGAACCTCCTGCATTTCCATGTTAGGTCTAAAGGCCTACAACATCAAAATAGTTATAAGTCAAAGAAAAAGTTTTGATGCAGATTCGAAGCCGACGTACTGGCCCCATCATTTTGGTGTTTAGAATTTAAATTTGGAACAATCAGTTCCAAATTTAAATTCTCAACCATTTAAAAAGTATAAAAAATTATTACAAAAGAAGAAGACAAGTTATGTGCATGGCTCCTCTTATTTATAACCATGTACCAAAAATAATTAAATGCTCTTTAATCATTTTTGGTAAACGTGTTTAATTTTTCCGTCTTTTGAAAACATTAATAATAAAAAATAAAAAAAAAACTAAAAAAAAAACAGTGGCACTCCGGGAGTGCCGACAGAAGTGAAAACTTGAACAAGATCGCCTTGGTGGAAGAAAAATACTTGTATAGAACATTGGTCCGTAAACTTATCTAAATAAAGAGTACAATCGCGTTTACAAAAATGAGGTGTCGGTAACGGTGTCGCAAGTTCAATTGTTTTTTCCCATCTCAAAAATGCCCAACGCGCCTAAACTTCAAAAATATTGCCCTAATATTTTATAGAATTTCTTCCTGTTACAAAAAACTCGGGTTAACGATATTATCATAAGGAGCTGTTACAGGAAGTGTTTTGTACTGAAATAGTTCAATTTTATTTATACGCGTACAAACATGTTTTGTTCGCTAAATAATAGGTTCGTCATTGACCATGAGAAGATTATGACGTAGATGACCTAACGACGTAATCTTCCAAGAGGCCTACAAGTTACCTAATACCTAGTTAATCCGTTTAAGTAACTACCTGGTTCCTTAATTCTCTATTGCATCTATAGCAATATCATACATCCAATGAATATCATCATCATTTCAGCCGAAAGACGTCCACCGACATGGTCTCCCCTAAGCCGACGTACGCACGGACGTAATAAAATCGCGGCGGGATTTTATTGCGCACTGGATTTTCAACTCTCGGCGCTGAGCAGAGCGTTGAAAATCAAGTACACAAAAAAAATCGCCGCGATTTTATTACGTCCGACGTCGGCTAAGCGTCACGGTCGTCACATCGCCCAATGAACATACCTACGCATACAGATTTATACGATTTGGTTTTATTTTATTTGTTTTTATCTAATGAGCTAATGACTTCTATTAATAATTTATGTTTAGCAATGGTTTGTTATTTACATGAAATAAATGAATTTATTCTTATTTAATATTACAGAAACGAGTGACCTAAAATCTGGTAAGATCGCTTTGGCATTACTGAGTACCTACCTAGTCTTCTTACCAACACTGAGTTTTAAGAATGGCATTCATAAAATCATGATATCGGTAACGACCGATAAGTACTAATTGCCCGTATCATACTCATTCTATGCAGTGAAACGACGCGGTAATATCAGCACTTGGTTGAAAAATAGAGCGTAGGGGCATGATTATACGTACCATGACCATATGGCGAAACGAACGACATGCGTAACGAAAATGAAAGTAAAGCAGTCTTGCGTATTTCATGCATTACTTTCTTGGAGATTCGCTTTTGTTGGTCCTTGAATTTGTAACATTATCATAGTATCAAAAGTCAAAGTAGTATTAGATTTATAAGGCCTATGCGCACGCTTTTTGAAGTGCAAACTTCTTTAGGCGCGTTGGGCTTTTTTGAGATGGGAAAAATTAATTGAACTTACGACACCGTTACCGACACCTCATTTTTGTAAACGCGATTGTGCTCTTTATTTATATTTCGTTACGGATCAATGTTCTACGCAAGTATTTTTACTTTAAAGGTTTTGGAAGTATTTTTTTTTCAAGTTTTCACTTCTGTTCTGACAGAAGTGAAACCGAGTTTTTTTAGCACGCGCTTTGCATGCAACGCACGAACCCTGAAAAGCAACGCGTTTGCAGCGCGCTTCGACGGCGAGTAAAATAAAATAAATAGACAATTATGATAAATACTCTATACTTACTAAAATATGGAGGAAGGATTTTGCTTAACAGTGTGATGGATGCAGGCTCATAGTAATGCAGTAAATAAAAGATCATAAATCTTGAATGGGAAGCTATAATTCTGCCTAACCCTTCGGAGAAACAGTTGTGATGTTCTCTTATGTTATGTATGAGAGTTAAACGTTTTCGAATGGTCTGAAGAAGAAATAGGTGTTTAGTAAAAAAGTTATTTATAACTCACCAGAAACACCACATTGAAGATATGTAGGACGCATTTCAAGAAGTTGACGCTACAGCAGTCCGCATCTCTCGACTTGCGCGGCTTCACTTTCTTCTTTTTGGCCAGCAGAGCACTCGCATCTTTTTTCTTTTCTTCAGCCATCGTCAATAAGCCTCAGTTACGCGGTATTCTTCTTCACCTGATTTCTCTTATTTTCATGTTCGTTTTCAATTCTGAAAATATAAAGAAACTTATGTTATTTCAAGAAAATTAAATTAAGTATCTTCAGAAGACAACTTTGAAATACTTACAGATTTGATTCGAGATTTTTATCGATATCTATTCATCAAGGAAATAAATTGAAAGACATGAAAACGAATTACATTTTTTTATTTTATTAAATTCCTAAAATAGCTTATAAAAGTGGAATATAGTACAACACTTATAATTCTAAATAATTATACAACAAAACGTCTCAAAATAATTGATCCACAGTTAGTACATTTAATAAAACAAAATAAAACTATGTATACATAATAAAAACATTGTATTATGATGACCTTGTAAGAGTGCGAAAAATATATACAGAAAATTTGAGTTTGTAAAAGTTAAGCAATAATGATCAACATTATTACAGTTCATTCAGTCCTTAATTTATTTCATCACAATGTAAATTCATTATATGCAACCTTATTTAAATACTGCCTATAACCCTTGGGATTACGTGAATACATATTTGATTATCATAAATAAGTAGCTTTATTTTTTTATAATTTAGATTAGACAAGTAGAAAGTAAAGTAGGGGCCACACCATCTGGTGACAACTACTGAAAATATTATTACAGCTTATATTACTGTTTATATTAGTCACATGGCCCGGTCATACCAGGTTTAGTATTTTACCAGTTCTATTGCTGCCTGATAGACGTGTCGCCAGGTACGATGTGGCCACTCCCTAATAAAATAATGTATAAATACATTTTAGGTGATTACTCAAATTTTTGTTTATTATATTTATTAGTACTTTTAAACATTTTTATCAGGACTGATAAATAAATGCACCTAAATCCTGACTCATTATTTATGTCGATATAGCTTGCTTATGTTGTGGACAACTTGGTATTATTATGGGATATCAATGAGAAGTAGTTATCACAACCCTGCCCATTGTCAAATTGTATAAAGCGTACCCTGGCACTATGTAACACTAAATTTATAAAACAATGAAGGGTTCTGTGATGGATCTAGTTAAAAGCTATTAGTTAATTATCAAATTCTTGGCTCAATATTTCCCTATTCGTCATAATATTTGAGAGTAGTTTCTAACTTCTCCACTACTCTTTTGTAAAATGTTACTTGTTGCCTTAAGAATTTTTGCATTGTTGCATTCAGGTCCTTTGTTCTCTCGGCTTTGAAGTGATTAATTTCGGCAAGAAGTGCATAAGATATAACGTCGGTTCTCCGCAATACTTCATTTAGTTGTGCTATTTCCATCTTATTTTCAGCTGTCAGTCTCTCACATTCACGCTTCTTCTGCACTGCACTCTTGTGGGTACCTAGTACATCAGGGAAGCCTCCAACAACTCCCTTATATAAATGGAATTTATCACCTAGAGGCTCCCAATCATAAGTTGGTTGGTCACCATACATTCTCCCTATGTCAATGTATGCGCTGCCAGTCATTTTGACTGCTGTTGTTAGCTTTGATGTGGAAGCTAGTGATCCTTCATCTAAACTTAGTGAAGCAGCGAGGCTGCAGAATGACTCACCAACTTTCTGACAATCAGCTCTGTATGCAGTCTGGAGTTTCTTGGTGTGTGCGACACACATGCTAGAGACAGACTTGACAGAAGTGTCCATGCTGTTGATGAACATATGGCATTGCTCAGTGATGTGGTCCACTTGAGACTGCAATAAAGCTTTTTCTGGTACTACTATTGATATGCAATAATTAAGACCTAATAAGGCATCTCTTTCAGCTTGCCGTTTACCAGCTTTCCACCTCTTCTCATCAGTACAAGTGAGGAAGTGTTGCCACACTTCGCATTTGGATAGTACTGGGTGTCTGCACATCCAGTCTACAAATTCTTGAAGCTGTACTCTTCTGCGTTCTATTAGTTGTTCATCATACCTGCCAGAGATTTGTTTATCTGGCAATGGTGGGATTGGAATGAGTGTAAATTTTTCTTGTAATCTTTCATGCAGCCAATCGAAATGCTTGTATCTTCTAGAAACCTGAATATTGTTGAAAGATGGTGTTAACTGATAAGCAATGAAACTTTTGATACCTTTGAACTTGGATTCCTTCTTTGGAGAGGCCACAGTGACGTTGTATGGCTGTGTTATTGGCCACCATTCATATCTGTCTTCTTCTTGAACTATGTAAACTTTTTCAGAATCTGCTACTTCTACATTTAATGTGGCAAGTAAGTAACTCTCACCACTCACTTTAGATGATGGTGCAAACTTACTCTTTCTGACAGTTCCCACTGATGACCCATAGTTAGAAGCTGTTTCTTCATTCTGATGGTTAAAGTCACTAATAGGCATCCCTGGTAAGGGGGTTAGCTGCTGATTATATTGAGGTTTACTTTGTTGTGGGACTGGTCCTATTTCAGAGTAAGTGTCATCATCCCAATCGTCATCCCAGCCCTCTTCATGTGAAGTACCTCTTTGAAAGTTACTGTCACCAGCACTAAACTGTTGGTCACCCCAGTCATCATTTGCTTGGTCATACCGGGGCGCTGCAGGTGCTACTTTAGTCTGAACTGATTCTTCAGGTGCTAGTTTACGAACATAAGCAGCCGGGAATAAACCAGTCTCTCCACTGGCCTTCTTTCCTTCCCACCAGCCTTCACCAATTTCTGTATTAATTAATGTTAATACTTCTCCGCAGGTTATTGACATCTCTGTGGTATTGGGCTCCCCCGAGAAGTCGTACAGAGCTTGTACTTGGGTCGTCATTTTGGGACCCCTCACCTAAAACAATTTCAAAGATTATTAAATTAAGCCAACACGGGTTATAAGGACGGATTGAAACATAAAGTACTGACAACATGCTATCTTATCATTGTTATCTACAAAAGTAGGGAGTATGCACATATTATGAGATAATATCTATGTTCACGCGAATACTGTTCTCATTAATATTAATACTGGCTTGTACGATTTAGGGCGTCGTGCACTGCAAGGCGCTGACACATATTCGTAATAGACCCTAATTAAGCATAGTTGAAACCTAATTGTCCAATGTGCGAGGGGTATACATGTGACGCTTTATGGCAGATTTGAAAGAAAACTGGACTAATAGTATTCTAAATCACTTTCTATTGTGTTAAAATACAATAACATTACAATGGAAATACAAAATTCAACGTAGGAATACCTGTTTTCGTTAGACAGACTAAAATTATAAAACATTGTAATGTGCTGGTTTCAGCACCGGAAAGTATTGAGATCTATTTTTTAGGGAATTATATTGTAGGAAATTGCGGCAATAGTGTAATATAACGTAAAATCTTTTGGTTTTGTGATGGAAATCAAACCAATGACGTCAATTTGTAGAGCGTGTTTCGAGTATTATTCACTGAGAATATTGACTTATTCAAAGATAAACTTATACAAATATCACAAATACATTTACAAACAACCTGTTATTACATTAAACAAAGACTTCTACTTACTTGTATCACTTTAAAATAATTATTTCAAGGCGGATATACCGATTGAACAGTCATCTGTTTGACAGATCACAAAGAATTTGTTTTTCGTTACACCTTGTTCTCGTTTACGTGGCAATTTTACTAGAAAATTGAGACTCTCATTGGTTCATTAATAAAATGTCACTTTAAGGCCAATGGCGTGTTAGCTAAGGTTTTTTCTGCGGCACAATTCGATTGTTTTATCAACCAATGGCAAAACGGGTTTCCAGAGAGATAGAACTTGTGTCGTTGTTTCATACAGTTGCTCATAGTTGCGGAGAGATGGCGCTGTTTAAAGTTGAGTAACATGGAGAACTTTTTTTTAGGGTTGGCTTTAGCTTTTTTAGGCCTTTCAGCCCACAGAGACTAGAGTACTTAATATATAGGGGTAGTTTCAGCCTCTGGGACTGTATTAGTACGGGACTGCTGCTAGGTTCAATATTCGATACAACAACTACAACCACGTTATATTTATCTGTATCTATTTCAGTCTCAGACAACCATGATCTATCTAATGAAGGTTGGATAAAAGCGAGGAAACCGGCGCGCCGGCGTGTTCTAAAACCTAAAATTCGAAGACAATCATGATCCAAGGAAGAAAACCGATAGGGAAATCGTAGCCCCCGGCAACAGGGCAACCGAAGGAACACGGGTGGGTTTTAGTCAGTAAGAGTCTGACACGCCCTCCCGCTCCGCCCAGAGCGGGAGTTATTTGATCATTTTCCACCCAAAAAAAAAAGGAGAGCGCCTACGTTCGCACGGCCGTAAAAATATCGCGGCGGGAGTTTTTCGCACACTGGATTTTCAACGCTCTGCTTAGCACCGAGAGTTGAAAATCTAACAGTGTGTTTTTTCGAGGCACTGGGAATGGGATGCACTCTATTGAATTATCAACGCTCGGCTTAACTTTGAGAGTTGAAAATCCAGTATGCGGTAAAATCCCGCCGCGATATTTTTACGTTCGTGCGTACGTGGGCTTATTATAGTGTTCTGTGGATGTGGACAGACTGAATTGTGTCCTTCACGAACATAATATTATACTCCACTTATTTGTTGCTTTTAGGCAAACATCTCTTTGCTTTTTGGAATGCTTTTAGGTACCTACCGTATTTTTTTAAGTTTTGGCTTCTCTAACTACCTACATTACATGGCAACTATTGGCAACTATAACTTGATTTTACCTATACTCCATTTGAAATAAGATTAGACATTTAAACAAACCTTTTTTACCGTCCGTTCAATCGATTTTGACTTCTATACCGTACGTATAAGGATGGCATTAAAAGCAAAAAGTGGTTACAATACAAACTATTTACTGCAGCTGCCATTTATCATGCCATCAACGCAATAGAAGTCAAAATCGGTTGAACGGACTGTAAAAAGGTTTATTTAAATATCTAATCTTATTTCAAATGGAGTATAGGTATGGTTTTAGAGACACAGCAAAGAAAAAAAATCTGTAAGTACTTTTTATTGTAGGTAAGTAGATAAATGATTTATTATGTTTTAATCGGTTAAACCTTGCTTAGGGAAAAACGTATTAAGTCGGCAAAACGGTCAGGCTTTGAAGTTTGACCATGAAGTCAGCGAATTTGCTTTTCCAATTCAATGAGCAAAGGGTTAAAATAAAAACAGTAAACCTACCTACGTAAAAAAATTAAACCTTTGTTTACAGAAACAAGATTAAATAAAATCATTTTATAAACGAGGAACGCAATTTATGAAAATACCTACATAACATAGTAAGTACCTAAGAGGGCTCGTGGCTAAATAAGCCGACGTACGCACGGACGTAAAAAATCACAGCGATTTTTTTGTGCACTTGATTTTCAACGCTCTCAGCGCCGAGAGTTGAAAATCCAACAGTGTGTTTTTTCAACGCTCGGCGTAACACCGAGAGTTGAAAATCCAGTGCGCGATAAAATCCCGCCGCGATGTTATTACGTCCGTGCGTACGTCGGCTTATATAAATACGCACATGAATCCGAAAAGTCAGAGGTGCGTGCCTTGGGTTCGAACTCGAGACCTATGACTTGGCAGTCCGATGGTCACACCACTAGGCTATGACTGCTCACCCACTAGGCTATCACTGCTTACTACTTCTAAATAATAACAGCCGCAAATTCGCTTGCCGAAGTCGGCCCGTGGTTGGGTGGCAGAAGCCCGAAGGTCTGACAACCAGTCTTACCACGAGGTAAGTTTCGTGTTACCTAGTAACTGGGTTGTGGAGGTCAGACGGGCAGTCGGTTAATGTAAAATAAGTATTCAGCTGCATCTGGTTAGACTGGAAGTTGACCCCAACACTGTTGAGAAAAGGATAGGCACATTGACCTACATAACATAGTTCTATCCTTCGATAACTATTTCTTTAATTTTAATCCAAACATTACCTAAAGTTGTTATCTATCTATACATCTTCTTCTTCAAATAAAATTGAAGTGTCTGGTAAATGCATATGAAAGTATGACTTAGGCTTAACAAAAAACAATTTTTAAAATATTTTTTTGTCTGTCTCTTTGTTCCGGCTAATCTCCCGAAACAGCTGGACCGATTTTTACGGGACTTTCACTGGCACATAGCTGTTGTAATAAGGAGTAACTCAGGTAACTTTTATTTTAGAAAAAGAATTAGGGTCCACGCGTACGAAGCTCTGTCTGAACGCGATAATATCAAAAACTACAGAAAGGATTTTCAAACGGTTTTCACCCATAGACGAAATGATTCATGATGGTTTTGGTGTACTTATAATTCATTAATGTTTTATGTAAATTGGCTTAAATTTGACAATTATTGTTGAAAAAGTCGGAAAACATCATGGCGACTGGGAGCTTTACTGGCGTGCGCCGCGAAAACCGCAAAAGATACATAAAATTTATGTTCTACAGTATTGTTCATCTTAAAAAGTTCAACAAAAAGTCTACAATGATATATGTCTATCTTCTAAGGATGACCCACAGTAATCATTATCATCTTTCTGAATTTGATAAAAAAAATATTGTTATTTCCGAAGCTATTTTGACCGGTATTATATTAATCCTTATCCAATCAAATATGTTATTTAAATTGGGCATTTAATTTAGATTCAAATATGCCTGTCATCATATCATTTAAATTAATAGTTTAAAAGATATCACAGATTCAAAATTACGCGTAACTACATAATTATGGTTGACGATAACGCGGGCGCAGCGGTATTAGTCAATGACCTTTCCTTGGCTATTAGGTATGTAATCCCGGTAGTACGTTCCCGTGAGATATTTTTCGACATCTACGCGGGCGAAGCCGCAGGCAAAAGCTAGTTTTATTAACCGACTTCCAAAAAGGAGGAGGTTATATGTTCGTCGCGTATGTTTTTTTTTTTTTTAATGTATGTCCACCGATTTATCCGTCAATTGTGGACCGATTTTGAAAATTATTTTTTTGTTTGAAGGGGTATGCTCTCGAGGTTGATAGTTGATAGTTTTTGAGTTAGCTTCAATAATATATGATCAAACGAACTTGCAAAAGTGAAGTTCGATCGATATTATATGAGTACGTTTCATTCGAAGATATATAATAACAACAATGTAGTAATTTTTATCCTACTGGCAACTTCGCACTGGTAAAGAGTAATTTAGTTACTTTTTTTTTTTTGTCTACCTCCGGGTTGGCACTATGTCGGCTCGTCATTATTTAGAGACTTTTTCAAAATTTCCAGTTTTTGGGTATTGGGAGGGTGGGAGTATATATCTTCGAATGAAACGTACTCATATAATATCGATCGAACTTCACTTTTGCAAGTTCGTTTGATCATATATTATATTTCGACGTTTCATTCTTCAGATATATAATAACAACAATGTAGATGTTCAGAGACGAAAATTTTGTGAAATAAAATAAACGGATTTACAAAAGGAAATGGATTGTCTTTTATTTTCTGTATATTATTCATACAGACATGTAAAGTGCAGTACTAATAATAATCTTTATAATCAATGACTTCTTAAGTATTACAACCTAGTCTTATATGTAAATAATTATTAAACAAAATTCTGTTCTTCCTTAATTAATTTTTTGCTAATTAAATCACAAAGTATAATTGTTTGTCTGTAGCACTGACCGAGCAAAACTACCTTGGTCCACTACTTGGCGGTGGTAGAACTTTGCGAACGTTTGAGAAGTACTGGTCCAGCCAGCTGCTTTCCTAATGGCATCTAACGAGAGCCCAGAGGCGGATGCCGCGGACGTGGCTGCGTGCCGCGTGCTGTGCGCGCTGAACGCAGACACGTCCACGCCGCTCGCACCCAGCACCTGCTTGATCCATCTACTGATGGTTTGAGCAGTAGCTGGTTTGTGCGGACGTTTATAAGATAACTAGCGGACCCGACAGACGTTGTCCTGTCAAAACATTGTCCAGCGGACAAAATTGTGAATCTAAACCATTCCCAGATCCCCTTGAACACACACAAAAAATTTCATCAAAATCGGTCCAGTCGTTTGAGAGAAGTTCAGTGACATACACACTCACAGAAGAATTATATATATAAAGATATAAAGCGGTTTGTTGCTTCAGATCGTATATCTTTTGTGGCGAACATATAATCTTCTATTATAGTGGCGGGGCAGATTGCCCTATTCTCATTAAAATACGGTAATATCAGTACAGGTTGTTCGCGTCCAGCCGCGGATGTTTTGATGACATCGGAAATACCTATCTGAATACCAGATGAACCTACCACAATATTTTCTAATTTTATTAGAGAGAACGTCTGTACTCTATGAGCTGTACATAATGCTAGGAGAACCACTAGCTTCTTTGTGATTTTTTCAATTGACAGTCTTCTGTTGGGTATCCATTGTGCGACAAAATTTAGAACTACTTGTGGATCTCAGGTACAAGTGTATTTTGGAGTGGCAGGTCTTAATTTATAAACGCCTTTTAGAAGCCTTTTAACTTGGTCGTTAGAAGTTACAATATTACCTAATAACAAGGAAAGAGCTGAGCGATGAGAATTCAGAGATCCGTAAGTGGCACCTTTGTTAAATAGTTTAGTTAAAAATAACATAATATCTGATGGTGAACCAGAGTAAGGGTTAAGACTATTTGCTTCACAGAACTCCCACCATAGTTTATAGGTAACGTTGTACTGGGACAGTGTATTTTGGGATAGCGAAGACATCATTACGTCGAGTGCAAGGCTTGGTGTTCCTCTGGATTCGAAGGCAAACCTGAGAGCACCACTGCAGCCAGGGTAAACTGTCTCAGAGGGAGTTGGGGAGTCCTGAAAGAGGACAAAGAAATATTTGAATTAGGCGTTAAGTATAAAATATCCGACTGACGTATCGTATTGATTAATGGAAACCAAGGCTGTGACGGCCAATAAGGGAAAATAAATATACCTATTGCTTCGTCTTTAATAATTTTCTGTATGCATTTTAAAATCAAAGAGAAGGGTGGAAATGCGTAGAAGTACCCTGTTTGTTTCCAATTTATTGTAAATGCATCTACTGTCATGGCGTCAGGGTCTGGTTTCCATGAGACATACGTTTTGTATCTTGCATTAGTGCGAGAAGCAAAGAGATCTATTACTGGTTCGCCAAAAAATGCCAATATCTTCGATATCAGGATTGATTTTTCTCGACTCTTGATCTGCTTCTATGTTATCTTTCGTATTTATATACGACGCAAACAGCCATATATTCCGTTTCTCGCACCACTGCCAGATAGTTTTGGTTAAGTTGGTTAAATGAGGGAATTGAATCCCTCCCATTTTATTTATGTAACTAATAGCAGTGGTGTTGTCAACGCGTAGCAAAATATTACAATCATTGTACTTTGGGTCTCGAGCGAAGCATTTCAGACCAAGAAAGACAGCAAGCAACTCTAAATAATTAATATGAAAGTTGCGCTCGCTATCTTTCCAACCACCGTTGACACGTTCGTTGTTACAAAACGCAACCCAACCTGTTTTAGAAGCATCAGTAAAGATTTCTAAAACAAAATTTTGAGATTCGAGAGGATTTGATGTGAAATTTATATTTTTAATCCACCACTCTAAGTCAGATAAGATTACAGCAGAAGGTCTGAAATTTGCTTCGTATGTTTGATATTTTTTAAGAGTTAAATACTTCTGTCTCTCTAGTTGTTTTGTATAGAGCCAGCCATATCTTACGGCTGGACATGCTGCGGTCAGAACCCCTAACAAACGAGAAAATTCCCTAATAGTACAAAAAGGTAAATTTAAATATTTTTTCACAAATTGTAATATTTTGTGTCGCTTTTCTAACGGCAATGATATTGACTGACATGTCTATAGAGTTGTACATAAAGCCTAGAAATTTGCAACATTGTTGTGGGTGTAGACTACTTTTATCAAAGTTTACTACAAAACCTAAGCAATTCAGTAATTTAAGAGTTTCGGTAACATTTTTATGACACTCATCGTAGGTATTTCCTAAGCATAGTAAATCGTCAAGAAATATAACAGATTTAAATCCACGATGCCTTAAATAACCTACAACTTCTTTCATGATTTTTGTGAAAGTCCGAGGTGCGGAGGATAGTCCGTAAGGCATAGCATTAAATTCATATGTGTAATTGCGTAATTTTTCATCTTCAAATTGAAATCTTAAATACTTGCGATGAGATCTAGCTACAGGGACAAGTAAGTATGATTCTTTAAGATCAATGGTTGCCATGAAGCCATTTCTTGCTATCATTTTTGATGCAGTTCTATGGTCTTCCATCTTAAAATGCTCATTTGAAACGAACTTATTTAATTGTTTAAGATTTAGTATAAATCTATAGCTACCATTAGATTTTGGTGTCAAAAAAATGTTAGATACAAATTGATCAAATCTAGGTTTTCGTTCCGTAATCGCGCCTAAATCTATTAAGTTACGAATGGCTACTTTCATGTCTCGTTTTTCCTTGACAGAAAAAGCATTTCGGGGAACAGTACTCTGTACAACTTTACGCGAAAAAGGTATGTGGTAACCATGATAAATCCAACTCAGAATAACTGTATTCTTTGTAATGCCTCGCCAACAATCGTAGTAAAATTGTAGTCTACCCGCATGTACCTGAGTTATTGCCTCGTAGGGGCACGCTTGTTGGAGCTCGCGGCCGCATTCACTCGTGCAGACGTCGACGTCGGCGGCGCTGCCGGTGGCGCCCGGCGGTAAGGTTGGTGTGCTGGTGCCCGGTACGAGGATGTCCGCCCCCCCCTTCTCGATGACGGGAAGCGAGGAGGCCCTGACCAGTTTCCCTGGTTCTGGAAACGAGTACTTGACGTCGGAATGTTTGATGTTGACGGCTTCGGAATAGGAGCTTTTTTTATTTGCAGTCCTTGTTTCTCGATCGCTTTTGAGGCCTTGATTTTTTCCGGTAATTTACTTCCGAAGATGGTTTCGTCTCTGTCTTGATCCTGTATTAAGGTTAAGAACGACTTGTCCAAACCTGGCGTCATAAGTTTTGTTCTTACTTGCGTCTCGGTAAAGTGGAGATCAGTAAGTATTCGGCAGCTGTCTGACAAAATTTTTACAGCTTGTACCTTGTCATCACCGGTCAGTAACAGGGTCATTGCCTTGTTGATGGCCGAAATGCCCAGGCCGAGTTGGTCCTGTTTGGTTTGGAGTTTTTTATCTCTGTTTCTTACTAAATCAGTTACAGCAGCTGATATTTCGACGTTCAAAGTAGGTGCTTTGAGTAGCTTACAATTGTTAGGAATCGTATATCCTTTCAGAAGCGTTTCTTTGGCTTCGCTTTGTATACCTTTTTTAAGAATTGGTAACCAACGTTGAGCCAACTTGTCGTGTATGTCTGGGCCGTAAACTGGAATATCGACAACAGCATCGCCCAAAGCTTCTAGTAGCTCTGGGTCGAGTTCAGGCTCAGTGCTTAGTACTTCCGAGGCTGGTGGCTGGTGATCGGGTGACTTGGAAGTTGATGGCACATCTGGTGATGTTTCATCGACATCAATGTGTTCCTCTAAGTTTTGCGTTCCGTTATCTGTAATTTTTTGAATTTTATTTTTATTGAGGGTAGTTAAAAATAAAAATGTTGAGAAGATTTTACATTGTAATTTATTTTTTAATAGAGATATTTCGATGATTTATGGGAATCCTTGCTCCCAGGGTCCAAACGGTACCCAATTTTTATTGTTTTTGCAAGATCATAGCCTTTGTGTTAACCCGCAGTTGAACCTCCAGGCTGATATTTTATAGCGTCACGCTAACCCATCGTGATAACCCGCAGTTGATCCTCCAGGGAAGCTTATAGACGCTGAACGCATAAATAAATTCCACTTACTAAGCAATAATTTCATCACTTTACTTTGTAATGGCAAAATTAAACTCACCTTGTATTTCCTCGGAATCAGATGATGACTACACTATTAAACGACTACGCCTTTTTTCCTTGCCTTGCTTTTTCAACTTCTTTATTTTTGCACTATAATATTGTATTCTTTCGTCAGCACTTCGTTTGGGCATTTTATTTTACTTTAAAACTTATTTAATTCCGGAGATTAGTGTGCTTGTTGCCACGCACGAAAAAATAATGACGAGCCGACATAGTGCCAACCCGGAGGTAGACAAAAAAAAAAGTAACTAAATTACTCTTTACCAGTGCGAAGTTGCCAGTAGGATAAAAATTACTACATTGTTGTTATTATATATCTGAAGAATGAAACGTCGAAATATAATACGTACTTTTTCCCACTTAGTACCTATTAGTATGTGGATGATATGATAAGTTCCTGTCACCGTTATTTACATAGCAGGTTGTAGTTTTGGAATTTGTTTGGGGTAGGTACCACAACTAAAAAGTGAAAAATAAAAACTTTTTACAAAAAAAAAAAAAAAAACAACCGACTTCCAAAAAACACTTCAAAGTGAAAAATAACTTTAATTTCGGAAGTCTGTGACAAAAAACGAAAATTCAAAACCAAAGACACCGACTTCCGAAATTAAAGTTATTTTTCACTTTGTAGTGTTTTTTGGAAGTCGGTTGTTTTTTTTTTTGTAAAAAGTTTTATACATAAATTTCGTAGACTAGTACCAATCGTAGCGGTCGTAGCTGACCTATCGCATCGGTATTCGGGATTAGGTTGAACGCGGATGAAAAACCTTTCCCACTTCGGAATCAAAAGTATTCGGAATTAATGTGTACCTCAAAGAGAAAATCTCCGAGTTACTCATTTGTATAGTACCTAAGCTTTTAGTGAAACTGGGAGGATGAATGGCTTTATTCAATCGAAAACGAATGTGATGTTCTTTTTAGTGCTAAAAGAATCTTAGGTAGGTACCTAATACCCAGTTTCACTTGATTTTTAGGGTTCCGTACCCGAAGGGTGCCAAATGGAACCCTATTACTTAAGCCTCCGCTGTCTGTCTGTCTGTCGGCGGGCTGTACCTATCTCATGAACCATAATAGGTACCTAAACAGTTGACATTTTTGCAGATTATTTCTATTGCCGTTATAACAACAAATTATGAAAATTAAATTAAGTAAAAAATTAAAGGGGTTGCCATACAAGAAAGGTGTTTTCTTTTTTAGATACTAAAGTAAAAAATGTAGTGTGCAATATTGTACGGTGGTACGTAACTACGTAACCTTTCGTTTGCGAGTCCGTCTCGCACTTGGCCAGTTTTTTTTATGTGAGGTGATTTTGAGAATATCATATTTTGGGAATATATTATTTGGGAATAGATTATTTTGGAAATATAATATATGGGATTGAAGGTTTGCATAGCTTACCTACTTACTTACGGGTATCAAGAAAATCCCTCTAGTACACACATTTCCAGAATAAGCTGACCTCGCATTGTACGGAACTCCTATACAATACGAGATCAGCATAAGCTGGAAATGTATAGCTTGATGTGGAGCCGTGTGTACATGGTAGGTACTTTATGATGTCTATTGCAAATATTGAAGCCTAAATAAGACTAACTGGTTAACGCGGTCATGACAAGACCCCAAAGGGTTCAACCCTTTGGGGTTGTACTTACCTAAGCAAGACGACCGTGTACAGTGGCGACGGTAATTCAATCTGCACCAATCTATCCATTGTTTCATATGTTCGAAAAAATTATCTGCTCAAAATAATCTGCTTAGCCTTTTCCCAACTATATTGGGGTCGGCCTCCAGTCTAACCGGATGCAGCTGAATACCAGTATTTTACATGGAGCGACTGCCTATCTGACCTCCACAACCCAGTAACTGGGTAACACGATACCCCTTGGTAAGACTGGTTGTCAGACTTTCGGGCTTCTGACGACCCGTAACGACTGTCAAAGATCCACCTCATCTAGTTTTTAAAATATGATTGACGTGTAAAAGTGTTTCAAATCAAACCTACTTACAGAAATAAAATCATTTATCATTTATTACGAATGACAGCCGGGAACAACGGCTTAACGTGCTTTTCGAGGCACGGAGGAGTGTCGGTATGTGAAGATGGCTACCCATTCACAGACCAACCCCGGCAAGCATAGCTTAACCTTATGGATCGACCCGTGCGGCTGTTATTACTTAGTCACGATTACGCTTATCTGCTCAATAACGTAAATAACGCAATGAATGTTGTTGGACTGTCAAAATGAAAGCCATTGCTACTGTTAATGTGTTACGCAATTACCTCGCAGTTCCTGACAGTCTGTTAGGTCGCGGTGAGGACAACTTGACATTATCTGAGTAATAAACTTCAGTTTAGGTCTGATAAAGTAATAAGCGTAGGTAGGAAGGTAGGCAATGACGTAAAAATAATGGTTTAGTTAGTGAGCCAAGTTTGTGGTTTGACTAATTGCCCAAGTAGGTAGTTGTAGGCAAATTCCATATTATGTAAATTAAATGAATCATTAATTTTATAATACCTTTTTTTAGGCTGGGAAATTATCAAATAACTTCTCCCGCTCGGGGCGGAGCGGGAGGGCGCGTCAGACTCTTATTGACTAAAACCCATCCGTGTTCCTTCAGTTGCCATGTTGCCGGGGGCCACGGTATCCCTTTCGGACTTTCCCGCGACAATTTACCTACCGGGATGTTCTACCCGGTTTCGTCCACCTAGGTACTCAGGTAAATACAAAAAGGTAGGTAAGGGTAAGGATACTGCACGCGTAGCATGACCACCATAGAAACGAGTTTTGTCGACAGAAGAATAGACAAAATGACAGATTGTGATTGTTTATCTGTCATTTTGTCTACTCTTCCGTCGACAAAACTCGTTTCTACGGTGGTCATGCTACGCGTGCAGATTGTCCTTACCTACCTTAGCATTTACCTAAGCTTCAATAAATTAGTTCTGCAAGTTTTACTGCAGGTCACAGGGTCTTCCAAATCCTTGGCTCTTGACTGTTACCCTGTAGCTATCTCATCATCATCATCATTAGCAGCCTTCTCTTGGTTTCACCCATTGCTGAGTATGGGCCTCCTCCTTTTTGTGCCATGCTTTCCTGGTCTGTGCGAGACTCATCCAGGAATTCCCTGCGATCCTCTGTAGGTCGTCTACCCACTTGGCCATTACACCGTTACCGTTTCTTGGCTACAATTCCGTTATGGCTCTGCTCCACCTGCCATCACCACGTCTAGCCAAGTGTTCGGCCCAGCCCCGGATCTAGATCTTTTTTGAGGTGGGGCAAATACTGCCGTCTGTCGCCCTCTGCCAATCTTTTATGGTGATGCGCTAAGTTAGCCCACGCAATTAAAATTTTCTTAAAATGAACATTTTGGCAGTAAAATATTAATCAAATTTTATCGATCGATAATGCGCCAATTCAACAGGGGTGGCAAAACTGTGTGCACTTGTCTGCTACGCTTGAATTTGTCTCCCCCTAAAGTTGGCGCACGGATTTGCCCCCCTAGATCCGGGGCTGGTTCTGCCCACCTCCATTTCAGAGCCGCTACCCGTAGTCCGACGTCTTGAACCTTAGTCCTACGTCGGATTTCTGAGCTAGCGGACTCGGTCTTTCAGTGGTAGGTTTCTTTCATTGCGCGCTTCATATCCCTTTGTGCAATTGGACTTTGTACACATTCTTTTTAGTGAGCGTTCATGTTTCGGCCTCATAATTATGTCATGGTAGACAAGACACATTGATCATACAATTGTCACAGTTGGTAGCACGCTGCTGGTGATGTTGGTCACCACCTTGGTGTTGGATATGTTTATCTTAAGGCCCACCTATAGAGAGTAATTATGCAGATCTTGCAGCATTGATTCGAGATTTTACATTTCATAGTTAATAAGATAGTTTTAAATCATCAGAGAATCGCAGGTGTGCCAATTTTGTCGCAATCAAACGTCTTTATAATATCTTCTAAGACTGCAGTAAATAACTTGGGTAAAACGGTGTCCCCTTGTTGAACACCTCTTTTGATTGAATTGGACCAACTAAAGAATCGAGCACCTGCATGGTCGCCGACCTGCGTGCATCAATCTGACAGCGTTTCAGACACTCAAACACAGCCCAGTGCTCTACGTTATCAAAGGCTTTTTCGTAATCTACGAATGCGAAGCAAAGGGGCTTATAACTATAGTTTGATATCAAACATATGTGACATTAGTGAAATATTCAGCCCATTTCGCAATATCTAAGTAATTACCTACGACGTCATATTGGCACAAATGGAACTGAAAGCACACATTATATCCCAGTGCGGTTTCAAATTTGCGTCCGGTGAATGGTGAATTCGAAAACCACTTCCTGATTTAAAGCGGAAATAAAGCATACAGCGAGCGGTATAAAGTAGTATCTAATTTTATTTTTAAACGACTTCCAAAAGGAGGAGGTTCTCAATTCGAAAGAAATTCAAAACCAAAGACAACGACTTCTGAAATTAAAGTAATTTTTCGCTTTTTTATTTTTTAGAAGTAAGTTGTTTTTTTTTGCGTAATAAATCTAACAAGGTAAAATTAACGGGGGAACGGGGAACACCCGGCATTTTGATTAAAACGAATGACTCGGAAATTGTTTAGAAACGATTGCGACGGGGCGTCTCATTGTTTTCAGAATAATTGGATTTTTATTTTTGTTTTATTATCTACTCCGACCAGTCGGGCAGACTTTTGATTCAGAACCTCAAGGGAACCCAACGCATTACACTTCTTTTTCTTTAATTTATGTTAATTGATTTTAATGATAACATATTTTTGAAACTACATATAATGGCCAAAAATATTGATACTTATTCGTTGATTGGCTGCTCAGATTTTTTTTCAGTCTGATTTCGGTTAATCGTGCTACCGATGGTGGAAGAGCAGTGGTGGCCCAGTGGAGAGCAGTGGTGGCCCAGTGGAGACCAGTGGTGGCCCAGTGGAGAACAGTGGTGACCGAGTGGAGAACAGTGGTGGCTCAGTGTAGACCAGTGGTGGCTCAGTGGAGAACAGCGGTGGCCCAGTGGAGAACAGCGGTGGTCCAGTGGAGAACAGTGGTGGCCCAGCGGAAATCAGTGGTGGCCCAGTGGAGAACAGTGGTGGCAGAGTGGAGAACAGTGGTGGCCCAGTGGAGAACAGCGGTGGCCCAGTGGAGAACAGCGGTGGTCCAGTGGAGAACAGTGGTGGCCCAGCGGAAATCAGTGGTGGCCCAGTGGAGAACAGTGGTGGCCCAGTGGAGAACAGTGGTGGCCCAGTGGAGAACAGTGGTGACCCAGTGGAGAACAGTGGTGGCCCAGTGGAGACGAGTGGTGGCCCAGTGGAGACCAGTGGTGGCCCAGTGGAGACCAGTGGTGGCCCAGTGGAGAATAGTGGTGGCCCAGTGGAGATCAGTGGTGGCCCAGTGGTAATTGCCCCGACTTAGAAGTTGTAGGTTGTGGGTTCAAACCCAAGCAGGCGCTTTACTTTATGTTAACAATATCCATTTAAGGCGCCAGCGACAGGGTAGTCCGCGAAATTCAAATTTTCTTACGAATTTTCTTCAATTTGCAGGTCAATAAGTATCAGGTTATATGTTGATCTAAATATGATTCGTGGCCTATTTTAATGGTCCGTCAGACTCAAACGGCCACATTTCAGAACAACGCGACACATCCCGACAGTATCCTACATCCCATAATCTGTTCTGTTCATTCGCAGTAGGAATAACTGCAGCCACTACTTTGGTAACACATGCTACAACTTTGTAATTTGTTACAGTACTAAAGTATTCTCTGTGTAAGTGCTCACTTCCCTTACAGTCGCATAGCTTTGAAGTTATGCCACACGTTGTAATAAAGTTACAGTTAGAACTCAAAAGTTACACAACGCTTTGGGTTTATGTTTACACAGCTTTTATTGTTTTCATACTCGTAATAAATAAGATCTAATTCAAACTACATAAGATAAAACAGGTTTATAATCAACTAGCAGCGCCCCGCGCTTTCACCCGCATAAGTCTCGATCCCGTGGTAATATCGGGATAAAAGGTATCCTTTGTCCTTCTCCAAATCATGGTTTACCCATGTGTGAAATTTCATCCAAATCCGTTCAGCCGTTTTACCGTGAAAGCCTAACAAACAGTTCGTCTAAGTACCTATCAACTTGGGTTTGACGTTCCTAAGGGCCTATTCATACGGTTTTATACGCGTGTTCCATGTAACGTGCGTCGACTACACCTCGACGATGACGTCGCCATTTCTGCCTTGAAAAAGAAGTACTAGATATGTTTGCATCGCGTCTACGCCACAATCACTCTGAAAATTGCTTTTCATATCCGTATTTGTAATTGAAAACCATACATTTTTGTGCGAATATCTTCTTAGTTACATATTTTTCTCTAACAAAATTGTCAGCAGTAGGTACCTAAATAAAATTTAATTCAAATAGTTTAAGCTTGCCCAATAATTTTTTATACTAACAGAAGAGGAAAAAAAAACTTTGGATATGTTTTACTACATAGTACAATTTTTTTTTCTTAACTTAAATTGTTATAATTTGTAGATTTTAGTTTAGTATCGAGAGCAGTGGTGGCCCAGTGGTAACGGCCGCGACTTACGAGTTGTAGGTCGTAGGTTCGAACCCAGACAGGTGCTTTACTTTGTGTAAATTATTTCATCACCACTGCTCTCAAAACGGTGAAGGAAAACATCGTGAGGAAACCGGCATGTCCTAGAACCGAAAATTCGAAGACATGTGACATCTACCAACCCGCACTGGGCCCGCGTGGTGGATTACGGCCCACTCCCTCTCACAGAGAGGAGGCATGTGTCCCAGCAGTGGGAACATTTATAGGCTGATGATGATGAGTTTAGTATCATATTTTGTAAAGATAATTTTTTTATGTGTATTCCTTGGAAAATTTGTTAGTTACACATTTGGCCGTAACTTTTTGTATTTCTTTCTACAAAACGTAATGTATCACTGTTTATTTTCCCTTATAAATAAAATAAAATAAAAGTATAACCTGTGCCATTCGGTCTGTCCAACTTATAGATTCGAGAGCTGTACAAAACTTTATGCAGTAAAGTCAATTAAAGTGAAAAGAACTTGGTTATTTGCAGCTGGAAGGCGGCTATTTCGTATTGCAAAGCCTTTAAAGAAGAGCCGAGTTTCGAGTACATTTTCCTCATTTTGCCGAATAAATAAATAGTATAAGTTTTCTCTTTTCAGTTGCACTAAGATAACGTTGTTAGTTGTAACCGGTATTTTTTTCCAGTTTTTCCAATTGATCACTTCCATTATTATCCTTCTAATATCCTACTATTAATATTTACTTATTTTATTTTATAATAGTATCCTATTCCTACTAATCCTATCCTACTAATCCTACTTCCTAATAATATTATAAATGTGAAAGTTTGTGAGGATGGATGGATGTTTGTTACTCTTTGTTTGTTTCTGACGTTTCATAACTGCCCTTGTAGGTTTATGTGAAATAAAATAATTTTGAATTTAATGAATTGACTCTTTCATGCAAAAAGTACTTAACGGATTTGGATAAAATTTACCACACAAATATTTATAACCGGGATTAATACAGAATAATTTTTATATTGACATTCCCTCGGGATCGAGACACAACGCGCACAACGCGCGACGCGACACAACGCGCCGTCGACCCAGGCCTGGTCCTTATCGGATGGTGAGCTACCCATTGCTCACCGTCTGCAAGTTCGCGCCTACGGTAGCCGGGAATTGGCCTGGGATACCCGACGCTTGGGGCGTCTCCTGCGGCGACTAGGGGCATGAGGGTGCGAAATTTGCCTCTCCCTCACATGTTCCACCGCCTCATTCGCGAGCATTACTGCTTCGCAGAAGGAGGTGTCGACTTCACATGCCTCTCGCTCCGTACCATGACCTGGACCAGGGTCGGACGCGAGAGATCAGCGCCGCCGATCGCGTCCACGAGGACACGGCGGTGCTCCGCCCAAGCCGGGCAGACCTCCACCGTATACTCCATCATGTCCTCCAGGCGATCCACATAATAATGACACCCGAGAGCGCGGTGCCACCTGAATTATAGTTTATTGTGTCGTAGCAAGAGTCGCTTTTTATTTAAATAATTTTGCGGAGTGACCCATCTGTATTCATCTGTGGTAATGCTTGAAATATGTATAAGGTTTTAGGTAAGTACACCTAAACCTACTTGATCTATTTACTTAATCGAAAACTCTTAACTTAACTTCATAAGTAGTCCAATTTATTTTCTGCGCACATGCAAGAAAACTACAGTAGACGAAAGTTTATCAGGCCACGACGAGCGCCGCGTGATTCAGTTTTGCTCGGTTGCCAAATGCGGTCATTCCCGACCAAATGGTCCATTAAACCAGTCCACTCCAGAGCCAGCGAATGCTGCTTACATCAAAAATTTCACGCGCCCACAGACATTTATTGCTACTATTTAAGCAAGTGTTGAAACAACATGTAAATTGCTGATTTTCAGTAACTGAAGCATGATGTGTTGATTCATCGCTTTTCAGTAATGAAAAAAAATTTTTTTTTTGGCCTATAATGTGTCCCTCTTCTGGGCAAAGGCACTTTTTCCTTCCAAATCTCTCTGTTTTGTGTGATTTCTGGTCATGTTGACCCGGATTGAACGTGATTAGATCGTCACACCACCTCGACGGTAATGTCTTTCCTCAGGCGTCCAGTGAGTGACGATCTTTGCCCATCGCACCAAGTGAAAAAAAAACAATGGCACTCCGGGAGTGCCGACAGAAGTGAAAACTTGAACAAGATCGCCTTGGTGAAAGAAAAATACTTGTAGGTATATAACATTTATCCGTAATCTTATCTAAATAAACAGCACAATCGCGTTTACAAAAAAATAAAATACTTCCAAAACCTTTAAAGTAAAAATACTTGCATAGAACATTGATCCGTAACGTAATATAAATAAAGAGCACAATCGCGTTTACAGAAATGAGGTGTCGGTAACGGTGTCGCGAGTTCAATTGTTTTTTCCCATCTCAAAAATGCCCAATGCGCCTAAAGAAGATTTCACTTCAAAAACAATCTATTCATGAATAATTGGTACATACAATTGGTACATATTTTGATAGCCGAAAACATTTCGTGGAATCTATTATATGAAGGGAGACTAATTAAAGTCCGAGTGTTTGTGTGAATATTAAATGAGTACAAGGAGGTTTTCTGTTAACAGCTCGTAAATCTTCGCGGTGGGAATTTTATTTCGTTTTGCGGGCACTTGGGGTAAAGTCGTGTGGTGTGAGGGATCCGAGGCTTTGCCTTGCCTTTCTGTATGTATACTTTGAGATTCAACTCGATGCGGTCAGCGGGCTCACGAGATTTGTCGATGGTCGTTGAAAAAGAGTTCTCAGCTTATTCTGAACAGTAGTTATTTTTAAGCTGTGGCACAGATAGACCTAATGTGTCGTTTGCTCTTGTTTTAACAAAAAATGGCTTTTTAAATCCTCGACTTGACCCCTATGTATCTACGGTTTGAGCTCTAACTCAGCGTTCATCTTTGATAAGAGACACGAAGATAGCTGGATAATTACGATTCGAACTCAAACTCAAAGCATTTATTTTAATCTTTTGAATTGTCAAGGAGTATGTCAGTCAAAAAGAGTCAGAATTCAACGTTTAAATACTTAAAATTTTAATTCTTTTATTCCATCAAATTTTAAACGTTTATTAACTCTGACATAAAATTATTGAAAATAAAGCTATATTGTATTCATAATATTTAATCTTTAATAACAGCATGTAAATTGTTTATGTTGAGGGGCTTGTGGCTAATTAATAACAGCTGCACGGGTCGATCGATCAGGTTAAGCTACGCTTGCCGTGGTTGGTCCGTGGATGGGTGACCATCTTTACATACCAAGTCCCCTCCGTGCCTCGGAAAGCACGTTAAGCCGTTGGTCCCGGCTGTCATTTGTAGATCTTTGACAGTCGTTACGGGTAGTTAGAAGCCAAAAAGTCTGACAACCAGTCTTACCAAGGGGTATCGTGTTACCTAGTCACTAGGTTGTGGAGGTCAGATAGGCAGTCGCTCCATGTAAAATACTGGTATTCAGCTGCATCCGGTTAGACTGGAAGCCGACCCCAACATAGTTGGGAAAAGGCTAGGCAGATGATGATGTAAATTGTTTATGTTGTATTCTTAATTTAATATGTATTCAGAGCATGTGTACTCGATAATAATGTAAATTGTGGTTACTTGTGATTGAGTGCACATTACAGGATAATGTATACTGTACAGGTTTTAATATTTTATGTAGATGATAATATAAGTTTGAACTACTATCAAACATATTTGGATAGGTACCTTTACCTTGACTAATGATCGGTTCTGTCTTACGCAAGAAAGGATCTCATCTCATAAACGTGTTCCGTAGAAGATATTGAAGTTTGAGGAAGCCGAACGTTCATAACTAGGTACTTTGTTTGACTTGTGTCAGAATTTGTAATCATTATCTGGTTCCGTAACTTTGGGGCTCTTAATATATTGCTAAGCTTTGTTTAATCAAAACTTGAGCAGTACTTACTTGGATGTAATATTACTTAATCGTAGGGATTGTGACCTTTATAATAAGCTGTTTAGTGGTTTGCACATAGAGTACCTACTAGTCCTAATACTTAACTACCTACTTTTTCTTAAAGATTAAAGTACACTGCTACAAGGATATTTTGTATAATAATTCACGAGGCCCACATTTGGCCGCCAAAATCAACAGTGTGGTCGGTACCACATCGAGGCGTCATCGCAGACACAACGCAACCATAACGCGACCACAACGCAACTGCAAAAAGTTGCAGCGACACTATTCACATGTAAACTAATGCTTGCCCACATTTTGTCGCCGCGAGCTTTCACATCAACGACTTTTCTACTGCAAATTTCTTTTCAAGTGTCAACAGCTAAAGAAAGTCACCAGAGAAAAATAAAATGGCGATTTTTAAGACTGGCAGCATTTAGCGCCATGTGCCACAATGGCCGCCGAGTCGAGTGGACAACGCCTGTCAAGCTCACTGCGATATTTCACACTCAGTTTCAGAGCTTATTCCCTTATTATATTCAATTTTCTTCGTTTCTCAGTGTTCTGTATGTTAAGTTCTGGCTTTCAGTCTACTGAGATCATAGAAGTTGTTTTTAGATGTAGTGAATCAGGGCCAGATAACATGAGTAACTACTATTCTCTCTTTATAAATTTCATAGGATTGACAGAAATTCTCATTTCCGAAATATCGTGTTATCCATTCCGAACTCATAATCCATCAATTTACCGAACATTGACACACCAGCAGCTGATCAAACGCGGAAGTATAACTAGTATATCATCTTGTAAACAAATGCCGATTAATTGACGTAACGCAATTACGGCGGCCATCTTCCGGCGTGTAAACAGCGGAAGCAGACCACATGTTTCTGAGGAAACTAACTTTAATCTTCAGTTTAAGGGACAATGGTGCCGATTCCCTTGTTCACAAACTAAACTAAATTTAAGTTCAGTGCATCTTTTTCTTTCTATTTCATTAAGACAGAAGATAAATTTTAGTTCAGTCCTGTCAAATTAATCAGCGCCTGTCACTACTCCATACAAGTTTAGACGTGATTAAAAACTTGCCTACTAAAATTACGCCAATTCGCTGATTACTTTTATTTGGGACACGCACAGGAAATACAAACAGTTCAAACAGTGATCAAAACTAAAAAGGAGCATCTAAAACTAACAAATAATACTATTCGTAACTTTATCGAATTTATTATATTATTATTGGTGTAATCTATCGCATCTTTAGGAATTAGAATGATTAAGTTCAGTACACTTCACCGAAAATTAAAGGTTTGAGTAGTTTTAGTTCAACTATGTGAAAATACCTACCAAAGCTGGAAAGAGATGTCAGTGGGGCTTGAATGTTATCCATAGATTATACACTTATTTAAAGGAAATGTTATCTTCAATAGTACCTATATAGTTATTGTAATTTGACATAACAGATCTTGACATTACCAGATTATCTAAATCCTTTATCTAATAATTGTGATTGTTGTTAACGTTTTGGAATATTTTGACATTAAGCTTTTTGACATTACACATTTCTACATTTATATTCTTCATTGTATAATTTGTGAGAGATTTATATGTAATTCATTAATTTTTTTTTTTTGCTGTCTGATCTGTAACAATCTATTAAATTCGATTATGGCTAATAATGATCGTAATAGCTGTATCTATATTACTATTTAATTCAAACCTAATATTTTGCATGCCGTAAGGTAAAATGTATCGGGACACTTAATAAATATTCCAACTTATATGTATACCTACATTATCAGCAAATAAATGATTTCTTTCTTTCTTTCATAGTCATGAAATAGCAAGGAATTCTTAGCAGCAGTTGTTAGATACCTACTCATTTGTTCGTTCATACTCTAGGTACTTATCTACCAAAGAAGTTCGTTATGAAAACCTATTAGCGTGTGAAGTGTAGCAAACAGCAATTGCTTTAACAGCACTTTTGCGAGCGTTGCAGCGCTGCAGCGCTGGCCGGCTCGTTCGAATCAATTTAATTGCATGCTGTAGTACCCTGTGAAGCGATTGGTTTGCAGCCTCCAGCCGGCATGCATCGCAGAGTTTTAACAAGATGAACTAAGTTAAAGGCGGTGCTTTTCTTCCAATAACTTTTCAGACTTCGTGCTTTTTCTCCGGTTTTCAGGCTGTGGGTGTAGTGTCATAAGCATGTGTTTGTATCTTAATTGATTTGCTTCTTAAACTTCATATTTACTTTCATTAGCGAATGGAATTATAGTCAGTCCAAGGATTAGATACTTCCGTATTTGTGTAACTTAAAACTGCTATGAAACTCCTTACGGAAATAAGGTGATGCACAATTCAATCTGCCTAGCGTTTTCCCAACTATGTTGAATTCGGCTTCCAGTCTAACCGGATGCAGCTGAATACCAGTATTTTACATAGAGCGACTGCCTATCTGACCTACTTACTTTATTCATTTATAATAGCGTTAAACATATCTTTAAGTTAGTTGACAAATTACTACTATCGCGAGCACTGCGGATTAGCATCCTATCTTTACTTGTAACTCGGGCTACTTATTAAACTTTCGAGTGTTTCTAGAATCCGTGGTTTCCGTCAACTCACCTAAATTAACTCTAACTACTTACAAGTGAGCGAACTATAACTTACTATACAAGTGTAAGGTGCCTGTTACTTCCAGACCTTACATTTAATGGTTGTTAGACTGGTTGTTAGACTTTCGGGCTTCTGACGACCCGTAACGACTGTCAAATATTCACGAAAAAGCCGGTACCAATGGCTTAACGTGCTTTCCGAGGCAAGGAGGAGTCTCGGTTTGTAGAAATGGTTACCCATCCACAGACCAACCCCGGCAAGCGTAGATTGATCGACCTGTGCGGCTGTTAGTACTTAGTCACGAGCTCCTTGTGATGCACAATTGTACATTGGTAAATAGGAAAATATATTAGGAACCTGCTCTGATATACAGAAGTAGAATTTATGAAAATTACGTAATTGGAGTTGCAGACACAGTCTACCCATTCAACCATTTCATAAACACGTCGAAATTCACAGAAAACTTTCTCTTGTTAACCCTGCTTTTGAAAGGGGGGTAAGTCGGAACCCGGCGTAACGACGACACATTTGTCGTCGACAGCGACAGATTGCGCTCGACTGTCGAGCAAGGCAGACGACTGCACTGTCTGTATCGGAATCACACTGTAAGCGCTGACAGCTATTGCACTTCCTAGCTTTACTGCGATTAACTTATGTAAATTCTTACGTACTTTACTTGAGAATTATTGCGTTCTTTTTGCGGATTGAATAAATACGAGACTAAAATATATAGCACAATGATCACGTTAGCATTAACTTGTATGATTGATACTTTAAAAATTCAAACAGATCACACGCATAAACTTCCAAATATTTAACTTCTCATGGACTACACACACTTACACACCCCCTACACACACAGTCAGTCTCTCAATTCACACAGTCACACGTCATTCCACACAATGAGAGGTCACACATTCATACTCTACATATTATTATAATATAATATAATAATGTGTAAAATAACACTACTGTTAAAATCTTGTCAAAATTAATGTTAGCGGCTATGATAAATGTAAAATTATCCGAGGGTATTGGCGCTGATAGCTGAAATACAGGTTTTACCTAGTTTGGTTACAGATACTTAACTCATTTGTACTCAAAACTAGCCTATTTAATTTGTAAAACATTTGTAAACAATCTAAAAAATAAACTTTATTTATTTATTAAATAAAGCCTATAATTGTGTAATGCTAAATATTGAACTGGAAAAGGCCGATATTGACAAGTATTGGACGGGTAAAAACGTGGGTGCTGTAGCATTTTTCCAATTGACACATATTGTTCTCGACAACAGAGAAAGGGGGATTAAAAAAAAATTGAAGCAAACTGAAAAAAAATCGATAGTTTTTGTAATGGCGTTTTAAAACGTGATTGGTACCCTCCAACACAAACCTTTACGCAAATCAAACGGCAAATACACGCAAAAAGGCCCAGTATAGGTACATACGTTGGCCGAGCGCGCTCGGTCAACGGGCTCGCTCAACGTGTACTGGGGGCTTTAGAAATCTATAAGTACCTACCCAAATTTTCTATTTTGACAAATTTCTTTTCTCTTTTGTGAATGTGAGAACGCTGTAGGCTTAGTGGACTGTAGATCTGTTGACCATTTTCTATTTTGTTAAGTACCTGGGTACTTATTGAAAGGCCTACACTGTCCTCCCACACCTAATAACACTGTTATTTGAAAGTATTGTAAAAGCCAATTATTAAAAAAAAAATAACCGTGTAGTTTCTTGCCGGCTCTTCTCTATAGGAAACGACCGATTGGAGCCGTGCACCTAGCTTCTGACGTTTCATAAGTGCCCATGTAGGTTAATGTGAAATAAAATATTTTGAATTGAATTTTGAAATAAGGCAGGCGTTTATAGTACTTATACCTAACTTCAATAGGTATAAAGTTCCTTGACGAGATCTATTATTTGCCTACTCACAATCACAGATTACTAACTACAATGTCAAACAGTGTCGACACTGTTTTTATTGCAAGGAAAATGAATCACCCTCACGAAATCTGATGAAATGTTCATTTAATTATTCAAAAGAAGCACTTATTAGAAACACTTATAGCCCTAACACGTGTTATTCCGAATTTTTAATTTGTCTGTCTGACTTTTTTGTCGTAGTTGGGTTTTGGTTTAATAACTTTTATTTTTCTGAAAAATTTTCAGTAGGCGACATCGAGAAAAAGTACTTCTTTATGCATATTCAACTATGTTCCACGAAAATTCAGGTAACTGCCAAAAAATAAATTTTCTTATGTAAATGTTTTCATAACGTGGAACTCTTGTTAGATTCAAGAATTTTCCAGAAATTGATTCCAACATTTTGCTGTTATGTCTTTTAAACGACATCGTCGATTTTCAGCGTCTAATGGTAGAGCTTGACATGTTTGTACAACATTATTGGCAGGTACAAAAGTTATGGAATAATGTATTTTAAATTGCTCTAGGGAGTTATAAAGGCAGAATATTGATGACAGGAATTAATAATCAATCTTATTCAAAATAACAAATTCAGACGGATTACTTACAGTAAACACGGCTGATTTGCATACTGTTTCTGACAGACTGTCGCAAGGGCTCATAATTTCAGTTGCGCCATTCATCCAAGTGTATAATATAGCGGAAGATTTTGTCTATAAATAGATGGCGACACTTACTTGTTTATTATTTTGTCTTGGCTGTGTTTACAAGATACTGTCAACAACAACGATTGGCGCTAATCTGTCTTAATATTTTTAGAAATCCGTAGCTCTCAAAGTTTGGGAAAAAAAAGTAGGGTCGTCGTCTGTGACATAATATTTTGAAGATTTTACGTCGAAATTAAAAGCCGTGGGTTGTTTATTAAAAACTAAGTACTCTGCCATCACCCGTGCAACGTGTGCAGCAATTATCGACCACAGCTCTAAAAGCATGCGCCAAATGTGGCCTGCCTAATCCCACTTCACCATTAATACAACATACACCAATCCAATTCGATCCATTCACATCATAAATGTGTGATTGCGTACTAAATCAAAACATTGGAACGACCGATAGCTTCTATTTTCAACGCAGCGCTAGTTTTGTTTGTTGAAGCAGGCATGGACCACTTTCCATTTGTTTGCTAACACATTCGAAACATTGGAGAAAATAGTAAGAGCACTCGCTTGTAGTGGGTTCAATGATAAAGCTTGGAGTTATTAATAACAGTATAATGTTTCTAACATTGTGTAAATCAAAAACAAAAATTATTCCTCAGGTGGTGTGATCGTCGGACTGCCAAGTCTTAGGTCTTGAGTTCGAACCAAAAGCACGAACCTCTGACTTTTCGGGCTCATGTGCATATTGTATAATTATTACTTGCTTCAAAAACGGTGAAGGAAAACATCGTGAGGAAACCGGCATGCCTGAGAGATATTTCTCGACGGTATGTGAAGCTAAGACTGAGGCCCATAGGTGGCATAAAACACTGACACCAGTTTAGTCACTAACCATACGAGAAAGAAAGAAAGAAAAAAGAAAAAAATATGGGACTTAAACAGAACTGGCGAATATGGGTATACTATAGGTTACCTCAGAGGTCGACCTAATGCCCGGTGGGCAGACGACATAGTACAAGTGGCTGGCGAACAGTGGATGAGGCCTTCACCTTCAATTAACTGAGGGATTCTTATTAGAGCTTTATCCTACCAATATTGTAAATGCGAAAGTTTGTGAGGGTGGATGGATGTTTGTTACTCTTTCACGCAAAAATTTCTGATCGGATTTGGATAAAATTTGGCACACAGATAGTTTATAACCTGGATTAACACATAAAATACTTTTTATCTCGATATTCCCACGGGATCGTGACTTATGCGGGTGAAACCGCGGGGCGCTGCTAGTATTGAATAAGTTTAACTTTATAGTATGTAAGAAATTGTTATGTATTAGGAAAAGTATGTTCTGTAATTATTTTTTTTTGGAAGAAATGTAAGTCTTTTTTATTGATTATCGCCATGGGATCTGGAGGCAAAGGTCCTCGCGCACATCTGGGAGTGGCGCGAGGAGGCAAAACGCCGGGGCTTAGCTCCGATGCCGCAAGAAATTGCGGCACAGCGGACAGAGCTCTGGCGGGATCCCATGGCGTCATGGAGAGTGCGATTGTCGCAACCCCGCGCTGGGCACGCCACAATTGCGGCGATAAGATCCTTCTTTGAGGAGTGGCTTGAGAGACGCCACGGCGTCCTCACCTTCCGCCTGACGCAGGTCCTCACCGGACACGGCTGCGTCGGGAGGTTCCTGTTCAGGATAAGGCGGGAGGAAACACCCGGGTGTCACCATTGTGTGGATCGGCCTGAGGACACGGTGGAGCATACGGTGGAGGTCTGCCCGGCTTGGGCGGAGCAACGCCGTGTCCTCGTAGAGGCGATCGGCGGCGGTGATCTCTCGCGTCCGGCCCTGGTTCAGGCCATGGTACGGAGCGAGAGGAAATGGCAGGCCATCACCTCCTTCTGCGAAGCGGTAATGCTCGCGAAGGAGGAGGCGGAACGCGTGAGGGAGAGGCAAATTTCGCGCCCTCACGCCCCTAACCGCCGCAATAGAAGGAGACGCCCGGGGCGGGAATCGCGAGCCGATTTCCGGCCACCATAGGCGCGGGCTTGCGGACGGTGAGCAATGGGTAGCTCGCCGTCCGATAAGGACCAAGCCCGGGTCGACGGTGCGTTGTGTTCCACGCGCGCCTCAAATAGATGTCAGCAGAATTGACGGGGTCCGCTAGGGCCAATGCCTGCCGGGGGTTCGAAGAAAACCGATAGGGAAATCGTGGCCCCCGGCAACAGGGCAACCGAAGGAACACGGGTGGGTTTTAGTCAGTAAGAGTCTGACACGCCCTCCCGCTCCACCCAGAGCGGGAGAAGTTATTTGATAATTTCCCACCCAAGAAAAAAAAAAGGCTTTTTTATTGAAGTGAAAACTTCTTTAGGCGCGTTGGGCATTTTTGAGATGGGACTAAACCATTGATTTCGCGACACTGTGACGACACCAACGTTGATTACCGCGGTGCGTGGAGTAAAAGATATCAACGCGTTGATTACCACGGTGCCGATTTTTATTTCAAGTTTTTACTTCTGTCGGCACTCCCGGAGTGCCACTGTTTTTTATTTTATAGGTCACCTCTGCCTAACCCTTTGGGGAAAAAAAGCGTGATATTATGTTATGTTTTATCAGTTCAAAAATAATTTACTATCTTTAGAATTTCACAATATCAGCGTTTATATAACCTTGTGATTCAAAGTCGTGCTCAAGCAAGAAAAGTGAATTACAAAAGCCCTGTGTAAGGTAACGTTTTAATTTGCATTTAAAACGCTTCGCTCCCCATCTTGGTCGTTGAGGGTACTTCTTAATATCAGATAGACAGGCTAGGTAAACCGAGGCTTCTTTATATAAAGCAATTAGTTTTTATTATATGCTACAGTGTTACAATGTTAAATAATCAAATGGGAACTAAAGGTTGCCGTTTTTATGTGAAACGGCGACACAATCGGGCGTTGAGTGCCCATTAACGCTAAAAACTGAAAAGTGCTCCCCACGCAGAGAGAGAAATGAAAATGTGAAATAGATTTATAAAAACAATAGATTTTATACATTTTGTTTTTACTGTATTTATGCTTTGTTTTCATAAGTTCGTGAGTGCCAACTGCTAATGTCGTTTTTGCACAAAAATTTCGAAAAGCATTTTTGACATAGGATTAAGGATTATGCTACGGATGTCAGTTCCAAAAGGTCAAACCTTTTAATATTTTTATCATCCATGAATGTGAAATATCACGCTCATCGATATTTGTGTGTCCAAATACAGCCCCTGAATGTTACAAACAAACTATTAATACCATTACTCAAAATCCATAACAAAGAGTTTCATTCGCTTTGAAGGATCACATTGGGATTACATTTGCATGCAAAATTCTAGTTTCGATAACAACAGTAGGAACACAAGTTCGTGTTCCTAAACTATCGTTGTAAACTGACTGTTTCCCAAAGGTGATTTATTCAACCTGCATGTATGGATGGATTGCAGCGAACAGTTGATCCATTGTACATTTTTGTTTATTTCCCAAATAAGAAACGTGAAGCGATGTTGGACTAACATAACACCAATCATTTCAGCCGAAAGACCGGTACTTCAACTGATTCGACGACTTCCCGCATCCATCGGATTCCTGTGGCCTTCACAAGGTCATCGGTCCATCTTGTAGGAGGCCTTCCTACGCTACGTCTTCCGGTACGTGGTCGCCACTTCAGAACCTTTTAGCCCCATCGGTCATCTGTTCTGCGAGCAATGTGGGCCTGCCCATTGCCACTTACGTTTGTCTATTCAACACCAATATGGACATATTTCCAAATATCCATTCGATTCTAGAAATACTAGTGTCATCTGCAACCTAGCCTTTAGCCAATTAGAGCCGGCTTCGGGCTTCCAATACTTAAACGGCTTCTTGTCCAAAGCTAATTGCTAGAATCGGAGTCGCTTCGACTGCAAATTGGTGAGTGGCAATTGAAGCTTAGTCATAATTATAGATACGAGAAGCGAGAACGCTTGAAAACCATATATTTCATCTTTAAACATAATAAAATAAAGTCGCTTTTCGTGTTGTTCTTCTAAAATACGCAACGGATTTTGATGAGGTTTTCAATATAATTTAGAGGATGTATTCCGGAAGGTTTATACATTAATATTAAACATAAAAATAATTTAGAAATCTTGATGCTTTGTCAAGTTGTAAAAACCTTGCGAAGCAGGGGCGGGTACCTAAAAATAAATTGTGATATTTTTGTAACATGTCTATTATAAGAGCTCAACTGTCATTAATGAGACACAATATAATTTTAATTGTTATCGATCTCCAGGAGAGCTTCTGACAGTCCAGGGGAGAATTGATGCTCTTCGGGCAAAACGGGCTTGAAGGCCCGTTTTGCCTAAAAAGTTAGGCATAAGTAAGTAGGTAACCTCATTACGACAGTTATGTTTAAGAGCCGCAAGTTCTTTGTCATTAACCAGACACAAATCCAGAATCATCATCTGCCTAGCCTTTTCCCAACTACGATACCCCTAGGTAAGACTGGTTGTCACTTTCGGGTTTCTGACGACCCGTAACGGCTGTCAAAGATCTACAAATGACAGTCGGGACCAACGGCTTAGCGTGCTTTCCGAGGCACGGAGGGGTGTTGGCATGTAAAGATGGTCACCCATCCATGGACCAACAGCGGCAAGCGTAGCTTAACCTGATCGATAAACTCGTGCAGCTGTAACTACTCAGCCCCAAGCCCCGCTCCGGGATGCTATTTAGTGTTATTGATAGTATCCTCAAACACCAAACTACAAGAATAAATTGAAAGCAAACTGTTCGAGCGTCAATTAACACAAAAGTTTGCGATGTTCTTGTAATTTGTTCGGCGCTGAAGTTGCACGGTTTTGTCCTATGAAAGTGTATCGGGACGGATGAAAGTTACAGTACAAGTGTAACATTTGCTGTGAAGTGCACTTTAAAGTTTGCTACGAGCCACAGATGTCTAGCGAGGTCGGTTGGAGATCTGTAATAAAGGGTCTAGACGAATGACGTAAATCACAGTTGGAGCTGAGTGCTTGCATACTTGCAGCTTAATAAAGGAAAATGATTGGATTTTAAACGTGGTAGTTATGAAGTTTGTTAAAAATATTTGGTTATTTAACACATACCTGCTCCATTGCCAGTGATGACCTATGGTACTGAAACGTGGTCGCTCACAATAGGCCTTATCAGAAGGCTAAAAGTCACCCAAAGGGCAATGGAGAGGGCTGTGCTTGGAGTTTCCCTACGTCATCAAATCAGAAATGAAGAGATCCGCAGGAGAACCAAGGTAACCGATATAGCCCGAAGAATTGGCAAACTTAAGTGGCAATGGGCAGGTCACATTGCTCGCAGAACGGATGGCCGATGGGGCCGAAAGGTTCTGGAGTGACGACCGCGTACCGGAAGACGTAGCGTTGGAAGGCCTCCACACAAGATGGACCGATGACATTGTGAAGGCCGCAGGAATTGGCTGGATGCGGAAAGCACAGAATCGGTCGAAGTGGAAGTGCTTGGGGGAGGCTTATGTCCAGCAGTGGACGTCTTTCGGCTGAAATGATGACACATACCTGCATAGGTAGGGTTTTTTCTAAAGATGGAGAGAAAGAGATCCAGATTACTGAATGTAACTTTGATTAAAAACACATTTTACTAAATTAATTAAGTAACAAGTTAACACACACTAATAGAAAGAAAGAAAAATAAGATTATTTGTCACAGAAATACGTGCATAAAAAAAGATAATTAGTCGACTAGAACAATAAAATAAAACACAATAGATTTAAATATAAACATGAGCACAAAACAGAAATAGTCGGCAGCTGCTGGCACGTCATGACTGTGACAAGAAGGCTCAGCATGATGGTGTGCTATGGGTCTCCATAGCACACCATCATGCTGAGCCTTCTTGTTGTTGTTGTTGTTTAATGACAAGAAGGCTCAGCATGATGGTGTGCTATGGAGACCCATAGCACACCATCATGCTGAGCCTTCTTGTCTTCTTGTCACGGAAACCAAGTCAGGTTTAATGAATTATACATAAATAGATAACATAATAAAATAAATAGTACTTAGAATATAATACACAACAACCAATTACATGAATAAATATGATTAAATGACAAAAAAAATATCCGCAGGCATCATGCGTGCATTAAAAATGTACCTACTAATAATAAACCACTAACTACTAATAGTACTAATCTACTAATAAACCCTCTCCACCTCTTAAACAGATACAAAAATCAAATAAATAGTATTTAGAATATGAAACATAACGACCAATTACATGAATAAATATGATTAAATAACATAAAAAGTTATCAGGCAACACCGTGCGTGCATTAAAAATATAAATACTAATAGTACTAATCTACTAATAAACCCTCTTCCACCTCTTACTTAATCTTCTCTTTTAAATATTTTTCAAATTAAGCTTTAGTTTTTCCCGTAAACGCCATGATTTTCCCTCAGAAAATGTAACAACGCAAGATTCTGAAAATAGCGAGTCAAAGCTCAGCTTCTTTCCACTAAAGGTTATACTCCTAGAGGATGAGGTTACATACGTAATTTTCTTTGAAATGGAATTATTTTATGCAAATGACGTACAACTTATGGGAGGTATGTGACTGTCGAGCACATAAAGATTTTATGTTTACTTCATGCCTCGTTTGAACGTGTCTATGGTTCAGTTAATATTGGAGTAAGTATCGTAATTAAGTGCGTATACTTGCTGTTAAGGTGTAATTCCATGGACTGTCGAGAATTCATTAATTTTATATGTAGTCACTTTCAGGGAGAAAAACAACAGTTTCATCGTGTTAGTTTACAGTATTTTATTCGTGATGCAATTAAATACATGTAATGGTAAAATTAAGTACACTGCACGCTTGGAATGCAGATAAATGGCGATGCAACTGATAGTGTTTATGGTTAATCCAGTACTCTAATTGCGTAAGACACTTTCAATGATTTTGAAAGTTCTTACTAATGCATTGGTTTCATTATGTTCGAAAAATTTGCCACTCAACATCGTAAATAACGCAATGAATGTTGTTGAACTGTCACAATGAAAGCCATTGCTGTAAGTGTGTTACGAAATCACCGCGCTGGAAATAAAATATACAGCTACTCTTTAGTAGGTAGGTACCGTATAGTTTTCATGCAATTTCTTTAGTGCTTTGGCTTATTTATTTCTTTCTTTACAAGCTCGAACCAGCGTGGTTTAAAAACACATAATCTAGCTTACTTATTGCCTAGCCTAGAACAGTTTCTTTGTCCTACTAAGCTACTAGATCGCTCTTAGCGGTAAGACTGCCCATTGTGCGATCATTTTTTATTTTTTGTTGGGAAAATATCAAATAAGTTCTCCCGTTCTGGGTGGAGCGGGAGAGCGTGTCAGACTCTTACTGACTAAAACCCACCCGTGTTCCTTCAGTTGCCTGTATGTTGCCAGGGGCCACGGTATCCCTTTCGGACTTTCCCGCAACCCCGGCAGGCATTGGCCCTAGCGGGCCCCGTCAGTTCCTGCTGACATCTCTTTGAGGCGCAGGTGGAACACAACGCACCGTCGGACGGCGGATTTAATCTAAAATATTTAATATATATATTTTTTAAGCTATTGCATAGCTTTTATCGTGGGCTTTGAGCGCGGCGACCGAATCAAGAAATTCCCTAACGTAACGAAAATAAAACCTAACATCCCCCACTCCGCCTACCATGTAATGACGGTTCCCATGACAACGTGATGTTGTCATGGGAACGTAATTTTTGTTTTATGTCATCACGTCATCATCCCAAGTGTAGCGTTGACAAATAGGAAGTATGGAGGTTACAAATGCTATGCAATAGCTTTACCGCGGCAGTCCCCGAGTGCCACACGTTCTTTTTGTTTATATGTATATCATGGTAGGTATATCTATCTAAAAATATATGAATCTTATAAATGTCAAGTCTCTAAGTTTTGAATTCCAGTATAATCGAGAATATAGAAACGATTTTATGTTGGAAAATTTTGACAAGGCGACATATCGAAAGAGCATTCTCACACGCTGAAGCGTTGTGACGCGTGCAAAAGAGTATTCCATTTATGCTATTCTAAGGAACTGTGTTAGAAGTTATTAGGTATCTATTATGATAAAGCAACAATGAAAATCCTGGCAGCTAGTGTAATTACGTCCGTGACTTACCGAGTCATGATTAATGTACCAACTTCTGAAGTGGTGAGAGATTTAGTTTGGCCTACACGTTCTACTACTGCGCATAATTATAACTTTATTGTTAATGAAATGTTAATTTAGGGAGAAACTGAGAACAGTGTTTATTTAGGGCAATTTATCTAACACAGACGGAAAGAATAACTTCTGTATTACATACAAATTGAATAAATGACTTTTTCTCAAACATGCTTCGAAATTCGAGAGTTATTTTGACAACCTTCTTCGAGATAAATAAAAAATGCTGTATTGGTCAAATACATGCGAGTAGGCGGCCGGAAATGTTAGTATGAAAATCCAATCTGTCGTGTTTAGCGGCTGAATAAATTAAGTACTATGAAAACTCATATCTGTCGTGTAATTTAAAAATAGAACGAACTTTTTACTTCGACACATGACAACCAAGGAGGTAACTTATCAAAGATTTTAAATTTCGATTTGGCTTGCAAATAGAGATGTTTGAAGTAAAGAAGTAACTTGCGTGAAAAATTATCGTTGTTCGCCATTGATTCTAGAACTTATAATTAATTTGCTTAGTTTGAATTTCCGCGTATTGTTTGAGAAAAGTATTGATGGACTCACGTATGTGTGCCTCGGCTTTGCCTCAACAAAGAAAAGTTAAATTGTTATCGTTGTGTTTGTTGTTTGTTATTATTGTTGTTGTGTTGTGTTGGTGTTGTTTTATATTGTTTTCTAAAAGAAAAGTTAACACTGCCTGATAGATTAAGTTTTGGAGCAAAAAAACAGAACAAGAGCTTCTAATCGGGATTTCATCAAAGGTTGTCAGGAGCCGGCGAAATTGATGAGGATAGATAGATAAATGATTTCACGATTCCGTCGGAGAACACGGTCGTCGAGGCAAATTAATTTGGTTATTGTGTTAAATAGATGGTTTTCGAAACTATAATCCTCATATTGAGTGTGGTATTGGTCAATTATTGTAGACTAGTTGCTACCCGCGGCTTCGCCCGCGTGGACCTTAGTTATTTTTTCTTAAATAAAATTAGTAAGTAAGTAACTCCTAAGTTACTCCTTATGACATCAGCTATCTGCCAGTGAAAGTCTCGTCAAAATCGGTCCAGCCGTTTCGGAGATTAGCCGGAACAACAAGAGAAGAAAAAAATAATTTTCGTTATTCGTATAATTATACTTTCATTTGCATTTAGTAAAACGCTGTTATTTTGACATTATAAACAGACAATTAAATTTTATTTATTTGTATAGATTTATAATTACTTATTTAGATTTGTATTTGCAGGAGTGTGGCTGACCTGATAAATTGAAACGATACCTTTCATTACTCAAACCATTCTTTTGCTTATTGGTTCCCATTCTGATGACCTGAGACCTTAAACGTTGAACCATCTGTTTCATAACTCACCCTTATTGATTATTTAAGAGTGTGGTGGTGTTGATAGGTACTTGCATTAATTTTTAAATGTCGCAGCATCAGGCTGAGATAGGAGCCTTTTAGCCTCGTACAGGACATTCTGCTTTTATTAAAAAAAAAAAAATTGTTTTTTTTTAATTTAAATCAAAAAATGAAAATCATAAATATTTATTTGCTAGAATATGGTACATAAGGTGTTACAGTAAATTTGTTTCAGCATATCCTGCCATAACATGGCGTGCAAATGTATTCACAATCAGCAATGTCAATTAACCTAACTTACAAATTACAGATTCTATTGATTTGTCTTCTAAATAGTCCTTAATGGTATAATATCTTTTAAATAGCAGTAGTTTGATGAAAAGTATTTTTTAAACATTATCAGCGGTAAGTCTTGAAGACTATTTGGTATGTTATGTTTTTATGAGTGTGTTTTAGTTTAGTTTTTGATTTCCTGCGCGAGTCTCAATAAATACTTTTTCTTTCTTTGCAAGAGCTTTAAATGAAAACGTGCTAACAATACTATCACTAGAAAATATCGTAGAAAGAGCAACAAAGGATATTTTGACTTGAACGAAGGAGAAACATTTGACACTACGAGACTGAAAGACTTATCCGGATAAAGCGTATTCATCTCATTAAAAGCAGGACCTTTTGAGAGAGTTTCCATGTTTCAAAGCTGTATACTAAAGGTGCGCTTACACAAGCAGTTTCAATTGCTCAATACCCAGCAATATTGGTCAAATATCACGTCAAGATAGCAAGCAATTTACTGCAATTCCAATCAGCATGTAGCAATTTTATTGTTGCTTGTGATACCTTCACTGCATAATAAGTAATTTAATAAACTTGGCAATATATTCATTTGTAATACAGAATTCATGGAACGACAACAGGTTATATATTGCTAAATTAAACTAGATTGCTCCAGTAGCTCCGGCAAATATTTAATAATTGCTGGAAAAAACACCCATGTAAGCGCAGCTTTACGAACGTTTTAGTCTACATTTTTGAGGGCGCTCCTGAATATTTTAAAAATGGGTCAGTTTGCTGTTCCGGGGTACGGAGCAAAGCCCTAGAACCTTCCGGTGTTTGACTGTTAGAAGATTTGTGATACTGACCTTTCTAGTCGCCCGCTATCTGAAATACAATAAAGAAAATAGTGTTAGATGAAATATTTCGATATTGCAATGGTAAGTGAGTATTATTTAGTCTAGGAGTCTAATGATACTAAATTCTGATTTTGATAACTATACGTTTTAAATTACCAGGAGTTTTTTCAAAGTAAGAACTTTCTTATCTATGCATTGATTACAGCAAATAAGGCTGGATTTAACGTATTTCAAAGTGTAACTTTGTGAGGGGGCCTATTAAAAAAAAACCAACTTCAAAAAAAAAAAACACTGGAATGTGAAAAATTACTTTATTTCGGAAGTCGGTGTCTTTGGTTTTGAATTTTCCTTTTTTGCTACCGACTTCCAAAATAAAGTTATTTTTCACATTTTAGTGTTTTTTTTTGTTATAAAGTCTTTATTTTTCACTTCTTAGTTGTGGTACCTACCCCACATAAACTCGAATACCACTATCTGCTATGTAAATAACAGTGACAGGAAGTTATTACAACATCATCCAAACAGGCTAAGTGGGAAAAATAGGTATTATTGAAGCTAACTCAAAAAGTACACAAGCAAAGTTAATACAAATTTTATGGGACCACCCGAGTACAACCTGTCAAACAAAACAAAAAAAAAACAATTTCGTCCATACAATATGTAATGAAGTTATGTTCGAACATACATTTAAAAAAATATATAAACCTCCAAATTAAGAACCTCCACCTTTTTTTAAATCAGTATTTTTTTAAATATTATTTTTATTTAAAATATTTTATATTTATAATGGTGCCTAAGATACAGGCTGTGCCTAATTTGGGTACAACACCATCCCAATATTGTAATTTTAATGTTGAAATAAACAATTTTTACTTTACTTTTATCAAAAGATCGTACGATGTCATTCATGTGCCTTATGTAAATTCGAGGACAATGAAAGCCTTCATTCCGTTATACATTAGGTAGGTGCTGCCGAGCCTTTGACACGTATATTACACGTTGTTTCCATAATCTACATACTTCGTAGGCTCGTCACTCTCTTGTCAGGCAGAAATGCATGGTATGTTGAATTCAGAAAAAAATAAATAAAGCACAGTACCCACTGCCTGGGAGTTGACACAACGAACGTTATTAAATAAAAAACCGGCCAAAGGCGTGTCGGACCACGCGCAATGAAGGGTTCCATAGTTGGGATGAATTTATCCCAAGAACAAACTTAACTGTGTAGTTGAAAAACATGTTCTCCCATACGGAATGTTTGGGAAAACGTGTTTTTGCAACTGCAAAGTTAAGTTGGTCGATTATTACTCGATAACTAGTAAAGTTTACTTAGCTGTGATAGTTTTCCTTTTGATTTCGTTATATAAGCTACTGCTGTGATTTTTTTGACATATCCAAAACCAACCATTTAGCTGGCAGGGGGGGGGGACACTTGACTCTAACAAAAATTAGCATTTTGAAGCTTAATATTTCGAAAACGGATCCCTAAATCCAAAAATGGTTTTGGCAAACTCACAATATTTTAAACGATCTTTTTAACGACACCCCACACTATGGGATTGTTGAGAGAAAAAAAATCATCCTCACTTTACGTCTAGGGGAGGTACTTGAAAAAAAAAATTTTTTTCATGATTTTATTTTACCACTTTGTCGGCGTGGTTAATATGTATACCCATGCCAAATTACAGCTTTCTAGTACTAAGCGTCTCTGAGCTAAGCCGTGGACAGACAGACAGACAGACAGACGGACAGACAGACGGACATGACGAATCTATAAGAGTTCCTTGTTTACTACGGAACCCTAAAAAGAGACTTACACAGTCTGTGTATCAAAGTTTCGAGTGACAGAAACAGCACCTTTTTCAAAAATTCGTATGCAATATTTACGGCCGGGCACTGTGTATTTACTTGTCAGAAGTTTAAGTCAAAAGTATAAACATCCAGCGTTACCAAAGGGACATTAATTCGTACGCTTTATAAATATATTATTAGGTACTTTAAAGTTGAACTTCCCTTTGAACGGCGCAAATAAAATTACATTTCAATTTGTCTAAGTAATTACATATCTTTCATGTTTATTTTTGTCATTTTCCTTTAATAATTAATATCATATAAAGCCTCAGTGAGCTTAATGTAGACATCTCTTGCCTGCCAAGTAATTTTTGGTAATTAATTAATGTTTCGTGATGATTATTCATTTTACAGTGTTCTTATGGAAATAAGTAGGGTGGTGTCTCATTATAGTAAAAACAATTATATGGGTACATACGTTTAAAATCCTCGATTCATTTGTAATTAAGTTATGAGAGTACTTATTTAAAAGCCTCGTTAGTCGTTGGTCTAGTGGTCGCAAGCGCAATTGCTGGGTCCTGGGTTCGATTCCCGGGTCGGGCAAAGTGTTATTGGGTTTTTCCATCTGAAATTTCTCAATGGCAGCCCGGAGTCTGGATTTGTGCCCGGTTGATGGCAATAGGCTCGCCCCCTATTACATGGGACTTAAACATAACTGGAGAAATGTGGGTGTACTATAGGTACACCTCTGCCTAACCCGTCGTGAGTACAGGCGTGATGTCATGTAATTTATGTAAAAGAAACATTCAGAAACTTAGCTCAAAAATGTTGCCTATTTTAGAAGTAGTCTGATTTATTTACGTTCAGAGAATATTACCTGCTATTACTAGGAAGTACATGAACCTCTCAGAAATCAGAAATCATTTATTTTGCAATGAATGTGGGTAAAATTAATAAATGAATTTAAATTTGATCATACAAAATAAGATATAAACATTGTAAAAGCAGTTCCAACACACTCTATCGTACAGCATGCAAAAGTTTTTTTTTTTATATTTACTCAATTATACAACCAAATAAAAATCAATCTGCCTAACCTTTTCCCAACTATGTTGGGGTCGACTTCCAGTCTAACCGGATGTAGCTGAATACCAGTATTTTACATGGAGCGACTGCCTATCTGACCTCTACAACCCAGTAACTGGGTAATACGATATCCTTTGGTAAGATTGGTTGTCAGACTTTCGGGCTTCTGATGACCCGTAACGACTGTCAAAGATCCACAAATGACAGCCGGGACCAACAGTTTAACGTGCTTTCCGAGGCACGGGGTGGAGTCTCGGAAAGCACGGTCACCCATCCACGGACCAACCCCAGCAAGCGTAGCTGAACCTGATGGATCGACCTGTGTGGCTATTATTATTTAGCCACGAGTTCGAATTCTATAATTTACAAATGATTGGTGATATTGATTATTTTACTTTCATTAATAAAAAATAAAAAATGAAATTAAAATTGTAACTTAATATAACATTATAAAGTCTTATCATTCAAAAAATCTTGCATAGAATAATAACATTTATTTCTCTTTGTCTTCCCTTTATAGGGATTGCAGGGACAGTTTGCATATTATTGAAACAATAAGTCTCATTGTCCTTTCCGGTTCAATGTCCGTTTTGTAGAGAGAACATAACAACAGGGCGGGTCTGAACTAAGCCTTGAGATTTCCCTTCATCCCCAAAATCCCGCCTTCTCTGTGTCTGGCATTTGTTGGGTTGGAACTTAACAATAAATTTATCATACGTAACAACATCATGCCTTTATTCCACAAAGGGTTAGGCAGAAGTTTAGGTAACGGGCGAGTGACCATTCAACTTTAAAATATTAGTAGCTAAAGCTTGTTTTCGAATAATTAATTAATTCCATAATACAGGGTGGCAGGGACATCGACGCGAAAACTGATACTATGGATTCATGATCCTGAACCCCCTGCGGGGAGGTATTTCAGTCCGTTGTAATAGGGACCCGTCTAGATATTATCTATCTATACTATTAAACGTGCAATATTTGTGTATATTTGTAATCACGTTCTGGAAAACGGCTCTTATAATGATTGCGATGAAAGTTGCAATACTAGAGGGGTTTACGGGGGCGAAAAATTGATCTAGCTAGGTCTCATATCTGGGAAAATACGTTTTCTCCAAATTTTTTTTAAAACAAAATGGCTACCGTAGAATGGCAGCATGGAATTAGTAGGTAGTTACCTACTATCATGGCAGCGTGAAATGAGTAAGTACGTACTATCATGGCAGCATGGAATTAATAACTACCTACTATCATGGCAGTGCGGAATTAGTAAGTACCTACTATCATGGCAGTGTGGAATTAGTAAGTACCTACTATCATGGCAGCATGGAATTAGTATACGTACTATACATGGAATTACTATGAACTATCCTATACTATTAAATGAGCATTCTCTATTTTCACCCGAGCAGAGTTCGGTCATTACTCGGTAATTACAAATCCAGACTTCGGAATGCTACTAAGGAATTCCTGATGGATAAACTTAATGATACTTTGCCCGTTCAGCCAGCCAGCCCAGGACCTCATGCTCAGTAATCGCTTTGGCGACTACAACTTTTACGAGGTAGTCTAATCATACATACTCAGTTTATAATGTTCCATCTGTTGGGTCTCAGTCCACCTCTCTATGAGCGGAAGTGCGCTGTAATCCACTACGCGAGTCCAGTGCATTTTCCCTTCATAATACCTACTAAGAGCATGAAATTTTCCGTCTAAAAAACAAACACGTCTTGATATTCCTAAAAAACAATTCCTTTACTAGTGCACAGCGTAGCTGCAAAGTTCTTTTCTCTTTTAAAAAAAAGAAAGTAAACACATATCAAAGGAAGTGGGATCTCGGGACGCGGCACGTGCCTAAGTTGATCCAAAATTTAGTCCTTAGTTGTATGCAGTTGGACACATGCACGTCAGCTTGGCGTTCAAACTATAAAGAGAATAGTTTTGTGAATACTTGAACCGAAATGGCAGTTTTCAGTGATGTTATGGCCGAACTATTTGGAGGAAACTAATGCGGAAATGGAAAACGCGCTTCACTTGTCACACTTTCGTGAATTGTATGCGGAAATTGGTACATTGCTTTGACCCAGCTTAGGATAGTGTGCGAAAGTGCTTCGTTATGTTTTTCTATTAGAATATTTGCGAAACTGTCTGTATACTTATGTGTATGTCGGCAATCATAGTTGCAGGCTAAAACTATTTGGTTATTAGATATCATAATCAGTTCTTGAAGATTTTATTATAACTCATTCACTCACTCACTCTTCTTCTCACTCACTTTTTACGGGCATGTTTTATAGCAAATGTCACCCTACCGCACCTTCATATTTTGCGCTTAGAAGAGTTAGCACCCCCACCAATACCAACCAATATTACTACTAATAACCACCAAATTACCACCAAAATTTATTCTTATAATTCGTATTATAATTTTGAGTACTGTTTATTTTATTTTGTTACCTATTTATTATTTACAAATTACTGAACCTGACTTGATTTCCATTCGTCTTTTTCGCGTGACCACTGAAAATCAGCGCTGTGCTGTGGGTCCCCATAGCACTGCATCATGCTGAGTGGAAGCCTTCTTGTCACAGTCATGACGTGCAGCTGCCGACTACTTCTGTTTTATACTCATGTTTGCATATGTACTAAGTTATACCCATTTTGTTTTCTGCTTACCTACTCTTGTCTTTGTATGCACGTGTTTCTGTGACAAGTAAATCTATTTTTCTTTCTTTCTTTATTTTTCTTTTTTTCTGTATACCTAAAATAATGTAGCTCTATCTTCGTAAAGTACGGACACGTAACAAACAATCAAAACAGAACACGCAACACCATTTTCACAAAAAAAGATAAAAAAAAACGTTCCTTTATTTTGTAAAATTGAGGAGCTGTAAATATTTTTTTAACACAACTGCGAAAAATGAAATATCGGAGGTCAGATAGAAGCCGCAAAAACGTGAAATTACTACACGCTCCAATAGTTCGCGTAGTAAAAATATCTGAAGAAGATTTTGAATTACGACTTAGAAACACATGAAAAATACAACCCTCCATCTTCAGTCGGGTAATAAAAATACATGAGAAGCCCAAAAAGTCGTTTATAACAACAAGTGTGATGAATGGAGCGACAGTAGCCTTCGGTTACAAACACCGATTTCTAATTGAAAGACCGGTGGGGCCCGAGGATTTTACCCAATTCTTTTGATCTGTATTTCAAAAGTACCTACTTGTAACAGCCTATAAGTAGGAAGTTAACAAGTGAATTGGTACAAACAATGTTACGACTTTGACACGAACCATTCATTCCTATTAACGTCCTTTTCGGCTCGACGCGGATATTCACGAAAAGTAAATGTCACTAAAGGTAACAAAATGTTAAAAACCTTTGATTTTCTGAAGTACGAAACCACAAAACTCAATTGAAAGCCACATTTCTGGTCGTGACATGGTCCCAGCAGGTTTCTTCTAAAATGGGGAGTAACTAACCGAACTCATCGGCTTGATATCCGATAACCACAAGCCGCGGTCAAGTCCTGAATACGACAGAGTCCTCATTCATTGGTTCGGAAGCCCCGGACCGTGTCGAACACAGCCGTATTGCTCATGTACGTCCATCTGTTAAACTTGTACCTAAAATCTAACCAAGTGATTAATCCTTTCCGTATCTGCATGCGGTATTTCACTGTTTAATTGAAATCTTTTTTTGTAAATTAGTATGAGGTTTTAAGGCCAAGTTCACCGGCATTTAATCAACCGATTACATTCTCTATTTAAACAATTTTCAAACATAATATGAAAGTGATTTTTCAGTTGATAAAATTTTGGTGAACTTGGGTTTTAGTCATCTGGCTTTTAATCGGTGTTATCCAATTAAAGCTATTTTTTTTCTTTCTAATGCATTTAGGTCGGAAATCAAATGAAAAAAGATTAACAATCTTTCATAAATTTAAGCAAAGATAATACTTGTTAACCAGTAGGACACTAACTGAAAGTAAATGACAGGCGTGTAGGAACAGATACTTGTTAACCAGTAGGACACTAATTGAAAGTAAATGACGGGCGTGTAGGAACAGATGGTCAGAATGTCACTCACAGCTTAGTTTTATTATGGCTTGATATGAGACCGGGCGTTGTTACGCGCAAGTGTGATAGGCAGGGTTTATTGAAGCCTTTGTTTCCTAACACGTAGTAGGTAGGTTAGGGACGATCATAGGTAATCGATAAGAAAAAAATGAGAAACAACGTGTTTTGTTCTTGGTAAGATACATCCGGTGTCCATTCAGCTAAGATAAATGTGGCTGAAGAGAGAACGATCAATATCTAGAAGATGAACTGAATATAGCAACTTAGATACCTAATTGTTAAGGCTCCGTGCACGAAAAAAACTCTTTTTCGTTAATAACTTATCTAATTGTAAGAAAGCTTGAAACATTAAGTCTGTGTAAGTATAAAAGTACAGTTTTCGTGGTGCTAAACCATTCGTGTCAGTCACAGCACTTGTTAATAGTTCTATCACTTTGTGCTCTCGAAAATATGATTTATTTAGCCTTTGATTTTTTACTTAATGAAGATATAGTATAATCATAAAATTTTGATTTTGTTTCAATGATAGCTGAAGACTAATGTGTGATTTTTAAATTTCTTGATATGGTTTGCTAAATAATAGGAAAGCATAAATTACTGACAGGGTTAAAAAAGATGGTTATTTCATTATTTTTTTCTGCTACATTTTGTATGGAAGTTCAAAAAAGTGGTTCACCTACAAATTAAAAAATGTCATCAACATATAGGCATATAATGATGTTGATGACATTTTTTAATTTTCAAAATCAAAAGTAGTTTCTTCTAACGAAACGATCAAACGTCAGTCTCGCGTCAACTTTTGGAAAACTTGTTGCTATAGTTTGACCAATACTGCTGTACCGCGCCTTAGGAAGGCGCACGGCGAGACGGGGGAGCAGTGCAGGCCGCTAATTCGTCAAAGTTCTCGGCGTACGGTGTCCCGCCCGCCGCTCATTGGTTAACACTGCTCCCTGCCTCGTCGCGTATTCCTAAGGCGCGGTACATCGGTATTGGTCAAACTATAATTTTAGTGATTTTCGACGAATCCTTAATTTATTTGAAAAAGCCCTTTCTGCTATGTACAAGACAAGGAATTCGACTTTTCAAATCTCAAATACTTTTGTTTAAATTCTGTTTCCCTTTTTCACAACTAATGAACAAAATTGACCAAAATCAGTCGATTTCGTGCACGGCCCCTTAAAGTAAAAAAAATCTTTTCCGGTTGTACTTGACTATAAAAGTTAGAATTAAAGTCTACAAGAGAAGGTTCTTTGGGCTTTATGTGAACTTTACAAAAGCTGTGGTGGTGCGTAATTGCAAAGAATGAGCATTGTAAGTTTTATTTAATTTTCAAATACATTTAACTAGTTTTATTTTAAGTAATTTTCTTTTTTCCTATTTTCATTTCAAATTCATTTCCCTGTACTTAATTTCTTTTATTGCTTGAATTGAATTTATTCCGCATTTTCCAGAAATTCCTTTATCTAAAGCATTGGTACGCAAAAGCGTTCCCACTAATGCGATGTGTATCGCTCCGCGCGTAACGCGATTATTAGTACCAATGTATCTTTGTACCGGCTCAGTTAAGTGCCTAAAGCCGAGAACAGACACGTAACACACCACGCGATTATCGTCGCGTGCTCTTTGGTGATATTATGTTGTCTTGTGACTTCGCAGTGCCAGGCAATGTTATAGGGGTGATACAAGTGAAGTGAGCAACTTCAACACAATCTTGTCGGGGTAATCGCAAGTGTGCATTAGTCTGAGTTATGTCAGCAATTATTCGGCGGTCAAGATCCTTCGCTGTCCTAATCGTAAGCCCCCAACACGGTTACTTGGTGAGATGTTATCCCACGAGAGGTCATTACCGGAGCGGACCGGGCGGCTTAGTACCGGCCTTTAGAAATTTGTTATAGCCGTCGAGAATTTGTGAATCAAGTTTAATAAGGTTAAACCTAAGTACCTACGGTTTCTGCTTATTTATTAATTATTCCGAAAATTCTGTTATGAGTTCTCTTCTCTAAATAATTAATGATTAGCTCGAAAGGTGTCTGCAAAATTATGATCGGAATTTTGTTTATGTAAAATGGTGTTTAATAATTAATTTCTAGAAGCTTAGTATTAACTTACCCTTCAAAATTCCAGACCGTAATGAAATTTAGGGTTTCGGAGTTTTCTAATAATAGGACGAGGTATTTTTTCGTTTGGTTTTCATTTGATATCATATTGGCATTTTTTCTTCTAATGTTTTACATTAATTGAGCGAACATCTAAGATAATAATCCCACGTAATGTCTATTCGCTCAAATAATAATCAGAGATAATTATATTATTATTGTTAATCGACAATGGCGGGTCGCGAGTAATTCCTTCTTATTACGAGTTCTGGAATAACTGTCATAATAACATCATAATGTGTGGAGATTGACTTTTTCCCTTTGTGATTTTACCTTATAACAGTAACCTTAATTTGTCAAAATAATTGTGTTATTTTCTTCCCTTATACAACGTTTTCCTTTTGATGTCCCATAACTGTAAGGATATAAGCGATAAGTAAAAATAATACAAATAATCCAAAAATACATAGTTTCGAAGATAACAGAACACTAAACTCTCGATGTGTGTATCTAAGTTTCATTGATAAGTACGAGTAAATCATTTTCATTCAAACCATTCATTCATGTTTAAATGCGACGTTGTTATATTTCACGTAAGTGTTTAACATAAATAATCGTGACTTTGTCGAATTGTTTTGTGTGAAAAATGCATAAATGAGAAAGAATAATTCATATGCCTATACAGTATTTCTATTTTCTTAATGTCACTCGGGAATCATCGTATTTCCGAATACAAACGAATGCTAATTTCCATGTCCATCAATTATTAGATTTATCGTGTGTAATCATTTGAATTCAAAACTAAGTACGTGTACTTTATTGTTGTTTTGTTTTCATTTCAGTGTGAACTATATAGAGTTGTACAACTATTTTCCTATCTGTCGTGCCTGCGACTTTAGCGGCTTTTCTCCCATTTTTTAAATAAATTACATAAGTTAAAAGAGTATTACCAACTCTATATACTTCCAAGTCGATTGAGAGCGTCCGGTTAGCACCAAGTGCAAAGGGCAACTGATAGAAATCCGACGACTGACGAAACACGAAGTTTGCCGAGGGACATTAATAAAATAGAAATACTGTAGTTGATTCTTCGACATGGTCCCATTCATACCCTAGAGTAATGGGATATCAAAAGGTACACGTTGTAGAAACTAGTTGTGTTCGGCATTTGTTACAGTTACCTAGCTATATTGGTGTAATAGAGAAGAGGATAGTTTATGACTAGCTTATGCTATGGTCAAAATATTTGGCAGTCAGAAAAGTGGTAGCGGGGCTGACTGAAATGGCTAAAATCACTATCACTACATATTATAATAAAACAATGTCCTCTCGCTGCGTTTGTCTGCTTGAACGCGATAAACTCAAAAACTACCGAAGAGAATAAATACGGAAACGGAAAAAAATAATCGAATCGACGAAAAATTTCAACGCAGGGAGTTCAGAATCATGTACTGAATCCATGGTAACAGTTTTCGCGTCGATGTCCCTGCCACCCTGTATAAGTTAAAACTTTACAGCTATAAGATTTGTTTGCTCACTAATAGTGGCCTTAAAGCGAAAAGCTGGCTGTCTTAGCGCTGAGCAGCGCTTTCTAAGCCGGAGAAATGCGGGCTTTACAGCAAACAGAGTTATTGCCGCCAATGGCCAGGATTTAAGAACTCTCTTGTGTGCAAGCCTTAATTGTAGGACCTTACTTTTAAGTAGAGAGAAAAATAAAAATAAAATATTTACCGAGAAGCATACTTTTGTTCTTCTTTTTCGTGTGGTTAGTGACTAATCTGGTATCAGAGTTATTATGCCGCCCATGCACTTTTGACTTAGCTTCACATGACGTCGAGAAATATTTCTCAGACACCGTTTTCGTCACCGGTTTTGAAGCAAATGATAATTATACAATACGTACATAAATCCGAAAACTCAGAGGTGCGTGCCTTTTTTTTTTTTTTTTTGGGTGGGAAATTATCAAATAACTTCTCCCGCTCTGGGCGGAGCGGGAGGGCGTGTCAGACTCTTACTGACTAAAACCCACCCGTGTTCCTTCGGTTGCCCTGTTGCCGGGGGCCACGATGTCCCTATCGGTTTTCTTCGAACCCCCGGCAGGCTTCTTCGAACGCCCCGGCCTTGGGTTCGAAATTGAGAACTAAGGCTTGGCAGTCCAACGGTCATAGCATTAGGCTATAATAATAATAATAAGCATTTCATTATCAGGCAACTAAGGCCCATAAATAGAATATACAAAATAATCTTATACAATAATAAACTAATACATATCAGACGGCGTTGTGTATCGCTGCGTGGTGTCCTCGGAAACGTCGATATACGACACCTTTCGGCCAAAAGTCCTCTTTCAGGCAAGTCTGTAGATGGTGGGTTGGAACTCGTACCACGAATGAATGTTGATGTTGTGGCGCTATTCCAACCTTTCAACCCTCAGAGTCCAGTTGGTCTTCACTTTTAAATACTGTACGACTTCCTCAGTTGTAGTGGAGTGATGCATATGCGAAAGGTACAGCTGCGTTGTAGGCACAGCAGGGCACAGCAGCATATTGGGTCCACACAGTGCGGTGCCGCACAGGTTACGAGAACAGGGCTTCTTCTTCTTCCTTATCACTACATCACGACGTATATTACTGCTGTTGTGCTTTTGTTTAGAGAAGGAAAAGCATACGTATTTTTTTATAATTGGTAAATAATTTACCATTCACGTAGGCACTTTTTTTAAACTTTAAACTTACTGTCACAATAGGGTTTTGCCCATATCGAAGTTACGTTTACAGATACCAAAATTCCATAGACCGTAGGTACATAAACACCAAATACTTTTTTGAATATTTTAGATAAAAACCGGCCAAGTGCATGTCGGACTACGGACAATGTAGGGTTCCGTAGTTGGGATGACTAACAACAAACTACAAACTTAACTTTGTAGTTGAAAAACATTTTCTTTCATACGGAATGTATGGGAGAACATGTTTTTACAACCGCAAATCTAAGTTGGTCGATTATTACTCGTTAACTTGTAAAGCCTACTTAGCTGTGATAATTTTCTTTATAAATTCGTTATATAAACTACTGCCTTGAATTTTTTCACATACCTAAAACCAACCATTTAGCTGGCAGGGGGGGACACTTGACTCTAACAAAAATTTGCACTTTAAAGCTTAATATTTCGCAAACGGATCTCTGAATTAAAAAATGGTTTTAACACACTCACAATTTTTTTTAAAGACTTTTCCAACGATATCCCACACTAAGGGATAGAATAAAAAAAAAAACATCCCCACTTTACGTAGGGGAAGTACCCTAAAAAAAATTTTTCAAAATTTTATTTTACCACTTTGTCGGCATGATTAATATGTATACCCATGCTAAATTACATTTCTAGTACTAACAGTCTCGGAGCTAGACCGCAGACAGACAGACGGACAAGGCGAAACTATAAGGGTTCCTTGTTGACTACGGAACCCTAAAAATCAGCCCTAATTCTAATAAATAATTAGTTATCTAACTAATTTTCCAACTCAGGTCCCGAATTTTACATATCATTTACAAAAACAACATAAAACAGTTTAAACAACGTGAAACTCATTTAAATTTTCAATTAACGTTATTAATTCTATCCACGAAGTTTTATAGGTTCCAACAGAATTTCGGTAGGTATGAAACAATTTCATTCGGGACAGGGAAATAAATAACTGTACCCCAATCCTGAAGAAAATTCTGAAGCAAACGTTTATTACCGGGATTATGGAAATGAAATCTCCATTTCATAGATTGCCGATTAGATTATGCTCTCCATTTTTATGGGATGTCCGGGCGTCGATGATGTAATTATTTTAGAGATATTTCTATTTTACGGAGGGAGTTTGGATGTTATCCTGTATTTAAGGAGGGTAGGGTGGAATAAATAAGTAGGATATTAAAAGGGTTTACGCGGGACTTAATATTGTATGAGAAATATGGTACAGACGTGGAATGTTGGTATTGTTTACAAGCTTCCCTGACTGCTTAACGCTCTCTATGAAATCCTCGATTCGATTCCGAAATGATAATTTTTAACTTGTTCCTCTTAAAAAGAGCACCTGCCATCATCTCTTCACCACCTTTGGTTGACTGGTAGAGAATGGCTTTGTATCTTTTTGACGTGATAACGTCTTATAAATCTATGAACGCCGGCTGCACGCACGAAAAAGTGTTACGTTCCGCCTGAGCCCAGCGTGCAAGTGAGAGCGCGGAACAAGCGATAGAGAGAGACGATCGGCCTAAGCGTTTGGCTTGTGACGTTATCACGTAAAATTATCGTCCGTAAACCGACTTTACAGACAACCAATTTTTTGAGTGTGAAAAGCTTAAATAAATAAATACCCTTGCTTTACTCACGAATACAGACTTCCTAGCCCTTTGTGCTATTTTCTCTTCAGTCAAGTGTATTTGCAAATGCATATCTAATATTGTCTCTAAGAAATTGATTAGGTGTATGTGTGTCATATAATATTCCTGGTAAAAATCAAACATCAAAACTTTATTCGTAACTAATACATAATGTAAACGGTCGAAGGTATCTCCCTCTGTGCCCGTAAAATAATACGAATTAATATTCATAGCTCGCGCCCACACGCCATATCTGCGGACAGAAATTGTCCCATTTAATTCCTAATTACTAGGCTATATATCACATTTATAAAGACCCTGAAGTTTTATAGCTCTCGGCGGCTTTCCTTGTAATTAAATGTTATACGTATTTTATCGAAGATTGGGTATCGTTACAAATACAATTAGATTCGTCGAGAACAGATATTTGCGGAGCGCGTCCCGACACGGTTCACTAACTTTGTTCTGTTTGTGTTTTTTCATCCAGTTCGTTGTTAGCCCCACGTCCGAATAGTTGGAGTACAACGAACCAATACTTTTGGGCTGGACATTGAAAAACTAAACTCGTACATCATGTCTTTGGAACTTTCAAAACAATGTCTACGTATAATTCCAGTCGATATCGAACGTCAGACGCATACCGTGGAAGTGATATATTTTCCAATACAAAGTGCCTCGCAGCGGCAGCAGTGAGAGAATGGCAATGCGTCATTCTTATAAAACAGATATACGGAGACAGAACGAATTAAAGTAGTCGATTTGTTTGGAGTCGATATCAAACGAGAAGTGTCGGTGTGGTTGACAGACGGCTCCCTCTGACTTATGAGACAGCGTCGCTTTGGCGTCCTCGAGTAACACGCGAGCTGTATTAATCAAATTGCTATCACTTTCGATCAAAAAAACGAATATTTGCTCACAATCACATACGTCGTTCCAAGTTTTCTCTTCTTCGTCAACCAATTTCCCCCCTTCATTCTATATGCTTGTTATGCGATAAGCCTCCTTGTGGAATTTCCGTACCTAACGAGGCTATGGTTCATCCATTGCTTTTATGCATGCTTGTCAAAGCAGAAATGTGTGCAGTTTATGAGGAGTTTGTAGATAAATAATATCAGCCGCACGGATCAATCCACCAGGCTAAGCTACGCTTGTCGGGGTTGGTCCGTGGATGGGTGACCATCTTTACATACCGAGACTCCTCCGCGCCTTGGAAAGCACGTTAAGCCGTTAGTCCCGGCTGTCATTCGTGGATCTTTGACAGTCGTTACGGGTCGTCAGAAGCCCGAAAGTTTGACAACCAGTCTTACCAAGGGTATCGTATTACCCAGTTACTGTGTTGTGGAAGGTCAGATAGGCAGTCGCTCCATGTAAAATACTGGTATTCAGCTGCATTCGGTTAGACTGGAAGTCGACCTCAACATAGTTGGGAAAAGGCTAGGCAGATTGATTGATTGTGTGCACCTTATGTGTAACCTTAAGTTTATTAAACGCTTGTCCATTCTAAATTTCATCGTATAATTATTCAAATAAAGCCTGTTATCAATTTCACGCAATCTAGCTTTCGACCCAGTGATTTCCCAGAGGTGCGTCACGTGATGAAGATAACGTAATAATTAACTCTGTGTAATGGACACAGGATCTCGATTAGGGACTGATTTGAATTGTATAGTGTGTACCTTTATCACTGATATAGGTAACACTAGATAGGTAGGTACACGAAGGGAGCTATCTGGCTGTATAATTATGACATCAGGTACTGAAAGGCCATGCCAGGCCATGGTACGGAGCGAGAGGAAATGGCAGGCCGTCACCTCCTTCTGCGAAGCGGTAATGCTCGCGAAGGAGGAGACGGAACGCGTGAGGGAGAGGCAAATTTCGCGCCCTCACGCCCTTAACCGCCGCAGGAGGAGACGCCCGGGGCGGGAATCGCGAGCCGATTTCCGGCCATCGTAGGCGCGGGATTGTGGGCGGTGAGCAATGGGTAGCTCGCCGTCCGATAAGGACCAAGCCCGGGTCGACGGCGCGTTGTGTTCCACGCGCGCCTCAAAGAGATGTCAGCAGAATTGATGGGGTCCGCTAGGGCCAATGCCTGCCGGGGTTGCGAATATGGGCTGAAAGGGAAATCGTGGGAAATTGCCGGGGGGCAATAGGGCAACCGAAGGAACACGGGTGGGTTTTGGTCAGTAAGAGTCTGATACGCCCTCCCGCTCCATCCAGAGCGGGAGAAGTTATTTGATAATTTCCCAACCAAAAAAAAAGGTACTGAAAAGTAGTATTAACAACAGTAGATATATATGTTTTTCAGTAATGTGTTGATACCTAATTAGTGAATCGAGGAAACAGCAAAAAAGGAAGAGGTCATAGAGAAATCTTTCCGCCAATTACATATCAGTACCTGGGCGGCCGAGCTCTGCTCTGATGAAAATTGAAAATGTTCATTTAATAGTATAGGAAAGCTCATACTAATCCATGTAAGTACCTACTTATTCCATGCTGCCATGATAGTAGGTATTTACTAATTCCATGCTGCTATGTCATTATTCTAATGTCATTATTCTAACCTTTTTCGCAGAAGGAGGTGACGGCCTGCCATTTTCTCTCGCTCCGTACCATGGCCTGAACCAGGGCCGGACGCGAGAGATCACCGCCGCCGATCGCCTCTACGAGGACACGGCGTTGCTCCGCCCAAGCCGGGCAGACCTCCACCGTATGCTCCACCGTGTCCTCAGGCCGATCCACACAATGGTGACACCCGGGTGTTTCCTCCCGCCTTATCCTGTACAGGAACCTCCCGAAGCAGCCGTGTCCGGTGAGGACCTGCGTCAGGCGGAAGGTGAGGACGCCGTGGCGTCTCTCCAGCCACTCCTCAAAGAGGGGTCTTATCGCCGCAATTATGGCGTGCCCAAATGTCATTACCCTCATGTCATTATTCATTATCTTGTTTTAAACTTTGGGCGATCGAGCTCTGCTTGGTTGAAAATACGGAGAAAACGAATTTTCCCAGATATTGCATTTTTTATGGAAATTGTTAGAGCCGTTTTCGAGAACATGAGTACAGATATATATATATATGTATAAATACAAATATTGCTCGTCTAATAGTAAAACTATATTCAGTCAACAATTTGTTAAAACATAACTTTCTCATAAGTGGCCATTCTTACAAGAAATATAAAAGAGCGAATTCATCTATTTGGGTATTTAATTTGCGGAGAATTCTCATTTGGCACGTGCCCAACTAGAACTAAGGGAATTTCAACCGCAATTCCGATGAACTTTCGCAGAAACTAAAAAGTTTTCATTCTTTCCTTCCCCACGTTCATCCTCTTATACGATTTGTTAGGGAGCGGGTCAAGGTTCTTATTCTTATTCAATAAGATTATTATCAGCATCACACGGATTTTGAATGAAAATAAATAAAAGAATTCATACATTATTCCTACCTTTCGCGAACTTTATCTCCTCGAGTTTTTTTTACCGTGAAGCCACAAATGAACGAACAAAATATGTCTTCCATTGTTACTTTGGACACTTTAATCAAATTAAAAAAGTTTGTCTTCTCAAATGGGTGAACGAAAAAGTGAATTACTGAGGCGAATTTCATTCGAGAAAAAGTAACCCTGAAGCTAGTGTTGTCGAGTCATGTTTAATACAATGACGGCGAGTTCTTGCCAGTGGGACGGCGGCTTAATCGAAAAATTCCTTCAGACATTCCGCGAATACTTGCATGATTGAAGAGGCAGCCGGCGGACGAACACACGCCGCCCTTACCTGCCGATATTTTCAACTACACGGAATGTGCGAAGCGGAATTCTATGAAAATAAACAGACGCCTCAGTTTAATACCGGTCATATTTGTGTACCGTATGCATCTGGGCGTATTTAGTAAATAAAATAAAACATAAACAATTTTTTTTTCATAACATTAACGTGCTCGTTTCATGTAGCCTGTGCACTGTCTGCTAACACATCTGTATGATCTTAATTTGTTCGCTTATTTAACCCTAAATAGTTGCAGGCCGTGGTGAGTGAGGCCGTTAATTGAGTTGGTATGTTGGTAACGTAAATAATAAAAACCACATGGCCGCGGTACTGCTTGAGTAAGGGTTTAGTCCCATTTCGGCACCATTAGAGCCTCAGCCTCTAATTAGAGCGATTCGAGGGCTTGTGTGAAAATGATGAAAGTGAGAAAGTCCCATAGAACTAGTATTTTAAAAACAATTTATTTTATAAACAGTAACTTTTGAAAAAAAAAAAAGGATTGTGTGGTTTTATGAAACCACGGTAAAAGTGAAACTTCTATAGGCGCCGCCATATTGGCCTTGGCTGCTCTGACGAGCGCCTTTCACTTTATCCCTACTCCGCGGCCGACTGTCACGCGACATGCTACACACAGACAAAAAAGTTTGAGACGATGTAATAAAAGTTTCACTTTAATATATTTTGATTTAATAAATAATCAAGTTGATTTACTCACTACAAAGATACTGTGTTTCCATTTTTCGATGTGTACCTAACGATGGCTTATGACAGGTGGCCGAGCTGGGAATTTTTCGTGGACATGATAAATACATGCATGGGTGCCGGGATGGGAAGGTGCCGATATGGGACTAAACCTGAGTAAGAACCCTCACGGACCTTTTCACTGCGTACCCATTAAGGATTTTTTGAAGTGCAATTAGAAGTATAGCCTTTTAATTTTTCGTCGAATAATGACTAAAAATGTTCCGTCATTGTATATTTAGTTATTCAAAAGCAGAGTTGGGGAAAATTTATTTAATTCTTGTACCCGCCTAGTCATTAGTGCGGGCGTTCTGGCGTAAACGAAAATGCACTATTACGGCCTTACAGCGGCGTAGTTAAAGCAACAATAAAACAATCATTTGTACAGAAAAATGCAGTTTCCCAACGTGTTATGGTCATTTTGGTGAGGAAAGCTGAAAATATTTCATTTGAATTTTTTCTGTGACGCTCAAAAGAGTTTTGTATAAAAGCTTTGTTCGTGACCGCAACAAATATTTAGTATTGTTTAAAAGGGATGATATAAGCGACTCCTTGAAGATGTCTCTAGAATGTATTAGAGCCATTACGTGAGCGACAACATAATAGTTTTCGTTGTTTACAGACAATATAGTGGCGAACAAAAAATGTGCCTTTCAAGAGACAAGATGTCGCCTGTACGCGCCTCCGCGGTGTTTTGTTCATGTTTCTTCTCTCGAAGTAAGCTCCTTTGATCTCAGTTTTATAATATCATGTTTTATTATAATCTTACAGTATATTTACTTCAACTGTTCTACGTGAAGGGATTTTGTGCGCTGTTTGCATGTTCGTACAATAAAATATTGAAATAAGTTTGTTTGTGGTTGAGGAGCGTACTTTTGCACGAGTTGTGAATACTAAAATATATTTTTTTCTAAAGATAAAGGATCACTAACGTTCTTGTTAAGAAATTTAGTATGGACGACCGTACGTGTTTTGTGAGCAGCCAATTATGTCTTGCGCCTTTTCTTCTCAAACTTAAGAAGAAATTACGGACGTTAATATAGATGTATGAGGAACAGGGTGTAAAGTTCACTCATCCTCCATAGAAAAGGATCTTCCGACCAGACAGGTGTTATGTGTCTGGTGGGCACACAGATATAGATATACCTAGATAACGCAAGAGCAACTACTTCGCGTGACATTTTCGTGCCCAGCTTACGTACAATAATCGTAAGCTGCCACTTTCGCGCTCAGTCTGCATCGGTGCCACGCTTGTCGGAAGTCAGTTAAAAAATTGAAAATGTTTAATTACGCTGTTATACATTGTAAAAACTGTGCAAATGCGAGGAGAAAAAATAAAAGAAACGTTTCTTAGTGCTTGTTACGCCATAGTAGGTTGTCAAAAAATGGCACGCTTGGTTTTCATACAGATCGTGATACTTGCGTTATCTAGGTCTGTCTATATCTGTGGGTGGGCAACTACCCAACGATTGATATCAGGTCGTTGTAAATATACTCGTCGCGCAGTAAACTCTGCTTGCGCGATGCAGGATTTTGCGTGACGTCTGTGACATGAGATGCCACACTAACTTTACGTATTTTCTAACTCTCGGTTAGTAGCCAATAAAACAACAAATATTTCGTTTCCCCAACAAGATCTTGTAAGATAGCCGAGATTGCGGCTCAAGTAGAACTGTCAAGACTTTAATTAGTGGCTATGGTCGGAAAGTTCCCGAGGAAAAACTATTTAGTTAAAACAATAGAAACTAGCCGCGTTTTATTTTATAGCAAAGAATTTGCGGAACGTTTTTGCTCTGTGCAATTTACTTTGATGTTATCTGCACGGACGGGTGTTCAGTGTTTTTAAAAGGCTGGAGCTCATTCTCCCTCCGGTTATAACCCTGTCAGAACCATGCAAAATAAAAGGCATAAATACGTAGTAGATGCTTTGTAGATTACGCTGACTGGCAGAATAATTAAAATCGGAGTCAGAATCATCAGTTAGGTAAAAGTACGGTCAGCGATGAAATCGACTATTACTGCTACTTTTACACATTGTATTACAGCATTTCATATAGGTAATAGCTAAGAGTTTATTTTAATTTTATTTCTGTTCCGATTTGAATTAATACCTATATGTTTTTGAAGTGAAAACTTCTTTAGGCGCGTAGGGCATTTTTGAGATGGGAAAAACAATTGAATTCGCGACACCTCATTTTTATAAAGCGATTGTGCTCTTTATTTATATTACGTTACGGATCAATGGTCTATGCAAGTATTTTTACTTTAAAGGTTTTGGAAGTATTTTTTTTACATTGTTCAAGTTTTCACTTCTCTCGGTATTCCCGAAGTGCCACTGTTTTTTTTTTATTTCAGACATAATTCTAGTCCATAGATTTCACTCATACATTTAAATTATAAACTATTTTAAAATATAACAAATAAAAACTCAAAATAAAATTGTGATTAATTAAATTTAAATATTCAACACTCATTAAAAAATAATTCAAAGATCATTAATTAAGATTTAAAAAAAACTGAAATGTTCGCTGATTTTAGTCGCTGACTATACATACATACAGCTACACATCAAGCTATACTGGAAATGTATGGCTTCATGTGTAGCCGTGTGTACCACCTTTATCACAAATTGAAGTCGAATAAGTATGACCGTCTCTAATGAAATCAAAGAGAAAGGACAAAACCCTGAAGTTATTGAACTTCAACTGCGGTAGATGAAGAACCAAATCTTAATAAAATTAATGGCGAAGTATTTAAAAGAACAATCAATAGTTTCAAATCAATTGCTCACTGGATTATACAGAGTAATGATTATGAGAATTCAAGGTGACTTCAACGATTGTTGCATGAAAGTTGCATATTATATAAAAATATTTTGTTTTAATATTACTTATAACATCATGATGTGGTAATATTGTTATCGTGAATACACTTTGTTATTAAAATTAAAACAGAAATTGATGAAACTTTAAAATTATACATGAAATAATACGAGCTGATAAAAGTTTATTTTGTTTAGAGAATGTTTCCGATTTTTGTTTATTATTTCTAGATTGAATAAAGTAGTAGATTCTGCCTAGGGACCAAACAACTACTTATTTAATAAAGGTGAGGTATTCAAAGTACGTCACTCAAGCCTAAAATTGTGTTGCTTCCAAGGTGGATACTATTTTTTATCACCTTCTATGAGAAAATAAGTAAGTGCAACTTATGAATAGTAGGTACCTACGTTTATTTAGTTCATTGTCACTACTAGAGGAAGTTTGTGATTGATTTTTTTGGTGATTGGAACTTTTACTAGCAATATCCACATTCCAAATTGAAATTATTTTTGGTCCCTAGGAATTAAAGAGTTATTTTGGTCCCTGTTTACGAAGAATAAACAAGCTCTTTTTGAATAGATGTGATAAAAATTTATACTCTAAATATTTTTCTGTTTTATGGAACAATATCAGTGAGGGGACTTTCGACGATGCTCAAGAATGTGCGTATTTTATTCTATTTCAAGAGAAACATGTGAAGAGCATTTTCTCTTCCCAGTCTATTTGGGGGTTTTCAAGAGGATCCCTCGGATTTGGTGAATTATTTAGAAATTCGTATGAAGGAAGTAATCAGTAAATCAGCTAATACGTATGGTAATGGAGATGAAATGGAATGAGGCTGTATAAAAAGTGTATTCTATGAGAGAGGTTATTTGTGGTGGGCGCGCCTGAGGACCATTTGCTCAGCATCACATGGAGTGCCTCCGCTCTACGACGTTGACAAATTGCCTTCTTAAACGCCAAGGGAAATTATTTAAAATACTCACTTTGCCGCATACAATATCAGACTCATTTTTGGCTGTCTAAGAAACGCCTCGGGCGATATGTTATACAAACAGCCGGGGATTGGACTTGTTGCCCCAATAATGAGTTATGGTTAATGTTCGCCTGAATGAAGAAGAGATTGAGATCAGTAAAGCAACGGATGGTGAAGCCATTAACCGCTTTGTAGGATGACGCTGTACCAGCAAGATGTTTGGCGTCAGAAGTGAAATTTAGCAATGTAGGAATACATCAGAAAACCTACGATAATAACTGCCAATTCATACCAGAATTCACGATTCAAGGAATTACTCAAATAATCAATATTCAAATTACAGTCACAATTACAAGACCTTTTATTAAATCCAAAATTCTCTTTATTTCGTTATATTTTGCGCAGCGTAATGGGTTTCTATAGGATTGAATTTTATCCATTTACGAATTTTCATTTGAAAATTTAGTTCAGCACATTTTTATATTAAGTTTTGTTGATCTTTCCTGTTTATATAGGCGCACAGTCTCGTATTTTTTTCGAGTTATCTCGGTTTTATTTTCGTATGAAAATTACTGAAAACATTACACTGAAACGGATTCCTAATAAACGTAGGACATGTTTAACCCCAAAAATTAAAAATAAAACAGTGGCACTCCGGAAGTGCCGACAAAAGTGAAAACTTGAAAAAAAATCGGCACCGCGGTAATCAACGCGTTGATGTCATTTTAATGGTCAAAAGCTGGTGTCGTAACAGTGTCGCGAAATCAATGGTTTAGTCCCATCTCAAAAATGCTCAACGCGCCTTAAGAAGTTTTCACTTCAAAAAATGAAATAAATCCAATTACTTATGCTGCCCAAATTTTGTATGATCATTACTCTTTATCTCATGAAGATTTCTAGCGATATACCCAACACGTATTCTAAGGTAACCTGTACGTAATTGAGGTGGGCTGCGGAGTCGGTTAACGAAGCCATTTTGCTGTAATGCGAGTCATTTGCGAGCAGCAGGAACTCTGGAGAGAGATAAATCCGTGTGAACACCTCGATAAAGGGGTAGGTATGTTATCGGCGGATTTCGTCTTATCTCATCTCGCAGGCGCGCTTTATCGCCCCAGGCTGGGTGAAGTGCCGTCTAACGCCGATTGTCGAAATATAAAAGCGAGTAATTTCAAACGACAAGTCGAAGTTTTCGCATATTTTATTGCAAATCGAAATGGAATCGAAAATGTATAATACCCCTTGAGTGTGACGTCAGAGACCCGGTTCAGTGATGCGACGAGGCTCAGACGCACATCCCGCGATTATTGCACACAATGCCGTAATACGGGCCACACAATTATTATAATGACGTCGAATTTTCTACTCTACCCAACGCAGGCTTTTCTCATCAAATCAACCAAAAAATAAAGCCGATTTCAATATCGCTAAAGCTTATTTCTATTAGGGTTGCTGTTTACTTTCACGTAAAAATGTTTAGATTCCCGAGTGGTACGATTTGCGTTGAAATATTGACGGTCGACGCTAAAAGGTCAAATCGTAAATGAAAACTGGCGTTTTGAGGTTGACAATTTGAAGTAAATTGTATCTAGGGTTCCTTTTAGCTCATTATAATATCTAGAAATAGAAGTTCCGTTATTAAATTCTCCGTTCGCTTCGTGGCTTCTCTAAAGTTTCTAAGAAAGACGTCACGACAATTTAGATCTGTTCGGTTCAGCTGGGGACTCGGATTTCGACTGCGGTGTAATTTTGCCTGTCTGTTATACTTGCGGCAGATATTACGGAGAGAAATTGTAATGTAGTTCAATATTCTATATTTATCTAGATTCCAATAAATGTAGGGCTTACGTAAGGAAGGTTTCTGGGTACTACTGTTGTCTCTTGGTTAGGTTGCATAATGTGGTACAATAAAATCCATACCCACGTCTGTAAATTAAGTAGTTTTATTGAGTCTTCATTGGGGCTTAGTCTGATCTGAATTATTTATTTATTTAAACTTTTCACACACAAAAAGGTACAAAGGCGGACTTAATGCCTTAGGCATTCTCTACCAGTCAACCAAGGGTGGTGAAGAGATAAGATGGCAGGTGCTCTGTTTGTTCCCGGAGGACACGGTGGAGCATACGGTGGAGGTCTGCCCGGCTTGGGCAGGGCATCGCCGTGTCCTCGTGGAAGCGATCGGCGGTGGTGATCTCTCGCGTCCGGCCCTGATTCGGGCCATGCTACGGAGCGAGAGGAAATGGTGAGGAAGAGGCAAATTTCGCGCCCTCGCGCCCCTAACCGCCGTAGGAGGAGACGCCCTGGGCGTCGGGAATCACAGGCAGATTTTCGGCCACCGTAGGCGCGGGCTTGCGGACGGTGAGCAATGGGCAGCTCGCCGCCTGATAAGGACCAAGCCCGGGTCGACGGCGCGTTGTGTTCCACGCGCGCCTCAAAGAGATGTCAGCAGAATTGACGGGGTCCGCTAGGGCCAATGCCTGCCGGGGGTTCGAAGAAAACCGATAGGGACATCGTGGCCCCCCGGCAACATGGCAACTGAAGGAACACGGGTGGGTTTTAGTCAGTAAGAGTCTGACACGCCCTCCCGCTCCGCCCAGAGCGGGAGAAGTTATTTTGATAATTTCCCACCCAAAAAAAAGGTGCTCTGTTTGAGAGAAACTAAGTTTTTTTTTAAATTGTATCATTAGAAATAAAATGTAGGAACAACAGTACATAAATAGGTAATTATAATACACATACATACATATTTAATATCTATATTAAATATATACAAATTCAAGGGAGAGAGGTGTTGAGATGACTCTACTTTATTTATTTTGAAAAAAAAAAAACTGCAATTTTCGCTTAAATGCATACCGACTGGTGGCCGTCCTGATATCAAGAGGAAGCGCATTCCATAGAAGAATGAACTGAATATGAAAGGAAGAATGAACAAAGTCAGAAGTATGAGAACGACAAAGTAGGAGAAGATTGTTAAAAGAACGCAGGTTCTTAGTGTGTGAAGAACATAGATATTGGAAGTGAGACAAAAGATAAGAAGGAGGACTGGGAGAGTTGAGAAGGGAGAAATGCGCGCGTCTCATGCTTGTGTCTTCGTAATAATATTTTTCCTGTAGGCTACTATGCATTAATTTTGCTTAGTTGTTTCCTATAAGTGAAGGTAACAACTAAGCCCAACAAACAACAAACTAACCCCTTTAACTAACGTACTTTGTACTTGATTTTACCCCTTACTCATGTGTCATTGTGTATATCTTTTGTTAGAGATCCTACATAAATAAGTAGGTAGCAAAGTTAATTAATTAATTTCAATTAGGCACATAAAATGCACTATTGAACGCCAACATTAATAAAATAAACAGTGGCACTCCGGGAGTGCTGACAGAAGTCAAAACTTGATAAAAAATCAACGCGTTGATGTCTTTTTAAAGGTCAAAAGCTGGTGTCGTCACAGTGTCGCGAAATCAATGGTTTAATCCCATCTCAAAAATGCCCAACGCGCCTAAAGAAGTTTTCACTTCAAAAAAAAAAAATTGTGATTCTAGTCGCCCTTTCCAAAGGGTAGTTTTGGTATAGAGAAGAATGGGCAAGAAACTCTACCGCTTTAGCATGAACAAATGACAAAGTTGAAGATCGTGGAATTACGGGATTAGGAATGGGGGATGTGGGGTTTATTTATGTTTTGAAAGTGGCTACGCAATAGACATAAATATGTAAATCAAAAAGCTTTTATGAACGCTTAGGTATACTTCTTAGTTCTTGTGCTCACCAACTTTCATTGCTGTCAGTTACTCCTGTCCTTGTTCCTCAAGGGATTACCTTCCAACTAGATAAGAAACTCGAAGTCGACAGGGACAGGTGACACAGTTTCCTTCGGACCGTTCTCCAAAGCCTGGGTTTGACACCGTCTTATCTATTTGATGGTGGTTTTAGACTAGCTTATATTTATTTATATTATGGCAGGAGCTCGTGGCTAAGTAATAACAGCCGCACGGGTAGATCCAACAGGTTAAGCTACGCTTGCTGGGGTTGGTCCGTGGATGGGTGACCATTTTTACATACCGAGACTTCTCCGTGCCTCGGAAAGCACGTAAAGCCGTTGGTCCCGGCTGTCATTTGTAGATCTTTGACAGTTGTTACGAGTCGTCAGAAGCCCGAAAGTCTGACAACCAGTCTTACCAAGGGATATCGTGTTACCCAGTACCTAAATGGGTTGTGAAGGTCAGATAGGCAGTCGCTCCATGTAAAATACTGGTATTCAGCTGCATCCGGTTAGACTGGAAGCCACCCCAACATAGTTGGGAAAAGGCTAGGCAGATGATGATATTTATTTATATTTACTTATATTAACATTTACTTATATTACATTTACTTATATTAAATTTACTTATATTACATTTACTTATATTACATTTACTTATATTAAATTTACTTATATTACATTTACTTATATTCTTGGAATTGTTTATTAGAAAAATTGCAGGATAAGCTTTAGCTGGTACTGAGAAATGCACCTGGCTCATCTCAGTTACTTTGAATTTCTAAGAATATGTGCTGATATTCCCTCCTTATTCAAAGATATAGTCAATGTACTTACTAGCGTGATTCCGAGTATTATTGCTTTTGCGAGACCTTTTTCAAGCTTTAGCAGATTTATATATTCCAAATATAGATAGACTAGTGATATATTTGAGTTGTTGAGATGTTGTAAATTAAAGTAGTTTTTAAGCTATTGCATAGCTTTTATCTTGGGCTTTGAGCGCGGCGACCGAATCAAGGAATTCCGTAACGTAACGAAAATAAAACCTAACACCCCCCACTCCGCCTACCATGTAATGACGGTTCCCATGATAACGTGATGTTGTCATGGGAGCGTAATTTTTGTTTTATGTCATCACGTCATCATCCCAAGTGTAGCGTTGACAAATAGGAAGTATGGAGGTTACAAATGCTATGCAATAGCTTTACCGCGGCAGTCCCCGAGTGCCAAACGTTTTTTTTATGTCTGTCTGTGTGACTACGTTGTTATTCTAAACTATACAACAGATTTAGATACGGTTTTCACTATCATGTAGAGCAGAGAACACCAATTAGTTTTATTGGGGGTCAGTTTTTTTAAATAATATGACTGTCGCGGTCCGTTTGGTAGACGACTTACTATGAAGTAGCAAGCAAGATTAAAAATATTAATTAAGAAATAAAACGAAAAGAAACATTTTTTACTAAGAACTAAACAAATTTTAGTATAAGAACAAAAACAACAAAGTAATTTGATATTATTCAATTGAAAAATGTAATTTTTTACTTTGAACTAGTCTGGAGTACCTATTAAAGATGGTGCAAGCTAAAATACGAAAATAAAAAAAAAATATTTTTAGATTTTTTTTTTGTTATTTTTACTGTTTACTTAAAGTCAAAAGAGCCTAAAAATAGGTCGGCTATCCGGACCCGGACCGCGGTCTGCCATTTGGTGACTCCTGATTTAGAGAATTTACTCAGGAAAGTTTATGAGTAAATACAATAATATTAAAAACTGACATAACATAAGGAAATCTCGTTGTTTTGTGAAGTCGTAATAACTTGATCAGAATTTAAAGAAAGATAGCAGAGAAGAACAGCTCAACACTGCCATTTTAGTAAATATCTACAGTGCAATTCAACTCAATGACCTTCAAAAATTAGTGATGCGTCTCACATCCCTAATCTCCTCTTTTGTAACTTATTCGAGTACCGTTAGCCGTTAGCAAAGTCAATGAAAACAAAACAATTATCAGCGCGGAGTATAGTTGAGAAACTAATGGGGCTTTATGTGAAGAGTTCAGGGGGAACGGGGGAACATGGAGGAACGGGGAAAATGGAGGACCGGGGGAACGGGAGGAAATTAATCACATCGCTTTGTGTGTGAGCACCTCCTAATTTACATCAGGAGGAGTCAGGGGTCAGTATGGTAAACTCTGCTTACTCACTGTCATCTAACCCACGGCAGTGTTTAACTTTTTGTGTAGAAAAAAGTTTCTGTGAATTAATTAATTCTCGGACGTCATTAATTACAAAAAGTTTTGCTATTTTGACATGTTTGAAATTGACGAATAATGTTATTAAAGGCTGACTGTTATGATCCTTAAAATAACTACGGTAAAGTTGGCTCAACCAAAAAGTAGATGTTCTCCGAATTTTAGGTCGTGTACCTACTTATACTCCATTTAATATAACATTAGACAAATAACGGTTATCATCTTTTCATTATTTCGATATAAACGTATTATAAACTACGTTATTTCACGATAAGTACAAAGCAATGTAATCTATTTATCATTTAGGTACATTAAAAATATAGATCAAAAGTGTAGTCATTTCAATAATCTTCTTTATATATATAATTCTTCTGTGAGTGTGTATGTCACTGAACTTCTCTCAAACGACTGGACCGATTTTGATGAAATTTTTTGTGTGTGTTCAAGGGGATCTGGGAATGGTTTAGATTCACAATCGGACCCGATAGGTGGCGGTATTCGGTCAGGACAACGTCTGTCAGGTCCGCTAGTATTACATAAAAAATTTCGTTATTTTTCTAATCCTACTAATATTATAAGGCTGTTTTATTATAAAGTTTGTGAGTGTGTGTATGTTTGTCTCTTCTTCACGCTCAAACAGCTGAACGGATTTGGATGAAATTTGGTACACAGATAGTTTATAACCTGGATTAACACATAGAATACTTTTTATCCCGATATTCCTACGGGATCGAGACTTCTGCGGGTGAAACCGCGGGATACAGCTAGTGCTATAATAAATGGAGTATAAGCTAAAATATTCTATCATGTATACCAAGTTATAAGCTTCGTAGTAGAAACATTTTTCTAAGAAGATACTTCTACAATACACTCGGTATAAGGTATCTACCTAATTAATAATACACATAAAAGGGATGAAATTTTAATTTAAAAAAAACTATTTAGTCCGGCAATCAGATAATAAAAAATATTACACACTTATTTTTTGCTTTATCATTATTAATAAAAAAATACTTATATGAAACGCATTAAAGTTGGGGGAGTGGGGGTCGCTACGTCACAAGTAAGTATAAAATCTACCTACTCATGACCTCATGGCACATTTTAATTCAACGTATCGCCGTATTCTTTTAAGGATAATAATAAAGCTATGGAAAAAAAATTAACTTCCGATCGCAGTAACCTTTTGATAACGTAAAAAAATAAAAAATACGTGTTTAATATTTTTTAATAAAAGAAATGACGTACAAAAAAAAAGTGACACTCCGGGAGTGCCGACTGAAGTGAAAAATTAAAAAAAAAAACCAAAACCTTTAAAGTAAAAATACTTGCATAGAACATTGATCCGTAACGTAATATAAATAAAGAGCACAATCGCGCTTAGAAAAATGAGGTGTCGGTAACAGTGTCGCGAGTTCAATTTCAAAAATGCTCAACGCGCCTTTCACTTCAATTTTTTTTTGTCATCATCCCTATTACGGAGAAACCCAAATTTAAATGAATTCTAGTTTCAACATGAATGAGTTCTTTGAAGAAAGTATATAATATCAAAGCCGAAACAGAAACAACTTTACTGCCATCACATAACGTAGCACTACATCGTCTTTGAATGGTTAATACATACACAGAAAACGATTTAGCAAGCGACTGAACAAGGTAAAGCCTCGCTTGCCTGCTTCGCATGCAGAGTATGAAGACGGACCTTTTTGTAAAACTTTCATAATGTAACTGTGAGAGCTCTCTCATCGTCTGTTTTCATTTCGGAGCACGTTCATATGTTTTAAAGAACCTCGTGGGGCATTTTCTTTCACATTAAACGCGACATTTTTCTGAGTAGCAATATAACTTATCTGTCAAACAAGGGTTTTATCTGTTGTCTTTTCTTATTTTCGCGTTGTTTATTATATATTTTTACCCGACTACGGCGAAGCAAAAAGGAGGGTTATGATTTTGACCGGTATGTATGTATGTTCATCTGTTACCTCATAACTTCCTAAACTACTGATCATAATTTGACAACTGAGGAAGCGTCTTGATCGTCCGCTGGTTATAGGCTATGTGACGTCACATTGAATGCGCCAAATAAATGCGCTAAATGTGCAAAGTATTTCAGACAGAAATCAAGACATAGGTACAAAAATGGTAAAGGTAAAGCCGTGGTCGCGTACCTTACACCTACAAAATTATAATGGCATGCGACCACGGCTTTACCTTGACCATTTTTGTATCTATGTCTTGATTTGTGTCTGAAATATTTTCTTGTTTCATACTTTTTAGACTCTAAAGTAAGTTCGAAATCAAAACCCGACTACTGAAAAATCACTCAAAAATGTTGAGTGTGATTTTTCAGTAGTCGGGTTTTGTTTTTGTACTTACTTTTTCTCAACATATTGGCCCAACCGTCTAATGTAAAGTAAGTAGGTACCCATAATATTATTTGATCTGTAATATTGCTTAAGAAATTATTACCTACAATAGGGATGATACCCGGGTAAAAAAAGAAATTCTATTTAGTCCGTCAGTTACTTAATAACAAAAATATTAGACACGTATTTTTTACTTTATCTAAAAATGACTTGGATAAAACGCATTAAAGTTGAGGAGTGGGGTTCGCTACGTCACAAGTAAGTATAAAATCTACATACTCGTGACGTCATGGCACATTTGAATTCAACGTGTCGCCGTATTCTTTTAAGGATAATAATAAAGCTACGGAAAAAAATTAACTTCCGAAAATCTGTGGTTGACTGTAAATACTAAATTTGTGGATTACGGCCTACTCCCTCTCACAGAGAGGAGGCCTGTGTCCCAGCAGTGGGAACATTTATAGGCTGATGATGATGATGATGATGACTAAATTTCCGAAAAAAATACTAAACTTCCGAAAAAAATACTAAGTTTCCGAAAAGTGAATATGTTGTGCTACAAAAGTTTGTGACAGAAACGATCGCTGCAAAACCGACTCCACGTAGTTTTGTCTGCCCTACCCCTAGAGTGTTTTTTAAGCCCGCATAGGCGCGGAGGGGTGAGGCGGCCCGCGAACTGACGAGCAGGTGGTTTTATAAAGCTCGCCGCCCACGGCTGAGGCTGGTCGGCCAAGCCAGCCAGCAAGCCGAAGCTGCGGTGGTGAGCGTTAAAACCATCTGCGACGATAAGCTTGCGTGGGACCGCCGGAGCCTCGCAGCGCCGAAGCCGTGACAGAAACCATGCCTGCTGCATTTTGCATGCTCGCTTGCATGCTGCATACATGGTGTATGCTTGCTTGCATGTTTGAAAAATATTACGTCAGCAAATTCTGTATTGATTTTTCGGAATTTTCAGTATTTTATTCGGTCGTTTCTGTATTTTATTCGGTCGTTTCTTTATTTATATTCGCGTACAAGTTGTCGGAAAATTAGTATTTATAGTAGTGAATTTCATATTTTGAGTATACACATATTTAAATGTTTTTCCGGTCCTTCTTTTCATAACGTAAAAAAGATAAAAATATGTGTTCAATATAAGACGGACTAAAAATATATTTTTGTCGTCATCCCTATTAACTAATTAAATTGATCTTTTACTTTAAAAAAAGTAAAGTACAAGCAGCCTGCTTTTAGGGACACGGTAACTTTCTCAGCGCACCTGAGAAAATTTCAGGAAGTTTTTGCCCACCAAGTTGCCATTAAAAAGTACTCTCAATGTTGCTGCTTTACATTAATTGCATTAAAATTGTATACAGCACCAAGCAGGGAACACATAAATTGAAGCCTACGTGAAAATTAATTACAGTACATTAGTGTATCGGTTCCCCAGTGCCACGCTGAGTGGCATCATTAGCGGCGCGAGCGATGAAAGGGGAATTTGTTTCAACAAAGATTTGTTACTGCACCTGGCAATCAATTTGCATAATAGAGACTCCGATATCGCTGATAACGAAGAGGATTTAATTTGTTAATATCGACGAGCGGCTAGTGTAATAGGAGAGGATTAAAGCGTTCATGCGAGTGTATTATGAGCGATTTCAGCGTTATAATATAAACGATTAGTGGTAAAATTATAATGAGTTGTTTCTCTATAATATTTTCGATGATAACGGGCGAGTGACCATGCAACTTTAAAATATTAGTAGCTAAAGCTTGTTTTTGAATAATTAAGACGAAGATATATGACAGTGACCTTGAATAGTTAGCTTGCGTGTTCTGTACTGAGCTCAAGCAACGCGTCGTACGTCCAGTCAGTAATAGGACTCGCCCATCAAGGAGCGCTGTCCCAAATTAGACGCATTATTAATTTATTAGGTACACGTAAAACAAAAAGTATTTTAATAAAACAAGTATACTAAAAGTACTACTAAGTAACTACTTTAATTATCTTTAAAATGGTGAAGTTTTTAGAAAAATACGCTCGATAGATTTTGCGTCATTCTCAGTTTTTTATCCGCGTTAGACATAACTTTACAAATTAATTTCACTATGTAATATAAACATAATCAAAAATATGCCTATATTAAAATATTAGGAAAATGCTTTAATTTAACATATGTTTTTTCCAAATCACTAACACTACTCGTTTAGACGTCATCTTCAGTATAAAATCATTAAAAGTCGGTTATCGTCCCCTTCATTGATTCCAAAATACAGGGTGGCAGGGACATCGACGCGAAAACTGTTATCATAGATTCAGTACATGATTCTCTAACAAAAATTAGCACTTTATAGGTTGATATTTCGAAAAAAAAACTCGTCAGCGTGATTAATATGTATACTTATGCCAAATTACAGCTTTTTAGTATTAACAGTCTCTGAGCTAAGCCGCGGACAGACACACATGGCAAAACTATAAGGGTTCCTTGTTGATTACGGAACCCTAAAAAGGATATTGTACGTCTATTGACGTATGGGGGAACAGTGAACAGACGAGTACGTGGTGTGTCGCGTGAACTCGTCCTAATGGTCCATTACCTCAGCACAAAGTTCAAAGAGATCGCCGACGATGTGTTTTATCCATCTCGTATTAAATGGATTGCGTGCGTCATTTCTGTGAGTGATAATGACATACGTTTCTGCCTGGTGTGTAGGTTTGACACAGTACATGGATCTTACCTGAAAAAGAAAATGGATACTTTAGCAAAAAAAAACAAACAGAATATTTTAATATTGTGTATAATAAATTGCTACTTAGTTATCATCATCATCATTTCAGCCGAAAGACGTTCACTGCTGGACATAGGCCTCCCCCAAGCACCGCCACTTCGACCGATTCTATGCTTTCCGCATCCAGCGGATTCCTGCGGCCTTCATAAGGTCATCGGTCCATCTTGTGGGAGGCCTTCCAACGCTACGTCTTCCGGTACGCGGTCGCCACTCCAGAACCTTTCGACCCCATCGGCTATTCGTTCTGCGAGCAATGTGCCCTGCCCATTGCCACTTAAGTTTGGCAATTCTTCGGGCTATGTCGGTTACCTTGGTTCTCCTGCGGATCTCTTCATTTCTGATTCGATCACGTAGGGAAACTCCAAGCATAGCCCTCTCCATTGCCCTTTGGGTGACTTTTAGCTTTCTGATAAGGCCCATTGTGAGCGACCACCTTTCAGTACCATAGGTCATCTTAGTTATGGAAATTAATTATTGTTATCAGCGTACGTGGAAGTTACTAGGCTGTGGAGGTCAGATAAGTAGTCGCTCCATGGTATAATACTGTATTCACTTGCATCCGGTTAGGCTGGAAGCTGACCCCAACATAGTTGGGAAAAGGTTAAATGGATATTGATGACGTGGAATTATTTTTATTAAATAATAAATAACATTTATTTTATTGCCAAATTATTAAGAGACCAGTACCCTAATTGCGTAATGCAACACAATCACAATTTGTTTCGATTCGAAACAGATTCCTAATCCAGTGCTTCATAAGTTGGAAAAACATCTGCTCATCAACGTAGATAACGCAATGAATGTTGTTGAACTGTCAAAATGAAACAAATTAGTCATAATCGTTTACGAAAATGAGTTACGTAATTAGGGTACAGAAGCCTGTCGAAAAGTTGGTATTATGTGGCGAATCTTGAGGGGGATATGTCCAGCAGTGGACGTATTTCGGCTGAAATATCATAATGATGACAAAAACTGGGCTGTCTTTGTAAAATTAATGAAAAATTCGCACCGAATTTTACTGCAGTAAATTTTATATGTTGATTTTATTGAAAATCGGATTCATTTCACGATTGAAGCTGGTCACGCGTATGTAAAACGTAGCCGAACCAATTGTCACCAAAAGCCAATCAGCCAGTGATTGCTATTCCTGAATAATGAACCAATATGGTTACCGCATTATGTACGCCGACGCGATTTGAAATATTTCATTCATCAGTTATTTTAAGTTGGCATTTCATAATTTTATTTAAAAATAAATGTTGATTATTAAAGCTTAAATAATTTATGAACGTTACAATACCTAATTCATTTAAAAATAAATATTGATTTTTAAAGCTTAAATAATTTATATGAACGTTACAATAATTCATTTAAAAATAAATGTTGATTATTAAATGCTCAAATAATTATGAACGTTAAGGCCTATCTTAATAAAGCTGTTTTTATTTTTAAACCCCATCTTACTCTATAGGTATTAACTTCATATATTCCTTATTGTACATACGCTGACGCTACGCTGTTTATTGCAATGATCTCATAATTAGTAAAATAAAAGCTTTCAGTCATAAAAAGGTATTTATTGTAACATAAAAGTCGTTAAGATTGTTTTGGTATAAGATTTCTTTACCTTGAGCTAAGATTGTTGATTGTCGGAATGGGAATAATACAGAACAACAAAGCGGATGTAGAAAAGCTAAAATTTTAAGGTGATATATTGAAAAAAATGGGCTTTTTCTTTATCGTGTAACTTTTAAAGTATTTGGAATAAGGATTTAACATTTTGGGGTATGATTTTTGACTATATGATCTAGTATCCTGAAAAAGGAATACACGATACAATGAAATTTTCTCGATACAAAAAAATTGCAAAGGTTCTATCTATTTTTATCCTTTTTGAGTATCATGGCACAACGCTTATGAGTTATTTAATGGAATTTACTTTAAAACATAGAGAGTAAGAGTTTCGAGTTTTAAGAAAAGCAGTTTTTTTTTAAATAATACTTTTCATTTACAAAAGACGGTATTTCGTTTTGGCACATACGTTGTTTTATTCCGAGCGGACACGCATTATCGTCATCTCTTCTTTCGCCTATCAAAAGTATTGTCATCACTCTCGTTCATTCATAGATCAGTCGCCCGATGGGGCTCATCGACGAAGAATCTATGTCATTTTTTTGCAAATCGGTGCGATCAAATTTACGTGATCTAAAGAATTTTGTTTACAGAAAAAGTTAGTACTTCAGCAAGTTAAAGTAATTATTGAATGCAATTAGTGTTGAATAGGTATTTAGACTGTGAGTGTATATTCTTGTGAGTCATGTGAACAATATAACATTATTTTTCTGATATGATTTCGTGGTGACATTTAAATAATTTATAAATATAGGAAGAAATATAAAACCAAAACTGAACAGTACCTGCAAGGTTTGGAGTGCACAGGGCTATCAATGAACTCATTTTATAGGAATTCAATAGCAATAAGATGATGATAATAGTGAGTCGAATTCTCCACCTTCACTAAAGCATAACCAACACAATCTATTCCCGCCTTGTAAAGTATTATTATGTAAGTATTTTATTTTCTAAGAACATCTGTTTTTATACCTACAACTTATAATAATCTTTTGTCTAAAGAAATAGGCTAAATTATATGATTCGTTTTTAGGTTTGAAATACGTCAACAGTACATCAATATGTCAAGTACTGTCACTACGAATGATAGATCACAAAAAAGAAATGGAGTCACATTTGAATTGTGAAAAAAGGAGTTTTTACCCGACTACGGCAAAACCAGAGGAGGGTTATGATTTTAACATGCTATGTATATATGTAACAGGCTTTCAAATGCAAAATCCGACTAATAGTTCCAGAGATTAACGCGTTCAAAAAAACTCTTCAGCTTTATTATTAGTACTAGCTTTCCCTTCATAATATTAAGTTTATATTAATTATTAATACATAATTATCAACTAATACTATAAATGCGAAAGTAATTTTATTTCTTTGTTACGCTTTCCCGCTAAAACGGCTGAACAGATTTAGATGAAATTTGGCACATGGGTAGACCATGACCTGGTTAAGTCATAGATAGGTACCAAGTCAATAATTTCATAACAAAATACAGTGTGTTGAAAATATTACAGTGACGATAAATTAGTTTAGGACAAAGGATAATTTTTATCCCGATATTTCCACTGGATCGAGACATATGTGGGTGAAACCGCGACGCGCAGCAAGTATTATACAGGATGTCTCAAACGTAGTTGTTCAAAGGCAAATGGGATAAAGTGGAGGTGGCCACCTATCATTTAATTTTTTAAGTTAGGATATTCTCAGTAGTTCAGAAAATTTCACTAATTTAACCATTTTCTACGCTTGGATTTTTCGGCCCTGTGAACAATATTTTCGACGTAGCGAGTTCAAATCTGGTTGGAAGATGCCTTGATAGTGTAGGTAAAAGATTACGTTCCTATTTACATACGTACATTCAGTATGGCTCTGCAACGCTTTATTTTTACTTTACTTTCCTAACTTTATATTAAACTTTATCGCAACTTTCTAAGCCCAGATTTAAAAAAAGTGTACTACCAAGTATTATCGAAGAAACGCATATATGTACACTGTAAGGACTATTCTTGCTTGTAACGCTCGGCCGCTATAGTATCGCTCACCTACGAAAAAAAGGGTCATTTGCACAGGATTTTGTTTTCAAATTGCTTAGATATGCGTTACCCCGATGGTACGTGCACATAGCTTTAAAAAGTACCTTAATTATTAATAGTTAGACGAGGAAAATTTCACAAAGACAGCTTAATGAGAAAAAACTTTGTGCTCTAATTTTACCAAAACATCTCTGAAATGCGTTTACATTGAGACGTGACCTTTGGTACATGTGTTTTATTTTTAATTCTTTTTTTTTACTTTCGCTGTTGACATGCGTAGGCCTTCACAACTTGTATTGTCATTACCAAAAGCCATCATAATCTGCCTATAGGCAAGGGGCATGGGGTATATAGTCTTGTATCTATAGTATCAAGACATCTTTCAGTCATTGATCGCTACGTCAAAAATGTTGTTCACAGGGTCTAAAAATCCAAGTGAAAGTGTAGTTTCTTGAAATGCGAAATTTTCTGAACTGTTGAGAATATCTCAACTTTAAATTTTTTAAATGATAGGTGGCCTGCACCTCCACTTTACCCCATTTGCCTTTGGATCACTACGTTTTAGACAATCTGTCTACAAAGTGGATTTTTGAGATGGGGTAATAAGGGCAACTACCTTAACCGTTGTTACTACAGGAAAACGGTCTTAGAAGACTGTCTTTAACTTTTGAGACATTTTGATCTGCATTCACAGATTTTGAAAAAATATTACAGTCAGCAAGAAAATGGGCAGTTTTCACAAAAACTTTTTTTGATGCCAATCGATCCTGTTTCTTTTATGGAACAAAAAACTTTAGTGGACCAACTGAGGTTTGAGTACCTACTAGAAAAGACAGAAATTGCAAAAAACTTTTCCCATAGGTACATTTTGTGTGTGGGAATGTCACCCTGTAAACAATAAATATTTTTGCTGATAATTAAATATTTTGTATTATTTGTCTACTCCATAGTTCTCTATATGCAAAATTTCATAGATCGAGATAAATTATCGTTACTTAGCACGCACTTTTTTCTTAGATATGTTTCCGTCTTTATCATGCACTTTTAGTATGACAGTTGTGCGACAGTGACAAGAATAATGCTTAGCCAAAGCCCATGCTAAGTAACTAACGTTTTCAAATTCCGGTCAGGTATTTCGTTAGTTCCACTTTTTGCTACTGGTTCAGATATGTTTGTGGCAGCGCGACGATGTGGCGGCCAACCATCGAATATAGAACCGCCACTCCCCGCGTGCGGGGGCAATAAGCCACGCCCATCAAACAACTCTTTATTTTCAATATAGGCCCTTAAAGAGCAAAAAAACACTACAAAGTGAAAGATATTTTTAATTTCGGAAGTCGGTGCCTTTGTTTTGTATTTTCGTTTTTGCTACTGACTTCCGAAAATAAATTTATTTTTACTTTGCAGTTTGTTTTTTTGTAAAAAGTTTTTGACGTGATAACGTTTTATAAATCGATGAACGCCGGCTGCACGCACGAAAAATTGTCACGTTCCGCCTGAGCCGAGCGTACAAGCGAGAGCGCGGAACTAGCGATAGAGAGGCACGATCGGCCTAAGCGTTCGGCTTGTGATGTTAATGTTATCACGTAAAATTATCGTCCGTAAACCGACTTTACAGACAAACAATTTTTTTTTTCACTCCTCTTGCTCAAAAAGACCGTCATTGTAGAGTACCAGAGCGGGGAACTCGTTAATAAGTAATGATATTGGTTCACTGATTAATGTTTTGTTACTCAAATTACGCTTTACCTTAATTCATATTTTATAAATGCTGTCTTTCATAAATAATTATATTGTTTAGAAAATTATTCAGATTAATGTATTTAACTTACTAAGGTTAAGCAGTGCATAAATTATAACGTCCGTCAACAGATGGCGCTTGATGCTCCGTACTGCTTTAGCATAATACATAGTTTTGTGTCGTACCAGAAATGCTAGTCAGTTATCGTTCAGCCTTCGAAGTGTAAAGTGCTCCAAGTGGAAGTATTTAAAATATATTTGATTATTATACATTGAGTGTTTTATTTGAAACAGTAAGTCCAACACTTGCTCTAGGGGAAAAAGTAATTTCTTTTTAATTTTTGTCTGTTCCAACGAGCCTTGAAAAACGAAAAAGTCTTTATGTAGAATAATCATGATTATTATTATGGACTCGATTTGGTTCACAAAAAAAAAGAACATTTTATTTTTGAAAATGGAACTAAATGCGGTTATTTCTTCGGTAGAATGCGTGCATTGCGTTGCGGCTACAGAAGAATTAAAAAGGCATTGGCGCGAAATCTTTAGAATTTTTCTCTAGTTACGAATTGAATTGGTGACCGTAATATAATTTACAACAGTGAAAATGTCATCATCTACTGAGAACATCTTCACAGAGGACTGAAATTAAGTTGCCGGAAAAAAAATTGTTCATTTAGTAAAATAAACTATTTAATATTTTATTGAATTATTTTATTTTCTCGCAATCGTAGTGAAAAGTAGAGTGTAACACACGGCGCTAAAACCCATTATAACTCGGTTTCTATTTACTCCCTCGCTAAAGCTCGGGAGTAAAACTACCTCGTTACAATGGGTTATTTTAGCCCCTCGTATAACAATCTACTATTTTGTTCCACTGAAATTCATATTCCTCTACTTGCTATGTAAATGATGGCACTACCTCAAAAGGTCAAGATTTTCAAATCAAAAAAGAATATTCAAAATCGGTTCACAATTGACGAAAATATCGATGAACAAACTTATTTTTTTTAAAGTACATGCAGACGAACATAGAACCTCCTCCTTTTTTCAAGTCGGTTAAAATAATTCGTTAAGCTCACGAACATCGAACCACCCTCCCAGTCAGAGTAAATCTGGTGCTCAGGGAGCTTTATTTTGTTTAACAAGCTCTCGGTTTTAATAACTTTACATTAAGGATGTATTTTATTTTCTCCAGGGATAGTCAATTTTTATCCCACTGAAAGGTTTGGCTATCCTGTTAAATAATACAACGGTAATTTTAGTTCGTTCATTTATATAAAGTAAATGGTCGGGAAACGCGAAAACGAGCGTCCTAATCGAAAATTTGAAGTTAAAATGCCCTAGAGACAGTTTCGAGGATTCCCACGCCTGTCACGTTGGTTATAGCTGTGTAACAACGTTGTGATTACGCGAGCCGAGTGCCGACGTCAAGGGAATCACGTCCATTGCTCCATTTGTACGGCACAGGTTGATCAATGTAGTCAGTAATGCAGCAATGGAGGTAATTCGTCACTGTTGGATAGTCTGCGTGTAGGGGCAGGGTAGCGTTTGTAGCGTTGTGTAATTATTCAATGAGCAATCCATTACATTGCTGTCCGTTTTGGAAATTAGTTTGCGTGACGGTTTAGCAAGTTATTATGTAATTGGACCCTTTTTTGTCTTCGAAAATATAATTGAGAGTTCAACTGTCACAACGAGACACAATATAATTTTATTGTTATCGCCTTCTAAAGGCAAATCGGCAGTTGAGCGGCTATGAAGAGTGTACGGAATAAAGAGATGGTCTATTCTATAATAAATATATCTACTCGCGTTTATTTATTTATTTAATACTTCAAGCATAGAAATGTACCGAGGCGGACTTAATGCCATAGGCATTTTCTACCTGTCAACCTTTGGGTGATGCAGAGACAAACAGAGGTAGGAGCAATTACAAAAAAAATTGAGGAATAAAAATGAAAAGGATTGTGTGGTTTTATGAAACCACGGTAAAAGTGCAACTTGTAAGCGAACTATAGGCGCCGCCATAATGGCCTTGCATGCTCTGAGGAGCGCCTTTCACTTTATCCCTACTCCGCGGCCGACCGTCACGCGACATGCAACACACAGACGAAAAAGTTTGAGACGATGTAATAAAAGTTTCACTTTAATACAAATATGAAGATACACATATACTTATTACAAACTATAAATATAATATAGTTAAATGTTGTTATAGTTAAATGTGGCGTACTATTAGGTACACCTCTGCCTAACCCTTCGAGGAGAACAGGCGTGATGTTGTGTTAAATGATACTTTAACACTTTCGACTCCACCCACTTTTCATAGAACTCATACGCCATGCCGCCATACATATTGGAAGTGAACCCTCCGGGAGGGTTCCCGGTATTACGTTTGCGCTAAAGTTAACTATCGCGGACGGTCAACGGCATAAGGTTTAAAACCGTTTTATAAAACACTGTAAAACGAAGTAAAATAGTGTTTTCAGGGGGTTTTGTCCCTATAAGTAGATTCCAACCTTTTACATTTTTTGTGAATATTTTTACCCGTAACAAAGAAAAAAAAAAAACGCTTGGATTTTAAAACCAACGCATATACTAATAACTCTTGTTAAAAATACATTACATTCTATTTCCACGCTTAATAATGCTGTATTCGTTAAGAAAAACCTACATTAAAAATGAGGTCTCCGCGAGGGCTCCCGGCATCCCATATGCGACTAGGTGAACCCTCCAGCAGGGTTTCTGGCACTGAAGGTGTTAGCAGATTTTTATTATTTTATGTTTCGCTAAAACAGATGCAATATGCTAACAAATGTAACTCATGCTCGTAAGAATAATGAAGACAGAAATAGACGCCCCTAGAACAAAACTAAACGTATTCTAGTACAAATTACACACATTAATAATAATTTAAACGAGCTGTACGTTGCGAGGTAGAAAATTAAACGCTACACTTTCCTCTTCAAATAGTCTAAGAGTCAGTAAATTATAAACGATATTTACTTCCCAAATATAGCTCCGAGATTAGTTTAAAAACAGGGCAATGCTCGCATTAATGGTGTCGTAGTACGACGTAAACTTTGGAATCGTAGGAACACTGAGTGGGGTGTAATTTTAGTTCATTTCCTCATAGAATAAGAAAACCGTAGGTATAGAAGCGATACTGTATCCTATACTATTAAAAGAGCGATATTTATATATATATTTGTTTGTATATAGATTTGTACTCACATTCTCGAAATCGGCTCGACTTTGATGAAAGTACAATATAGGGGTTTGTAAGAGGGGGCAAGTCAATTGCAGACAGACTGCTGTTGAGAAATTCCTGATGTTAAACCTAATAAAACTAGTTAATTCATTCAGGCGTGACCTTGCGCAAATCCATTATAAAATACAATAGACGTGGATATATTTAGTAACCTGTTCCGCTTAGTTATTTCTAAAGAACAATAAAAAAACCCTGAAAGAAAACGACACGTGTTTCACCTCTCAACGAGCATCCTCAGGATGACGATTGACTTGTCGCGAACCCGAACACGGCGTGTTGCCATACCGAGCGCTGAACGCAGAGAGAGCGCTGAGACGGATATTTAGTTTTAATAAAACTAAATATTCGACTATTAGACTAAAGAGGCAGTTCCACTTCTACACATCCTTGTCCTATGGTTTCGTCGTAGAAGCAAGCAAGATGACCATTCCCAGTCGGGTTGGATCGCGCCCAACTGCCACCAATTAGCAACGGATCGACAGTCACAGTAATGGTTGTCATTCGCTACAGAAGACCCTTTTTATCGAGTTTGGTGGATCTTATCTTGTGTAACAATGAATTAGGGGGTCTAATGGGCGTTAGTTTGTTTGTTGTGGGTAATCAGGGTGTCGTTATTGGCTATGGGACTGATGAAACTTGTTAAACAATTCAAACTCAAAAATCAAAATATTTTATTACACACTAGCGGACATCACGCGGTTTTACCCGCGTAGTTCTCGTTCCCGTGGGAGTACGGGGATAAAATATAGCCTATGCTACTCGCTGATAATGTAGCTATCCATTGCTGAAAGAATTTTTCAAATCGGTCCAGTAGTTTTTAAGTTTATTCGTTTCATACAAAAATACAAATCTTTCCTTTTTATAGTATTACACATAACATCACGCCTTGTTTCCCCGAAGGGTTGGGCAGAGGTGTACCTGTAGTAGGTACACCCACATTTCGCCAGTTATTTTTAAGTCCCATGTAATAGGGGGCGAGCCTATTGCCATCAACCGGGCACGAATCCAGACTCCGGGCTGCTACTGAGAAATTCCAGATAGAAAAACCCAATAACACTTTGTTCGACCTGGGAATCGAACCCAGGACCTCATGCTCAGCAGTAGCACTTGCGACCACTATACCAACGAGGCAGTATAATATTAGTATAGATAAACCTACTTGGGCACTTAAGAAACGTCAGAAGCTAGGTGCATGGTTCCAATTGGTCGTTTAGGAGAAGAGCCGGCAAGAAATTTCACGGAGTTCTGATTTGTATGGTCAGCCTCAAAAAGAAGGATCATCGACCAGAATTAATTTGTTTGTAGACAATAATTAATTTGTGTGTTTCATAACATAATACTGTATCCTGTATTAAGTACTCAATGTGTAATATTTTTTGTGACCACACATTAAAACAAAATTATTGAACGAAGACGCATGTTATTAAGGTTTATGTTAAGGAAATAGGTTATTATTAAAATGCACTTTAAACGGATTCTGTCTGTTTGTCCTAAATATAAAAATATTAATTTGCTTTGGATAAAGAAATATTTCATTCAGGAATCATTCTACTTTTGTCAATCTTTTCCCTTCAGCCGTGTCATCGCCACGAAACACACTTGTTCGAATGTTTAAGTAAAACCGAAACCAACTTCATTTATCATAATAAACACAATACTTAACCCCATAGGAAGTAAGTTCGATGCATTCTGGTTTATTTATGGAAGACCCGGAAGCCGTGCTAACATAGTTCGCCATTATAATGACATTGGGAACGAAATGAATATTGGGTTCATGGCTTGCCTGACGACAATATTTTGTAACCAAATTACATTTCCCTCTCGTCTTTCCTTTGTAGAGGACTGAGGAAGTCTTTGGGAGCTGATTTGATTAAAGTAGATGGTCGGTTATTTAGATTTGAATATATTTTTAATTGTTTTTCGAATATTGTTATTTTTTTTGCAAGTAAAATTGTTATTTTTTTGGCAAGTAAAATTGTCATCGCTCTTTAAAAATATTACCACAATATTATGATGCTGTCTGTACAACATGTCACAGGCAAACATACATTTATAATAATAACAACTTGTTCCATCAAGCCCTAAATTCCTAAACCGACTTCCATTGTCTTTGTATTTCAGGGGTGTCACTCACTCGTGTCATAAGTAATCAGTGTCACTGCTACCATTAGTCTTGTCGTTCTGTTTCGCGACAACCCTTACTTGGCACTAGATTCGGCAAGAGCACTAATTTGTTACGTCTCTCCTTCCTTGCCCTAATTGCTTTCTCGTCTTCAATAGAATAAATTAAAATACAAATTAGAACAGTAGCTACATAAGCTTTGTTGAAATGAGGCTGTAATATATCGTCTACATCGGGAGAGTCGGAAGTATCGTCGTTACCTCCTTAACAAGTAATTTGTTCTGACTGCAATGTCACAAGTCAGAATATACGGGTCATTTATGTAGTCTTGCCTCGCTTTTTAGATTCAACCGAAAGGCAAAACAAAAACAGTATCGATTTTTTTTTGTACGGCAATATTAATATATTTTCATGTGTTAATTAACATTTTTGGAATCGAGACCTACATGAAGGTACTGCAGTATGATGCATACTTTTAAGTAATTAACTTAAAGTTTCCGAGTGCACCATAATCAGCCGATAATGTTCCCACTGCTGGGACATAGCCCTCCTCTCGCTGAGCAGTAGGCCGTAATCCACCATGCGGGCCCAGTGCGGGTTGGTAGATATCACATGTCTTCGAATTTTTGGTTCTAGGACATGCCGGTTTCCTCACGACGTTTTCCTTCACCGTTTTGAGTGCACAAGTAATTTTTTTTTCTCCCTGAATTTTTTCCTATTCCATTTCTACTATTAAAAAATCAGTAAGACAAACAAATTAAAATATAATAATTAAATAAATTAATTACTCGGCGCTTGGTGTGGCAACACGCCGTGTTCGAGTTCGCGACAAGTCTATCGTCATCCTGAGGATGCCTCGTTGAGAGGTGAAACACGTGTCGATTTATTTCAGGGGTATTTTATGACTCTTTAGAAATAGCTAAGCGGAACAGGTTACTAAATATATCCACTTCTATTGTATTTCAAACAAATTCTGTTAATTAAAGTTAATTAAAGCAGTGATTTCTCTCTCAGTGTAAGATCGGCTGACTTAATACCGTTTTAGTGAACGTTGTGGTCTGGTACATGCATCTGCGTCACACTTTATCGTCTTACGAACAACTTAACGCTATCTATTGCAGTTCTCAGACCATTGCACACGTCTTGGATTTATTGTTTAGTGTTAGTTCAAGATGTGTTCCTCTTTTGTTTTAGTGTATCAGTGGAGTGGAAGTGGAGAAGAATTTGATGAAGAGGTTGAGAAGGAGCATATAATGTTGGAGCCGAAAAAGAATCGAACCGGTATTCGGACAAAGTAAAAAGATGCAGCAGGCGATTATACTTTGATACCCCCCCTCCATCTTGACATTTTGAAGCTCGCATATCATGTCATCTTGTTAAATTGTGAATTCTGATATTTTGTTTTAAAATATTTTAAATTGCTGGAGACAGAACATTTGTTTTGCATTAACTGCTGAGGTTTTCACATCCCAACAGATCAATAATTTATTTATCTAGTGTTCACCAATCCGACTGTCAATATATAATTAATATTATAATATGTATTAATATAATCTATATCTATAAAAGGAAAGGGTGACTGACTGACTGATCTATCAACGTACAGCTCAAACCACTGAAATTTGGCACACAGGTAGATAATATGACATAGGCATCCACTAAGAAAGGGTTTTTGGAAAATCGACCTTTAAGGAGGTGAAAAGGGGGGATTTTGTTTGTATGAAAAATCTTATCCCTTGAGTTAACAAACTGGGCACGAATACTTATCTATGTAAATTATAAAGTTGTCCATTTTTAGTTTTTCTAAACTACCCCCTAAGGGAGGATTGGGGGATGTCAAAGTTTGTATGGAAGAATTTTAACGCGCGGTCTGATTAACTCGACACTCAATATTTATACTTAAGACTGAAAACAAATAAAACGTATTTCAAGGTTTTTTAAAAATCCACCCCTAACGGGGTGAAAAGGGGTATTCATTTTTACAGGGGAGGATTTTACTGTTTGGCTTGATTAACTTGAAAATTGGTATAAATAATCTATGTCAAATAATGGAAACGTCATAATAGACTTTTTCAAAAATTACTATCATGCTATTTGCTATGGGGGATGAACAATATTGCATTATGTTCGTATTCTTCTATACTTTATCGCAAACTGTAAAAAGACTATCCAAAAGGTTAGAATATTGTAGATAATTACGGATTTAACCTTTTAAAAGATTATCATCACGCTATACCTTTATGGAGCTAAGTAGTCAATCATAACATATACAGGGTGGATGTTGATATGGGGCAATAAGGGCAGGTACCTTGACCGTTGTCGCTACAAGAAAACGGTCTTAGGAGACTGTCCTTAACTTTTTGAAACATCTTGATCTGCATTCACAGATTTTGAAAAAATTGTACAGTCAGCAAGAACATGAGCGATTTTCACAAACATTTTTTTGATGCCAGTCGATCCTATTTCTTATTACTAGGGTAAAAAAAAAACTATATCGGGCCAACTGAGGTTTGAGTACGAGAAAATTCAGAAATTGCAAATAAAAATCCATACATTTCGTAGGAAGGAGACAGAACAACACGAAATGTTATCCGCAACGATCAAAATCCGTAGTGCGCGCATAGCCTAAGTTTTTAATATCTATTGCAACTTGATGCCTCCACGCGTTTCTGAGAAAAAGTGTCTTAAATGATAAATGATTTTATTTCTGTAAGTAGGTTTGTACAAACACTTTTACACGTCAATCATATTTTAAAGCTAAATGAGGTCGGCGTTTCCTATCTGACTACTCTGAGAAGAAAGGCCGAAACAAACTCAGAGGACTCAGTCTCTTTTAAAGTCCAGACATAATCTTGGTCAGATCATGTGAAGGCCATGTGGATTGGTGTCTGAAGTGGTCTTTTGAGGAAAGCACCACACAGATTGAGAGGGCCTGTCCAGTCACTGCACGCATTTGTCAGTTATCGTGCAGCTCAACTCAGAATTTAAGGAGCTCAACGATTCGACGAACAATACCAAAAAAAGAAAATTTGGGTAGGCCACTTAAATTACTTTTGACTACTGTCAGACCATGATTAGAACTAACTGAGAAAAAAATTAAAAATAAAACAAAAAGGAATGACCCACATAGTCTTCACATTCACAATAATTAAAATAATAACTGACGTGGGTATGCACCGAGATGTGGTCGCAGTGGACAAGGGCCTCACCCCGCTCTCCTTAGCAAAAGAGAACTGGCGCAAACCCGCAGTACTTGATACTAACGATCGTAAGGAAGTATGGCAGGGCAAAGAGCTACACGGACGCTTTTTCCGGGCCCTCCACGGGCCTGATGTAGACTTTTTGGCGTCTGTATCCTGGCTACGCTTCGGTGACCTCTTCGGGGAAACCGAAGGTTTTGTCTGTGCGATTATGGATGAAGTTATCCTGACGAATAATTATCGGAAATACATTGTCAAGGACGGTACGGTTGACATCTGTCGGGCATGCCACCGCCCCGGTGAATCAATCCGACATATTATTTCCGGTTGTTCTCGTCTAGCTAACGGCGAGTACTTGCACAGACACAATCTAGTGGCTAGGATTATCCACCAGCAACTTGCCTTGCAGTACAACCTTGTGAAATCTGAAGTACCATACTACAGGTATGTGCCCGACCCAGTTCTCGAGAATGGTCACGCCACATTGTACTGGGATCGATCTATCATCACTGACAGGACTATTGTAGCTAATAAGCCTGATATTGTGGTGATAGATCGACGAGAGCGCCGTGCAATGATTGTTGATATCGCTGTCCCTCATGACGAGAATCTCGTAAAAGCTGAGAAAGATAAAAAAATCAAGTATCTTGACTTAGCACACGAGGTTGTCGACATGTGGGAAGTGGACTCTGCAATCATTGTACCGATAATCGTTACGGTTAATGGCCTAATAGTGAAGAGCCTCGACCAACACCTCAGGAGGCTCTCATTGCGCGGCTGGGTCAAGGGCTTGATTCAGAAAGCAGTACTCCTAGACACGGCACGCATAGTGAGGAGGTTCCTCTCTCTCTAGAGCCCTGACCACCGGCAGCTTGGACCCTGTTCCTGATGCCGATGAGCCACTGTTTTTTATATTTTTAAATGTTTTTTTAATGATTTTTATAAAAATATTTAAAAATTTATTAAATATGTAAAAAAAATTAATAAATGAAAAAATAATAATAATAAAATACTTTAAAAGTAAATATTCATGTTATTGTATACAGGATGAAGTTGAGAACACGCGACAAATTGAAAGGCAACGAGGTCATCCTTTAAGGGTTTCAATTTTTCATTTTGAGGTACGGAACCCTAAAACAGATTTATTATCTATCTGTTTGTTACCTTTTCATGCCGTAACGGCTGAACAAATTTAGATGAATGGCATACGGCCGACCTGGGTTTGGACATGTGATAAGTACTCTGAATATCGGTAGTACGTTCCTGTGGGATATTTTCTGACCTTTACGCGTGCGAAGCCGCGGGCAAAAGCTAGTTAATATATAATTTTCTCGCGTCTATTCCTTGCAGGGTACCATAAATGGCCCATTCTACGTACTGCACGTTTCCATGCTGTTATAACGAAAATATAATGATGTAGACTCAGGATGTTGTTTTTTGTTTGCGGAAGCGAGTGTTTTTTTTTTCGTTTTTAATTAACTTCATGGTAATTCGATTCTACTCACGTAAAGGGTCGGCCTTTGTTACTACGTTGTTTCAGAGCCTCCTCGAATGTATCTACCCACACATAGGTAGATTGAGTGTAACCATTTTGCTTTATAGCTTCAGGTCAGTTATCAGGTCCAACTTTGTCACTAGATATTATCATTGATCTGCAGAAATATTCAGTAAAAACTCATAGTGTAAACTTTAGCGAAGTGAGCTGGAGTCCGCGCCACCACTGAAGTCCGGCGGAAAATTGTGGAGTTACATTTTTTTAAAATGTAATTTGATGCAATGTTATAGACACTAGCGCCGCATGGACACGTGGCACTAGACACTGGAGTGGTGGCACCATATATATTCGTTAGTTCTAATCATACATCTATGGGTGGCGCGGATTCTATTATTCCAGCTGACGCTAGGGAGTGATACTATGGACAGCTGACTTCAAGCTAACTTCATCTAAGTTTTTACGGTGAGTATGCCAGAAGACACAAAATCAGATTTTGATCTAAAGAAACCGGAATACTCTGATGACTTCTGATAGCAGTGGCTACTTTTAAAACAACTTCAGTGTAATGAATGACAGATCTGAAATCAGCACATTTTACTTCAATTGTTGTACCTTGGTGTGTTGTAAAGCTGCTTCTGATAACTACCCTCAGTTTTAGATTATGACAATGTCTTTGGTATATGTACGTTACTTCAGGGTATAGATAGTACCATCCACGAATACGTGTCCCACTCCGCTCCACTCTGTACTAAAGTACAGCTTACAGTACAGTAATCGCGGAGTGTGGCGTAACTTAGTGGATGGCACTATCTGTAAAAATAACCAGAATAACTACTTCTTTCATAAAACTGAGAAGTTACCTACGTTAATTGTCTAATTAAAATGCTAACGGGTTAAATATTAACAACCCCTTAATTACATCATGGTTCTGCCAAAATTCTAGGTAGGACTGTTTCCAGAAAGTAGGATAGCACAAACATTTTTACAGCGATGACTAATTGGGAAGGTTCGCATGTCGCTCTGCCTTCATTACATAAAGGGTGAGGCTTAGGCCTTGAGAGCTAATAGCTTACACCTAGCGATCTGTGACGTCACTGCATCTATTGTCCTACCTTTTCATTACCTAGAGAATTTAATTTTAACCTCTAGCTGAATGTAGGCACGGCGCGGGTACGTGACGTTGAGCGTTCGAGGTTTTACCGCAGAATTGTTCCGTCAAATAATGTATGTTCATATTTTTATCTAAAACCGCGTTTCGGAATCCAGTTTGGGTAACAACTTTATTTCGTTTGACTGTCGGAACAGCGGCGTTGGAGTACCGTACAAAAGGTTTTTGAATTACGTTTTGAAAAGACGAACATTAATTTGAATTTTCCCTTTTTCGGCAGCAGCTTTCTATTAATTAATTTCATAGATGTCGTATCGTAGTCGTGTCGTTGTTTCTAAATGGTGGTGGGCGAATTCATCTAATAGTGTCATGTTACCATGCCATTACTCACTGCAAACATTTTCACTGAAACGCTGAAAATATGAAGCGAGTAATTTATTTTCATGTTATAAAAGCGACAAGAGATAGCGAAATTGCTATGTAAAGTTATTTTAATAACAAAATACATACACCAAGTTAGCTATTCTGTCATGTATCGAATTTTTGCGAAAATATTTTTTGTCTCTTTTTCTGGTTAAAAACAAAAAAAAACAGTGGCACTCCGGGGGGGGGGGGTGCCGACAGAAGTGAAAACTTGAACAATTTTATTGTGCAGGAAATAATTTTCTTTTTTGAAGTCGGTAAAAAAAAGGGAAATGTTAATCATGTCGTTGTCATGTCTCAATGTTTGGAATCTCATAAATCCCAAAGAATATGTATCCCGCGTTGATGTCTTTTTAATGGTCAAAAGCTGGTGTCGGTAACAGTGTCGTGAGTTCAATTGTTTTTTCCCATCTCAAAAATGCCCAACGCGCCTAAAGAAGCTTTCACTTCAAAAAGATTTGAGCAAATTCATGTCAAAACTTGTTAAATATTTTAAGTACTTTTATTATTTCTTTTCTTTTATTTTATGACACATATACGAGGAGTATCTATCCAGAAATAACAAAGTATCTCTATCTATTATGAAAGTCAAGAAAGCTGATACCATATAAAGTACTATCTCATCTCGATGTTCGCCAGAACATTTCTACGAAGTCTACATATAAAAACTAATCTAACTTGTGGCTTGAAACGCGTGTTGTTTCTCCAAACTAAAAAAGTTTCTAACACGAGTGTAGTTAGAGCTAAGTCTCGTATCTTCGGGTGCCTTCGGGCGCCGTCGGCCACTTTCGGTGTTCCATAAAACATGAGTGCACACGGACAGTAGGATCCACTAGTGCTGTGCAGCACATAATACGATTATCTGCTCCGAATATGTACGGAATGGAACTTCAATGGGATCTGTTTACACATCCCAAAGATTTGTGGTGCTCCCAGTACCCAGACGTGTTAGTTCCGACTTATGGAGGACGCCTGCGATCAGAATGCAAACGAGAATCGATGAATAATTCAATAATACTGGGAGCTTTTTGCGAGTCATCGATATTCATTTGATGGTGAACGTACTTCTCAAAAGCTATGAGCAATCTGAGAAGATTACTAGTGGATTTGTGAGTTAATAGGATGAAGATGGTGAAGTGTTCTACTAGTATGATGCCAGAACATGTCTATTCCATTAGATAGACAGTCAAAATTGTTGCCAATTAAGTAACTATCAAAAGAGAGTGACAAACATAAGCGTAGTAATCCTGAAGCACTGCCAGCGACTCAAAAATTGAAATTTTAAATGTTTCTGCTATAAAATTCCCCTATTCTAGTTGAGAGATGACAGATTTGCGTTCGTCGTCAATTTGTTCTCGTCTCGCATGTGGGACGTAGCTGTGTACAGACGGCAGCACAATTTAAGCCGTAACCGAGTATGTTTTGTACTAATGTTGTTACAAAACTTTTTGCGCTAGTCCCTCATTTGGCGTGTGGTATATAGGTGTGGTTTTGTGCTAAATACGCTAGTTAGTTATGACGGCTACGTCATCCCTCCGTCCTTTTAGCTAGTTCTGTAAAGGGAATAAAATATTACTTTCATTAAATTAGTAGAAGTATATTTAGCTGCGTTAGTGAGGTTGACAGGGGTAATACCACAACGGGGTAGGGAAAAACCACATATGGTAGGTACTAGAAATCTAGGTGGCTTAGATTCTGCACAGCACATGCTCGAGGAGTACCCTGTGTGGGCTTGTGAAAGATAGGTCCTGGTCGCTAGGATCAGGCGAGATTTGTCTCTGCCAGCAGTCTGTCCAGGATCTTATGCTGATGTAGTCGGAGAACTGGAGGGAAATGGCCTCCCTCTGTGAGACCGTGCCATGATGAATCAGAAGGAGGCTGCCGAGCGGAATCGTGAGAGGGCTGATCCCGCTCGTAGTAGAAGGCGTCGGGGAGAAAAATGCCCCGACGCCTTCGCGCCAAAACCTTACATCCTACAAGGCAGGTGGGAATTTGGAATCACGGGTGCTCAGTGTGGGGACTCTGTTCACCCACTGAGTGACTTCAGGGAAAACGGCGCACAGTGGTCACGTGCTGCCTTACACACATGCACAGTTAGGTTTCGGGAAGACCCCTTTACAGATTGTAATCCTGGACCCACTGGACCCAGAGATGTGCCCTAACAAGCGTTGCACAGAGGGGGTTTCGGATCGGCTTTTGAGAAGTGCCCCTTTCCATGTGCAGATGGTGACCAACGGGTATTCTAGTGGGGTAAAAACCCAGGAGCCTTTTGTAGGTTTCTCCCGAAAACAAAAAAAAAAGCTACTAGAAATGTATTTAAAGAAAAATACATACACAGTTTGAGTTATTTGCATAATGGTTTCCCGGTTTTCTTTTCAAAGTCGGAAACTAGTAAGTTATTTCCTGTCCTTTAAATTAAATTTAAAGTAAGTAAAGTTACAGTGATTAATATGTCGACGGTCAGAGTCAAACGCTGATCGTGGAAACGTGGTCGAAGCGCACATACCGAATGTAGGAAATCACTGAGGCGGGACTTTATACAACTTTTGCGTCGAAATTGAAATGTAAAAAATATCTAATTCTCATTGGAATGTGAGATTGAATTAAAGGGTGGCTGGGACATCGGCTCGAAAACTGTTACCATGGATTCAGTACATGATTCTGAAATCCCCGCGTAGAAATTTTTCGTCGGCTATTAAAAAAAATATTAGCTGTTTCATAGAAAATTGCAATACCTATACGGTCAAAATGTATGGAACAGCAGATTTTTTTATAAAATAACCGGTGAAAAATTTCAACTCAGGAGGGTTCAGAATCATGTACTGAATCCATGATAACAGTTTTCGCGTCGATGACCCTGCCACCCTGTATATCTGTCCATATACGCCCATCACAGTGTCCAAATATCGTTACAAAACGGACGTTCTTAACAAATAATTTGAATTTAATTTCACTTGGCAAGCAGATTAAATGTCTTCATTACAACACTATGTCAATATATCAATCCTCTTTTCAAAATTCCTTAGTCACCCTACAGTCGCAGCCTTTTCTTTTAAGAAACCATAAAAATATTGGTTTTAGAATAAAATATTATGTAAAATACCAGGGTTTTGTGAGGTTAGTGCATTGCTGACGGTATTGGGGTCCGGGTGTGTATGGTGAACAGATAATAATTTAGCTATTAGAGAAAGCTTTTAATGTGAACATTCCAAATGATGTGGTTATTGAAAAGTATTGCTCTGTTATCTAAACGTATGCGTTTTGTAAACTGGATGTATCGGTTGTGGAATTAGGTCTGGAATTTATTGTACCCAATGACAGCAGTGCTTGTATCGTCACCTTCATAATAGCTTTACCACCTTTGACAAAATCTCACAGGTAATTGAAAATTCTCTATGGATGAAACTGCATGAAATGATGATGTAGCTATAGCAAAAAATAATAGAACACGACTGCCCTGTCAAAGAACGAACTAAAAAGTAAAAAATTAAGTTGTGTTACTTAATAACAAAGCGAAAGGTCACTCATCTACTCGCTGACCAAACAGATAAATAAAATTGTCATTGCTGTCAGGAGACTGATGTGTCGTTGTGTCGAACATTTTTTAATCTAAGAGGTTTTAAGGATTCTAACGACATCATACATCCAAATCTGTACAGGCATTTAAAAGAAACAAACCAAGAAACTCACATATATGTACACATACATGAACCCTGAAAACATTACACTCCTTTTTGGGCAGACGTGTAAAAATAGATCTTAACGTTTTATGACGTGCAAGTGATATTCAATCTTAGGGTGGTAAAGCAATTATGAGGTCGACAATACTATGACAAGTTCAGGAAGGAGGTTGATGAGTTTGTTTTTACTGGGATTATCATTAAAATACTGTCTTTCTCATGGACGAATATATAAGGTGTACCAGAAAGGTGCAGACTATCAAACTAAATATTTTTTTTTCCATGGGACTGACATCGCAATCACGAAAAAAAAAAAACAGTGGCACTCCGGGAGTGCCGACAGAAGTGAAAACTTAAACAAAATCGCCTTGAGGGAAGAAAAAAACTTGTAAAGATCATTCAAAATTCAAAAGTCATTTATTCAAATTAGGCTGAGAATCAGCAGTTTTCGAACGTCACAATTACATAAGACAGTTCCCCAAAACGCCCAGCCTTCACCACTTCCTAGTGCCTTTAGCTGGGAAGAAGAAGTGGTGCAACAAACTTCCCAGCAGCACAGCTGTCTGTTCAAGTTAGAAAAAAAAAATTCTATACAATAGTATGCAAAATAATTTACATTACGCAACACAAAACATAATTTAAATGATAAATTATTGGCCATCTAGCACATGCCAATATACCAACCAAAAATATCGAGACATCGAGAACTATACTCAAGCAGAAATAAATAATAAATGTAAACAGAACTAAATATCTAAATAAAAGCCTCCAAGCATAAAGGGCATGCCCTCTTACATTTAAAGCTGTAATTGGAAGTTATAAATGATAAACTAGGACTATCGAGATAAAATAAATAAACAGTTAATTACTAGTTACAATAACAAAACCATGATCAGCAAGACGGCCAGTCACCACAGCAGCACCCGTTCATGAGCATAACGCAAAAGTCAACCATTACCCCCCTCGCCATATTTGAGGGAAGGGAAACCCGACCCCCGACGTTACCGCAAGCAGTGACATCTAAGGGAACATGACGAACTTGCTGTCGGTTGCTCAGGCAAAAAATAATATTACCAATTGTCGAGGTCGCTAGCTAACCACAAATTGCAATACAACTCATAACAAAAAAATTATAATGAGTAGATTATATCAACAATAAAATAAAATAAAAGTAAATTGACTTATAAATTCAAATAAAATAAACAATTATATAAACTCAAACTCATTGGTCCGTAACCTTATCTAAATAAAGAGCGCAATCACGTTTACAAAACCTTTAAAGTAAAAATACTTGCATACAATATTGATCCGTAACGTAATATAAATAAAGAGCACAATCGCGTTTACAAAAATGAGGTGTCGTTACAGTGTCGCGAAATCAATGGTTTAGTCCCATCTCAAAAATGCCCAATGCGCCTAATGAAATTTTCAGTTAAAAAATTATCAACTGTCCCATACATTTACGTCGAGTAGGTATTGAAGTTTTCTATGGGACAGTTAACATGGAGCACGCTGTAGTTTGATGGTCTGTATCACGTACTTAAATTGGACTTTTGGAATTCGATTTAATATTTGAAAGTGGGGGTGAAGGCATCCAACAGAAGAATATTTTATTTGTTCCAAATGGCGGAAGCGAGCAGCAAAAACTAATTACCTTTAGGCAGGTAAGGGTATTAAAAATGTCACCCTTGAACAATTCCACCAGAAGTTTCCCAAGAGAGAAAAGTTAAGGGGAATATTTATTGATATTAGTATTTCGAGTTCCACTCCATTTTGTTTCTCTGTCGCAGGTGGAACAGGTGTCACAAGGGATTAACGAGTTGTAGAAGGCCATAAAGGGCCTGAATTCAATCACAGGGATGCTGTTCACTGGGTTATTGGGACATGGAGTAATCCACAATGAGATTAATTAAATCCTGTGCGAGTGACGACCCTCGTTTTAACACGTAACGTACCGAAACGGGTTTAAGTGTCTCGTAGTACGACTGGAGTTATGTCTGGTCCGGATACCATGTTAGGCTTAGGAGTTGGTGCAGTGCGGAGTATGATTTAATTGTTAGGGTTGTGCCAAAATTATTGTTGTTCTTTCACTCGTCATTATAATAATGAGAAGCTGAAAGTTGTTTTCCCTTTCTAATAGGTATATATATCTGCCTAGCCTTTTTCCAATTATGTTGGGGTCGGCTTCCAGTCTAACCGGATGTAGCTGAAAACCAGTATTTTATATGGAGCGACTGCCTATCTGACCTCCACAATCCAGTAACTGGGTAATACGATACCCCTAGGTAAGACTGGTTGACAGACTTTCGGGCTTTTGACGACCCGTAACGACTGTCAAAGATTCATGAATGACAGCCGGGACCAACGGCTTAACGTGCTTTCCGAGGAACGGAGGAGTCTCGGTATGTAAAGATGGTCACCCATCCACCCTGATCGACCCGTGCGGCTGTTATTACTTAGCCGAAATTAAGTTACAACGAGAGTAACTTTGTTTTTGAGCATACATTTTTCGATTATAACCTAAGCCTATCAAACCTTAGGTAAGGGTTCACAGAAGAAAGCTGCATACTTTTCTACTTTTAAACTTATTGAAATAATCCAAAAAGCTTTCTATTTTTACCCCACTTCATATCATATTTCATTCGCTTGAAAGGTCATACGAGATTTTCCTTTCACGGCAACATTGCCGTTTAAGTGGGCAGCCCTGGTTTAATCCGCAAGATGGTCCCCACTAAATTGCCTCATATTTTATTCGTCATTGTAATGATGAGCTCCAATTGTTCGGTTGATTGGCCGCCTATTCGTCAACGTGGCTTTTGTTAGATGAAGGAAGGGGAGGAGAATACCTTCCTTGCAGTTTTTCTCTCGATTTAATTAAAAGGGTAGCTATCTACTTAAAACTCTACATAAACAATAAAAAATATTAAAAAATATTATTATAATTATACCTCCGATTTTTTTTTTTGGAATATTCTTAAAATTATGGTGTAGGTTCGTAGGTAGGTAAAAATCGTGTGTCGGTTTGTTGGTACTGCTCTACAGGTCGTATTTTACAATCGATCTGGATGAAACTTGGTTTTACGACTTTATAGTTTTTTTTTGGTCTTCGGGGATTTTTGATTGGAGCGGTACATCCTCCAAAAAGGGGCAAAAAGGGGGCCACTGGATATATCTCCGCCTTATGACATTCGATTTCCATGTTTTTTTTTTGTATTTGAAAGATAGTAACTTTAAGTTGGTCTCATAAAAATTTGATGAAAATCTGATGAGGATCTTTGGTGTGTTAAGCAGAATAGCTCCTCAAAAAGCAGTAAATTGCTCACTTTTACATTTCTACCAGTCGAATCGGCCCTTTAACTGCTAGGTAGGGATTGATGGAGCACCTGGGACCACCTTCTCATCACAAAACTAGGCTACAGCGTTACCTTGCCAATTAAAACCTATTTGTTACAAATTTTTACTCATAATTTTAACAAAAACGTGGTAAATATCCCGTTTTAAATAACTTTAATGTTGCAAAAAGTTTGTGCTTGCGTGGTCTTCTGTTCGCAGAACTACTACAATATATAGAGTGGATAGCTAGCACCTTATTATACCTCTTATTACTTATACAATACATAACTTGTCAGCTGTAAGGTAGAACGTACCTACCTACATTCCTACGACAAAAGATATCACTTCAACAAATGTACGGTCAGCTGTTTAGAGACAAATTGTAACCCTTTAAACAGTACGTTGGCACCATTTAAAACCTGAAGGGACTCTGTAAGTAGGGGATGGACTTTTGTTTTATGTTTGTTTTACGTCGTTACTCGCCAATGTAAATTATTCAAGTGGAAATTAGACTTTAATTAATGAGTTCAGATGTCTACTTAGCATGGGATGTCTGTTTTTATTATACGTAATTATTGTTATCATAACACGTAATATTATATATGTAGTCTCCGAAGGGTTAGGCAGAGGTCTATTGTAAGCCCACATTTCGCTAGTTATGTTTAAGTCCCATGTAATGCGGGGCGACCCATTGCCATCAACCGGGCACAAATCCAGACTCCGGGCTGCTACTGAGAAATTCTTCATAGAAAAACTTAATAATACTTTGCCCGATAATATTCGAACCCAGGACCTCATGCTCAGCACTAACGAGGCAGTCGTTTTATTTTAATTACATTATTTAATTATACATAAGTGATTCCAAACCACGTAAAGTAGGTATTTATTGGACACCTTCTGTTTGGATTAAGCCCGCTCTACATTCTTGACGGGACGTCTCGACGAGAACATATGCCGAGAAGAACAGGAAGAAAGAACAACAAGAATATTGACGAATATTCCGTCTACACTCTCGTATTCGGCAAGTCTTGTGTAGTTTTGCAGAGAATGTGGAACGGGCTTAACAGCCAATTAACGTGAACAGGAACGAATACAAAACACTTACGAAATAAAGTTATTCAAATCCATATGAGAGCAAACTAATATCGAGAGAATCACGTCTTTGTCGGAACTATATTGCATTGAAGTAAATGCGGATTAAAATGTAATGTATAAAATGTGGACGAGATTTCAGCGCCTTAAGCGTAAGGAGTGCTTCCGATAAAAATGTAAATCCCATTTTACGATTCTATTGAATTAAGGTTTAAAAAGTCCCTGAAACCGGAGTTTTGTCATGAATTTTTTACGGCCGAGTTTTGTTAAGAAGAAAAGAATATTTAAAAGTAAAAATGAATAATACTATTGAATGTGGACGAGGAAAAAGGAAAATGGAGAAGGAAGGACCTATGTCCGAATCTTAGCATATTGTGTTCTGTAATTTCTGCCTACACCGATGGGGCATTGCTAGACAAGAACAACTGCCGACAAACTGTTATGCAGTTTGGCAGATTTTATGTATTTTATTGTTAATACAGATTTTGAATAAACAAAAAAAAAAAACGTGTGGCACTCGGGGACTGCCGCGGTAAAGCTATTGCATAGCATTTGTAACCTCCATACTTCCTATTTGTCAACGCTACACTTGGGATAATGACGTGATGACATAAAACAAAAATTACGTTCCCATGACAACATCACGTTGTCATGGGAACCGTCATTACATGGTAGGCGGAGTGGCCGGTGTTAGATTTTGTTTTCGTTACGTTACGGAATTTCTTGATTCGGTCGCCGCGCTCAAAGCCCGCGATAAAAGCTATGCAATAGCTTAAAAATAAAAGAGGCGTGAATAACACCAGTACCCTAATTGCGTAATATAATACAATCACTATGTTTCGATTTGAAACAGATTGCTAATCCATAAGTTGGAAAAAAAAATCTGCTCAACAATATAAATAACGCAATGAATGTTGTTGAACTGTCAAACTGAAACAGATTAGGCAAAATTGTTTACGAAAATAAGTTACGCAATTAGGGTACAGGTTATTCAAAGCAGGTGCGACCACACTAGTGGTTGTTTTGTAAGTGTGTTCTTAACTAAATAGTTCGTAGTGCACTCAGAGTAATGCCGTGCTGTGTGGTCTAGCCACAAATAGATTACCACGACTCGGTTCATTCTGGCGATTCAAGGGGCGTTCTTGGAACGTTTCGTAGTGTTTCCTGTATACTCGTAGTTGACTATTTAAAATCAAAGGCGGTCTAAAAGTAGGAAGTCTGTTATTCCATAGGCTGAAAATAGAGGTTAAATAAAGGTATATTTGATTTTTAATGTGTTTTTTTTGGCTGATATTGATCTCGGAACGCCCAGTGTAGCGAATGTTTAAATATACCTACTAAGGCCGCGTACTAACCGAAAGCGATTTTCGCGAACATTATATGAATATGACATAATGGCGCGATCAATCAAGACACGTTTGTACATCATTATTCAGGTAAGGTGAGAGAATGTCATGCTCAATGTCTCGCTGATGGTGGCGAGTGTGTTAGATCATTCGGTTCCCTACAAAATGGTTGAGCTGGATGGTGCTGATCCACGCGTCATGTTCGTGAACGGGCGCCGTCAGTTGAGACTGGTCATCTCTTATCTGCCAGGGCTTATTTTTAATCTTATATTTTCAATAGCTTTGATTATTTTTTGTACATTGTTCTCACATATAGAAGCAACAAGAATAATGTACCCAGGATTTTGTAATATCTATATTTAAAAGAGTGTCCTTGGAGTTTCTTGCCCGTTCTTCTCCATAGAGATCTACGTTTTGGAATGGGCAACTAGCTTTAACTTTCTGACTAACTGACCGATTCTTTGACAGTTCAAAAGTGCCTGTAAATGGTTTAATTGAAATAAATGCTTTGAGTTTTGTAAATATCCATTACATATTGCATTCCTATCCGTAAAGTTTACATTGCTTACCGTGTTCGGATATTTGTTGCGTTTCCACTCATAGTGTTTCTCGGCTTAAGCATTTGTTGGTAAAAAGCTTCTTTACGGAAAAGTAATTGTTAGCAAAATCTGATTTTTAGTTTGTAATTTACCGTGTGCTATTTTTTTCCCTAATTTATGTTTAATAGGTATTTTGTACCGACCTTTTTTTTTTCTTTTTTATGTTAAGCGTTTATCGGTGGAAACTTGTAAATGGCCTTCAATTTTATATAATTTAAGATCACTGTGTAAGTTAGCTGTAAGTTTCCCGAATATAATAAAATAAAATAATAAAATAAATACGTGACAACCCTTGGCCAGTTCTAAGTAAGGGAAGTACACACTTCGTGGTAGATAAGCAGATATTTTAGCCGCACTAGATAAAACAAAACTAATGTATCGCAGTAGGCGGCCAATTTGCTGGCGTGTGGCGAGACCGCCCATGCGCAAATACAGGCTGAACGAAGTAATATAATGGTGCCGATTCCCTTGTTCACAAGACTAAATTTAAGTTCAGTGCATCTTTTTCTTTCTATTTCATTAAGAAAAGAATATAAGATAAATTTTAGTTTAGTCCTGTTAAATTAATCAGCGCCTGTCACTACTCCATACAAGTTTAGACGTGATTAAAAACTTGCCTACTAAAATTACGTCAATTTACGTCAAGCGCTGATTAATTTGACAGGACTAAACTAAAATGTATCTTCTGTCCTTTTCTTAATGAAGTAGAAAGAAAAAGATGCACTGAACTTAAATTTAGTTTAGTTTGTGAACAAGGGAATCGGCACCAGTGTGTATTCTGCTTTAAGTGTTCAAGATACAGAGAACACGACACGTCCCTTTAGATAATCTATCAGAAAAAAAAGTCAGACCGTATCAAGAAGTCTTCTGTGATCAAAAAGGTATTCGTAACTCGTAAAACTTAGTATCTGCTTTAAAGTTAGTTCGGTTAATATGTAAAATTTCATGTTGTAATTTGAAGTATTTTTTTATACAAGCGATTTATTGTTCGGTTTGGAGATAGCTCTGGATTTTTTTCTGTGAATCGTGAATCCTCAACTTTACCATTTATATTTATTTCAAAACTGCAGTATTATCGATATAACGGAGGATAATGCTAAGCAATTTTAGACTCCTGCAGGCGCATTGAATTCAACGTTGTATGTTATTTATTAAACCACACATAGAAAATATAGACAATAGACGTGGATATATTTAGTAACCTGTTCCGCTTATCTATTTCTAAAGAGACATAAAAAAACCCCTGAAATAAATCGACACGTGTTTCACCTCTCAACGAGGCATCCTCAGGATGACGATGGACTTGTTGCGAACTCGAACACGGCGTGTTGCCACACCAAGCGCTGAGTGCAGACAGTTCGCAACAAGTCCATCGTCATCCTGAGGATGCCTCGTTGAGAGGTGAAACACGTGTCGTTTTATTTCAGGGGTTTTTTATGGCTCTTTAGAAATAGCTAAGCGGAACAGGTTACTAAATATATCCACGTCTATTGTATTTTATAATGGATTTCCGCAAGGTCACGCCTGAATCAATTAACTATCTGAAAATATAGACGTTTATGCCTTGAATTGTTTCGATATTTTTGTTTTTTTTTTTGCAGTAAATATTGCTTTTAAAAAGTAATTCAATCAAACGCTGTCTACAATCATTATTTGCAGGGCAGTTGATGTACGCGGCAGGTCAATGTTTCAGCATTTATACAGTTGAAACGCACATGGTACTTCCAAAATAACATTTATTTTTTCCTTTATAAAGTTTCACAATTGGTATTCACATTACAATCTAGCCTATTAGCTAATAAGTAATTTAAATATAACTTAAACTGCTAAGTAACTATAAAATGAAGAAGTCGTCCAATAACGTCTTTCTTATTCACTATAAGTTAAGGGGAAGACATTTGATTCACGTGTTCTTTGTAAAAGTCAGCACTTGCACCACAGTTTAAGTTCAGTTACTCTGCACTAAACTAACTCAAAAGGTTTAACCCTTTTTAGTCTTCGCACTAATTCAGTGTTGTCAAGAAAATCACATGACACTTAACTTTCTGTCCAATATTGAATTGCTTTAAGTGTTATGCCACTGAACGGTCTTGATAACGATAAAATATTGTGTCCGCCAAAGTAAAGTCAGGGTAAAATTAATTGTATATCAAATTGACTACCAACTTTAAACTGTCCGGATATTCAAATCACAACTGTCCTTCTTTGACCGTTGCATGAAATGAATATAACACGACAGATAACGTAGTGTGTCAATTTGGTCAAAAATGAATATCCCTAACTGTATTAAAAAGGTTTATTGGTGATTCGCCCGAAACGGGCAAATCGACACTTTTAAATAATATGATTTTTTCTTGGGGCGATTCCCAAGAAGTTAATTTATTTGTAGGCGAATCCTTAACTCCAGAAATCGATTCGCCTACAAATAAATTTACTTCGTGCGAATCTCCAATAAGCCATTAAAAAGGTTGGTATTATACATTAGGTATACCTCTTCCTAACCCTTCGAGGAATCCAGGGATGATGTTATGTGTGATTTAAAAAGCCACCCTGTACTATAACTGAACTAATGCATGCTTACTATAAAGCATAGTGCACATAATTCAGCATAGCAGCAGATTGCTGGCGAGGCCGCAAACCGCCGACCGAAACCACTATACGTTAACAGCTTAAAATATAAACGGACGTTGAGATCCAAATTGATTTTGAGGATTTTTAGTTGAATTTTAGAGTGGCTCTAAATAGGAGGCATTAGGCATGATAGCGAAGAGTTTAAGGTTCGGGTAGTTTACTGTTTAGCAGTAGATAATTGTACCCTAAAAATCTTTGCTTTTGTGATTGGTATTTTAAGAAAGAAAAAGCTTGTGGCTAAGTAATGACAGCTGCACGGGTCGATCTATCCGGTTAAGCTACGCTTACCGCGGTTAGTCCGTGGATGGGTGGCCATCTTTACATACCAAGACCCCTCCGTGCCTCGGAAAGCACGTTAAGCCGTTGGTCCCGGCTGTCATTTGTAGATCTTTGACAGTTGTTACGAGTCGTCAGAAGCCCGAAAGTCTGATAACCAGTCTTACCAAGGGGTATTTGTATTACCCAGTAACTGGGTTGTGGAGGTCCGATAGGCAGTCGCTCCATGTAAAATACTGGTATTAAGCTGCATCCGGTTAGACTGGAAGCCGACCCCAACATAGTTGGGAAAAGTCTAGGCAGATGTTGATGAAATAAAGAAAATGCATTTATATAGCACAGACTAAAAGGCACACAAAATAATTATATAGCAGATTAAAATTTTAAATTAAAAATCAAATCAAAAGTGTAAAGTGCGATGTAAGAAATTAGCGGGGGAGTGTGCTTCATGGCTGCGCCAAAAAAGCCCAGTTCAGCAAAAATGCCAGACAACTATAATTGCCTGACGCTGGTTTTCAACTGGACCTGAGAGGGTGATGTGACGGATGTAAATCAGTTTTATAATGTAACGTGTGTATGCATACTTAAATAAAATAAATTTGTGTCAGATAAAAAAGTGAAAAATAAAATATTTTACAAAAAAACAACCGACTTCCAAAAAAAAACACTACAAAGTGAAAAATAACTTTAATTTCGGAAGTCGGTGTCTTTGGTTTTGAATTTTCGTTTTTTGCCACCGACTTCCGAAATTAAAGTTATTTTTCACTTTGTAGTGTTTTTTTTTGGAATCCGGTTGTTTTTTTTTGTAAAAAGTTTTCATTTTTCACTTATTAGATGTGGTATTTACCCCTACACAAATTCGAATACCACTACCACCACCACCACCTTGTCAATATATCTATGAAAACATCATGTACGTAAGAAAGAATTTACATCTTTTTAGCAAAAGAGGTGATAGACATAATTATAGTACTAGAAATAGGGACCTATTAGTTCAACCAGGTTTCAGACTGGCTAAAGTAGATTCATCTTTCATGGGATACTGTTTAAAATGTTACAATAAAATTCCTCCCCACATACTTCAACTGAATGAGACGAAATTCAAATCTTGTATAAAACGCACACTATGCAGGCAGGCATATTATACGTTGGGGGATTACATCACTGATAAAAATGCTTGGCTCAATGCTGGTCCTGCTCCACAACCACAACTAATTGATTAACATTTGCAAATACTGTTGGAGCTGCTGAAGATTGTAAGACCATCTTTGCATTGTATAAACTCAATCTCTTTTGTATTATATAATTGCATAGCACACTATGTGAGCACTATGTACTAAAGAGTTACCATTTACCGGGTAATATGTCTTGCATTGACTTGAATGTACCCTGGCGGCTGTGAGTATGTCATGCTCACTCAAATGTTTCGCTGATGGTGGCGCGTGTGTTGGATCATTTAGCTCCCTTCAAAATGGTTGAGCTGAATGGTGCTAATCCATGCGTCATGTTCGTGAACGGGCGCCGTCAGTTGGGACTGGTCATCTCTTAGCTGCCAGGGCTTATTTTTAATTTTTTTGAATTGTTCTTTTTTATCTTTTTACTACGGACGCTTCTCATGTGCACGTCTTTCTACATTGTTCTCACATGTATAATTTCAACATGAATAATGTAACCAATATTTTGTAACAATTTTTTATTTAAAAGAGTGTCCGTGGAGTTTCTTGCCCGTTCTTCTCCATAGGTACCTACTACGCTTTGGAATGGGCAACTAGCTTCATACCTATTTCTGACTGACCGATTCCTTGACAATTCAAAAGTGCCTGTAAATGGTTTAATTGAAATAAATGTTTTGAGTTTGAGTTTGAGTTTGACTACCTGCTATGTAAATAACAGTAAGAGGAACTTAACATAATATCATCCACATACTAAGTGGGAAAAAATACGTATTATTGAAGCTAACTCAAAAACCATCCAAGCAAAGTTAATAAAATTTATATGGGACCACACGGAAAGCACCAGCTTTCAAATAAAAAAAGAATCATCAAAATCGGTTTACCCAGTAGAAAGTTCTGAGGTAACAAACATTAAAAAAAAACATATAGTCGAATTGAGAACCTCCTCCTTTTTTTGAAGTCAGTTAAAAATAGAATATGTAGTGATTGATAGCACAGCAGCATACATTCTGTGCTTAAGAGGAAACGTGGTCACGTGGTTGTTGTCGTTCATTCTGTACTGAGGTATTCCTCTATTTTTAAAAGGAGTTCTTAAAGGAGGAGGTTCTCAATTCGACTGTTTGTTTTTTTCTCACTGGTTAATGATACTAGTCCAAATATTTTTTTACGATGTTTTGTTTATCTACCACTATCATGTCCATATGTTTTGTTTTTTGGTGTAATTATATTATAATTTTAGAAAAAAAATACCCTTTAAATAACTTTGGTTACTGAAAATATTTTCATGCACGTAGGTATGTAAACCTACCTCATATTAACAAACGGAATTGTTTTTTTTTTCCATAATATTACTAACATAAGTGTCTTACAGGTGTTCTCATAGTTAATAATTCCCAGAAATAAGGAACCTCAAGAGAAATCAAAAATAATGTAGGGTAGCGTTGCGAACATTCACTAATGTTTGTCTGTCCCCATCTCATTCATCTCTGTTGACAACATAATATATCATTTGGAAAACGACTCCTTATGTTTTAAAAAGATTAACAGCTTCTGGCTTTGAAACACTGAAATAAGGTAAAGAAAAACATCGTGATACAATCTGAGTTTAATGGTTGGTTGGTTGGTTTGGTGGTTGTTGGTTGGTTGGTTGGTGGTTACTTGGTTTTGGTTTGGTTTGGTTTAGTCATTCAATGATTAAGTGTTATGTTCTGCTATGTAAGAGGAAAGGCCTAAAATCGTGATTAGGGATTATACTCCATTGGTTTAGGTAATTAACTAAAGGTAAAGAAATCGCAACGGGGTTTTTATAGATGACACTTTCTTGTTTAAAAATACGTTATAACCAAATTAAATATATTTTCGATTTTTACGATTGTTTCCTCTTTTGTTAATGTGTGTACTACTTACTCTTCATAAATGTATGTCTTCTTGTGCTTTGAACAAATTTTTTTTGTTAGATTTATTGAAACAATATAATATTTTGAAGTCTCTCTGTTGTAAATAGCCCAAAAAGACAAGTTCTCTAAAATACAATAGACGTGGATATATTTAGTAACGTGTTCCGCTTAGCTATTTCTAAAGAGCCATAAAAAAACTCCTGAAATAAATCGACACGTGTTTCACCTCTCAACGAGGCATCCTCAGGATGACGATGGACTTGTTGCGATCTCGAACTCGGCGTGTTGCCACACCGAGTGCCGAGTTCTCTAAACCTCAACGAATTATTGCGTTGCTAAATTGAAGAGTACAACTGGGACGTAGCATGACAACTGAAGTGACAGGTACCTATTACGTTTAGTCGGTTAACCAGACGCATTTGACAGCTCTCTCATCACATGGTATTTTTTTGTTTACCTTTAGTTTACTACCCAAACCAACGGAGTATAGGCAGATACCTATAGGAGGGAAAATTACAAATCAGATCTCACTTACAGACGTCTCCGTCTGTCGTCAGTCCCCACCAGTTTTAAGTAAGTTCTCGTCTCTACAATAAAATAAAGAATAAACATGATATATAAAACCTTGACCATATTCAATTTGAAAACTAGGATTGAAGTTGGTTGCAGCGAACACACTGAAGAACTTCTTACTGTAGACACGTAACTTAAGCGTTAATTTGCCGTAGATTTTATAAATTACTAGCTGACCCCGGCAAACGTTGTTTTGCCAATTATTTGTTTGGGGTGGACAACCCTTATCACTTAGGGGTATGAAAAATAGATAGTAGCCGATTCTCAGACCTACTGAATATGCATATAAAATTTGGTAAAAATCAGTAAAGCCGTTTCGGAGGAGTAAGGTAACTAACATTATGACACGAGAATTTTATATATGTATAAGATGTAGTAATCCATCAGTAACGACCTGCTAAATTTTGTAAATTATTTATTTTTTGTTTATTTAGTTCGGACAACAAAATGGTCCAATTTTTTAGTAAAATACCTTATCACTAGTGTTAGTAGTACACAAAAAAAGAATAAGTTTATCTGGTGGCTGCAGCAGGATGTGCAGAGAACGATAAAGCAAGGAATATGCTACCTGACCATTCTCCCCACATAGTGCCTCAGAAAAGGGGAGTAAGGACTCTCCACCACTGTTTTCAGGATGCTATTGTCACTGACCCGCATTCTACGCATCAGTGATGCAACTTTTTTGCGAATCACTGCATGGAAGCCGTCAGTTCGGTGCTGAGCAAACATCTTAATTATGCTAAGACATTTTTCATTGGGAGGAAACTATCAGCTCCCAAGAAACAGGCCTTCTTTAGGAGTCAAAGGTTTCAACTATATGTATTACTCACAGCTACAAACCATACAACAATAAAAATAAAAGGATAGCCACAGCAAAAAACAAAATGATCATTGAATTTGCGAATAATTTTCTTTTACAAATTACACAGATTCGTGAATATATTAAATATTATGATGATGCTAGAATAATAATCATTACTTCATGTAGTAATTAATATCGAAATATCGGAATGTTTAATTAAATTATGTTGCTGTTCATTTTCGCGAAACAGTAAATCTGGGAAACATTAACATGTATTTCCACATTATTTGAACAAGCGAATACGGGAATTGTACAATGTATCACTACAAACAAACGATATTAATTAAATAATATTCATCAATCAATCAGCCAATAGTTTTTATGTCTACAAAAGTATACAGTGGTAAAGCGACGCTAGAAGCATTTTTCTTAGATTTCCCAAGGGAAAGGATTTGTTTCCTTCTCTCCACTAACTAGTATTTAAATGAAACCGACAAAAAACATTGAATTGCAGATTTTAATAACCTGTCAAATATATGAATAGGAGTTATCCCATCGCCAATGTTCCGAAATTAAAACAGATTGCTTGTCGGATTCACACATCGGAACAACATCACTGAAGCAGGGTAAAATTATTCGCGGCGGCGTAAATTAACAAAATTATGAACAACAGAGAAAATGTACGAAGATACACATGTTCTTAATTAACTGTAATAAGCAAGGAAAGCGACAGGTGCCCTTGCTTCGCTCACGGTAACATTAAGGCTGGCATAAATGGCGCTGCGTGAATACAGCCTGTCTCAAATATACATGTATCTTATAATATACACAAGTCACATCTGCTGTGACTTCGTTACCAGAAAATGTGTGTTGTAAAGAAAATTTTCACAAGTATAGGAAGATACTGAAAACGTTTTAACGAAAATTTAATTCAATAACTCTCTGCAGCATGTCATGAAAGGAAATTAAAGTTACAGAGCAAAATTTTTGGTTTCCATACAATATGAATCGGCACGTTTCCAAACAAAAGTTTCCAGCGCGAGTCTGGGCGTTTTTTTATAAACTATAGAGGGTCATTTTTGCCAAATGTTACTAGAGGCTGCCAAAAATGGCTGTTTAAACGGTAGTACCTAATTCCGGGTAACTTTTTGAGCAAACAATTTTATATAGCTAAATTGAAACTGGATTTGTGTGTTATGTAACTATACGTTTCAGAATTTTGCATTTCAGTTGAAAGCAGAGTGGACAAGAATTTTTTTACGTTGGTGGGTAATGGTAGGATTTGGATTAATATAAAACGCCATTACAATCTATTGTTAATTCTCCTTTTATTCTAGCATCGACTATAAAAGGGGATTTGGTATTGTTGTAACAATAGTACTACGATTTTATTTATTTTCTTGTTGTGTTATTAAGTGCCATTATAAGTGCACTGATAAGAGGATTTTGTACGGTTTGCTTGCGGGATGATATTAAACATTGTACAAGACATTACTAAACATCACATTTATATCCCTGAAGAGATGGGCAGAGCTCACCCACATTTCGGAACTTATAGGTGGCGAGCCTATTGCCATTAAACTTATGTGACTTATTTGCTTCTGCCCGCGACTTCTTCCGCGCCAATAACCTTCCGCAAGAGTTGGGTTATCCAATGCAAAAACAATTTTTCAAATCCGACTGGTAGTTCCGGAAGTTACCCCCAACATACAAACAAATAAACAAATTTTACCTTTTTTAATATTAATATACAGGGTGGCAGGGACATCGACGCGAAAACTGTTACCATGGACTCAGTACATGAGTCTGAACCCCCTGCGTTGAAATTTTTCATTGGTTATTTTTTTAAATCTGCTGTTCCATACATTTTGACTGCGTACTTTTCTATGAAACAGCAGATTGTTTTTAAAATAACCTATAAAATGTTTCAGCGCAACATTCAGAATCATGTACTGAATCCATGGTAACAGTTTTCACGTCGATGTCCCTGCCACCCTGTAGATATAGATTAGTATACCTAGATAAAAGCAAAAAATAATGATAAACAATTAATTACACAGCATCCAACCACGGCATTTCACACGGGGTTGTAAGAATCACGCGCGTCGCATTAAGCCAAGACCCGGGGTGTAAATTATAACACTCCCCTTTTTGCGTCGAGGGTTAAAAATAAAGAAAAAGGAAGGACATAAAGGAAGGACGAAACTGATTTATTTGGGTCACGCACGGTACTTAACAAAGTTAAATTAACAGGTAATTATTAAACTGTTTGAAAAGATAAAATCTACCGTGAAAGAAAAAAGCTAGTCTTCTATAATTATTCGCTGAATATTAGTAAAATGTTTTACTAAGGTATTGTGAAAAACAAGATCTAAGCAAAAACTTAAAAAAATATATATATAAAGACTTCAGCGAGGTTACAGTCAAAGAAAGTAGGTTATTCTAGTCTTGTGACGTAGCAATCTGTTACGCCTTTTGTGTGCGCTTTTTTGCTCTCCTGTAAATTAATTGGATATTTAAACACTTTTAAAACGTACTATTTATTTAACAATAGTCTTCTTAGAAAAATTACTAAGTAGTGTTTAAACGAGGATGCGATTTTATGGAAACCCATAACTCCATTACTTATCTATCTTATTACAGTTACGATAAAATATTACTACCATTCTACCATGCGAATACACCCGGATATGAAATTGATGACAGTAGGAGGTTTAGTTTGATTAGTTTTGTGGTCCAGAAGTGGAACAAACAGATAAAACAGAAATTGGGTTAACTAAGTAACATGGAGTCGCAAGCCGAGCCATTTTTGGAAGTCCATGTGCTGAGTTGCCGACTCTAACTTGCCCCAAACAGGATAAAACACAATTAACTCTGTACTTGTTTGTACGGAAATAACAATAAAACTTCTTGAAATTGTTGTTTAGATGGCAAAAATTCTATTGTGCAGTGTAAATATAACGCTCGCAGGCAAGAAATTAAATTTGTTGTTGCGTGCGTTTATCTTATGTAATAACCTTCGAAGTTTTGTAAGAGGTTTATCATCAATTAATCCTTGGAGATTTTCATTTTATGGAGAAATCAAATCGAGGAAAATGTTCATCGAAGACATTAATCCCAAACACGAAATCAAAGAAAACAGGAAGGTTCACTCCTTGAGGCTATAGGGAAGGGTCGGCCATAAATTTTACACTGCAACTGTTCCACAAACTTTATTTTGCCGGCGGCCAAGTGAGCAACTATTACTATTTGAGTTATTTTGTAAAGTAAGTTACGACGTCACAGTTGTCGACAACTGCAAAATTATGTTTGTGGGAGTTTAATATGACAAGCGACGAGCTTAGGAGAATCACTTGGTGGGTTATATTGATAAAATATGACGTAGGGAGCAGTAAAATAGAGACATAAAATTTCTGGGTCTCTCGGTAACCAGACGATGTTGTAAAGATCGGGTGGTGCGTATAAAGGGAACAGCTAGGTAATGAAAGGGGGGCTGAATCCACAATGGGGTGTAAACGAGCTGGAGGTGTCAGAACATCGCGTGATCTCAGCTGATAATTAAGCTTAATCGCCGATTTACTTATACGAAACTTCGAGGCAACCGTATCTGATTCCCTCGGTGGTGTTGGTGTATGAATAATTCAGGCATTCATTATCGTATTCTGGAAAAATTCTTCTTTCATTTTGAAAGGAAATTAATTCTTCAAGAGTGTCGAATTGGGATTTATTGGGTATATGAATTGTAAAGCGGCTTCTGAACCACATGTTAAGCGTTTATTTAGGTGGATTATTACGAAAAACTTTTTATGAATGATGATAATTAGTGTTAGGTTTCAATTTATTAATACGTAATTGTTGAAGATTGTACAGGTAACACCCAAAGATTCGATATGTAAAAATGAGGAAATAACGACCTTCTGGGTTAGGCGCTCGTGACGGTAAGACGTGTTTAGTGGTGTGTCGGTAAAAAGATAGATTGGGATAGGATTGGTTGGAGATCTACTGTGAATTAAGGTAACCTATTAGTTTTATAGTAAATATTAGAATACTGATTGAATTGTGATATTATGTGGGGAATAGGAGATGTGATGGTATGGTGTAGAATATTGAATTTGATGTTGGCAAAGAAGTATAAATGACTGACAAAATATCTTGGTGTTTCATATTATTTTCCTTATTCCTGAAATATTGTAAATATGTAGTTTTATTAAACAGTTTTAGGTTATGATATTAGGGTAACGACTTTAAGATTCATTTGGGGATTAGTATTTATTTTGAGTTAAATAATTATATTCGGAATTAAATTAGTTATTTTAGAGCTAGCAAGGTTCTTGTTTCATTAGGTACCAACACTCGTGTTTATTTTGACGATTCCATTAATTTCGTAAAAGCTACAGTTTTATACTCGTACAATATGTGACATCCATTCAATTAGCTTGCAATAACAGTTGCTACTTAGTTCATACTAAAAACATTAGAATTATTAGCATCAAATGACCGTTACAATTCAATTAATCTTTTAACAAATTGCTTTATAAAAGTCCTGACCATTCATTTGCACAGGTAATTACTTTTATGGAAAACTTATTAACTCCCCATTGGACTTCGCTTAACACTGAAATATCTTTGTAAAAGAATTGTCTATTTAGATTTGAAAGAGTGGGTTTGTGGGTAGTCGATAGTCAATTACTGGTTCGTAAAGTCAATGTACGATGGGTAGTGCAATCGCAACAAATCCCGAAGCAATACTGTTAAATTGGAATCCGTTCCCTAGTTGACAGTCAAGACATTCGACAAACTGCAACTGTGAACAACAGTGGATACTTTTGCTCTTTTATCATCTCTTTCCTCGCTTCCTATCGATATTTTTAATTGGTTCTTGGTAGTTTATTACTTTGGAAACTTAATCGACTGCTGTTAGAGATTTATTTCGACAAACCACCTAAGGAACACAATAAGGAAAGTTTAGATAGCTGTTAGGATGGAACTCAATTTGTTAGACAAAGAAAACTGTGACTATTTTTAGCACAGCGGGGAACAATTGGGTATTTATTTATTTATTTAGGATCTCCAACAAAATATGTACACAATACATGACACATAATTAAAGGTTAACATCGGGTATTAAGTAGGTGTACTCCTTCACTTATAGGAGACCACAGCATGTACAATAAAGTTAAAAACTAAGCTAACAAAGTTAAAACATTAATAAAAGGTAAAATTTTGATAATAAAATAAAATAAAATAAATTTTTGAAGGACTTAAAAAAAAAAGAAAATGTAACATTTGGAGGAACTATTTTGTCTAATAAACACTTATTATATTTGGACAGAGAGTATTGGAGTATTAAGACTGAATACAAACGTACGTGTTAAAACATTTTTTAGATCATTTGAAAATGTGGTTGTTATCTGTTTATTGTCAACCATACAAAATATTATAAAAAAGCTATTTATATTGTGACAGAATCATCATTTTCATAACCAAAAATGGTTCCGAAATCCAAAAGTAATAATGATGAAAAATTGTGTTGCATTAGATAATAATATAATATTATTCAGATAACATTTTTAATATGCGCGAAGGCTTGCACCATTTGTCATTTTAGGTATTTAATCATTTCAAGCACAAAGTGTTGACATTGAGCGCATTCTGCAATGGCTGACATTCCGAATATCGTGCGCTTGGAAAATGTGTGAGGCTGAGGGAAATGTATGAGTATTCTGTAATAATGTGTAAATTTGGTGCTAGCTAGATATCAACAAGTATGTTTAAAACATTCGTGTCAACATTAAAATTAAATGAAAGTTTCCTGGCTGGCATAAAAATACTTGAGGTTAGAATTTTTTTCTTTCCGTTCATTGTTTTTTTTTCGAGAAAATCTCTCACTTACTTTGAATGTCTTCATCATCAACCAAATGAGAAGAGTGTCTTCCTCATTTCCTACTTAATGTTAAGCTTATAAAACACACCTACGCACACCTCATTCCGGAATTAACTCCAACACCCAAAATCCACAAGAAACTTGGAAACAAAGTGTCAAGCCAACCGTGGTGTGTCTTTTAGGCGCGACTTAAACACGCGTGTCACAAACCTGGCACCAAGTACGCTTAGGTTCAATTTACATTGTCGCGGAACAGAGTGGAAGCGAGTTTTTGTAACAATATTGTACATAGCAAAATGAACTTTATGTCAACTGTCTAACGTACAAACTAGATACGAGCTTGTAACTGCGGGAATTCCCGAGAATGCGCGTGAATTCTCGAAGACGCGCGACTTGGCATTTGTCTCATTATCTAGTTTGTGCGTTACACTATTGACATAATAAAGTTCATTATGCTTTGTACAAAAAAAAATCGATTCCACTCCGTTCCGCGGCAATGTAAATTGAGCCTTAGTATTCTTCACGCGAAGCCTCCGACGATACATAAACTTAATTGAGTTCACCAAGTTACAACAGCACTCGGCCCTTAATATGGCACATCGGCTTTTAGAAAAAGTTCGGTTTTGTAGACTGTCGTCTCTGACACTCATAGCTGTGTGACAGTAATTAGAGTCCGACTGAATTTCGTTTTCGGTTTTCGGCAATTTTTGGCCGAAATATCCGTTTTAGACAGTTTTCATTTCGGCAAAAGAAAATACAAAGTGTAAAGTTTCGTGTGATTTAAGTTTAAACGGTTAAATATAATGATTATTAAAAGATTTACACTATTTATTTCTTTAACTTTTATCAAAGAAAAATCTCTCGACTACCAAAAATGCATGTTTTTTCGTTATTATTTTCGGTTTCTACCCGAAAGGGCCGAATTTCGTTTAGTTTTGGGCCGACAAAAACCTTTTTGGTCAAACTCACTCTAGTGACAGTCTCCTTTTAAAGCAGAATGTGTCGTATTTATGTATGGGGACTATTTTCGCGTGTCGTGTCTCCTCCTCACTAAGGGAGCGTTCAAGTATTACGTCGCGTAGAGATTTTTTTTTCACGCATTTTTTAAAATGTTTTTTATTCTCAAAATTTCAAATGGAATGACCACTTGAAAATTTTTTACCTTCACAAAATTTCTTGTTTGCTTTACAGGATACTGATTTTTTTTTTAACTCCTAATTTATAGCAAAAAACATATTTATCAACAGCTTGTACTTTACGCCACATAATTGTGACTTTCAGGTAAAAATTGTCACTTGGTGGTGGTTGCGTAACGTTTTACTAGGGGGAGGGGGGTAAAGAAAAACATTACAGCGCGTTACAAGGGGGAGGGGGTTAAAAATCTCCAAAAATTGCGTTCCGTAATACTTGAACGCCCCCTAAGAATCTCTTCGGAATTCCATTGAGTGACGAGTAACCATGCTGAAATTTCGAGTATTTATTTGGTACAAATTATGCGGTCATGAATATGCTAATTGATATAACGTTAAATTAGCATTTGCAGATGTTAAACTAAGAAAATATTAATAAAGACAATAAACTATTTTTTAAATACCGGATATTCAAGAAAATGTCGTCAGACAGAAAATCTACACGTGCAAGAATAATTATGATAAATAAGTATATTAGCGGCAGGTTTCCGTAATATGAAAGACGAAGACTATAACGTAACGCAATTTGGTTAATGTTCATTTATAACGACCTCTGTAAATGGCGAGATATAAAAATATTTGTGTTGTTTACAGCTAGTACTGTTCGTAAATCATAAAGTTTGGAAAATTTATTATACGTCCGATGCTACATGTTATGTTCGTAACATCTATGACATCTACGGCAAGACTAGGGGACATGGTCCGTAGGTACAATACACATTGTTTATCCTATCCTATACTATTAAACGACCAATATTTGTATATACAGGGTTACTGGTAACTCGACGTATTCCTTGCAGGACGTCATAGTAGGGTTAAAATGCAACAAATTAAGCCACCAAATGTTCTACCGAAATTCAGTAGTTTTTGAATTAGTTAAGAATTTTAGTTTTTTTATGAAAAATCCCAGATTAAATCATTTGAAACCAATTTAAAAATGATTTACGGCGCGACTGTACTGAAATTTAAGTTATTATCATAGTTGACGCCGTAGCAGACCTTTGTTAATAATTAAAAGTTCAATAATGCCTAAAACTTTGGCAAATATCACTAACCAAACATTTAATTTTTTGTAATTTTTGCTATTACTTCATAAAAAATGTAGTCTAGTGCAAAAAAAAATGCTACACCTGGTGTACAAATTACTAAGAAAATATCCTTGTCTTATCAGCTATCCAAAAAGGTATGAAAGTTAATACAAAATCATGGACTACATTATGAAAATCGTTTTTGATTTAGTACAGGCGTGCGTTTCACAAAAAGGTGATTATTCGAAAAATCAAAAACAAAATCGTGAACATTATTATTCTTTTTAATCAATATTAAAAACTTTAATTACACACATTTCACACGTCTTGTTCGATGTGCTGCCCTCGGTTTCGAATACATGTTCTTATTCGCTTCCTTACTTCGGTTTTTGTTATTCTTGATGTGATTGTTGCCCTCATCTGGTCCGCCGCATTTGTAATTCTCTCCCTTAGTTCTTCAATTGAATTTATTGAATAAACTAGATCTTTCATATTACCCCAGACGTAAAAGTCTAGCGGCGTCAGATCACGGCTTCGTGCAGGCCACGGAATCGGCTCACCGCGCCCTATCCATCGGTTTGGATAGTTTTCATCCAGCAATTGTCGAATTGTGATTCGGAAGTGGGCTGGACATCCGTCATGTTGGTAAATCATGTTTGCTCTTCTTTCTTCCGCTACATCCGTGAGCAGTGCTGATAAATGATTTCTGAGGAAATCTTCATAAAGTTCCCCATTTAGTGTTCGGGGTAAAAAATGTGGGCCAATTAATTTGTCGTCAATAATACCCATCTAAACATTAAGCGAGAACCTTCGCTGGGATGCGGTTGGTTTCAGTTTTTTAGGGTTTGCTTCTGCTTTCGGTGCCCAATAATGTAAGTTGTGGTAATTTGTGATACCATCACGATCAAAACATGACTCATCGGTCCACAGAATGTTTTTTAAAAAGTTTTCGCTGTCGGCGTCGGCACTTAGCATAAAACGACAAAATTCAAGCTGTCTCGGCGGATCTCCTTCTTCTAATGACTGGACTGGTTGGTAATGGTATGGATGTCGGCCTGACAAGTGAACTACAGACCAGACTTTCCACTGTGACATACCAAGCTCACGCGCTACGATGTTTGTCGATGTGTTAGGATCGTCAATAAAACGTTGAAGAATAAGCTCCTCGTCCTCACCCGTGTATCTCCGGGAACGACCAGTGTCAACTTGGCTGCTTCTTTGGACGCTGCCAGTTTCAGATATTCGCCGATAAGTCGATCCGAAGACACTAACGTGGGGGAGTCGGCGGTTGGGAAAGCGAAGTTGATATTCTCGCCGCGCCTCAGCAGCGTTACCGTCACAAAGTCCGTAACAGTACATTATGTCAGCGTATTCAGGATTAGAATATGCAGCCATAGTCAGCGCTTATGAAGGCACAGCACAGCACAAGAGCAAGATACGCAGCAACAGTTAGGGAAATAGCCAGTAACAAAACACGAGCTTGCGCGACGTAGAGTTGAAACTAACTAACGCTGACGACCAAATTTTGCAAAATCGCACCCCCTGTCATGCCGAGAGAACAATAGCGACCAATCACAAAGCTCCCCGAGTGTTTGGAGTTCAAGCGCAGGTAAAAACTACGAATAATGCGAATACGAAACAATAGGTTGACCGTCTCGCAATTTTACCTGCCCCCCATAAAACTCTTCTCTTCCCTGGCACACATGCAAAAGTATTGACAATCATACCTTTCTGAATAACTGATAAGACAAGGATATTTTCCTAGTAATTTGTACACCAGGTGTAGTATTTTTTTTTTGCACTAGACTACATTTTTTATGAAGTAATAGCAAAAAAAATCAATCTGCCTAGCCTTTTCCCAACTATGTTGGGGTCGGCTTTCAGTCTAACCGGATGCAGCTGAATACCAGTATTTTACATGGAGCGACTGCCTATCTGACCTCCACAACCCAGTAACTGGGTAATACGATACCCCTTGGTAAGACTGGTTGTCAGACTTTCGGGCTTCTGACGACCCGTGACGACTGTCAAAGATCCACAGAATGACAGTCGGGACCAACGGCTTAACGTGCTTTCCGAGGCACGGAGGAGTCTCGATATGTAAAGATGGTCACCCATCCACGGACCAACCCCGGCAAGCGTAGCTTAACCTGGTGGATCACCCCGTGCGGCTGTTATTACTTAGCCACAAGCTCCTTTATGAAGTAATAGCAAAAATTACAAAAAATTAAATGTTTGGTGAGTGATATTTGCCAAAGTTTTAGGCATTATTGAACTTTTAATTATTAACAAAGGTCTGCTATGGCGTCAACTATGATAATAACTTAAATTTCAGTACAGTCGCGCCGTAAATCATTTTTAAATTGGTTTCAAATGATTTAATCTGGGATTTTTCATAAAAAACTAAAACTCTTAACTAATTCAAAAACTACTGAATTTCGGTAGAACATTTGGTGGCTTAATTTGTTGCATTTTAACCCTACTATGACGTCCTGCAAGGAATACGTCGAGTTACCAGTAACCCTGTATATTTGTAATCACGTTCTGGAAAACGGCTCTAACGATTTCGATGAAAGTTGCAATATCGGTTAACGGGGGCGAAAAATCGCTCTAGCTAGGTCTCATATCTGGGAAATTTCGTTTTCTCCGTATTTTCACCCGAGCAGAGCTCGGTCGTCCAAAGTTTAGAACAAGATAGCTACATTAGAATAATGACATGGCAGCATGGAATTAGTAAGTACTATCAAGGCAGCGTGGAATTAGTATGTACTATAAATGGATTAGTGGCTAGGGGCTTGTGCCTAAGTAACAACAGCTGCACGGGTCGATCGATCAGGTTAAGCTACGCTTGCCGCGGTTGGTCTGTGGATGGGTGACCATCTTGACAAACCAAGACCCCTCCGTGCCTCGGAAAGCACGTTAAGCCGTTGGTCCCGGCTGTCATTTGTAGATCTTTGACAGTCGTTACGGGTAGTTAGAAGCCCAAAAAGTCTGTAACTAGGTTGTGGAGGACAGATAGGCAGTCGCTCCATGTAAAATACTGATATTCAGCTGCATCCGGTTAGACTGGAAGCCGACCCCAACATAGTTGGGAAAAGGCTAGGCAGATGATGATGATAAATGGATTAGTAAGAATTTCCTATACTATTAAATTCAAATTCAAATAATTTATTTCGGAAAAAACATCCATGTTGTGTTAGTATAAGAACTTACAAAAATATGTTAGTAGAACTAAAATCAATATTACAATAAAAACCAAAAAAAAAATGAGCATTCTCTATTTCCACCAGAGCAGTGCTTAGTTGCCCAGGTAAGTACACACGGCTACACATCAAGCTATACATTTCCAGTTTATGCTGATCTCGCATTGCATAGGATTTCCGTATAATGCGAGGTCAGCTTATACTGGATTTTTATAGCTTGATATATGGAAAGATTGAGATATGGAAAGAATGAGCAAATTATAATTGAAGGCTTCATTTTCAAAATAATCTACATAAAAGGATTACAGACAGGGTCAGGACACAAACCATATAATTTCCTAGGACATGCCGGTTTCCTCACGATGTTTTTCCCTCACCGTTTTGAGAGCAGTGGTGATGAAATTATTTACATATGAAGACATGTGATATCTATCAACCCGCACTGGGCCCGCGTGGTAGATTACAGCCCACTCTCTCTCGAAGAGACGAGGCCTGTGTCCCAGCACTAGGAACATTATAGGCTGATTATGCAAACGCAAACGTAAGGTAGGACGCCCTCAGGCTAGGTGGAGTGACGATCTTCGAAGAGTGGCTGGTAGCAGCTGGATGAGAGTTGCCGAGAATCGAGCTGAATGGCGTGCAATTGGAGAGGCCTATGTCCAGCAGTGGACTGCTATAGGCTGATGATGATGATGATGCATGCATGTTATAATTTCCTGGAGTAGGCACAGATAGGTACAATAGAGCTCAAAAGAGAATTTTGAACAAAACTTGCACGACATAATATCTTATGGCTAATTCATATTTTCGAGAAACAAAGTTGACAGTTAAAGAATGCAAGGTTATGAAACAATTTCTATTAACTCGCAGTTTCGTTAACTTAAGGAACGAGCATCCGTGAGCATAAGCAGTTTTAAATATCTTGCTTAAAGGAAAAGTTTATTTTCTTGGAATGTATGTAATGTAAGACGGGAAAAGCAACATGCTTGCATTCGCTGGCCGGATAAATTCCAAATGCCTTGGATTCTTTAACGTTTTTATTTTTAAACGAGCGGCTTTTCCCGCGTTGAAATGTGATTGGATTTATGGTTTTGCTACTGCGCTTTACCATCCCGAATTTGTTGAGTTTTCAAAATGGATTCGATTTGAGCTTTGAGCTACGCTGCGATAGACTGTTAAATTGATTAAATGTCAGTTAAAGTCACATGCAGTTTCATGTGTCTATGGCATGTCTGTCTGTATAGTTTGGAGCTATGTGCAACGAAGTGAAATTACCTTATGTGTTACTATCCATCACTTGGGAATAATTAAGACACATTTTTTTTTGCGGAAAAGAAACAGACACGTTGACTGTCGATTTTTATTTTAAGGTAGGTAGATACCATTATCGACACGAAAAGTTGCTTCCAATGAAGAAGTGAAGAAGAAATACGTAAATGTTGACATGAAAATTTCAAATAATCATACAGGGTGGCAGGGATATCGACGCGAAAACTGTTACCATGGATTCAGTACACGATTCTGAACCCCTCTACGTTGAAATTTATCGTCGGTTATTTAAAAAAAAAAACTGCTGATCCACATTTTAACCGCGTAAGTATTGCACTTTTCTATGAAACAGCAGGATTTTTGAAGTGAAAACTTCTTAAGGCGCGTTGGGCATTTTTAGATAGGACTTAACCATTAATTTTGCGACACTGTGACGGAATTTACCGACACCATGGAGTAAAAGACATCAACGCGTTGATTTCCGCGGTGCCGATTTTTTTTCAAGTTTTCATTTCTGTTGGCACTCCCAGAGTGCCACTGTTTATTTTTTAATAACTGATGGAAAATGTATTCAGAATCATTTACATTCAGTACAGTACCATGGCAACAGTTTGTTAACAGCCGATGTCCCTGCCACCCTATTATAGGTAAAGCAGTTTTTCGTCAATCATAGAACGAGTTTGCAACAACCAAAACAAACTAGGTAGGAAATAAGCCGGAAAAATCCAAGATAAAGGCGAAAATTTTATAAAATCTCGAATGTCTTCGACCGTTCCTTCCCTATGACAATCCAAGGAAATTCAAATCCATTGTATAATAAGCCACGACCAAGTTGTTTCTGAAGTAATGTCTGCAAGTACTTGAGGATCTGTGTTTTAACAGCCGGTTGGGGCGCTAACTCGGATTCTAACTAATAAAACAGCTCTGTTCGGATCTTTAAAACCCCGAAAACGGGACCTTTGAGGATTTTTATTGCTTACAATATATTTATATGGGCAGTTTACTTAGGTAATAAAGAGTTATCTTTCAGTTCGTCGTGTATTTGGAACGTACTTTGTTAAGCCGGTTAATTCATTTACTTAGTTTGGATTGTAAAAGTGATATTCTAAAATGGCGAATTTCTCGAACCCTTTTTGTTATCAAGAAGAACTACGTAAATTGAAAAAGAGAAACTTAATTAGAGTTTTGTCACGATGCCCTAGGGGTGTACGTTCGGCAAACCGACATTCTGTTGAAAAGACGAGACGATGCACGTCACTGGCTATTGTTTTTAAAATTTTAATTTTGTGGTAATAAAAAAAAGCATGATATTACGCGATAGCAAGAAAACGAGTTCAGATATGAATGATGTTTTTACTTTGATGAGAAATAAGTGGTTTTTTTATGAGTAATATATGGCATAATAAGAGATAGTATAATATCACTTGAAATAACGTTCACATGATAAAATTTTCATGTGCTATAAAAACAAATAACCTAATTTCATGTGATCTAACCTATTTTATATAACTAACTTCTTTTGCTCTCTTTTTTTAACATTTAGTAAAAGGTTCTTTTCATATAATTTTCAATTTGTATAATGCTCTTTTTACCCGACTACGGCAAAGCCAAAAGGAAGGGTTATGATTTTAGCAGTCTATGTATGTATGTTTGTATGTATGTATGTTTGTATGTATGTATGTATGTATGTTTGTTTTTACGTGTGTTCCACCGTAGCGCCTAAACTACTGAACCGATTTTGATGAATGAGGTATCAATAGATTCGTAATAATGGTCCGGGTGACATAGGCTATATAATTTTTCCCTAAATTTAATTTGGTGGACTTTACACGTAAATTTCTAACCTCGAAAAAAATTAAAATGGGATGATCATGACATGTTTGGTATCAAAAGAAAGGTCTTGACGAGCACATTACAAATATGTATATAATATTATATTTTCAAAGTAAACAAATATGTTTAAATCGTTAAAAACAAGCAAAAGTGAGACTGCGCTACGTAGTATCGCAAGATGTTACCAACGTGCAGTTAATCAAATCTTAATAAGTAGTACCGATTTGTAATTCCACTCTTATGAAGAAAAACAAGTACAACGAAATATTTATATTTTGGATTTCTTCGAAGCTCGATATCGATATATGGTGTTGACGTCGAAATAAATCGCTCTATGGTTTCGTCCAAAGCACTATGCACTGCTATTGGAATTTAAAATAGGTTAATTATTGAACTATTGTATTACTCTACTCTTATTTACGATTATCAATTGTAAAAACGGAAAAGAATAAAAAAAAAAAAAAAGTTTAATAAAAAACTGTAACCCGACTACGGGAAAATAAAAATGATCTAAAAAGTACGAAACAAGCAAATATTTCAGACAGAAATCAAGACATAGGTACAAAAATGGTCAAGGTAAAGCCGTCGTCGCATGCCATTATAATTTTGTAGGTGTTCTTGGCCAACATGGTATACAGGCATGCGACCACGGTTTTATTTTGACCATTTTTGTACCTATGTCTTGATTTCTGTCTGAAATATTTGCTTGTTTCGTACTTTTTAGATCATTTTTATTTTCCCGTAGTCGGGTTACAGTTTTTTATTAAACTTTATTTTTTTATTATATAACGTTCAGTTGACAAAATCATATTTACTCATTTTCAGCCAAAATTCTGTAATGAATAAATCAATATCAGGAAACATCATACTGTTATAAACTTATAATCCCATCTAACCGAAATGAATTCACGAACGATAAAGGGGATCTGTTATCGTTAATGGTCACTGTTCTAACCGAACTTAACTCAAATGCTACCCAACCCAAATCCAACTAACTTAACTCAAATGGCTGACGTTTAAAATCTAATCAGTTTTTGCAAAAATATACAAAACAAAGTACACGTTTCAAAATTATATTAAACCTTACTTATAGATTTTTAATATTATACTAAAATAAATATTAATTCAAATGTGCGTTTGTGTTGGGGATGTTCGCAGATGCGCATGTAGATGTTTCTACACAACCATGCACAAAGGTGCGGTTCCATGGTGCGCAGGGTGTGGAGCAGCTCCAACAGTATCCTAAGCATGATTTCAAGTCGCCTAGATTATGTTTTCGTGGGTCGCTGTTGTGCCATCTCACATGGGTTGTCACAGCGGTGATACACTACTATTTGTGCCAGTTTTTGTAATATAGTTGTAGTAAGTGACGGCACGGTTGGCGCAGTGGTTAAGCGGCTGACTGCTGCGCTGCGTGTCGCGGGTTCGATTCCCGAACGGAACAAATATTTGTATGACCTACCAGTAGTTGTTCCGGGTCTGGCTGTTTGTGTATGTGAGTTTAAATGTTTGTAATCGCACCCACGATACAGGAGAAATTCCTAGTGTGGGGCAACGTTTTTAAAAAATAAATAAATAAAAATAAAGTGTTATTAATCATTTGTGAGACATACGATACTTGAATAAAGATAATTCTATTATTCTATTCTATTATAAATAATGTTCATTATACCATATAAAATTAGGTCAAATGAAATTATATCAATAATTCATTATATCATTTGAATCATTTCATTGTTATATTAAAAAAAAAAACGTGTGGCACTCGGGGACTGCCGCGGTAAAGCTATTGCATAGCATTTGTAACCTCCATACTTCCTATTTGTCAACGCTACACTTGGGATGATGACGTGATGACATAAAACAAAAATTACGTTCCCATGACAACATCACGTTGTCATGGGAACCGTCATTACATAGTAGGCGGAGTGGGGGGTGTTAGGTTTTATTTTCGTTACGGAATTTCTTGATTCGGTCGCCGCGCTCAAAGCCCGCGATAAAAGCTATGCAATAGCTTAAAAAAAAGTATATTAAAAATGAAATTAAGTCATATGATCATTAGAACTTTTGTTAGTATTTCAAAAGTTACAACCCCTTTTTTTGTAGAGCAATCCAAACTGCATTTTAGATTCACAAGATTCAGGTTAAAAAAAATGTAACGTTCAAAAGTTAAACTTCTGCCTAGGAACTAAAGGAAACTGTTATAAATACATTGCACTCTTTCATCATGGACTAAACAGAAAGAGCGCGGTATATAACAGTTTCCCTGAATTCGTAGGTCTATCGCGGCCCATGTGTTCTCCCTGTTTCATTGAACAGCAAGCATTGCATATTGCAGCATTGTAGCATTGTCTTGCAAGTTGCATTGAGTTTCCTTGACCAAGTTTACCTTCGTGCATAATGCACTGTGTACATTAATGTTATGTTCCTTTGTAGCTATGACTTATTGGACGTTCAGACAGAAGCTTGATAGACACATTGAATGCAAATAACCTCGAGTAATTGTCTATGTTGTGCTAAAGGATACTTACATATAATATGTACATAATCGACGTTTTATGTTCCAACTTTAGCACTTACAAACAAAACTAACTCTAAGTTGCAACTGGAATCTGCATACAACGTTCGAAATTTGCCTGGTTTGTAATGCTTGGTAGTTACTGCCACAACATTTATTTAAATATTCTGTTTGAATGATAACTTGCAATGCTACATGTGTATGTTTTGACTACCTACTTAGGCGTAAACATTTTCTTCAAGGGATGGGAGACAAGGTTGCGATTAAAACCGAAAGGGAAATCGTGGCCCCCGGCAACAGGGCAACCGAAGGAACACAGGTGCGTTTTAGTCAGTAAGAGTCTGACACGCCCTCCCACTCCACCCAGAGCGGGAGAAGTTTTATGATAATTTCCCAACCAAAAAAAAGGGGGCAAGGTGCGATTTCATTGACTATCAACAAATTTCATATCCATTTTGCGCTTTTATAATTTCTAACGTGACGATATTACCGTGGTCGTCCACGGCATCACGAGATAATATAGGGAAGTAAAATGTACTTATGGAAATATATGAAGACGCTTTTTTTACGTCCACGACAAAATTATAACGTGCACGTATTTCTATACCTACATTTTATGGACGTGAACGGGGACATCCACGGTAATATCGTGATGTTAGAAATTATTAAAGTTCACATTGACTATCAATAGGGATGATGCCTAGGTATCAAAAAATAAATTCTAATTAGTCTGTCTTTCAGATAATAAAAAATATTAGACACGTATTTTTTGCTTTATCATATTAATCAAAAATAACTTAGAAAACACGCATTAAAGTTGAGGAGTGGGGGCTCGCTACGTTACAACTCAGTATAAAATCTAGCAAGACGTGACGTCATGCCACATTTTAACTCAATGTTTCACCGTAATCTTTTGATTACGTTAAAAAATAAAAAAAATACAATATTTTTTATTAGTCCAGAAGACGGACAATAAAAAATTTTGGCCACAGTCCTGTTTGATACCTAATAGAACATCATAATCATTCATTGCTCTACAAAAAGTTGTGGGTAGATTACTACGACCAAGTTATTCAAATTGGGAAAATTGTTAGGCCGCGAAAGAAGTTATGTGCTCGTTGACTTAGACATGTTACTGGAGACCTGTACACAGGTTTTTCCTACCACCACCAGGCACCAGGTCTCACAACGTTCAAAACTGTTAAGTGCTACAAAACGTTCATCATCATCTGCCTAGCCTTTTCCAACTATGTTGGGGTCTGCTTCCAGTCTAACCGAATGCAGCTGAATACCAGTATTTTACATGGAGCGACTGCCTATCTGACCTCCATAGCCCAGTAACTGGGTAATACGATACTACTGGTTGTGAGACTTTCGGGCTTCTGACGACCCGTAACGACTGTCAAGGATCCACAAATGACAGCCGGGACCAACGGCTTAACGTGCTTTCCGAGGCACGGAGGAGTCTCGGTATGTAAAGATGGTCACCCATCCACGGAGCAACATCAGCAAGCGTAGCTTAACCTGGTGGATCGACCTGTGCGGCTGTTATTATTTAGCCATGAGATCCTCTTGCTACAAAGAGAAAATAAATAAACGTATTAAAGTGAAAACTTCTTTAGGCGCGTTGGGCATTTTTGAGATGGGACTAAACCATTGATTTCGCGACACAGTAACGGAATTTGCCGACAGTAAAAGACATCAACGCGTTGATTACTGCGGTGCGTAGAGTAAAAAATATCAACGCCTGGATTACCGCGGTGCCGATTTTTTCAAGTTTTCGCTTCTGTCGGCACTCCCGGAGTGCCACTGTTTTTTTGTTACTATGTTTCCGTCTCTTTCTGGCACTTGTAGTTTGACAGCTGTGCGACAGTGACAGGAATAACGTTTAGGCAAAGAACGTGCTAAATAACGTTTATAGATCTCGACCTTAGTTTGTATAAGTAGGTACCTGAAAGGATTCAGGTGTGGAAAGTTATAAAATAATATCGTTTGTTCACGAATGGATACCTTTTACCTGCAAAAACGAAGCATAAAACAATTTAATCGTTTTTTAAAGATTTGTTTAAACATTTGCCCTCAATTAGATAATAGCTTCTTTTTTTTAGGGTTCCGTTGCCAAATGGCAAAAAACGGAACCCTTATAGATTCGTCATGTCTGTCTGTCTGTCTGTCCGTCCGTATGTCACAGCCACTTTTTTCCGAAACTATAAGAGCTATGCTGTTGAAACTTGGTAAGTAGATGTATTCTGTGAACCGCATTAAGATTTTCACACAAAAATAGAAAAAAAAAAACAAATAATTTTGGAGTTCCCCATACTTAGAAGTGAAACTCAAAAAAATTTTTTTCATCATTCCCATACGTGTGGGGTATCTATGGATAGGTCTTTAAAAATGATATGGAGGTTTCTAATATCATTTTTTTTCTAAACTGAATAGTTTGCGCGAGAGACACTTCCAAAGTGGTAAAATGTGTGTCCCCACCCTGTAACTTCTAAAATAAGAGAATGATAAAACTAAAAAAAATATATGATGTACATTACCATATAAACTTCCACCGAAAATTAGTTTTAACGAGATCTAGCAAGTAGTTTTTTTTTAATACGTCATAAATCGTAAACCGCAATTTACCTTTCATTCAATGTTACTTGCTGCTACGGAACCCTTCATGGGCGAGTACGACTCGCACTTGGCCGCTTTTATTTGGGTAGGAAATTATCAAATAACTTCTCCCGCTCTGGCCGGAGCGGGAGGGCGTGTCAGTCTCTTACTGACTAAAACCCACCCGTGTTCCTTTAGTTGCCATGTTGCCGGGGGCCACGGTATCCCTTTCAGACTTCCCTGCAACCCTGGCAGGCATCGGCCCTAGCGTACCCCGTCAGTTCTGCTGACATCTCTTTGAGGCGCGAGTGGAACACAACGCGCCATCGACCCGGGCTTGGTCCTTATCGGACGGTGAGCTACCCATTGCTTACCGTCTGCAAGCCCGCGCCTACGGTGGTCGGGAATCGGCCTGCGATTCCCATTAAATGCTAGCAGCTGCATTTGTTTTCTCAAACAAAATAGAGTGCTTGCTCTGTTCAAGAAAATCACAGCAAATTGTTTTTCTGAGAATTAAATAGAAAAGTTCCTTCAGTAACAGGATTCAAACAGTATGAAAAGTGTTACCTACTTGTTTTGCACGTTTTCTTTAATTACCTTGAAATGAAAAAGTTCGTCTTCGTGCTTTTTTTGCAACGTTTCCAGTTTTCCTAAGCGGCGCATAATTAAAAGGGTACACTTTTTAACCGAAGCATACTTTTGGATGATTACCGTTGTTGACATTTTATCGTTTGTCGACTTTAAAGCGGGTTAATTAGCCTATTTTATTTAGATAAACTTATTAAATAACACACTGTTAGAATTAAATTATAATAACCTAACTTAACTGAAACTATTAACAAACTAATATAATGGCGTCGAAAAATTCATTGCTGTGGACTGGTACCCAAGAGACTGGCAGCATTGCCATATTGTATGGCAATGCTTAGTGTCTGGCCAAGGTCAAAGCCAGCCAAAGTGACCAGTCACGGAAAGTGCTAACCAGCCGTTTAGAGGCATACCTCTAAACGGCTGGTTGGCACTTTCTGTGACTCCTCATAAGGAGCAGGGTGTAAAGTTCACTTATCCTCTATAGAAAAGGGAGAATCCTCAGACGGGTGTCGTGTCTGGCGGGCAACTGCCCAACGATTGATGTCGGGGAAGTTATATACTTATATATTGTTCGCGCGGTAGCCGTTGGTCCCGGCTGTCATTCGTGGATCTTTGACAGTCGTTACGGGTCGTCAGAAGCCTGAAAGTCTGACAACCAGTCTTACCAAGGGGTATCGTATTATCCAGTTACTGGGTTGTGGAAGTCAGATAGGCAGTCGCTCCATGTAAAATACTGGTATTCAGCTGCATCCGGTTAGACAGGAAGCAGATTCATGGTGTTCGCGCGGTAAACTTTAATTGCGCGATGCAGGATTTGTGACGTCAGGATTTTGAGTGACGTCAGGTCCTTGATGCGTAGTTCGCATGTGTCGATGTAGATGTCGCCTCAAACAAACCATGAGCAAAGAGACCTATCTAAGTAAAATGGAATGTTTCCATTTTACTTAGATAGTTTCCTAATATTTTGACAGCTGGAATTTTTTTAAACTGCAATTGCTTCCCTGATTAGTTGAGTGATGAGCCCTGTTGTACTGTTAAACACCGTAATTATGCTCCTATACAATGTCGCCCATCGGCATGTGCCACCCGAATTTTTCTGAATATTCATGAAAAATTATCGAAAAATAACTTTGAAAGGGTCATCTTTAATATTTTTCATGTTATTAATTTTTTTATATTTTGAGTAGCGTTTGCCATATGTCCAATATTATTGGCTTGATTTGTACCTATTCTGTTTATTATTTCTAAAAGCTTATGAGTTAAAACACAAGTGTAAGTTCATAAAAACAGAAATAAAAAACGTGTGGCACTCGGGGACTGCCGCGGTAAAGCTATTGCATAGCATTTGTAACCTCCATGACAACATCACGTTTCCCATAACAACATCACGTTGTCATGGGAATCGTCATTACATGGTAGGCGGAGTGTGTTAGGTATTATTTTCGTTACGTTACGGAAATTCTTGATTCGGTCGCCGCGCTCAAAGCCCGCGATAAAAGCTATGCGATAGCTTAAAAAAAATAGAAAGAAAAAAACAAGATAGACCCCCTTTTAAAGTTATTTTTCGATAATTTTTCATGAACATTAAAAAAAATGCGGGCCCATGCCGATGGGCGACATTGTATTTTGACAGCTGGCAATTTTTTGAAACTGCAATTGCTTCCCTGATTAGTCGAGTGATGAGCCCTGTTGTACTGTTATGAAACGTAATTATGCTCCTATTATATCAACGTCCATATTAAGGATAATTCAATCTAGTTCACAGTGAAAAGTTAGTAGACAGTTAAACTATAACTACAGTGCTTAAACTTAATCTAAAAACAGAGTAGAACTGAATTATTGTAATGTTCAAAAGATTAAACTCAAGCAAGGAATTTAAACAAACTTACCTATTTAACAGTCAAACTTGTAATGCTTCAGAAGTAAATCGTATTAAGTCTCGTGCAGACAGGCGCAAGTCGACACCGGTAATTGTTCAACCGTGAAAATTTCTAAGAAATTGTTTTGTTAGAGAGTCGCGTCGCGCCAGTCTGCACGAGGCTTCATTCACGGCAATAGCTTGAATAATTTTTGCCTTTACAATAATTTACTGACATACTGGCTTATCACGACAGCAGTAGCAGTAACAAATATGTTCCGATAATGTACGCCAGACAATGAAATTTTTGCACCCAAAACCTACCCGTTACGTACCCGCCCAAAAACGCAGTACACTCGTAACAAACACTCTCTCATACACTCTCGCATACACTTTCTCATATACTCTCGCATAAACTCAAACTCAAATCATTTATTTCAATTAAACCATTAACAGGCACTTTTGAATTGTCAAGGAATCGGTCAATCAGAAATAGGTATGAAGCTAGTTGCCCATTCCAAAGCGTAGTAGGTACCTATGGAGAAGAACGGGCAAGAAACTTCACGGACACTCTTTTAAATAAATATTGTTACAAAATATTGGTTACATCATTCATGTTGAAATTATACATGTGAGAACAATGTAGAAAGACGTGCACATGAGAAGCGTCCGTAATAAAAAGATAAAAAAGAACAATTCAAAAAATTAAAAATAAGCCCTGGCAGCTAAGAGATGACCAGTCCCAACTGACGGCGCCCGTTCACGAACATGACGCATGGATTAGCACCATTCAGCTCAACCATTTTGAAGGGAGCTAAATGATCCAACACACGCGCCACCATCAGCGAAACATTTGAGTGAACATGACATATTCACAGCCGCCAGGGCACATTCAAGTCAATGCAAGACATATTACCCGGTAAATGGTAACTCTTTAATACATAGTGCTCACATAGTGTGCTATGCAATTATATAATACAAAAGAGATTGAGTTTAAATATAAGTTTAAATCTAACCTTATGCGAATGTGTACCGGTTACACCACTTTCTTTTTAATTTCACACACCCTACACCTACACACCACATACGCACTCACACACATCCTATACTTACTCACTAAACACACACACATGCACTCGGACCCTGCATTTATTCACCTCACCACACAGCTAAACGTTTTTCATTTCATTATGTGTTTTCTTTTCATAGATTATATCCTGTTTTTCTTTTACACCATTTGCTTTTTGTTGTAACGTCCCGTTTTATTATATTGTGGCTTTGTCTCGTTTGTTACGGAGAATCACTGACTCCTAAGATACAGGCACATACACCTAGTTTAGGAGTCAGGGTTTTAAAATTATTGTGACCTAGTTATAAACCTTATAATATGCTCTTAGTTCTATGGTTCTTGTACTGTGATGGCTTTTGGTGAAATAAAGAATTTATTTATTTATTTATACAATGCAAAGATGGTCTTACAATCTTCAGCAGCTCCAACAGTATTTGCAAATGTTAATCAATTAGTTGTGGATGTGGAGCAGGACCAGCATTGAGCCAAGCATTTTTATCAGTGATGTAATCCCCCAACGTATAATATGCCTGCCTGCATAGTGTGCGTTTTATACAAGATTTGAATTTCGTCTCATTCAGTTGAAGTATGTGGGGAGGAATTTTATTATAACATTTTAAACAGTATCCCATGAAAGATGAATCTACTTTAGCCAGTCTGAAACCTGGTTGAACTAATAGGTCCCTATTTCTAGTACTATAATTATGTCTATCACCTCTTTTGCTAAAAAGATGTAAATTCTTTCTTACGTACATGATATTTTCATAGATATATTGACAAGGTACCGTCATGATGTTAAGAATGCGGCGACGTATGAATTGTCCATACAAACGTAGTACATCAATCATTTGCAATTTGAGCATATTTCCACCATATTATGTTGATATTCGGATTGAGACAGTATTTATCTAGGCTTCTACGTCTTTTGATTTTCAAAAACTTACCTTTAAATGAAATGTAAGCGAATTGCATTTCGTACATTTTTACAGCGTAAATGACATGTTTTCATATGGTTTTTTCTGTATTATAAACAACAATATTTGTAATATTGTTTCCGTAGAAGCATAGTTTATGTTATCAAGTTACAAATTATCGAAAAAAAAATGGAAATACATTAAGTTTTCATTCATCATTTTATGTATTACGGAACACATCCAAATTTATCATAATTTTTCAATGCTAGTATTGCCATCGCGTCAAGGAATAATTTGTCAATGTGTGCGTGGTCGTACTGCTCACTGTAGTTGTATATCGCTCCGACAGGCAGTCACGCTAGCGCAACGTGCTTGGTGGAATTCGTTCGGGGTATTTTTTGTCAGTATTATAAGATTAGGTATATTATATAGGTACCTACTTTACTGTGCTTATTGTTTACTAAATTAAAGCAGCTGCCGACTACTTCTGTTTTGTGCTCGTGATTATATTTAAATCTATTGTTTGATTGTTTTACTCGAGTTAATTATCTTTTTGTATACACGTGTTTCTGAAAAAAAAAATATTTTTCATTCTATCTTTTCTTTCTTTCTATCTTTAGATAACATAAATGTGTTTACAAACATCCGTATCTGGACAAACGAGTACTTATGTTTTATCAGTAATATTAATCGGTAGGTACCTATTTATGCGTCTAAAGACCCTCAGCGAGTCGTAGAAACATCTAAATTATACACACGGCCGAAACGCGGTAGTCCAGGTATAGGTGGCTTGTTGAGAATCCAACGTGCTGGGACGTACTCTCGTCCCAGCGCGTTGAAGAAACACTGTTGGATTTTCAACTCTCGGCGCTAAGCAGAGCGTTGAAAATCAAGTGCACGAAAAATTTCGCCGCGATTTTATTACGTCCGTGCGAACGAGGGCTATATTATAGGACCAGGTTTTTATACTATTTACTTGCAAGTACGCCGACCAAGTGCCGATCCGAAATACTCGCAAGACTATTTTATTTCTTATTTATATTTAGTTACGGATCAATGTTCTATGTAGGGCTTTCAATACCAGGATCCCGGTATTGGCTAATACTGGGATCCCGGACATTATTTGTCATTTTTCAATACCGGTATTGAAATGTCCACTACCGGGATACCGGTATTGGTGATTTTATTTTATCAGTAGACACTACAGTGAAACAATTTCTTTTTATTACCTACACATTATATTTCCAACCAATTTTATAATTATCTGGGTAAGTTTAAAAAACTGCGTATTTTAATTCGACAGTTAGTTACATTTCATTACTACTTGTGCTACTAACTGGAGGCAGAAATAGAAGCTAAAACTCAAAGGGAAGTTAGGACCCATGCTTCTTCCAGCAGGCCTAACATGACACACGCGATAATTATCCACCCTCGCGCGACTAATTTTTGTCTATTTCTGTAGTGTTATCGTTTTCTGATAGCTACGCCGTACAAAATACTTGACTCGGTCTGTCAAACTTGATGTTTTGTCAACAAACCCTAACATGACACGTTATTTATCTCGATTTTTGACAGTTCAACACGAGATAATCAGTTATTTTGTCGTATTTAGTCATCCTCGATTTTGACGGCGAGAAGAGTAGACAAAAAGACAAAATTATATATTTTTTTTAATTGTGGGTGTACACCGGTGTACTGTATTAGAGGGGTGCACTACCACGTAGATGACTATTACTTTCCAGTCCCTTTGCCAATTATGGTGATTAAATAAATAAATTAACGAAATCTAGGGATTATAGCTGTATGGTAATATCAAATATTCGCAACATAATTACTAAAATCACCAGTTTATTTCCTAAGGGTGGTGATTAACAATTTTTATGGTTATAATAGCGGAATCAACTCCACCTGCCAATTTATTTGAACGTCAGTCTTTTTGGTGACTGGTGATCAACAAAATTTGCAACGTCATGGACTTTATGGTGACTGTTACAATAATAAACTTCGATTTGTCAAATTGCGATCGTCGGCCCATTTGTCATTTGTGGTGATTATCTAATGAGTATAGGTGCCACTAATTTTAATTTCCGTCTATTTGTATTTTAATTTCAGCATGCCAAAGAAATAATTTAATTTTAATCAAAAAGTCAGTTACACAAAAAACTAATCATAAATAATTAAAAGGGAGAATAATTAAGAGAGACGTTTATTCAATAAAGTATATAATTCCATGCATAAATTGCATGAATGAAACAGAACTTCAAGCCGATGTTGCTATCATAAAAATAATTTGTTTTTAATCACTTGCAACATCGGTATCTCGTCGCGCGATAAAGTAGTGTCAAAGTGCCTTTTTCGAGTTTACTCGCCGTTTGCGGTCATGTAAGGGATTAGAATGACGTCAGAATCGTAAACAAATTCCGATAAAACGAGAAAAAGAGCGTTCTCGCGCTTGTCATGTTAACCCTGCAGCACTGATATAGAGTCTATTGTAAGAGTTGAATTGGGCATTTATGATAGTTCTGAAGGCGGCCGAGAGATGTATATTGACATGGCGTATAATTATTTACTGAGCATTCTACCTACGAGCGTAGAGGTAGAGAGAACGTTTTCCTCGGTTACATATTTCTGCAACCGTTTAAGGGGACGATAACCGACTTTTAATGATTTTATACTGAAGATGACGTCTAAACGAGTAGTGTTAGTAATTTGAAAAAAAAATATGTTAAATAAGAGCATTTTTTAAATATTTTAATATAGGCATATTTTTGATTATGTTTATATTAAATAGTGAAATTAATTTGTAAAGTTATGTCTAACGCGGATAAAAAACTGAGAATGTCGCAAAATCTATCAAGCGTTTTTTTCTGAAAACTTCACCATTTTGAAAACAATTAAATTATTGATCTTTTAGTATACGTGTTTTATTAAAATACCTTTTTTTACGTGTAATAAATTAATAATGCGTCTAATTTGGGACAGCGCTCCTTGATGGACGAGTCCTATTACTGGCTGGACGTATGACGCGTTGCATGAGCTCAATACAAAACACGCAAGCTAACCATTAAATGTCACTGTCATATATCTGCGTCTTAAGAAGCTCGCTCTCAGATAAAACTTTAGATGCTCTTTCCTTCCTACGAACTCATTTTCAGGAAGAAAGAGCCGAAACAATGTTGATTTTATAGAGATTATATGCAGATATTACTTTATAGCAAAAGATGCATGTTCCACTCAGTAGTAACTGTAATAAGTCATAAAGAAAAACCCATAACGGGGAAGCATCAGGGTAACCCGCGAAATTCAAATTTTCTTACGTATTTTGCATTTTGCAGGTCAGTGACAGGTTTTATGTTGATTAAAATATGATTCGCGGTCATAACAAATATGGCTTTACTCAATTATAATCATTACAATCAGCAATACAACTCCATAAGTTAGCAAAGGTGTCAAATGTCATGATTTCATGAAATCATGACATTTGACACCTTTATCTTCTTCTTAATCACTATTGCTGATTGTAATGATTATAATTGAGTAAAGCCATATTTGTTACGACCGCGAATCATATTTTAATCTACATAAAACCTGACACTGACCTGCAAAATGCAAAAAACGTAAGAAAATTTGAATTTTGCGAGCTACCCTGGCGCTTCCCCCTTAAAAGCACGATGAACAATTTTGACTGATTTTTATGTGATTTTATTAAAACATATTGTGTCTTGATTTTAAAGAGATTTATTTTATAAAAACATAAAGATAAATAGATCGCTAAATTGTAATTACTTAGATACTGATTATTCAAATTTAAATGTTTTATTTTATCTAGGTACTTTTCTCATACTATGTATCAGATTATTTTGTTATTTTTGTTAGGAGATTCTGTTTGCAATTTAAAGTTGTATAAAAAAGTGACTATATTTAAAAAGCAGTTTTTTTATTATTTTGTAGTGAAACTTATTAGTTGTTGAATAAAAAAACGATATTAAGTAAAAAATAGTCTCATACCGGGATCCCGGTGTTGGACATTTTCTATACGGTATTAATACCGGTACTGCAAAAATCCGGTATTCGAAACCCCTAGTAGTTCTATGCAAGCGTTTTTACTTTAAAGGATTTGGAAGTTTTTTTTTTTTGTATACGCGATTGTGCTCTTTATTTATACTACATTACGGATTAAAGGTTTTGGAAGTTTTTTTTTTAAATGCGATTGTGCTCTTTATTTAGATAAGGTCCGTACCAATGTTCTATACAAGTATTTTTCTTCAAAGTATTTTTTTCGGCTACTCGCTCCTTCGACGCTCGATGCAATTCTGCTCCTTATTTATATTTAGTTATGGATCAAAGTTCTATGCAAGTATTTTTACTTTAAAGGTTTTGGAAGTTTTCTTGAATACTTCTTTAGGCGCGTTGAGCATTTTTGAGATGGGACTAAACCTTTGATTTCGCGACACTGTAACGCAATTTACCGAAACCGTGGAGTAAAAGGCATCAATGCGTTGATTACCGCGGTACCGATTTTTTTAATCTGACGTGTAAAAGTGATTCCGATACTTATCCTATTTACAGAATAAACAATTTCATTTCATTTTTCTCTACAAGGCCTAGATCCAGAGATATTCTAAAACATTGAGATATTGGCATTGTAAAGAAATTTCCAAAAAACGCATTACTAGTCTGTACATATACTAACGATTCCCCAAAGTATTCAACAGAAATAAAGCAAGTAATGAACATACCTAATTACTAATAATAAAATATAAATGCCGTCGACTCGTTATGAATGAATGGTAAGTAGCTATCTATCCAGTCACACACACACACGGATGCGCACCGCGTCCACCGCCCGCCTGCTGTTGTCAAACAGAGATAGCAATATTCCGAACGAATTTTGCAAACGTCTCGATTTGTAGTTGCGAGCCGCGGTCGCAGCGCTCTTAATATCCTTAAACAGTTTCCTTAAAGAATCGCGCCTGCGGAGACAATATATGGTTCTGATCGCTCTTTTCTGGAGAATAAAAATAGACTCGATGTCTGCAGCCCGTCCCCACAGTAAAATACCATAGGACATGATACTATGAAAGTAGCTGAAATAGACTAGCCTCGCGGTATCTACATCAGTAAACTGACGGATTTTTCTGACAGCATATGCTGCTGTACTTAGCCTTCCTGCAAGAGATGTTAAATGAGGACCCCATTTGAGCCTTGTGTCGAGCGTGATCCCTAGGAAAATAGTTTTATCAACGAATTCTAGTTTCTCTTGATACAATACTATCTCACAATCACTACTTTTAACATTTGGTAAAGAAAATTTTATGCACTTAGTTTTTTTTCCATTTAATACTAAATTATTAGCAGTGAACCAATTTTGGACCTGCAGTAGGGCGTTATTTACGTCGTTAAAATTTGTAGCACGTCTATCTACCTTAAAAAAAGTATTGTCAGCAAATAACACCATTTGTGGTTGATTTTTTAATAAATGGAGTAGATCATTAATATATACTAAGAAGAGGAATGGACCCAATATCGAGCCTTGTGGCACACCTATTTTACATACACTCTCTCATTCACTCTCACAGACACTCTCACTAACATACTTGTTTTTATTTGATATTCTAAGTACCTACGGATTTGTTTTAATAGATTAAGATTATGCTGTACTATGGAAGAGCGGAGTCTCCTAACACAGGCATTGTTTGCTTAAAAGGAGGCTCCAAACACGAAACCCTTTTTTGTAAACTGAAGCATAAATAAATACATTTTATTTTATTTAGCATACAAAAAATCAGTTTCATGTGGTCGATGATCGATACTTCACGTGACCAGAGTGTTGGCTCGTTGTCTGGCCAAAGAATTAGCATTGCCATTCAACGTGGCAATGCTGCCTCTGGGCACGTTTCGGGATGACAGCGATGCGGACGAATACTTCGTCCAAGTGTCGTTTTGTTTTACTATTTTTATTTATGTAGATAGATAGTCTTTTAATTTAGTACCTAATGTAAATAGTTAGCTGTGTTAAAAACTGTAAAATGAATTGCAACAAAATTGAAATAAAATCGACTTTAGTTTCAATATAATTGCAAAATTTCAGAATAAGTATATTTAAACAGTAATGGTATTTGATTTAAGGGTTCTTTCACCTGGAAAACTCAAGTATCTCTGAAACTTACCTGATTTAAGACCCGTATCGAACGGGAACGAAATAGCAATTACGAACAGCATTCCGATTCAAAAAGGAGAATTAATCGAATGAAACGAACGAATTCAACTAAATAAATTGATACGAATATTTCGTTAAAACTTAGGTACTACAGCCAGATACGATTGAGCTACGTAGGTACCTATGTAGGTAGGTAGAAAGGAGCACACCTAGGGATTTATAAAAAATACCCTGGTATGATACGGTAAAAAATGTTATCTTACGTAATTTACGGTAAAATATGGTAATTTTCGGTAAAAACGTATTAAACGTATCTTATACAGTCATACCCACTAATACACTACAAATACGGAAGTGAGTATGTTTGTGTGTATCATGTGTATGTCACTACTTCACTATTAACGGATAAATAGATTTGAATGAAATATGCCAGAGATATAATCAGTATTGGAACTTTAAAAAAAACAGAAAACAGGGCTCGTGCGACTCATGCGTACTAAAAATTCCTTAAACTTAATTCTCAAGTCAAGAATTCAAGATATGAATCACACCATGTCATGGATTATAATAATTTCATCCATGTGCAGAGACAGAGCAGAAGACAGCACAAATTAAAATTTAAAACTTAATAAGTCGCCGGTAATTTTACCGTATTTTATATAAATGACCGTAAATACCCGTATTTTACCAGCGTTTTTCGTAAAATTACGTAATTTTGCAACCCTACCCCCGTCTCACCCCTCACAAACCTCAAGCGGTGACTAATAGTCGTACGCGGGCTATAGCAGATTCTGCCGTCTCTAGACGCTGCTGATGATGATTCCGTGCTCTGCGCTAAAACACGAACTGTTAGTTTACCAGCGAAAAACAATGAGACATTCTTTGATTAAAAACGGTGCAGCAGATCTTATCTTCAAGCAAAAGAAGCTTGGGTGCACCTTGTGTTGCTCCGCATCGGTGTCCTGCGGTGAAGCTTTCGATAGTTTCGGTCACCATGGCCTGTTCTGCTGCAGGAGCGCAGGTCGCATTGCACGGTACGCCAGCATTAACGACATTATTCGTCGAGCCCTTGTCACCAAGACCTTGTACCAGTGGTATTAGAACCAAACGTCTTGGTACGTGACGATGGGAAGACACCAGACGGGATGACGTTGCCTTGGAAGGTGGGTAGGCCTCTGGTGTGGGATGCAACCTGTGTCGACACCCTTGCGCCATCTCATGTTCCTAGCACGGCGGGCTGTGCTGGCGCCGCTGCTGCGGCTGCTGAGATCCTCAAGCGGCGCAAATACCTTATGGGTAATTACAGTTTTGAGCTCGGATAATGGGGCCCGAGTGCGCATCTCCTTTTTAAGGTAATTTCTCGTCGACTGGTCGACACTTCACGTGACCAGAGGGCTGGCTCGTTCTTTAGTCAAAGAATTTGCATTGCCATTCAATGTGGCAATGCTGCCAGTCTTCTGGGCACGTTTCCGGATGACAGCGATACGGGCGAATACTTCGACGCATAAGTGTCGTTTTATTTTTATTTATACAGATTGTTAGTCTTTTAATTTAGTACCTAGTGTAAATAGTTAGCTGTGTTAAAAACTGTAAAGTTATGGTGTTAATTAATTATAATAAAAGAAGCTAGATCCTTCACCACTTAATTACATAAAGTATGCACCACATCTGTTGTAGGTAAACAACACCACTTGATTTACGAAAATCGCCTTTAATTCTTTGGTATAAAGGCGCTGTCAATGTCAAATTGTAACCGTGGTCGTACTGGCCGCTGTAAATTAAACCAACGACGCTTTCAAACATTAATTACTGGAACATTGTGGCGCTGATTTCAGCGGATGATGAATAAACTGCGCTTGAAAGCGGACACTTTCATTTCGTGTATTATTAATTAAATTATGATAATTATGTTTTGAATGTGCAATAGCCCTTGATTGATATAGATTATGATGTAGGTTTTGTATAATATGAATGATTGTTGAGACTACTACAAAACACCTTTAAATGCCATTTATATAAACAGAAAAAAAAACAGAGGCACTTTTTTTTTAGCAGAAGTTAGAACTTTAAAAAAAAAAATCGGCACTGCGGTGATCAACGCGTTGATGTCTTTTACTCCACACACCGCAGTAATCAACGCGTTGATGTCTTTTTAATGGTCAAAAGCTGTTGTCGTCACAGTGTCGCAAAATCAATGGTTTAGTTCCATCTCAAAAATGCCCAACGCGCCTAAAGAAGTTTTTACTTCCAAAAGCTTTGCGACTTTGGTACATACGTTTGTCTATGGTTAGGTATTTTAGCACCTCACAATCTATCCTAACTCTTCTTGAAAATCGAGTAGGTATTCAGCAAAATGCAATTAGGAAAATAATGACCCGTACCTACCGGTGTGTTTCATTTTGGAGAGGCACGAAACGATGAACAGTTCGGTTCCATCAATTCCACTTTGACATCCCCGTGAGTGAATTCGAATTAGAACTCAATTTTCCAATACCGATATTAATGTACCCCTCTATCAACGACGGTGAATTTTATTTACTTTTGTTGCTATATAAGGTAAGTATTTTGTTTGTGGTATTTTTTCAAGGAAACCTCTGTGTACTCTCAAACATATTCAAGTACTTACCTTGCTTGTTTTCCATCAGGTTCTAATGAAAAAGCTTTTTATTCCCCAGTACAATGAACATTGAGTCAACATTATTGAATAGTATCAGAAATCACACGTGTTAACAAATAAAGATCAAAAACCGAAATTCGATTATACAAAAAGGTTTTACCAAAAGTTTGCTTTAGATGTCACACTCCCTTTGTAACGAAATTCATATTGTGTAGTACGAATAAAAAGGTCGAGTATGTATAGTTATGGGAAAGTAAGTCCCGAATCGGTAATTGGATTTGTGGATTGGAGTTGCGAATACAAATACGATATGTTTTCTGCTTATTTGCGTATTTGTCACTCTACTTTGTAGTAAAGGTTAACCATGATCTAAGTTGTGACAATGCTATTTTAAGAACCTAGATAACTCCATTTCAATGTTCCGTGTGGTGCCGATCTTAACACGTCCAGTGCCGGGAGTTCTCCTGGAGGGTTCACTCAAGTCATATATGGGACGCCGGGAGCCCTCGAGGAGGGCTCATTTTTAACCGACTTCCAAAAAGGAGGAGGTTATATGTTCGTCGCGTATGTTTGTTTTTTTTTTTTTTTTTTATGTATGTCCACCGATTTCTCCGTCAATTGTGGACCGATTTTGAAAATTCTTTTTTTGTTTGAAAGGGTGTGCTCTGGAATTGGTCCCATATAAATTTTATTAACTTTGCTTGGATAGTTTTTGAGTTAGCTACAAAATACGTTTTTTTTTCCCACTTAGTATGTAGATGATATGATAAGTTTCTGTCTCTGGTAGCAGGTAGTGGTATTCGAATGTATGTGGGGTAGGTACCACAATTAAAAAGTGAAAAATAAAAACTTTTTACAAAAAAAAAACAACCGACCTCCAAAAAAAAAAACACTACAAAGTGAAAAATAACTTTAATTTCTGAAGTCGGTGGCAAAAAACGAAAATACAAAACCCAAGACACCGACTTCCGAAATTAAAGTTATTTTTCACTTTGTAGTGTTTTTTTGAAGTCAGTTGTTTTTTTTTTGTAAAAAGTTTTTATTTTTCACTTTTTAGTTGTGATACCTGCTATGTAAATAACAGTGACAGGAAGTTATCATATCATCCACATACTAAGTGACGAAAAACTACGTATTATTGAAGCTAACTCAAAAACTACCCAAGCAAAGTTAATAAAATTTATATGGGACCACCTCTGAAGTATGATCTACCAAACAAAAAGAGAATCATCAAAATCAATTCATAATTGACGGAGTAATCGCGTAACAAACATACAAAAAAAAAAAACAACATACAATCGAATTGAGAACCTCCTCCTTTTGGAAGTCGGTTAAAAATACAAAAATGTTTTATCTACACCAATATTATAAAGAGGAAAGATCTATATCTTTAGAAGTCTATACTATAGGTATAGATTAATATAATAGTATACTAATATACTCATCATCTGCCTAGCCTTGTCCCAACTATGTTGGGGTCGGCTTCCAGTCTAACCGGATGCAGCTGAATACCAGTATTTTACATGGAGCGACTGCCTATCTGACCTCCACAACCTAGTCACTAGGTAACACGATACCCCTTGGTAAGACTGGTTGTCAGACTTTTTGGGCTTCTAACTACCCGTAACGACTGTCAAAGATCTACAAATGACAGCCGGGACCAACGGCTTAACGTGCTTTCCGAGGCACGGAGGGGACTTGGTATGTAAAGATGGTCACCCATCCATGGACCAACCGCGGCAAGCGTAGCTTAACCTGATCGATCGACCCGTGCAGCTGTTATTACTTAGCCACAAGCCCCTCTAAGTCATGGTCTATATTATATTCTATAGTATACTAATATACTATAGAATAAAATATAGACCATGACCTGAGTTAGGACATACGATACTTTTTTATCCCGATATTCCCCCGTGATCGAGACTTATGCGCACGAAACATTAGTGCGCAATTAGTTTACAATATTAGTTTGGATTATTTCAGTTAATCTATACACTTACAGGTTACAGCGACACCAAAATAAATGTTCGTCGTTTCATTTCACAGTGAAAGTTACGTATATTTCGTTTGTTTCACAAAAAAATACAATAGACGTGGATTTATTTAGTAACCTGTTCCGCTTAGCTATTTGTAAAGAGCCATAAAAACATCTGAAAGAAATCGACACGTGTTTCACCTCTTAACGAGGCATCCTCAGGATGACGATTGACTTGTCGCGAACCCGAACACGGCGTGTTGCCACACCGAGCGCTGATTGCAGAGAAAATAGAGAGAGGTTTGTTTCATAAGCTAAATTGGGAAAATATATCAGTCATCGCCGCAGTAAGTGGTTGTGACCTTACCACATACAACATTATTCGTAGTATTTCATGGGTATCACACATTAATTGAGTGGTCGGCTTTGTAACGTTTCCTCCCCGCGTGAGTAAATAAATAAATGGCGGCTCCCTCATTTTTGTTCACGTAATTAATGTTACGTGAACTGAATCAACTGTGTTTCGCAGAACAAGGAGCTCCTGGCGAAATGTTATGATATGCTTAAATGTATTAGAGATATTTGAAACTGGAGCTCAAATTGAACTAACAAACCATTTTTTTTGTGAAATTGTTTAGTTTTTCACTTAATTTTTTGTTAATAAGTAGTGTAATATACTAGTTTCGAACAGTCATTCAACTACTATTACAATGAAATTAGTTCCATATGGTTACGGTCGAAGTGAAAATTGCCATACTGATATGGACTGATCATGAGGGCGCAGCGCCTGAGCATAGTGCGCATGGCAGAGAGTCGCCATGAGGTGGGGGTAAGCAGTGGGCGAGGTAAGGAAGTGAGCTGTTTGGTCGTCCGACGACGTCCCATTTATTACTTAACTAAACTAGAACGATGTATGTTATGTATTACTACCTTTTGCTTGGGACTTCGTCTATAATCTTCCTCGAGAATTGGGCTATCAAATGCAAAAAGAATCCGACTAGTTGTTCCTGAGATTATCCCCTACATACAAACTTACAAACAAATAAATTTTACCTCTTTATAATATTAGTATCATCATCATCATCATCATTTCAGCCGAAAGACGTCCACTGCTGGACATAGGCCTCCCCCAAGCACCGCCACTTCGACCGATTCTGTGCTTTCCGCATCCAGCGGATTCCTGCGGCCTTCACAAGGTCATCGGTCCATCTTGTGGGAGGCCTTCCAACGCTACGTCTTCCGGTACGTGGTCGCCATTCCAGAACCTTTCGACCCCATCGGCCATCCGTTCTGCGAGCAATGTGCCCTGCCCATTGCCACTTAAGTTTGGCAATTCTTCGGGCTATGTCGGTTACCTTGGTTCTCCTGCGGATCTCTTCATTTCTGATTCGATCACGTAGGGAAACTCCAAGCATAGCCCTCTCCATTGCCCTTTGGGTGACTTTTAGCCTTCTGATAAGGCCCATTGTGAGCGACCACGTTTCAGTACCATAGGTCATCACTGGCAACACGCACTGGTCAAAGACTTTCGTCTTGAGACACTGTGGTATGTGGGACGAAAAGATATTGCGTAGCTTCCCGAACGTCCAATATTAGTATATTTCATAGTATTATAGATATAGAAGTATACTTAAAAAAGAGTAAGTACGTACTTATGCTAATTAAGTACTATAATATGATCTCTCTACCAGATACTGGTTGCAAAAACATAATAATGGTTTTCCGCTCTAACTAAAACCGTAAGTTCTGTTTATTCATCTTCATCTCTAGGGCAAGAAACGACATCAATAAAATTCTCCACGATATCCCAACTTGATTTTATTACGAGATCAAATTGATCGTCAACAAAAAACTTTTTACAAAGTAACCCTCTTTTATTGACGTTGTTTATTTTGAAAGGATGCCTCTCTATCCTAACGGTAATAAGATTTACTAGGAGTGGGGGACTTTATTTAATTTCAAGTTCGACCTTCGGGGGGAAGGCTTGTGACGGCGTTGATCCGTTTTTAAGTCCGTAAAAGTACGGAAACTAAATTTATTATTTAGTTCAGACTTTGCCTTCAGCATGATTCAGTTCTCATTTGTGTTTCTCATGGTTTGTGGATTCTGTAGTCTAGGTCGACGGCGCTTTGTGTGGATCGACGGCGCGTTGCGTTCCACGCGCGCCTCAAAGAGATGTCAGCAGAATTGACGGGGTCCGCTAGGGCCAATGCCTGCCGGGGTTGCGAATAAGGCCGAAAGGGAAATTGTGGCCCCCCGGCAACATGGCAACTGAAGGAACACGTGTGGGTTTTAGTCAGTAAGAGTCTGACACGCCCTCCCGCTCCACCCAGAACGGGAGAAGTTATTTGATAATTTCCCACCCAAAAAAAAGGGTTAGTCTTTTAGTATAAAGTTCATCATATCTTAATAGGGATGATGTTGTATGGGTGATGCCAGGTTAGTCAGTAACCACACGAAAAAGAAGGAGGGATAATGACAAAAAATATGTTTTGCCCGTCAGTATTTTTAGGGTTCCTTACCAAAATGGTAAAAAGGAAACCTTATGGTGCGACTTAGTCTGTCTGTCTGTCACAGCTGGATATATCAAAAACTACTAATGCTATCAACTTGAAATTTGGAATAGTTTTAGATGACGTTTGCCCAACTATTTTGCAAATAAGAAAGTTTTTTTTTTGCAACAATGACTTAACGAGGGTCTTAAAAATTTAGGTGTGGGGCTACTAGGGCATGTGGGGTTTGATATGAAAGACCGCTATTTCCACATTCTCAAGCATTGTTTTTTTTAGGTCGCATAGTTTTCGCCGTTTAACGAAAAATGGAAAAAAAAATACTGTTCCCTCTTATCTCCGAAGTTTGCATAGAAAAAAACCTGAAATTATTCTATGTGATAGAAGTTTATGTAAAAATTACAGAAAAAATAAAACGATGTCTCTAAATAGCATACTTTTTTTAGAAATCATCAACAAAAATTACATTAGTTCCACTATAGATCAAGGGATAGCGTTGACCTAAAACTGCAATATTCTATACCGCAGTGTTAAAATTCTATGACGAATAAAGGCCTCGCCGATGAAAATTTTATATGATGGTACGGAACCCTCGGAGTGCGAGTCCGACTCGCTCTTGACCGGTTTTTTTACCATCATCCCTATTGCTTGACATAGGTAGTCTGCTCCATCAACCAGTCATTTATAGTTCCCTTTTCTATCATTTTAAAAGGATTGTAAATTCTAAAAATGTTATGTTCTAATTATTATGCTAAAGAAAACACTCATAAATTAATTACTTAAGTGACAGTTTCAGTACAATGGCATCATAAGATGCTGCACTGTGTTCAACAGACGTGCACGATCTAATTGGTCTGCAACACCCGGACCATTACAACTAGTTACGAAGACAGTTTCTAGTAGATGTCTAAAGTTGTGACCAAGACTGGTCGATTTGTCAACTGTTCAAGACCTTTATTGCCCTCCACGAATAAAATGTATTCAAACTGTGCTAAGTAGGTCCATATTACGTCTAATTTTGGAGGTACTGACTTCATAACGTTACAATTATGGGCCGTCAAGGGGACATGCTAAAAAGGGTCACAATTAAATTATGATATGCTTAAAGAGTTCAAAGACAAAAGACAGCTTCTGTACTTGAATAAAATTAAATGAACCTTGCAGACTTATAAAAATAACTCGTGGTTATGACTAATTGAGAATTTTAGTCCGTCACTTTTAAAATTTTTGAGTAAAGATCCAGTATTGGTTATTTATTGAGGCATTAACAAATACTACATTTTCTTAAAGTATTAATTCTAGGTCCGATATTGAATACAAGTTTAAATATGTCCTCGATAATAGTATATTATACTAACGACATGCCCTGACTTGGCAAGATGGAGATTCTTGAGAGTCAGTGAACCGATTTATTGCACAAACTGGCCTGCACTGAAGTAGTTTAGCATAAATATTGTGTATCGATGCCATTATAATTGGAAATCGTTATATATGGCATTTTACTAAACGGACTGAACAAATTGTACGGGTCGTTAAATATAAGGGGTCCTAGAATCGCTCCTTGGGGAAACCTTTCAATTCAAAGGATTAGTACCAACTTCTGTTGATGTTGATTCTTTTGTTTTGTTGTTGACTTGTTAATTATGTACCTACAGTAAATTAAACCCATCGAAAGTTTTCATTACTCTGCTCAATACGAAATGTACATTAATTACCGCACCGACTATTTGATTAATGCTGTTCATTTACTTTGAATCTGATCATATGAAGTTGTATTTAACAGAAACACAGCCATGTTTTGGTACATCGTTGTGGGCTTTAATACTTATTTCGTTTCGTGTAAATATTATATGTACATTTAGTGTTGTTAATATGAAATTGATATAATCACCATGTTTAGTAGTCCGTGTGTTGTTTCTAATTACAGTTTCGGTATTACAATTGTATTCAATTTCGATGTTGGTAGCTAATTTGGTTAATTTGTCACCACTAATGTGTGTAGGACTGCTAATGTGTTCACTGACCAGGTATTGTGAGCTTTATTTTGAAAATGTTTAATGGTGCATAAACGATTCATAATTGATATTAATAATTTTTATTCATATGTGAAATACACCGTTATGTTTCTATTTTAGGATACAAAATAGAGATGAGTGTATATCGTATTTATACAGGATGAAATTGAAAACATGCGACAAATTGAAATGGGAGATTCAGTAACTGTTACCTAATCATTATAAATTGTTATTTCCGAAATATAAATTGTGAAAAAAATCGCGCGCGACTAGCGGTGCCTTTGTGTCGCGTCGCGTGTCGCGCTGGTCTGAACGAGCCTTAAATTGATACTTGAATTTTTTTGTTTGTTTTAAATTTATTTAATTTTACTGGATCGCCATAAAATCGTGTCTACGTGAAGACAATAATTTAGTTTGCACTGTCTAAGACGATAATTACACGATTTTTTTTCACAATTTAAATTTCGGAAATAACAATTTATAATGATTAGGTAACAGTTACTGAATGTTCCATTTAAATTTGTCGCATGTTTTCAATTTCATCCTGTATACATTTTAAAATAAATAAAATGTTTCCATAACAATTATAATGAAATTCTAACAATGAATTCGAGAAATGCCAGTTTCACTTATAGTGTCTTTTTCATCTGAATTTATCTAAATTTTGTTAAACTAAAACTTAAATGTTCTGAAATTCTCGTATTTTATGATGAGTAAGTGTCTAGCCATAAAGAAGAGAAAGTAATTTCTAGAATTTAAAAGCTGTTTATGTCTTTTCTACTACCTTTTAGAGTTTATTAGAGGCTCCAAAATAATGGCCAATTATATAACTTGGGACATAACGGGTTGTTAAACTAATTTAGCGGCATTTTATTTTATTATAACTTATGATGGTTTGACATTTTATACGACTCTGATAATTTACTATTTCATAATGGTCTTTATGTTATCGGTTTGGTTTCTCCAGGTAAGGTAATAGAGATGGGTATGTTTGATCTTGGCTTGGTTTAATCATTAGTGTATAATGATCATCATACCAAGCTGCTAAATTCTTTGTTTGCTTCGTGTATCTGCACTAGGAAAATCTGTCACACAGATTACCAGCCCCCCCCAAAAACAGTGTTTGATTATTAAACCATAAAAGATAATATTTAAAAAATATTTTTACCTTTGGTAGGAGAACACAAAACAAAACAAAAAAAAAGTAAAATAAAAAAGACACAAAATTAAATTGCCACTTAAAGAAAGAAAGAAAGAAAAATTCACTCTTCACCATATGAAATGGCAAGAAAACAGTCAGATCAAAGAAAAACAACTGAAAAATGAATATAGCAAAGAAGGAACTGAACACTGAGATGAAGACAGATAAAAATGTAAGGACGGAAAGCCCATCTTGTGACCTCGCCAAATAAATAGTAACATGGGTGGATGATGATGGTAACAATAAAACAAGACGTTTTCGGGGAAACTGAATGTTTCATTGTCTGTGCAATTATGGACGAAGTTAACTTGACGAATAACTACCGGAGATATATTATGAAGGACGCATCATCGTCCGGGTGAGTCTATAAAAGAAATACTATCTCTGGTTGTACTCGTCTGGCTAACGGCGAGTACTTGCACAGGCATAACCAAATGATCAGGATTATTCATCAGCAACTTGCTTTGAAATATAAACTTGTGGACTCTGAGGTACCGTATTATAAGTATGTGCCCAACCTAGTTCTTGAAAATGACCATGTCAAGTTGTACTGGGATCAGTCTATCATTACTGGCAGGACTATTGTCACCAATAAGTCTGATATAGTGGTGATAGATCAATTAGCTCGCCGCGTAATGATAGTCGATGTTACCATTCCACATGACGAGAACCTCGTGAAAGCTGAGAAAGACAAACAATTATAATATCTCGACTTAGCATACGAGGTTGTTGACATGTGCAACGTTAGCTCAGCTGTTGTTGTGGCGATTGTCGTTACGGTCAATGGCCTGATGGCTGAAAGCCTCGACCAACATCTCTCGAGGCTTTCGTTAGGCGATAGGAACAAGGGCTTGATTCAGAATTCAGTACTCCTCGGTACGGCTCGCATTATGAGGACGTTTCTGTCTCTGCAACCCTAACCATCGGTAGCTTGGACCCTGCTCCCAACACCGGCAGACCTCTGTTATTTAATATTTTATAATGCTTTTTGTATATTTTTATTTAAAAAAATATTTATAAATGTGAAAGGATTAATAAACGACAAAACAAAACATTTATCAGCCGGTTAAAATAAACGACAACTAAATAAAATAATAATAATAATTTGGAAGATCATTAATAAAATTATGAAGGCGACGAAGCGACCAGCCATTCATTACGTACCTACCACCTACTCACCTAAGATTAATTGTGTAGGAGTAAGTACTAGCGATATGAAATAGGTAATCATAACAATAATTACTTATGAACTGTATTCGGGGTAACGTGAGAAATGTATCACCCGTTATTTTGTTGTTTCATGGAGAATATGTTATTAATATGAAAATATGACAGGAAAAAGTGTTGTCAGAAATAGAAAATGTAGGCTGAGGCGAAGCCGTGGCACATATACGTGAATCTATCAATGTTTGGTAGAGGCCAAGGTTTGTATAGTACTTTTCTCATATAATGCGCGGATATTCAAACTAAGTAAATTAATAAAATTACTAGCTGACCCCGGCAAACGTTGTTTTGCCAATTATTTGTTTGGGGTGGACAACCCTTATCACTTAGGTGTATGAAAAATAGATAGTAGCCGATTCTCAGACCTACTGAATATGCATATAAAATTTGGTAAAAATCAGTAAAGCGGTTTCGGAGGAGTAAGGTAACTAACATTGTGACACGAGAATTTTATAAGATAAATTCCAGAATCAACAACAATTTTAATACGCATCAACATTTTCATTTGTTTCTTCTTTATTTTAAACAGCTCTATTTTCAAGCCAAATCGAAAAAATAAAATCTTTGATATGTTACCTCCTTGGTTGCCATGTGTTGAAGTAAAAAGTTCATTCCATTTTTAAATAACACGACAGATATGAGTTTTCATAGTAATTTATTCGGCCGCTAAATACGACAGATATGGATTTTCAAACAAACATTGCCGGCCGGGTGCTTGCATGTATTCAACCAGTAAAGCATTTTCGATTTATCTCGAAGAAGGTTGTCAAAATAACGCTCGAATCTCGGTTTTCGATCGGTTCGTGGATCGGTGACCATCCATTACATATCGAGACCCCTGTGTGCTTCAGAAAGCACGTTAAGCCGTTGGTCCCGGCTGTCATTCGCAGATCTTTGACAGTTGTTACAAGTAGTCTTAAGCCCAAAAGTCTGACAACCAGTCTTACCAAGGGGTGTCGTGCAACCCAGTTACTGGGTTGTGGAGGTCAGATAGGCAGTCACTCCATGGAAAATACTGTTATTCAGCTAGAAGCTGATCCCAACATAGTTGAAAAAGAGCTAGGCAGATTGATTGTAGTTCTCCTAAGGTTGGAGTTTTCTTTGCCTTTAAAGTCTAAGACCGTTCTTAGAGCTAAAGTAAAACAAGATCTGCGAACACTATTACACTTTTAAGATAGCTTTTTATCATAAACAAGCAGAACAGGCGAAGTTTTCAAGGATCTTCCATATTATGGATTTATGGAAATATTAGCGGTTGCCTAGCAAAGTCATTTGGTTTAAAAAGGTTGCCCTTTAGCCTTTTGCACTTGGTGCAAAAGACCGGATGCTCTCAATCGACTTGGAAGTATATAGAGTTGTTAATACTCTTTTAACTTAATGTAATTAATATTAAAAATGGTAGGAAAGCTAAGTTGCTAGAGTAGCAGGCACGAAAATAGTTTTACAGCTCCATATAGTTCACACGGAAATCAAAACAAAACAACAATAAAGTACTTAGTTCTGAATTCAAATTATTATACACGATAAATCTAATAATTGATGGACATGCAAATTAGCATTCGTTTGTTTTCGGCAATGCGATGATTCCCGAGGGACATTAAGAAAATAGTTGGCATTACAAACAGACACTTCAATTGTATTTATACAAAATTATTTTTTATGATTTATTGAAAGTCAAAAAGTCTCTCTTACTTAGCAAAATGTGGGCAGCTGAAAAATCAGTGTTAGTGACAAATTTTCTCAGAAATCACACCGTTTGAACCAGAGTTTGGTTAGCTCTAGGAAAAAATTATCTACATGTCTAAAGAATATCGATAGCGATTTATCTATGTGGCTTTCGATTCTTCATAAAATATGAGGTCGATTTGTTGGAACCATTTGACTGTCGGTATGCGATATAAAAGCCATCTTAGGCTTATGTTTCTATTGATCCTTTGAGTTTGAAGACACGTTAAAGACACAGCTGCAAAATTGTTGCTTCGTAGCTACTATGCAAAAATATGAAACTGAAGATGCACCTGTGTTGAGGCATTTCGTTCGTCTGGTGATCTTTTAGTGGGGTATTTCCAAATTGGTTATCTTGACGGGGCGGGATGCCTCCGCACGGGGGCATTTTGTATATAGATTTAGATGTATATGATGAGTTTTGTCCTTTTAAATTGTATTTAAGTAGTATTTAACCTTTGGATCTAGTTGTCCCAAAATAAAAATAAATTGAAATTGAATTTAAAAAAAATATAAGAGTTAAATAGATTGTATTTCATAACATAACATTATTATTATTTATTTTATTTATCAAACAAAGTTTATAAAAAATCTTAACTTAAAAACAATGCCCCGCAAAACCGTTTTCACGGTTTGTCTGTGGGAACAGAACAAATAAAATTATAAATAAGGTTTATATATGCACATCTATAGTAACAAACGAATATATCCTTACATCAAATGACTTATAACACAAAAATTAAATAAACTACCAAATCACTCATCTGCTCTCCCCAACAATCTGCAAACCACTTTCCTAAGAACATTGCATAACATCACGCCTTGTTTCCCCGAAGGATTGGGCAGAGGTGTACCTGTAGCAGGTACACCCACATTTCGCCAGTTATGTTTAAGTCCCATGCATTTAATTCCACCTTTATTCCCAAGACTATTTCGGTTAATAGTAACGCATCTTTTAGTGATTGGGCTACCATTGGTATTCATAAAAGTAGAACACGGCTTTATGAGCTGTACAATGAAAGGACTTATGTAAACACAGCTGAATTTAATTTATATGTTAGAAATTATTCAAAATTATTTAAAAAAGTTTGTTGTATGGCCAAGTCGCGTTATTTGAGTTCGAAGATTAAAAATAGTAGTAATGTAATTAAAACGACTTGGAATATTATTAATAGTGAAACGGGAAGGTCTAATAACCGAAATACTGACTACAGCCTGTCTATTAATGACAACATAATAAAATCAGACTCACAAGTCGCCGCGGCCTTTGAAAATTTCTTTTCAGATATTCCTGTTTCAACTACTAAATCCCTAAACTCATCACCTTCTGTTGCTGAGTCTTTGCTAAAGGAAAATGTTAATGTTTGCGATTCGGACTTTCTTTTTGAACATATTACCTGTAGAGACATAATTAAAACCTTTCACACTTTAAATGTAAAAAAGACTGCAGATCTGTGGGGTAATTCTGTAGAAGTTGCTAAGTCTATTATTGACATTGTAGCACCTACTTTAGCTCTTATCTTTAATAATTGTATCGACTGTGGGGAGTTTCCTGACCTGATGAAAAATAGTAAAATAATACCTTTGTTTAAATCAGGTAGTACATCAGACCCCACTAATTATAGACCTATTTCAGTACTACCTACCTTTAGTAAAATTTTTGAGAAATTAATTTTAGAGCAATTGCAAAGATTTTTTAATAGACATAAATTATTACATAGCAAACAGTTCGGTTTTACAAGGGGTCGTTCAACTACTGATGCCGGTGTTGAACTTTTAGGTCATATTTATAATGCATGGGAAGATAAATGCGATGCCTTGGGTATCTTTTGTGATTTGTCCAAGGCGTTTGATTGCGTTCTTCATGAAACGTTAATCAGGAAACTCCGCCACTATGGGATCCGGAACAGCGCTCTGAATCTTCTTATTTCATACTTGAGTAATAGGATTCAGAGTGTTGACGTTAATGGAAAAAGATCTCCCGGATCTATAGTAACAATGGGAGTCCCTCAGGGCTCAATTCTTGGTCCTTTCTTGTTTCTTATCTATTGTAATAATAAGCTACCCTTGCTCTAAAATACTGATTTAATACCGAATATAATTATCAATATTTCAAGGATAAGGAAAATAATATGAAACACCAAGATACTTTGTCAGTCATTTATATTACTTTGCCAACATCAAATTCAATATTCTACACCATACCATCACATCTCCTATTCCCCACATAATATTACAATTCAATCAGTATTCTAATATTTACCATAAAACTAATAGGTTACCTTAATTTACAGTAGATCTCCAACCAATACTATGCCAATCTATCTTTTTACCGACACAGCCACTAAGCACGTCTTACCGTCACGAGCGCTCGACCCACAAGACCGTTGTGTTCGCCATTTTGACATATCGAATCTTTCGGTGTTGCCAGTAAAATATCAAACAATTATCTATTAAATTGAAACCTAACACTCGACCATCCTGACATCGTGCATGTCCTCATGCACGTAAGTTAATTAGCATCTAAAACCTAACACTCGGCTCATAATGATTTACACGTTATTTTTAAAACTTATACACTGTTTGAGAATCATTCTTTTCGCCAAAATATATAAATACAAATGAGAGAAAAATTATTATAATTTCTACTGATCATGATAATATGATGGTATGACGTAAACTCAATCTCAAAACATTTATTTCTATTAAACCATTTACAGATACTTTGAATTTTCAAAGAGTCGTCAGTTAGTCAGAAAGTTGAAGCTAGTCGCCCATTCCAAAACGTAGGTAGGTCTATGGAGAAGAACGGGCAAGAAACTCCACAGATACTCTTTTAAATCAAGATATTATAAAATTCTGTATACATTTTTCTTGTTGCTTCTATATGTGAGAACAATGTAGAGAAAAACAATATCAAACAATTCAAAATACCAGATTAAAGATAAGCCCTGGCAGTTAAGAAATGACCAGCCTCAACTGACGGCCCATCGTACACGAACATAACGGGTGGATAAGCACCATCGAACTCAACCATTTGAATGTGCATGACATACTCTCAACAGCCCTACTCTTTCAAGTCAACACAACTTCATAATAACATTATAAATGTCTACATGGTACTCACATTTGCATTTTTTTTCACGTTATAGTTTCTTATTCTACACGGAACTATTAAAATGCATTGACATTTGCTTTTAAACCTTTCTACATCTAAAAACTGCAAATAGCAACCAAGCAACTTCCGGAATAAAATATTAAATATAATTTTAATCAATTTTGCAATCGACTTCCGTTCACTAACTGGAGACGTATTTACAGCACCGGAATTCGGCTACAGAAATTTTCAAAACAAAATTGATAAAACATTTACAAAATAATCTGCACTCTAATTACATTACAACCAAAAGCTAACATTCAGCCTTCCTGACATCACGTTTGTCGTCAAACTATATAACACAATAAAATAAACACTATGTTTCTTGCTTTTTCAATCAATATTACAGAAGACTTGAATGTTTAGCGTTAATTATTACATTAATTAGAGCATCGGCTAACAAAATTCTCAGAAACTACGAAATAATTAGTTAGTGACAATTTACTCCAAAAACCCAGGAACCGCTTAAAAGGTAAGATATTACGTAAGCACATTTTGTTAATTTCTAATTTTCATTAGCTCATTCATACCTTTCAATATCAATTTACATCAGTCACTTATTGCACTGTAAGCTTAAGCACTATCACTTGTGAGCCATCGCACGACTTTCAATGAGCGACTCCTAATATGTAAATACCACATTCTGCATATGCCACACATTGCACCGCAAGCTTCACTGGTCAAGCACTCTCACTTGCCAGCCACTGTACGACTTCCAATAAGTAACATAACATCCAGCATATGCCAAACATTGCACTGCAAGCTTCACTGGTCAAGGACTCTCACTTGCCAGCCACTGTACGACTTCCAATGAATGGCCTATGCTTCGACTTCCATCTCCCAATCATTATATTTCTAGTAAGTATGTATTCGCTAACTTCGGTTCTTACTTTACTTATGTCCCTAACCAAATTGTCATGAGTCCAAAAATATTTCATTTTCAATATTCTCACTACTAAAGATTAAATTACGACCAGACAGAACTTCTGTTGGGGTTATAGTCTGATTACAAACTAAAATAATTCAATACCTTGACATTATTATCATAATTAACTTTACAAGCTCTAACCAGTAGCTTCTTACTAACCATAATTTTGTGAAGCTTCCTTATCACAAGCAAGAATACATAAATAGAATTATAAAGGCACGGTGGTAGTGAAACTTTGTACTAACCATGGTGACATAACTTGTGAATCTCACTTATAATGTGCTCACTATTTTATCAATGTTCACCAAATCAATGTCTTGAATACCTCTGGCAACAGGCCTTATCATGTCCTGAATACGAGTGGCAACGGGCCGCATTGCCCTGAATACCAGAGGCAACAGGCCCCACTATATCCTGAATACCCCTGGCAACAGGCCCCATTGTCCTGAATACCAGTGGCAACAGGCCACTATGTTCCATGATCTCATAATGCCAACAAGTTATATCAACACAAATCGAATCTCACAATCACATCCAATAACAGCTATATCATGTGCATCAAATTGTATAACAAAATCCCAAGTACCTTATTTGCTAATAACTGATTTTGACTAAATACCTAACTAAAATTATATATTATAATGAAAATATATTGAAGCAACGGCACCAATTACCATCACCAGGTGCACTGCACTGGCGTCCAGCTGCATAGGCGTATCCGCTTCACGCTGGCTCTCGCTGGCGCATGAGACTCTGACCACGGTGACTGCAACCTCCACGGCGTCGGCTATGATTGCGACCAGTTCCCGATTCTACCCTTGAATTGGTACTCTCTCCGGCCGGGGTCAAAATCCGGTGCCGTGAGAACGCTTCACCGCCGCGGAGCATTAACTGAAACTCATAACAACGGGTTTGACTCCTTTTCAAACAATCCGTGAAAAAATTAAAATCTTTCAATAGTTTTAATCTCTTCTACCCCCATCGTATGTGACCTTCACATGACCTCCAGTTTTGGAGTTTACCCATAAATCTCCAACTTTTGGAGTTCCCTATACTCCTCCAACTTTTGGAGTTTCTCCATACATCTTCATCTCCAACTTTTGGAGTTACCTATACTTCTCCAACTTTTGGAGTTTCCCCATACGTCTCCAACTTTTGGAGTTCTCCAACTTTTGGAGTTCCCTAAGCTTCTCCAACTTTTGGAGTTCCATATCTTCTCCAACTTTTGGAGTTTCCCCATACGTCTCCAACTTTTGGAGTTCCCTAAGCTTCTCCAACTTTTGGAGTTCCCCCCCATACGTCTCCAACTTTTGGAGTTCTCCAACTTTTGGAGTTCCCTAAGCTTCTCCAACTTTTGGAGTTCCATATCTTCTCCAACTTTTGGAGTTTCCCCATACGTCTCCAACTTTTGGAGTTTCCCCATACGTCTCCAACTTTTGGAGTTCTCCAACTTTTGGAGTTCCCTAAGCTTCTCCAACTTTTGGAGTTCCATATCTTCTCCAACTTTTGGAGTTTCCCCATACGTCTCCAACTTTTGGAGTTCCCTAAGCTTCTCCAACTTTTGGAGTTCCCCCCCATACGTCTCCAACTTTTGGAGTTTCCCCATACGTCTCCAACTTTTGGAGTTCCCTAAGCTTCTCCAACTTTTGGAGTTTCCCCATACGTCTCCAACTTTTGGAGTTCTCCAACTTTTGGAGTTCTCCAACTTTTGGAGTTCCCTAAGCTTCTCCAACTTTTGGAGTTCCCTAAGCTTCTCCAACTTTTGGAGTTCCCCAATACCTCTCCAACTTTTGGAGTACTCCGACTTTTGGAGATCTCTAAGCTTCTCCGACTTTTGGAGTTCCCTAATCTTCTCCAACTTTTGGAGTTCCTTAAGCTTCTCCAACTTTTGGAGTTTCATATCTTCTCCAACTTTTGGAGTTTCCTAAGCTTCTCCAACTTATGGAGTTCTCCAACTTTTAAACATCTTAAAGAAGTAGGACTCACGTGAAGACTGCGACTTCTACTTCGAAGACGCCTTGCACTGCCGCCGCTACGTGATCTCGATGTGGCTTCAGGTGTATGGCCACTTCGACTTCGAAGGCGCCTGTGACTACTATGCCTCACACCGCCTCTATCATGCGCTGTCGATCTAGCTTCAGCTGTGTAGCGCAATCGACCCCCAAATGGCGTTGATAGGCGCTGCGAGCTAGTCCCTCGATCGCGTGGCATGGTTCGAAATTCATAAAACAGAAGTAAATGGGTTAGAATTGGTAAATTAAACAAAACTTCACAAAAAACGTTATAAAAATATTTGCAGGGTATTTCGCAAATATCTCAGAAACGGTGCGTCTGAGCTCAAAAATGACCAAATTTCACCACCCTTTTATGAACCCCACGAAAGGGATAAGAATGCTAAATCCACAAAAAAAAACTTATTTTTCTGTCCTACCTTCGAATTTTATCACTGTCACAAACACATTAATTAAGCGTGATTTTAACGCTATTTAATTAATACTAATCACCAGGTTAAAGTTAAACACGTGCAGAACCACAAGGTAGCGTGGTAGGGCCACCCTTATTCTTAATTTACATTAACGATCTGCCAAATGTCACACAACACCCTATGATTATTTTTGCTGACGACAGCACAGCTATTTTTACTGGTGAAAATATGGATACCTTTGAAGCAGACGTAAATAATACCCTTAATGTAATAATTAACTGGCTCACAAATAATAACCTGGTCATCAATTTAGAAAAAACTAAATTAGTCACATTCCCGCGAAAGAATAAAAACTACTTCAACATTCAACATGATGGTACAGTAATTGAACAAGTCACACAAGTGTACAATTTTTAGGACTTTGGATAGATAATGATATGACATGGCAAACACACATTGACACAGTATGCAGTAAACTGAACCAGTAGGTACTCATATGCTCTATATAAATTATCCAAAATTGTCGATCTATCAGCTCTATTAACTGCCTATCATGCCTACGTATCATCAACCTTAAAATAGGCTATTATATTCTGCGGCAACGCCACAAACAAAGAATTAGTGAAAAAGCGCAAAAAAGATGCGTTCGCGCAATGGCTGGTATCTTTGTTCCAGAATCGTGCGAACCATATTTTTAAAAGTCTAAAATTTTAACCTTTCCATCAGCTTATATCTATGAAGTTGCAGTATTTATTAAAATAAATAAAAATCTATTCGGTGAACTGAAATCAAAAAGGTATACACTGAAAATATCTAGTATACCACAAAGAACTGCTCTTATGGGCAAAAGTTTTTTTGGAATGGCATCTAAAATTTACAATAAGATACCTGTGGACATTTTAAGCACCAAGGAACTGCCACTATTTAATCATAAATTGCGTAATTTTTTTAATTGACAAAGATTACTACACGATCCAAGATTTTCTAAATAATTAGTGCCTACTACAATCTGTCACTATAATTGTTATTTTCTAAGATTTACTTTTATGTGATGCCTAAGATATTTAATTTTTTATTTTTTTACTGCATGTTGATATAATTATTTTATGCCTATTAGGCAGGACATAATGGAACTTTAATTTACCTAACATCTGTATGTATAACCCATGCCCACAATAAAAAGATTTGATTTGGTTTGAGAAAACTATTTTGAAGCACTTGTAATGTATAAATAGGCGTGTACTTTCCACTTCTGAACTGTAATAATAAGCTACCCTTGCTCTAAAATACTGATTTAATACCGAATATAATTATCAATATTTCAAGGATAAGGAAAATAATATGAAACACCAAGATACTTTGTCAGTCATTTATATTACTTTGCCAACATCAAATTCAATATTCTACACCATACCATCACATCTCCTATTCCCCACATAATATTACAATTCAATCAGTATTCTAATATTTACCATAAAACTAATAGGTTACCTTAATTTACAGTAGATCTCCAACCAATACTATGCCAATCTATCTTTTTACCGACACAGCCACTAAGCACGTCTTACCGTCACGAGCGCTCGACCCACAAGACCGTTGTGTTCGCCATTTTGACATATCGAATCTTTCGGTGTTGCCAGTAAAATATCAAACAATTATCTATTAAATTGAAACCTAACACTATATTAATGACTTGCCTTACCTCATAAAGGATAACCATGATATAGTGTTGTTTGCGGATGACACTTCACTTTTGTTTAAACTTAAACGTCAGCAGCTGGTTACTGACGATGTAAATAGCGCGATCTCAAAAGTAGTTCACTGGTTCAATGTTAATAATTTACTTCTTAATCAAAAAAAAACCAAATGCATTAAGTTTACCCTACCTCATGTTAGGCAGGTGAAAACTAATGTGTTAATAAAGGGCGAAGAATTGAATCCTGAAGATAGCACAGTTTTCTTGGGCTTAACTTTGGATGCTAAGCTTCAGTGGGGCCCACATATAGATAAATTGTCAAAAAAGCTAAGCTCCGCAGCATATGCTGTTAGAAAAATTCGTAATTTGACTGACATAGAGACAGCCCGTTTAGTGTACTTTAGCTATTTTCATAGTGTAATGTCGTACGGTATTCTGTTGTGGGGAAATGCCGCTGACATTCAGACTATCTTTGTTTTGCAGAAAAGAGCTGTTCGATCAATTTATAAATTAAGTCCGAGACAGTCTCTCAGAGATAAATTTAAGGAGATTAATGTAATGACTGTGCCTTCTCAGTATATTTTTGATAATCTTTTATATGCCCATAAAAATATAAAATTGTTTAAAAAATACAGTGATATCCATAACATAAATACTAGAAACAAACACAAATTTGTTGTACCTACAACAAGGCTCAAGAAAATAGGTGGCTCGTTCAGATGTCAATGTATACGCTTTTATAATAAACTTCCAAGCCACGTACAAGATCTAAGCCTTAATAAATTTAAATCATTCATTAAACGTAAGTTGTGCCAGAAAGCTTTTTATACCGTTAAAGATTACATTGAGGACAAAAAGGCTTGGGATTAAGCTGCTCCAATTATTATTTTTATTTTTTACTTTTGGAACTTTGTTTATTTTGCAAACTTCAAAATTATATACACAATGACATGAATATTTACTTTGTTAAGTATAACATTATTATTATTTTAATTAATGTGAATGTGAGGACTATGTAGCTCATGTATATATATTTATTTAATTTTCTCAGTTACTACTAATGATAATCTGGCAGTTTTGAGTACTTTATGCGGCCTACCCAAATGTCCTTTCTATGGTATTGTTCGTCGAATCGTTGAGCTCCTTTTAAGTTCTGAGTTGAGCTGCACAATTACTGAAAAATGCGTGCACTGACTGGACAGGTCCACTCAAATCTGTATGGTTCTTTCCTCAAAAGATCATTTCAGACACAAATCTACATGGTCCTCATATGAAATGCTCTGACCAAGATTATTTCTGGGTTTTTTATTTTATTATATACACATTGACATTAATGATTTTTATATATACAATGACATGAATATTTACTTTTAAAGTATTATATTATTTTAATTATTGTGAATGTGAAGACTATATGGGTCATTCCTTTTTGTTTTGTTTTTAATTTTTTTCTCAGTTAGTTTTAATCATGGTCTGACAGTTTGAGTAATTTATGTGGCCTACACAAATGTCCTTTTTTTGGTATTGTTCGTCAAATCGTTGAGCTCCTTAAATTCTGAGTTGAGCTACACGATAAATGACAAATGCGTGCACTGACTGGACAGACCCTCTCAATCTGTGTGATGCTTTCCTCTAAAGACCACTTCAGACACCAATCCACATGGCCTTCACATGATCTGACCAAGATTATGTCTGGACTTTAAAAGAGACTGTGACCTCTGAGTTTGTTTCGGCCTTTCTTCTCAGAGTAGTCAGATAGGAAACGCCGACCTCATCTAGTTTTTAAAATATGATTGACGTGTAAAAGTGTTTGTACAAACCTACTTACAGAAATAAAATCATTTATCATTTATCATTTATCATGTATAGGGGGCGAGCCTATTGCCATCAACCGGGCACAAATCCAGACTCCGGGCTGCTATTGAAAAATTCCAGATAGATTGTATTTCTTTCATTCGAATTCTGGACCCTTTCCATAATCTCTTTGTTATTTTTTGTACCGCTTCCCTATGATCAGATTTGTTCTTTTGGTATCTCTATTGGTCTCTCATAACAACGACCTGCCTCACCAATGCTTTGTCTATTTATCAAAGTTAAACTTTTGGGCACCCCAAGGAAATGCCATGAAAATCATTCCCAGAATTCCTGTAAACTCGAGCTTTTTTGTTGAAATAAAAACATTTGACCGAGTTGGAAGCCAAATTTTGTGCGTATTGTTTTTATAACAACGTACCTACACCCTAAATTATAACGTTTTGTTTGAGATAAGGGCCTCCAATAGACCGAAACTCGAAACAAAAAGGTTTGTCTGAATAATATTTATAGGTTTGTTCTTGTTGGAAACAATTTGCCGCTCAGTTACGCCGCCTCCGTATAATTTGTCAGCTGAATGCACTTTTACTCTGTTGCCAAGTGATTAAAGCTACCATTAAACGATGTTAAAATAAAATGGTCGCGAACGGTCTTTTGATGTTTTTTGGTTGTTTTTAATTATCTACCTACTCTTAAAAGGAGATATTGAAACGTTTTTGTCGCGTGAAAAGTTTCATGTTTTTTCATTTTAGCAATTTTATTGTGTTCGTTCATAAAAGTCAATTTTCAATCTCTGGGATGACACACTTTTTAAATTTGTTTGTCACTGAAAAATTGAACAAATAAATTAACTGAAGCATAAAATTTTAGCTTTGTTTTTATGCATCACTTTTGCGCAAGGTTCAAAATAACATTTAATTTCTTATTGAAAATTTCTCTGAATTTCACTTTTATACCTAATCTAAGCCATTTCTCTGTCTCGAATTGCCTTAAAGCTTACTCGCGTAAGGAATAAAAACGCGCAGGATTAGTATAAGTTCAGCTGGCAAAGCTCGGTAACTAAATTTAACACTAAGCTTGATATTAAAGAAAAACTTAGGGCATGCCCTTATCGTCCCTAGCAGCCTGTAGAAGTTTCTCAAAGGAAAGCTTAAACCTCGTTCTAGAACGAACTAGAACTAGCAAGCTGTCACAATTCATTGTTATGAACGTAATGTTCAGAAGCTTATTGCTACTCGTACGTCGAGCAGTATTGGCGCGACTTTCGACCGTAGTAAAAATGTTATATAATGTTATGGTCTCGTAGTATTGTAAAAACAAAATGGCATGTGGTGGAAACCAGTGGGGAAGAAATAATATTGATATGATTAGTATTGAAGTACTTATAGAGTGTTCATTTTGAAAGTGGGCAACAAAGTCAAATAATTTATTTCAATTAGGCACAAAAAGGCACTTTTGAACGTCAAAAACAAAAAATAGAATTGATTCTAGTCGCCCCTTCCAAAAGGTAGTTTTCGTATGGAGAAGAATGGGCAAGAAACTCCACCGTTACTCTTTTAAAATGTTTTACAATATTTTGTATACATTGATTATATAATTATATGTGAAGACGATGCACCTGGAATAATATTACTGTACCACAATAGTTAAAAATAATTAAAAATGAAGCAATGACAGAAAAAGTAATAATTATGTAATGGATAGATGGTGTTCACATATTTACAAGCATTGTAAAAGTAGGTACCTATACGATATTCCTAAAAAAATTACAAGTGATACTAATTAGTCAGTGTGTGAGTAATCACAGAATGTAAAAAAGAAAATAATAATGTTATAATATTTAATTACACAATTAAATTAGCAACCAGTTTGATTTTGTCCAGACTCTAAATTGTCCTATGGAGCTAGACCAGCATGCTTCCAAGCATTCTTATCTAGAATATAATCCTCTAATTTGTAATATGCTTGTTTACAAAGAGTACTTTTAATGTGAGCTTTAAATTTTCTTTCAGTTAACTGTAATATATCACAAGGTATTTTGTTGTAACATTTAACACAGTACCCCATAAAAGATGTTTGTACTTTGGATAATCTGAAAAATGGTTGATCTATTTAATCTTTATTTCTAGTATTAAAATTATGTCTTTCACTTATTTTCTTAAAAAGATGCAGATTTTTCCTTACATACATAATATTTTCATAGATGAATTGGCAAGGTACCGTCATAATATTAATCTTTTTAAATAGTTCCCTGAGAGATTCGCGACGACATAGATTATAAATGGCTCTGACAGCCCTCTTTTGTAGGGGTGCTTGGACAGGAAACCTCCCCGTGTGCCTGGGGGCTGGAGTTCCCTTATGGATGCGTCCGGGGGGAAGGCCAGTCTCCGGGACGGTGCACCCTGGGGTACGGACAATGACTCCCCAGCTAGGGGTCTCGTTGTCCGTATGCCAATATCCTGTCGGAGGATAACGCTCTAACGGGTACTCACTAGGGAGCACTCGTTGAGCAGCGTTAGAGTAGGAGCGGGCTCGGCGTGCACTAACCCTGCCGTCGGGCGGGCAGGAGGAAGTCTTTTCTCCTGTCACCGCTGGTCTCGTAGCCCCGAAGAGTGTCAAGGTCATGTCTCTGGCATTTGACGGGGGTCGAGGGTCTTGGCTTAACCACCCGGGCCGCGAGGTAGAAAACCTCTATAAAAAATCACCCCAAACCTCCAAGCGGCGGCGCACCGTGAGGGAGGTTGGTAGCTTGATTAATGGGTAGCTTAATTAGTCATTAGTGCGAACCACACAATTTTGAGAAGATAAAAAGTTTATACTCGTGGGAACTAATATGGTAAAAAATAAAAACAAAAATAAAACGACGCAAAGGGAGGGGAGTGATGCGGGGTCGGAGTCCGACGCTGCATCGGGCGCAGAGGGCTCCAGCTCGGGGCGCGAAGTGGTGGGGGCGGATGGAATCATCCGGAAATTCTTCCGGAAGCGCCCCAATTCGGATGATGGTGAGTGGTCCTCCGCCGACAGCAGGCGGAAAATGCACACCAGCCGGCGGGGTAAGGCCCAAGAAAAGGGGAAAGGTGTGGGTAGAGGGCTCACCACCAAGAAGGCTGGTGAGTCAAGCCAGGCCGGTCCAGTCGAACAGGCCCGGCGAACCGAGAGTCCTGCCACGGAGGAGCACCACCCGGGAGAGACCAGCAGTGGGCCGGTCCTCTCAGAGGCCTCTGGTGGTGAGCCGGACGTCGCTGGCGGCGGTGACAAGCCGCAGCAGGAAGCCAGGTTTGCGGAGATCGTGGAAGCCGCGATCAGGGCGGTGGCCTTGAAGAGGATTCAATCCTCTAAGGACAAGGCCATACCCGCGGCCGCGGCCTCTATTTTGGCGGCAGCGAAGGAGCTGCACTTTGGGCCTCCGTCGGACGGTATGTCCGAGATGCGGGCGGAGGTCGCAAAACTGACTGCCGCCATGGAGCTTCTCCGAAAAGAGAACGAGAAGCTCCGAGCGGACCTGGCTGGGCTGCGAGCAGCCGCCCCTCGGGAGGCGCCGCAGGGAGGGGAGCGGCATGGGCAGGGGCCCGTGCCTGTGCCTACTGAGGACCGGGTTCTGGCCCTGGTGCGGCAGGAGATGGCATACGGTGGAGGTCTGCCCGGCTTGGGCGGAGCAACGCCGTGTTCTCGTAGAGGCGATCGGCGGCGGTGATCTCTCGCGTCCGGCCCTGGTTCAGGCCATGGTACGGAGCGAGAGGAAATGGCAGGCCGTCACCTCCTTCTGCGAAGCGGTAATGCTCGCGAAGGAGGAGGCGGAACGCGTGAGGGAGAGGCAAATTTCGCGCCCTCACGCCCCTAACCGCCGCAGGAGGAGACGCCCGGGGCGGGAATCGCGAGCCGATTTCCGGCCACCGTAGGCGCGGGCTTGCGGACGGTGAGCAATGGGTAGCTCGCTGTCCGATAAGGACCAAGCCCGGGTCGACGGCGCGTTGTGTTCCACGCGCGCCTCAAAGAGATGTCAGCAGAATTGAAGGGGTCCACTAGGGCCAATGCCTGCCGGGGGTTCGAAGAAAACCGATCGGGAAATCGTGGCCCCCGGCAACAGGGCAACCGAAGGAACACCGGTGGGTCTTAGTCAGTAAGAGTCTGACACGCCCTCCCGCTCCGCCCAGAGCGGGAGAAGTTATTTGATAATTTCCCACCCAAAAAAAAAAAAAAAAGCCCTCTTTTGTAAAATAAAGATGGATTCAATGTCAGCAGCCCGACCCCACAGTAAAATGCCATATGACATAATGCTGTGAAAGTAGCTAAAATATACCAAACGCGCGGTTTCTATATCTGTTAACTGTCTTATCTTTCTAACAGCATAAGCGGCCGAGCTTAGCCGCCCCGCAAGAGATGTTATATGAGCGTACGTGCGTGATTCCTAGGAAAACTGTTTGATTAATAAATTCCAGTTTTTCTCCATTCAATATGATGTCACATTCGCTACTTCTAACATTCGGTAATTTAAATCTAATGCATTTGGTTTTTTTCTCTCAGCAACGTCTCGCAACGTCGCAAATAGATGTCAAATATTTCGCAATATTACTGTATGGAAATATGAAATTAACTAGCTGCGCCTCGCGGTTTAACCCGCGTAAGTCTCGATCCTGTAAGAATATCGGGATAAAAAGTATCCTATGTGTTAATCCAGGTTATAAACTATCTGTGTGCCAAATTTCATCCAAATTGGTCCAGCCGTTTGAGCGTGAAGAAGAGACAAACATACACACACACACTCACAAACTTTCGCCTTTATAATATTAGTAGGATATGGCTAACTAGTGAACTCAAATATTGATTATGAAATGCAATAATTAATATCGTAATACCGAATATTTAGTCGTACATGTAAAAAAAAGTATTTGGGAACTATCCAAATCCTTTTTTTACACCTAAAACGGTTACAACGTCAAATTGAGTGTTATAATTGCAATTTATCACTAGTTAGCGATATATCTTATTTCCAAACAGTAATATTGCCAAATTAATTAAAACAGGTAAATATTTGACAGCTGTTTGCGACGTTGCCAACTTTTAGAATGAACGCTCTTAAGAATGCAATGCAAATGCAATTGGGGAAAATTTGATAATATAAATGATGTGACGACAAATTATAGGTCAATAGAGAAACTCATTTTATTTTATTCACTGATAATATCGCGTCTTCAGAATTTTTTGCCGATTTTTCGAACTGCAAAACTCTTACAGACACGATTAGAAAGAGTACAATGGGAAATTTAACAATCAAGGATAATTTTAAGCCCTTTGGAAGGTTTTTGTGTGCCCCGCTGTCTTCGTCAGTCCTTCCCACCCCAAAATATACGTAAATCGGATTAAAATAAAAGAATAAAATTCATTCGACAGACACTTCTTAAATTTTCAATTTAAAAACGCCAATTAATAGAACACCTTCCACAGTTTGAATAATATAAGAAAAAAATCGTTGTTGATTGAAAATTCAACAAAGATAATTAATATTCTTAATGTTCAGATATTTTCTTTATGAAGTTTAAAGAGGTTCTATTCTTCTTTCAAAAATTTATCCTTGAGACGAAAATCTTTAATCAAAGGACGAATTACAGTTTTTTTAATATTTGAGTTTTCGGTTTTATTAATTCAAATCTACGAAAGATATAATGATATAAGTAATATGGAAATGGTTAAAATTTTCTGAACGCCGTTCGTCGACAATCAAGCGTGCAGATCAATATTAATATCAACTAATGGTCCTCACATACAGTGTCCGGTAATTAATGAATAACCATGAAAGTGATTATAGAAGAACTTATGGCCGTTCAAAAAAACTCAAGCAGGATTAAGAGACATGTTTTTATAAGTTGTAGATCTTATTTATTTTAGACTATGGAAAATTAGGGTAAATGTAATATCTAATGTAATATGTAGATGGTTGATTCTAAAAACCATTCGTCGACTACCAAACGTGGAGGTAAATATTTTATCACAATAATATTTAAACAACAGAGGAACTCGTGGCTAAGTAATAACAGGCGCACTGTTCGATCCATCAGGTTAAGCTACGCTTGCCGGGGTTGGTTAGTGGATGGGTGACCATCTTTACATACCGAGACTCCTCCGTGCCTCGGAAAGTACGTTAAGCCGTTGGTCCCGGCTGTCATTCGTGGATCTTTGACAGTCGTTACGGGTCGTCAGAAGCCCGAAAGTCTGACAAACAGTCTTACCAAGGGGTATCGTATTACCCAGTTACTGGGTTGTGGAGGTCAGATAGGCAGTCGCTCCATGTAAAATACTGGTATTCAGCTGCATCCGGTTAGACTGGAAGCCGACCCCAACATAGTTGGGAAAAGGCTAGGCAGATGATGATGAATAATATTTAAACAGCTGCTAAGATATGCAATAATAAGTAAACGAAATAATAATAATATTTTTTATATCGAAATAAAGAATCCATAGAGTGTTATAGTAACATAATGTTAAAACAACTTATTATCTACTTAGTGTTAGTACCAATCACCCTCTGCATAAACTGCTTTACAATTTTATTGAAGAGCTCTTCGCTACAGTTCTTAGGATGCTGCTTTTACTATCTCTAGCTTATACATTTCCTATGGTTTGTTTGTCATTTCCACTGTTAAAGAAAAAGAAAGAAAATACGTTTATTAGCGGTAAACATGACGCAAAGAAAGAAGTCAAACACAAAAAGAACAAGTTGGGGGAAAATATGCGTCACATCCACGCAAAACGGATATCGCTCAGCATGTTTACTAACATAGTTGTTAAGATATATTGTTACTAACATTTCTGAGTCTTGTTACTTGTTAATTTAAATAAAATAAATAAATAATGCTGCGGCCCTATGTGAGACAGAGACACAGCGCTGGTTTTTAGCGACAGCCGTCGTTGACGTGCTGACGTCGATCGGTGCAGTATATATACAATGAGATACAAAAAATAAAATAACTATTTAACTGTTCTGCTGACTTTTATTCTCACTAATGTAATAACCTCCAATACGGCAGTTTCAATTGTTAAATGTGGTCATCGCTGGAGATTTATTAGCGGGTTAACAATATTATCTAACTAATTGAATTCTGTAACGGGTGAATGACTGCGGTTAATTAAGGTCTGACCATCATTCCAATCAGCGGAACTCACTGACCTTTATAGAAAACAGAACAGTTGAGTGAGCTATAATATCATCTAATATTATTGATTTGTTTTGTTCACCTTAAAAATAGGTCATCTCAAATCATATTTAAAAGAGACCGAAAAGATATTTTGAAGTGAAAATCTCATAAGGCGCGTTGGGCATTTTTGAGATGGGACTTAACCATTGATTTCGCGACACTGTGACGACACCAGCTTTTGACCATTAAAAAGACATCAACGCGTTGATTACCGCGGTGCCGACTTTTTTCAAGTTTTCAGTTCTGTCGGCACTCCCGTAGTGCCACTGTTTTTTTTTTAGATTTACGGATTAAATAAAGAAATTTGTAGAAGATATTGTGGATAGTAAAGAATTGGCTGAAGTAATATTTTAGAGAATTTTAGAGAAACATATACCTCCCTAGGTAGATACCTAATAAATATGACGGCGCACCAAGTGGCGTCATCTAGTTTTCAACGAAGCGAAGTTACTAGAAACCAAAGAAGAGGTCGGATAAGAGTGACACTGGCTGATTACTGTCATTTATCGCAACCCTCTGGTTGTCGAAGCAGCCAATTATGTCCCCTCTAACATTAGTAGAATTCGCCGCCCTAGGCATGTACTTTCCGACCCAGATGACCCCATTATACTTCTCCAGGAGAAAAATAGGACCACCACTGTAGTTTACAAAAAATAGACGCTTCCCGTCATTCCGACCTCGCCGCCGAGGTCCTCCGTGACCGCGCCCCCGAGTAAATGATACTCCCCTCCGACCCTTGCACAATAACGAGGTGCCAGCAGTTGTTGCAGCTGAGCACGGAGCTGTAAATTCCCCGAATAATAACCATGATGAAAATCTTATTTTGATCCAGCCTGTCCCATCTTGCTGTCCTCCCCCCAGCGACGCCCTAAGCCGAGGTTCGTACCCCACAGGGGGTGCCCTCAGCGAGCGATCGCCTAGTTTTAATTTAGTGTAGCTTTTTGCCCCTGTCTGGAGGCTTTGAGTGTAGAAGCTTAAGGCAGCCACAGGAAAGTCCGGTTAAGCAGCCATGACCTTAGTGGTCAACAGCGAGCTGCAATAAAAAAAAAACGTGTGGCACTCGGGGACTGCTGCGGTAAAGCTATTGCATAGCATTTGTAACCTCCATACTTCCTATTTGTCAACGCTACACTTGGGATGATGATGGATGATGACATAAAACAAAAATTACGTTCCCATGACAACGTGATTACATGGTATCCGTCATTACATGGTAGGCGGAGTGGGGGTGTTAGGTTTTTTTCGTTACGGAGTTTCTTGATTCGGTCGCCGCGCTCAAAGCCCGCGATAAAAGCTATGCAATAGCTTAAAAACTGTAATTCATTGTCACTTTAGCAGAGAGACGACGCATCGATGGTTGCGTGGCGGCTCTCTTCTGATGACAGATGATGTCAGGGAAGCCGCTGTCGTACCACGTCGACGACGAACTGCTTTATTCCGGCACAAGCCTGATGATATTGAAGCTGCTGCAACCACTTCTGGTAAAAAGTATCCTGTGCCGATAAATAGATCATTGATGGATAGTGAAATAAAATTGTTAATGCAATGAATTGGAAGAAGATTACAAATGAAACATAATATACGAGCAGTTAAAACACAACTTTATTACATCACAGTTCATTAAATAGTTAATAATAACATACAAGGTTATTCAAGAGAGAAATATTACATCTTCATTTCAGCAGATAGTACGAGAATCGATAGCAATATAATACAGTGCTCTCCAACTTCTAACGCAGGCAAGGCCGATAGATACTGCCATTATAGGAACATAAAAGTAAGCAGTAATATTCTTGGAAAAATAATGATGTAAAGATAGTATTTGGTATATTATCTGATCGTTAACTATGCTCTATTTATTTAGGCAGTCTTAGCAAATAATTAGTGGGTTGTGACGTAATAGAAAGTGAATTATCATGGATCTAAGAAGTGGCTAATTTAAGTCTAAGCTTATAAACCGTCAGCCTTAAAAGTAAGATTGAACTGGCATCTTCTGGGCACGCTCATTCCATCGTAGACCTCATCTATCGCTTTCCATCAGGAGAAGTCGAAGTCAAGAGCAGGATCATTTTAATAATAAAAAAAACAGTGGCACTCCGGGAATGCCGACAGAAGTGAAAACTTGAACAAGATACTTGAAGAAAAATACTTGTATAGAACATTGGTCAGTAATCTTATATAAATAAAGAGCACAATTGCGTTTACAAAAATGAGGCGTCGGTAACGGTGTCGCGAGTTCAATTGTTTTTTCCCATCTTAAAAATGCCCAATGCGCCTAAAGAAGTTTTTACTTCAAAAATAAAAAAATAAATTGTATGTGGCCATGACCATATTTCAGTATAATAGTGTAAGTGGGTGTAAATTCTGTTATGTGCTTTGGAAGTACGAGTATGTAGGTACACTTTTTCTCGTTTCAATATGATCGTCTCCTAAACATAAGAACTTTGTAAGATGATCATTCTTATATAAAAAAGTTAACCCTTTTATGTTTTTCCTCTTTCCGTCGATTTACGTCAAACAATGGTGATGGAATACTTACAACAACAAAGGAACAGGATAAACAATAATCCCACGAGAGATTTATCTCGCTCCATAAAATTTGTGAAATTGACTCAAATGTCAGGAATCTCAAATATATTTGAGATTTCTGGTATTTGAGTGATTTGTAAATAGAAGTAGAATTAGATATAATCCTCTAAGGTATATTACTCTCGAATCTCCACACTATACGTCAAACAATTCCCTACAAAATACACAAAATAACACTTATTTATAAATAAGCTTTTTGATATCGAAAAACCCAGTTAAACATATGAGGGAAAAATAGGGGTGGAAGCGAACGATAAATCGGTTAGTGTACTGAAATTGTTTACTGGCCAGTATTAATATTAACATTTAAAACAGAGGCGTGGACACGCATTTTATGTTGTGAAAATCCGTGCTTTTCCCTCGCACGCTAAATAATGTATTTATACATATTTTACTGTAAAATAAATTTGTATATGATGTGATAATGTCTCAATAATTTTATTATAGCACTCAAACAAGTTAACTTGTTTTTATTTGTATATGATCTCTGGTTTTCTGTTTTTTCTTAGTACTTGAATAACCACGAACCATTTAGTAAAGATTTTTTCCGGAAAATTGTACAACGGTACGCTCTCAAGTGGTCCCGCAAACTCAATAAAACACAACTGTGTATGGTCGCGACACTACAAAATTGTGGTACACAGATACGAGTATTCGCGGTGGAAAAAAAGGAAAAAGAAAGAATACGCACTGTGGCTTATAAATCTCGGCGAGTAAGATAACGCGAAACGAATAGTAGCTGTAGTGTCACACGGAATTGTTTTACAGCCAGAAAATGGGCTTGTTTATGTTTTGGAATTACTATAAATTTCTGTCCTAGGGTCTGCGAATTTAGATGAGATTTATCAGGAAATAACGTGCGTATTCCAAAACGTACGAAATTTCCTGCTACATCTGCTGAGTAATTGCGTAACACACAAAACGACAATCGATCACAATGCCTTTTAGGAGTAGTGGTGGCCGAGTGGTAATAATTTGATCACCACTGCTCTCAAAACGGTGAAGGAAAGCATGTTCCAAAACTAAAAATTCTAAGAAATGTGACATCTACCAACTTACACTGAGCTCGCGTGGTAGATCCCACTCCCTCTCCAAGAGAGGAGGCCTGTGTCCCAGCAATGGGAACATTATACGCTGATTATGCTGTTCATCTTGACATGTCAGATACGTTCATTGCGTTATTTACGTCTTTGAGCGGACGAATTTTTCATACCTTTGAAGCAATGGATTAGGAATATGCTTCAAAATGGATTGTGAATGAAAGCGTGTTACGCAATTAGGATGCATTTTCGATTAAATAATGTAACGCTGTTTACTCGCCGATATTGTTCAGTTTTAAGGGCCCTAAAAACTGAATCTTATTTAAGTACTATACCGTTTAAATTTTATATTTCAAGCAGGTGAATTTCACAACTCTTTTTTTAAATTTCTTCGACACAAGTGTCGTGAAAGTTTCTGTCATAAAATATCTATAAAATATTTATGGCGGTCCGGTGCCTTTGTATAAAAGCGATTTAACGAATTCTTAAAATTTTACAGCAATCGCTACTGTTTATACGTTGGTTTCTTTATTTATCACTTTTTTTAAATGTAAAAGTGCTTCATATTTATGATTATATAAAAATAGAGAATAGATAAAACATGAAAGTAACCTTTTTTTACTACCAAAGATAAATTGTTATTTACTTATAATTTCTTTCAACATAAAGTAAAAACCATTGAAAATTATTTGCTTTGTCATTTAAGTGTACAGAGAAAATGGCTTGATTTAGAATATAAATCAGGAAGCAACAATAAAAAAATAACAACGAAATTTGCCAAAAAAAAAAAATCCCATTCAAATATATCAAATTAAATTGCGTCTACATAAAAATTGAGATGAGAAATTAAATTGTTCGAATTTTTCTAACAAGCGGATATGGATGAAAAGAGGGGCGCGGGAGTAAACAATAGCTTTGTGAGCCTTATGAATAGTCGCCGAGTGTTGAAAGAATAATTGGCTCTTTTGTTTTTCCCCCGGACATACCTATCCATCAATACGTAGACGTGTTTCAATCTCTGTCAGCTTTTGTTTTAATTCCTCTCGTTGAAATATTAATCTGGATCAACTGGAATTACTGAGTGCACGCTTTTTAATATTAAATGTTTGTTACGGACACCGCTTCAGGTTTTTAATTGTCATTTAAATTACATTTATTCAGATAGTTTATTTGCCTATACAAGGTGGCAGGGACATCGACGAGAAAACTTTTACCATGGATTCAGTACATGATTCTGAACCCCGCTGCGTTGAAATTTTTCGTCGGTTATAAAAAAAAAATCTGCTCTTTCATAGAAAAGTGCAATACCTACGCGGTCAAAATGTATGGAACAGCTCATTTTTTTTTTTAAATGACGGACGAAAAATTTAAATGCGGGGGTTTAGAATCATGTACTGAATCCATGGTAACAGTTTTCGCGTCGATGTCCCTGCCACCCTGTATACAACGTGGAAAACATAATTTCTTGGCAAAATTGAAACATAGCGTGGGTAGGTCGAAGTGGTTTTTTACGATTTTCCTAAAGAATATACGGTATGCTCTAAAAAAGGATGAGCGAAAATAAAATATACATTCCAGCACGCTCGAAGTAGGCTTTATATGTATAATAGACAAGTATTTGGACGTAGTAGCGTGCGCATAAAATTTTACTATCACGAGACGGCATAAATACACATTACGTTGAGCAAAGTGTCCCTGTTCCAACCTTTAACCTTTAGTTGTCCGTTAGCAGTATCTATAGGTAGCGGATCCCTCAGGACGAGAGATGTCGTCTTCGTATGGGGAGCGTCAGCGGGTATACAGTTCGGTTTACGGCCGTCTCGACCTAACAAGATCCCTGTCGCCCGTTACACCAATTTATTACGCCCTTAGAAGGGATTTATACTTTTTGCGGTAGTTTCTGTCCGTAGCACGCGTTCTAGGTCCGTAACGTATTATCTACGAGAGTGGCTCATTTTGTATCTGGCAGATGTGGGCGGCATCTGGTGCTGATGTCTTGTGTCCGGCGACGGTTAGTGAGTCCCATTTAGGGTGGCAACTAAAAAGTGATGTCGTAGTGTGGACTAAGTTATGATTTTAGTTGGGTTCTTTTGTTTACATTTGATGACTGATCAAAGGAGTTTTTTTAAATAAAAATAACATCATGCTTGAAAAGAAGCTTTAATTTAACTTTTCTGTACTATACTTATTCTTACGGTATAAAAAAAAACAACCGACTTCAAAAAAACACTACAAAGTTAAAAATAACTTTAATTTCGGAAGTCGGTTTTGAATTTTCGTTTATTGTCACCGACTTCCGAAATTAAAGTTATTTTTCACTTTGTAGTGTTTTTGGTAGTCGGTTGTTTTTTTTTTGTAAAAAGTTTTTATTTTTCACTTTTTAGTTATGGTGGTTACACAAATTCGAAAACCACTACCTGCTATGTAAATAACAGTGACAGGAACTTTTCATATCATCCACATACTGAGTGGAAAAGTACGTATTATTGAAGCTAACTCAAAAACTATCGAAGCAAAGTTAATAAAATTTATATGGGACCACCTCGAGAGTATACCCTTTCAAACAAAAAAATAATTTTCAAAATCGGTTCACAATTAACGGAGTGGAAATACATAAAAAAAGAAACATACGCGACGAACATAATAACCTCCTCCTTTTTGGAAGTCGGCTAAAAAAAGAAGTGAATAAGTAAAAGTTATTAATTCTAGGTGTGTGTGTTAGAGACCGACTACGGTAAGAAAACTAAGCGACAAGAACAACGTTAAAAAAAAACAAAAAAAAAATTAACATCTATTAACTATGAATTTCAATACTCATACCTAGATAAACATAAACGCCCTATTAATTAAAACCAGGTTTAATGTACAATGAGTACAGCGTGCGGATAGCTATCTATGAAGTACAAGGGGAAAGTTTTTCAGTGGTTTCAGGAAGTTGGCGACGCGCCACGATGGGACTTGTCGCGCGCCGCACCAGGGTTGCCATATCCGAAAAGAGGCGAAAAAAAAGCACATGAATTGTTGCAGAGACAAAAATGGAATGGAGAAGCATGGGCACGTATTTTTTGAGAAAATAGGCACTTCAGTTTAACGGTTCGTGCATTTTGTTGCTAAGAAATGATACTAAGATAATAATGTTGTTTAAAAAATTACGAGTTTTGACAGTAAAATAAAAATCATGCACAGGAAACTCACTTTTTAGAGGGTTGATTTTTTTATTGTTTTCCCTTTGCACGTAATATTTTTTTTTTGTATCGAAGAACGTAACATTGGCACGTACTTTTTTCATTACTGCGAAATGAAATATACCAAGTAATTGAGTATGCAAGCCTTGTTTCGCCAGCATCTGCTACTCGGAACAGATTGAGTAATTAGCATAATCCCGACATTTTTGATACATAGCCCCGGGTTAAAGAGGAAACTAGAACACAGCGAAGTGCTCGGTGACAACCCTGCGTGACGCGGCGATATCTCGCCTGATGACGTCACTAGTTTATGTTCCATGGAATACGAATAAGGATTTATTAACTCCACGATAAAGTAAATTAATTATAACAGTAAATTTATTTGGGAACTACGAAACTGCTTTTCAAGCGAATTGGGATCTTTACAGAATAGCACTACTGTAGTGCTATTCTGTAAAAATCTCACCGTGATATCTTAGGTGAAGTGAACTGCCAATAGTGTCAATTCTTAGTAACTGACAGCTCACTCCACGCTCACTTCACCTAAGATAACACGGTGAGATGGTTACAGAATAGCACTACAGTGCTATTCTGTTAAAATCTCACCGTGAACGCTTAGGTGAAGTGAGCTTGAAAGTGAGCTATCAACAGGTCAATACCTGCAGTGCTATTCTGTAAAAATCTCACGGTGAACGCTTAGGTGAAGTGAGCTTGAAAGTGAGCTGTCAATAGTGTCAATCCCTAGCATATGATGGAATGACAGTTCACTTCACCTAAGCGTTCACGGTGAGATTTTAACAGAATAGCACTGCTAGTATTTGGTGGAATGACAGCTCACTTCACCTTAGCGTTCACGGTGAGATTTTTATAGAATAGCAGTGCAGTACCTACTCGGAACTGCCAGTTAAATAATCAAGCAAGGATTGCTTGATGTAACACGCGATTTCATGACGAAACAGAAGAGTTGACAGGTCAGACAGAATTTTACGTTAACGAATGTTTTACAGAACTTTTTAACAACAGGGTTTATTTTCAATTTTAAACAGCGTGTATTTTATTATTTTTACGGTTTCGGTATCCGTCGTTTACAGACCCCATTAACCATGAACTGTTTCATAAAATAAAATACTTTTATTTATCAAGCTCTGGTTTCTATTGTCGTACACAAACGGAAAGGCGCCACATGACGCCGTTTGCCTTTGTCTAGTCCCTTTGAACCAACATTTCGGTGCATTACACTTACAAGCTTTATTTTATGGAAAATAAATATGATATTTTCTTTCATTTTCCTTATTTCATGTTATGGTGAATTTATTTTTAGAAAGAGGATGCTAAAATAGTTATGCTGCTTGCCATCTTGTGAAGCGATAACAAATTATCTTGAAGATCCTATTTCTTGTTTTTTTCATGCTAACGTTTTCTCGATTTTCTTTAAAATTATTTGGCTTTACTATAAGAGGCACTACTGACCGACCCCTTGACAATTCAAAAGTACCTGTAATTGATTTATTTGAAATAAATGCTTTGAGTTTTGCTGTTACAATATAAAAGATTTACCTTCTACTACCATAATTTGATCTAGATAATGTTAACACAATACCATCATCAACTAAATGTACGTTTCGATATTTATGAAAAGATCATTAAAACAATATTGTTCTTGAAATAACAATGACCTTTATTTCAATATTTCCCTATTATGAAAGACCGTGATGGGTGCTTCAAGGAACATGAATAACCTTTTCTCTTTGCTAAGAGCAATTGGAAAGGCCAATGGTTCATTCAATTACTGTCGAATAGCGAGTAAAATATCGTAAAACGATGGGCAAGATACCGAAATGACTAATAGTATCGATAAAATAGAAGTTATGGACGAAGTAAAACGATTATAGTTTTGAAGTTATATTGATACAAAAGACGGAGGATTGCTCAAGGTTAAGTAAGGAGTGTTGTGTCTAGACTACTGATAGATGTTCTTAGAAAATGTACTGTGCAATATTTTCATTTCAATTTTCTGTTAAAATGTACTGTGTGATATTTTCACGTTTTTAAATTCACATACCTACCTATCGTGAGACGCAGACTTATTGAAAACCAAAACAAAATGTATTTCTATTGGACAATCTTTGTAAATTATTGTACCTACGATCTCAAAAAAAAAAAAATACTGATATTGCTCGTTGCTCGTAAAATTCTAAATCTGACCGCAGTTTTCATAAAAATGTCCCTATATTTTTTATTACACCCTGTAGTTTCTACAGTATGCGTATAACGCTCACGTCCTTGAAAAACTCGAACAATACAAGTTAGAACAAAAGTATTGCGGTTGAGGTCTGGAACTCATTTGTCATCCGATCTACACGCGTGTGGCGTTCTATGCCAGCTGAGCTCTTAAGACCTTCGTAGACATGCTATTACTTTTAACACCGACTGCCCCGTTGGTCCCGTCGGGTTGTGTTACTGGGTTTTTCCATTATGAATTTCAAGATTGGTCGCCATGGTCGAAATTTGGTCGCGAGGTCTATTACTAATATTACTTTTAACACCAGAGATTGGCGATTTCGCAACTTCTTATATGCTGCGACGCGTTTGGGCGACGCGCTTCAACGTTTAAGCGTAGTGGTATCAAAATTGCGTGCGGTTTAGATCTCCGTCACTTTATGAAGCTTCTGAATAGTGTCTAAATCGCTGATAGTAAAAGCAGCATGTCTGCTAAGTCCCTTTACGTAATACAACGAGGCGTCGTATTTCCTTCACCGAAACGTCTTTCAAAAAGTAACTTTCAGAAAAGTGCGCCGAAGAATCCTCGCTGTGAATACGTCGACGTTTTACCGGAAATTAGGGTCTCCTTACTGTAGATTGCTCAAAGTGATAACAAGCGAAAGGTTACTGCGAGTTGAATCGAATGAGGTTGGAAATAATTTAGGTAGAAGGCGCTGTTTTTGTTGTACTTTTTTTTCTTGAAGGGGAAGAAGAATTGCTTTTATCCCTTGTCGAGAGGGCGGATCTTGTAACGCTTTCAGAAAGGTTTCAGGTCGGATCGTCGCTATTAATATGTTATCCGTACTTTAATCGCATTTGGGACAAGACAGGCATTTGTTTATGTTTTGATAGAATACAAAAACGTTTGGGAAGTGTATTTATTAACTGAACGTTTTAAGACGTTGAAGGAGGCTAATGGTTTTTATGTTTGCATTATTTATGCATGGATTTTTTCTTTTACTTTTACAGTCGTAACGAGTGCCTACTGTTTAATTTACTGGATGTGGAAGATTTATCTCGTTCATTTATTTTATTACAAGTCGGAAAAGTCGCAACCAAAACAACAAAATCACAATTTCTGCAATCTTGCTCACACGATTTTTCTATCGTTAGACGGAAAAGAAACCCATTGTGGTTCAGCCCACACATTCATAATAATTAAACACGTGTATGTAATGTGCCGAGAATACGATAAATAGCGGCACGTGTCAGGCTGAGCATGAGTTACTGGTGTCTCGTTAACTTACCACCAGTTCCATCAGAGCGTCAAGCGACAGGTCGTTGAGCTCCCTAAAATAGTGTTGAGCTACACGATGACTGATGTATGCATCGCGACAGGTCAATTTATAGCTGTTTCTTTAAAAGGACCTCGACTATGAATCGAGACGCTCCTGTCATTAGAGACATCTAATGGTAATTGCTTGGTGCTGAATGCAAGTGACAATTTATCTATACTCCGTTTGAAATAAGATTAGACATTTAGACAAACCTTTTTTACAGTCCGTTCAACCGATTTTGACTTCTATTGCGTAGGCATAAGGATGACATTAAAAGCAAAAAAGTGGTTACAAACCAACTGTTTACTGCAGCTGCCATTTGTCATGCCACCAACGCAATAGAAGTCAAAATCGGTTGAACGGACTGTAAAAAAGGTTTAGTTAAATGTCTAATCTTATTTCAAATGGAGTGTAAGTGGATCCATTGAAGATATTCCTAGGCAGATTGAAAAAAACAATTAATAATTATATACCTACGTAATCTAAACTGAAACAATAGCCAACGCACAGTGAAATACTTCGGTTTAACGAAATAAACATCAATAAAGACTTTTTATAAATGAGCTCAGTTTTTACAAAGCTTTGACCGCTGAGCTGTTTTTACGACAAAATTAACGTAAAGACAGGAAAGATTAATGAATAATCCAGAGCGGAAGAGGCGTCGCTTGGTACTTCCGCAACCTCTCGGAACTCGGAAAATAAAACACCCTGTAGCTATCATTGATCGTTTTCGCTTTAGAACGCCATAATGCAGCGCTCGCGCGGAAAAAAAGCGCTCTCTGAATAAATTGAGGAGCTCCTTTGTTTTCATTTAATTTCTTCACCCCTCTGCAATTTTTTTTGGGTTAATTAGCGGGTCGCTTGTAGCGTGATTTCTGTCTGAAAACCTTTGCATTTTCACAATGGTACCGTCTTAATTGACCCGCAAAAGCGCCGTTAACACTCTCTCCACTTTATATTAATTTTCTCGGCAAATTTTCAACTTTTCGAATTTTCTCATTTCGCTCCGGGGATTATAAGTCATCTATTTTTTTGTCAGACAACAGAACTTTTTTACAATACCCCGCTGCAGCGCTAAACTTTTATAAAACGTTTCATAGGCTTACAGACCCACAAGTTGGAGGTATCTTTAAAGTAATCCCATATAATTTATTTATCGGTTTTGCGTCAGTATTTTTTTTATACAATACGAAAAGCGGAAACGCTATCGATTATCGAATTAATATTTTACAAAGAAACGCTTGTAGATATGTCAAAAAATCTTTATCGTGTAACGTAATATAAGTTTAAATTATTGACATAATCTATGTTAGACATGAATTCTACATTACCCAAGCCCAGTTAGAGTACCGACCTAATACATTTCTCAAAGTTCGTGCAGCACCTGGCATAGTTCTAATAAGTCACCAATTGCTCGTTTGTATGAAGCCTGTGTTCGGCCTGTGCGTGATCTAGTGCCTAGTGGGCTCGCCAAATGCCAATATCCGGCCTTCGTAGATTATTGCGACGAATATAGGAGCATCGGGTTCAAACCTCTTTTTGTTCAACAAAATTGGTATAGAGAGACGAGATGTGAATTGACCTCGTAATGTCTAACAAATCATTGAACAGTAAAAAAAAAAAACAACAACCTGTATGTTTTTTTTTTGTTTTTTTTATTGTAAATGTCAAAATATTTTTTATTGAGCATAAAAAGTATTGTGATATAATGAATAATGATAGATATTATAATATAAAAGAGCATGTTGGAAATTAATCAATGTAAGTAGGTGTGGTCCATACAATATTAATGTACCTAATGGCCATAAACCCGTAGGTATAAAATGTCTGTCCCACGCAGTTCAAGGAGGTTATTACATTGAAGTTCTTTTATGCAAACAGATTGTAAGACCCACAAGGAATCTGCTACACTGGGACAAAGCCTCACATTAATATAAAGACACCAACATAATCATTATTCAATTCAATTTAAATTTTTGAAATGAAAATTATGACGGTATTTCTTAAAAAGTTAGGTATATTTTTTTACTTCGCCGCAGTTGGTTAAATACCAAAGTAAACAAAATCTTACCTTTTATTTTTCCGGGTGGATTTCCAATAAGTTCTGTGGTTTGATATCAGCACTGCGTGAATTCACTTCTGAAACAAAACACACAACTTTTATAATAACTTTCGTCTTTCATACCCCGCGGTCTATTCCAAAGTAAAAACACAAAAGATGCTACATATTATGGATTTATATTTACATTTCAATATTATGTATGTTATGTAAACGATCGTGAGGAAACCGGCATGTCCTAGAACCGAAAATTCGAAGACATGTGACATCTACCAACCCACACTGGGCACGCGTGGTGGATTATGGCCCACTCCCTCTCACAGAGGGGAGGCCTGTGTCCCAGCAGTGGGAACATTTATAGGCTGATGATGATGATGATGATGATTATGTATAAGTAGTTTAGAGATAGAGGCTAGTCGGCCAAGCCGATGATTGCTTTCGGTTGAGTTCGGGTGACATCGGCAATGTTCGTGACTACGCTTTCGGCTCGTAGGTGGCGCAAGGGCGCCCGGCGACCAGGTGGACTAAATTAATGGACAAAACGAAGGGTTCCTATTCCTTCCAATCCTAATTTCCTATCCTATTCTAGATTGCACTGAAAGTAAACTGTAAAACTGATTCTATAATAAAAAATAACAGTAAAGGTTTCAATTTCATTTCAATCACCGTCTTTTAAATTTTTAAGCATAGGTATTAATACGAGTAAAAAATGGGCCCAGTAGTCTGCGGTTTTAGCCGACTGTCGCCGACTACAAATATGGCCGACTAGTCGGTACATCACTATATAATAATATAGCCTTGCTATATTGTGAATGTCAGGTTGGCGGGTGTATTTTTCAGAACTGATCGAAATATATCTCAAAATTTAGTACCTAATTAGTACCAATTTGTACCACTTGTGAAATAATTTGTACTTCGTGGGATCGCAAGTTATTGCAAAAGTTTCATACACCCGCCATTCTGACGTCAGCTTGGCGGGTGTATTTTTGTGTAGCCAAGATTACTGAGAAGTTAATCATAAAACATGAATGGATATTTAGTACCTAATTGGTACCTCTCTAAACATAACTTAAGTCAGTGAAATCTCATTGGAATTTGACAAAAAACGAAAAATTCACTTTCTTATATACAGGCTATTACAATATTTTGCTTGTTTGACACAAAGAGTAAGAGAGCCTACGACCAAAACTATGTCGCATTGTTTTACTGCGAAACCCGTCTAAAATCGTTAGTTTAGACGGTTCTTAGCCCAACTCGATGGGTAGTACTGATCAGAAACGTCGCAGTTTGCGTAATGGATTCAACATATAAGTTTCTCATATTTTCTTCTGAAAAATGGTTTATATTACCAATGTTCACTTGAAAACAAGATTTTCAGACTAGGCAAAATATTTTATTTTCGCAAATGGCCTCCTGGGTACATGTGACGCTACTGGTGTCTGATTCGAAAATTGTGTTTTCGGTATCTAAAACCTTTATTTAAATGCAGAATAACCAAAAGATTTTGTACAGTTTTGGTCGTAAAACGATGAGGTAAAAATTTTGGTCATGAGCTCTCGTCGAGTACCAGTTGAGGAAACCGGGGATACTTGACTATAGGGATACTTAGTGTCAGGTGGAATGACAGCTCACTTCACCTACGTGAATATAAGAACGATTGTTATAATTTCTATGCCACTTGCAGTTCTACAATATGGTTCTAAAATTGAAAAACAGCAAGTTTATAGGTTCAGTTTGCATAGGTTTTCACGAAGCTGTTAGCTGAATATTTTCAGGGTTCTGTTATTGATTGAATAAAAGCTTTACATATCGTGGCATTATCTATAGATACTAAAAAGTATTATAAGAAGGTTATAAACAGCAGGATAACATAATTTGTAGATAAACATTATTTCATATTTAGAAGAATATAGGAAAGAGAAAAGAGGCAGGTCGGTTATCTGTAAACAGATGTCAAAATTATGATCACTTCGATCATGGTAAATATAATGTATATAACTTCTAACTTAAAACCTATGATTGCCATCCATGATTTACTTTGTAACGTGAACTAGAAATAGATATAAAAAATCTTTAAAAAAAAACATGTCATGTGTTTTTAGGCAACTAAACAACATGCCGGCCGGCCGGTCTCAAACTCAAAATCAAAGCACTATTTCAAATAAACCATATATAGGTACTTTTGAATTGTCAAGGGGTCGGTCAGTCAGAAAGATGAAGCTAGTTTCCTATTCCAAAGCGTAGTAGGTACCTATGGAGAAGAACGGGCAAGAAACTGGAGTAAATGAGACCATCCGTAACATCTTAACGTGTATCTAAATGTAGGTGAAGTGAGCTTTAAGTAAGCTGTCAATTTCTAGCATCACATGAAATGTCAGATCGGTTGATGCTAGGGGTGGACACTATTGATAGCTCACTTCATCTTAATTTCCACAGTGAGTTTTTCACAGAATAGATCGGCTGCTGCGGTCTATTCTGTAAAAAAAATGAGCCGTCGCGGGACACCTGACAGATGTCACTATCAGCCTATAAATGTTCCCACTGCTGGGACACAGGCCTCCTCTCTGTGAGAGGGAGTGGGCCGTAATCCACCACGCGGGCCTAGTGCGGGTTGGTAGATGTCACATGTCTTCGAATTTTCGGTTCTAGGACATGCCGGTTTCCTCACGATGTTTTCCTTCACCGTTTTGAGAGCAGTGGTGATGAAATAATTTACACAAAGTAAAGCGCCGGTCTGGGTTCGAACCTACGACCGTACAACTCGTAAGTCGCGGCCGTTACCACTGGGCCACCACTGCTCGATGCCTGACAGATGTGAAACATCTAAATTATCATGTACATGTAATATGCATAAAAGGATAGTTTACGATAGGAAAGTTGGGCTGACCCGCCGCTATAGATGTTTCACATCAAAAACTCACCGTGAAAACGCAGGTGAAGTGAGCTGTCATTCCACCTGATGCTAAGTATTCCTATAGTCAAGTGTCCCTGGTTTCCTCTGCTTATGTCAAACAAGCAAAATATTGTTACACCCTGTATATGGAAAAGTGAATTTTTCATTTTTTGTCAAATCCCAATGAGATTTCACCGACTTGAGGTATGTTTAAAGAGGTACCAATTAGGTACTAAATATCTATTCATGTTTTATATCCAACTTCTTAGTAATCTTGGCTACACAAAAATACACCCGCCAAGCTGACGTCAGAATGGCGGGTGTATGAAATTATTGCAATAACTTGCGATCCCACGAGGTACAAATTATTTCACAAGTGGTACAATTTGGTACTAATTAGGTACTAAATTTTGAGATATATTTCGACCATTTCTGAAAAATACACCCGCCAACCTGACATTCACTGCTATATTAGCCTATTATTAGCCTTATTTGGAGCCTTCTAACACAGGCATTTTTTGCCTAAAAGGAGGCTCCAAACACGTTAAAATGTAATGTAATTTTCTATTTGGCACAATAAACTATTTTGTATTTTGTATTTGTATTTGTATTTGTATATGTAATTTGGAGGGGTTTGGAGAAAGAGCAGTGGTGGCCCATTGGTAATGGCCCCGACTTAGAGTTGTAGGTCGTGGGATCGAACCTAGGCAGGCGCTTTACTTTGTGTAAATTATTTCATCACCACTACTCTCAAAACGGTGAAGGAAAACATCGTGAGGAAATCGGCATGTCCTAGAACAAAAAATTCGAAGCCATGTGACATATACCAATCCGCGCTGGGCCCGCGTGGTGGATCGAAAGAAGGTAGCGTTTCGAAGAGAGGTAGCGTGCGTCCCAGCAGTGGGAACATTATAGGCTGATTATGCTAATATGTAATTAAATGGGAGGCCTTTTCCCTGTAGTGGGACAAAGGACACAGCCGAAAAAAAATAATGTAGATATTAATATAATTTTTATTTAATTTTTATTTATATGTTACTAGCTCACTAGACAGACGTTGTCCTTTACAAATCATAATTTATTTATTTATTACAGCATGGAAGACTTTAGCAAAAAAACAAAACAAAAAAAGAAAACAATAGTCGACAGAAAGCCAATTAATCTTCGCGTTTAGATATAATACATACAGAAATCCTATGGAAAAAAAGGCGTTCAGATTATCGCGAATTCGAAAATTTTCAGGGAAGCTCTTAAATTTTTCTTTCCATAAACACTATTACGAATATTTTAACAAAAAAAAAAAAAATCAAATCGTGTTTCGGATCGGAATCGGCTTACCAACGAACAGCATTTTATTTAAAAAAAAAAAAAAACCTGATAAAAGATCGGTTAACTAATACGCCACAAAAAATGTCACATCGCAGACCGACAGTAACACCGTCCTTCCAAAAGTTCCACTTTCTAAATTTAGCTCAACAGGCAAAAATAGCTCGTAGAGTTACGTAATGAAACTCTTCCCATCCCAGTAAAGTGTTTGATGGCCGCCGCTCCGATACATAGTGTTTGAAAAGCTAATTTGCTTGGAGTTGGCCATAACTTATAAACTTCGGCCATTGCTCGACAGGCATTAATAGACTGTCCGCGCAGCGATAATATTATGTCCACTACGACTTGAGTAACTTTTCTATCACAAATCAGACGTAATGTTTATATTTTTGGGGTGATATTTCGTGTTTTATTATGCGTTAAAATGTTATTTGTATCGCCATTTTCATTGAGATGAAAGCATTTACATAGCTAGAACTTTATCCTATACTATTAAACGAGTTAAATTTGTATATTTATTTTTATATAGATTTCTATTCACGTTCTCGAAATCGGCTCTAACGATTTCGATAAAAGTTGCAATATAGGGGTTTACGGGGGGAAATATCGATTTAGCTAGGTCTCATAACAGGGAAAATTAGTTTTAGAGCTCGGTCGCTCAAAGTTTAGACCAAGATAATTAATAATGACATGACATTATTGACATTAGAATAATGATCATGGCAGCGTGGAATTAGTAAGTACCTACTATCATGTCAGTATGGAATTAGTAGGTACTATCCTATACTATTAAATGAGCGTTCTCTATTTTCACCAGAGCAGAGCTCGGTCGCCCAGGTACTACAAATTAATACAAAATCAAGACAACAACAAGATCATAGAAATTAATTACGTATTTATGACATTCCTAGCGACCCGCCCCTGCTTCGGCGGTTTTTACGACTTTACAAAACATCGAGATTTCCATATTATATTTTAAATGTATACGTATGTATACATTTAATACCTTCGGGAATTCATATTCTAAATGGTGGCGAAAACTCCGTTGTGCAGTTTAGAAGAATAACGTGTTCACACTGACAGACACGAAAAGCAACTTTAATTTATAATAACATATCATCACGCCTTGTTTCCCCGAAGGGTTGGGCAGAGGTGTACCTGTAGCAGGTACACCCACATTTCGCCAGTTATGTTTAAGTCCCATGCAATGGGGGGCGAGCCTATTTTTATACATTAAAGATAAACAGGGTTATTGGCAATGCAATCCATTAAGGGGGTGTAGGAGAGGTCATTTAAAACCAAATGACCCCTTTTGACTCCTATGCAAATATCAACCATTTTCGAATAAGTAATTTTATATTTTTGTTACATTTATTTTAAAATATAAAATGTCAAATTACTCGAAAATGGTTGACATTTGCATGAGACCCACATAGGGGTCATTTGGTTACAAATGACCGATAACCTTGTAAATTACGGATAGTTATACATATAATAAAGATACGATGCTTAGTGCAACAACCCATTGGGAAGTGCTATAAGCTGAGAAACTGATTTATTAGCACCCTCTATACCTCTACATCCAGATTTATTAGAAGGCTTACTACTAAATCTCAGATGCATACCCATTTCTAGTATTTAGCAAGTCAGGCAGTTTTGTGTCCACCGATGCCTTTCGCATCAGTGATCGTGCTAGCTGTCACATGCCTTATTCAGTTCTGTTTGTTGATTCGAATTTGGAAGCCTTTTATTGTCCCTTCTTAGAAGGAGTTTCCATAGCCTGATTTAAAAACAAACATCGTACTAGTACGTATAGAGGCCACAGCACGAACGCGCGAAGGATTATTTTATTCTAAATGACTAATGCCATCTGACTAAATATGACTATGTGTGTTATTGTGTACGACTGTATGTTGTTTATTACTGTTACTATTAATTGGAGATCATATCGACGTTTTGACATGTATTTTTATTTCTGAAATGTATTTAATTGTATTTTAAAAGTTTTGACTCAATTTATGAAAACTTAATGTTCACAAACTTAACAGCAAACCAACATTGTTCTTTGCTGTGCCCTGGTAGGGTTCATGTACAAAAACCGACATAAAATATTGTAAAATGTGTGATTTGCATGAGAGCAAATAAATAAATAAGTAAGCGTATCGAAGCTAAATGCGATCGATTTTTCAATCGATGTTACAATTATCCTAAAGGATATTGCTTTAAATTTATGCAGCAAGCATAATTAGTATCACTTTTAAATATTAATAAAGTCTTAAAACTAAATATATATTATGTGTGAAACGAGTATTTACAGTTTTAAAATCATTGAATTTACGTTACGTTTCCACGCGTTCGTATTACGGCTCCTCAGACAGGCGCAACGCGACTATGGTGGAACAATTTCTATTAAAACTTCACGGAAATTGTTCTACTGGTGTCGCGTTGCGCCTGACTGCAGAAGTCTTTACACGAACGCGCGGTGTAGTTGTCTGTTTAAAGATCAAGTAACTACCTACTAACTAGTGGTAAAATTAAGTAGAGGACACACTGCCTTATTCAACAAATTCGTAAATACCTTCCAAGTTCCATTCAACTACCTTTGAAAACAACGTAACATTTCATGAAAGATATCGTAGAGACTTCATGTATCAAAGTCAAATAATTTATTTCAATTAGGCACAAAAGGCACTTTTGAACGTCAAAATTTACAAAAAAAATAGAATTGATTCTAGTCGCCCCTTCCAAAAGATAGTTTTCGTATGGAGAAGAATGGGCAAGAAACTCCACCGTTACTCTTTTAAAATATTTTGCATACATTAATTATATAATTATATGTGAAGATGATGCACCTGGAATAAGATTACTGTACCACAAAAGGTTTTTTTTTAAAATCTTTATTTATTTAAGGGATTTTTGTACATATATGCGATGATGTCAATCCCATCGTGCTTTTAAATAAATAAATATGAAGCAATGACAGAAAAAATAATTGTGCAATGGATATATGGTGTTCACACATTTACAAGCATTGTAAAAGTAGGTACCTATACGATATTCCAAAAAATCGCCTTCTGCATTCTGTTCATTTAACCACATGATCAAAACAAGATCTGGGTTTTGCGTAAGCGATATAAAAGTGATGACGGCCAGTTCCCAGTTAATATGGAGTTACAGCTCTACCAAGTAGGTTACCAGTCGTAAATAACTCTATACGGTCATGCAGTAAAAATGTTACGTGTATGTTATAGGGTATTGAAATTCAAGGATATTGTAAATGGTGATCTGAGGGATACTTAATGTTACAAAGAGGATATCAACGATCGTACAAACTTAGTTAGATTTATCTGGAAAATGTTGTCGTGACAATCATCATCATCATCATTTCAGCCGAAAGACGTCCACTGCTGAATATAGGCCTCCCCCAAGCACCGCCACTTCGACCGATTCTGTGCTTTCCGCATCCAGCGGATTCCTGCGGCCTTCACAAGGTCATCGGTCCATCTTGTGGGAGGCCTTCCAACGCTATGTCTTCCAGTACGCGGTCGCCGCTCCTGAACCTTTCGGCCCCATCGGCCATCCGTTCTGCGAGCAATGTGCCCTGCCCATTGCCACTTAAGTTTGGCAATTCTTCGGGCTATGTCGGTTATCTTGGTTCTCCTGCGGATCTCCTCATTTCTGATTCGATCACGTAGGGAAACTCCAAGCATAGCCCTCTCCATTGCCCTTTGGGTGACTTTTAGCCTTCTGATAAGGCCCATTGTGAGCGACCACGTTTCAGTACCATAGGTCATCACTGGCAACACGCACTGGTCGAAGACTTTCGTCTTGAGACACTGTGGTATGTGGGACGAAAAGATATTGCGTAGCTTCCCGAACGCTGCCCAGCCGAGTCGGATTGGACGATTGACCTCTTTCTCGAATTCGTGACAATGAAAGAGAATAATCTATGTACCTATAAATCAATTGCCGTGCATTAGTCTCGCAAAAACTCGAAAACGGCTCGACCAATATCTTTTTTTTAAGTGAAAACTTCTTTAGGCGCGTGGTATTTTTGAGATGGGAAAAAACAATTGAACTCGCGACACTGTTACCGACACCTCATTTTTGTAAACGCGATTGTGCTCTTTATTTATATTACGTTACGGATCAATGTTCTATGCAAGTATTTTTAAGTTAAAGGTTTTTTTTTGTTCGCCTCAGTACTGGTGGTCTAGGAAAAAAGAAAATTCAGAATAAACCCAAAGGAACAGCTGAAAAATCTAAGTAATATTGTTGTATTTTATACGCGATTACATTACTTTACATCAATTACATACATTCCTTTGATCTAAAATAAGCGGGTTATAGTTATTATTCACACTCTTTACGGAATTACGGAACACAGAATTACGGAATTTTAATTTAATTTTACGGAATTACGGAATAGAATGGAACGTCAAATATTTTTTTTTTGTTCTTTCCGTTAATAATGGCGAGGCAGAAGCTATAATTGAGTATCCTTTTATTGAGAATATGCGCAAGTTATACTGAATTTATAATATTCATAGTAACTTATATCTAAATGTTTAAATCTTACTGTAAAACCTCAAATCACGAACATTTATTGATTCAGACCACGACCAGAGGGCAGAAACTGGACATATCCTTTTGACAGGACAGCGTGTGATGGGTCAGCTAATTATTGATAAAGAACACTACTTGGGTGGTTGAAGCTCCTTCATTTTCCACAGCAAGGCATATTTAATAGACCACAATGATTAGAAGTCTTTTCAATACGTTGTATTTGTTTTTTTCTTAAATGTCGCAGCATATGCTGAGATAGGAGCCTTTTGGCCTCGTACAGGACTTTTTGCTTTTATTTTAATTGTTTTTATTTTTTATTGTTTTTTTATTTTTTATTAATGTTTAAATGAGTGTGTTTTACTTTAATTTGTGATTTCCTGTGCGAGTCTCAATAAATACTTTTTCTTTCTTTCTTTCATATAAAATCGGCTTATATCACGAATGATTTTCGCGTAATCGTTTGGAATTACCCACACGTTACTCATCTTAAGGCTCCTGGCTGTGAATTCACTCGACAGAGTTTAGGTAAATTCTTGCGATGCTATGTTTGTGTGCACCGTTCACGCACACACGCCTAAACATCGAGCGTAGTGATCGCTTAAACAGTTTTGATCCTATAGACGGTATTTTGTTAAGTTACGTAGGTACGCTTATGAAATAAGTCTGGAATGTTTGTGTATATTCGTTTAGTATATTTATAACAATTCTGTTTTATATGGAATTTTATACTTTTTGTATGGAAAACATGAAAAATTATTACCTACATGTTGAGTTTTATGGGTTTCATAAAGGGGGTCGAAATTTTCATTATTTTTGCGATAAGACACAATTTTCGAGATATAAGCAAAAGGACAGAAAAAAGATAAAGTACAGTTTTTGCAAATGAATGAGTTATTAATTTAGTGAAAATGAAAAATTCGCTATTGGGGCCGATTCTCTTGTATACCGAACTAAACTTACTAAACTATCACTAAAATTCCTTACTTTTGACTATGAGAATCTCAAAGCTATTCTGCAAAATAAATTCTCTAAATTTAAAAATAATTTTGACACATCTAAATCGAATTTGACAACCGCGACTCCACACGTGATACCTAACCACGTGAATCTTTTTAGAGCCGGAGGCGCGCAGGGGGGGCAGCCTCGACGTGTTTTATATGGACTTTTCACTTTTTGTGTGGAAAATACGAAAAAATATTACCTACATGTAGAGTGTTAGGGGTTTAAGGGTTTTATAAAGGGTGTCGAAATTTTCATTATTTTTGCGATTGGACACACCGTTTTCGAGATGTAAGCAAAAGAAAAAAAAAATATTCGGTACTGTTTTGTCGAGGTGTTGGTATGAATTTTAGTTCATGACAACCAATTTTATTCCACATGTTTTTAGTCGCGATTTAAAATAGTCATATTTAGTTAGAAAATCTAAATTTTAGTTTAAAAACGTCAAATTCAGAATAGCAAAATTGCCATTTTCACTAAAGTAATATTTTAGTGCCATCTTAGTGCTGTCAAACTAAAATATAGTTAAGTTGTGTCACTTTAGTCTATTTCAGAATGGGAAATCGTCGTTTGACAGGAATAAAACAAAATTTTGGTGATTTTTAGTCTAGTTTAGAGGCATTTGTGACAAGAGAATCGGCACCATGTCTAACTAAATCTGACTATTTTTAATCGCGATTAAAAAGGTGCGGAATAAAATTAGTTATCTTGAACTAAAATTCACACCAACACCTCGCTTCAGGTGCAAAAAACAGTACTGTATCTTTTTTTTTTCTTTTGCATATATCTCGAAAATGGTGCGTCCAATCGCAAAAATAATGAGAATTTCGATACCCTTTATAAAACCCTTAAACCCCTGACACTCTACATGTAGTTAATATTTTTTCTTATTTTCCTTACAAAAAGTAAAAATTCTATATAAAACGTCAAGGCTGCCCACTGTGCGCCTCCAGCTCTAAAAAAAATTCACGGGGTAGGGCAAACAAGTACCACGTGGACTCGCGATTGTCAAATATAATTTTAGTGTGTCAAAATATATTTAAATTTAGAAAAATTTTTTTGCAGAATAGCTTCAAGATTTTCATAGCCAAAAGTAAGGAATTTTAGTGATAGTTTAGTAAGTTTAGTTCGGTATACAAGAGAATCGGCACCATATTGCCATCTTAGTGCTGTCAAAATAAAATATATTCTATAATTATTTCACGATGGGAAATCATCGTTTGACAGGAATGAACGAAACTTTGGTGATTTTTAGTCTAGTTTTGAGGCATTAATTTGTGACAAGAGAATTGGCACCAGTATCCATAAAGGGATCTGAGACACTTGCGCGAAAGGCATTTTCGCGAAAGACACTTGCGCGAACCCACTTGCGCGAAAACGTTGCGGAAATGAGATTTCTTCATAAAATCACGCCATCAATTTCAAAGGGCCCAACACTTTGAAATTGATGGCGTGATGTTATGAAGAAATGTGAAAATTTTCGCAGCCGCCATCTTAGATTTACGTTTTGACATCAAAATCTGCTTTAGGATCCTCAAAAACTATGAAAAAGACACCTATGACGAAAAATCTGAATATTGTCACAGCCGCCATCTTGGATTTATATTTTGACCTCACTAACAGCTTTAGCATCCTCGAAAACTATGAAAACGATACCCATGACGAAATATTTTTAAATGTTCGCAGCCGTCATCTTGGATCTTTATTTTGACTTAAAGTAGTCTTCAGTAGCGTTAAAGAACTTCGTTCCAAAAATACTTCACTTATTGCTACAACAGCATATCGGCGCGGGCATATCGGTGACGCGAACCCATAACTTTTTCCCCTACCAAAAATCACTCAAAACTATGAAATCGAAAGTCAAAATATAACTAGTGAACCCAGCAGGCAGATGTTGTCCTGCGACAACAGCGCCACGCGAGTCCAACTATAGTTATGAACCATCCAAGTTACACAAAAGAATTTAAAAAAAAAACATCTAAATCAGTCAAGCCGTTTAGGATAAGAAGAATTACGAACACATGTACACCGGTATTTTATTTATTGCCAGGCATGCAAAATTTTAATGTTCTTCAAAAACAAGCAAAGTACTCTAAAATAAAATGCGGATCAAAATGTGGTAGTCGACGTACAATTTCTGGAATATGTTAACATCGGACACGTACGTGCGTGTGTGCGTGCTGCGACGCAAAGTGATACGTCCTCACGCTGGGAAGGCCCGTTCGCTACTGACGGAATAGATTTTCCGCGATCGTTTATATAGTTCACTTTGCCATTTATTTACGTAATGAAATAATTGTTTATTTATAAAATAAAATTTAGATTCTATTAAACAATTAACTTAAAATTAATATATAATTTTTAAAATTTCTTAAAAGTGTTTCTAAGTATTAGAAAAAAATATTTATTTGGCTTGAAGTTTTGAGAAAGTTACGTTATTTCAACATTTTTTTTCTGCTATATTTTGTATGAAAGTTGAAAAAAGTGGTTCCCCTATGTACAAGTAGACCATATAATGATGTTGATGATATTTTTTAATTTTCAACATCAAAAGCAGTTTCTTCTAACGAAACGATCAAACGTCAGTCTCGCGTCATTTTTTGGAAAACTTGTTGCGAATTTTAGTGATTTCCCACGAATCCTTAATTTATTTCAAAAATCACTTTCCCCTATGTACAAGACGAAGAATTGGACTTTTCAAATCACAAATAATTTTGTTTAAATTCTCGTCCCCTTTCTCACAACGAATAAACAAAATTGATCAAAATCAGTGATTTCGTGCGGTGCGGCAGCACGGAGCCTTAAGTTTGCTGGTATAGTTTTGGTAAAATAGGCTTAAAAGAGGAACATATCCTCAATATTTCAAACACAACAACCACGCCTGTTCAATACATTTTATCTCACACAATACAATATTTCAATTCTTATCGAGCTTACAGGTAACAAGGGGTTTCCTATCGGCTCGCAGATTGTAACAACAATGTTTGTGTTCGATTGTGCGAACAAACACAACACAAACACAGGAGGATACACAAGAAATCGAAGATTGCTGGGGCAGGGAATACAAGTTTCTATCTGTTTATTTGTTTTATACTTATCTTTTGTTACTAGGAGTACGATCATCTACGAAGACGTTGATCACTTTTGGACTTTGTCACATTAAACTTGTTCGTCGACGCGTTTAATTTTTAACGTCGCCATTTGCATCGTGTAATTTGACAAGGTTCTAAGTATGGTCAAGGTTTTTGTAAGGCGACTGTATCTACCCTGTCGTATTTTTTCTTGCCAATAGAATTGCAGAGTGCTTTCAATTTGAGCAAAACATGTTGTAGTAGTGAAGTTTCTCGTGAAGGACTTCGTTTCCACTTGCTTTCGTACCTATTTTTACTGCCTATCAGTATTGTTGTGTTCGGTTAAAGGGGTTCCCTCTTCCTATTCAGCAAGAGCAACCCTCGATGAGGAGTGTATTGAGTGTTCATTCGGCAAACGATTATTTTGTAGAGGCGACCCTGTTGGTGATTTTTCTGGTAAACTGTGAAGTTACAAGATACTGGTAATTAGGAATACCATTCTGAGCGTTTACACGTAGACAGAGAATGCCTTTTCTGAAGCTATTTATTTAGCCTTTAGATATTTCTTTAGATATGTCACTTACTGAACAACAGAAGTCCAAACTCAAGATTTGCCAGCGGGCAATGGAGCGCAGCATAATAGGTGTCAAGCGAACGGACCATGTTAGAAACACCATCCTGCGCTCCATAACTCAAGTAGCGGATGTTGGAGAAAAAACAGCCAGGCTGAAGTGGGAGTGGGCCGGGCCGGCCACGTCGCACGAATGCACCCGGAGAGATGGGCAAAGATCGTCACTCACTGGACGCCTGAAGGAAGACAACGCCGTCAAGGTAGACCGCGACGAAGGTGGTGTGACGATCTAGTTATGTTTGCGGGGCCAACATGGCCTGAAATCCCACGAAGCAGAGAGATTTGGAAGGAAAAACGGGAGGGCTTTGCTCAGCAGTGGGACACAATATAAGCTAGCAACAAAAAAAAAATGTAAATTATTTTGCATACCTACTATTGTATAGAATATTTTTTTTCTAACTGAACAGACAGCTGTGCTGCTGGGGAGTTTGTTGCGCCACTTTTTCTTCCCAGCTAAAGCACTAGGAAGTGGTGAAGATAGGCGTTTTGGGGGACAGTCTTATGTAATTTTGACGTTCGAAAAGTGCTGATTCTCAGCCTAGTTTGAATAAATGACTTTTGAATTTTTGACCATTTTATTGGTCAAAGTTCGAAGTCATGTGACATCTACCAACCCGCACTGGGCCCGCGTGGTAGATCACAGCCCACTCCCTCTCGAAGAGAGTAGGCCTGTGTTCCACAGTGGGAACATTAAAGGTTGATTATGCTATTCGTCAAAAGTTCAATTTCATGTTAAGCCTTTCTTTTTTTTTTGGGTGGGAAATTATCAAATAACTTCTCCCGCTCTGGGTGGAGTGGGAGGGCGTATCAGACTCTTACTGAGTAAAACCCACTCGTGTTCCTTCAGTTGCCTGTATGTTGCCAGGGGCCACGGTAACCCTTTCGGACAAACCCGCAACTCCGGCAGGCATCGGCCCTAGTGGACCCGTCCAGTTGTGCTGACATCTCTTTGAGGCGCAAAAAAGTTAAATTTCATGTTAAGCCTGAAACGGGTAGAAAAAAATCCAAATCATGCAAAAATATACATTTAGCTTCCAACAATTACTCTTCCACATGCTCACAGGCCTGACTGTTGACGATAAGCAGCAGATGCATTCTAATTACTTCTTTTACTGCCGTTCGGTGGCTGGTCAGACACATTAACCGATTGGACGAACACGCGGACATTAAAGAGGTAAAAACAAGAAGAGACATAAAGACGTAGATAACTTAGTAGGTTGCACGCGCCAGTACATTTCACACGTAACTAAATTCGATAACAGCATGTATAAAAGATTGGATCGTGTGATGTGAATGAATATGTGGCTCTCCCGGGACGCTCGTCGTATCCATGTTTTATAACGCTATCTCTGTTCAGATTATTTCAAAATGGTTCCCGCCGCGCTCCCTGCTACTTATAGTGTTTCTTTATCCTAAGTTTACGGTACACCGGAGAAATAAGCTTTATGATTTTATTTCGTGGTTTTGCAGATAATATTATTGAATTGAATAATAGGTCTACGTGGGAAAATAATAGAAAAAGGCGCAATTTTCAACGAAGTTGCGAACGGACTTCTAAAATTCAAAATATTTGATCTGTAGATGTTGTTGAATAAAGTTCTTCAAGAGCTCTTTATTTTCAAAATAGGAAAGAAAACATAAATATTAATTTAATATAAATATATATTAAATAAATATTAATTTAATATTTATGTTTAATATTATTAAATCGGCGCACGTTTAATATTATTAAACGTGCGCCGATAAACTCCTTCCAAGACTAGTATATAGGTACTTTCATTCGGGTGTATCCTAATGGGCTTATTGATTAATTCGCACGAATTCACTCGCCCGAATTTATTTGTGGGCGAATCGACCACACTAGTGTTTTAGATTTTCCCACCAATAAATTAATTTCGTGTGAATAGGCTAGAGAAAAAAAAAAGTGTCGATTCGCCCGTTTCGGGCAAGTAAATTCATGCGTATCAACCAATAAACCTCTTAATGCATTCTAAAATAATATTTGTAACTTATCCAATACAAAACACTAAAACACTTCTATATCCTCGTGTAGTAATAATATGTTTTAGTTAGGTATCTGTATTATTTATGCACGTAAGGTGATGCCTGCGGATAGTTTTTTTATATTTCTTATAATTTATTGTATAGTTGTCTTATATTCTAAGCACTATTTATTTTGTTTTGTTACATGTTTAATACAAAAATCACTGAACCTGACTTGATTTCCGTACATCTTTTTTTTTTCGGGTGACTACTGAAAATCAGCGCTGTGCTGTGGGTCCCCTCATAGCACTGCATCATGCTGAGTGGAAGCCTTCTTGTCACAGTCATGTCGTGCAGCTGCCGCTTAAGTAATTTCTGTTCTATGCTCGTGATTTGTTATGTACTTTGTGTTGTTCTCTGATTACTCGTCTTTTATGTATGCACGTATTTCTGTGACAAATAAACCTATTTTTCTTTCTTTTCTTTCTTTCTTTCTTTCTAATAACACCTAGCCAACACGAAATTAATAAATAAAAAATCCAATAAATATGTCTGCAAGGTAACTAATAATGTAATAAGTGATCGCGGCTAGGTGACCATTTATCACATCACCGCGTAACGCAATAAAGTCACCGCTTAGTGACAAATTTATGTTTTGGCGCGTCGCCAACCGTGTCAATTTACTTTATAGCGATAAGGAACTAAGTGCGTTTGGTTTCATATTGATAAAAATGTAGGCACGTGCAATTGTGTAGTGAAAATGTGTCTCAAAAAAAGGAACCGTCCGTCGTCGCGAAGAGCCAAAAACGAAGAAACTTTTTTGAGGTGAAAACTTCTTTAGGCGCGTTGGACATTTTTGAAATGGGATTAAACCATTGATTTCGCGAGACTGTGACGGAATTTACTGACACCGTGGAGTAAAAGACATCAACGCGTCGATTACCGCGGTGCCGATTTTTTTTCAAGTTTTTACTTCTGTCGGCACTCCCGGAGTGCCACTGTTTTTTTAAAGAAAGAAACAATTGAAGAATTACGTTTATTTGGACACAGTTCGTAAAACACAAAATACAAATAACAAAATAAAAAGTGAAAATAATGTTTTAACAACAATAATGCACAGAGGCTGCTCGGAGCTCGTGGCTAAGTAATAATAGCCGCACGGGTCGATCCGACAGCTTAAGCTACGCTTGCTGGGGTTGGTCCGTGGATGGGTGACCATCTTTACATACCGAGACCCCTCCGTGCCTCGGAAAGCACGTTAAGCCGTTGGTCCCGGCTGTCATTTGTAGATCTTTGACAGTTGTTACCCAGTACTTAACTGGGTTGCGGAGGTCAGATAGGCAGTCGCTCCATGTAAAATACTTGGTATTCAGCTGCATCCGGTTAGACTGGAAGCCGACCCCAACATAGTTGGGAAAAGGCTAGGCAGATGATGAATGCACAGAGGCTGCACCAAAAAGGTTCATTTCAGCATTAAGGCCAGACAAATGATGTCTGACGCTGGTTTTCTAATGAACCTTTAGTTAGCCTTGTCTATGTGCCACTGCTGGGCAAAGGCTTTCCCTTTTTCCTTCCAAACTTCCAAGTACCTAGGTATAATAAAAGTAGGAGCAACCAAAATGGCAAAACAATTTTCTTCCTTTTCAAAACAAAGAAATATCACGTCATCTAAGACAGTAACACTATCCCGGAATATTGGTACAAGTGTACAATGAAAGAACAAACGTGTCGAATTACGAAGTAAACCAAATGAAAGCGCGTGTGTTCTGAGAAAAATAGGCCAGTTTTATAAGGATTTAGACGCAAAAAACAAGAGGATAAAACGACTTAGGTGACTACTCATCCGCAAAATATTTCATCCGCGGATGAAACGTTACCCTTTTAAAATTGTAAGGCGACGAACCATCCGCAAGTTCGGATGAGTCGTCGCATAGTTAATATTGATGTGGTCATATCGGCCAAATAGACGAACAAACATATTTTGTGTATGTTGTGTAGAACATGGAACATTGTCTGTTCTTTAGTTTCATCGGTTTCGCTAGCTGCTATGTGTAATAATATCGTGGTTAAATCGAACAAAAATACTTCTATGCATAAGAATCGTTTTTATTAAGAATATAATTTTTTGTACTGGTAAATCAGAATAATAAGCAATTTCCCTAAACAAATGACAGGTAGTTACTGTTTTACTGCGAAAACTGAGTTAATGTTATAAAAATTAGTAAATCTAAATAGATTGTTATTAAGAATTATAAATTTTTACATATGTTAGAAAATATTAATTAATAACGAAAAATCTGAATAATTTAAACCTTCTTAGTATATAGGTGCAAAAAAAAGATTTATAATCAAAAAATCAACCACCACGAAATTTTGTAAACGATCTGTATCACTAATATGATAATTTCTCTATACAATGTCCGAGGCTAATTTCATTATCAATAAACTCTCGCAAACTGTTATTAATTTTTTTTTCCTTCACCCTACTTTCTTCCGTTCTCTTTGAAATAAATCCTTGATTTTTCCACAGATTAGAATGATATTTGGTATCTTTTTTAAGAGTATTTAATAAAACGGCTATATTAGGTTTGCTCTTTATTGTCCTATTCAGTCTCGAGTTCCACCATTCTATAGCGTTATTCGTTTTGTGCCGGATATTATAAAAACACCATTTATCAGACAAGATAGATTTCTTCTCTAGCCAGGTATTTTGAAAATAATGGTTAAATTGCGCTGTTTTATCATCCTTTTGTATACATTCACCCAATACATAAAGCCAACCATCTGAAACTTCAATATTTGGGAGATATGCCAACGCCATACAACGCCTCACGTGAGCCCTTGACATGTTTGATTTTTTTGTAATTCCAATCAGTTTAGCTTTTTTTTGGACAGCTTTTTTAAAATGAAATATACACCCTCGAGTAGTTACTTTATCAAATACAGCTTTAGCTGCTGTCATCGCACTGGTTTCAAAATCAGTAGTGATGGACTCAGGATCAAATTCGGGAATTTGGCTTTTTAAGAGATGGAAGAATATTTCATAACTTGATTGCTTTTTATTTGGCAATAAGGCATAAACTGCTGGTATAATATTCGTATGTGTATTAGTACTGCCCATGTCAACATGTAACGTATACAACTGCTTAAAGGGAGGTACAACGGCTTTAAATGTTCCATCGCAAAAAACATGTTTAGCTTTCTTGAGAATTTCTTTGGATTCTTCAGTGGCAAACAGTAATATCCTATCACTTTTTTCGCTATAATCAGCAAGTAAAAAGTCTTTGTGAACACCAGGAACTGAACATCTTTCAATTTAAAAAATCGCACCTTTTTAGTTTGCAGTTCTTTATTACGTAGTTTATACATTCTTTTCTTGAAATTGTTGTATTTTGGTAATTTTATGACTAAGTCTAATCCTGTAGACTCTAATTTTTCTACCGCCTCCTTATAAATTGTAGGCATAGGAGTACTTTCAGTTTTTGCTCTTTCTAAACATTCGTCAATTTTCTCCAATAATTGGTTATCTAAACTACTAGACTGACAACTATGAAGTTTTTCTTTCAGTATAAGGTTACAATCATAGTTAGTAACCAAATTAGATTTACAATTTTGTGAAGCACAGTGCCAAACTATATGTCCGTTTTTATTTTCACGTTTTTTATAATAACGATAGTTTCCTTCCATTAAAAGTTTTCCTCCTCGTTTCGATGAAATCATTTTAAATCGCGTATTTTCCTTGTCCATAACTGTGATTCTAAAATAGAAACTAAACAATGTTACAATGTTTTGAGTTTATTTTTTCTTGGATAAGTAATAATAAAATATCTGACCTCAAGGCAGCTCAATCACCCGCAATGGAATATGAAAACTCAGTTTATTCCCACGCACCGGAACATAAAAACTTTATGCAATTCTATTATTAATTAATTTACTATATGTGGTAATTAACTAGATGAACGTACACTCTGTCAACTTAACGTACACTGGCTAACAAAATATATTCATGACAAAACAACTTAGCTTGTCTCGATTATTTTCTAAATACCCTCAAACCTTTCGTTTTTTAAACCGCTGATACAAGTTGCACAAAACATCGGTAGTCGTAAATATTTGGTTATTTAAGTATTATCAAACTATTTAAATGTAAATGTACTCATATTTATAACATTAACTCAGTTTTCGCAGTAAAACAGTAACTACCTGTCATTTGTTTAGGGAAATTGCTTATTATTCTGATTTACCAGTATAAAAAATTATATTCTTAATAAAAACGATTCTTATGTTCTTATGCATAGAAGTATTTTTGTTCGATTTAACCACGATATTATTACACATAGCAGCTAGCGAAACCGATGAAACTAAAGAACAGACAATGTTCCTATACACAAAATATGTTTGTTCGTCTATTTGGCCGATATGACCACATCAATATTAACTATGCGACGACTCATCCGAACTTGCGGATGATTCGTCGCCTTACAATTTTAAAAGGGTAACGTTTCATCCGCGGATGAAATATTTTGCGGATGAGTAGTCACCTAAGTCGATAAAACGTATGAATAAAAAAAAGCGTCCAAGAGCGAGTTGGACTCGTACACGATGGAATCCGTACCACCGTACAATATTTTTTTTTAACACTTTTAACAAAAAAACATACATACATAAACTCACGCCTTCTTCCCATGGGGGTAGGCAGAAATTACAGAACGCCACTTGCTACGATCCTCACATACTACTTTTGCCTCGTTTAAGTTCATACATCTGGTCACACACCCACGCTGGTTACGAGTACTATGCACCTGGCCTTTCTGAAGAACATAAGGTCAGTATATGTCCTCCTAAGGCGTCCTCGCCCGGCCTTTCCTTTCACATCAGCCTTGTAAATATATTTTGTCAGTCGCCTTTCATTCTTCCTCTCATCATGCCCAAACCATCTCAGCATACCCTTTTCAATTTTTGTCACTACATCTTCTTTTAAATCACACCGCTGTCTTTTCACATCATTTCTCAGCCTATCATTCATAGTCAGACCACACATGCTTCGCAAGGAACGCATTTCCACAGCATTTACTCTACTTTCATGCTTGTTTTGCCACACCCAACATTCACTTCCATACATAAGCGTGGGCACCAGCACACCATTGTGAACAGCCAGTCGAGCCTTTTTAGACATCGACTGGTTGGTCACAATCGCATTTATAGCACCATTCACTTTATTTCCCGCATTTACTCTACTTTCCACATCTCCATCAATCTTCCCATTTTCTTTTTTTAAATATTTTTGTTTAGTAAATATATTTCTTGACCCCCTTTAATTTTAACGTTATTTTAGTTTTTTTTTGTTATAGCAGCCATAGTAGTACGCACTCTATGAAAATGTTAAGTGTCAATCTATTACGGTTCAAAGATTCATCCCTGTGATAGACGGACGGACGGCTGGACGGACAGACGGAGAGCGGACCCTAAGTAATAGTGTCCCGTAACGAGTATTTTCGAAGGGTTAGTTCCTTTGGGTACGGAACTCTAAAAACAAGCGGATAAAACATAAAACGTGTGAATAAACAAGAAACGTGATAAATCCTGGACTAGGCTGCGGTAGTCCCACGCAAAACATCTTGTTTTGTATTCACGAATCACTTAATGATTTAACTTAGCGAATGAACTGCTTCTGCCAAGAGTTACGAAACCTTGATAAAGGTTTTATCCCATGCCTTTATTTTTTCTCAAGCTCGTTGTATATCGGAAAGGCCTTTTTTCCTTTTATCAAACGTTGCTGCTAATTTGAATCTGTAGGTATTTCGCCCATATTTGTCTAGAGCGATTGAAACTACGCTAGGTATTTTTGTATGAACTAATTTACCTAGGTCGTTGACTTTAATTTAATATTTTAATCAATTACACTCCAAGTCGAACTGCACTTACGAGAGCTATTGATTAAGTTATAATCTAAGTCTACGACAGGAATATTCGCTAGATCTAAGTTGTTCGACAAAAAACAGACGCAAACAAAAAAAAAAAATGTCAGATCTTAAATAAATGTTATTACTTACTAATTGGCGATTTTTTTACCGATAAGAATTTAAATTGATATATGACATCTCTGTACTCCTGACTTGTACTAAATCATTTTAATTTAACTGTATTGACCTCGAACTTGACTAATTTATAATCCCATTTTATTAAACTTGACATTATGTATTGTATTGCTTATTTCAAATTATTTACCTACTGAATTTCATCTTGACATGGTAAACTTGTGTTGATTTGATTGAATGTGTTAATAATATTTATATTGAGGGAGTCTTTATCATTATAACTTAAACTGTTTGCATGCCTTAGTTAAGGTAGTTAATGCCGATTCCCTTGTTCACAAACTAAACTAAATTTAAGTTCAGTGCATCTTTTTCTTTATATTTCATTAAGAAAAGGACATAAGATAAATTTTAGTTTATATAGTCCTGTCAAATTAATTAGCGCCTGTCACTACTCCATACAAGTTTAGACGTGATTAAAAACTTGCTTACTAAAATTACGTCAATTTACGTCAAGCGCTTAATTTGACAGGACTAAAATTTATCTTCTGTCCTTTTCTTAATGAAATAGAAAGAAAAAGATGCACTGAACTTAAATTTAATTTAGTTCGTGAACAAGGGAATCGACACCAGTATAAGGATATTTTTAAACTGAACATCTGTAACTTTTACCTACTTTCTGTGCAAATAAAGAACTATTCTATTAAAATAATCTGGTCCTTCAGCCCTCGTGGTTCTTCACCTTTTCGATAATGCTGTAGATTTGGTGAGCTTTTACCGTTATTATTACCGACTCACCTTTAATTAGCGTCATTAATATTATAAACAGAATGAACAGAAATAATTTTCTTTTAATCCGTGAAGTTTTTTGAGTGATGAGAGGCTTCAGACTTCAGAGCGAGTATCCTAGCGCCGGTGGAGCAGACGAGCGCGTATCGGCAAGTGAAGTGTGGGCCCCAGCTAGATGGACCGGCGACCTTAAAAAGGTGGCCGGAGAGACTGGATGCGGAAGGCGGAGGACAGGGTGTTGTGCCGCAGCCTGGGAGAGGCCTATGTCCAGCAGTGGACTGCGACAGGGTAAGTTGATAATAGTCAGTGGGCCGGACACATGCTGCTGTTTAAATTTTTTAATGTTTGGTTAAGGTAAATCAATTTTTTCTGGAAAGAATTCTATATACAATATTTTTTTCTAACTTGAACAGACAGCTGTGTTGTTGGGGAGTTTGTTGCGCTACTTCGTCTTCCCAGCTAAAGCACTAGGAAGTGGTGAAGGGTGGGCATTTTGGGGGACAGTCTTATGTAATTTTGACGTTCGAAAAGTGCTGATTCTCAGCCTAGTTTGAATAAATGACTTTTGAATTTAGAATTTTGAATAGCAATCCATCGTTGATGTGGCATCTATAACTGCGATCCAACGAAAATAAATGGATTGATCTACCTATAATCCTTTATCGAATCGTGTTTTCTTTATACCTCACATCAATCATCATTAGTATTATATTAGCTCATAATCGTTCTCATCGCAGCTGATCTATCTGTCTCGCCTTTTTCCTAATAGAAATTGTTGGCCGTAATAGGCTTTATAGGTATTTGTTTTCAGATACGGCTGAAGATTTAAGAAGAGACTGGTAAGAATGTTTCTTACCAGTCAGTTTTAAATCGGAATTCACGCTTCAGCTAATCTAACATTACAAAGCGGTTGAATTTTATTTTGTTTGTTTGTTTGTAAGAGGTAATCTCTGGAACTACTGATTCGATTACAAAAATGTTTTCACAGATTGAAAGCTACACTATTTTCGAGTGTCATACAATATGTTTTATGGTATAGTTGACTTCTATGCGGACGAAGTCGCGGACAGAAGCTAGTTTGACACGCATTCCCGTCCCAGCGCGTTGAAAAACACACTGTTGAATTTTCAACTCTCGACGTTAAGCAGAGCGTTGAAAATCCAGTGCACGAAAAAAAATCGCCGCGATTTTATTACGTCCGTGCGTACGTCGGCTTAAAGTATACCTATCTGACGTCCTCCGAACAATCATATTTTTTATCCTTCTAACTTTGTTCGAGCACTAGAAACTCACATGGTTGCGTTTGTGACTCGAATAAATTACGAGAAAAGGAATTGTTTGTTTATGCGTATCGTTTGTGGCGAGCCTGCGTTATAACCAGAGTAGGTTATCAGAGTACCAAACATTGTTTGTAAAGCGACCATCCGATAAACTATTGAACTGGATTTATAATATTGTGCTTTTTATTGTATTTACAATAGGTACACGTATTTTCCCCGAGAGTCAGAAGTGAATTCTTGGAAATTTTAAATAGGTGCTGACATTGGTAAGTAGGTATTGAGTATCTTTTTATAGAAAGCGATACGCCATTAGGTATAGGATACTTTAGAGAACACATTTTATGTAAAATGTAGAAATCTGGGTTTTGTCAGCGACTTCGTCCGCATAAAATTCTTGTAGGTATTAACATAAAAAATGTATTATGGATGGCACTCAGCAATATTGTACCTTTCCATGAGTGAAAGATTTTTTCTTAATCGGAACAGTAATTCCAGAGATTACCTTTTCGGTGGCCAGCCCGCCGGTTGAACGCGTCCCAGAGGATCATGACCATCCGGCTGGTCCGGGGATACCGTACAGTCTCCTGTGAGGTGGCGAGCCTCCTTGCCAGATTGCCGCCATGGGATCTGGAGGAAAAAGTCTACAACACGCCGCCGCCGGGGCTTAACTCTGCTGCCGCGAGAAATCACGGCACAACGGACAGAGCTCCGGCGGAATCTCATAGCATCATGGAGAGTGCGATTGTCGCAACCCAGTGGTGGGTACGCCGCAATTGCGGCGATAAATCCATCGCCATCCGATAAGGACCAGGCCCGGGTCGACGGCGCGTTGTGTTCCACGTGCGCCTCAAAGAGATGTCAGCACAACTGACGGAGCTGCTAAGACCGATGCCTGCCGGGGTCGCGGGAAAGTCCGAAAGGGTTACTGTGGCCCCTGGAAACATACAGGCAACTGAAGGAACACGGGTGGGTTTTAGTCAGTAAGAGTCTGACACACCCTCCTGCTCCACCCAGAACGGGAGAAGTTATTTGATAATATCCCACCCAAAAAAAAGAGGTTGCCTTTTGCAGACTTATAAACAAACGATTTTACCGCTTTATAATATTTCTTTAGACCAATTAATATATCCAGTGACCCTTTATTGGACACAAAAAAAAAACTAAGCCAAGTCTGGGTTTGTATTTTAAAGGTAATTGTATGTCTATTCAATATTCATAAGCGAACAGAAAATATTAATATTGAATAGCCATTTTTAATAAAAAAATAAAAAAAACTCAAGCACAGGGTTGAAACGTAGGCGAAATTGTAATAGGGTCGCGTACGCATTTTTTTGCTCATAGATTAGATATAATGATTACCATACGATGAGACTCCACGTACCTACGTTTTAATCAGTTATTCATGTACATGTTTTATTCATAAAACATTTTATACATATAATAGAAGTAGTTTCCCAGCAATTATTGAAGTGAAAACTTATTTAGGCGCGTTGGGCATCTTTGAGATGGGAAAAACAATTGAACTCGCGACACCGTTACCGACACCTCATTTTTGTAAATGCGATTGTGCTTTTTTATTATATTACGTTACGGATCAATGTTCTATGCAAGTATTTTTACTTTAAAGGTTTTGGAAGTATTTTTTTTTGTAAACGCGATTGTGCTCTTTATTTAGATAACGTTACGGACCAAAGTTCTATACAAGTGTTTTCCTTCCACCAAGGCGATCTTATACAAGTTTTCACCTTCTGTCGGCACTCCCGGGCTGCCACTGTTTTTTTTTTGCGAGCAATTTTACTTAAATGGTTTACAAAATGTATTTTGTACCCATCAGGGTCAGCCTGCCGTCGCGTCGCGCCTGTCTGCGGGAGCCTTTAGAAGGTAATCTATATAATAAAAATGAAGTGCTGTTGAGAATGGTTTTACCGTATTGGCAAATTTTTGTTTTAGAATGTTTGAAAGAAAAATTTGAAAAGTTGCCCAGAAAAATTGAAAAATTCGGGAAAACTGAACGTGCATTTTCTATTGAAATTTAAACAGGACAACGCCTGTCGAGTCAGCTGTTCTACAAAAATAATATGTAGGTAGTTGTAGGTAATAACGAACGACGGGAGATTTTTAGAGAAAAATATTATGGTCCTTAGAGACATGAGATATTTTCTGAAAGTGGAGAATTGTGGAACGGAATTTTCCCTATGGAAATCTTTTCTAGGATTTAAAAAAATACAGGCATCAATACTAGAGTAGAGACTCTGGTTTTGATGATACAACTGAAGGGGAATATATCTCGACTGATTAAAATAGGTGAAATTATATGAAATTGTTTATTCTGTAAATAGGACATCGGAATCATTTCCACACGTCATATAAAAAAAATATTAAAAATAAGCTAGATGAGTTCGGCGTCTCCTATCTGACTAATCTGAGAAGAAAGGTCGAAACAAACTCAGAGGTCGCAGTCTCTTTTAAAGTCCAGACATAATCTTGGTCAGGCCATATGAGAACCATGTGTCTGAAAAGGTCTTTTGAGGAAAGAACCACACAGATTTGAGTGGACCTGTCCAGTCAGTGCAAGCATTTGTCAGTAATCGTGGAGTTCAACTCAGAACTTTAGGAACTTAACGAGCTCATCGTGACAACTAATATCGCCAACAATAAAATCAAATGATTATTAACAGCTTTATGTTTCGTCTATAGCTCTAGCCAACAGGGAAAATGAACACATATATAAACTAAAGCTTATTTATTTGCATAAACTCACGCCTTCTTCCCACGGGGGTAGGCAGAAACTACAGAACGCTACCTGCTACGATCCTTACATACTCCGTTTGCCTCGGGTCATATACGCACGCCGGTTTCGGTATTACGCACCTGACCTTGCTGAAGAACACCACCATTACTGACAAGGAGAAAAATGAACTTGAATAAATATTATTTACTGTATAAAGGTAGATATGTAATGTATCCTATACTATTAAACGAGCAGAGCAATATTTGTATATGACGCAGGGATACCTATATTGCACGAAACTTTGTCAACCGCCTCCATTTCAGACAATTTAACGGGCACATTTCAGTGACATTATAATTCCACTGGACCCACGCAGTGATATTGCAAGGCAGTAATATTTTGACAATTTCACTGTATGTGAAAGCCCGTTAAATTGTGAGACGGTCAATGATTGGTCCGTTTCCAATGTCATGCCAGTATATCATAAAAGGAATGAACTTCTACACGTTATTATGCAGATGAAAGGAATTGACCAATCAAAACGCACGGAGACCCCACTACAAACATGACTCATAATATACCTAGGGTTATTATAAAATCACTACAACGTTCCCGTGGAAGTATAATGTCACTGAAATGATCCCGTTAAATTGTGAGAAATGGAGGCAGTTGAAAAAGTTTCGTGCAATTATAATTTCACTAGTGAAATTATAATATCACTTGTTTGACAATATTCCTGCGACATATAAGTAAATATTTGTAATCACGTTCTGGAAAACGTGACAACTCTAACGATTTCGACGAAAGTAGCAATATATTTATGGGTTTACGGGGACGAAAAATCGATCTAGCTAGGTCTCATAATTTCACTAGTGAAATTATAATATCACTTGTTTGACAATATTCCTGCGACATATAAGTAAATATTTGTAATCACGTTCTGGAAAACGTGACAACTCTAACGATTTCGACGAAAGTAGCAATATATTTATGGGTTTACGGGGGCGAAAAATCGATCTAGCTAGGTCTCATACCTGGGAAAATTCGTTTTCTCCATATTTTCACCCGAGCAGAGCTCGGTCACCCAAAGTTTAGAACAAGATGGCTACCTTAGAATAGTGACATGGCAGCATGGAATTACTATGTACCTAATAACACGGCAGCATGGAATTAGTAAGTACCTACTATCATGGAAGCATGGAATTAGTATGTACTATACATGGATTAGTATTAACTTTCCTATACTATTAAAAGAACATTATCTATTTCTGGCCCAGGTTCTATACAGTAAATAGACACACGTGTCTACGAGTGGTTTCGTTCGCACTAATTAAGGCTCCGAGCGATACCACTTCTGGAAGTCCATTAATTAATTTCCCAATAAATACTGAAACTTTTCTCTTAAAAACAATTAAGAACAACACGGATCACTGGTTCTATAAAATAAAAGATTTTTTACAACCAAAACTAACGTTGAATTCAGGAGAATAGTTTCACCCAAGTCTAATTAAAAGTCATATATGAAACGCAAGTCGGACCCTTTTCAATATAAACCCAACGTTCGCCTCCGGACGACGACCACAAACAAAATATATCCTTTTCATACCGTCCTAAAGGTACACTGAAAATCAAATATTTACGTTCAACTTCATTATTAATACCTACTCATCAAATTAGTACTCCGTCTGAAGTAAAATGTCCGCTTCAGAAGGTGAAGCCGTCAATTTCAATAAACATAAACATTCCTAAACATTAGAGGTGCTAATTTTATTATAAAATATCCTTTTGTAGGTTTCAGGGGCTAAAGTGAAATTAATAAGGGAAGGTACGGATGCCCCAGAAAGTTAATGAAGAACCTTTTTCAACGGTGTTTTTACAAAACTTTATATTTTTTATGACAAAGTGTGAAGTTCTTTTGAAATGTCTATTTGATTTTGGTATTTGTACAAAAGACGGGGATGCTCATATTACTTTTTGTTGGGGAATTTTAGGTGACTTTTCAAGGAAACTCCAAAAATGCTGATATTTAGTCAAACATGTATTGCGTCGATGACGAACAAAAATTGGAAGAGGAGATGACACGAAAGTACAAATATTTCTTACATCTAACTACAAGCTAATTGGCACGCAACGTTGATTTGCTCATTCTAAACGAGCAGGCGTAAGCTCGAACATGCCCCCGGACGTTGAAAGCAGCAGAGGCACTTTCAACCAGACGCAGAATCAATGGGCAATGGGCAAATCCTGTTAAACGCTCTTCTGACGACTCCAACAGATGTTTTGACGTCTGCCACACGAACAATTCCATCTGATCCTGGATGGACGGCGACGACTCTTCCCAATCTCCATTTAAGAGGAGGAAGGTGGTCCTCCTTTATGATGACCAGAGAACCCAGCTTTAGCGTGTCTTTGCAAGTATGCCACTTGGTCCTTTGCTGCAGCTCGGACACAAACTCCTTACTCCAACGAGCCCAAAAATGCTGACGTAGCTGCTCGATCCGTTGGAAACGAGACAATGAAGCAGTGAAGTGGTTCTGTAGATCTTGCTGCGGAAGTGACGTCAGCGGCCGGCCAACAAGAAAATGACCCGGAGTCAGTGGGGTGCAGTCAGCTGGATCGGATGACAGCGGCGTCAGTGGACGTGAATTCAGTATCGCCTCAATCTGGACTAATGTGGTGTTAAGCTCTTCAAAGGTTAAGTTACAATTTCCCAACACTCGCTTGAGATGATATTTTGTTGACTTAACACCCGCTTCCCAGAGTCCGCCAAAATGAGGAGTATACGCCGGTATAAAATGGAATTTAATTCCGTCATTAGCCAATTGCTCGCCCAAGGAATTGCAATTAGATTTAAGGAACTTCGAAAGTTCGTTGCAGGCACCGACGAAAGAGGTACCGTTGTCGGAGTAGATGTCACTGGGTTTTCCCCGTCGCGAGATGAATCTAAATAAAGCTAGTAAATACTTATTGCTAGTTAAGTCACTCACCAGCTCCAAGTGAATAGCCTTAGTGGTGAAACACACAAAGATGGCTATGTACACTTTTACTAGCCTGCATCCTCGACCTTGCCTACTAGCGGCCATGATGGGACCTGCATAATCCACACCAGTGCTTTGAAAAGGATAACCGCCTGGAAGGAGACGCTGCTGTGGCAAATTACCCATCAATGGAGTAACTGTTCTACCCGACATGCGACAACAACGCACGCAATTACGATAACAACTCTTAGCTAGGCTTCGTCCGCCTATGGGCCAGTATGAATCTCTAATCGAAGCCAGCAATAACTGAGGGCCTGCATGCATCAGCTTTACATGTTCAAATTCGAATAGTAACTTTGTAAATTTGTGAGTGGACTGTAAAAGAATAGGGTGCTTTTTATCAAAAGCAAAGGTTGAATTTGCTAAGCGTCCTCCGACACGCATGATCTTATTATTATCTAAGAATACGTTAAATTTTATAAGGGCGCTTTTATAAGGCAACTTCTGATTATTAACGAGTAATTCATACTCAGGAAAAGACTCAATTTGGCTTCTAATTATAATAATATTTAATGCATACTGCAACTCGACTTGTGATAGAAATTTATCAACAGAAGGAATTTTCCTACACAATTTTATAAATCTTAAAACTATTGCTACACTACGGATCAACCTTAAATAACTAGAAAAACGATTAAAATCGATAAATGTATGGCATCGGCTATTATTACTAACACTGGCAGTCAATAAAACATGAGGTCGAGTTTCAGGCAGCTTGTCTGGCTCTAATGATTTATGTTGAGACGGCCAATGAGACTGCACTTGCTTCAAAAAACTGGGACCACTCCACCACAAGTCCAAAGATTGCAGAATACTAATATCCACGCCACGAGATATTAGGTCTGCAGGGTTCTTGGCGGTTGGGACGTGTCGCCAAGTACAGTGTCCTGCCTTATCTAAAACTTCAGCAACGCGATTGCGCACAAATGGCTGAAGCTTAGAAGGTAACATCTGCAACCATCCCAACACGACGGTGGAGTCAGTCCAACAATATACATGACTAAACTTTAGTCGCAGTGAACTTATAACCTTCTCACACAAACGAGCTCCGACTACGGCGCCACACAATTCCAGTCTTGGAATGGTGGTCGGCTTAATGGGTGCCACTCGACTTTTAGCAGCTAACAGACGAACCATGTATTCACCTTGATCATTGGCACTACGTACATAGACGCACGCACCATACGCACGCTCAGATGCGTCGGTGAATACATGTAGTTCCAGTGTAGTAAATGCGTTACATATAACGAGTCGTGGAACGCGATAATTATTGATAAGCGGCAATGCTTTAATAATAGCATTCCAATTAGCATTAAGTGACGGCGTTAATGGCTCATCCCAGGAGAGCTTGTCTAACCACATTCGCTGTAAAAACATTTTCATTGTGACTACGCAAGGGGATAAAAGTCCTAGGGGGTCAAAAATACGTGCAATGATAGAAAGTATATCACGCTTTGTAACAGAATCCGTAGAAGGTAACGTTAAACTTGAAAATCCAAATTCGTCGGAACTAGAAAACCAGTCAAGCCCTAATAACTTATTAGGCTCATTAGATCCCATATCTAAATCTAATGACGACTGACATGCTCCGGCGACTAATTTAGGAACGTTAGACCTCCACTTTCTAAGCGGCATGCCAGCAGATGCTAGTGCGTTGGTGACCTCTGTGCGGATAAACATAACTTCATTTAAATCATCAGCTCCAGTCAACAGGTCGTCAACGTAAAAATCATGCTTGATGACGTCAGCAATCCTATCTCTGCTATCTGAGGATGACTCACCCACAGAACCCGAAGTGATCTTAGTGTCATTGGTTTGATAGTCCATCCCTATTTGCTTGAGGCAACGTGTAGCAAGAAATGGTGCACTAGCCGTACCATATGTGACGGTATTCAATTTATAAACCTTGACAGGATCGCATGCTTTATCACGCCACAGAACCTGTTGCAGATACCTATCAGATGGGTGGACGTATATACATCTATACATCTTCGCAACATCAGCTGACAAGACGAACTTGTGTTGTCGAAACCGAAGAAGTATAGATATAAGATCGTCCTGCACAGTAGGACCCACCATCTGCACGTCATTGAAAGACACTCCTGAAGAAGTAGCACAGCTTGCATTAAAAACTACACGGAGCTTGGTAGTCGTGCTACTTTCACGCAGTACCCCGTGGTGTGGTATGAAATATCCACTGGGACTGCCATTATCATGGTTTTCGGTCATATGTCCTAAAGTCTCATATTCAGACATGAAGTCACGATATAACTTACCGAACTCAGGCTTGGACTTCAGTCTGCGTTCTAGGGAATATAGAAACTTAGAAGCCCTTTGGAAAGATTCTCCTAAAATAGAAGGATTTTGCTTAACAGGAATACGAACGCAAAAATGACCGTTCTCTAAACGTGTCGTATTCTTGACAAAATGCTCCTCACACAACTTCTCCTCGGGTAAATAATTTGAGGATTGTGAACTAATCTCTTCAAGATTCCAGAATTTTTCTAAATCGGTGCGAATTTTATTTAAATCACCGTTACTAGGGGAATCAGTTTGAGTTAAATTGCATGAAATGTTATTTGACATTAATTTACCATTATTATAGGTAACAGGGCCAGAAACAATCCAACCTAACAACGTTTCACACAACACTGGCTTACCTACTCCTAGTCGAATTCTCTGTGAACCAACCAAGTCCCAGAAGAGATCCGCTCCTATTAAGACATCTACTTCTGAAGGCTTGTAAAAAGTGGGGTCAGCTAAACAGATATTATCTGGTATATTCAGGTCAGAAATGTCGACTTCACGACAGGGCACAACAGTCGTTAATGATGGCAAAACAAAACAATAAAACTTAGTAACATAACTATTGTCTAATGACGTCATTTTCACATGACATGTTTTGCCTACACGAGAACTTACGTTATTAATGCCATAGACCGAACCATTTATCTGACTAGTATTTAAATTAAGCCGTGTACATAATCGTTCCGTCATAAAACACGATGTGCTCCCACTATCAAGCATGGCTCGCACTATGTGCTCACGATCATTGTGATCACATAACTTGATAAGAGCAGTGGACAATAACACAGCGCGTTGTTTACGCTCACTAATTAACGAACTGAGATCCGCAGACAAAGTTAAATTATTTGCACTCGCATTAGTGCTAGCCACGGCGTCAGTGGGTGATGACGTTGATACGGAATGGGACGAGCTACCGTGTGATTTGTTGTCATTATTGCAAGAATTCGCCGTACCTTTATTCTCCGACGAATGAATCAAAGTGTTATGTCGGCGCTTACATATCTTGCATCCCGGCTTTTTGCATCGGTTAGCAAAGTGACCTGCACGAAAACAGTTATAACACACTTTATAGTTAGGTATTAATTTGAGTCGGGCGTCTATGCTAAGTGCAAGGAATTGTGAACAACTACTTAAAACGTGATCAGCTTTACAGTGCGGGCACAACTTACTTAATTCAGTGCTGGAATTATTAGAATCTTGTGATACAACCATAGATTTCATCTTATTAGTATTTGAACTAGGCTTAGCGGGGGTGGGATTACTACTATTTCGTGCTATTTCTAAAGTTTCCAATAAATCAGCGCGAAACCGAATGAATTGAATGAGTGCAGCGAATGTTATGGTGCTATCTTTGTCTATACGACCTTTGTGCTCCTCCCACTCACGATAAGTTAATTGATCTAGCTTCCGAGTTATTATAAATATTAATAAAGTGTCCCAATACTTTATGGGTTCATCTAATGATTCCAACGCACGGAGATTTTTGTTAATTTGGTCAATCAATCCTTTCAATGCAACAGAGGACTCCTTTGCAATAGAATTTAAGTTAAATAGGGATGATACATGATTTTGAACTAACATCCTCTTGTTATCAAAACGATCACAAATTAGCTTCCAAGCTGTATCGTAATTGCTTGCGGAAAACTCAATCGCATGGATTACAACAGCAGCAGATCCTTCCAGGGTCGCTCGCAAATAGTGGAATTTATTAATTTGATCGATTTCATCATTATTGTGGATGAGGCTGGTATAAGTGTCACGGAACTCTAACCAATTGCTAAAATTCCCATTAAATTTAGGTAACTGTATTGTGGGCAACTTAACAGGCTTTCGTTGACTGATACGGGTACATTTTTCACTGCTCATAGACTCATTTTCGCTGTTATACTTACATAACAGCTCCTGTGACCTAGACAGTGCTTTATAATACTGTGAATCAAATTCAGTACGCTCAGAAAATTGAGCTTTAACATCTTCTACCAGACATTCTAATCGCAACTGTACCTCATCGTAATGCCCATACAAAGACTCGATTCTTCCAATTCGTAACTGCAATTCCTTGACCTCACAACTGGTTAACTCCTTGTCACAGGATGCATCAAGATAATTGATGAACGCAGTTAAGCGTCCCTTGTAACTTCCTCGTTTTTTCACTAATTCTCTTTCTTCGGACATACTGGGAATCGAATGTAGTCAACCTGGAATTAATATAATAACAACTTAGTTGTCTTTTTATACAATACTTAATTTAAGGTACCTACGTTTAGCTATTATGGTATAACAATTTAAATTAATGCTGTAAATATGTAGGGACTTTTACGTGTTGCAAATTAGAATGTTATTTAAGCTACATACAATTCCTCAAAACTTGAACACTTAATTACCTAACGTCGAACTTTAAACAATACACTAACAATACTTATCAAGTAAATTGACTAATACGGTTTAATTAACTGAATAATTTGGGTTTAACACTTGCAATATCCATCTAACACCAACCTACGCACTAATAACTATTTAATATGAATAGTTAACTAAAATACTGCTATACAATTATAAATGTAGTAAATATCTACTGGACTTAACAGAAAGAACATATAATCGTATTTGCAGAATAAGTATCATCAAATAAATGACAAGTATTAGACACTATTCACAATCCAAATAGGTATTTTAAAATATGTTAATTTGAACAATAATTTAGCCATTTAGGTAAATAAAACACTAACCTTTTAAAATCCTTAATTATTAGATAGGTACTACCTGAACGAGTGTTGGGTGATGATTTTTAACCAAAATATTCTTAACACCGTAAATTTGCTTGAAGTCCTTCGTTCACAATCACGTTGCCGGCCGGCTTATAACCTCCTCGGCAAAAACTCCGCGATAATTATCCGAATCCACTGATTTTTAGTAAATCTTCAAGTAATTACCAATCCGGCTCGGTAATGGACCAAAATGTTGGGGAATTTTAGGTGACTTTTCAAGGAAACTCCAAAAATGCTGATATTTAGTCAAACATGTATTGCGTCGATGACGAACAAAAATTGGAAGAGGAGATGACACGAAAGTACAAATATTTCTTACATCTAACTACAAGCTAATTGGCACGCAACGTTGATTTGCTCATTCTAAACGAGCAGGCGTAAGCTCGAACACTTTTACTTTATTATAATTATGAATTTTATGAAATAACGTTTTTAAATTGATTATTTTCATTCACTTCAGGTGTCCTATAAAAAGAAAAATTACGAGGTATATAAGTAGGTATATAATTATTTTTATGAGAACGAACTGTTGAGAGCGACAAATAATAAGATATTATTACTAAACAACTTTTTAAGGGTTTTCCCCTTATTTTGAACTTTTCACCTTTCTGTCACGAGAGGGGAAGATAAGAACCTCGTATAAGTGCTAACTAATATTATAAAAGGAAAGTGATGTTGATTGTTACGCTTTCACGCTAAAACGGCTGAATGGATTTGGATGAAATTGGGCACATAGGTAGATCTGCTTGACCTGGGTTAAGACATATGATACTTTTGAATCCGATATTCCTAAGGGATCGAGACTTATGCGAGTGAAACCACGGGGCGCACCTAGTATTTCATCATTTTAAACCAAAGCATGTTTCAAACTGACCTCACCTGCAGTGCTATTCTGTTAAAATCTCACCGTGAACGCTAAAGTGAAGTGAACTTGAAGTGAGCTGTCATTCCACCATATACTAGGGATTGACACTGTTGACAGCTCACTTTCAAGGTCACTTCACCTAAGCGTTCACGGTGATATTTTTACAGAATAGCACTGTACCATCGGGTGACACATATCTAAGTAATTTGAAAACAAAATCCCGTGCACACGACCTTTTTAGGGTTCCGTAGTCAACAAGGAACCCTTACAGTTTCGCCATATCCGTCTGTCTGTCCGCGGTCTAGCTTCGAGACCGTTAGTACCTACTAGAAAGTTGTAATTTGGCATAGGTATACAATACATATTAATCATGCCGACAAAGTGGTAAAATAAAATAATGAAAAATATATTTTTTAGGGTATGTCCCCTAGACGTAAAGTGGGGATTTTTTTTCTATCCCTTAGTGTGGGGTATCGTTGGAAAGGTCTGTGAGTGTGTTAAAACTATTTTTGAATTCAGAGACACGTTTGCGAAATATTAAGCTTTAAAGTGAAATTTTTCGTTAGCGGGGGGGCCCCCCCCTGCCAGCTAAATGGTTAGTGTTAAATATGTGAAAAAATTCACGGCAGTAGCTTATATAACGAATTTAAAAGTAAAACTATCACAGCTGAGTAGACTTTACAAGTTAACGAGTGATAATCGACCAACTTAAATTTGCGGTTGTAAAAACATGTTCTACCTAACATTCCGTATGAAAAAAATGTTTTTCAACTACAAAGCTAAGTTTGTTCTTGGGATAAATTCATCCCAACCCTACATTGTGCGTGGTTCGACATGCACTTGGCCGGTTTTTTTTTCGTAGGTAGGCGATACTAAAGCGGCCGAGCACTGCAAGCAAGAATAGTCCTTACAGTGTACAGATATGCGTTTCTTCGATAGTACCTATTTAATGTATTCTTATTCTGTCTATCAGGCGCCAGGGATTTAGGTTAACTTTATAATTTACTCATTGTTAACAGATTATTTTTTTTGTACCTACAAGATAAAGAAGACAGGCGCCTGTTTTTCTAACCCGGCCTCATCCCAAAATGATGAGTAACATAACACTTAAGAGCGTTTACGCCATGCTTGCGCTGTTTGGTTCAAAAACAGTACTTTTCGAACCAGTTAATATCCACCAAACATTATTTTAAAAACATTATTTACTAATCATTTTAAGAAATGTTATTGTCTAAATATTTAGAAAGGACATACCGAGACTCCTCCGTGCTTCGGAAAGCACGTTAAGCCGTTGGTCCCGGCTGTCATTCGTGGATCTTTGACAGTCATTACGGGTCGTCAGAAGCCCGAAAGTCTGACAACCAGTCTTACCAAGGGGTATCGTATTACTCAGTTACTGGGTTGTGGAGGTCAGATAGGCAGTCGCTCCATGTAAAATACTGGTATTCAGCTGCATCCGGTTAGACTGGAAGCCGACCCCAATATAGTTGGGAAAAGGCTAGGCAGATTGATTTAGAAAGGAAACTTAGTTTTTAATAGAGTACTTGTGAATTCTATCAAGATAACTGAACAGAGGTTTTCTTAATTTCACTTGGAGCGTCAATATAGAAGCTTAAAATGTCTAATTATTTTATTGTTCTACTCGAGTTATTTTTCTCTTCTTTTTTATGCACGTGTTTCTGTCATAGATAAACTTATTTTTCTTTCTTTCTTTCTAAAATCACTGATCAACCTAAGAAACATATTTTTTTTATCTCACTGCAAAGATCTTTAGGAAAATAGTTTGTAAAAAGGAATTTTTGTTTTGGGTTATCTACATGAGAAATTAAAATACAAACAATGCCAAATTATTAATTAAGTTTTGGCCGATAAAATATTTTTTTCAACACTTGACGTCCCACGCTAAACTCTCTTAACTTAAGCAAAGTCTTTCAAGACAGAGAGTTACCCAAGCACCTGCGTCTTCGTTAATAGTATACAGAAGAGGATAGTTATAATGTAATTAACAACGATATTGTACTTGTAGTACCGTGTAGCGCTAATGAATATCCGCAACTATTGTCTACGAGTAAGCGAAGTAATTTATCTCGGAAACCGAATTAATTTCGAACATGTTGTGCGTGTTATGAACTACATAAAACCCCCAGTTTACGTTGGGCGAGCCCGTTAGCCGAGCGCGCTCGGTCCACGCAAAATACCATCAAACGGCAAATCACACAAAAAGGCCTAGTATACGTTGGCCGAGCAACGGGCTCGCCCAACGTGTACGGAGCTTTAGGGTGCAGACTGGATGAACGTCGTCGACCGTTGAGAAGTATCTAGTGTGGTCGTTCTTATAATTTTATTTTATGTTAGTTTTTAATTTTGATTAAATAAATGTGTTCCTTACATACGGGACTGTGCCAAATTTTTTTTTTTTTTTATCTCAAAAGTAAAAAAGGGAACCCTTAAAGGATCACGTGTGTTTGTCTGTCACAGCCAATTTGCTCCGAATCTGATGGACCGATTAAGTTGAAATTTGGTACAGGTATGTATTTCTGTGACCCAAACATGGATGTGTAACGTAAATAAATGAATTTTCAATATAGGGGTCACTTTTGGGTGTAAATAAGAAAATTTAAAAAAAGTTTTGCAATCTGCACCGTGTGACATAACAAATGAAAGGGCTTGTTGCGAGGATCTCAAATACATTTTTTATAATTTTAAAACAAACACTTTTAAAAATATTTAAGAAAATCGATGAAAATTTACCATTCCCCTTATCTCCGATGCTACTGAACCAAATATTTTGAAAAAAATACAGTGAATGGTTCTTTACTCATAGATTACAGGAAAACTTATAAGAAGTCTATTGTCTTAAAATAACATGGTAAATCTCTCAATATTGTGCGTACAAACTCACTTCATCAGCACTGCTCTCAAAAAGGTGAAGGAAAACATCGTGAGGAACTCGGCATGTTGTAGAACCAAAAATTCGAAGACATATGACATCTATTATTGAATATAAAATAAATCCGTCTCAAAGGAAATAAGGTTGAAAGTCAAAATTCATGCTTGACTTAAATCCTTGGCTAAATATAGGCGACTTTTCTCGTCTTAAAAAGGGATTAGCCCTCAGTGTCTGAAATCCTAATCAAAAATCCCTGATCTATAAATAAGCTCTATTTCTTGAGATTTGATTGTGATTGGAAAACCTTATTGGCGAACAGCTTTCAGATTTAGCCACAGAATTAATCAAGAATTCTAAAATCTTAGGTTAGGTGGTGTACAAAAGTACTACAATAAGAGGCAATTGCAAACCCACAATAATAATACGGTAGTTGCCTAGTTAAAAAAAAAGAAATTCTATTTAGTCCGTCTTTCAGATAATAAAAAAATTTTAGACACGTATTTTTTGCTTTATCATATTAATCAAAATTAACTTAGAAAACACGCATTAAAGTTGAGGAGTGGGGTCTCTCTACGTCACAACGCAGTATTAAATCTAGCAAGGCGACATGCCACATTTTAACTCAATGTATTGCCGTAATCTTTTGATTACGTCAAAAAATAAAAAAATACGTGTTCAATATTTTTTTATAATCTACAAGACGGACAAAAAAAATTGTTTTTTTGGACACAGGCCTATTATTAGAATTTTTTGTACAGACGCCAGCACATCAAGCTACCCGAAACTGTCAAATTTTCCCAATCAACTTTGAACCTTACACTTCAGCGATAAAGTTGAAAATCTATTAAATAAATTTGACAGATTGTAGTAGCTTGAAGTGCTGGCGTCTGTACAAAGATCGATGGTTGTGATTCTCGTATTCTGCCCGGTAAGAGAAAACCCATGTACCTAATCAATAATTTCTATTGTAAAACAGACAGGTACCTATAAAAGTAACAAAACTGTCCAATATTCTCATTAATTGCAGCGTATATCGAAGGCACTAGCAGAGCAACAAAACGAAAGTGTGATATTTTTCCCCTCAGTCCTTGAACAACGTAAATTAATCAGAGTGCAGAGTGGATTCCGCATCGAGGAGAAGAGCTCTATTCACACCGAACTGAATAGTTTCCACGTTCACAATACTGAACAATGGACCCTTTGTACGTGCAGAATTATCGACGAAGATTTGCAAAATGTATTCAGATAAGACGTTCGGTTCGCTCTGTTCTAATCTTAGTAAGAACCGTGTGGGACTACATGAGCTAAGAATCTGAGGATAAATACAGGAATGAATCTGAATATACGTTGATTTTGTTAGAATAGATATAAGGCTTCCAGCGATAATAAACTCTGATAATAAACGATAATACGATCTGATAAAGACGAAACCAAATCAGTAGGTAGTCGTTGTGTATTATGTACACGGAACATAGATTATGTGTAATCGCAAACGTTAACATGGGATGAAACTGTATGTAGAAAGATTATGCCGGTATCGTTTTATTTAGAGATTTTTTTAAAGATGTTGGTATTCTCACGGTGGCATCACAATTCATTTTCGCCAACATCTTATATATTAGGCAAAATACAGTGTGAGTCTTCATAATGTGCACATATCGAAATGAGGGAGTCTATGCTTAATTTTATCGACGGAAAAAATGGTAATTTTTTTTTTAGTTTAAAAAAAAAAAAAAAAATTTACAAAAAAATTTTTTTTTTAAAAATTTTTTTTTGCTCTCTTTTTATTATTATCTTATTTATAAATTTTACAATTAAAAATTGAAGAAAAAAATACAGATTTTTACTAAAAAAACATGTTTATTTTCAATTGAGGGTAGTTTTTTTCTCAATTTTAATTTTATGTGGACGGCTACTTACTTTCAATCATTATGGAGTTTGTTTCATCGCGATAGCTGATTCAGTTTAAAAGTTACACAGTTTTGTTACAATTTTTTTTTAATTTCATAAAAAGTATAAAAAACAATATTTAGATTTTTTAAATATTTTTTCTGTCGTTAAAATTAAGCATAGATTTCCTCATTTCGATATGTGCACATTATGAAGACTCACACTGTATACACTTATACACTAAAAACAGTGATATTCACAATGTTAACACTAGAAATAAGGACAAACTACGAGCTCCCTTTCACCGGCTTCATAAGGTTCATAACTCATTTGTTGGGCTTGGTATAACCTTTTATAACAAGCTACCCTCTTCTATGCTAGATTTGCCTTTTAATGCGTTTAAAAATAAAGTAAAATCCAACCTTTGTTCAAAGGCATACTATTGTATCAACGACTACTTAAATGATAAGAATAGTTGGTCGCTGTGATTAACTCAAGACAATGTTTATGTTCTTTCTCCAGATTTAACTTACCTACTGACAGTTTATATAAGTTTATATAATTTTTTATTTTATTTGACTTTATGAGTCAATTTTTTAATTATTTTTTTACGAGTCTATTTATTTTTATTTTATTGTTGACATAATCTACTCATTACAATGTTTTTGTTATGAGTTTGTTTTGCAATTTGTGGTTGGCTAGTGACCTCGACAATTGATTATATTATTTTTTTACCTGAGCAACCGGCAGCAAGTTCGTCATGCTCCCTTAGATGTCAATGCTTGCGGTAGCGTCGGGAGTCGGGTTGCCTCCTTCCCTCAAATATGGCGAGGGGGGTAATGGCTGATCTTTGCGTTATGCTCGTGAACGGGTGCTGCTTGTGGTGACTGGTCGTCTTGCTGATCATGGTTTTGTTATTGTTACTAGTAATTAACTGTACATTTATTTTACCTCGATGGTCCTAGTTTATCATTTATAACTTCCAATTTACAGCTTTATGTAAGCGGGCACGCCCTTTATGCCTGGAGGCTTTTATTTAGATATTTAGTTCTTTTTACGTTTAGTTTTTATTTTTTAATTCTGCTTGAGTATAGTTCTCGATGTTTTTGGTTGGTATATCGGCGTGTGCTAGCTAACATATGGCCAATAATTTATACTTAATTAAAATAATGTTTTGTGTTGCATAATAATTTTGCATACTATTGTATAGAGTCATTTTTATTTTTTTCTAACTTGAACAGACAGCTGTGCTGCTGGGGAGTTTGTTGCGCCACTTCTTCTTCCCAGCTAAAGGCACTAGGAAGTGGTGAAGGGTGGGCGTTTTTGGGGGACTGTCTTATGTAATTTTGACGTTCGAAAAGTGCTGGTTCTCAGCCTAATTTGAATAAATGACTTTTGAATTTTTTTTTTTTTTTTTTTTTTTGAATTATAATTATCCATGGCGTTATTTCAACAACAAAAGTTCACGTAATATTATTGTGAGGATAACCTTATGATTAGAGATGGGCCGAATGTGGTTTGAACTGAATCCGAACTTCGGCCGAACATTCGGTTAAAATGAAAAGTTCGGCCGAAGCTCTGCCGAATTTCGGTTTAATTTCGCGCGCTTTCTCGAGAGCGTCACGTCGTGACTTGTTTACGAATTTACTTCAATTATTGCTAGATGTACCCCGCCCGCACACCGCAGTTCCACCGCGTGGTCTAATAAGAACAGATTTTCAAGACTAATAAGAAGAACTGATTTGATTTAAGGTTTACATTTACAATGTTCCCAATTAAAATAAATGACCATGAGTGAGTAAAAGACATAATTTTACTTTACAGTAATGCTATTCTAATTCTATTAAATTTCAGTCAAAATAGTGCAAGTAGGTATTATTTTTCTTGTGCCGAATGTTCGGCATCTGAACCGAATTTCGGCCGAATGCCGAAGTTCGGTTCAAGCTGCCGAAATTCGGTTGAACCGAATGTGAACCGAATTTCGGCCCATCCCTACTTATGATGTCTCCTCGATAACCTTTTCGTTTCAACACACAATCATGATAACAGAACAATGCTTAAAACAAAAACCAGTAGAATTCTTGGGATTCAAAAACTCAAAATTGGCCAAGTTATATTTAGAGAGAACTTAATTGAATAAATTACTTGTTTCAAGTTCCCTAAAACAAACCAAGCCGTTGTTTCAACACTTATTGAAGCACGCCAAAATTAAAGCTCTTGAAATATTTTCATCAAAATTGGAGTGTTTCTACCCGCAAAGAGTTAAACCATAACATCGTAAAGCCCTTTGAAAACAGACCATTGTTATTTGAGCTGCCTTTCCCTTCCTGTACCTCCTTTGTTTCAAACTCAACGGGGTATCCGGAATGGTTGAAGTGGTTCTTCAATGCCTGGTTGTTAATAGTTCAGTGGCTGTTATCGCAGTGATTGAGCAAGCCAAGGCCACGACGGTTCGTGCTCCGAATGTAATACAAAATGCGTCTTACAGTAAACAGTGGTATTAAAACAAATTGAGATTATATTAGTCATTGTTTACTGATTATTGTGACTTTTGTGTGTTGTTATACATTTGTATGCGTGTGTTATTTATAGTTTAACTAGCAGTGTTCTGTGACTCCGCTTGCCGTAAGGTGAGTGGGGGCAAGATCGAACGATTTTTTGATGAGATGAGCAGTGTTGTATTTGAAGTCTTGTAGAACAGTACATATTAGTATATGCAAAAAAATCTTTGTAGTGAGTAAAGAGCAAAAAGTGTATTTTTCCATCACATTGATAACATCCTGCTAAATCAGTTAGAAAGCAGATTTTTTTTAAGTAAAATGTTTTTATCATGAAACTGAAACAGGGGGAAGATGAAAGGGTGATGGGGAAAGATCGAAATAGTTTATAAAATCGTTCAAATGATTATCAGACGTTGTTGGTGTTCATTAGTCTAAAGTTTGAAGTGCCCTTAAAACTCTCAACTGTCTGTAGTGTCCGAATACCTTTAGTTAACAAAGATAAAACGATTTAAAAAAAAACTATATATCTATCTTACCCCACCGGGGGAACATTGAAAGTAGAGGTTCTCAAACTTTCCACTTTAATTGGATAAGGTTATACTGACAATAAAACATCAGTATCAGTCAAATAAATCCTTTACCCTTTACTTTATCCTACTATGAAGATACAAAACAAAATTTCGCATCGTTCTTTCATCTTTGTCTTTTAAATGTTTATCTTACCCCGTCAAATATTGATGGGTAAAGACGGAAAATTGAAATAAATCCTAAAATAAAAAAATTGCCATATTTAGATGTTATAACACAACTAAGAATTACAAATAATAAGTAGATATTCCAATAAAACACTCATACCTACCACGTAATTAAAGTTACAGGACACGGGGTAAGATTGAAAATCACGATTAACTTGCGTAAAAGTCGATGTGCAGACATTTGCATTTTTCACACAAACTACTCACTAAGGTGTGTGTGTGTGTGACTGAGGTGTGCAACGTAACAAAATAGCGGTCTTAACAATGTTGCCATCACTGCTAAAACTGCACAGAATCTGGCGCTATGGACGACTTTTTGTGTTACCCCGTTTTTCATCTTGCCCCACTCACCTTATTGGTCTCTTGAGACGAAAAGTTTCCTCAGTCTCTCAGTAGACGGCGGACATTTTGTCCGCGAATGACCGCGGACTTCCGCGGTCATTCGCTCATCCAGCAAGTATCAGGACGGAATGGTCTTTTTCTCTTCCGTGTACGTAACTGCATTTATATTTCCATAGATTCTATCGTCGCGGACAAAATGTCCGCGGATAAGTTGTCCATCGTCTGCTCAACGCCTTAGCCTTTTTGGATTACCAGATCCGGGCGGGCTAGCTTAGGGCATCCCCCATAAGTAGTTACTTAAGGGAAATAGCCCACGAAATTAAATTTTTCTTACATTGTTGTAAGATCTTGATTAAAATATAATTCGCGACCGTAATAAACATGGTTTTACAGAATTATGATCTTTAAAATCAGCAATACAACTCCTTTTGTTAGAATAATACTAAAATGTCATGATTTCATGAAATATAGTCATTCAATAGGATTATATGAAGTTAGAAAGTTGTATTGATGATTTTTATGATTATAATTCCATAAGCATATATTTGATACGGCCGCGAATTATATTTAGATCAACATACAACTTGATAGTGACCTGTAAATTGCAAAGAACGTAAGAAAGTTTGAATTTCGCGGGTTACCCTGTCGCTTTCGCCTTAACGAAGTTCCAAGATTTTTATTTTTTTGTAATATTTTTTTTTGTTTTGTCATGTAGTTTGGTTTTGAAAACGTAGAAAGCAGATAGACTAGGATTCTAAATTAACCTGCTTATCTATTCTGAAAAACTCTCACCGAGAAAATTTTGGTGAAGTGGGCTGTCAAAAGTGTCAATCCCTATGACAGCTCACTTCACCTACGTTTTCACGGCGAGATTTTATGTTGTCAAAAAGCATGTGGCTTGATTTACTGTTGTCATTTTGGTCAACCAAACACAACTGTTAACGTGAGATAACACAGCAGATTTACTGATGAGAGACTCGATCAGCTATTTAAGAAACTGTGGGTTTTAACTAACCTTAGTTAAAACCCACGTAGTTAAAGCCGGATTCATATTACCGTATTGTGTCGTGTCGTGACGCCTTCGAACGCAGTGTTAGCCATTCAAAATTCATGATTTGACGTAGTTCTGAACAATACCCTAATTGCGTAATACAACACAATCTGTTTCGATTTGAAACAGATTGCTAATCCATTGCTTCATAGTAAAACAACAAAAACAACACAATTTTGCCTAATTTGTTTCATTTTGATAGTTCAACAACATTCATTGCGTTATTTACGTTGTTGAGCAGATTTTGTTTCCAACTTATGAAACAATGGATTAGCAATCTGTTTCAAATCGAAACAAATTGTGATTGTGTTGTATTACGCAATTAGGGTACGGATTCGTTTGATTGGTATATCCCGCGTCACGACACAACACGACACAGTTATGCGTTGGTGGCTTTAAACACTCAGGTAGTCGACACAGACACACATATTATTATATATTTTTGAAGCCGATGCAGCATCCTATATTTTGGTGTCGAATGTCTCATCAGATAGTTTTGCTGTTCCTTCCACTTGCCACTTGCCACTGCCACTTGTTTATGCCTTCCACAAATGAACACAAATATTTGCCGTCATCTTCACGACAGAATGGATGAATCATGTAATCAGATATTGTTACCGCGCTGTCCATCCTAACTAATATTATAAATGCGAAAGTGAGTTTGTTTGTTACGCTTTCACGCTAAAACTGATCAACGGATTTGGATTAAATTTGGCACATGCCTAGACCTGTACCCTAATTGCGTAATACAACACAATCACAATCTGTTTTGATTTGAAACAGATTGCTAATCCATTGCTTCATAAGTTGGTAAAAATAATCTGTTCAACAACGTAAATAACGTAATGAATGTTGTTGAACTGTCAAAATGAAACAAATTAGGCAAAATTGTTTACGAAAATAAGTTACGCAATTAGGGTACAGGATCAAAGTTAGGACACAGAATATTTTGTATTCCGATATTTCCACGGGACCGGGACTTATGCGGATGAAACCGCAGAGCGCAGTAGCTAGTAGTAATATATTTTATCTCGTGATTGTACCTACGCATATTACTCTAGCCTGTCAAAAAATAACTTATTATTACTTAGAATAATGCAAAGTATACATCAAAATGTCATGAATGTAAGTAGGTAATATCATATGGAGCTCGGTCCATAGCGTTTAACTGCGCGACCCAGAAGACAAACGGCCGACGAAGCTCAAAAGTCCGGTATGGCCAGTATTCTAAAGTGATTGCAGCAGCTATCTCTACCGTTTGATATATGAACACCGAGTCAAATTTCTGTGCAGTCGAAAGGAGCACTTTGATATAGAGACGACGCGGCGACGATACGACTGTAAAGATAAAGTTTATTATTTAAATTAAATTGACTGTAAACTTAAACTGTCCGGATATTCAAATCACAACTGTAATTCTTTGGCAGTTGTATGAAATGGCTATAACCCGGCAAATTGACGTAAGGATTAAATTTGCTCAGCAATTAATTTGCCAGGCTGTACTTAGAGGTAAAAAATCAGTGGCACTCCGGGAGTGCCGACAGAAGTAAAACTTGAACAAGATCGCCTTGGTGTAAGAAAAATACTCGTATAGAACATTGGTCCGTAACCTTATCTAAATAAAGAGCACAATAGCGTTTACAAAAAAAAAAATACTTCCAAAACCTTTAAAATAAAAATACTTGCATAAAGAGCACAATCACGTTTATAAAAATGAGGTGTCGGTAACGGTGTTGTGAGTTCAATTGTTTTTTCCCATCTCAAAAATGCTTAACGCGTCTAAAGAAGTTTTCACTTAAAAAAAATAAGATTTAGTGAATTCAGTGAATAACTTCTTAATACACTATGTGTTTAAAGCGAAACCGGGCTTTTCAGAGCATTCAAATGTTTTAAAACTTTCATGTGATAAAATTGATAACAACATTTTCCCAAAACACTGTTATCAATGGCACAGATTAATAAAAAATATTCTAAACAGATATAAACCTTGCTTAAATTATCGCTTTATCTTTCTCGGAAGCGACCCACGTTTACGTAAACGTCGGTTTTAGTCGGAAACACGTTTACGTTTACAATTCGGTTTTCGGTGTGAACAAATGTATCGTGTGTTCATTAAGTGCTTCTCCTAATGCTTTGCTTGCGGTTAGAGCTTAGAGTTTATACTGAGTATTTACTATTTTGAGCTAAGTTAAAATAATTCAAATAAGTATCCTTCGGTATCCTGCAAGATTAGACAAGTGTTTAGAATTTTAGAGGCTAACACCCGGTTTTTGAATTGAGAATTTAAAGTTGAGAATTTGACTTTAGCATTATTTAAGGTCAAAAGCCAGCGAAATTAAAAAATTATTTGCAAAAAATGAAGAAATTATGAATTTCACGGGATCTATTGAAGGAATCACCTTAAATTATGCCATTGTTTGACAATTTGTCAACTTCAAATTTTCAATAGATAACCATCAACAAAGATAACCATCTTGCTCGTGGTTAATTTCGGCCTAATTTTAGAACAGTCAGTCAAGACCGACATCGCTTTTTTTTTTAGTGTGGGAAATTTTCAAATAACTTCTCCCGCTCTGCGCGAAGCGGGAGGGCGTGTCAGACTCTTATGGACTAAAACCCACCCGTGTTCCTTCAGTTGCCATGTTGCCGGGGGCCACGATTTCCCTTTCGGCCTTATTCGCATGTTTACTTATTAAACTCCGTAAAATTACGATTTTACAACTGTATTTAAGTTTCCTTATGTAAACGTCCGAAGCAGCATCAATAAAGTTTCGTTGATTGCTGAGATTGTTTAGATAGCTAAGTCAGGAAGTAAGGGAAAAGGATGTTTGGATGTAAGGAAATTCAATTTCTGTTACAGTTTATAGTTGTAGTGTTGTGTTTTACTTTAATTATAGTTCAATAGTTGATAAGGTACGATGGGGTTGGCATATCCGTATGGGTAAAAACCCCATTTTATAAATAAAGAATAAAAAAAACAAATATGACATGTGCTATTTCTAGAATATAACATAACAACATAACATAACATCACGTCTTGTTTCCCCGAAGGGTTGGGCAGAGGTGTCCCTGTAGCAGGTACACCCACATTTCGCTATATTCCGTTTGAAATAAGATTAGACATTTAAACAAACCTTTTTACAGTCCGTTAAACCGATTTTGACTTCTATACCGTAGGCATAAGAATGGCATTAAAAGCAAAAAAAGTGGTTACAATACTAATGTTTACTGCAGCTGCCATTTGACATGCTACCAACGCAATAGAAGTCAAAATCGGTTGAACTGTAAAAAGGGTTTAGTTAAATGTCTAATCTTATTTCAAATGGAGTATAGTTATGTTTAAGTCCCATGTAAACCGGGCACAAATCCAGACTCCGAGCTGCTACTGAGACATTTCAGATAGAAATACCCAAAAACACTGCCCGACCCGAGAATTGAACCTAGGACCTCATGCTCAGCAGTAGTGCTTGCGACCACTAGACCAACGAGGCAGTCTAGAATATGTTTAATCTTAATGTTGTTCGAAAAGCTTCATCATTTACGTTACAATTATAGTTAGACTAGCCGTTGCCTGCGACTCCATCTTCTAGATAGATACACCATTTATTTGTTGCACACAAAAGGAATAGCACAACACATTAAAGCACAATAAATTAGGTTCATGGCTATATTGTATTTATATCCGACTTCAAAAAATGGAGGAGGTTCTCAGTTCGTCGGATTTTTTTTTCATTTATGTTCCCCGATTACTCGAAGACGGCTGGACTGATAAAAAAAAATAGTTTTTCGTTTGAAACGGTATACATTCAAGTTGGTCCCATTGTCATTTGGTCACGATGTGATGTTGGGATCTTGGAGAAATCGAGGGAACTCTTCAAATATTATAGGCACATCTATAGCGATTTGGGTATTTTAGATGAGCAGTTGACATAAAGCTATTGTAACTTAGATAAATTACAAACCAACCCAAAAAGTGAAAAAAAAATGTTTTTACAAAAAATACAACTGATTTCCAAATTACAAAGTGAAAAATAACATTAATTTCGGAAGTCAGTGTCAAAATACTAATATACTGATCCTAAGATGGCGACTTCCGAAATTAAAGTTATTTTTCACTTTGTAGTTTGGAAGTCGGTTGTATTTTTTAATGAAAAGTTTTTTTAAATATTTTTAAATACAAATATTCTGGATAAAAAGAAGCGTATATCGTTCTTCAGCCCCCAGGGTATCTATCTGTCCTTCATAACGATCGGTTCAGTGGTTTAGGCGTGAAAAGGTAACAGACAAACAGACAGAGTTACTTTTGTATTTATAATATTATTATGGATTGAGTACATTTAATAAGTAACTATACTCCGTTTGAAATAAGATTAGACATTTAACTAAACCTTTTTTACAGTCCGTTCAACCGATTTTGACTTCTATTGCGTTGGTGGCATGACAAATGACAGCTGCAGTAAACAGTTGGTTTGTAACCACTTTTTTGCTTTTAATGCCATCCTTATGCCTACGGTATAGAAGTCAAAATCGATTGAACGGACTGTAAAAAAGGTTTGTTTAAATGTCTAATCTTATTTCAAACGGAGTATAAGTACTTATGCTTTTTCAGGTTAACACCCAAGTGAGCAGTAACTCTTGAATTACCCACTTATGGCCAAGTAACCAAAAAAGGCCGTCACAAACGGTCACATCAAAAAGTCATAAAAAAGACCATCTTGAGAGCGCATCCGTCCCTCTTGAAGTGCTCCCGTAACAATCAGGGTCACTTGGAGTCGCTCTCAAGTGCACATTACGACTGTCAAGTGTTGGGCTAAGGATCTCTAGCGACTAGTCCTGTTGAAGTGTGTACTTACCTACTAGAAGCTATTTAAAAGTGGACAAAACTATGTTGTGTTATTACGGTAAAGACTTGTGAGAGGAATCTTGGATTAACGTCAACCTGTCACTATTTTGTGGCTGATTTCAGTGGTGTTAAATATAAGTACCAGGGCGACGGAGCTCTGCTCTGGTGAAAATAGAGAATGCTAATTTAATAGTATAGGAAAGTTCGTACTACCTACCTACTTATTCCATGCTGCCATGTCATTATTCTAATGTCATTATTCTCTGTCATTATCTTGTTCTAAACTTTGGGCGATTGAGTTCTGCTCGAGTGAAAATACGGAGAAAACGAAAACCTAGCCAGATCGATTTTTCGTCCCCGTAAACCACTATGTTGTAACTTTCATCGAAATCGTTAGACCCGTTTTCGAGAACGTGAGTATAAAAATAGAAATATTGGTCGTTTAATAGTATAAGATAATGTACCATCGTGGAAAGTCATAACTAACCATCCCGTAAGGTCCATTCTTGCTCACAGCACTCGGCCGCTATAGAGCCGGGGCGGTAACAGATGTGGTCATCGTGTGCACGGGATTTTGTTTTCAAAGTGGTTAGTAATGGGCGTCCACGATGGTACATGACGCTAAAGCCCGTAATGATTCTCAAAAAAATAATAATAACATGTAACATAACATCAACCTTATATTGCTTCAGTATTCAAGCAGGTGCCATAAACCAGACAAAAATTCAAACTTCGGGCTGCTACTGATAAATTCTTAATGAAAAACTCAATAACACTTTGCCCAACCAAGAGATCGGAACCAGGACTAAACTAAAATCACTAGAGTCTGGTCACCTTTTGTCAGTCGAAAAGGTGACCAAGCAAATAAGAAATGTCTTTAGAATAGGTGACCAATTACCCCACTCTATGTACACAATATTCAACTTTATCAGTGGACTCTTAATAAGGTTTAATATGAAGAGCAAAAGAGATTAAATCTGTCTGCCATTTACTAAAACGTTTAATTAACGTCGCCATAACGAAGGAAGGTAATGGTAATGGTGATGGCGTGCCTCCTCAATATTAACAGGTGGTTCTTTAGGTGAGGGTCTACCGCTGTAAAGATAATGGTTACATGGTAACCTGAATGGAAAGATAATGAGAAATACACCGTTACGAATAACGTAAACGTAAATTGTATCTTTGTTGGAGATATTTCCTTATTTGAAACCCTAAAATGAGAGGATTTATGTCACCTTGGCAATTTCGCCGCTATAATTAAATTAGCTAAAAGCTAACAGCTATTTAGCTAATTTAATTATAGTTCCTATTTTATCGTGATAGTGCTCGGAACAGAACAGTGCAATCTTACCCGCGATCTAGCTGTGGACACTTATGTACATCTATACTCCATTTGAAATAAGATAAGACATTTAAATAAACCTTTTTTACAGTCTATTCAACCGATTTTGACTTCTATTGCGTTGGTGGCATGACAAATGGCAGCTGCAGTAAACAGTTGGTATTGAAACCACTTTTTGCTTTCAATGCCATCCTTATGCCTACCATATAGAAGTCAAAATTGGTTGAACGGACTGTAAAAAGGTTTGTTTAAATGTCTAATCTTATTTCAAATGGAGTATAGTGTGCTATGTAAATTATATGTATTAACTTTACTAGCTGTTTTAATTGCCTACTTCTACCTCTACTACTTATCAGTTAACGGCCTGCGCAGCTTACCTGCAAAGTCCTAGCCATTGCAGTGGCTACCGTGGCTACCGTGTACTGCAAAGTTACAGCCAAGAATTCAACATTAAAAATATTGTCACCGTGTTTTATTGATAGGTGCCATGATGCTTTTCCAGAATAGTTTCCCTTATTTGGAAACTAATTGAGGCTCACAATCTTGTATACACGGCTACACATCAAGCTATACATTTCCAGAATAAGCTGACCTCGCATTATACGGAAATCTTGTACTTAAAATGCGAGATCAGCATAAACTGGAAATGTATAGTTTGAACTGAAGGGGTCCGCTAGGGCCGATGCCTGCCGGGGTTGCGGTACTGAAGGAACACGGGTGGGTTTTAGTCAGTAAGAGTCTGACACGCCCTCCCGCTCCGCCCAGAGCGGGAGAAGTTATTTGATAATTTCCCACTCTAAAAAAAAATGTGTAGCCGTGTCTAGGTACTACTTACTCCCTAAACCAATTTGGTTTACCACCAGCACGCGTAGCATGAACACCGTAGAAACGAGTTTTGTCGACGGAAGAATCGACAAAATGACAGATAAACAATCACTATCTGTCATTTTGTCTATTCTTCCGTCGACAAAACTCGTTTCTACGGTGGTCATGCTACGCGTGCTGTACTAAACTAAGATAGGAATACCGACATAAAATAGAACACAGGTATTCCTTACAACGTAACTTATCTTATTCCCAGGACAATCTAAGACGTCTCAGGACTCAGGACGTACCAGGACGCTGTTTACGTAGTGTTGTTCTCGCTTCCTTGCAAGCTGCCGCCTATAAATACACATGCTGTGTTCTTGAGGTGCGCTCAGCCAGCTAACGCAAATAAACAATAGTAATTACTACTGCCTTTGTCTACAGCGAGCTATTTATAAATGTTGGATTAAACGGAACTGGAGATAATTTGGAGAACGAAAAGAAAGGGGTGTTTTTTTTGTTTTGATACTACATGGTTTTTTCGATTTCGAGACTGTTTCCGTAACTAATGATTTTGCTGTAGAAATTGACGTTATTAACATAGAAAATGCTTGTTCAATTTATTTTGAGACGAGGGTATTTTAATAAACCAAGTTTACATTTAATAATGTATTTATTTCAAAAAGTGTGGTACAGTCTGTTACAATAAAACGGATAAGTCGGAAAAAAGAGTAACAATTAAAAATGGAACCTGGCGTTTTAGCTAGATTTCATGTTCCCACAGAAGGAGCTCATTATTTTTATTCATACCTATATGTACTCCATTTGAAATAAGATAAGACATTTAACTAAACCTTTTTTACAGTCCGTTCAACCGATTTTGACATCTATTGCGTTGGACGCATGACAAATGGCAGCTGCAGTAAACAGTTGGTATTGTAACCACTTTTTTGCTTTAAATGTCATCTTTATGCTGACGGTATAGAAGTTAAAATCGGTTGAACGGACTGTAAAAAAAGGTTTGTTTAAAAGTCTAATCTTATTTCAAATGGAGTATAGGTAGAGACAATTCTATTTGAACAGGCTTGAATAGTGCCTACGTATTTTCTAAACTCTGTATAAAAGTCAACAATCTGACGACTATACTAATGTACTTGTCTGTCAGGAAAATTAATTTTGAATAAAATTGACACCCTACGCCAATTTACCGTGTTAAAGCCATTTCATACAACTGTCAAAAATGACAGCTGTGATTTGAATAAATAAATTAATAATTTTTGAAAAATAAATTGTAAAAAAAAACGCGCACGACGAGCGGTGCCCTTGTGTCACGTCGCGTGTCGCGCTGGATTGAACGAGCCTTAAATTGATACTTGATTTTTTTGTTTGTTTTAAATTTATTTAATTTGACTGGAACGCCATAAAATCGTGTCTACGTGAAGACAATAATTTAGTTTGCACTATCTAAGACGATAATTAAACGATTTTTTTTCACAATTTATATTTCGGAAATAACAATTTATAATGATTAGGTAACAGTTACTGAATCTCCTATTTCAATTTGTCGCATGTTTTCAATTTCATCCTGTATAACCGGATTAACACAGGATATGTTAGACTTTTTATCCCGATATTCTCACGGGATCAAGACTTATGCGGGTGAAATCGCGGGGCGCTGCTAGAACTAGATAAATAAGTGGAGTATAAGGATACATGGTCGCTAAGCGGACCATTCTATGACTTCCCATTTGTCCGAGGGAACACGTACATTTCTGGGTCTTCCGGATCAAAAGCTTATTTTGCGGAAAGGGTTTAGCCATAAAAATAAAATAATAAATCGAGACAAGAATAAAGGAGAGATAATAAAATAAAAAGCAGTAATACGGTAGTCACCAAGGTAAAAAAAAAAAAGAAATTCTATTTAGTCCGTCTTTCAGATAATAAAAAATATTAGACACTTATTTTTTGCTTTATCATATAAATAAAAAATAACTTAGAAAACACGCATTAAAGTTGAAGGGGCTCGCTACGTCACAACTTAGTATAAAATCTAGCAAGGCGTGACGTCATGCCACATTTTAACTCAATGTATCGCCGTAATCTTTTGATTAGTACGTCAAAAAAGAAAAAAATACGTGTTCAATACTGTGTGGGTCGCCCGGAGGACACGGTGGAGCATACGGTGGAGGTCTGCCCGGCTTGGGCGGAGCATCGCCGTGTCCTCGTGGAGGTGATCGGCGGCGGTAATTTCGCGCGTCCGGCCCTGATTCGGGCCATGGTACGGAGCGAGAGGAAATGGGAGGCCGTCACCTCCTTCTACGAAGCAGTAATGCTCGCGAAGGAGGAGGCGGCAAATTTTGCGCCCTTGCGCCCCTAACCGCCGCAGGAGGAGACGCCCTGGGCGTCGGGAATCACAGGCAGATTTCCGGCCACTGTAGGCGCGGGCTTGCGGACGGTGAGCAATGGGTAGCTCGCCGTCCGATAAGGACCAAGCCCGGGTCGACGGCGCGTTGTGTTCCACGCGCGCCTCAAAGAGATGTCAGCAGAATTGACGGGGTCCACTAGGGCCAATGCCAGCCGGGGTTGCGAATAAGGGCCGAAAGGGAAATCGTAGCCTCCCGGCAACATGGCAACTGAAGGAACACTAGTGGGTTTTAGTCAGTAAGAGTCTGACACGCCCTCCTGCTCCACCCAGAGCGAGAGAAGTTATTTGATAATTTCCCACCCAAAACAAAAAGGCCTATTTTAGGTACTTATGGTAACCAAATAGTACCTATCTACTGTCCTATTGTTTAAATTATATGTTTTGAGTAAGAAACAGTGACGTAAAACGCGTACGTCACACATAACATTTGCGACATTTATACGACGTCATCTGTTTAAATGCTACTTCGGATAATCTGTCGTAACTCAGGGGATATAAACTCGGCTTTCTTGTTTTTTCCATGAGGCGTGTTCTTTACTCCTGTTTGATGTTTTCTACGTATAAACTCCTATAACAAGAATTCATTTGGAATTGTAAAACTTTTTTTAATACGGAATCCGTTTTTCAGTTTTAGACGATTTGACTTTCAAAACCTAAATACCGACATTACTTAAGAGCGTTTATTCTGAAAGTGGGCAACGTCGGAAATAGATGCCAAATATTTCGCTTTTTTGATTAATTTGGCAATATTACTGTATGGAAATAAGAAATGTGGCTAACTTAACTAGCGACCTAGAATAAGTATTAATAATTAATTGCAATTATAACATAACATAACAACATAACATCACGCCTTGTTTCCCCGAAGGGTTGGGCAGAGGTGTCCCTGTAGCAGGTACACCCACATTTCGCCAGTTATGTTAATAAAAAACAATATAATACTGTAAAAAGGCATTTAGAAAGTTTCCAAATACTTTTTTTACATCTAAAATTAAATATTCGATGTTGCGATATTAATTATTGTATTTCATAATCAATATTTTAGTTCCCTAGTTAGCCACATTTCTTAATTCCATACAGTAATATTGCCAAATTAATCAAAATGGGTAAATATTTGACAGCTATTTACGACGTTGCCAACTTTTAGGATAAACCTTCTTAAATTATCAAGGCATTATAGCTCCTTAGATCTTGAAATAGTGAAAAGCAACAATATACACAAGATAGATGGATAGACAGCATCAGATAATAATGCCCCATAGTATTTATTTACAGATCTGTGTCCATTTTGGGATGCTCTAGCACATTCATCAGAACATTATTTCCCTAGTCACCACTAACAACTAAAGATTATATCCACAATAGGATGACTCGTGGGCCGTAAGTTGTACACACAGCTACACATCAAGCTAATATAGATTTCCAGTTTATGCTGATCTCGTATTGCATAGGATTTCCGTACAATACGAGGTCAGCTTATACTGGAAATTTATAGCTTGATGTGTAGCCGTGTGTACGTTAGGTACACAAACACAACATCGTATTCTACCTACGTTACAGTTGCTTCTAAGATACCGTTTTTATTTTCTTAGGAAGTAAAAAGCAAAGTCATTTACGACACTTAAGTGGCCCAATTTATATACAAAACTTGGTTTAAGCCACTGCAGTCTTACATGTGATGGTAACTAAACTAAATAAGGATTTTCATATGCAAAACAAACTCGTTAGTTTTCAGACCATTGTGCAGTGCTGAGTACGATAACCCGGGAACCGCTCAGTGTTGTAAACATTTCAATATTTACAACTCTTCGCTGCAGTGCGTTTTATAAAATCGTTGGATGGAGTGCACTCGTAAACTGGGTTAGATCTCAATTAATTGGTATCGACTGGTATCGAATTGGATCTATAGGATATAGATAGAATCAACGAATAAAATAAAGTGAACAAGGAAGAAGTGATAGTTTTCGACTTTCGACTGCGAATTAATGAGAGTTGGTATTTTGTATACATTTTTAATTCAACACATAAAGTTGGATTATTTGATAAAGAGAAATGATGGCTAAAAAGGATAATAATACATAATTTTATTTATCTTTTGTATGATTTGAGCGCTTTCTCGGTTGGGCAATTTGTTTTGGCAGTATTTATTTATTTACTATTTCAAGTACAAAACCGGCCAAGTGCGAGTAGGACTCGCGCACGGAGGGTTCCGTACCATTATCTACTTACTAGATCTCGTTCAAACCAATTTTCGGTGGAAGTTTACATGGTAATGTACATCATATATTTTTATTAGTTTTATCATTCTCTTATTTTAGAAGTTACAGGGGGGACACACACATTTTACCACCTTGGAAGTGTCTCTCGCGCAAACTAATCAGTTTAGAAAAAAATGATATTAAAAACCTCAACATCATTTTTGGAGATCTATCCATAGATACTCCACACGTATGGGTTTGAGGATTATTTTTTTTGAGTTTCAGTTCTAAGTACGGGGAATCCCCAATTTTTGTTTTAATTTTTCTGTGAAAATCTTAATGCGGTTCACAGAATACATCTACTTATCAAGTTTCAACAGCACAGTTCTTATAGTTTCGGAAAAAAGTGGCTGTGACATACGGACGGACAGACAGACAGACATGACGAATTCATAAGGGTTGCGTTTTTTGCCATTTGGCTACGGAACCCTAAAAATGTACAAAGGCGGACTTAATGCCATAGGCTTTTTTAACCAGTCAACCACTCACACTTCTACCAGTCAGTATCACTTTTCAGTACAGCCGTTACATTTCCCTTTTCCGGTATTTTGGTAAAGTCACGGTAGAAGACCCAATTGCAATCAGTTGAGTGGTTTTGTAAAATAGGCCCGTATATACACAGACCCGCGAACTGATAGTACAGACGCTAAGGTCAGTGTTACAAGGTTAGGTCAGTGAGTACGTAGCGTTAGATAACGTGGTAACACTTTTTTGTTATCTTGAGTTTAAAATAAATAAATGACGTGTTTAGCTACTATTACGAGGTTCTCAAGTAAAAAATGAGCACAAAAAATGTTGTATTATTTATACAAACAAATAAAACATTTATTATTGTTAATGACGTCTATAGCCACATTCAACTATCCGCGGATGAAGATGATCAATCTTCTCACAAACGCGAGGTCAGACATCTGTAATATAATTATTAGGTATACGAAATAATTATGTGTAGATATTATTAAACGAAAGCCAAAATGATCAGGTGGAGTTTGGCCGTCTTTATTTCTATAGCAGTAAGTATTATTATTATTCCCTGCCCTTATCTCAATTTATTTGCGGTCGCCGCAACGCAAAAAAGTTCTATAATGAAAATTATAGGACTGCCAAGACTAATTAAACTCTTATACTACCACTGGTAAAGACTTCCATTCTTATAATAGCATTCCACGAGCTTTGATGTACTCAAGATCACGTTACTTGTTCTTGTAACTTAGGCTTATAGTACAATACAGGATAAGTTAAGTCTTGATACTCAAGATCACTTGATCTTATGACTAAGGTTCACAAGCAAGTTCACTACAAGATTAGATTATAAGACAGTTGTAGGACATAAGTGCATGAAGCAAGACTAATATAGTCTTTGTAAAATCTTTGCTCCTGTAGTAGCATTTAGTGAGAGTACCTTAATAAGCTCGTAAAAATATAGTCTTGATCAGAATTATTATAAGAGTAAAAGCACTAAATTAGAGTGCTATGACAGCAATATAACTTTATATTAACATGGAGGCGAATAGTTCTTATTAAAATTGAAATAAGCGCTATTATGCTTATAATAGTTTTAATGCTCTCAGTCACAAACATTTTTAAATATGGCAAATATTAGATAAATTAGATGTGTAGGTAACGTTTAATTTTTAAAGTGCTTTAAAAAAATAAAATAAACATAGCATATTTTAAGATTGAATTAACTTGACTTTACAATTATCTCACACCCTATATATCGACGGTTGAAAAGCTAATTGATTCAAGCGACATTTTGTAAAACTTGATCTTAATAGATTATGATTAATTGATTTAAGTAAATGAAAGTCTATCAAATAGTTGTTTTTTTATGAATTAAAAAAAATAACTATGATCCGTCCAGGAGGACGAATCATAAAATTGCAGGAGCAAATTTTTCAAAATGTCGCTTCGATCAATTAGCCTTTCAACCGTCGTTATCATACCATACCATAAATAGTAATAAAGTAACACTTATGATAAACATTATTTTATTTCAACAATCACTCACGAAGCAAACACTAAACAAAAACACATACCTAATTCAAGTTTTGGAATATATACTTATAATCAATAACGAAGTACATTACTAGCACATTATAAACAGATTTGTTTGGTAAGGAGCTTGTATCAGACAGACGCTTATAAAAGTTATTATACTTATAAAGGTTGTGTGTCTATAATTGTAGGACTCATTATACTTCTGTAATGCTATTACAAGTACACACGGCTACACATCAAGCTATACATTTCCAGTTTATGCTGATCTCGTATTGCATAGGATTTCCGTACAATGCGAGGTCAGCTTATACTGGAAATGTATAGCTTGATGTGTAGCCGTGTGTACATCATAGGAATTAATAACGTTCTGTAAGTTGATTAGACGTTTGTTATAAAAACAAAATGCTCCTATAGGGGTGCCCAAATCTAGGGTTGTAGCAAGCTATAAGTAGCTTATAAGCGTAAAAAAGTCTTGTAGATAGTTATAAATAAGCATAAATTTAGCTAGTTGGGATGTTTTTTCTTCCAAACTTCTCTATCTTCTTCTTTTTCGTGTGCTTAGTGACTAAATTGGTGTTAGAGTTTTTATACCGCCCATGGTCTGACTTGACTTCACGCGCTGCATGCTGCATGCATACTTCTCTTTTAGTCGTCATCTCAGTAGAAACCCCCTTTCTAGCCATAATCATCTTTCACACAGTTCATCCATCGTTTCTTTGGTCTTCCCATACTCTTATAGCCAGTTGATATATTTGTATGGAAGTATGTGGGCCCATAACCGCATTCTCGCTGCCGTTTGAAAAGCGCTTCAGCCGGCCTGTATTGTCGGGATATCGGGATGTTTATACTATACCCACATAATCTTAGTACGGTAACGGTAGCCATACTAATAAAAAATAATGGCAGGGACCGCTCCAAATTGAATTGAAAGCGTTTGATAACCAGTTTTACCTGCAGAATATATACAAAAATACATAGGCAAGAGATTAATTTTATGAAATATGTAAAATAAATCCACTTTGCATACTTTCCAAGACCTTTTCCTTTGTGGTCCGTGAATAGTTTTTCGCTCACAACATTTTGACTGAAAAATAACATACGAAAATACGTCTTTCCAATGGTTCGAATCTAGGCGTTTCTCAATAAAACTTAGGTGATATATGAGTTGAAGGCCTATGTGGAACATATGAACAGCGCGCCGGGAAGTTTGCCTCGTAAATCGTGTGATAAGTCGGGACCGTTGGACCACTGTGCTGCGATTGGAGGAATTTACCAACAGACGTGTGACCCGCTAGACTGATTTATTCTGCGATTATTCATTGACCTCTGGTTTTCCATTTATGTTATGTGTTCTAAAGACTATGAAAACTATAATATAAAGTTTCGATTATAGGTAGGTATTTTTGAGAATTTTGAGTGGAGTTGGTTGGTATGCTCAATCTCATGTGTGCGTTTAGACCTTTGTCTTGTCATGTGATGATGTGACACTAACTGAAATTCACGCAAAGAAAGAATTTAAATTTAATTAATTATTTACTAAATAAAAATAGATATTATATACTAACTTAACTAGAACTATTTACAAACTAAAATATAGCGTCGAAAAATTCATCCGCATCGCTGTCGACTGGTAATGTACCCAAGAGACTGGCCGCATTGCCACGTTGTATGGCAATGCTTAGCCTCTGGCCAAGGTAAAAACCAGCCCTTGGGTCACGGGAAGTGTCAAATAGCCGTTTTGAGATGTCACGGAAGAAAGAATAGTTATTTATGCAACTGTTGTATAATAAGGGGTTAAAACACGAACGAAGCCGAGTGTGATAATAGTATCACATGAGTGTTTTAATACCTAATTATATACAGTTGCATACAAGACTTTATCTACACCCATGATATGAATCCTCTATAAAAGGTTCCGAAACCATTGGGTGTTTGTAATTCAAGACAAAGAATTTAAAAAAATCCCACGAAATTCAGTACAACTGCACGTATGAATGTCGCCTGCACCAGCACATCACCGCGCACGCGTGCTGCGGGTGCTGCTGTCCCCCGCTTAAACGTTGAAACGAGTTGCATAATGTTTAGTACAATATTAAAACACTCATTTTGATGATATAATGGTTACAATGACACTGGCTGTTTTAATTTTGGCAATAAGCTAACTGTTTCAGAAACGTTTATAGAGGATTTATAGCATGGGTGTAGATAAATAAAAATCGTGGTATAATAAACATAAGAATTTCAAATAAATATCTCCGTGATATCGAACACGAAAGCTTCTTAAGAATGTTTCGCTGCGCGACGCAAAATTTTCCGAATGTATTCTAACCATTTGGAAAATTTGAAAGGACCGATTCCCAAGAGCTGCACGCTCCATTTAAAATATTGCACTGTATTAAAGCATCTCATAGACAACGCTATTGGAAAAAGGTTTCATATGATAACCCGAAAATTGATATGAGAAAATATCTTATATGACAGGTACAAAGTTCCAATATGGCGATATTGATGTTGTTCACGCAGTCAAAATGTTTTTTTAACGTCAATATTTGTTGAATTTTGATTGATTGCCATTCGTTTAAGATGGGTCTCGGGTTGCATGTTTGCTGACAACTTGTAAAGGCATTGTGGAATTCTAAATTGGACGCTACGTTTGCGGTCGCCACGACTTTTCGAGGACTGTCGAGGTAACTTGAAACCAGAGAACGACGGACATTTCTAGCCAACAGTAATGTAATCAAGTCAACATTACTTACAGTTTTGGTTCTCCGAATTCCAATTCGGGAACGTTCGGCTCCATCCCGAACGTAATAATGATGGCGTCTCTTTACGATCGACCAAAGATAATCCGTGACCTGTGGAGGATTTCATATTCGGAAAATGAAGTTTAATTTCTTTGGAACTTCGATCTGACCTATAAATCTTTGCAGATATCAAACATATTTCAACATCGGTATTTCTATTTTCTTTCACTCTCAAACTGATTTCGTGGAATAAGGGGATTTCTTCTGAATTACTATTCTATAGAAAGACCTTCGCTTTTTGTTAGCCATTTTACTATTGCGTCTAGTCGAGACAAACTAGTTAACTATTCCATTGATCGGTCGTATTAGCATTGCGATCACGTAATGTCGATAGTAATCGGAATCGGTTCGATGTGACGGTCTCTCTTGATTTGATTAACATTTAAGTTACCTAATTAGGTCGTAACGCAGTCCTTGGACCTTGAGGGACATCGTTAAACAATGATTAAAGAATTATCCTAAGTTTAAATCTGGATTGAGTATCTAATGCATTCTTTTACCCTTCTACAACTTTTTACTAAGTACGAAATTTCTTTACTGTTTAAGTTACCCAGGCCCCTCTTTTCCACTGGGCACTGTGGGCATGTGCCCAGGGCCCCGCGGACGACGGGGGCCCCGGCCTACCCTCAAAAAATCATTCTATACTAAACAGCTACCATTCCATTCTACGCATTATTAGTACTCGATTCAATGACAAAATAATTGAGTTGCAGTGCGATTTACAATAAGTTTCTAGCCTCAAACTTATGAAATATTAGTAATAAGTTTGTTTTGTTGGTTTTATATAATTTAATTACATTCAATTTGAACATTAAAAAAATTACGTAACGTACGTAAATACGTAAAATGGGTCCAAATGCGGCAATGACATTGAATAAATATCTAAATTAAGTCTAAAAACTTTTCCACGGTAAACCAAATGCTAATATTTTGTATTTCGTGACAGAAATATGAATCATTTTTAGCACATAATTTTTTCTATACCTACCTACACACATACACAAAGAGTGAGCCTGATGGACATTCTCCTTTAAAATAATTTTAGAATTTTGCTTATCTACACAGGGGCCCCGTGATCCTTATGTGCCCAGGGCCTCCAATAGGTTAAAGACGGCCCTGAAGTTACCTAATTAGGTCTTTGGACATTCAGGGACATCGACAACTTTAAACTCCCGATATGTATACTTACTGTATGATGGAAAAGTGCCGTAATCACTGCGTTTGTCTGATGGACTGGTGATTAGAAGTTACTCCTCATCTTAAGAAACTCCTTGATCAGGAAAATTAAATGATAAGATTTACACTTTAAAGTGCGCGTAAGATAAGTCTGCGCGAGACTGGTAGCATTGGCGTGCTTAATTCTATAACTACTATAAGTAATATTTAAAATATTAAATCTATATCAATAATTAATCTTATATTAATATGAATTAATTAAATAATTCTATACTTAATTTGACCTTACATAAACGACAAGACGGTGGCATACTTATTAGTTCCGATTTCAATCGCGTATTTTGCGAGCACTCTACGTCAATTTGCCATGTTATAGCAATTTCATCAAAGAATGACAGTTGCGATTTAAATATGTAGTTCGGACAATTTAAGTTGATAATCAATTTGTCAAGCAATAAAAATATTTCTCCGAATTTACAATGATGAGGAGCATGAATTGAAAATCTTCGTCCATTTACTGTATTGATTGGCCAATCATACCTTGCGTGATATAACCATATCATCGCTTACTCATCTACTAGCAACTTTATGTAGGTAATAAAGACGTAGGTAGGTACTTACCTGTGCATTAGCAGTCAATTCATCATTGTAAACTCCACACATTATTACTACATCTGGCTTCAAGTTTGGTATCGTCCCATAAAAGCGGTTCCGCTCTACTTCGTATAAAGCGACATAATATATCACTACCAACATTATGTTTGAGCCAATAAACCGATCTATCACTGTAGTTGTCTTATTAACCGATTATGAGATTATGATATGACAAGAAGATGGACAACATTAAACTTCTGAATTATCCAACTAATATTATAAATATTAAAGTTTGTATGATTGGATATTTGTTACTCAATCACGCACTCAACAGTTGAACGGATTAAGATGAGGCACACATATGAGTCTACGAGTTTCAAAAACCACAATCCACTTTTGTAATATCCACAATTTCATATTTAAAATTTTGTAGGGTTCAAAATATTAATTTATATATTGGACATTGTTGATTTTGTAACATACATTAATTTTGTAAAGTGATTTTTATACGGGTTTTTGCTGTTTTTGTTGCATACGGAGTGGTGCACCAACTGCTATTTTACTGATACAATTCGAAACCATAAACAATTCAATTTTTGCAAAGTATGGTCATTGCTGTTACTCATTTTCGTAAGCGATAATGCCAAATTGGTTTCATTTTGATAGTTCAACAACATCCATTGCGTTATTTACGTTGTTGAGCAGATTTTTTTTTCAACTTATGACGCAATGAATTAGCAATCTGTTTCAAATCGAAACAGATTGTGATTGATCGTGTATTACGTAATTAAGGTACTGGATTAACACATATGTACTTTTTATTCCGGTAGTAGGATATTTTCTAGAAACCACGTTCCCGTGGGATATTTTCCGACATCAACGCGGGTGAAGCCGCAGCAAAAGCTAGTTGTACTAAAAAATTAACAATTATCGTCAAGTACGACTTGGAAACAAGCTCTCAATGAAATACATTTCCCGGGAAAGAAAAATATAAAAAGAAGTAATTATTAAAGTGAAAGTAAAGTAAATTAATAATGAAACATTCGTGGAACCTCGTTTTCGTCAAAAAGTCTGAAATAAATTATTATTAGTCGTCTTAAAAATGGCCAAGGAGTTTCACTCATTTAATACGATACCTAATGCTCATGTAAAGCAGTGATTTAAAATATGTATGTATGTGTATTATAAGTTATTATAAGGTATTTTATGTACTGTTATTTTATTTCTAATGATATATTTTTTTTAATAAAAAAAAAATCTTTTTTCCTCTCAAACAGAGCACCTTCCATCCAATCTCTTCACCACCCTTGGTTGACTGGTAGAGAATGCCTAAGGCATTAAGTCCGCCTTTGTACTTTTTTGTGTGTGAACAGTTTAAATAAATAAATATACTAGAATCAGCTGTTCCATACTTTTCATGTGTGTTGCATGACTTAATTAACTTTGCTTCATCTAGATTTTCTTCTTTTCCTATGAGGAAAAATCTTTTCCACGATATGTATTCGGTTAGTTCTATCCCTTAGAGGCTCAGTGAATACATTCGTTTCTCCTGATTTCTTTTGTAAGTCCAATATTATGATAGTTCAAAATGTATTTTATTACCATCTCACAGAACGAAATGTAAAATGAATCTGTTATACCATTTTTATTTCAATTCCCATTTTAGTATCCTCACGTTTTTAGAAGAGGGAATAATGTGATAGGTAATAAAGAATACGACCTCTAAATATCTCTTTGTTATCCTCATTTTAGTACCCTCGAGTCAAGCCCACAGGTTTCACATCCCTGCTTCTGAAAACATACGTTCTACAATTCATGTGCCATTCCTTTTGTTTCCTCATCGCACATGTGTTTCTACAAAAACATAACATCACGCTTGGTTTCCCCAAAGGGTAAGGCAGAGTTGACCTACATTTAAAATGTGTATTAATACATACCTATACTCCGTTTGAAATAAGATTAGACATTTAACTAAACCTTTTTTACAGTCCGTTCAACCGATTTTGACTTCTATTGCGATGGCGGCATGACAAATGGCAGCTGCAGTAAACAGTTGGTTTGTAACCACTTTTTTTGCTTTTAATGCCATCCTTGTGCCTACGGTATAGAAGTCAAAATCGGTTGAACGGACTGTAAAAAAGGTTTGTTTAAATGTCTAATCTTATTTCAAACGGAGTATACGTAATATTTTAATTTATGAGAAAATAATAAGTGTGGGTTTTGGCATTTGTGTTCCAAAATCCGAAAAAAATCCGTTGTTTTTGTTTGGTGTATTTTTATTTTTATTTTTTATTATTTCACTCAGCTATCGGCATTTTGTTTGTTTTGATTGTTTGTTGTTTTCATTTGCTAATAATGCAAACAAAACTAAATTGTCTTTGGTATCTGGCCTTGACATAAGCAATAGACAAAATTTGTCGAACTTTTTATTAGTTTTTGAAAATTGGATACGAGGCTTTTTGCTATTGGTGAATGTGTATTTTATGTTATATTTTTTTGTGTAATGTGCGTTTATTTTGTGCAGAATAAACAATTTTTCTTTCTTTTTTTTTCTTTTCTAAACAATGTTTGTTCGTAAAAACAATGTGAAAGTATTTTATTAAGGTTGTGCCCAAAAGGGTAAATATTCATTAGCGTCAGCGTTTTTCGTCCTATACTCAGGGTATTTTTTTACTGTTGGTATCAAAGGGTAACTTTTGCTTATCAAACGTAACACAGGGTCGTTGTAAATGCAAGTGATAAAACGAATCGTGGCGATGAGGAAAAAATTAAAAATATTTTTTTTTTCAAATGCAGGGCCGCACGTTGTAATATTATCTACATATTTAAACTCTAACAGACAACGCACAGCCAAAACTGCTGGATCTAGGTACATGAAATTTTGCACAAGAGTTACCTATCTCGTGAAAGTGAGCTCTAAGGAAGGATTTTTGAAAATTCACCCCCTAAAGAGATTCAACTGGGGGTGATTTGTAAGGAAGTTCTTCATTTTTTCCGATGGGACATTCCATCGGGCGCAAGGTAAGGTGAATAAAATATTTAACCGACTACAAGATAAAAAACGTTAAAGTCCTAAATGTAGTTTAAAAAAAGAACTTAATATTTAAATATTTTCTCACCGCTTTTGAATATCGATGTCCAATTGAAAACTAATGTTAATTAACTAAAACGCTCAAAGTAACTTACAACTACCCTCTAAGAATGGGGTAGGTTGTTACTTTTTTCCACCGGGGAATACCGACAAAATTACTTACAAACTTTGCTGCATTTGCCCCTAAGGCACCTGTCCCACCGCCGACGTAGAAGTGACTAGCTATCAAAAATTTTCTCGCTCAAGAAACGTACAAAAGATTTTACGTGCCGTGTAAGTAAAAGGGATACATACCTAAATTAATAGTTGATCGCTGATAATTCACACCGCCAGTGATTACTCGTTTGTCGTAGAGATAAGAGTTATCAAAAAGACTACTCGCTCAAGGATGCTCGTTTGGCGGTCAGAACACTCGCAGAGAGACACACGCTTAGTACGTATGCATACCAGCGAGTAATCGCTCATCGCCGTCGATCACTTGTTGCTTGTTGCTTGCCAACTCGTTTTAAGTTGCTAGCTCTACTCAATTCTCGTTAATCCTGCGGTGGTACCGTGGTACAGGTGCCTAAGCTAGAATGTTCGGTGTCATTCGGTGTAACGATGCCTTGTTTTACCGTGTGTCTTTGTTCTACCGTGTGTCTCTGCTCTACTGTGTGTCTTTGCTCGAACCGTTGAAAACTTGGCAAGTGTGAGCCGCTTAACTTCTACGACGGCTGTATCATAACAACTAATTGCACATAGTTTTTAATGAAAAAAAAAAAAACAGTGGCACTCCGGGAGTGCCGACAGAAGGGAAAACTTGAAAAAAAAAAATCGGCACCGCGGTAATGTCTTTTACTCCACGCACCACGGTAATCAACGCGTTGATGTCTTTTACTCCACGGTGTCGGTAAATTCCGTTCCAGAGTCGCGAAATCAATGGTCTAGTCCTATCTCAAAAATGCCCAACGCGCCTAAAGAAGTTTTCACATCAAAATTGTTTTTCTTAGCTAGGGGTGACCTAGCTAGAGCGACGTAAGTAGGTACAACATGTTAATTTAATGTTACTTTTCCAATTAAAAGGACATTGTATCAAGTTCTTCTAATTGAACAGACAGCTGTGCTGCTGGGGCGTTTGTTGCGCCACTTCTTCTTACCAGCTAAAGTACTAGGAAGTGGTGAAGGGTTTTGGGGGACATTCTGATGCAATTTGATAAAATAGTACTGATTCTTAGCCTAGTATGAGTAAAAGTTTTTTTTTTATTGTTGTGACGTCACTGCGTTTACTTAGATGACTAATAAATTCAACACTAAACAACTATTCTACCTGACAAACGTTTGAAATAGCTTACGCGTCAGTATTAGAGTGACACTAAAAGAAGAAATTTCCAACATTTTCCTTTAAAAAACATTTTTCATGGAATTATAAACAAGAAGGGTTCTCTCTCAGAGAATAAAAAAACTTAGAAAATATCTGTCGCAGTTATTCAAAGTTTCGAAAAAAAATTGTGAGCGTTGAGTCGTCGATTTAAATGATAAATGATTTTATTTCTGTAAGTAGGTTTGTACAAACACTTTTACACGTCAATCATATTTTAAAAACTAGATGAGGTCGGCGTTTCCTATCTGACTACTCTGAGAAGAAAGGCCGAAACAAACTCAGAGGTCACAGTCTCTTTTAAAGTCCAGACATAATCTTGGTCAGATCATGTGAAGGCCATGTGGATTGGTGTCTGAAGTGGTCTCTAGAGGAAAGCATCACACAGATTGAGAGGGTCTGTCCAGTCAGTGCACGCATTTGTCAGTTATCGTGTAGCTCAACTCAGAATTTAAGGAGCTCAACGATTCGACGAACAATACCAAAAAAAGGACATTTGTGTAGGCCACATAAATTACTCAAACTGTCAGACCATGATTAAAACTAACTGAGAAAAAATTAAAAACAAAACAAAAAGGAATGACCCATATAGTCTTCACATTCACAATAATTAAAATAATATAATACTTTAAAAGTAAATATTCATGTCATTGTATATATAAAAATCATTAATGTCAATGTGTATATAATAAAATAATAAAAAAACCCAGAAATAATCTTGGTCAGAGCATTTCATTTGAGGACCATGTAGATTTGTGTCTGAAATGATCTTTTGAGGAAAGAACCATACAGATTTGAGGGGACCTGTCCAGTCAGTGCACGCATTTGTCAGTAATTGTGCAGCTCAACTCAGAACTTAAAAGGAGCTCAACGATTCGACGAACAATACCAAAGAAAGGACATTTGGGTAGGCCACATAAAGTACTCAAAACTGCCAGATTATCATTAGTAGTAACTGAGAAAATTAAATAAATATATATACATGAGCTACATAGTCCTCACATTCATAACAATTAAAATAATAATAATGTTATACTTAACAAAGCATTCAAAGCAACAAGTTACTTTAGCAACATAGGGATGGCACTAACAAGCTTACGTAGAACAGTAAACTTCGCATTTTTTTTCTTTTGTCCGAATGACACAGGATTTTGATAACACATTTGAAAATGGATTTTTGTACTTTTATATTGCAGAGTGAAGATAAAGTACGTAGCAACTGGAAAATCATAATTTATGTTCTGACTTCTTTTTTGTAATTTTTAACCGACTTCCAAAAAGGAGGAGGTTATATGTTCGTCGCGTATGTTTGTTTTTTTTTTTTTTTATGTATGTCCACCGATTTCTCCGTCAATTGTGGACCGATTTTGAAAATTATTTTTTTGTTTGAAAGGGTGTGTTCTCGAATTGGTCCCATATAAATTTTATTAACTTTGCTTCGATAGTTTTTGAGTTAGCTACAAAAAACGTATTTTTTTCCCACTTAGTATGTAGATGATATGATAAGTTTCTGTCACTGGTAGCAGGTAGTGGTATTCGAATGTGTGTGGGGTAGGTACCACAACTAAAAAGTGAAAAATAAAAACTTTTTACAAAAAAAAAACAACCGACCTCCAAAAAAACACTACAAAGTGAAAAATAACTTTAATTTCGGAAGTCGGTGGCAAAAAACGAAACTACAAAACCCAAGACACCGACTGTCCTCTATCACACTCAGGGTGATGTTGCTGCTCACACGCACTCTGTGCAGCATGGCATACTGACGCCGTTTTCTTGCGTAAGATTGCCGCGAAACCGTCTGTGCGTGCCTCCATGAACATGGCGGACGCAATGCAAAACATGCTGTCAGAGATCTACCACAATCATCATCATTATATCAACCGAAAGACGTCCACTTCTGAACATAGACCTCCCCAAGCACCGCCATTTCGACCGGTTCTGTGCTTTTCGGATCCAGTGGATTCCTGCGGCCTTCATCAGGTCATCGGTCCACCTTGTGGAAGGCCTTCCACCGCTACGTGAAACGTGTTCACTCACAATGGGCCTCATTTTAAGGCTGAAAGTCACCCAAAGGGCAATGGAGAGGGCTAAGCTTACAGTTTACTTATAGAAATGAAGAGATCCGTAGGAGAACCAAGGTAACCGAAATAGCCCGAAAAATTGCCAAACTCAAGTGGCAGTGGGCAGGGCACATTGCTCGCAGAACGATGGCCGATGGGGTCGAAAGATTCTGGAGTGGTGACCGCGTACCGAAAGACGAATACTTGCTTCGTTAGCTATAATAAAACTTTTTAGGATATAACCTAATTCACTGCTTTCCCTGTTTACAATGACGTTCACTTTCATACACTAAGGGCCGGTTGTTTCAAACGGTTGGTTAACGTAACATACGTACGTCAAATAATAACGATTACGTAAGATGTTTAACGTTCGTTAAATACACAGTGTTGTTTCACTGCATAAAAAACCGATTGTCAAAGTTATTCGGGCTGCCAGTAAAAAGTAATACTTTTTCCCAATAAAAATGGTTGGGAGATTTTTATAATATGGCAACATTTCGCCGTTCACGTCAAATTTTCAAGTGACAACATCAATCATGGACCCAATACTTTCGGATATCTAGATATTTTATATAAGTCAGTTGCAACAGCTAATCTTTCCTCATCGTTAGCTGGCAAGCTTAAACAAGGTGTTACTTTGATATCCCATAACTCTAGGGTACTAATGAGATCATGTCAAAGAATAAACAATTTTTTTTTTTTAATTTTGTAAAAAAAAAATTATTAACAAAGTCACGATTATTAATATGTAAAATACACTAACGTGAAATATATTTAAAAAAAAAACATGTTGATTCAGACAATTTGTGTCAAAAAAAAATGACAACGTCGCTTTTTCAATAACAATAGAGCTTTGATACGATTCTTCCTTTGAAACACGATATCTTGCAATAAATTCTTGCTCGTTCCCATAGGTTTAGGTTATTAACACGAGTTTTAAATACTTTTTTCTTTCTTTCTAAAATAAAATGACGTTAACTAGTGGATCTGGCACCGGTTACTGTAATCGTTATTTTTTCACGGACGTTAAGGCCATCATTTTGTGAAACAACGCTTTTTTTGGTTTGACGATAGTTAACGCCATTTTTGACGTATACCCGTGCATTAAGTGGACGTGAAACAACCGGCCCTAAGATAGTTAATTGATTCAGGCCTGACCTTGCGGAAATCCATTATAAAATACAATAGACGTGGATATATTTAACTTGTTGCGAACCCGAACACGGCGCGTTGCCACACCGAGCGGGTTCGTTCGGGTTCGCAACAAGTCCATCGTCATCCTGAGGATGCCTCGTTGAGAGGTGAAACACGTGTCGATTTATTTCAGGAGTTTTTTATGGCTCTTTAGAAATAGATAAGCGGAACAGGTTACTAAATATATCCACGTCTATTGTATTTTCATACACTAACTTATTAACTGTATTTTTTTTGTTGAAAATTGTCTACTTTTACAACGTTTGTAAATATGTCCGATAAGGACCAAGCCCGGGTCGACGGCGCGTTGTGTTCCACGCGCGCCTCAAAGAGATGTCAGCAGAATTGACGGGGTCCGCTAGGGCCAATGCCTGCCGGGAGTTCGAAGAAAACCGATAGGGAAATCTTGGCCCCCGGCAACAGGGCAACCGAAGGAACACGGGTGGGTTTTAGTCAGTAAGAGTCTGACACGCCCTCCCGCTCCGCCCAGAGCGGGAGAAGTTATTTGATAAATTCCTGCCCAAAAAAAAAAGCACCACGTATCTATCACATAATTAATTTGTCTGTCGTTGCTTCATTTTTAATTCTGTAAACCTATTGTGGTTTGGTAATTTTATTCTAGGTGCATCGTCTTCACATATAAATATTTAACTAATGTACCTATACAAAATATTGTAAAACATTTTAAAAGAGTAACGGTGGAGTTTCTTGCCCATTCTTCTCCATATGAAAACTACCTTTTGGAAGGGGCGACTAGAACCAATTCTATTTTTTTTGTAAATTTTACGGTGAAAAGTGCCTTACAAGGGCCTATTTGAAATAAATTATTTGACTTTGACGTCAGATTTAACTAAATTAACACAAACAAACAGTTCAACACACTGCAGTCTACAACCCGTATTAATTTAATTGCTTATCAATTCCCATTAATTACGGTAGCATGTGTTCTATTAGCGCTTACCAGACAGCCTCACAATTACCTTGAACGGTAGATAAACAAATATTAGTACAGTTTCATTATCAAGTGTGAGTCAGAGCTCGGAACCATGCACTTGAGTAGAAAGCAGGGATGGCAAAAATCTGTTTTTTATTCAATCAGTTTTGATTTTATACTACATATAAAAAAAGCCCTGTCCGATCGTGAGGATGTTGTTAAGTATCGTACTGTCGAGAGTCTATTTATGTGGATCAGGAAAAAATAATTAAAAAATTCGCCACATTTTTTTTCATTTGAATGCTCACCGGGTTATTCATTGGGCGCGGGCGGCTGTCGTTTGGCAGGTGCCTACAAGTCATAGCTTTATGACCCCTGTTGAAAATTTTAAATTTTTAATGGATGGGGTAATTTTGGTACAAAAAAATGTGAATTTTAAATAGCAATAATAAGATTTTTTATAATGTTTTGGTAATTTTATTGCAGTAGGTACTTATGTGCCTCTTTCGGATCGGACAGGGTTTTTTTTTTACATATTTTACGGATATTTTTCTTCTAAATTGTTCATAGGTACGTATAGTTAGCAACAAAGGTCGATTAATACTGCTACTTTCACATAATATCATATAAATTGATACGGAATGATTCGATACATTGCTTTTCAGCATTTCATGTTATAGCTAACAGTACTCGTGAGAATACTTTTAAATTAAAACAGATTTTTTATGAAAAATTTTGCTTAATAATTAGGATTTAAAAACTGAAAGCTTATTCAACTTTTGTTACTGACCGTACCGAATTTTAAGTGTAGATATTTATTGCATTTTTTTTTTGTAAAAACCGTTGATTATTGTGACATACCTATTCATCTAATTTGAATAAAAATAATTGTTGTGTGTTTAGGTATTATGCTGTGCATTGTAATAAAACTGTTCCATTTTTAAAATCATAATTTAAATTATAAAAAAGCAATAACATTAGAATTGAATGATTTTTTAAATGAAATTTATTTCTAGCAGCCAACCCTGATAGAAAGTAAGGGTCCAATTAAGTACATAGGTACCTACGAACTCTTGGTGGGGTATTGACTTTGAATTTGACTTTGCCTTTGACGTATGAATGGGAATGGAGTGTGAAATGTGTATTGTATGGAGATATCTTTTGTACGAGTTGGCAGCCATATTATAAGTTGAGGTGCGGCCTGGCAAGCGAGAGGTTGAGAGTTCGATCCTCATTTGTTGCAATATTGAAGTGAACTGAGCAAGCATTTTATGGTTGGTTGTAGGGGTTAACGGAAACACTAACTTGTACACACGGCTACACATCAAGCTATACATTTTATGCTGATCTCGCTTTGTATCAGATTTCCGTACAATGAGAGGTCAGCTTATACTGGAAATGAATAGCTTGATGTGTAGCTGTGTGTACATTTAATCAGCCTATAATATTCCCACTGCTGGGACACAGGCCTCCTCTCTGTGAGAGGGAGTGGGCCGTAATCCACCACGTGGCACAGTGGGAAAATCGCGTATGTTTCGTCTCAAAACTCTGTATCTCAGTTGTTTCAAAACTAAATGAAATGTAATTTTGCACACATATACTTGGATGTATATAGTTTAATGGAAATAATTTTGATTTTAAAAATTCTGTTTATTAATTAATTTTAAAATTAAACTTAAAAAAATACATGCATTTTTTATGAAAAAAAATACAATATATGTTTGTTTAATTTACATAAAACGGAATATACATAGTGCCAAACGAGAAAACAAAATATGTACACAATTTAGCAAGCTCCTACAGATTTTCATTGACAACAAGAAGGGCCTTGGCTTCATCTAAAAGTTCTTTCGATATTGTTTCTGAGATATTTCTCAAACTTGATATATATGGATCAGAAGTGTACAATAAGGTATGGAACCCGTCTTCATTGGTAGCCGCTCTTGAACACTTTCTAGAATGATGAAGTAAAAATTTTTTGTAATCCTTATTTCGGGATTCTTGCGCGTCTTCGCACAATTGTCCGATAGGTAAAATAGCATAGTACTCAATGATTTTTTCGCCGTAAATAAGTATTTTATGCACAGAGGAAGGCATATAATACCAGTTATAATTATTTAAGTACAGTTGGGCTGTACTACAGTAATAAGTTGTTTTGAATGTAGGAGACTGCAGTAGCTATATCCTCTGGTGACAAATTGAAATTTTCTTGTAAGTAGTCTTCTATATTATGCCCATTTATCAACAAATTGCACAACTATCGTTTGCTACAAACAAATTCACCCATTTTTCAAATCATTCAACTTCTGCGAATATTTGAAAATAAGTAATAACTGCTTTTTAGGGCAACTGAATATTATCTGACCAACAACTGTGAATGTTTCAGGGTTCGCCTTCCTTTTATTGGTCAATGAAATAGTGCTATGTGCTTATTATCAGTTTCTTATCTTTATAGATAAGAAACTAATAATTTGCACTCTTCCCATAACAAACCTTTTCTAATTCGACCCTTATAGATAATTGGCCATATTTTATCAAGTAAGGTGGTCAAAACTGTATTAAAACCACAAAAAACTATTAATAATACTCATCACTGTAAAGAACTTTTTATCAATTTGACCTTAATAGATAAAAATAATTTTATGAGAAATAAAACGAAATTGAAAAAAAAATATAATTTTATCTCGCGATATGTTTTGATCCCGTGTCAGAAAAAGCGCAAGTATGCGCAAGTTTTTATTTTTTCCTTGCATATACTAATGTATAAAGATCTTAATACAATAAATATCTCGACAGCGGCAAGCAGCGGTAAAGGGAAAAAGTCTCGTTAAAAAAAAAAAAACACTAAAAATATACTATCTTAAACTATATTGGTTAATTTTATTTTATTAAACCAATGTATATAATATTAATTACTATACGTTATGAGGACATTATAAGCATTCCAAAACTGTATAATACTTGTACATTTATATCAAAACTTTTGAGTAATGTGGCGTTGAATTGTAGTAACGTATTGCGTTTAAATTACGTTATTGAACATGAGTTAGCTTTGATGCCTATTTATATACATTATGATTAAATAAAAAAATAAATAAAAATTGCGAAAAGAAAGCTTACTTATTAGACTGTATTAATTTATTAATTTTATTCCATTACAACGACTTTCACGTAAAACGGTTTTGAGACGGCTTTGTATGGGGCTTTCCCACAGTGCGTGGGCCCAGTGCGGGTTGGTAGATGTCACATGTCTTTTGAATTTTTGATTCTAGGACATGCCGGTTTCCTCACGATGTTTTCCTTCACCGTTTTGAGAGTAGTGGTGATGAAATAATTTACACAAAGTAAAGCCCCTGTCAGGGTTCGAACACACGACACTCGTAAGTCGCGGCAAATCAAATTGTGGAAAATCTATTTCGTGTTGAAATGGCATTTCAACATGAAATAGATTTTCATCAATTTCGTGACAAAATCTCATTGACTTTAAACAGGGTCTCAAGTCTGCTATTACAATAGTGTCAGAATGGTCTATCATTGATTTCATAATTGTTGATTTTGACAAGTTTGGTAATCTACTAATATAATGGCGTCATTATGACTTTCCAATGGTCAGCCACTGACACTCCATTGAAAGAAATGGCACTTATTGGTAATCTCGTACATAATGACAAATGAATGACTGACTTAGGCGGTATCATTGGTCGTATTGTACGACAATGCCATTATAACACAAATCTATTACGAGACCATTGACCGACCAGTGATCGACCATTATGAATTTAGCAGATTACGAACTTTTAGCAAAATGACAATGGGATCGTGTTGGAATGACGAATTTATAAAAATAGCAGACTTGGGCCCCTGGTTTAGTTTAAAGTCAATGAGATTTTGCCAAGCTCAACACATACCTAATATGGGTTACTGGTGACTCACCCGAATAAACTCGCCTGTATCCGGGCGAATCGACCATTTTAATAAATGTTAGTTTTACTTTAGGCGATTCGCACGAATTCAATTTATTACTGGACGAATCGACAACTCCAGCAATACGTAGTAGTAAAGTACACTGGCGCACAGAAGTGATTAGGGTAAAATATTAAAAAATAAACGAGACGAAAAAATAATAAATTATTTTTTAGATTAAAGGTAGCATAATTAACTTGAAACTGATAGCCCATCATAGATCCCATTATTGTTTTTCGTAGACAATACGGTGGATTCGGTATTAAAAGGTTTTGCGGTAGGTAAGCTAACAACCATTAGAATTGATTGTGTCTGTTTGATAATAGAACACGCGCATTTAGGTCCATAACAATACTATCACTGTAATAGTGCGTTGCCAATAGCTGTTATTGCCAGCCACCTTCTATCCTATAGCTACCACTGTACGAGTAACAGCTGCGTAACCCCAAATAGTGAGTCCCTTTTTATGTTCTACTAGCTTCCGCCAGCGGCTTCGCCCGCGAGCCTATGGGCCTTCGAAACAAATTATCACGACTACTGTTAACTATAACATAAAGTGCTGAAAAGCAATCTATAGAATCATTCCGTATCAATGTATATGATATTATGTGAAAGTAGCAGTATTAATCGACTTTTGTTGCTGACTGTACGTACCTATGAACAATTTACAAAAAAATCTATACAATATGTAAAAAAAAAACGTGGCACTCGGGGACTGCCGCGGTAAAGCTATTGCATAGCATTTGTAACCTCCATACTTCCTATTTGTCAACGCTACACTTGGGATGATGACGTGATGACATAAAACAAAAATTACGTTCCCATGACAACAACACGTTGTCATGGGAACCGTCATTACATGGTAGGCGGAGTGGGGGTGTTAGGTTTTTTTCGTTACGGAATTTCTTGATTCGGTCGCCGTGCCCAAAGCCCGCGATAAAAGCTATGCAATAACTTAAAAACCTTTAAAGATATTGCCTTAATCAGCACCATTGATTTATAGATTGGTGACCGCAGTATGGTATTTTCAAGAAGAAGCAGAAAGGAGGACGCTGACTCAACATCTTAACAACCCCGGTTGCCTTTTAAGGCACCATTAGAAAAGTGGAGTAATATTATTGACAATGTCGCAGGCGGAACTCTACAGTTTCAAAAATTTAATTTTGTGAAACATCTCCATTATTCATGCACATCCTATTCCCGCAACTCCATAAACTGTGCACGTAGATGCGACAGATAGCCGCAGTTGCGACTTTTTATCGTTTGTTTTTTGTCGGCCGTTATCCAGCGAGGTATAGTTTGTCGAGTATCGACATAAACTACTCGAGTATAGCCGGCTATGGTCCACCGTTTGTCCGGTAACAGAGTTACAGCTCAATGGGCTCGCACGATTTTCGTGTGGCTAAATTTTCCGAAGTAGGTACCAATGTAACGAGCGCATAAATGCGTCAATGTTCATAAATTCGCGTTCGTATATGGCGTTACATGTTTATGAGCGCCTGTTTTAAGCTAACAACATTGCTATTTCAAAATAGTAACGAGATCAGTATCTAGCTGTTTGAGACTGGCCACTAAGTAAAAAAAAAAACAGTGGAATTTGAAAATTTATAGACGGCAACACCATTCTGTCCTACGAAAAAAGAATTTGATACTTTGTTTGTCTTTTTAGGGTTCCGTAGTAAACAAGGAACCCTTATAGTTTCGTTATGTCCGTCTGTCTGTCTGTCTGTCTGTCCGCGGCTTAGCTCAGAGACGCTTAGTACTAGAAAGCTGTAATTTGGCATGGTTGTACATATTAATCACGCCGACAAATTGGTAAAATAAAATCATGAAAAATATTTTTTTTTCAGGTACCTCCCCTAAAGATAAAGTGACGATGATTTTTTTTTCTCTCAATAATCCCATAGTGTGGGATGTCGTTGAAAGGTCGTTCAAAAATATTGTGAGCTTGCTAAGACTACTTTTGAATTTTACGTTTTCGAAATATTAAGCTTTAAAGTTCAAATTTTTGTTAGAGTCAAGTGTCCCCCCCTGCAAGCTTAATGGTTGGTTTTGGGAATGTAAAAAATTCACAGCAGTAGCATTTATAACGAAATTAAAAGGAAAACTATCACAGCTAAGTAGGCTTTACAAGTTAACGAGTAATAATTGACCAACTTACATTTGCGGTTGCAGAAACACGTTCAACATGTTTTTCAACTACAAAGTTAAGTTTGGTCTTGGGATAAATTCATCCCAACTACGGAACCCTTCATTGTGCGTGGTCCGACACGCACTTGGCCGGTTTTTTTATAGGTTATTCAGGTTATATTCTGATTTATTACTGGTAAATAATAGTCACTTTAGCAAGATGGATGGATTTGATACAGTTTTGTCATCGTATGGAGGTAGAGCATAGGTATGACAGTCTATTGCACATAATCTATTATGCAAAAACCAAAAGGCAAAATATCAAAATCATTAGATCTACTTACAACACCGAAACTGACATAACTGACTGATGTAAAAGTATAACATATATAAAACTTTTTGGGGTTGCCCATTCATTCCATTACAGATTAGCGTGGCCAGACTCTATTTATATTTAATATTTTAAAGAAGAAGGTACACTGTGATTATACGCAACTTGCAACTTGAAATGATTACAGAAAAGCATTTTCTTTTCAATTAAATCTAATAACTTAAAATCGACATAGAATTCGCCTAAAACAATTTGAGCTCGTAAAGTATAAAGTCCGTGCAGTTCCGTGCTCAAAGATTAAACTAGCAGGCGAACTTTCCCGGCTAAGTTTTGGTCTCTAACATCGGATGCTTCTTCGCCTCATCGACCTAAGTTACGAGCGTATAAACTCCGCTTTAAAACATTCGATATTTTAAAAAAAAATACCAGTTTTTTTGACGAACGATTTAACAGTTTTCTGATTGCTATACATACCAATGAAATAGAACTCAAATATTTGACGCCATCATTGAAAATAAATATTTGCGCTCTTTTTTAGCTGCACCGGTCCTTTTGAAACTTCGTGAAAGTCGTTTATGAAGGTACAAATTGGACGGTGACGAGTGGACTGTAACAGTTTCTGTTTTTTTTTCGCCCGGACACTGATTTAATGGAGAATCGAACTATCGGTAGTGGAGATGAAACAACGAATTTCACTGCAGGATTGTCAAAACGAATTTTGTGCTACACAAACTGATTAATAGAGTACATTGTTTGACGTTTTTTATGGGATTAATATGAAAGAGAAACCTACAATCATAGCAGTTTTTTTTCTAGATAACATGTATGATCCCTTTGCACGGGTGTCGTAAAAGTTGGTTACTGGTGCATATAGTGGATATGCAGCGTTGTATTTTGTGATCATTTAATATCATAAAAGTATATCACAAAAGTACATCACAAAAGTACATCACAAAAGTACATCACAAAAGTATAAGTAGATAATTTTAATTTACCTCTAATATTTTCTATTTATAATATTAGTTTAGATAAAACTAAAATATTAGATTTTTTATATGTTTGTTTGTTACGCTTTTACGCTAAAACGACTGAACGGATTTGTATTAAATTTCGCACATGGATAGACCATGGTCTGAGTTAGGACATAGAATACTTTTTATCCCGATATTCTTATTGAATCGAGACTTATGTGGGTGAAACCGCGGGCGGCGCAGCTAGTACTTTATACTTTGGATTAATTACATTTTCTAGTCGCAGTGCCTCGAATCACGACTGATATTTTGCCAGTCAATAAAAAGGCCTACTTTGAAAAGATACCAAAGTAACAGACAGTTAATAAGAGACAACGTAGACAAGATTGCCATGCAATAAGGCTTTTAAGGGAAAAACTGTCACTTGTCACAGTGATTAAACGAAGACTGAAAAAAGGAATATGGATGACTATCCAAAGGGCGCACGAGTGGAAGTTGATCATTTTCTCCTGAACCCTTCGAAGGCTTTTGACAAATGAGCCCTTGTTCATCTTGCTCTCTTATGTAAGCCTCATATATAAAAAATCTATATTTTCTCCAGCATTTTTAGCCTTAAACCTTCCTATTTGATAAATTGGATGCTTAGTACTTTAGACAGCGTTATTAATTTTATTCGGAGCAGCTTAGTAACCTAAAGCTCGATTAGGAATTTCAATATAAGAGATTGGTTTTTGTTTTAGCTACTTTCGACGTCCAATTATTTTTAATTTCGAGCGAATCCTTTTTTGCCTTGGAATTAGGTCATGGTAGAGATATGATCAGGAGCAAACTGATAAGAGAAATAGAAAAAAATAAATGTAAAGGTAAAGAAAGTAATTAAGGGAAAAACTCAAAGTGTCCACAAAGGATTCGTGCTATTGAAAGGATTAAGGCTAATACTGGTCTTCGTTGGAGTACTGTAAAGTATGTAAAAACTATAGAACTTTAAGAACTTAGATTCGGTATTACCATATTTTTTTTGCTTTCAGAGTAATTTCAGCTAGTAATCTCTACAAGGGTTACTGTATGCTCGGTATACTTAATAAGCAGTCATCTTATGCCATAATATGAATCACTAATTTACTACACTTAACGGACGTTTCAGTGAGATATATAGTTTGAACTACTAACTACAGTTTAAAAATCTGCTTATTCCAAGTAATTGATTACACAGTTGGTAGGTACATTCAACCTCGTAAAGATGTAAATGTCGCAGATGGATTATCAAATCCGCTGTTTTACAAAACAGCTCCGTTATGTAAAACAGCTGAAAAACTTTCAGTTGAATTGCCATTGCGTTGTGTTTAACTTTTTTAACAAAACTGCTACCCACGTTTAGACGCAATACAGAATGGCTTATCTGCGGTCACAATAAGCGTCTGGTGTAGCTTTTAATGCCGAATCGGTCAAAGTAACTGAGCTGGAGCACCCTGACCAATTAATTGGTTTGGGTTAGATTAGAACTGTACCCAAACGAGCGCGAGCTGAGCGGGCGAAGCGAGCGGTGCCGTGGTAACGGCCGGCGAGCGCTACTTCTTAGTTGGGCGCAGTTACTTGGCTGTATAGTATTTTTAGGACTGACTTTCATAAGACTCTGATATTTTTTTAATGAAAATTGTCCTTAAAATCACTTGAGTTTGGGTCATTTTACTCGTTTTATTTGTTTCTGTTTCGGACGCCATTATTGTAGTTATGACACACTCAGCGACGAGCGACAAAATCTAGAACTAAAAACTACAATTGGACGTTTCACTTCTCGCTGTTTTACATAACTTCTAATCGTTGACCCGCTGCCTTGATAAATGCAAAACGTTTGTGCAGTTTTGCGTATTAAGTTCAGTAATTATGGAAAATCGCTAAACGTCGTCGTTCAGCTAAGTCCCGAATGTGTAATATGTTTTGTGGCGAAATATTGATACAATATTATGAAGCAAAGATTGTAGACAATTAAATCTAGAAGATGTATTCTTTTTAAGGCTGACTGTACACTTTGTTCTACAGCATGACTAATTGGAAAATGTTCCATCTGGTCTACAGTGTTATGTGTGACTATTTGGACTCCATTAAATCTGAGGTAGGTAATATACATAGGTACTCGTACTGCATGCTATCTACTAATTTCACGAAACACCCAATTTCTTACGTTACCTACTTCGATTGTTCAAGTAGGTAAAGTTGCTTTGAAGCTAACCAAATTTTGTTCCGATTAAATTGGGAGCTCAATGTGAGACAGTTCCAGATTTCCCCCGAGAATGTTTGCGCTTCATTGCTTAGTGCCGACAGATTGCTGTGCTTTATTTTTAGTTTCCAAGCGCTTTGGGTACCGTTAGAGCACATTTGTAGGAAATAGAGGTGTTTTTTTGACGCAGAAATGCTTATTTCGAATAGTGATGGCACCACCATCACTAGTCGAAATAAGCATTATATGTTATATAAGTTTGAATTCTTTCAGGTTGCCTCTGAAATATAATAAATGTGTTTTTGGAAATTATGCTACTTTTTATTACTTAAATTGGTATAATTTTTACCTACCGTACACAATAATACAGAACTATATTATATGTAGTTATAATTATATAGCTACCCATATTATTATAATTTATTTTTTAAATACTTATACATATTATTATTTTAAGACTGTTAGCTTTTATATTATGGTAATATTATCTTGGAAATTGAAATAAATAATATACTTTATGCAGAACTTTTATTAAAATTAAAGTTTTCAGAATTAAATATTTTAAAGCTTTAGCTTTAGCTTTTACTTATCTCGTAAGTACACATTTAGATATAGCGAAGCTATTTACATAATATACCATGTGTTTATAAAGTGCACGTAAAGTTATACTTATTACTTTTTAGTACCCTGGGCGACCGAGCTCTGCTCTAGTGAAAATAGAGAATGCTCATTTAATAGAATAGGAAAGTTCATACTAATCCATGAGTACCTACTTATTCCATGCTGTTTGATAGTAGGTACTTACTCATTTCATGCTGCTTTGTCATTATTCTAATATTATTATTCTCATGCCATTATTCATTATCTTGTTCTAAACTTTGGGCGACCGAGCTCTGATCGGGTGAAAATACGGAGAAAACAAATTTTCCCAGATAAGATACCTAGCTAGATCGATTTTTCGCCCCCTATATTGTAACTTTCATCGAAATCGTTAGAGCCGATTTCGAGAACGTGAGTACAAATACAACGGTAATGCGCAAAACCTCAGACACCCCATTTGATTTTTAATTCAATTGACCTATTTCAGAGAGAAAAAATCTGTAAAAAAAAATTAAATTGGTCGACAACAATTTATGTTTGTTTACCTATTTTGGCGGGTTTGCACATGTGATGGCTTGACCTATTAATAAATAGACACGGCAACGTTATTAATGAAGGTTTTTAAAAAAATGTGATCTTTATTAAAAAAGTGGTTCAATTGATTCTGCTCGTTATTCTGATCAAACTATTTTCAGGTTTTGCGCATTAACGTTACACGTTGTTTATATAATTATAAATACAAATATATAAATATTGCTCGTTTGATAGGATAGGATACATGAAATAAACCCTCACCATAACTTCGTATTAAGTAAGGTTGTTTATACACCATAACTTTATTACAGAAACATTTTTATGTTCCCTACCGATTGAAATTTATGAACTACACGTTAGTTTTACGTAGGCGTGTGTCAGTTTTACGCATCGTCAATATGTCCATAGTAACTCGGACACGGCTTAACGCTGTTTAAAATTTTATACCGGATCTTCTGTGATGAATATTCAGTTTCGAATTAAAAATTCTGTTACTCTTGCATAGACACGCGTATGTTGATTTGAATAAATAATGTTGTTAGTCGATTTACGTTTTATTTAATTTTTGTTTGATGAAGAGGATTTCGGAGAAAAAAAAATGTTCTGATTTTTTCGTGATTGCAATATTATGACATGAATTTTTTTATTTGGAACGTAAAAAAAAAAAACAGAAAATTTCGTGTCGGTTGGAAAATGAAATATTGCGTGCAGAGTTCTCTCGACAATAATTCAACATTTGCAGATAAAAATATGAAACAGTGTGAAGTATTTTTTCTGACACTTTTTTAAATTGGAGTTGACGGCCATGAGTGCGGAAATAAATTGGACAGACCTCATAAAAGAAGACTATTATGTTTACCTAAACACGTTGCAAGTTAGTAAAGAGTGATCGAAAAAGAGGGAATTCCCGCAAGCTGCCGCTGATAGATGACAGGCAATTCCCTTGTTCCCTCAGCAGTACATATCCGAGCCGTCCCCTCCACAGATTGTATTGACTGCAATATTCTTTGGACGGGTTGACGTCCAATAGATTACGAGAAAAACTGTTGGAAAAAACTTCAAAAGTTCGCCCCTTATCGAAAAATGATCAAAGGCGGACCCGAGTGTTACGTTTTAACCGCTGAAACTTTTTAAAGACTTGCTTACTTTGGCCCTTTGATAATCTATCAAATTTTTTGTTCAAAGTATTTTATAATACGACTTTGTGAAGTTTTAAAAAAGAAACACGAGGGGAATGTGACGGTTAAATGAACACGGAAAATTATGAAGAACACAATTTTGTGTACGGTGTATAAAAGATTTGTGCAATTTTATCACAGTCACATTTAATACTCAGTATATTTCATGCCACTGCAGCGCACAACATTATGAGCGGTGCTTGTGTAAGACACGGGGCGTTGTTATTTCTTCTCAGATTGAGTTTGTAGAACGAGAAGCTCAAAAGACGGATTTCCACATTTAGTGCACCATTGCGGTATTCCGTCAGTGACGTGGTCGAAAGTTATTGTGAAAAAAAGCGATGTACAACAAAAAGAAGGGGGAACACGGCGTTTGTGTGCCGCTGTCGATTCTGTGAACAAGGCAGAGGCGGCGTGTCACGAATGTTTGACAAACAAACAAAAACTGCTCGTTATACCAAAGTACGGTATCAAAGTGTAGAGAGAGAGTTGCGAATGAATTGCACGCTAAAACAATTCTGGTATTGGATTCGGTGTTGCCCGCTGTTAAATATTCGCTATAAATCAAGCCTGGAATACGTAATTGAATAACTGTGGTAGGTAATATATTAACAAATCTAGGTCTCTGATTTTCATGAAGCCACTTTTTCGCGAAGCCTATGTTTTTGAAGTGAAAACTTCTTTAAGCGCGTTAGGCATTTTTGAGATGGAAAAAAACAATTAAACTCGCGACACCGTTACCGACACCTCATTTTTGTAAACGCGGTTGTGCTCTTTATTTAGATAAGGTTACGGACCAATGTTCTATAGGTACAATTATTTTTCTTCCACCAAGGCGATCTTGTTTAAGTTTTCACTTCTGTCGGCACTACCGGAGTCCCACTGTTTTTTATTTAATACAACATCAATAATGTACCTATTTACAATATTTAAAAAGCTTTGATTAAAAGTTTATGGAAAAGCATACCTACTAAATTAAATTGTTAAGAATACATAATTTTAGTACAAAATGTGAAGTTTACACAAATCAGATTAGGTACTAATCTACTCAACTTTATCAATTAATGTTCCCAATAATCCTTCCAGTTTACAATCTATTCGTTACCGGATAATACTCGCCAAACTCAAATTACAAACGAAAACCTATCAACTAGGTACTACTCGATTCGAGCCGAATAATCGATTTATAGAATAGTATTGTAATAACAAGGCACTATGCTGGGAACAAATTCAATAAAGTTTAAGAACATTTTCCAGCTTTTCGCTGAAAGGCGCTGTGAGGTACTACAGAACAAATTGTGAAGGCGACGCCGACGGCGCGGGCGGCACGCGATTATTTCATAACATTTTATACTGAAGATGACGTCTAAACGAGTACTGTTAATGATTTGGAAAAAATATATGTTAAATTAGAGCATTTTTTTTAATATTTTAATATAGCCATATTTTGGACTATGTTTATATTACATAGTGAAATAAATTTGTAAAGTTATGTCTAACGCGGATAAAAAACTGAGAATGACGCAAAATCTATCAAGCGTATTTTTCTGAAACCTTCACCATTTTAAAGATAATTTAATTATTGATCTTTTAGTATACATGTTTTATAAAAATACTTTTTGTTTTACGAATAATAAATTAAAAATGCGTCTAATTTGGGACAGCGCTCCTTGATGGGTGAGTCCTATTACTGGCTGGACGTACGACGCGTTGCGTGAGCTCAGCACAGAACACGCAAGCTAACCACTCAAGGTCACTGTCATATATCTGCGTCTTAAGTTTATGCTTTTTATTTCTTTTTGGCTAAACTTTTTTTTTGGCTTACTGGCATTCGAATATGTCATTTGTTTTATCATTTGTTTATTTTGTGTGTAAACAATACGTTATTATGGGTTCTTGTGTCTATTCAACATGTCAAGTTGTTTATTTATTTATTTTATACTTCAAGCACGTAATCGTACAGAGGCGGACTTAATGCCATAAGAATTTTCTATTAGTCAACCTTTGGGTGATGCAGAGACAAACAGTAAGAGCGGGCAGTAACCGAAATGGCTTATTTTCAATTAGATTTTTCATGAAGTTTATAAATACCTAAGTATAAAATAAAAATGATATGAGGAACTACGTGATATTTCCAGAAACTATATGAACTGCACGTAGACTGGCTCGATAAACTCTTGAAACGACTTTTACTAAACGTTCGTTTGCTGAGCGGCCCGCCGCACTGTGGGAAAGCCCCATACAAAGCCGTCTCAAAACCGTTTTACGTGAAAGTCGTTGTAATGGAATAAAATTAATAAATTAATATAGTCTAATAAGTAAGCTTTCTTTTCTCAATTTTTTTGTTTTTTTAAATTTAATCATAATGTATGTAAATAGGCATCAAAGCAAACTCATGTTCAATGAGGTAATTTAAACGCAATACGTTACCATAATTCAACGCCACATTACTCAAAAGTTTTAGATATAAATGTACAAGTATTATACAGTTTTGGAATGCTTATAATGTCCTCATAACGTTTAGTAAATAATATTATATACATTGGTTAATTAAATAAAATTAACCAATATAGTTTAAGATGGTATATTTTTTGTGTATTTTTTAGTTTTAACGAGACTTTTTCCCTTTACCGCTGCTTGCCGCTGTCGAGATATTTGTTCTATTAAGATCTTTATACATTAGTATACACAAGGAGAAAATAAAAATTTGTGCATACTTGCGCTTTTTCTGACACGGGATCAAAACATATCGCGAGATAAAATTTTTTTTTTTTTTTCATTTCCGTTTTATTTCTCATAAAATTATTTTTTATCTATTAAGGTCAAATTGATAAAAAGTTAATTACAGTGATGAGTATTATTAATGGTTTTTTGTGGTTTTGATACAGTTTTGACCACCTTACTTGATGAAATATGGCCAATTATCTATTAGGGTCGAATTAAAAACAGGTTGGTTATGGGAAGAGTGCAAATTATCAGTTTCTTATCTTTTTGCACATTGCACTATTTCATTGGTCAATAAAAGGAAGGCGAACCCTGAAACATTCACAGTTGTTGGTCAGATATTCAGTTGCCCTTAAAAGCAGTTGTTGCTTATTTTAAAATATTCGCAGAAGTTGACTGATTTGAAAAATGGGTGAATTTGTTTGTAGTAAACGAGAGTTGTGCAATTTGTTGATAAATGAGCATAATGTAGAAGACTACTTACAAGAAAATTTCAATTTGTCACCAGAGGATATGGCTACTGTGGTCTCCTACATTCAAATAAACTTATTACTATAGTACAGCCCAACTGTACGTAAATAATTATAACGTATTATATGCCTTCCTCTGTGCATAAAATACTTATTTACGGCGAAAAAATCATTGAGTACTATGCTATTTTACTTATCGGACAATTGTGCGAAGACGCCCAAGAATCCCGAAATAAGGATTACAAAAAAAATTTACTTCATCATTCTAGAAAGTGTTCAAGAGCGGCTACCAATGAAGACGTGTTCCATACCTTATTGTACACGTCTGATCCATATATATCAAGTTTGAGAAATATCTCAGAAACAATATCGAAAGAACTTTTAGATGAAGCCAAGGCCCTTCTTGTTGTCAATGAAAATCTGTAGGAGCTTGCTAAATTGTGTACATATTTTGTTTTCTCGTTTGGCACTATGTATATTCCGTTTTATGTAAATTAAACAAACATATATTGTATTTTTTTTTCATAAAAAATACATGTATTTTTTTAAGTTTAATTTTAAAATTAATTAAAAACAGAATTTTTAAAATCAAAATTATTTCTATTAAACTTTATACATCCAAGTATATGTGTGCAAAATTACAGCTCATTTAGTTTTGAAACAACTGAGATACAGAGTTTTGAGACGAAACATACGCGATTTTCCCACTGTGCGCCGTCAGGTGGCGGACGTGATGTCATGAAGCCTTTTCCAATTTAATAAAACGCTGTCGATGACAGCAGTTTCAATAGAATAAGAAGCCAGCTTATACTGGTTTTGTTACTACTGACTTTAGGCCTATCGTTAAAAAATTGGTAGTATTACGTTTCTGTTTTTCCAAAGGCTTGAAATTAATTAAGCACAAACCCACAAGTAGCGGTTCTAAGTTCAATAACTCTTCATTTACCCTCAGAGCATTGTACCGCCGCCGCCGAGAGCCTCTTCAAAGTTACCTCGCTCTCAAGTTGTCAATGTTCCATGATTAATTAATTGCAACGACAAAACGTGTTGTTTTGACAAACCAATGTTGTATTCAACAAGTAGAATAATAGTTTGTGAATCTTACAAATAAACAAAGTTTTTCCTATTTCATAATTTATAGTTAATTCTTTTAATTTATAATATTTCCCTAACATCACTAGTTTTCATAACTTTTTTTTAACCTTTTTATTTAGCAAGATGTTTTTTAATCTGAAGTACCTGGGCGACCGAGTTCTACTCTGGTGAAAATAGAGAATGCTAATTTAATAGTCTACTAATTCATGTGTAGTAGGTACCTACTTATTCCATGCTGCCATGATAGTAGGTACTTACTAATTCCGTGCTGCTATGATCATTATTCTAATGTCAGTATTGTCATGTCATTATTTATTACCTTGTTCTAAACTTTGGGCGACCGAGCTCTGCTTGGGTGAAAATACGGAGAAAACAAATTTTCCCAGACATGAGACCTAGCTAGATCGGTTTTTCGCCCCCGTAAACAACTTTCATTTTGCAACTTTTGCAAAATGAAAGTTGTTGCAACTTTCATCGAAATCTTTAGAGCCGATTTCGAGAACGTGAGTACAAATCTGTATATATAAAAATATTGCTCATTTAATAGTACTTATAGGATTCGTGACACTGCTTAAGAGCCACTACTACCTCAACTCAAATTCACTTTTTATCTAGCTCGCACTATACTGCTCGCGGACTGAGTGAGAGCAAGACGGAGTGGGGTGTTGGCGGCTCCAAGGCGCCAATAGTTTAGGTAATTCCTTTTATGGCGAAAATAATAGTACTTAATAAAAATAAATAAAAAACATAGTCGCTGCTTTATAGTTAGTTAGTTCAGTTATAATGCAAAGTTACATGATGTAATTTGAAGTATTTTTTGAATACCAGCGGTTTATTGTTCGGTTTGGAGGTAACTTTACAATCTTTTTCTATGGATTTTTTTTATGGAATCGTGTTTTCATCAAACATTACTTAACATAAATCTTCAATTTTAACATAAAATTTATTTCAAAATTAATGCTGCAGTGTTTTTAATATAACGGAGGATCGTGCTAAGCAATTTGAAGATAGAACCTTTTAATAGGTACCATCGAAGAAACCCATACCTATACACCGTAAGGACTATTTCTGCTTGCAGCGCTCGGCCGATGTAGTAACGGTTACCTACGAAAAAAAGGGTCGTGTGCACGGGATTTTGTTTTCGATTTGCTTAGGTATGGGTTTCTTCGATGGTACTTACCTACTGTTGAAAATAAATACATTAAATAAAGATATTCAATTTCGCTCAGAATAAGTGGGTACTTAACATTAAATTAAGAAAATTTTCACTTATAAAACTAACTCAGAATACCTCAAGGCTGCCTTCCAAGAACCACGTTAATTAGTTTGCCTAAAAATTATCAAAGATCAACAGACTTGGGAAGTGCCTACCTGAAACTTGCTTTGATGAACCAATGAATTCTTAAACTAAGCTTGTTTAGTAATTTAAGTTCAATGTAGTCTGCCTAGCCTTTTCTCAACTATGTTGGGATCGGCTTGCAGTCTAAACCGGACGCAGCTGAATACCAGTATTTTACATGGAGCGACTGCTTATCTGACCTTCACAACCCAGTTACTGGGTAACATATACCCCTTTGGTAAGACTGGTCGTCAGACCTTTGGGCTTCTGACTACCCGTAACGACTGTCAAACATCTATAATTGACAGCCGGAATCATCGGCTTAAGGCGACGATAGCCGACTTTTAACGATTTTATACTGAAGATCACGTCTAAACGAGTAGTGTTAATGATTTAGAAAAAATATATATTATATTAGAGCATTTTTTTAATAACTTAATCTGTGAATATTTTAGATTATGTTTATATTACATAGTGAAATTAATTTGTAAAATTATATATAACGCGGATAAAAAACTAACAATCACACAAAATCTATCAAGCTTATTTTTCTGAAACCTTCACCATTTTAAAGATAATTTAATTATTGATCTTTTAGTATACGTATTTTATTAAAAAATACTTTTTGTTTTATGTATAATAAATAAATAATGCGTTTAATTTGGAACAGCGCTCCTTGATGGACGAGTCCTATTACTGGCTGGACGTACAATAACGCGTTACGTGAGCTCAGTACAGGAACACGCAAGCTAACCACTCAAGGTCACTGGCATATATCTGCGTCTTAACGTACTTTCCGGGGCACGGAGGGGTCTCGATATGTAGTGGATGATCACCCATTCACGAACCGACCGACAGTAATTTAAGGTCAATATAAGCTCAAAATTCAACTTTAGTTTATCTACATCCTAGGATTTACTTCATTGTAAGATTAAATCGGATGTAGGTTAGCACAGCAAAAGTTTTTACTATTAGATTATTATCAAATCTGTATTTTTTCACAAGCTCTAGCTAAATTAATTGACATAAAAGAATAATAAAGTGAAAATGTAGCAGAGTTCCTGTATTAATAAGGAAATTAATTGCTTATTAAATTGACTATCAACTTAAATTATCTGTATATTTGAATCACAACTGTCATTCTAATTGACAGTTGTATGAAATGACTAATGACTGTTGTTGTATGAATGTTAAATCTGGACAAATTCAAAAAAGAACTACTTAAAATTTTGACTAATAAATGCTATTACTCAATAAAGGACTATTTCGACGACAATTCTATAATTACTGCCTTAGAACACCCTACCTGACCTGTTTTAATGACCTTGAATTTTGTTCGACATTATTATTAACTTAAATTAACTTAAATATGACATGAAACTTAACCATTTGACATCTATTTGGAAATTGATTGTAATTTTTTTCTTCTTTTGATATGCTATGCCTATTTATACTTTTTATAACTGACGTGAAAGTTGACATAATTTTACCAATTTGTTATTTTTTAAAACTTAAACAATTATATTTGTACGCCTCTGGGCAAAACATGGAGGATCTACCTATTTATAACGCCTCACACTATGTGTAACCTGACCTTTTTTTTTTTTTTTTTTTTTTTTTGGTTGGGAAATTATCAAATAACTTCTCCCGCTCTGGGCGGAGCGGGAGGGCGTGTCAGACTCTTACTGACTAAAACCCACCCGTGTTCCTTCGGTTGCCCTGTTGCCGGGGGCCACGATTTCCCGATCGGTTTTCTTCGAACCCCCGGCAGGCATTGGCCCTAGTGGACCCCTTCAATTCTGCTGACATCTCTTTGAGGCGCGCGTGGAACACAACGCGCCGTCGACCCGGGCTTGGTCCTTATCGGACAGCGAGCTACCCATTGCTCACCGTCCGCAAGCCCGCGCCTACGGTGGCCGGAAATCGGCTCGCGATTCCCGCCCCGGGCGTCTCCTCCTGCGGCGGTTAGGGGCGTGAGGGCGCGAAATTTGCCTCTCCCTCACGCGTTCCGCCTCCTCCTTCGCGAGCATTACCGCTTCGCAGAAGGAGGTGACGGCCTGCCATTTCCTCTCGCTCCGTACCATGGCCTGAACCAGGGCCGGACGCGAGAGATCACCGCCGCCGATCGCCTCTACGAGAACACGGCGTTGCTCCGCCCAAGCCGGGCAGACCTCCACCGTATGCTCCACCGTGTCCTCAGGCCGATCCACACAATGGTGACACCCGGGTGTTTCCTCCCGCCTTATCCTGAACAGGAACCTCCCGAAGCAGCCGTGTCCGGTGAGGACCTGCGTCAGGCGGAAGGTGAGAACGCCGTGGCGTCTCTCCAGCCACTCCTCAAAGACGGGTCTTATCGCCGCGATTGTGGCGTGCCCAATGTGTAACTTGACCTATGTTCACAAATAAAGATTTCTGATTCTGATTCTGATTCTGACTATTACACGGCAAATCGTCATAGTGTGTCAATTTGATTTCCCGGACTGTAGAATAAAGATAATATTTGATTTTTAGATTTATTTATTTATTAATTCTCAGTAGTACCACTACATTAGTCACTTACATTTTTCCATACTACGCCGCCCCCGTGGAATAAACGCATAAGTGCTATTGCGGTGGATTTGATGTTAAGTAATCCATATTCGTTATGTATGTAGGTCAAAATACATCACCTCAATTTATTCCAGATTTTCATATCAAGTATTTACGAAGTTAAGTTACACACACACGATATACCGTAACATCACACTATATTATAAAGGCAAAAGTTTGTGAGTGTTTGTCTCTTCTTCACGCTCAAACGGCTGAACGGATTTGGATGAAATTTGGTACGCAGATAGTTTATAACCTGGATTAACACATAAGATCTTTTTATCCCGATATTCCCATGGAATCGAGACTTCTGCGGGTGAACCCGCGGGGTGCAGCTAATAATGTTAGAATTTAGACCTTGATGATATCTAATCCAGAACAAAAGTCACCTATCACATTATTAGAAACTTTTCGACTGCACCAGAATAAATTCGTAATAGCCCATTAAAGGTCACTCTACTGCAAAAAACGCAAAGAAAATTCAACTTATATTACATTGCAAAACAAAAAAAAAACAATGGTTAACAAGAAAAAAAAAAACTCAAAGTAATATTAACTATAAAAAAAAACTAAAACATTACTGTATTTTTTTTTCTCAATGCCTCAAAATCGGTTTAACCTGTTTAACACTTAATATTAATTAGACTATCTGCAAATTAAAATCTTTCGACATAAAAAACAAACTTCTTTTCGGTGTAGTCATAAAGTTCAATTTAGGTTTTTTATTTTTCCTGTAAAATTTACTTTTTACACTAACGCGTTTATTCTGCGGGGGCGGCGACTAATATTTTAAAGAAAAAATGATATTTTTGTTTGTAATTAATAAATTCAAAACTACTGAACCGATTTTAAACATTTTTTCACCAGTAGAATGCTATTTATTATCAATTTATCACTGAATAACATAAACATAGGCTATAATTTATTAAGATATCACGAAGGCTGAGACGCTGGCGGAAGCTAATATACATGTAGGTTTTAAGCTAATATACTTATAACTTAATTTTTGTTGTCATTAGCCAATGTTGCAACGTTAATTACGCAATATTGTCTTTGGTGTGTTACCAGTGATAAAGTTACCATGAACAATATTGTCAAACTTTTTTTACGGATTGAATACGAGGCTTTTGGCTACTTTTGTTTTGTGTATATTTTGTCCAGTTTTTTAAATGTGCGTTTTGTTTGTGCAGAATAAACAAGTTTTCTTTCATTTTTTAGGGTTCCGTAGTAAACAAGGAACCCTTATAGTTTCGTCATGTCCGTCTGTCTGTCTGTCTGTCCGCGGTCTAGCTCCGAGACCCTTAGTACTAGAAAGCTGTAATTTGGCATAGGTATATATATTAATTACGCCGACAAAGTGGTAAAACAAAATTATGAAAAACATTTTTTTTTAGGGTACCTCTCATACACGTAAAGTGGTGATGTTTATTTTTTATTTTTTTACCCCATGGTAAGGGGTATCATTGGAAAGGTCCTTCAAAAATATTATAAGTTTGTTAAAACTATTTTTAGATTCAGGGATTCGTTTGCGAAATATTAAGCTTAAAAGTGCTAATTTTTATTAGAGTCAAGTGTCCCCCCCCCTGCTGGCTAAATGGTTGGTTTTGGGTGAGTGAAAAAAATCACAACAGTAGTTTATATAACGAAATTAAAAGGAAAACTATCACAGCTAAGTAGGCTCTACAGATTAACGAGTAATAATTGACCAACTTAACTTTGCAGTTGCAAAAACGTGTTTTCCCATACATTCCGTATGGGAGAACATATTTTTCAACTACAAAGTTAAGTTTGTTTTTGGGATAAATTCAACCCAACTACGGAACCCTTCATTGTGCGTGGTCCGACACGCACTTGGCCGGTTTTTCTTCTTTCTATAAGGTGTCATAAACTCATTAGTTAGAGTATGATTGTTTTTATGCATTGTCTTTAAACCCACTGTAGGTAATCAGTACCGAACGTGTTTTAATTAGAGCTTATGCACAAATGTAACCCTACCCTACATACACCCCTCGGCATCAGTTCAAACGTCTTTCATTTCACTAATGAAAACACAAACTTTTTGTCTTACCCCTAGTTGATTAATCAAGTGCACTGTAGAGGAATCCGTCTGTAAATGTTCAAACGTGGTTCCTACGGCGTCTCTCAACCCGGTACTTAATGTGGAACAAATTAATTAGTGTGCGTCACCTCATCTCATTACGTCATTAGGGTTGTGCATCACAAGCAATTAGCGAGAGTGGTTCAGTGGGAGGAATGTGACAGCTGTAGATGATGAATAATCATGGATTTCGAGATTTTGTCACCTTCGTCGTAATATTAATAGTGAGGTACCTAATGGTATTTTTGGCTTTGTAGGTTCTTATCGTTGAAATCTTTTCAATCAATCTGCCTAGCCTTTTCCCAACTATGTTAGGGTCGGCTTCCAGTCTAACTAGATGCAGTATTTTACATGGAGCGACTGCCTATCTGACCATCACAACCCAGTTACTGGGTAAGACTGGTTGTCAAACTTTTGGGCTTCTGATTACCCGTAACGACTGTCAAATATCTATGAATGACAGCCGGGACCAACAGCTTAACGTGACGATAACAGACTTTTATATAATAAATTTAATACTGAAGATCACGTCTAAACGAGTAGTTTCAAGGATTTGAAAAAAAAATGTTAAATTAGAGCATTTTTTACCCATTAACTAGGTAATACGATACCCTTTGGTAAGACTGGTTGTTAGACTTTCGGGCTTCTGACGACCCGTACGTAACGACTGTCAAAGATCTACGAATGACAGCCAGAACCAACGGCTTAACATGCTTTCCGAGGCACGGAGGAGTCTCGGTATGTAGAAATGGTCACCCATCCATGGACCAACCCCAGCAAGCGTAGCTTAACCTGATGGATCGACCCGTGCGGCTGTTAGTACATAGCCACAAGCTCCTCTTATTGGAATCTTTCCAAATGTGGTTTATTAGGGTTCCGTACCCGAAGGGTGCCAAACGGAACCTTATTACTAAGCCTCCGCTGTCCGTTCGTTCGTCTGTCTGTCTGTCAGCGGGCTGTATCTCATGAACCGTAATAGGTAGATAGTGGAAATTTTCACAGGTTGTGTATTTTTATTGCCACTCTGACAACAAATAATAAAACTAAAATAAAGTTAAAAATTAAGGGGGATCCCCATACAAGAAATCGCTGTCCCCGGCGAATAAAATGGTAATCGTAAAAACCAAATTTTACAGGAAAAATAAAAAACAGCTTTTTGTGAAAATCTTATTAACTAATATACATAGCGGCATTGTTCAAATATCAAAAGAGAAGTGATTTTTTACATTCATTGCAATACACCTTAAAATCTTGTAACTTCTGAAATAACCGTAGGAAATAAATGAAAAATATTTACAGAGTGTAGTCGATTATGCAATAACCTTAAAACTATCATAGTAGTACATTACCATTTTTTTGCCGGGGACAGCGAAAATTTTTCGGCGTTTTTGATAATTATCGTACGGTGGTATGTACGGAACCCTTCGTGTGCAAGTCCGGCTCGCACTTGTCCGGTTTTTATAACTTGTCGATATTTTTAGGTTATTTCTTTTTGGATTGTTTTTACATCACTTTTGTGTTTTCAATTAAGAAACTTCTTTTACAGAATTATAGTGAACTTTGAAAATAAACTACAAAAAGCTGATTTCAAATTCCGACAATGAATAGGTAATAGCAAAGTATTAGAGCAGAAACCAATGTCGCCAGTTTTCAAGTTTTTACAAAAAACTTTCTTCTATTTTTTCTGTGGTAGCGATGAAATTTGGATGATTGGATAGATGTATAAAAAATGTGACGAAGATTTGTCGAGCATCCCTCATCTTTTGGTTAGACCCACAATCTACCTTCTTCCATTCATTTGAATATTTATTGGAGAATTTACATCTACATAGCTGATACAGCACGTGATTGGACAGAAAAATTGGTACGTTGGAGTGCCTCTTTGGTCTAGTGGTCGAAAGTGCAACTGCTGAACGGCTCGATTTCCAGGTCAGGCAAAGGGTTATTGCGTTTTTTAGGATTCCGTAGTAAACAAGGAACCCTTATAGTTTCGTCACGTCCGTCTGTCTGTCTGTCCGCGGCTTAGCTCAGAGACGCTTAGTACTAGAAAGTAATTTGTAATTTGGCATGGGTATATTAATTACGCCGACAAAGTGGTAAAATAAAATTATGAAAAAAAATATTTTCAGGTACCTCCCCTAGACGTACAGTGAGGATGATTTTTTTTTCTCATCAATCCCATAGTGTGGGGTGTCGTTGGAAAGGTCGTTCAAAAAAATTGTGAGTTTGTAAAACCATTTTTGGATTTAGGGATCCGTTTTCGAAATATTAAGCTATAAAGTGCTAATTTTTGTTAGAGTCAAGTGTCAAGTTCTCTGTAGCAGTACAAACCCTGGATTTGACAATAGCCATAGACTGGCCCCCTTATAACATAAAACTTAAAAATAACTCGCCACCTATTAGGCTGACTGTCCACTGGAGTGGAGAGGAGCGGAGCGGAGCCGAGCGGAGCGGAGCTGTGCCAAAATTAACCAATGGAATTGCATAAAATCTCCGCTCCGTTTCAGTAGACAGGGATTTGCGAACTAGTTTGCGAATTTAGTTTAAAATTTATACAAAACCGGGAAGCGGAGCAAGGAAGTGAAGCGAGGAAGCGGAAAAAAACCGGCCGCGGGGTATTGCAGCCCGCTTAAATTACTCGCTGCGTGAACTCGGCCTAGCTCCGCGCAGTCCACAACTCCGCTTCGCACTACCTCGCTTCGTATCAATGGACAGACACAGTCCGCAACTCCGCTCTGCATTACTTCCTCGCTCCGCGTCAATGGATAGGCAGCCTAACATGGGACTTAAACATAACTGGCGAAATGTGGGTGTACTAAAGGTACACCTCTGCCAAACCCTTCGGGAAATACAGGCGGTGTTATGTGTGTGTTAAACATTGTTGAAGAAATGTGGGAGTACCTACCTAAAGTGTACACCTCTGCCTAACTCATTGGGGAATACCAGTGTGATGTTAAGTAAATCGGAACGTTTACCGAGTCATGTACCCGTTAATGTACCTGCAAATTAAATCATCATAACTACACATGTACCTAATTGATAATAATGACTATTGGCACGATCAGTGTGCACTCAGCTTTATCTCCTGAGTTATAGGTGACAGGGTATTAATGTTACATATATCACTTTGGGTTACAATGGGCCAACAAACATGTTTGTATTAAGGTGACTATTAATGAATGCTCTGAGGTATGTACGGATAGGAACTTCGGAATCAATACTGAGATTGAGTTTTGGGGAAGGTAGGGTCGTATTAGCGAACCCGTGACATATCAGGTGGCTTTCATGTAAAGTTTGATCAAGGGATAGAAATGCGTGTCACCACCCCAGACCTATTTAAATTTATATGTAGTTGTGAATAGAACATGTACCTATTAATTCATGAAACCTTTAATTTGAAAGGGAAAACGATAAGCCTTAATTTGTAAGTGGTGTAGTATGCATAGTTATGAAAATATTTTGTTCTGATACTTTATCACGGAGTGCTTTTATTTAATTTTATTTATTTATTTACATAACACATAACATAACATCACGCCTGTAATCACCGAAGGGTTAGCCAGAGGTGTGCCTATAGTACATCCACATTTCGTCAGTTATGTTTAAGTCCCATGTAATAGGGGGCGAGCCTATTGCCATCAACCGGGCACAAATCTTGACTCCGGGCTCCGGGATTTATTTATTTATTTCAGAAATAATGTTTTAGTCCATAGTTTTTTACACTCATATATTTCATAAACTCATAAACTAAACTCATAAATTCTAAACAGATAAAAACCCGAAATAAAGTTGTGATTAATACAATTTAAATATTCAATAAATCATTAAAATGAAAATTAAAAAATAATAATTAAAATGTCATCGTCGTATAAAAATAAAATGTCAAATATAAAATGTTATAAAATTTCTAAATATTAAAAATAAAAATTATAAGAATAAAATGAATTGAAAACAAAATAACTATATTAAAAGAGCCTTCAGAAGTTGTGAAAATTATCAAATACGCTCGATATAATCTAGAAAACAGAATTTGTATCACCATAGCGGAATAGCTAACCTTTTGAATCACAGTATGACTTTTTCCCCTTGAGCTCGTGTTGAATATTTTTAAAACAACACAGCTTTATATTTTCACTCTTTCTGCTTTCCTTTGTAGCTTATTCTTTTTGTACCTCAGAAATGTAAAAACTGTTATAACAACAACTAGAGTCGCCATATTGCCAGGATTTATTCGAATTGTTCAGATGTTTCAGGTGATGAACAGTTTTCCGACCGCAAAACAAAATGTCCCTATAAATAAGGTAAAGGCAACAACCTTTTTTGCATCATTGGTCACGCCTCGGCCGATTTAGAACCTTGTTTAGGGGTGGTATTTGTTCAGATAAATGTTTTGGATAGGAAGGATATTAATTTAAAATTATTTAATTCAAAACACGTAATGAATTACTCATGTACACAAGAATATGAGTAATTGATTACGTGTTTTGGGTACCTATATTCCATTTGAAATAAGATTAAACACTTAAACAAACCTTTTTTACAGTCCGTTCAACCGATTTTGACTTCTATACCGTAGGCATAAGGATGGCATTAATAGCAAAAAAAGTGGTTACAATACCAATGTTTACTGCAGCTGCCATTTGTCATGCTACCAACGCAATAGAAGTCAAAATCGGTTGAACGAACTGTAAAAAAGGTTTAGTTAAATGTCTAATCTTATTTCAAATGGAGTATAGGTTCTTATACAATGTAAATATTTCGAAGTACCTATAAATATTTGGACAAATAAATCAATTTATTAATTTACGCCCGAAGGCGTTTGAGAGTGGCCATCACTAATGGATCTCGCGCACTATAGACGGCCACGACAACGACCGTGAAAAGATAAATTTATAGAAACTAATAAGTATCGCGCACTTGAACGCAACGGCTAAATTGCCGCACACCATACAATACCAGTATAGACGGCCACCACTGGCCGGAGTTGTGGCCGTCTAGAGTGCGAAATCCCCAAGTCCTATGACTACCATAGTACAGTTCGGTCTAAAACTCGCGTAACCTACAAATATTTTACAAACGTAATAACATTCGTCTTTTCTACTATTAAAGCCTAAAACCGACCACCTGTAATACCCAAAAAAACATTTTTACAGGAAAAAATAAGAACGCCAGTCAGCTCAAAAAGTTCAACCTTTCAGTACATACCCAATTTGGCTGATGGGTGTCCGTTTGACCGGGATGTAAGTCCTCAATAAGGGATGGTCGGGTGAAGGGTCCCACTATCGGGTCCCGTATCGCTGACGAAGCGGAATGTTATGAGTTTTGGTCGAATTGTAATCCACCACTCCGAAAAACAAATTGGGATCAAATGACTGGGAATCACGCTTTCTGAAAGGATTAGATATTGAATTGGAGACGTGTTTTTAACGGTAAGTTTATTGTTTTTAATTTAAAGTACCTGGTCGACCGAGTTAATCTGCTCGTGCTCGGGTAAAAAAATGATAAACATATCGTCCAGGTATTCCAACGTTGTATCACATTCCCGAGGCTGTGAAAATAGAGAAAACTAATTTTCCCAGATATGAGACCTAGCTAGATCGATTTTTCGCCCCCGTAAACCCCTATATTGCAACTTTCATCGAAATCGTTAGAGTCGATTTCGAGAACGTGAGTAGAAATCTATACACAAAGAAATAAAAATATTTACAAATATTGCTTTATGTTTTCTGTGTTTTCTGATGATCAATACCTACTTGTTTATCCTCGTAAGAAGAAAGAGGCCTTGCCCTGCAATTTTAAAATAATAGACACATATTGTCTTGTTTTGTGTGTATCAGTGGCTTTTCTTACAGTTGTCTGGATACACTTTTCTTAGAGTTTACAATGTACTCAATATTGTTAATTGATTCAGGCGTGATCTTGCGGAAATCCATTATAAAATACAATAGACGTGGATATGTTTAGTAACCTGTTCCACTTAGCTATTTCTAAGGAACCATAAAAAACTCCTGAAAGAAATCGACACGTGTTTCACTACTCAATGAAGCATTCCAGGATGACGATGGACTTGTCGCGAACCCGAACACGGCGTGTTGCCACACTGAGCGCTGAGAAATTTATTACTAAATATATTCACGTCGTATTTTATAATGTACTTAAATAAAATATTCAAGCTATTAAGAATTACAAAGCTAAGTTCTCAAATTTTTTATAAAATATGAGGAAATCGCCTAATCATCCTAAGTACAATTAACTGCGAAGGCTTAATTTTTCCAAACTTTTAAAAATGAAAATTTCGCCCAAGTCTCAGTCCTTTTATAATTTGACGTCATAAAAGAGTCAAAGTTTGATTTATACGAATAAAAATATCACCGAGGGACTTTCGAAGGTTAGATGTAGGAGATAAAACCTTCATTTTTTTGAAGTCGGTAAAAATGATCTGAATCTGAATTGATTATGCGAAAGTTAGGAAAAAGTCGCTTTGTTCAAAATGAAAGTGAATCTGATTTTCATTTTGAATAAAGCTATGCTAAGCTTTCGTAAATTGCTGATAAGAAATGGATCTGCTTGGATTTGATTATGGCATTCGTAGAACAGTTGATTAAAGATAATATAGGTCTTATGTAGGTACTATTTTGTTAAAGTATATCTTTGCAAATTGCGTAGATCAAAAAGCATAGATTTATAGTAAGTTTTATAGATAGATAGATCTTTAAGATGGTGATGACAACATCATCATTACAAAAAGACAGTAGACAATGGGATAGCCAATACCGAATTAAATTATAATTTGCCGTTTAGCTATTTTCTATGTTAAAATGCTTTAAAAAAAAAAAAACTGTTTTCAATCGTCATCGACACCATATTGTTATCACTTTTAAACGAGCAATTCTTGTATATATGTATATAAATATATATAATCTGAATCTCGGAAACGGCTCCAACAATTTTCATGTATGCAGGGGGTTTCGGGAGCCCCGGCAACATGGTAACTGAAGGAACACGGGTAGGTTTTAGTCAGTAAGAGTCTGACACGGGAGGAGATTTATTAATTAGCGAGAGGGCTCCCGCTAATTAATAAATCTCCTCCCGCTAAATAATATTTGATAATTTCCAACCCTAAAAAAAAACGGGGTTTCGGGGGCGACAAAACGATCTAGCTAGGTTTCATTTTTAGAAAAAAACGTTAAAAAAAATCGGTCATCCAGAAATTTATAAATTTGTTTCCAGCACCTCGAGAAATATGTGATTCAGAATATTTTCCCGAAAACGTTTATAAAACGCGTCATACTGTTATGCTCTTAATTCTAAATCAGTGTACAGTATGATTGATTTTTAACGGGCGCACTTTATTTATGAGTCAGATAACGTTCAAGAGCGGGCCCTGCACTGTGGGCACTTTCAAGGCGGCCGGCTATTTTTATATGCGGACACACGTGCCCTGCCAGATGCATCATAACACATATACAGGGTTATTGGTTATATGTCGGCAATCCGTTAAGGGGATTTAGGAGAGGTCATTTGCAACTAAATTACCCCTCTTGACCCCTATGCCAATGTCAACCATTTTCGCGTAATTTGACATTTTATATTTTAAGACGCAGATATATGCCAGTGACCTTGAGTGGTTAGTTTTTTTTTTCTGTACTGCGCTCACGCAACGCGTCGTACGTCCAGCTAGTAATATGACTCGCCCATCAAGGAGAGCTGTCCCAAATTAGACGCATTATTAATTTATTATACATAAAACAAAAGGCATTTTAATAAAACATGTATACTAAAAGATCAATAATTAAATTATCTTTAAAATGTTGAAGGTTTCAGAATAATACGCTTGATAGATTTACTAATTTAACATATATTTTTTCTAAATCACTAATACTACACGTTTAGACGTGATCTTCAATATAAAATCATTAAAAGTCGGTTATCGTCGCCTTAAAATGAATGAAATTAAAGTATAAAATGTCAAATGACTCGCGTTTTTTTGACATTTGCATAGGAGTTAAAAGGGGTTATTTATTGGTTGTAAATGACCTCTCCTACATCCCCTTAATGGATTGCTAATAACCCTGTATAATATAGCTCTACATGTAAGTAGTAGGTATATGTTAATACTAACACTAATAATTTAATCATTTTCATTAAGTACTATTGATTATGTTACGACTGGCTCGTTGGTCCAGTGGTTCTATAGCCAGGTCGAGCAAAGTATTATTGGGTTTTTCCATGAGGAATTTCTCAGTAACAGTCCCCGGGTCTGTATTTGTGCCCGGTTGAGGGCACTCGCCCCCTGTTATATGGGACTTAAACATAACTGGCGAAATGTGGGTGTACCTGTGCTTAACCCTTCGGGGTATAGGCGTGATGTAAAGTATGTTATAATAATAAACAAAAATATGCAGCAGTTTTAGCCGAGGTGCGCACGGACGTTATAAAATCGCGGCGATTTTTTTTTTTCGTGCACTTGATTGTTAGTGCTCTGTTTAGCACCGAGAGTTGAAAATCCAACAGTGTGTTTTTCAAAGCACTGGGACGAGAGTGCGACCCAGCGCGTTGGATTCTCAACGCTCAGCTTAACACCGAGAGTTAAAAATCCAGTGCGCGATAAAATCCCGCCGCGATTTTATTACGTCCGTGCGAAACTGCGAACCTCGGCTAGGTGTTAAAATAAACAGGTGTAGGTACAAATACAGGTTGGTTTTTTGGGAATGTGTTAACTATGTACGTCATAAATATTCAAAATCAAAAACACAATGCAGTTTAGAAACTGAACAATTGTTATTTTCTCATACAATAAACAGTGTTTGATTTATCAAAGTATCAAATCAAAATTTAAATGGCCTTGGATATTGCAATAATTTACCTACCTTCGTGTCATACATTCATTCATTCTTGACTGCCAGGTGGTTTTTTTTTTGTCCTGAGTTCGATTCCCGGTTCGGGCAAAGTGTTATTGGGTTCTTCCATTAGGAATTTCTTAGTAACAGCCCAGAGTTTGGAAGTTGGTGGTGTGATACCCCCGTGCCTCGGAAAGCGCGTTAAGCCGTTGGTCCTGCGCCTGATCTCTCTCCGGTCGTGTCGGATTGCCGTCCAATCGGACTATGAGAGTGAGGAAAGAGAGAGTGCACCTGTGTCTACGCACACACTTGTGCACTATAATATCTCCTGCGGCGAAGGCTGGTCTCCGCTGACATTGCATGATCGCCCTCGCCGAAATTCGGTCTGGAGGACTAATATTAAAAAAAAAACAAAACCGACTTCCAAAAAACACTACAAAGTGAAAAATAACTTTAACTTCGGAAGTCGGTTTTTAGTTTTGAATTTTCGTTTTTCGCCACCGACTTCCGAAATTAAATTTATTTTTCAGTTTGTAGTGTTTTTTTTGGAAGTCGGTTGTTTTTTTTTGTAAAAAGTTTTTATTTTTCACTTTTTTCTTGTGGTTCTTATCCCACATGAATTCGAATACCACTACCTGTTATAACAGTGACAGGAACTTATCATATCATCCACATATTAAGTGGGAAAAAAACGAGTTATTGAAGCTAACTCAAAAACCATCCAATAAAAGTTTATAAAGTTTATATGGGACCACCTCGAGAGCATACCCTTACAAACGAAAAAATAAAATCGGTCTACAATTGACGGAGAAATCGGTGGACATACATTAATAGTAGATTGTTATACGAGGGGCTAAAATAACCCATTGTAACGAGGTAGTTTTACTCCCGAGCTTTAGCGAGGGAGTAAATAGAAACCGAGTTATAATGGGTTTTAGCGCCGTGTCTTACACTCTACTTTTCACTACGATTGCGAGAAAATAAAATAATCCAATACAACATTAAATAGTTTATTTTGTTTAAATGTACTTACAACGAGATGTTTTATTACGGCAACTTAATTTCAATCCTCTGTGAAGATGTTCTCACTAGATGATGACATTTTCACTGTTGTAAATTATATTACGGTCACCAATTCAATTCGTAATTAGAGAAAAATTCTAAAGATTTCGCGCCAATAACTTTTTTATTTCTTCTGTAGCCGCAACGCAATGCACGCATTCTACCGAAGAGATAGCCGCATTTAGTTCCATTTAAAAAAATAAAATGTTCTTCTTTTTTTTTGTGAACCAGTAATAAGTCGGTGTCCATAATCATGATTATTCTACATAAGAATAAAAACTTTTTCGTTTTTCAAGGCTCGTTAGAACAGATAAAAATTAAAAAGAAATTACTTTTTCCCCTAGAGCAAGACATGCAATTTTTTCCCCGCTCTGGTACTCTACAATGACGGCCTTTTTGAACAAGAGGAGTGAAAAAAAAAATAACTTACGCTACGAACATAGAACCTCCTCCTTCTTGGAAGTCGGTAAATTACTAACATTCAGTGCTTCGTCTCATTACTAAGCACTCACACTCTAATTCAACAAATCTATACTTACCAACTAAGGTATAAATATCATCTACATTTACTAACATTTTCGACACGATAGAGGTAATTCATATCTGAACCTATTCAGGCAGCGTATAAAGCAGTCGTCGGATTTACCTAAAGACGGATAATTTAATGGAAGCTGTAAATTGAAGCATGAATTTAACCGAAAACGCAGACATCTAGTCTTTGTCGGTGCTTGTTATTAGTTCTGGCTTACTTGAAGGCGTTATGCTAATTATTATGTAGCGTACGTAGAGTCAGGGAATAGGGTAGTTGCTTAGGTAAAAAAAAAAATATGTGAGCGGATATAAAATTTTAACTTCTTAAAGGCTCGTGGCTAAGTAATAACAGCCGCACTGGTCGATCCATCAGGTTAAGCTACGCTTGCCGGGGTTGGTTAGTGGATGGGTGACCATCTTTACATACCGAGACTCCTCCGTGCCTCGGAAAGCACGTTAAGCCGTTGGTTCCGGCTGTCATTCGTGGATCTTTGACAGTCGTTACGGGTCGTCAGAAGCCCGAAAGTCTGACAACCAGTCTTACCAAGGGGTATCGTATTACCCAGTTACTGGGTTGTGGAGGTCAGATAGGCAGTCGCTCCATGTAAAATACTGGTATTCAGCTGCATCCGGTTAGACTGGAAGCCGACCCCAACATAGTTGGGAAAAGGCTAGGCAGATGAAAGGCACAATACTAATGTTAGTCAGCAGAAAAAAAATAGGGACACAAAAAGAAGTGAACATTAGGCCTGTGTCCAAAAATTTATTTTACTGTCCGTCTTGTAGATTATTAAAAAATATTGAACACGTATTTTTTCTTTTTTGACGTAATCAAAAGATTACGGCGGATTACATTGAGTTAAAATGTGGCATGACGTCACGCCTTGCTAGATGTGATACTGCGTTGTGACGTAGCGAGCCCCCTCTTCCTAACTTTAATACGTGTTTTCTAAGTTATTTTTGATTAATATGATAAAGCAAAAAATACGTGTCTAATATTTTTTTATTATCTGAAAGACGGACTACATTTTTACCTACGCTGCTACTGTATTCTAATTGTGTGAAACTAGGAACACATCAGAGTAACATGCCTATGGTACTACGTCCACCTCCGTACATTTGTCAGCTTAAAGTGTTAAATAAATAAATAACATTTTAAACATCAAAACTGCCTCATATGCCTCAGGCGAGGTAATATACACGAATGTGTACACAAGCTATCTACAACTACCTACATCGTATGTAATATGAAGTATGTTGATTTTCCGACATCTGGGAGATGGCAGCGCGATGACGTCACTCGGAGCGTCGGATGCGCTCATCCGAATGTAACGTGACCTTAGGAAATACACGAGTGAAAATTTAACGTCGAATAAATTGAAATGAAAATGTGTTACATTTATAAATCTGTACATATACCTAAATTTACAAATAAATAAAATTGAAGTGTCTGTTTGTAATGTCAAAATAACAGCTTTTTACTAAATGCATATGAAAGTATATACGGTACTTATAACACAAAACAATTTTTAAATTTTTTGTCTGTCTTTCTGTCTGTTTGTTCCGGCTAATATCCGAAACGGCTACACCGATTTTGACGGGGCTTTAACTGGTAGATAGCTTATGTTATAATGAGTAACTTAGGCTACTTTAATTTTAGAAAAAAGAATTAGTATCCACGCGGGCATTCATGGAATTCATTAAAGGGATTATTTAAAAAACAGTTTTTTTTTAAGTGAAAACTTCTTTAGGCGCGTTGGGCATTTTTGAGATGGGTAAAAACAATTGAACTCGCGACACCGTTACCGACACCTCATTTTTATAAACGCGATTGTGCTCTTTATTTATATGACATTACGAATCAATGTTTTATGCAAGTATTTTTAATGTAAAGATTTTGGAAGTATTTTTTAGTATTCACTTCTGTTGGTACTCCCGGAGTGTCATTTTTTTATTTTAAATTTCAGTCCTACTAAAAACACGGAAGAAAATACCAAAACAGCCTTGTTAGAAAAAAGGGGTTAACCAGTAAAAAGGGCGCTACGTTGCATTTAATGACAGCCTCAAAAAGTTAGCCTTAGGTAACAATAGTCTTGAAACAACGACTTAATAAACCCAAAACATTTATCACTCACTTAAAAGGTAAAGTAAAACCCAGTCAAGATCTCAAGAAAGCCGTAACTTCACAATAAATTAGACATTTATAATGCTGAGAACCGCAATAAATAGAGCCACCTGTTACTGGGTCTCAACTGTTCGGACAATGCTTGATAAGTACTAGCATTTCTGCTTATAGCCAACACGGGACAGGACAATGAAACTGTTTGCTGTATTATTTTAGTTTATTTTATAGTTTTAAGCACACTTTCTGGTTCCGAAGAGATATATCTATGTTAAGAGATGTATCTTTGTGTTATAATAAAATAAATTTAACTTTGATTTTAAACCTTCAGTTTTTGAAGTGAAAACTTCTTTAGGCGCGTTGGGCATTTTTGAGATGGGACTAAACCATTGATTTCGCGACACTGTGACGACATCTTATTTTTGTAAACGCGATTGTGCTCTTTATTTATATTACATTACGGATCAATGTTCTATGCAAGGATTTTCATTTTAAAGGTTTTGAAAGTATTTTTTTTTTTGTAAACGCGATTGTGCTCTTTATTTAGATAAGGTTACGGACCAATGTTCTATACAAATAATTTTCTTCCACCAAGGCGATCTTGTTAAAGTTTTCACTTCTGTCGGCACTCCCGTAGTGCCACTGTTTTTTTTTTAATCTCTCTCACAATGTTTTCATAACCACAAATATATGCATGTGACGCACGGTTCAGCCGCAATCTGTATAATTTTCTCACTATAGCCGACACTACATATCTTAAAGTGATAATTTTTGCACATAAATGTATGTATACAACACCATAGCCTACTTCCACAATGAAATCAGAATGAGATCAGTCATTACGGTAAATTTTTTGCTAATTCTGCGTCATAGCCATTTTAAACCTATTGAAAACCATAGAATGTTCTAAATTCCCAAAATTTCTCAGTGTAGATTGAATATTCTTTATATCCCTCTCCCCCATCTCCCCTCCTTTTTTTCCCTTTTTTCTTTACTCTTTTTTTTCTTCTCTCTTAAAGTATCAGCCCGGAGTTGATTTGCCCGGTCGATAGCAATAGGTTCGCCCCCTATTACATATATATATATCTGCCTAACTGGGATTACTTTGTTATTAAAGTGAAACTTTTATTACATCGTCTCAAACTTTTTCGTCTGTGTGTTGCATGTCGCGTGACGGTCGGCCGCGGAGTAGGGATAAAGTGAAAGGCGCTCGTCAGAGCAGCCAAGGCCAATATGGCGGCGCCTATAGAAGTTTCACTTTTACCGTGGTTTCATAAAACCACACAATCCTTTTTTATATTTTAAAATCTTCCAAGATACATAAAGATTTCCATTGTCTCTTCTAAAATAAACAGTATAATCAAGAGAGTTTCATAACTTGACAGGAAAGACGAATGGCTTCCAAAATATATCTGTTAACATTCGAATTTGGAAACACAATAGAAAACTTATTTAATTAATTATAAACTTGTTTAAAGTTTTCCTGCCAAACTCACTCGTATTTTAAATCTCCTCGCGATGAAAGTTCCTCGCTTTATCTTTTCGACAGTCGCTCATAACATAGTTTGATAACTTTTTATTAAAATAAAATAATATTAGTGTTGTTGTGTACATATGTTTGATAGTTTCGCCATGTACGTTATTAGGTGGAACATTTTAAAAGAATAACTTTGGAGTTTCTTGCCCAATCTTCTCCATTATCATCATCATCTTCCTGCGCTTGTCCCATGTCTTCGCTTCTTCCACTCTCTCCTCTTAACCGTCACGCTATCATTCACTCCCTTCTCTTTCATATCATTCCTCACACACACAATCCATCCATCTTTTCTTTAGCGTTCCTCTCCCACTCCATACATCAACATTTATATTCATCATTATTTCCTCTCTCCTCATCACATGCCCATACCAGGCCAAACAATTTCCTTTCAACTTTTTTGTCACTGGCGCCAGTTTTAAACTTCCTCTTTTATATTTATCCATTTTCGTCACTCCACACATCCATCTCAACATTATCATCTCCGCTACATGCAATCTTTTTCATCCGTCTTCTTCACGGCCCAGCATTCCGATCCATACAGTACGACAGGCCTTATCACGGACTTTTAGATTTTCCCCTTTAACTTGAGGGACATCCGTGGGTCGCAAGTTGTTCCAGTGACCTGTCGCCATTTCATCCATCCTGAGTTGATCCGGGCGTTACGTCTCGGTCTACTCCACCATCTCGTTGGACAAGCGACCCGAGGTACCGAAAGTCGGAGCAGATTGGTAAGGGCGTTCGATTGCCCATTCTTTTCCATGGTGTAGGATCTAGTCCTAAACTCAGAAATGAAACAACGATTGTATGGATATTCTTTGATTTAATTCTCACAGCAAAATATTAACACTAGCAAAATATCAACGCTCCGTGCAACGGTTCAATCCTCAGTGCGTGCAAAAGTCGAAATTGTCACACTTTCAAAATAAAAATGAATGGCAACTCTCAACAGCCAAACTCAACTCTCAACAGAAAACATAAAAACATTAAATTAGTCGATTACTCTTTAGTGACGGGTATCTGTCCATATTACCAGACGAAAAATACAAGACTGTTTACGTGTCTATGACAACTGACAGGATTCTTGTCACTAACACAAATAATAACAATTGGATAACCATTTTTTTTTTTGGGTGGTAAATTATCAAATAACTTCTCCCGCTCTGGGCGGAGCGGGAGGGCGTGTCAGACTCTTACTGACTAAAACCCACCCGTGTTCCTTCAGTTGCCGTGTTGCCAGGGGGCCACGTTTTCCCTATCGGTTTTCTTCGAACCCCCCCGGCAGGCATTGGCCCTAGCGGACCCCGTCAATTCTGCTGACATCTCTTTGAGGCGCGCGTGGAACACAACGCGCCGTCGATCCGGGCTTGGTCCTTATCGGACGGCGAGCTACCCATTGCTCGCCGTCCGCAAGCCCGGGCCTACGGTGGCCGGAAATCTTCCTGTGATTCCCGACGCCCAGGGCGTCTCCTCCTGCGGCGGTTAGGGGCGCGAGGGCGCGAAATTTGCCTCTCCCTCACGCACTCCGTCTCCTCCTTCTCGAGCATTACTGCTTCGCAGAAGGAGGTGACGGCCTCCCATTTCCTCTCGCTCCGTAACATGGCCCGAATCAGGGCCGGACGCGAGAGATCACCGCCGCAGATCGCTTCCACGAGGACACAGCGATGCCCTGCCCAAGCCGGGCAGACCTCCACCGTATGCTCCACCGTGTCCTCCGGGCGATCCACACAGTGATGACACCCGGGCGTTTCCTCCAGCTTTATCCTGAACAAGTACCTCCCGAAACAGCCGTGTCTGGTGAGCACCTGTGTCAGGCGGAAGGTGAGGACGCCGTGGCGCCTCTCAAGCCACTCCTCAAAGAGGGGTCTTATCGCCGCAATTGTGGCGTGCCCAAACAATTGGATAACCTAAATCGTGATTATAATAATATTGTTAGTCTTACAATGGATACAAAATTACCTTTTGGAAGGGACAACTAGAATCAATTCTATTTTCTTGTAATTTTTTTTACATTCAAAAGTGTCTTATAATGGCCTAATTGTAAAAGATTTGAATTTGACTTTGCACAAAACTCCTTTGATAGTTTACTTGCACGGTTTCGCAACCATTATTAGGAAAAGTATAAAGTTATTTAGAAGCTTTTAAAGCTAGCACAAAAAAAAGACAGAATATAATTATAAGATAATGGCTTCATTATTTACCTATAAGTACTGTTAATTTAAATTCCATGTTTATTTATGTATGTCTCTTACATTTTGAATCAGACATACCTATACTGAAGAATTATTGTTTGTTTGTCAAGGAGTCGCGAAGTTTGTCAAAGAGGACGCGCTTCATTTTCCATTTGAACAATACGCAAAGAAACAACTTGGGATTATGGAGTTATGGATGCAAAATGTGTCAAGCAGGAGATTATGAGAAGATAGTTATAGTTCGTAATCGTAACTTATTTATTATTTAGACAATTTCGTTCAGATTCTCATTGATTGTGGGAGAGTAATTCCTGATTGTAAGTAATTTTTATTTATTTTTATCCATTTTATATACGTTACTGTCATAGCGTAATTCTTCGTAAAACCCAATTTATTATGTTGTTTTCTATATTTTATTTGGTTACAGTATCATTTCCAAGTTTGATTCACGTCGAGTTAGCTTCACAGGTAAAAAGTTAGAGAAATTAAGTATTTGTTAACCAAATTGACTACCAACTTAAATTGTCCGTATATTCTAATCACAACTGTAATTCCTGACAGTTGTATGAAATGACTATAACACGACAAATTGACGTAGAGTAATTAGCTTAAAAAAAAAAACACTGACTGCGCAAAGATAAAAAACGTGCTGCACCGACACTGCTATTGACATTCACACATCACTTTTATCGCCATCCGTCAAGAAAAGCGGAACGGCCAACCTCGATCCGTATCCGGGCACATTCCGGCACGATAGCCAAAAGTCTATGCATTGAACGGAGTGCATTTCGTAAATCTTTGTATTGCTATCGTTGCATTATTCATTTCCTTATCAATCTCTTTAGCTTAGCTACCGATCACGTGTTATGTTCAGCGCGACATTTGTATTTGCATTCAAAGACTTCACATTTCTGAATAAATGTAGAATTTGCTTCAAGTTTTGGTTGCTAGCTCCTTAATATTTATAGTAAAAGATTGATTTAAATATTGCTGATTTTTTTTTGGTTGTTTAATTGGTTTATAGAACATTCGTTTTTGTATGTCTATTAAAATTAAACTAAACTAAAAATAGACGGGTATGACCTGGTAAACCTATATGACGGTAATTGGCTACATTATTAATGAAACGTTGGTAAATAAGTGATACTTTTCTTATCACATAACGACATTAATTAAGTCAAATTAAGCTAAAAGCAATCCACTATCTATCGGAGATCTTTTATAAACCAATTAAAATAGTTATTTCAATTTCTGAATGGAACCAAATTCCATTACAAGAACTTATGCTATAATAAATATAATTCTACCATATTACCGTATAAAATAGATAGTAGCTTTAATGTCGTGTCTATGGAGATAAATTATGATCAAAGAGCGAAGCCTTTTGATGTTCCCGAGGGTTTTCCCTGACTTATCCTCTGTGGCATAATTTTACGTATTACTCATTAATTGAAATAGGGTTTACACGTGATCAAGCCGTCAATTACGTGTTTGGGTTTAGGTAAATTAGATTTTGCCGCCATGATGGGGCCTTTGCAAATATTTCGGAAGACTGTGATTATTTACAGGGTGATATCAAACACAAGTTCATATTCGTATTCGTTGAAATGTTCCATAACTTATTTATAAAAATTAAAAAAAAAAAATAACATGTAATTGTAAACGGTTCTTAATGTGAAACCCAGTTGGCGTTTAATGTCTTCGAACTAAGAATGTGTATTTACACAGGATGTCTTCAGGACAGTAAAATTATTTACGTGTTTCCAACTGCATAATAACTTAGTCTGTTTAGTTACGACAATTATTTACGACACGACACGAACACATTTCTCATAACAAAACAGACAACATGTTACAAAAACAACAGCGACATCTTAACGGCTCTTCTAGCAGGTACGAGTATTTATTTATAGTTCCGCGGTATCGGCCTTGAGCCAAGGGAACTAGTTTCATCTGTTCCGTAAAGCAACAAAACACAGCCCCAAGAGGAACTGTTATTCTGTTGTAAGAAGACAACAGAATAACAGTTCCCCGAGACGCACTAACTTGACTGACCAAGTTTACCCTTAAACTTCGTATTTACAAAGGCTAAACTTTTTAATGGGTGTATAAGTTGTTAGGCAAAGTCGTTCAGGTCATGATTCTGGCGTCTGCCAAAGTTCCAAATAAAATCGTCTTTTGTTATTACGTCACACGTGTCAAGATTATGATACGACATTTTAGGCTTCCAGTCTTTTATAAAATATGTACATAGGTAAATGTATCGAGACCTCAGTGTATTTAGATAAAAGAAAATTAATAATGGAACAGTATATTATTGTAGTTGTCTTTTGTTTCCTATTATCTCACCGGTATTGTCCCAACAAAATAAACCTAAAAGAAAAAACCTTAGGTATTAAAAGAAACCCTAGGTTTATAGAAATAGAGCAGCAACTACGTGATTTATGTTTAGAGCAATGCGGAAATAGTTTTCCTATTTATAGTTTTCCCTTTTAATAAAAATTATATTCTAGGATTTGTCACGTTCCAGATATTTGCCGACGAGTATTAGGATATTATCAATGTGAACTCTCACCAAGTATGAAATATGAGGAGAATAAAGTACTGGCGAATAGAAAAGTTGTGGCATAGGAAATTTTCAAAGTACAGTCGAGCGCTTACTTATGCATGAAAATGTTACAGTTGGATTTTTGGAGTAGTTTGGAGAATTGATATGCAAAGACAAGAAGAGCTTAGTCTAGACTATATTCCACTTTTGCATAACATTTAATAAAGAAATAGCGCTATTTAAATAAATTCGTACGCAAAACGCTGCGAGTCCCCTTGACAAGATCTGACCCAATTGTAAAAGATTTTATTTGCAAAGCTACCGGATTTAGAGACGATATTGCGACTTTGTTGGCCTAATTCAAAAAAACACTTTATTTACCTACTTCTGCGAAAATATTTTTCTTGTATGGGAAATAAAGGAAGCATTTTTAAGTCGTGTTTATGTTGAAGTTTGATATTAGAAGTAATTTCGAACCAAATTCAAAATTGCCACACAGATGTCATCAACCCAAGGGCTATAAATGTAGGAAATAAAAACGCTTTTAAATATAATTTACTTAAACGAAAGTATGTGGAAAATCAAATTGCTTCATCTAACTACTGTTATAATATCTACGGAATGGTATTATTACAGTTCATTTAGAAAAATGATAGTAATAAAGTTTGGGCAAGATACAAAAAAGTTAGGAACTTAATTTGATTCATAAAATTACGAATTAAGCCCCATTGAGGGACTTGCCCCACTGTCGACGAGGAAGCGACTAGCTATCAACGATTTTTTCGCTCAAGAAACGTACAAAAGATTGTAGGTCCCGTGTAAGTGAAAGAGATGCATATATTAATAGTTAGTTTTAGTTAGGTGTAGCACAATTTGATTATTGATATTTTAGTATACGTGTTTTATTAAAGACCTTTTTCTTTTATATATAACTAGCGGACCCGACAGACGTTGTCCTGTCAAAACATTGTCCAGCGGACAAAATTGTGAATCTAAACCATTCCCAGATCCCCTTGAACACACACAAAAAATTTCATCAAAATCGGTCCAGTCGTTTGAGAGAAGTTCAGTGACATACACACTCACAGAAGAATTATTTATATTAAGATATACTAATAATGCGTCTAATTTGGGACAGCGCTCCATGGTGGGCGAATCCTATTACTGGCTGGACGTACGACGCGTTGCGCGAGCTCAGTACAGAACATGCAAGCTAACCACTCAAGGTCACTGGCATATATCTGCGTCTTAATTGCTGACGGTGGGGCAGGTGCAATTACACGGTCCAATTTAATTGCCTGTGATATAAGTTGAAGTAGGTAACAATAAAAGTTGCACCGTCAAAGCACTGTTTAGACGAAGTCATTTGTTGCTACGATTTTATTGTATGCCACGGGCAAGAAACATGAATTGTGTAAATAAAAAGAAAGAAAAACAGGCTTATTTTTCACAGAAACACTTGCATACAAAAAAGGCAAGAGTAATCAGAAAACAACAAAAAAGTACATAATGAATCACGAGCATAAAATAGAAATTAGGCGGCAGCTGCACGACATGACTGTGACAAGAAGGCTTCCACTCAGCATGATGCAGTGCTATGGGGGACCCAAAGCATAGCACTGATTTTCAGTAGTAAAGTAGTACAGAAATCAAGTCAGGTTCATTGATTTGGGGGTGAAATGGGGCTTTAATGTAGTTTAATTGCAGTTCTAAGTTAAATTAATTGGGTCAACATTGTAATTAGTTAGTTTAAGTGTTACTAAGACAGGCAGGAGAGCAATAATTGTACATCAAAGCAAAGCTAGTGCCCATGATAAAAAAATTAAATCATGAAATCACTACTTTAAATTTTTTTACCGAGAAAACTTTCCTACTAATATGAGTAAGAGTGAGTGTGAGTGAGTGTGAGTGTGAGCATCGAATGTGTGTGTGAGTGTACGTACCTACGTAAATAAAATGTTGCGTAATTAATTAGTGTTCAGTATTGTAAGCGATAACTAAGAATAAGGTTACTCTATAATTACACTATCGATAAGAATGTTCAGTAAATGTTCAAGGATCGGGGTCGAGCCTCCGACTTGCATTCAGTTGCCATTCAAAAAAGTAACATATTCCCTGGTAGTAAGGTTAAGGCTCCGTGCCGCCGCACCGCACGAAATCACTGATTTTGATCAATTTTGTTTATTCGTTGTGAGAAAGGGGACGAGAATTTAAACAAAATTATTTGTGATTTGAAAAGTCCAATTCTTCGTCTTGTACATAGGGGAAAGGAATTTTTGAAATAAATTAAGGATTCGTGGGAAATCACTAAAATTCGCAACAAGTTTTCCAAAAAATGACGCGAGACTGACGTTTGATCGTTTTGTTAGAAGAAACTGCTTTTGATGTTGAAAATTAAAAAATATCATCAACATCATTATATGGTCTACTTGTACATAGCGGAACCACTTTTTTCAACTTTCATACAAAATATAGCAGAAAAAAAATGTTGAAATAACGTAACTTTCTCAAAACTTCAAGCCAAATAAATATTTTTTCTAATACTTAGAAACACTTTTAAGAAATTTTAAAAATTATATATTAATTTTAAGTTAATTGTTTAATAGAATCTAAATTTTATTTTATAAATAAACAATTATTTCATTACGTAAATAAATGGCAAAGTGAACTATATAAACGATCGCGGAAAATCTATTCCGTCAGTAGCGAACGGGCCTTCCCAGCGTGAGGACGTATCACTTTGCGTCGCAGCACGCACACACGCACGTACGTGTCCGATGTTAACATATTCCAGAAATTGTACGTCGACTACCACATTTTGATCCGCATTTTATTTTAAAGTACTTTGCTTGTTTTTGAAGAACATTAAAATTTTGCATGCCTGGCAATAAATAAAATACCGGTGTACGTGTGTTCGTAATTCTTCTTATCCTAAACGGCTTGACTGATTTAGATGTATTTTTTTTAAATTCTTTTTGTGTAACTTGGATGGTTCATAACTATAGTTGGACTCGCGTGGCGCTGTTGTCGCAGGACAACATCTGCCTGCTGGGTTCACTAGTTATATTTTGACTTTCGATTTCATAGTTTTGAGTGATTTTTGGTAGGGGAAAAAGTTATGGGTTCGCGTCACCGATATGCCCGCGCCGATATGCTGTTGTAGCAATAAGTGAAGTATTTTTGGAACGAAGTTCTTTAACGCTACTGAAGACTACTTTAAGTCAAAATCAAGATCCAAGATGACGGCTGCGAACATTTAAAAATATTTCGTCATGGGTATCGTTTTCATAGTTTTCGAGGATGCTAAAGCTGTTAGTGAGGTCAAAATATAAATCCAAGATGGCGGCTGTGACAATATTCAGATTTTTCGTCATAGGTGTCTTTTTCATAGTTTTTGAGGATTCTAAAGCAGATTTTGATGTCAAAACGTAAATCTAAGATGGCGGCTGCGAAAATTTTCACATTTCTTCATAACATCACGCCATCAATTTCAAAGTGTTGGGCCCTTTGAAATTGATGGCGTGATTTTATGAAGAAATCTCATTTCCGCAACGTTTTCGCGTAAGTGGGTTCGCGCAAGTGTCTTTCGCGAAAATGCCTTTCACGCAAGTGTCTCAGATCCCTTTATGGATACTGGTGCCAATTCTCTTGTCACAAATTAATGCCTCAAAACTAGACTAAAAATCACCAAAGTTTCGTTCATTCCTGTCAAACGATGATTTCCCATCGTGAAATAATTATAGAATATATTTTATTTTGACAGCACTAAGATGGCAATATGGTGCCGATTCTCTTGTATACCGAACTAAACTTACTAAACTATCACTAAAATTCCTTACTTTTGGCTATGAAAATCTTGAAGCTATTCTGCAACAAAAATTTTCTAAATTTAAATATATTTTGACACACTAAAATTATATTTGACAATCGCGAGTCCACGTGGTACTTGTTTGCCCTACCCCGTGAATTTTTTTTAAAGCTGGAGGCGTACAGGGGGCAGCTTTGACGTTTTATATAGAATTTTTACTTTTTGTAAGGAAAATAAGAAAAAATATTACCTACATGTAGAGTGTCAGGGGTTTAAGGGTTTTATAAAGGGGATCGAAATGCTCATTATTTTTGCGATTGGACGCACCATTTTCGAGATATATGCAAAAGAAAAAAAAAAGATACAGTACTGTTTTTTGCACCTGAAGCGAGGTGTTGGTGTGAATTTTAGTTCAAGATAACTAATTTTATTCCGCACCTTTTTAATCGCGATTAAAAATAGTCAGATTTAGTTAGACATGGTGACGATTCTCTTGTCACAAATGCCTCTAAACTAGACTAAAAATCACCAAAATTTTGTTTTATTCCTGTCAAACGACGATTTCCCATTCTGAAATAGACTAAAGTGACACAACTTAACTATATTTTAGTTTGACAGCACTAAGATGGCACTGAGATATTAGTTTATTGAAAATGGCAATTTTGCTATTCTGAATTTGACGTTTTTAACCTAAAATTTAGATTTTCTAACTAAATATGACTATTTTTAATCGCGACTAAAAACATGTGGCATAAAATTGGTTGTCATGAACTAAAATTCACACCAACACCTCGACTTCAGATGAAAAAACAGTACCGAATATTTTTTTTTTCTTTTGCTTATATCTCGAAAACGGTGTGTCCAATCGCAAAAATAATGAAAATTTCGACACCCTTTATAAAATCCTTAAACCCCTAACACTCTACATGTAGGTAATATTTTTTCTTATTTTCCACACAAAAAGTGAAAAATCCATATAAAACACGTCGAGGCTGCCCCCCCTGCGCGCCTCCGGCTCTAAAAAGATTCACGTGGTTAGGTATCACGTGTGGAGTCGCGGTTGTCAAATTCGATTTAGATGTGTCAAAATTATTTTTAAATTTAGAGAATTTATTTTGCAGAATAGCTTTGAGATTCTCATAGTCAAAAGTAAGGAATTTTAGTGATAGTTTAGTAAGTTTAGTTCGGTATACAAGAGAATCGGCACAAATAGCGAATTTTTCATTTTCACTAAATTAATAACTCATTAATTTGCAAAAACTGTACTTTATCTTTTTTCTGTCCTTTTGCTTATATCTCGAAAATTGTGTCTTATCGCAAAAATAATGAAAATTTCGACCCCCTTTATGAAACCCATAAACCCATAAAACTCAACATGTAGGTAATAATTTTTCATGTTTTCCATACAAAAAGTATAAAATTCCATATAAAACAGAATTGTTATAAATATACTAAACGAATATACACAAACATTCCAGACTTATTTCATAAGCGTACCTACGTAACTTAACAAAATACCGTCTATAGGATCAAAACTGTTTAAGCGATCACTACGCTCGATGTTTAGGCGTGTGTGCGTGAACGGTGCACACAAACATAGCATCGCAAGAATTTACCTAAACTCTGTCGAGTGAATTCACAGCCAGGAGCCTTAAAAATAAAAGAAGAAAAAACTTTGTAAAATTATTAGTTAAAACCGAACAGTAATAATATAATCTTGGAGTTAACTAGATATATATGTGCAGTTCTAAGAATTTGAAGTTAAGCTAATCTTAATTAACTGTAAGGACGGAAACCGTGTTTTTTGCTCCGACATGAACTGATAGATATAAAATTTTGCCATTTTGCTCGAACCGAATAGGTAGGTTTCGATTTGGGTACTCTTCGGTAAAAATGACAAAGGTGGTAAAACTGAAACTTGCATTTCCGAAATAATTCTCACTAGCATGGGATCTTAAGATTAAGTACTACTATCGGTGTTCATGATTGATTTACTTTTCGATAATTAACTGTCTAAGACTTCTGTTTCACAGCTGTCCAGAAGCCCTAGTGTGAGTTTCTTTTAACCATCCCGACTTTACGAATCGACCGCCCTTCAATGGACTTCACTGGTGAAGAGCCAATCGGAGCGCCGAACGCGGTCGATGCGTTAAGTCGAAATGGTTAAAAGAAACTCACACTAGGGCCTCAGGAGACCCGTACGGGCCGCCCGTACGGGCTCCCGGAACAGAGACACATGTGAGGCGCTAGAACATTGTTTCACAGCGACACGGATTGCTCTGTACGCGTCCTGCTCCGGATAGAGCCCGTACAACGCTCAACCGTATCGTAACTCTCTCGTTTCAGAGCACTGCGGGCGCTATCCGTACGGGTCTCCCGTGTTTGGGTCTACCAGACAGCTGTTAAACCATCCTTAGTATTTATTATTTGCATTTCAAAAGCTTTGATAAACGTATAGGTACCTAAATAAACATATTTTTATTATATACCTACGTGTATGTATGTAGGTATGTCAATGCTATAATAGTTTAACCTAGGTCAAAATTTGCACAAACCTTGTACATCTTTTGATGTCTGCTAATTTTAAATGCTCACACTTAAAGTTGAAGGTAAAACATTAATGACTGTTATACGTTTATGCAAAGACAAGTTATGTTACAGTAATGCTATTCTGTAAAAATGAACAAACACTCATAACATAATATCACGCCTTGTTTCCCCGAAGGGTTGGGTAGAGGTGTCCCTGTAGCAGGTATACCCACATTGCGCCAGTTATGTTTATAAGTCCGTATAAAAATTAAAATAGAATTTTCAAAATGGGTTCACAATTGACGAAGGAGCTTGTGGCTAAGTAATGACAGCCGCACGGATCAATCCATCAGGTTAAGCTACGCTTGCCGAGGTTGGTCCGTGGACCATCTTTACATATCGAGACTCCTCCGTGCTTCGGAAAGCATGTTAAGCCGTTGGTCCCGGCTGTCTTTTGTGAATCTTTGATAGTCGTTAGGGGTAGTCAGAAGCCCGAAAGTCTGACAACCAGTCTTATCTAAGGGTATCGCAGTTACTGGGTTGTGGAGGTCAGATAGGCTCCATGTAAAATACTGGTATTACGCTGCATCCGGTTAGACTGGAAGCCGACCCGAACATAGTTGGGAAAAGACTAGGCAGATTGATTGGTTCACAATTGACGAAAATATCGACGAACATACATTTATAAAAAACATACATACAGACGAACATAGAACCTCTTTATTTTTTTAAGTCGGTTAAAAAAAAATTAAACTCACCTTGAAAACGCTGGTGAAGTAAGCTGTCCTTCCATCTGATGCTAGGAATTGGGCACTATGAACAGCTTACTTCAAGCTTCACCTAAACTTTCACTGTGAGACAGGTATATAACGTAGAAGTATTTTTTTTAAACTGAAATATTTATACAGTCGAACCTGGATAAGCGAGAGATCAAGGGCACGCGATCTCTTTTCCGCTTATAGAAGTTTCTCTTAATTAAAGTTTCTAGTTTATAGAGGTACAAGAGCGGCCTTTCTCACTTTAGAGAGGCTGGTTGGAAAAGGTTGAGAGGAGCAAAAACAATGTTAGTTCAACGAAATTTGCTAATAGCTAGTCGCAGTTATAGAGGTTCACGAGTGATAAAATACTTTCTCTTATAAAGGTTTTTGTTTTTCACTTATGGAGGCTTAAGAGTGTTAAAATAACGGGATCTGGCAATTACTTTCATTTATAGAGTTTTCTCACTTACCCAGGTTTGAATGTATTACAGAAAACCACTCAAACTTTGCCCCTGCTGAAATGTATATAAATAAAAAGGAAACTTTTGCCTCAACCTCTATACAAAATATCGTAAAAAGTGAGCCTTTCACTGAAGAAGTACTGTCATAAATATATTTTTTGACCCAGAACCCGTGATAGATGTTTCTGTTTATTCTGTAAGAGGATACAGCCAAGCAACGTAAATCTTGATGTAAAAGAAAATCAAAATATATCTTTTGTTTTTTTCGCATGCTAATTGAGTACCGTGTAGACCATTAATAATAACAACAAGTCTACTCGTCGTTTAATGAGATCAGAGACTAAGAACCAGAAAAAATTGTAGTTTTAGGAATGAAGCCAAATTCACCCACATCTTGGCTTAACATGTTTTTTTTTAAGTGTTCGAAATAGCTAGGCAAATTCAAATTAATCATATTTAATGTTGATAACTAATGAAAGTCTTAGTGCTCATATACATGAGCGGCACGTTGCCAACGGCAGAGGCAACTGCAGCGCCGTCGCCGCGTCTACGGCTGCCGCCGACGACTATCGACGGCTGCAGTAGGGATGCAAGAACTGCTAAAAAAATATCGATATATCTATATTTTTTTGGAACTTCTATTCCTACCTTAAAATCACCATGAAAATGGAAAATGAAAAATAAAAAACTTTTGTTTTCTATAAGAACTTCTATTGTGTTTATTTTTACTATGTTAGCATTTTAATTTAGTCAACTCACTTGTTGTGTTGATTTTTTTTGCAACTAGTCAAGCCACAGTTAACAAAAAAGTCAACTTTTTTTTTACGGCTCTGATTCCCAGCGGTTTTAGTCAGTGGCAACAACGATGTTGTTATTGGAAATATATCGAATTTGATACATTTTTGATCCTTGATATTTTATATCGATATATCGAAAAAATAAATATCGCCAAAAAATATCGATATATCGAACAAAAAATATCGATTGATCGAACAAATATATCGATATTTTTTCTGCAAGCCTAGGCTGCAGTTGGCAACGAGCCGCTCGTGTAGGTATATGAACACTGAACAATACGTATATTGCGATCAACATCACGGCAACCCTCATAAGTTTATGAGAATACCACCTATTTGAAAAAACAGTGGCACTCCGGGAGTGCCGACAGAAGTGAAAATTTGAACAAGATGGCCTTGGTGGTAGAAAAATACTTGTATAGAAGATTGGTCCGTAACCTTATCTAAATCCACCTAAGCACATACATTGTGGAATGCAATAAAGTATTGAGTATTGAGTAAATAAAGAGCACAATAGCGTTTACGAAAAAAAAAAAAAAAATGCTTCCGAAACCTTTAAAGTAACAATACTTGCATAGAACATTGATCCGTAACGTAATATAAATAAGGAGCACAATCGCGTTTACAAAAATGAGGTGTCGGTAACGGTGTCACAAGTTCAATTGTTTTTCCCATCTCAAAAATGCCCAACGCGCCTAAAGAAGTTGTCACTTAAAAAATCTCCTAAGTTTTGAGCACAGGCGGCCTATGATCTATGTTTTTCTAAATCAATATTCTACTACACAAGCAGTGCATACATATACGAGTTAATCCTAATAGGAGTACTACTGATAGTTCCGGTGCGAAGTGCAACGGTCACGCATACATAATGCTGACTGTACTTACAATGCACGTGGCGCGCCCGACGCAGGTATTTCCGTCACCGGTGATCACTGAAATCACTGAATACTGGTGAATATGCGTCGCTTCATCGCACTGAATACTCGCTGACTCGCTTGACAGTTAAGGGTTAGGTACGATTTATGCAAAATACGCGCTTTGACGTGGAATTGCGGATACCAGCCCGTATTACCCATTACCTAGGTACGAATTACGTTTCGTAACACGTTGTATTGGATTGTCAATAAAAATAACAGTATTCAATTGTACACTAATTGTTAACTAAAAACAACTGAAGTTCAATCATAAAATCCGCATAAATAAACTTAATGTAACCTAAATAATATTTCCTTAGGAAAGAAATGCATGCTATCAAGAAAAAGATTTACCAGGAATAAGATTTAAACTCAAATCTAGAATTCTGATTGATTCGAAATAGGATTTAAACTCCGTGAACTTTCATACCCTTTACTTTGATTTTATACCCGTAATTCTGAAAGGTTTGAAGGTCAGTAGATCCTTATTTTAAAGGGCGATTATGTCAAGTTGTAAATATGTGAACACCATGTATCCATTACATAATTATTATTTTTTCTGGCATTGCTTCATTTTTAATTATTTTTACCTATTGTGGTATAGTAATATTATTCCAGGTGCATCGTCTTCACATATAATTATATAATTAATGTATACAAAATATTGTAAAACAGTTTAAAAGAGTAACGGTGGAGTTTCTTGCCCATTCTTCTCCATACGAAAACTACAATTTGGAAGGGGCGACTAGAATCAATTCTATTTTTTGTTTTTGACGTTCAAAAGTGCCTTTTTGTGCCTAATTGAAATAAATTATTTGACTGACTTTGAAGAGATGGGGTCTATATTTGCATAATTAGTTTGTCATACTTCCTACTCTACAAAATCAGAAAATACAGAAATATCGTTTTGTAAAAACAGACATTATAAATTCAGTCTCATGACGGAAAAGTAATTTTTGTAAACTGTGAAAACGCTAATGCAAAAGAAAATAATTTTCTTTTTAGTCATAATTTTCCACCATTTTTATAAATGTACAAATTGCACATGCCTTGCAACAATGTTACTTATAAATACCTATCATGTATATAGTCAATAATATACATACACGAGAATACATAACTTATACATAAGAATGTACCTATATCAAACACAATAAAAATAATGTTGCGATTGTTACCAATATCGACTACTTATATTACATTTATAAGTCTATCATTCAGATAAAAAATAAACACAACACGAACGGCATTGAGTGATATACATATTAATATGTTTATATACTTACATAATAATTGTCAATTGCATATTCTTGCAGCTATTGTACAACACCTTTAGCTAATTAGCATCTCAAAGATTAGTTAGGTAGACTGAGAAGGCATAAGATTGCCATTTGTGGGTATATATGAGTCACTCTACAACTTGGTGACTTAATACTCGGACGTACAAGGCCGTCTTAGATTGTGCACGATTATAAACTAAAATCAACTGTTTTTGTTAGTAACTAGTTTTTGTCGGTGTTAGGAACATTCACGCATCTGTCCCGAGCTAAGCATGAAATTAATTTATAGTCGAAATTAATTATGCGTTACACCTTATGGGAAGATTTAGTTACATGTGGGTTCAGTCTTGCTTTTTAAGATGTTTTTACCAAAATGAGTACGTTTTATGGCTTTAAAATGTTGCATAGATAAGCGACTTTTATAGGTGCTCTCGAATTTTATGGCTCTTCTAACTCGAGATGAAAGAGTTAATGATTTTTTATGGCTTTATAAATATTTAATCCAATGTTATCTGGAGTGTGTGCTGTTTTTATATCTGCTGTTTTTTGGATCAATATTGTTTAGTAGTAGGTGGAGCTGACTAATTGTCTTTTGATGTTAGACGTGTACGTAGGCGTATAAATTAAAATAATAAAAACTAAAATTCTCATCCATTTTCCACTTACCTAAAAATCAATGAAAATCTCCAGCAATATTTTATTGCTAGTTTTCAACAAGTTCTCAGTTATTTCAAAATACGAAAATAAAACTTCACTGAACCACTTTTCACTCAAACTCCCAGATATCAGTGCAAACTGTTTAACTAAAACACATTAAAGGAACATACACAACATTAATTCGAAATTCGAAATCGGCGCGAAAAACATCGCATCGGAGAGTCGTGGCACGCACAGCACGTATCAACAGCCGTAGCGTTGCCGCCGTACTGACTTACGTACACTACGTAGTTCCACTTCTGCGTCTACTACGAAAGGTCTCAAGAGCCGACATAATCACTTTTCTGAGATAATCGCACCAGACTGCCGTACATTGCTGGCTGAATAACGCTTGTTAACAAGATAGCATCAGAGAAGCGGCGATGATATTAGTCGCGAGGAAATTCGTAGTGCGGTTCACGTTGTGGTAGGCATCATCCTGTCAACAGTGGGAAAACGCGGGCTCCGTACGGAAGTTCCTCGGTCTGGGCATTTGGTTCACTAATTCGAGCTAATTCTGAAAGGCTAAGCTCGTTGCTTCGAAACTATAAAGGGGCCGTAAGAGCTCCCAGGCTTCAGGGTCCCTTCAGCAATTGGTGGGAGGAGTTATGTAAAACAAGTCGGGTTAAATTAACAACTTTAGCTGAGGGAGATTAAGTGGGTGTTTTGGGCCAATCCTACTGTGTGTACTGTGTACTGTTTTGCGCCTGACTGTTGATTCAACCGCATAAGTTACAAAGCTAGAAGATAGCTTTTTTGTTACCTCAGCGCTGTAGTTGTGCCAAAATTTATTTTGTATGAAAATACAGTTGTTTAGAATTTATAAAAAAAATTACAAAAAAAAAACAACCGACTTCCAAAAAAAACACTACGAAATGAAAAATAACTTTAATTTCGGAAGTCGGTGTCTTTGGTTTTGAATTTTCGTTTTTTGCCACCGACTTCCGAAATTAAAGTTATTTTTCACTTTGTAGTGTTTTTTTTTTGGAAGTCGGTTGTTTTGTTTTGTAAAAAGTTTTTATTTTTCACTTTTTAGTTGTGGTATTTACCCCACACAAATTCGAATACCACTACTTGCTATGTAAATTACAGTGAGAGGAACTTAACATATCATCCACATAGTAAGTGGGAAAAAATACGTATTATTGAAGCTAACTCAAAAACTACCCAAGCAAAGTTATTAAAATTTATATGGGACTACCTCTGAAGTATTACCTACCAAACAAAAAAAGAATCATTAAAATCAATTCATAATTGGCCGAGTTATCGCGTAACAAACATACAAAAAAAAAAACATACAGTTGAATTGAGAACCTCCTCCTTTAAGAACTCGGTTAAAAAACAACTTGTCTTTCCCTGCTAATATATTCTGGATTTGCAGAAAAGTCGAAAAATGTATCTGAAGAATTTAATTAGTTCTGCCCTCGCTCGTAGGTACATTTCTTTCATTCTACATCATACCTGAAATGTGTATCTTTGTACTTATATCAAATAATAAAACATGAACAGAATAAATATTACCGACACACCTATGTATTATAATTGCTCGCACTGAAGCAAAGCCAGATCTAAACTAGTTGACTTCTAAGCTGCGCAAGCGTAGCTCATCACTCAAATCCTAAACTCAATAGTTTAGAGGAGTGAACTCAATAGTTGAACCTGTTCTTAACAGAACCCTTGGCTTTGTAGAGGGGTTAACAAGAATATTAATAACGATCACTTAAGGCCAGGAATCTTTAAAAATAATAGATCAAGTGCGTTGGTTGTTCTCAAGTGAAGCCATAAAGTTTAAAAATAACAAAAGTGAACAAGCAGTGAAGGGTTAGTCGCTCCCATGTGGACACTTCATGGCTCTTGCAAGTTTTAAAAAGATAAATTAACTTTGTTTCTTTTGAAAGGCTTTTGTTTATAGCTGGAAAGAAAATAACAAATGAAACACCTCGATTTAGAAAGTGTGTTCGTATGTGTTTTTTGTCGCAAAAATGTTTTTTTAACAGAGAAAAAATATTATATTATTATTACATATATACAGGGTAAATTTTTAACAGTGCGAAAACTTAAACACGTGACTTTACTCATCATTATGAACAACTTTTACTATAGGACCTAATCAGAACTCGCGAAAAAAAATCAGCTGTTCCCTACATTTATGTTCGCATAACTCGTCAAAATGTTGGGAACAGCTGATTTTTTTTCGCGATTATGTGTATGTGTATATGTTGCAAAAAACAGTGGCTGCAATTACGCCAACAGGTTCTAGGTTACACATTGGTCAATAAACAAGAATAAGCCGCAGAATAATCATTGATATTCCACCACAGGAAAAACGCATTCATTCATTATTAATAATAGTTAATATATATACAAGGAAAAATATGACTAATCTCGAAACCATTAAGTCTTTTATGGTTATTTATTATTTTACTACAAAGGTGTAATCATAAAAATAATAAATCATCCTGTTGTGGTCCCGAAACAAAAGAGCAATCAAAAGATAAAAAAATCCAGATTTGCTTTTAAGTGTTTAATTCAAAAGTTTTTGAATTATTGACGCTTCCTCCCTGAATTTACGGAATTTCCGGTTATGCGTGTACCTACTATACTTTCCGGCCTAAATTTTAAGCCCCTTGAAAACGTACGGATTTGGATCGTATCTTTATTAAGTATTCTAATATTATTATGCCAGATTTGCATTTTAAGTACAGTTTAAAAAAAAAGATAATACTTAAAAAAGCTTAGAATTTGACATAATATATATTTTTTAATTTTTCGGTGTAGTTTATAATCATCTTTATTTGAATAATCATCAACTTTTATTTACAGACACTGGTTAATAAAATGCTTAATATATATAAAACAAATGTAAGTGTGAACTGTAAATAAATAAAATAAAAAATAGAGAAAGGTGCTGTCTGAGGTAGAAAGATCCTGAGTTCACAGATCACCCGGCTCTCTTGTTAATTACTTAATTGTTTAGCAAATTGACATTCTATCTCAACTTTTCGTGTTAAGGCGAAAGCGTCAGGGTAGCCCGCAAAATTCAAATTAAAATGTGATTCGCGGTCGTAACAAATATGGCTTCACTCAATTCAATCACTACAATCAGCAATACAACTCTTCTCTCTCAACTCTAGTTGTATTGATTGTGATTCGTTGACAGTTACCGGCTCAAGCAAACGTTGCATTTTCGTCTCGTTATCAGGTACAATACTAAATATTTTACTTGGTAGTAGATTGTTTACGTTCTAATATTTTACCTACAATTTATTAGATCATTATTATTACGGCTACAAGTTGATGCCAATGACCTTAAACACGTAAACATAACCTTAATTAGTTTGGTGACAGAACTTCTTTTTTTTACGATCTAAATTTCATTTTCCGTTCAACTAATCATCTGTTACTCAATCCACTACTCTTTTCCAACCACTTCTCTTTTTCTCTTTAATCATGATTATGACTCGCAGCGCGCGGGCTCGCCTAGAAGAGACCAAACTCAGTCAGGCTTTGAGCGAATTAAAGGCGTCTCAGGAGCTCTGTGACCAACTGATTCAGGAAAAAGATGAAAATGAAATGGAGTTCTTTGGTGTCCTTGAAAGAAATAGCAAGTTAAAAACCGAAATGGCTCAGTTATACATTCAACACACTGATGCCATAGAAGCCCGGGACAGGCTCCAAGTTGTTGTGGACGGGTTCAGCAAGTGTAGCAATGAGTATGAACAAGCTCTTAGTCATAAACATTTACTACAGCAGCTACATGAGGCTCAAAGTCAGATTGAACAACTTGAGACAACAAATCTTAACATCACTGCCTCGCTGAACCAAATTCTTTTCTATTCAATGAATTTGTGCCTATAGCCCCATCAATGGTTTCTGCAATAAACCCCTCTTACACAATAGATTTAACAGGTAAAGATGATTCAAAATCAAATAAATCAGTGAGGGTAGTTACTACTAAAAATAAAATAAAAAATACATAAAAATTAACAAATACATAGTTAAAACTAAGAAAATGGTCAAGAAACTAAAATTCTTCATCAAAAATGTTAAGCTTAATAGAGAAAGGTTGCATCTATTATCATATCATGTATTCATTTAACTTAGAAAAAAGTACTAGGAAATACCAAATTGACACAGAAGACTTGCAGTATGAACTTGACCAACTACAGGAAAAACTTACTTGTATGACCATCAAATATACAGCCTCTGAAAACCAAATGAGGGCAATGAATGAGCTGGTAAGTTCACAAACTAACAAATGTGAACATTGTCAACCACCATCTGTTGAACCCACACCGGACCATTCATTGACAATTTGTGACACCACCATACTGCAGTCTAGTGCCAGTTTGCCATTATCAATTATTAATTGTTTGTCTAAACAGAGTGTAAATAAAGAAATATTATTATTTTGTGATGAAATTGGAAAGGATCTAGGCCACTTGTTGACAAATAAATATCCAGGACACTCAATAATGAACTACTGTATGCCTGGTTGTTCATTATTTGACATAATGAAAAAAGTTATGAAGTGCAATTTTAACCAGGATAGTATATTATTAATATTTGTTGGTAATAGGGGTAATGTGAACAAAGGAGAATTACTCAAATATTATAGATCATTGTGCAACCTAAGTTTAAGAAAAATTGTGATGTTCACTTTCCCATACAGCCAAAGTTTGCCACAGGAAGAAAATAATTTAAGATTTGAAATGAATATGACATTACATAATTTGACATGCAATCATAATTTATTCCATTTAATTGACACTAACAATTATGTTGGTAACCACTTTTATTTGACAAAAGATAGATTTTGTATGGATAGGTACTATCTTTCAATTTATTGTAAAAGACAGATAGCTGTGTCGCTATCATATTACTTTTCTATTACAGCCAAGAATTTGGCTAAACAAATTGCTTCTATTGAGCAATGCTATGACATGTTAAATAATTCAGCCAATAATTTGGTATCAAAAATTAACATTGAAAATAATTTAAATTAGAAATTAAGACAACAGAGGCAACCTCTAGCAATAGTGTACAGAATTGCAAAATAAGATCAAATAAAAGTTTAAATAGTGTTAACCTGGTGCATCAAAATATTCAAGGATTTAAGAACAAAGATTTAGAAGTAGAATTATTTATGAATTTTAACAGTATTGACATTCTTTGTATAACAGAACATTGGCTTAAAAGACACCAGTTCTTGTTCAATTTTAATAATCACCAGGTAGGTAGTTCATTCAGCAGAGTTAATGCTATACACGGTGGCTCATTAATTTTAGTAAGTAACCAGCTTAAATTTATAGACCGTAAGGATATTGTGAGCCTATCTGTTGAGCGGACAGTTGAAATAGCCTGTATAGAATTGGAGCAGTTCATTGTATTATGTGTGTACAGACCCCCTTCAGGATTGTATGACTGCTTTGAAAAGGTAATGGATGAAGTGTTGCACAAGATTTGTAACTCGAATAAGTCTATTATCATTGGCGGTGATTTTAATGTTAACTTATTAGAACACTCAGGTTCTTGTAGTAAAATAGTAAGTCTGTTTCAGTCCTATAATCTTGTAAACCTATTTTTGGAGCCCACAAGAATAACCCCTACTAGTGCCACATGCCTAGATAATATTTATACAAATGTTATACCAAGCCACAAAGAAATTATAAATTTACTAGATTCTGATCATTGCGGGCAGTGGATTACTATTCCAAACCAAAACAACAAAGTGGCTAAAAAGGATATCACTGTTAACCCCAAAACTGCAAGTCGCTTGGAAACTTTTAAAGTTAAACTCACTAATAAATTACCAGTTTTGTCTATTCATGCTGATCCTAATAACCTATATGATGACTTCTTTAATATATACTGTAAGCAATTTAATTCCACCTTTATTCCCAAGACTACGGTTAATAGTAACGCATCTTTTAGTGATTGGGCTACCATTGGTATTCATAAAAGTAGAACACGGCTTTATGAGCTGTACAATGAAAGGACTGATGTAAACACAGCTGAATTTAATTTATATGTCAGAAATTATTCAAAATTATTTAAAAAAGTTTGTTGTATGGCCAAGTCGCGTTATTTAAGTTCGAAGATTAAAAATAGTAGTAATGTAATTAAAACGACTTGGAATATTATTAATAGTGAAACGGGAAGGTCTAATAACCGAAATACTGACTACAGCCTGTCTATTAATGACAACATAATAAAATCAGACTCACAAGTCGCCGCGGCCTTTGAAAATTTCTTTTCAGATATTCCCGTTTCAACTATTAAATCCCTAAACTCTTCACCTTCTGTTGCTGAGTCTTTGTTAAAGGAAAATGTTAATGTTTGCGATTCGGAATTTACTTTTGAACATATTACCTGTAGAGACATAATTAAAACCTTTCACACCTTAAATGTAAAAAAGACTGCAGATCTGTGGGGTAATTCTGTAGAAGTTGCCAAGTCTATTATTGACATTGTAGCACCTACTTTAGCTCTTATCTTTAATAATTGTATCGACTGTGGGGAGTTTCCTGACCTTATGAAAAATAGTAAAATAATTCCTTTGTTTAAATCAGGTAGTACATCAGACCTCACAAATTATAGACCTATTTCAGTACTACCTACTTTTAGTAAAATTTTTGAGAAATTAATTTTAGACCAATTGCAAAGATTTTTTAATAGACATAAATTACTACATAGCAAACAGTTCGGTTTTACAAGGGGTCGTTCAACTACTGATGTTGAACTTTTAGGTCATATTTATAATGCATGGGAAGATAAAAGCGATGCTTTGGGCATCTTTTGTGATTTGTCCAAGGCATTTGATTGCGTTCTTCATGAAACGTTAATCAGGAAACTCCGCCACTATGGGATCCGGAACAGCGCTCTGAATCTTCTTATTTCATACTTGAGTAATAGGATTCAGAGCGTTGACGTTAATGGAAAAAGATCTCCCGGATCTTTAGTAACAATGGGAGTCCCTTAGGGCTCAATTCTTGGTCCTTTCTTGTTTCTTATTTATATTAATGACTTGCCTTACCTCATAAAGGATAACCATGATGTAGTGTTGTTTGCGGATGACACTTCACTTTTGTTTAAACTTAAACGTCAGCAGCTGGTTACTGACGATGTAAATAGCGCGATCTCAAAAGTAGTTCACTGGTTCAATGTTAATAATTTACTTCTTAATGAAAAAAAAACCAAATGCATTAAGTTTACCTTACCTCATGTTAGGCAGGTGAAAACTAGTGTGTTGATAAAGGGCGAAGAATTGAATCCTGATGATAGCACAGTTTTCTTGGGCTTAACTTTGGATGCTAAGCTTCAGTGGGGCCCACATATAGATAAATTGTCAAAAAAGCTAAGCTCCGCAGCATATGCTGTTAGAAAAATTCGTATTTTGACTGACATAGAGACAGCCCGTTTAGTGTACTTTAGCTATTTTCATAGTGTAATGTCGTACGGTATTCTGTTGTGGGGAAATGCCGCCGACATTCAGACTATTTTTGTTTTGCAGAAAAGAGCTGTTCGATCAATTTATAAATTAAGTCCGAGACACTCTCTCAGAGATAAATTTAAGGAGATTAATATAATGACTGTGCCTTCTCAGTATATTTTTGATAATCTTTTATATGCCCATAAAAATATAAAATTGTTTAAAAAATACAGTGATATCCATAACATAAATACTAGGAACAAACACAAATTTGTTGTACCCACAACAAGGCTCAAAAAAATAGGTGGATCGTTCAGATGTCAATGTATACGCTTTTATAATAAACTTCCAAGCCACGTACAAGATCTAAGCCTTAATAAATTCAAATCATTCATTAAACGTAAGCTGTGCCAGAAAGCTTTTTATACCGTTAAAGATTACATTGAGGACAAAAAGGCTTGGGATTGAGCTGCTCCAATTATTATTTTTATTTTTTACTTTTGGAACTTTGTTTTTTTTTGCAAACTTTATAATTATATACACAATGACATGAATATTTACTTTGTTAAGTATAACATTATTATTATTTTAATTGTTGTGAATGTGAGGACTATGTAGTTCATGTATATATATTTATTTATTTTTCTCAGTTAGTTTTAATCATGGTCTGACAGTTTGAGTAATTTATGTGGCCTACACAAATGTCCTTTTTTTGGTATTGTTCGTCGAATCGTTGAGCTCCTTAAATTCTGAGTTGAGCTACACAATAAATGACAAATGCGTGCACTGACTGGACAGACCCTCTCAATCTGTGTGATGCTTTCCTCTAAAGACCACTTCAGACACCAATCCACATGGCCTTCACATGATCTGACCAAGATTATGTCTGGACTTTAAAAGAGACTGTGACCTCTGAGTTTGTGTCGGCCTTTCTTCTCAGAGTAGTCAGATAGGAAACGCCGACTTTATCTAGTTTTTAAAATATGATTGACGTGTAAAAGTGTTTGTACAAACCTACTTACAGAAATAAAATCATTTATCATTTATCATTGCTGATTGTAATGATTTTATTTGAGTAAAGCCATATTTGTTACGGCCGCGAATTATATTTAGATCAACATACAACATGACGCTGACCTGCAAATTGCAAAAAACGTAAGAAAATTTGAATTTCGCGGACTACCCTGACACTTTCGCCTTAAAGCTATTTCATACAACCGTCATTGAATGACAGCATTGATTTTAAAAAACGTAAACTAACATAACATAACATCACAATCCCCGAAGGATTACGCAGAGGTGTAAGTACCCTATTGTACACCCACATTTCGCCAGTTATGTTAAATCCCATGTAACAGGGGGCGAGCCTATTGCCAGCAACCAAGCACAAATCCAGACTCCGAGCTGCTACTGATACAATTCCTGGTGGCAAAACTCAATAACGCTTTGAATCGAATCTCATGCTCAGCAGTGGCGCTTGCGACTACTAGAACAACAAGGCAGTGGATTTTAAATATATGGAAGTGGCGCTTGCGACTACTAGAACAACAAGGCAGTGGATTTTAAATAAATGGAAATGGCGCTTGCGACTACTAGAACAACGAGGCAGTGGATTTTAAATATATGGATAATTTAAGTAGGTTGTTACTTTACTTTACATTAATTTCCATAACTTTACAAATCAAATAGCGTTTCAAAGATAAAACACACTCAGGCTACCATTTTCAAAGATTTTGTACTATTTATGTTATTGTTGGAAGGAGTAACAGATGATATGCCGTAAGGTGCAGTTCCCGTAACCTATTCTTTTGACTAGTTTTTGACATTGGTTGTCAAATTTTGAACGTTTTTAAGGTGCTGACAAGAGGCAAATATTCTATATAGTTTCTCAAATCAAATCCCAAATCTATATAGTTTGTGGTAGCGGAAAAATATGTATGAATTTGTCTCAGAACTTGGTTGTTGTTAAAACATGTTTTGAAAAAAAAAAAATATACGAATTACCTAACGGTAAACTAACCTTTTGAGTTCCAATCCAAAATATCTGTATTAAATACCAACGTACGTTGAATTAATAACAAGAACGTTAGTTTTTTTATTTTCTCTTACTTATGTCAACTCATTTCTGAGTAAATAGATAATATAATTGTTTCATATTTTGCAATAAATTACAAACGTTGGGTCATAGCGCTTCTCTTTCTTTTCTATGCAGTCCAACAGTGACCGCGGTTTAGCTCTTGTCAGCGTCTTAAATACGGGAATTATCCTTCTGATTACTTATCTCTTTGTTGACTGTACATCTTGTTTATAAACCTGACCTTTAATATTTTTCCTGTTTCGTCGACAAAGGTTTCAATCAATTCCAAAGGGTCTTTATGCTATATTGGAATATCTGACGTTTTTCTTCTCATCCTTAATAAGGGTAAGGATATTGAAATGAAAACCGATTTTCATCTTCTTTCATAATTTTCGGTAAATGATCATTGTGATGAGAATGTTCGAGAAGCGGGTGATGTTTTGCTTGCTATAGATGATTGGGTCCTTATTAAGTTGAGGGTTTCATCATGAGATGTGTTCATAATTTTGAGCTTGTACTTATATTTTTCTTTCAGAATATTATTGATAAAGTTCGTGAGAAATTTGTTAAGCTAGAAAGAAAACTTTTAGCAGCAGCGCATCGGAAATGTTTGCACAAGCCCGTACTGGCGGTTTCCATGCGATTGTTCGCAAAAAAATGCTTCACTACTGAGAAGAGTGAGAGACAGTCGCAACAGCATCCTGAGAACTGTAGTGGAGAACTTCAGCTCTCCAATTGTAAAGCAGTTTGTGCAGAGGGTGATTGGTACTAACACTAGATGATAATAAGTTATTTTTATATTATGTTACTAACATACTATGGACTCTGTTCCGAAATAAAAATCAATATTATTATATTATTTAGCCCTACATACAGATATAGGTACCTATCTAAGAGTAGTGGTGGTCCAGTGGTTACACTCGCGACTTACGAGTTGTAGTTAGTAAGTTCGAAATCAGACAGGTGCTTTACTTTGCATACATTATTTCATCACCACTGCTCTCAAAACGGTGAAGGAAAACATCGTGCGGAAACTGGCATGTCTTAGAACCGAAAATTCGAAGCATGTGACATGTACCAACCTGCACTGGGCCCGCGTGGTAGATTACAGCCCACTCCCTCTCACAGAGAGGTGGCCTGTCAGGTCCCAGCAGTGGGAACATTAGGCTGATTATGATGAAATACAGTATCTGTGGTCACGGTTCAGTAACTTACCTATGCCACGAAAATAGTTTCTACTCGTTTTTGCAATAAACTTAATGATTAATAATAATTGCATATTAATTTTCGAGTTTTGATAAATGCATTTTTAATTGCAGTTAACATTTTGCAGTTAAGGTGTCGCTATATAAGAAGTTGCAAAACTGAAATAATAAAGGTTCAGTACCTATTACCTACTTTTTGACAGCTTTGTTATTTAACAGAGTTATAATATATGTCCTTCCTCTTGTTATCAGGACGGCCACCAGTCGGTATGCATTTAAGCGGAAATTGCAGACTTTTTTTCTAAATAAATTCAGTAGACTCATCCCAACACCTCTCTCCTTGAATTTGTATATACAGGGTGACTGGATCTGACGCGCCATACCAAATTCGCAAATAGAGGAGGTTATTTGCTAATTATTAGACCTTACTTTACCTTGATTTTTATTTTAGTTTTTTTTTAATTGCTTACTATCTTATTTTTTAACCCTAGTTTGAGGGACGTTCCGAGGTATTTTAATCATCAATGTTTATGACTATCAACAACTAATAAAAAAAAACTACTAAAATAATTCAAAAATAAATTTTTGGGAAGATCTTAATAAAATAATAAAGTATGAAATTTACATATATCCCAAATTATAAAACTTTAACTAGGGAAAGTATGGTTCAATAATTAGTAAATGACCTCCTCTATATGCAAATTTGCTATGGCGGGTCCAGATCAAGTCACCCTGTATATATCCTTAATATACCTAGGTACCTATATATTTTATTTTTTAAATATGTATGTATGTCTATTATAAGTTATAACCTATTTATGTACTGTTGTTCCTACCTATTTTATTTCTAATGATATATTTTTAATAATTTTTTCTTTGTTCCTCTCAAACAGAGCATCTGCCATCTAATCTCTTCACCACCCTTGGTTGACTGGTAGAGAATGCCTATGGCATTAAGTCCGCCTTTGTACCCTTTTGAGTGTGAAAAGTTTAAATAAATAAATAATAGCGTCTCGATTATCGAATCTCAAAAGTACAAATTTAAGGTTTGCCAAAGGGCGATGGATCGTAGCGTATTGGATATTAATCTCAGCGACCGAATACGTGGTAATAGAATACCCCGATACGCTCGAAAACAGGAATCCTCAATGTGGGCAACAAGTCTGTTAGACTGAAGTGGAATTGGGTGGGTCATGTAAACTCCTTTGCAAAAAAAATGGGCATCTTACAGTCATTGGCTTTTCTATGAATAATACGAGTATTAATATTTCTAGTAAGTCATTAGCATAAATGACTAGAAATTTCTTATTATCTGCTATGAGACGTAACATCGGCTGCACCCCTCTTCCAGCAGCGCTATTAATTTACTAGCTCTTATTGCCATTACAATCGACACAAAGATAAATGTTCTAAGTCACAATAAGGCAGAATTAAGCGATAAACATAAATTATTCTACTAAAAATAACGAGAAGTTAGTTTTAGTTGTCTGATAACTTTTAACCGCAAACCCGCGAAAAAACAGTCACAAACTGAAAAAGGAATTATATTTTTTTTTTTACAAAAGTGTCGAATTCGGAATTAACTTTTTTTCTTTGTTAAGTGCCAGTAACATGGTTTGGCTATTAAAACCTCTTTAGAACTAAATGATTAACAATAATGTAGAAAAATCAAAACCACCCGTTTTTTTTGCAAAGGAGTGTATGTAGGATGCATCGGGTCCTGACGTCGCAGTGGGAGCCAAAAGACGGGCGTCGTCGCCGAGGGAGGCCGAGGAAACGCTGAGATGATGACTTAGAGGCGTTTATGGGGGATCGGCCGGAGAAGGCAACACACATGGAAGACTGAAAAGCGGTGACCTTTGCCCAGCAGTGGGACAAAACAGGTTGAAAAATTATAATAAGAATATTAATTTGAACTCATCACCATCTTGTAACACCGATAGTTTATACGGAAGCTGACTAGCTTCTGATAAATCTATCATGTAGGAATGACGTCATGTTTTGAAAACTAGTTCCTAGATGTAAATAAAACATTTATTGAGTCTAGGATAAATGATTCATTGTTTAATTCATAAATGAGTCATATTAAGGTGTATCTATCACTAGTGACCGGTTTTTATGATACACTTGATAAAGTCAATGACCTACACCTAGTTTTTTAAATATTTTAAATATATCTATAATTATAGATATTTGATGCATTTATTTGGATTAATTTTCTGTTATATTCACCCTTTAACTTCAGCGAAAATTGTTTAAATAAAAGTTAATACCTGGTCAAGTTCTGCTCGGATGAAAATACATAAACATATCGTCCAGGTATACCAACGTTGTATCACATTCCCGAGGCTGTGAAAATAAAGAAAACTAATTTTCCCAGATATGAGCGATATGAGAAAGTTTACATGTTAATGTACATCATTTATTGTTTTTAGTTTTATCATTCTCTTATTTTAGAAGTTACACACATTTTAGTACTTTAAAAGTGTCTCTCGCGCAAACTATTCAGTTAAGAAAATGATACTAGAAACCGCAATATCATTTTTAAAGACCTATCTATAGATACCCCACACGTATGGGTTTGATGTTGAAATTTTTTTTTTGACTTTCAGTTCTAAGTATGGGGAACCCCCAATATTTTTTTGTTTTTTTCTATTTTTGTGTGAAAATCTTAATGCGGTTCACAGAATACATCTATTCACCAAGTTTCAACAGCATAGCTCTTATAGTTTCGGAAAAAAGTGGCTGTGACATACGGACGGACAGACAGATAGACATGACGAATCCATAAGGGATCCGTTTTTTGCCATTTGGCAATGGAACCCTAAAAACGTTCACATTCAAGTCGCAATCTGTCAAACTTGTCAAAAATGTTGGGCTAGATTGTATTTTAGACAGATTACGAATGAGAGGCGAGTGCTAACGTTCTTAAAAATTACGGGAATTGCCCCTTTGTTGTTATATCCATCTACTACTCATCAGACCATACATATATACATAAACTCACGCCTTCTTCCCATGGGGGTAGGCAGAAACTACAGAACGCCACCTGCTACGATCCTTACATACTCCTTTTGCCTCGTTTACGTTCATACATCTGGTCATCACGCACGCCGGTTGTGAGTACTACGCACCTGGCCTTTCTGAAGAACATCACCAATAAGGTCAGTATATGTCCTCCTAGGGCGTACCCGGCCTTTCCCTTTACATCAGCCTTGTAAATACATTTTGTTAGTCGCCTTTCATTCATCTACTCATCAGACCATCTACTCTGATATCCACGAAATAAAGTGAGTAATTCGTTCTCCTAACCTGATTCTAGGAATAATGAGTAACAGATAACAAGCTCGTATGTCTAATAGGAAGTAAGTAATAAAAGCTATACACTTTAAACAGTCATTCGGACACGCTCTGCTGAATCTCACTGTATCATTAACCGCGCTAGCAAATAAATCATTCTAAAAATATTATGGGTATACCTAAGTTTAATTAATTACCAAGTTATATAAAATTTGATGTGTTAAGTTTTATTTAATTTCCATTAACTTTATAAAATTTATTGAAATTTCCCTTACAACTGTCATTACAGGTGTATACCTACGATAGCTCTGTCTTAAAATTAACTTATTTACAATTTAAAACTATGAAAAATGTAAAAAAACTAGTAATACATAAAATAACATCTAAAAATAATAACAACTTTACAAAATTCCCTAAACGTAAAATATACAATGTTTAAAATATCAAAAATAACAACATTATAGCCTACTCTAATAATAATCTAAATTTTTAATATTTTGCTTATTATATTCTTAAGGACAACTTACCTATTCTTAAGGTGCGTTGTACTACTAAGCGACATTAATGAGGCGGCGCGGCGCCTACGCGTTTTAGTTTATTTTAGTTGCTTGAATATAATTATAATAATAAAGTCAAGTTCTCTTATATATTTATTTAAATATTTCTAAAAATGTCTGTTTCTTCTTTTTCGTTAATAGGGTAGGTATAAAAGCTTTGGGTAAAATAGTAAATCTCTAGATATTTGTCACCGTATAATTACGAACTTAGTTTATAATTTATTATTATTATTTCCGTTACATTATAAACTATCGAATCATTGTGAACTGCAACAAACCATTGGAAAACAAAAAATCTTGGTATTAAACTTGTTTGCGACGTTACGCACCTTGCGCTAATACTAAATAACCTGCCTAGTTGCGAGCAACTTGCGCTCGCCGGTCGCTGCTACGGCACCGCTCGTTTCGCTCGCTCGGCTCGCGCGGTTTGTCACAGTTCTAACCTAACCTTACCCATTTCACCAAGTTCAAATTTTTTCGATAGTTTATAATCCAACGGAAATAATATCGATAGATTATAAACTAACGGTTCTCACAATCTTACAGTGACATATATAAGGCGCTAGCTGCGTCACGCGGTTTTATCCGCATAAGTCTTGATCTCGTGGGAATATTGGGATAAAAGGTGTCCTTGTCCAAGTCATGGTCTACCCATGTGCCAAATTTCATTCAAATCCGTGAAAGCGTAACAAACAAACAAACTCACTTTCGCATTTATAATAATATTATATTAGGATAAGGATATTGCTCTCAAAACGGTGAAGGAAAACATCGTGAGGAAACCGGCATGTCCTAGAACCGAAAATTCGAAGACATGTGACATCTACCAACCCGCACTGGGCCCGCGTGGTGGATTACGGCCCACTCCCTCTCACAGAGAGGAGGCCTGTGTCCCAGCAGTGGGAACATTTATAGGCTGATGATGATGATGATGATGAGGATAAGGAATAAGCGATCTACTAGTTAACCCAAAGCTTAGACAAAACTTTAGAGTAGTCTTTGTAAGCAAAACACTAAAGGAATATATCTAACTTTACCTGCGTAGGTACGTATTAATAGTGCTTTTACTTCTTATACGCTAAAACGGCATAGTGGGTCGCTCCCTAGTTTTCCTTAGCTGTTTATTTGTCCCGACATGTAAATAAAAGATCATGTTCGCAGTTATTATACTGTTTGCTTTCCTAATGCTATGAATGTTAAGTAGACCAGAGGGAACCGGTAAGCAATGAAATTCTGTTTTACGTAAAACAGTTACGGTAAGGGTAAGAATATTGCAAGTAGGTACAAATACAGAGAAAGAAATATATCAGCCGTTTTATTTTGTAAAAATCTCACCGTGAATATTTTGGTGAAGTGAGCTTGAAGTGAACTGTCAATGGTGATTTAAGTGATTTTCACATCAATTTTATGATTTAACTTAATGTAGGTAATTTTATTATGGACTTTGTCTGAAATAAATTAATTATTATTATTTTGGTTTATATTAAATTTAATTTTCTCAGGTTAGTTCCTGATATTTTCAGAATTTCACGGGTGTGAACAAAGGTGAGATTCTAGTTATTATTATTAAATTATTAAAAATATATAAGACGTATCTGATCTAGAAGAAAGTGGTTTCTACCATTATTAATAATATCCACTAGCCAGTCTAGGTTGTCCAGCACGCGTAGCATGACCACCGTAGAAACGAGTTTTGTCGACGGAACAATAGACAAAATTAGAGATTGTGATTGTTTATCTGTCATTTTGTCTACTCTACTTGTGACAAAATTCGTTTCTACGGTGGTCATGCTACGCGTGCAGACATTTGATATTTCTCTCTCATATATGGCAGTCAAGAATCGTTCAACAAATAGAAAAATAAAGGTGATTTCTTCACTCAACAGAAAATATACGTGCATCGTCGAAATGAATTTCCCTAACCGTCCCTAAAAGTACGTGCCGTATAACGGAAATTCCTTGTTGAAATATAATTATTCTCCTTTGAATTCCGTATAACCCTCCAACGACCCTGTAAATAAAAAAGGGGAAAACATTAAGAATATGAAACCGTATTATGGGGCACCGCAAAACCGAGAGAAGTCGCGGACAAAAGCCAGTGTATTGTGAACGAAACTTGAATAATGAATTCGATAAAAGTATAGAGAATGATAATTGCATATTACAATACAATACGGTACTATGTTTGGGCGTTCTAGCTTGTTTGGGTTCGACAAACTATAATGGGCAAATAAGGTTACGACATAATGCGTAGGTAGTTTTCTTCCGAACTACTTCGGACTACCAAAATAAAGAAAAGACTCGCCAATCTTACTTGACCTTCCCCGCCCCTCTCCGCTCTTCAAATCTCTGACGAAAATATGTTACAATACCAGTGTACACAGGTCTTTGTTAATGGTCATAGAAATGCTTACTATTATTGTAGTAGACATGTTTCGATACAGCAATGGAAATATGTCACTCAAATATGTATGGATTTGTCAGGAATATTTTGTTATGTCGATGTTGATTCTCGATAAAAGTTCTAGAAATCTCATAAGTAATAGGCTTTTACAATGTTTTTTTCCTATCTTCATGATCTATCAAAGTTTATACAGTGACAAAAAAATTGCAAATCAGCAAGGTGGTAGAGCATTGGTGGCTCAGTAGTATTTATGTATATTGGTGGTCGTAGTTTCGAACTTTGACAGGCGCTTTACTTTGTGTAAATTATTTCATCACCACTGCTCTCAAAACGATGAAGGAAAAACATCGTAAGGAAACCGGCATGTATTAGAACCAAAAATTCGAAGACATGTGACATCTACCAATTCGCACTGGGCCGCGTGGTGAATTACGGCCAACTCCCTCTCACAGAGAGGAGGCGTGTGTCCCAGCATTATAGGCAGATTATGCAGCAAGGTAGACTTCCTAGGGTGAGCCCCCACCACTCATAATGCTAAGCCTTTAGGTTTACCTGATTGCAGCTGAAAACCAGTATTTTACATGGAGCGACTGCCTATCTGACCTCCACAACCCACTTACTGGGCAACACGATACCCCTTGGTAAAGCTAATTCAGACTTCGGGCTTCTGAATACCCGTAACAACTGTCAAAGATCTTCGAATGACAGCCGGGACTAACGGCCTTACGTGCTTTCCGAAGACCGGAGGAGTCTTGGTATGTAAAGAACGATCACCGATCCCCGGCCCGAATTCAGCAAGTGTAGCTTAACCTTCGATCGACCCGTGCAGCTGTTATTAGTTAGCCACAAGCCTCCACTACTGGTGGAGGTTATATCAATATCATACATTACATTCCTGTTCACATACAATACACATGTTGACTATTTACTCAGCTCTAAAATAGGACAAGTGCACAGAAGCCCGTAAATGTCCAGTGGCAGACCCGGCCCATATGTAACTACAAGTAATGGGCCTGCTAAGGGCTTTGCTGGTTGGAGACAGAACATAATATGTACACACAATGTAGGTAGCCTAGGTCACTGTGGTTAGGGTTAATGTCACTGTATTCGAGATTCAGTGCAGTGTTAATTTATTTTCCTAACCTACATGGTTGGCATCTCTTAGTTTTTTTATATTTTCGTGATAATTTAAGTGGACTTGAAGATTTTTATTCATTAACTAGCTTTTGCCCGCGGCTTCTCCCGCGTGGATGTCGGGAAATATTCCACAGGAACGTACTACTGATACCGGGATTACATACCTTATAGCCGAGTAAAAGGTCATTGACTCCTACCGCCGCAACCGCGTTGCCATCAACCAAAATTATTTTGCTACGCGTAATTTTGAATCTGTGATATCTTTTAAACCATTCATCTAAATGAAATGATGTCAAGGCATATTTAAATCTAAATTAATTGCTCAATTTAAGTAATATAGTTTATTGGATAAGGATTAATACAATACAGGTCAAAATAGCTTCGGAAATAACAATGAAATTTTTATCAAATTCTGAAAGATAAAAATGGTTTTTGTTGGTAATTTTTAGAAGATATGCCATCGCGGACTTTTTTCTTGAACTTTTTAAGATGAAAAATACTGCATGACATAAATTTTATGTAACTTTTACGATTTCCGCGGCACACACCAATAAAGTTCCCAGTCGGCATGATTTTTTCCGACATCTACAACAATAATCGTCAAGTTTCAGCCAATTTACACAAAACTTTAATGAATTATACACTAAAACCTTCCGCATTAATCACTCCATCCATTGGTAAAAACCGTTTGAAAATCCGTTTTGTAGTTTTTAAGTTTATTGCGTTCAGACAGACAGACAGACGGGGCGGGACTGTTTTATATTATGTAAGGATAAGGATATTTAAGCTACTTACTCATTGTTTTACGTAGACTTTACCTGTTTTTATGAAAATCTCACGAAGCTTTCTAGCTACAATGTAATTATAAACCAGGACGAGAAAATTAATGATAAAACTACTTAAAAGCGTTTATTCTGAAAGTGAACGTTGTAACTAGATGTCAAATATTTCGCTATATTGATTAATTTGACAATATTGCTGTATGGAAATAAGAAATGTGGCTAAATAGCGAACTAGAATATTAATAATGAATTGCAATTATAACACTAAATCTGATGTCGTAACCATTTTAAGTGTAAAAAAAAATCAGCCAAGTGCGTGTCGGACCACGCATAAGGGAATAATGAAGGGTTCCGTAGTTGGGATGAATTTATCCCAAAAAAAACTTAACTTTGTAGTTGATAAACATGTTCTCCATATACGGAATGTACGGGAAAACATGGTTTTGCAAAGTTAAGTTGGTCGATTATTACTCGTTAACTTGTAGAGTCTACTTGGCTGTGATAGTTTTCCTTTTAATTTCGTTATATAAACTACTGCTGTGATTGTTTTCACACACCCAAAACCAACCATTTAGCAGGCGGGGTGGGGGGGGTGCACTTGACTCTAACAAAAATTAGCACTTTAAAGCTTAATATTTCGCAAACGGATGCCTGCATCCAAAAATAGTTTTCACAAACTCACAATGTCACTAATGTTTTTCATAATTTTGATTTACCACTTTGTCGACGTAATTAATATGTATACCTATGCCAAATTACAGCTTTCTAGTACTAAGGGTCTCGGAGCTAGACCGCGGACAGACAGACAGACGGACATGACGAAAGTATAAGGGTTCCTATTGTTTACTACGGAACCCTAAAAAAGGCATTTGGAAAGTTTCTCAATACTTTTTTTACATCTAATACTAAATATTCAATATTACGATATTAATTTATTGCATTTCATAATCAATATTTTAGTTCCCTAGTTAGTCACATTTCTTAATTCCATACAGTAATATTGCCAAATTAATCAAAACAGGTAAATATTTGACAGCTATTTACGACGTTGCCAACTTTTGGGATAAACCCTCTTAATGTCGATATTCCTTGTTACAGGATCGTTAATATCAAAACGTATACCTACTTTTGTATAATGTAAATGGAAAAGTATACAGAAAATTATTGAGTTCATGAGTTTGCTTTACATACACCAGCGGCAGCCAAGCGTTGTATTTTAATCAAGCAACATGCATTAAGGTTGTATGAAATACCTGAACATAGGAAGTTTCCTAGTCTAGTTACAACTTCCTAGTTAAATGAACCCAATCGCTAGAAGCTATTTAGATAATAAAGTTGTGTTAGTTTGAGGCAACAGCATTAACACAGACGAGTTTCAAATAATAGCATGTTTACGATATAGAATATCAATACTTCCGTACTAATATTAAGTATTATTATTTTATTATTGTAATTCTGTCTGTCTATTACCTTTTCAGGCTTAATGGCTGAACGTTAGATCATGACTTCGGTTAAGACATAAGATACTGTTTAGGGTTCCGTACCTCAAAAGGTAAAAAACGTCCGTGTATCACCACCGATTTTCTCAAGAACGGGTGGACCTAGCAAGTTGAAATTTATACCAGATACTGAAATCCATAGCCATATTAGATGTTTAAAAATCAAGGTCCTGAGTCAACACGATAAAAAGATATGGGCAAATTTGGATTATCGCAAAAACTTGTAAGTACAAAATTTACCTTAATTTCAACTTTTCTTATTTTTCGGAATTTCCCTTTTACTTGTGCTGTAAGACCTTGCTTTTAACCAAAATTGACAATTCTAGGTCAACCGGAAGTACCCTATAGGTTGTGGGTCGAACACCTATAGGTAGTTCCCGTTGACCTAGAATCATGAAATTTGGCAAAAAGTAAGGTCTTATAACACAAATAAAAGGAAAATTCCGAAAAATAATAAAAAGTTGAAAATTAAGGCAAATTTTGGTACTTACAAGTTTTCGCGAAAATCTAAATTTGCCCATATCTTTTTACCAATAAAAACGATACTAGGTTTATTATAGCGGTATAATGGGTAGGTACGAAACCCTCGGTGCGCGAGTCCGACTCACTCTTGACCGGTTTTTTATCCCGGTAGAACGTTCCCGTGGGATAATTTTCGACGTCCGAGACGTTCGAGTGTAAAATAAAAGAACGAAGACTGGGTCTCGAATTCCCCACTGTACATCAACTGCAAATTGGCAGTTGGGCTGCAGTCTACGTAACATAAAATTGGCAGTTGGCCTTCAGTCTACGTAACACAAAATTAGCAGTAGGGCTGCAGTCTGCGTAACATAAAATTGGCAGTTGGCCTGCAGTCTACGTAACATAAAATTGGCAGTTGGCCTGCAGTCTACGTAACACAAAATCGAGTACCAAGTTTTAAACCAATGCTAAAAAGAGCACACATACATAACCTCACGCCTTCTTCCCACGGGGGTAGGCAGAAACTACAGAACGCCACCTGCTACGATCCTTACATACTCCTTTTGCTTTGTTTACGTTCATAAAGATGGTCATAAACGCCAAAAAGTTAAGTCAAGCCCAAAAGTCTGACAACCAGTCTTACCAAGGGATATCGTGTTATTTAGTAACTAGGTTTTGGAGGTCAGATAGGCAGTCGCTCCATGTAAAATACTGGTGTTCAGCTGCATCCGGTTAGACTGGAAGCCGACCCCAACATTGGGAAAAGGTTAGGCAGATGATGAACTGGTCATAAACGCACGCCGCCGGATGCGAGTACTACGCACCTGACCTTTCTGAAGAACGTCACCAATAAGGTCAATATTTATTGTCCTTCTAAAACGGCTTCCGCGTTTCCACTCACATCTGCCTTGTAATTATACCTTTTATTAGTCACCTTTTATTAATTCTCTCAACATGATCAAACCATAAAAGCATACTTTTACTCGCTAAAAGAGCATAACCCTACCAGTCAGAAAAATATCTTTAATCTATGATAATGTATGGACTCCTCCCTTGCTCGTCGCCGCCGGAAAATTTGGAATTTGTGAGATAAAATTGCGTTCTCACACGAAAGTTTGAAGGTCGCTTTTTGACATCAAATGGTGCACAAAAAATAAACCGAATTCCAAAAAAAAAACACTACAAAGTGAAAAATAACTGTAGCTTCGGAAGGCGGGAGTTTTTTTCGAATACCTACTGCTACTTTCTATGTAATTATGAGTGATAGCAGTGGCGTGCGTTTCATAAAGACAGAAAGACACTGCCTACCCTAGTTCTGATAATAGATCTAATATTATTTTATCAATAAACAAAACAAATCATAAATCAGCTCCACCTATCGAGTGCCGGTGGTATCATCATTCGAATTTCGCATCATCTCGATTCGCGCTGCACTAGCGCCGCCTCGCCTCTGCCACGGTAAAGACACAAACTATTCGTCTCTAAATGTTTTTATGTGTGCTCTCGTGGTAAGTCGTATTTAATGTGTGTGCGTTCCTATAGCTACGCGGGCTTTGCTGACACACAATGACAAAAATCACGCACACAACTGCAAGAATAGCCAGTGTCTTTTTGTAGAACTATTCTATACAGCTAAGACGAAAAATTACGACTCGTACCGAACATTACCGAAGGAAAGTTTGCTATGCAATGCAAATATTTTAGGAAATAACGTTGTTTCATTGAATTTTATACATTTAGATGACCATAATTTTTTGTCGTATAACCTTTTTTACCCTTTATTGCCCGTTTTACTATAGTTGCCATATTGTTTGACGTGCGTTGTGTTTGTGAATACGCTATCAGGTAATTAGAATTTGATTGTTGTTATTAGTGTAAAATGGATAATATTGTCTGTGAAAGTTGTTCAGATGGTGTGTGTATTGAGAAAATAAAACATGATGCGTTTTCAAAACTATATTTCGGTGAAAAAAAAACAAGTTATCGAGATAGGTCGTGGTACACCGGATTTGCAATTAATACAAATTAAAGGTAAAGTCAATCGTAAATTCAATAAAAAACAATATGATTCATATCATTGGCTGACAGGTTGCATACACAGTACCTAATCGGTTATTTTGTTTCGTTTGTCTACTATTTTCAAATAATAAAACCGTCTGGAACGACACCGGTTACGCTGATATTCATAATTTTCCTACCGCTGCGAGAAAACATGAACAATCTGAAAAACACTTAGAAGCTTCCCTTAAATATCACACCTTTGGAAAAAATCGTATAGAGACGCGTTTAATCATCAATCGACAAGACGACGCGACGAACCAAAACCAACGTGCAGTATTTTTGGTGAGTAAAATTTTCTGCCTACCCTGTCTTAAAACTGTGTGCACGCCACTGAGTGATAGGAACTTATTATAACATCTTCAACATACACTAAGTGGAAAAATACATACTCAAAAACTAACCAGGCGAAGTTAATACAATGTGTATGGAACCACCGCGCTAGTTTTTTCTACCACATGTAAAAAAATAATTTTCAAATAATAATAAATAATTTACAATTGACGAAAATATCGAAAAATATATACCGTAATCGAGAACCTCTCATTTTTTTATTTAAGTCGGTTCAAAACACAGCACAACGCTTCTGTAGTGCGTCAGGGATGTTCGCGGACGCGCATGTGGATTGTTTCTACACAACCATGTGCAAAAGGTGCGGTTCCATGGTGCGCAGGGTGTGGAGCAGCTCCAACAGTATCCTAAGCATGATTTCAAGTCACCTAGACTGTGTTTTCGTGGGTCGCTGTTGTGCCATCTCACACGGGTTGTCACAACGGTGATACACTACTATTTGTGTCAGTTTTTTGTTATATAGTTGTACCTAAGTGTTATTAATCATTTCTGAGTCATACGATACTTGAATAAAGATAATTCTATTCTATTATATTCTATTCTACAAGAGCTGATGCTGATGAGGAACTATAGTAGGTAATTTCCCTTTTTGTACGGAGGAAAATTATCTTCTTAATATATATAAATTACGTGTCACGTTGTTTGTTCGCGATGGACTCCTAAACTACTCAACCGATTTTAATCAAATTTGCACACCGTGTGCAGTTTGATCCAACTTGAAAGATAGGATAGGTAGGGTAGGTAGGGTAGGTAGGGTGGGTAGGGTGGGTAGGTAGGGTAGGGAGTAAAGATGGTCCACCCCAAACATTTATATGGCAAAACAACGTTTGCAGGGTTAGCTAGTAAAATAATAAAAAAATATGGAGAATGAAAACGGACAAAGCTCATATAAGCAGGTTGGTTTTAGATTGCATGGTTTTCTTTTTATTGAATACTTTGTACACTGAAAGCACAGAAAATAACGTGGTTCAAATAGAAATGTTCATTCAGATTAGTTTGCAGATATTTTGTTCTCGCATCGCTTAAAAATATTAAACGAAAATATCAAGTGACTTCCACTTTTAATCTAAGATCCGCATACCAAATGAGATGATATCATTTTACTCTTGCAAGAAGACGTATTACACATTTTTGCTCAATTTCCAAGCAAATGTATGCAAAGTTGGGAGCCAACGTTAGTATAGGAATACGTCAGTACCAAGATAGATTTTATTATAGCTGTTACCATTAACCGTTAGTTTAGTACATTTCCTAAATACCTATAAAGTTCTAAGTGTTATTTCAGCGCATAATTACAGTTTGTGTTACATGAAACCGCTGTGAAGTCAAATGGATTTGTTTTCACTAACTTTACGACCTAAAATATTACTTTAGCTACTTTCCCTGCGAAGTCGACTTTTCGAACTTTTTAACCTAAAATGCCTAAAATATTGAACATTATTTACGATCTCAAATTAAGGGTACTAAGTAGTACCCAAATCGTTTTGAAAAGTAAGTAATGTGGCTTTTAGTAGCGAAGCTGAAAGCATTCTTAATCCTGATTATGTTTTCCATATAAGGTAAACATTTTCGAGTCTAATAGACTGGTACAATATACTTTAAGACTTCGACGATCAACAATTTTTCTAAAGTGTCAATTTAATTAAAGTATCCCATTCATGTCACATTTCTCGGTCTGTCACCTCTGAATAAGTCCCTGCAAATTATCGTGAATAAGTCCTTAGAACTTTCAGGTATGCACAAACTCAAGAGAATGTTGAGAGCTCTTCTCTAATTACATTTCTTGTTATTTTGGCAAGTCGTAGAGTTAAATAGATGAATTGTATGTTTTTAAATTAAATACAAAAGTTTTTTTCAAATGATGAATGTTAACATTAACATCCTATATAAATATATTTTGGAAATTAAAACAAATACAAGTTACCAAGGCATTGCATAACAATAAAAAGTGTCTATGATATAATTTTACATTTATAACTTATAATTTTTTAATTTATTATGGAAAATTTATTTTGCCCCGTGTTAAAAAAGCTTACTTAGGCTACTCTTTAATAACTTGGAACATTTTGAAAAATATGCGTCTGGAAAATCAAACTGAAAATCAGAGTATGCTCCTACCGGATATTACAACTCGCTCCACCAACTTTCAATCTGAACGTTTGTGTTTGTGATATTAAAAATATTCCACTGTGTTACGAGGATAATTTGGAGTAAGAATATACCGGGATTATTTTCTTTTGCTAAGACACACGGCTATATTAAAATATATTAGGTAAGTCTCCTTCAAAGTAGGTCAGACAAAACCTCGAGTTAGTAGGGAAAACTAAAGAAGGTATAATAGGTAGAATACTCTATAAAGGTGGGTACTGACCGGTGTTATGGGCCGTAATGTACCATTTGCAGCGAGCATGTTACGTTACGCCGTGTTCTAAAATCCGTGTCACATGCTCGTTTCGTACCTTTGCTCGCACGCGCTCCAGATTTGTAAACGCTATCCCCTACTACAGGAAGGTTTAGGTTATTGGTTATAAAATATGTCGGCAATCCATTATGGGTATGTAGGAGAGGTCATTTACAACCAAATGACCCCATTTGACCCCTACGACAATGTCAACAATGTTCGAGTCATTTGACATTTTTTATCATTGATTTTTAACCGACTTCAAAAAAAGGAGGAGGTTCTCAATTCGACTGTTTCTTCTTTATTTTTCACTTTTTAATTTGGAAGTCGGTTGTATTTTTTGTAAAAAAGTTTTTTTGTTACTCTTTTTAGTGGGTTGGTTTGTAATTTGTCTAAGTTATAATAGTAATTTAGGAAGTCAGTGTCAAAAAACTAAAATACTGATCTAAAGACACCGACTTCCGAAATTAAAGTTATTTTTCACTTTCTAGTTTGGAAGTTGGTTGTATTTTATGTACTTAATAATGTCAACTTACTCCAAAATGGTTGACATTGGCATCATTAGGGGTCAAGAGGGTCATTTGGTTGCAAATGACCTCTGCTACATTCCCTTAACAGATTGCCGACATATAACATTTAACATTGGTTGAAGATTGTCTTTATTTAAGTCACAAAACAATAGACAATCTTTAAATCATGTTTTGTATATTAGGGGTTAATGTTATGAACAAGGGTTATCAAGTATAAATCATGTTAACACAAGAAATCCCTTTATTTTGATTCCTTACAAGTAAAATGCCAGTAGATAACATTTCGAAACAATAATGTATTAAACAAACTAAGCTTCGACGCGCCGGTAGTGAAGCTTGTCCATGTGTGGGAAGGTGCATTGTTAATGTGAACACAAGTGGTCGGACTTACACGGACTTAGAGATGATGGAAGAGACATTTCATGGTATTAGTTGAACGAGGAATGTTTGTCTGTTCGTACATGATCGTTCATTATAAACTGGATGAATTTTAAACAGGTTTTAGTAAGTCTTTGTCCAGCAGTATTATTATGCTTGCAGAAGAAAATGTGAAGTCCAGTAGGACGCAAGTCAGTGCAATTTGCGAGCGAGTTATCAGCGAGGCGATGTTCAACGCGCTTGCTGTGTGTGCGTAGCGAGCACGCCACGTGTGTACAACGTGTTCGCCGCGTTTGCGTAACGAGAGCGATACAAGCGAATGTACAGTATTGTGAAAACGCGGCGTATACGTTGCGAAGTCGCGCTTAACTCGCTTCGTACCCGCGGAGAATACGTTCACAAATCGCCTCGTTGGAAACTCGCTGGCAAATCGTCAGTGTGATAACGCTGTTAGCTGTCCCAGTGTTGTATGGAATTTCAATAGAATAAGTGGCCAGCTTATACTCGTTTTATTACCACTGACATGTGGCCTACCGTACAAATAAATGGTACAACTTATGTTGGAGCTTTAAAGGTATTTTGGCAAATTATTGGGAATCAAATGAAGCTTCTAATGACGAAGTTAATTAATATAATTTTCCAAGAACTCCTTTGCTTCATTACTAGTAATTAAAAGCAATTACATTAATGATTCTAGCTAGGGAATGGATACCTTTATTAAATTGAAACGTGAAGACGTGATTTATAAAGTGTTCGGAGTGGTCGTTTTGCGTGGATGTGACGCATATTTTCCCCCAACTTGTTCTTTTTTATGTTTATTTTTTGGTTGCGTCATGTTTTACCATGACATCTACCAACCCGCACAGGGCCCGCGTGGTGGATTACGGCCTTCTCCCTCTCACAGAGAGGAGGCCTGGATCCCAGCAGTGGGAAAATTATAGGCTGATAATGATGATGATATTTTACCGCAAATTCATCATTTCAGCCGAAAGACGTCCACTGCTGGACAAAGGCCTCCCCCAAGCATCGCATTATTATATTTACAACATACGAATAGGTAGGTAAGTGCTGTAAATTATTCAACAAAGTTTATGATATAGATACGCACTCAATTATGTGCAGTTTCTAAAATATAGCTTGCGAAGCGTCTGTTCCTATTTGTAAAAATGAACGAGTAACTACTCAAACAAAACCGTTAATAAATAATCGCAATAACTTCATAGTTACACTCACCCACTTTACCATCATTTTGGTAACATTAAATGGAAATGCCGTTTCCCGCTACGTTTTATGTCGTCTATTTCCGTGTCGTAATATAGTGCACATAGTGCCAACGGTACTGACCTGCCGCCGCCCCCCACTCTTAACGGAAACCTGATTTATTAGGAGACGATGTGCTTTACGCTGAAGGTCAACTTACACTGGTAAAAACGCCATAACAATGGTAATCGTGCCGCAATTGTCCTATACATCTACTTCTAATAAGGCAAAACGATTGCTCTTTTATGGACCGGCTCTATATTTGACGACTTATGGCCCATTGATAGCCTAATAGTACGTTGCCTTAAGTATTCCGTTTATTTAGGTGGGTTGAACCATATATGGTGCCAGACTGGTAGATAATTTTGAACTGACGCGACTGTGACTGTACGAGAAATACCCTAGGCTGATAAAATTTTCGTTTTTCCTAATTATGCTAATATTAGTGTTTAAGTCGGTTCCCCCTTAGGGGAAGAACAGTGCCCCTCCTTTCCGCACAGTTCTGTAGGGCTCGTCCCAGACTGGTCACCCTCCCACCGATATAAGAAAGAAATGAATTCCCATAACCTATACTGCCTTGTCCCGGCTTATAAAAAGTTCAGGGACAAGGATGGGACACTAGGTGAAGTTAATATTGGGAATTCACAGTTAGTAAACATAAGTATAATAATATGAAGCTAAGAAGACAAGAGGGTATGCAAAAGTATATAATATAATATTATGTTTAGTATTATAAATGTTGGAACACCAGCGCCTCCTGCAGTTGAGCACCAATAACTGTAATATAACCTTTATAAGGTGAAGAGGTAAAGGGATCGTTACGCTTGCACTTCAAATTACTATTTATAGCTACGTTAATTTGTCTGTTTACAATTAACCCACTTCAGTGAGACCGGGAACCGTTTTACAACGTTTTGTCTCAATGTACGTGTTCTGCTAGACCTAACGCATAGAACCTCTGAGGAACTAATACGATTCTAACGGAACACGTTCCCTAAGCATTAAATAAATGTCTTACTCAAGCCTATGACAGAGTACTGCGAAGTCCATCTGTTATTGAGGAAGACAAGTATCGGATAGTTCTAATCGCGTACTTGTGTGAAAGACACCTTTACGGCGGTATAGCCCCTTTTTACTAAGATAATATAAAACTAGCACAAGCGCACCGTAGACTCAATCTCTAGCAGAATACATTACGATCGAACCTGGTGAACGCCGAAGTGGTGGTTCGTCACTTCTCATTTCGTTAATCTGCCCCATTAGAGGATGCGTTGCGGCATTTAAGCGGCTTGCGTCCCAATAGCGTGTCTCAATAAATAGTGTCGATTTAGTAATAGGCCTACCAGTGGCCGGGTAGAGTTTTAATGAGACACGGTCCCTAACGTTCTTTGAACGACTACCAATTCAGTTTGGGGTACTTGGTGAAGCCTACCCCCTCTCCCAGAAATGTACGTCAACAAGCCTCACGCAAAGTATTCTGTGGCGAGACCTTTTTGGATACAGATATCATCACTAACATTTGGTTGTTTTATAATGCAATTGCACATTGGCTTTAAAGCCTAGTTCAGCTTTAAATGAGCTGCGAGTATTTATGGTTCTGCCTTCCAAATGTAGTGTGTCAGCTCAAGATCAAGAGTCGTCAAAGGTCAGGAGCATTAATGCTCAGTGTCAAGTATGGTGGAAGGCTTTCGCCATTTCCCTATAACCAAAAGCAAGTGACTACTCTGCCAAGGGGTGGATTAGGATATGGACACGTAATACACGGGAATGTAGCGTTAATTATAAAATACGGTACTAAATAATAGTTATTTCGCCATTCTGGAATAAACGATCATTAATAGCTAGTCAGCCATATCACCTAACTGTTACCTACAAATCAGCTTGCAAGAACAATCACAATGGTGTAGGTCAATGAATGTAGAAGTACAATATACATGCTACTACTAAATAAAACAGTTAATTAAAGTTGACACTTACCAATTCCTTAGATAGGATCAGATTACAACACACTTACAAAATACAACACGTACCAGCTTCGCCTCAGACACCGCTCCTCGATCGTGACTCGTCTCCGATGCACCTCAAAACTAACTCTAGCTTAGACTACGTCGTTCGCTACCTAACGTGTTTCACGATTCACGATCAACTTAATAGGTTATGCTTGGTCCCTTAAGACAGCCCACAGACATCACCCCTTGGTATTCACCAAGACTCCTAACTTAACTCGCCTGGACTATCACGTCTGTAGCCTATCGCGACTCAAAACCCACTGCCTCTCTTCATTCCTCGGTCCCCTAAAAATCCTAAAAACACCACGTTTGGCCCATCTTCCCACACTTTTGCAGAATAGTTTAATGGCTGTTTTTTGTACAATTTCTCAATTGTTTTAAAAGGGTCCGTTTGAATTGTCGGAGCCCAACTTAATCGTTAACAGATGCTGACTCTGGTATTGTGAGTCGAGATTAGAAATTGGATATTTTACTATTTCTTTAGAATTCGGTGAAATATTACATTCGACCTTTTCGTTCTTTGTTTCCCATTAAATAGAGAATTTATGTGTTTCTAAGTTGAGTTGAACCATGTGCTGGTTTTAAAATAATTATAATATTTTGTTATTAAAATAGGAGCAAATGACAGACAGTCACATTCCCCCCTCTGAAAATCAGACGCGTGACGCAGTACAGCGGATGAGCTTTCACAATATGATGAGCTCTGCCTTTCCATGAAAGCGTTATAGACCTATCTGCTATGATCAACTAATCAAATAATTATTATTATTCTAGTTGGAACATGAATCCAATAAGATCACAATACGATGCAAGGTCTGCTAGAATTTAATACTGTTTCGCAGAAACATCTTCAATCGATACACATTTATAATGTTTCTATAATATTTAAACTATTATTCTTCTTGCAAATACTCTTTTCATGATAAACACATGAACATTATCGCGCCTCAGTTAAGTTCAGAAAACCTGTGCATGCTTATAATGTAGTTTTACATACCAGGGTCTCTTTTAAGAGTATTTGTTTTATCGTGGCACACTACCTACAGTGCTCCCTCGTTCTAAACTCAGCTAATCGCAGTTGCCGGTGGACAGAGGCCTTTCCTTATGCGCCTCGATGCTGAGTCAGCTTAAGTCAGCTGCCCGCAGTCGTATCCAGGAATAGCTGAAATAGTCCGCACATGAACATATTAGATTGTATTCCAATTGGTCGCCCCCCTCTGATTCTAAGAGGTTAGAGTCGTTTTGAAATCTAATAAGAGTTGGAAAGTTAATTAGAAAATATAGGCATCCTAGATTGTCCAAACAATTATTGGCTTATTAGGACACAATGCTATTCAAATGTTATGTGGATAGTTAACAAACTATCCCCTCTGAATATAACCATGTTGACAAGAACATTCTCTGGAATATTTGAACTGATAACTATACTAGCCCTAAAACATATTATTATTAAATGAGATAACAAAAATCATACCGTGTAGTTAAGAGTAACTGACGTGTCTAATAAAAGTGTAACTTAGCTTCGTAACAGGAGCCATGCTACAGCCATTGCTGTTGAAGTCAGCCGATGTCAGCTGATTTCCAGGAAACTTTAAACCAAGCGCTCTCACAAACCAATGGTTTAGACATAGCGTAGGCGCAGCCAAGTGAAGACTTAAATATCCTGGAATTTGAAATAAGGCCACACGAGTATCTGTTCATTCATATGACATACGCCGCCAACTGAAGAGTTGGAAAGATTTATGTTTACTTCTAATTACGATAGTTAATGTACCTTCTTGGTAAATTAATTGTCAATTTATAGATAAGCTTCACGCTTCGTAGGTCTTACTTATTAAAAATATTAGGTTTACCCATAAAATAAGGGTGTGTCTTATATCTAAACTCACTCCACACACATATAAATCTCAAACACGCAAACACATTTCATATTCACAAACTGTCAGATATAAAACTTACGTTTGCAGGGAGTCGAACCCGTTATTACAGTAGCACAAGAACCCAAGCAACAACCATACCATAACTTACATAAGAATACGTCCGTGCATCTGGGAATCGAACCCACTATCAGTAGCATTGGAACCAATGCCCTACATGAACTATTCGTGCGAGAATTGAACCCACAAGCCGTGACACAGGAATCCAAGCACTTATAAACAAATATATAAGGCGGGAATCGAACTCAAGATTCGTTTACACAAATCTAATCACATCAACTAATAAATTATGCGGGAATTGAACCCACTACCAGTAGTTGAAGAATTCAACCACCATTATCAACCTGTAACTTAATTAAACATAAGCTATTGTAACGTTATATACTCTCGCCGTTTCTAATAATTAATAGGACCATAAAATTACGTTGTGTTATTTTTATTGTAGTAACCTATAAGTTCTTTCTCGTTGTACTGAAGTGAATCAGTACATTTAATGACGAGAATCCTGGTCACGGCACCACATGTGACTGTACGAGAAATACCCTAGGCTGATAAAATTTTCGTTTTTCCTAATTATGCTAATATTAGTGTTTAAGTCGGTTCCCCCTTAGGGGAAGAACAGTGCCCCTCCTTTCCGCACAGTTCTGTAGGGCTCGTCCCAGACTGGTCACCCTCCCACCGATATAAGAAAGAAATGAATTCCCATAACCTATACTGCCTTGTCCCGGCTTATAAAAAGTTCAGGGACAAGGATGGGACACTAGGTGAAGTTAATATTGGGAATTCACAGTTAGTAAACATAAGTATAATAATATGAAGCTAAGAAGACAAGAGGGTATGCAAAAGTATATAATATAATATTATGTTTAGTATTATAAATGTTGGAACACCAGCGCCTCCTGCAGTTGAGCACCAATAACTGTAATATAACCTTTATAAGGTGAAGAGGTAAAGGGATCGTTACGCTTGCACTTCAAATTACTATTTATAGCTACGTTAATTTGTCTGTTTACAATTAACCCACTTCAGTGAGACCGGGAACCGTTTTACAACGTTTTGTCTCAATGTACGTGTTCTGCTAGACCTAACGCATAGAACCTCTGAGGAACTAATACGATTCTAACGGAACACGTTCCCTAAGCATTAAATAAATGTCTTACTCAAGCCTATGACAGAGTACTGCGAAGTCCATCTGTTATTGAGGAAGACAAGTATCGGATAGTTCTAATCGCGTACTTGTGTGAAAGACACCTTTACGGCGGTATAGCCCCTTTTTACTAAGATAATATAAAACTAGCACAAGCGCACCGTAGACTCAATCTCTAGCAGAATACATTACGATCGAACCTGGTGAACGCCGAAGTGGTGGTTCGTCACTTCTCATTTCGTTAATCTGCCCCATTAGAGGATGCGTTGCGGCATTTAAGCGGCTTGCGTCCCAATAGCGTGTCTCAATAAATAGTGTCGATTTAGTAATAGGCCTACCAGTGGCCGGGTAGAGTTTTAATGAGACACGGTCCCTAACGTTCTTTGAACGACTACCAATTCAGTTTGGGGTACTTGGTGAAGCCTACCCCCTCTCCCAGAAATGTACGTCAACAAGCCTCACGCAAAGTATTCTGTGGCGAGACCTTTTTGGATACAGATATCATCACTAACATTTGGTTGTTTTATAATGCAATTGCACATTGGCTTTAAAGCCTAGTTCAGCTTTAAATGAGCTGCGAGTATTTATGGTTCTGCCTTCCAAATGTAGTGTGTCAGCTCAAGATCAAGAGTCGTCAAAGGTCAGGAGCATTAATGCTCAGTGTCAAGTATGGTGGAAGGCTTTCGCCATTTCCCTATAACCAAAAGCAAGTGACTACTCTGCCAAGGGGTGGATTAGGATATGGACACGTAATACACGGGAATGTAGCGTTAATTATAAAATACGGTACTAAATAATAGTTATTTCGCCATTCTGGAATAAACGATCATTAATAGCTAGTCAGCCATATCACCTAACTGTTACCTACAAATCAGCTTGCAAGAACAATCACAATGGTGTAGGTCAATGAATGTAGAAGTACAATATACATGCTACTACTAAATAAAACAGTTAATTAAAGTTGACACTTACCAATTCCTTAGATAGGATCAGATTACAACACACTTACAAAATACAACACGTACCAGCTTCGCCTCAGACACCGCTCCTCGATCGTGACTCGTCTCCGATGCACCTCAAAACTAACTCTAGCTTAGACTACGTCGTTCGCTACCTAACGTGTTTCACGATTCACGATCAACTTAATAGGTTATGCTTGGTCCCTTAAGACAGCCCACAGACATCACCCCTTGGTATTCACCAAGACTCCTAACTTAACTCGCCTGGACTATCACGTCTGTAGCCTATCGCGACTCAAAACCCACTGCCTCTCTTCATTCCTCGGTCCCCTAAAAATCCTAAAAACACCACGTTTGGCCCATCTTCCCACACTTTTGCAGAATAGTTTAATGGCTGTTTTTTGTACAATTTCTCAATTGTTTTAAAAGGGTCCGTTTGAATTGTCGGAGCCCAACTTAATCGTTAACAGATGCTGACTCTGGTATTGTGAGTCGAGATTAGAAATTGGATATTTTACTATTTCTTTAGAATTCGGTGAAATATTACATTCGACCTTTTCGTTCTTTGTTTCCCATTAAATAGAGAATTTATGTGTTTCTAAGTTGAGTTGAACCATGTGCTGGTTTTAAAATAATTATAATATTTTGTTATTAAAATAGGAGCAAATGACAGACAGTCACACGACGTTTAAATATTCTATTCTATTTTGCACACTGATGTAGAAGCTGTTACGTGATTTATTAGCGAGACTATCTCGATCTGTACCTACCAGACAAAGATTTATTATAAGAGGATTTTCTGTTCCTGGAGAAATGTGAAAGATATCGCGTTTCCGACTTATTTTGCATCAGCTGAGATATTAAGACCAGGCTTTCTAAAAACAATTTCCACGCAAACTCCGCCCCCATGCACCCCGCCACTCCACTATGTGCTAAACGCTAACACAAAAGTAATAAAGTTGAATATTGCGTGCGCTCTTTGGTCGTGTTCGAGCACGGAACTAAATGTCGTAAGTCTCAATTCTTATTTCGTTTATAACTAAAGTAATAATTGATCTAGAGAAAAAATACCTTATATTTGGATAATAAACTATATTTGCTTACTGTCAATAATTATTTTAGACATAAAAGCCGAGTAATCTTGTTTTGTTTCAAATTATCTTTAAAAATACATGATATTATACGAATAAAAAATGAATCGAGCGAAAATGTTCCAATTACGTAACTGTCTCAAATCACTTTTTTATTACCTATCCGGTATGTAATACATTAACTTTTAATTAATTATTTACAAAATAAAAATAGATATTATATACTAACTTAACTAGAACTATTTACAAACTAAAATATAGCGTCAAAAAATTCATCCGCATCGCTGTCGACTGGTAATGTACCCAAGAGACTGGCCGCATTGCCACGTTGTATGGCAATGCTTAGCCTCTGGCCAAGGTAAAAACCAGCCCTTGGGTCACGGGAAGTGTCAATGAGCCGTTTTGAGATGTCACGGAAGAGGCCATGGGCACTCGGACCCCACGGCCCGAGGGTTTCAACCCCAAACGGCTCGAAAGTATAGTTACCAATGAGGTTGTTATACTTACGCCGCTTGAGGTTTTCTGCAGCCGCAGCAGCAGCACCAGCACAGCACGCAGAGCTAGGAAGATGGGATGGCGCAAGAGTGTCGACACAGGTTGCGTCCCACACTAAAGGCCTACCCACCTTCCATGGAAATAAGGACATGCCGTCCGGTCTCTTGCCATCGTCGCGTGCCAGGCCATTGGGTTCTAATACAGCTGGAACGCCGGCGGTGACAAGAGCTCGTCGGATGATGTCGTTGATGTTTGCGTGCCGCGCTAAGCGGCCTGCACTTCGGCTGCAAGACAGGCCGTGATGGCCGAGACTGTTGACAACTTCGCCACAGTGACAGCGATGAGGAGAACAACATGGAGCTTCTAGTCGTAGGGAAGCAGCGAGGCGGAAAGTGGTGTCGTCGAGCAAAGTGCCTATATTCGACGACGGTAGTGCATGAAGCCACAGACCCGATTCCCACTTACTCACAGCCAGCAGGCGCGCACGCTCAGCAGTAGTAGTAGACGTGTTGAGTAAATTGTTCTGTACTACTCTGCAGAGCGGCTAATCCCACCGCCTTTGAGAAGATGGATAATCGGGTAGATCAGAGTTCGGGCAAGCGATTCTCCAGACATTCATAGCCTCAGTGAAGCACGGCACATCAAAATTAATCAGTGTGGAGGCTAGAATTTTCCTGATTAATTTCTCAGTGCCATGGACCGAGGATATGAAAGCCGGTAGACTAATACTCGAAATTTTGCGGACGCCGAGGCCTCCCATACGAATGGGAAGAGTAGCTTGTGCCCAAGCTCGGTCGTCCATGGCCACATTTAAAATTGAAGTTAATGTGTGTCGGATAATTTGGTCCATTTTTTCTAAAAGGTGAGTGTGCTTCCATAAATGGGAAGCGCGAAGAAAATAAGTTAATTTAGGGCCGAAACAGCAGTAACGAATAAGGGTGATGGCCGAATGCATATTAATTTGTAACAATCTTTCCGAAACGTTGCTGAAATTTTGTATTTTTTCCTCAATAACAGCGGGAAAGGAATTTTCAAAGATTGGGGACCTAAGGAGGCGAAGAGAGCTGTTTTCAATAATTTTGATTTCTGGAGCTATTTCGTTAAATTTGGGAAGTGTCAGTTGTCTGTCGGTACTGTCCGATAAGTATAGTTCACATTTCGAAAGGTTGAGATCAAGGCCAATGGAATGAAGTTCGTTTTTTAAGTATTTTAGGTCATTTAAAACAGTTTCTACATCGCCGCCCAAGGTTCCATCATCAAGATACCAGACATTAAATTTGGAATTTAGCTGTCGAATTATTGGATGAATGGCTAAACTAAAAATCACTGGCCCGAGGGGGTCGCCTTGTTGACAGCCAACAGCAGATTCCAAAAGGTTGTCCCGATACAGTAATTTAGAAGGGTGTCTGTAACATTGCCAAAGGAAACTATAAATTTGGGGTATTTCTTTTTTAGTTTCTGCCAGCAAGGTGTCCCTATTCACTGAATTGAAGGCATTCTTTATGGCAACCTTCAGGATGACCTCTCCTTTGCCAGAATTTAGGTAGGTCGATAAGGCGTGTACGGCAGCCTCACAGCCCCCTTTGGAGCCGTAACCTAGCTGCAGGGGCTGAAATTTTTCCGAAACCGCCTCACCATAAAATTTACAACAAATCTTAGCTGCCATACGACGGTATGTGGTTCCCACGGCAATAGGACGAATGCCGCCATCCCTCTTGCGCAGGGCACATAGATTGGCCCCGTACAGGACGTCGATGACGGCCTCGTTCACCTTGCCGGAGAGCATAAGGTTAATCAGAGCCGTAAGCTCCTTCAAGAGCAACTCACCAGCTTCCCCGGCGCCTGAACAAATAAGGTCCTTTAGGTGCTGAGGACTCAGACCGTCGAGGCCACCAGCGGAGCCGCTCCGGAAGGAACAAACGGCTGTGATCAACTCTCGACCTGTAATTGTGAGGGAGTGATTATCCGGATTTGGGGGGTCGGGAAAAGAAAGGCCATCCACTGGGGCAGGGTGTTTGCTCTCCAGAGCTGCGAGTGTTTCTGGAGAACACGGTGCCACCACATCACTACTAAAAAGAATCCTGGCTGCTCCGCTAATGTCACCTTCCCCTAGCTTCGATTCTACCAAATGGGATATACCTCTTGAAGAGGTATATCTCTGTGTCGGTAATTTGGAATCCAAATTTTGAGCCGAAATATTACAATTTTGTTTAATTTGTGCGGTTAATGTTTTTTTGGTTATCAAATTTTTTTGTACATGTAGAATTCTGTAAGGAAAGGTGAGCAGCTGTTCCCAAGCACTTTGCGAGTTCTCCCGGGCGGCAAGACGGACGCAACTTGCAAGATGTTGCGCCTCAAGAGGTCTAGCGCCGCGGGGAACTCGCTTCAAAACAGGTACAGAGTTTTTGAATTTAGATAGGATTTGCCAAAACGGGTCAAAAGTGGATGTAGCTGGTGTGGCTGTTGAGACAGGGTCTGAAGAGAGTGTATTTGGAGGTTTGTGCACCTTTCCAATATGCACATTCAGACCCCGCTTACCTTTAAAAAACCGTGCCTGGGTGCACAGCGGACATCTCTCCAGTGATGTCGAAGGTAGACATGCACTACCACTATCATCCACCACGTCGCTGCTGCCACTAAGCATTAATTTATTTTACTTAGGTATATGTTAAACTTAATAAAAATAATAACAAACTAAACCTATAAAAAACACTGAAACAAACGTCTATGTGTGACACCAAATGACAGTATATGTATGACAATGACAGGGGCTGTAGTGGGAGCGACGCAATCGCGCTGGCGGGCTAGGGCGCCGCGCCGCTGATGCATTTCGGCGCAGCCCTGGCAACCGTTTTCCGATGACCGACGGACTGGCGTCGCGTCCTCACTGTCGTGTTGAGAATTTGGGAATGGAATTCCAGGCCAGATTTTTTTTTGTAAGCTTAGAATTTTCGACTCGAGCCCAAATGGGACTGTCGTCTGTCAGTTTAGATGATTAAAATCCGTTTTTCGTATCGTTGGTTTAAAGGTAAAACTCACTAAGTGACATTTTTGGTAAAAATCACTTTTTTTCATTTTCGTCACTAATTTGGCATATTATATTATTTAAAACTCTTCAAGTTGCCGTTTTATAGCCTGATATTGCCGAGTTTTACGAAGACGAGAATTAAATAAAATAGAACAATCCGTGTATTTTTTCCCTGTTGACAGTTCAGTAAATAATTGCCGAAACTGTCTTATATTTTCAAAGAAAAAGATCCAATAAATCATATTTTAAAGTTCCATTTTGATTGTATGCGTAACTTTATCAGAATATTAATGCAAATTGACATACAATTTAGGGAGCCTCCTCTTAATCAAGTCTCTTATTGAAGGGAATACTTCATATACCACGAACATAGTTTATGAAAGGCCTTAAAAGTTGTTGTAGGATAAACCCAAGCTACTTTTCATCTCGAACTACTTAAACAAGCTTCCGTTATTTATGGGAAGAATACTTATATAAGAGCAAACTTCAGCAGCTTAAACTCTTTGACGTAAAGCCGTTTAAAAGGAAGTATGAAGTTGGCTAGTTCGGAATAAAAATGTGGATTTAGTTGGACAATCAAGTTAAAAAACGAGGCTGATATTTCTGAGGAGACATTGGGTAGCTCTGTGCATACTGAAATAAGTCGGTAATTTCGTCTTTAAACGTGCAAGCGACGAACTCGGAGGCTATTCTCAACGTTGCCGTCTCGACATAAAAATAAAATAGTAGTATTTAGTAAGCCATTGAATTTTTAAGACAATTTGTGCTTTTACGTTTTTTCGTGCAAAAAGAGCAAAAAGCTTTTTGAATGTCAATGAATTTGCTGCGTTAACGAGTAGGTATTGCTACTTATGTAAATTGTTGTAGGTTGCTGTACCAATGTACGAAAACGTTTGGTAAATGTGTGGTAATTGAACGTTGACCCATTTCGCTACATTTTTCATTCAAATTAGCGCTCGCTATACTCCATTGGTTTAAGGTAAACAAATCGTAAAAACGGTTTTTATAGATGACACTTTCTTGTTTAATAAAAATACGATAGAACCAAATTAAATTTATTTTAGATTTTTACAATAGTTTCCTCTTTTATTAATGTATGTTAAACTTTATCATTTATTCTTAAATTAATCATCGTAGACTAACTGCTTGAGCACAATTAAATAAACATACTTACTACATATTTATAATTATAACAAAATATTTTGTAATCTGTCTATTGTAAAGAGCCCAAACTCCAAACGTCAACGAATTATAACTTTGCTAAATTGAAGAGTACAACTGTGACGTAGCATGACAACTGAAGTGACAGGTATTACGTTTAGTCGGTTACTTGACAGCTGTCTCGTCACGTGGTTTCTTTTGTTTACCTTTATTTAACTACTTAAACCTATGGAGTATATAGGTGAAAAGACATTAAGCAGAATTGGATATACCGCATGAACTGACTTTTAGCACGACACGTTTTTCCTCGAAAAAGGAATAAAAGTTCACGATAAACAATAAATAAGTATATAGAGGTTCTATATTGTCTATGCTTGATCTTGGCTTCATGCCAGTGTCCGTTTTTGTATCAACATTGAGGCGATTAAGTGTTGCCCTTTTTATCTCTTTACAAGTCAAGTCTATATAAAACCCTCGTTTAACACCCTATGTTCTATTTTAACAGTCTGAATAGGGACCTAGGTCTAATGTTAAAATCTGTCACTATTCAATAGGTCGAATGAGCGTTTGGGGGTCCAGACACTTTTAGTAATAATGTTATTAATATTAATGTCATTCATTCCAATATTGTCGTAAAACCATTAAAGTATTGATCTACACCCATGCTATAAAACCTCTATAAAAGTTTCTGAAACAGTTAGCTTATTGGCAACATTATAACAGCCAGTGTCATAATGAGTGTTATAATGTTGTACTAAATTTCATTATGCAACTCGTTTCAATGTTCAAACGGGGGACAGCAGCACCCGCTGCACGCATGTGTGTGTGTGATGTGCTGCTGCTGGCGACACTCGCACAAGTACTCGTAGGTAGTAGTACTGGGGGACAGCAGCACCCGCTGCACGCATGTGTGTGTGATGTGCTGCTGCAGGCGATATACATACGTGGACTTGTACTAAATTTCGTGGGAATTTCTTTATTCTTGATCTTGAATTACAAACACCCAATGGTTTCAGAAACTTTTATAGAGGATTCATATCACGGGTGTAGATAAAGTCTTGTATGCAACTGTTATAATTAGGTATTATACAACAGTTGCATAAATAACTATTAGATCACATCATCATTCCAACCACCATACTGTCAAGTAGTAACGACATTACTTGAATGTTTTTATTATTACTTATTTATTTCTAAAAAACTTAACCTATTACATTTTAGTTTTAGCCTCACAACGAAAACCTCTCAGGGTTTATCTGTGTACGGCGAGCCGTTCAAGAAAAAATTTTTTTTTTACATAAATGATTCTTACATACTACAATGATGATATACCTATTATAAAATCTACATATACATCTACAACAATATTACAAAGAGGAAAGATTTGTATTCCTGTATGTAAAGAATAAACTTAAAAACTACTGGACCGATTTGAAAAATTATGTTGCCGTTAGAAAGCTACATTATCACTGAGTAACATAGGCTATAATTTATAAAGATATCACGCGGCCGAAGCCGCTGGTGGAAGCTAGTGATACAATAATTTTAAAATGATGATAATAATTTGTGAGTACATTAATACATACATTAAGAGAAATTTTGTGGGTACATTAATATATACATTAAGGAAACGTTATGATTTGTACTTATAACTTTTCGAATGTAATGTCATTATTACTGATAGCGTCTGATCCCCTAATAGTTGTCAAAAAAACTGGATAATATTCATCCAACTTCGGTAATGTATCATATTCCTGTTTGCCAACCAGCTTTGAAGTCAAAACGAAAGAATAAAAAGACGTTCCCAAATAAATACAATTTGTATTTTCAGTTGTAAGCACAATAGGAAAATCTCTACTGATGTACAGATAACAAATAACAGTAGATAATGGCAACAGATTTCTTGTTTATTCGCCGGTTTCACTATCGCATAAAGGAAAAATATCACAGGGAAATATTGGGTTCAGTAACATCAAATACGATTTTATATGTCTTGCGGTTTGAGAATATGCCCCCACCGCTGACAAAGCATTCATTTGCTCAATTTACTGAAGACTTTCGTTCAATAAACCTACTTCGAAAGAAACTTATAGGATTTTTCTCCATGTTCCTTTTTGCCTTAACCATTTAGAATTCCGTAAATAAATTAGTGGAACTAATCAATATTCTGGTCGGCCTTCCGTCTCTTGCAAACATGTAGATAGGGATATTAAGGGGACTTCGTTTTGCATTAAAATAGGATTCCTTTTAGAAGCTTGTAACGTTTTGTGTGTTTTAGCATAACAAGCACAGCGAAAGCACTTTATCGATCGACATTACATAAAATATACAGTCTATATATACATTTGCCTGTTTAGGACATGCAAGTTAATTTTACATTAAGTAATACCCAATAGGTACTTATTTTAATAAAATCTACAAAATATACAATCAATCTGCCTAGCTTTTTCCCAACTATGTTGGGGTCGGCTTGCAGTCTAACCGGATACAGCTGAATAACAGTATTTTACATGGAGCGATTGCCTATCTGACCTCCACAACCCAGTAACCGGGTAATACGATACCCCTTGGTAAGACTGATTGTCAGACTTTTGGGTTTCTGACGACCCGTAACGACAGTCAAAGATTCACGAATGATAGCCGAGACCAACGGCTTAACGTGCTTTCCGAGGTACGGAGGAGTCTCGGTATGTAAAGATGGTCACCCATCCACGGACCAACCCCGGCAAGCGTAGCTTAACCTGATGGATTTTTAAAGGTATAAGGAACAGGGTGTAAAGTTCACTCATCCTCTTTAGAAAGGGTAGGATCCTCCGACCAGACGGGTGTCGTGTCTGGCGGGCAACTGCCCCTAATATCTACAAAATAGTTAAAAACACATTACGTTTACGCACATATCGAAACCATAGAAACCACATTTTTTTTTTTCTATAAGTTACATTGTTTAAAATTAAAATAAATATATACACATACTACAAATCTATAGGAACCTTAATTTTTTTATTTCTCTTTAGGTTACATAAATTCTAGTAAAGTATAACAACTATTTTCTATCATCCATTTGGGATCTTGGAAGAAGACTTTAAAATATTGAATATTGATGAAATTAGTGTAATACTTCATAATATCTACAGGCAGCGCAAAGGTGCGAAAAATGCTAAGGAACACAAATAATAATTTTCAAGTCGCGCTAAATAACTCACAAGAACGCCTTTTTCCTAGACAACGATTTCATTTCAAGACTTAAATCTCGAGAATGGCAGCGATGGCCGACGAGCCCGGGCTACGAGGATCGCGTTCATTCCGGCTGAACGATCCGCCTAGGAATGCCTGCGATGTCTGAAGTTTCACCAAGTCCCAGACTTTTCCTATATACCCGTAGAACTTAGGAGGTACTTAAGTGATCTAGCCAACAATCCAGTCACTATAACTTCATTTCATTAGTTGAGCGTCCTTTGTTTTGTTTTGGGTAACAGCATAGACGGGTAACAGGAAGGAAATAATTATGTGAGGAATGAGGATTGGTGTCCTTCAACTTGCGCTTATAACATCCACTTTTCAGCCCATATAAATCTCCTCAAAAATATAAAAATTTACTTCTTCATCATATCTAACCACTTACTTAAAAAAATTACAATAAAAAAACATTGGTCCGTAACCTTATCTAAATAAAGAGCATAATCGCGTTAAAAAAATACTTCCGAAACCTTTTAAGTAAAAATACTTGCATAGAACATTGATCCGTAATATAATATATATAAAGAGCACAATCGCGTTTACAAAATGAGGTGTCGTCATGGTGTCGCGAAATCCATGGTTTACTCACAACTCAAAAATGCCCAACGCGCCTTAAGAAGATTTCACTTAAAAAAAAAAGTTTGAGTAAGTAATTATTCACGTAAGTCAAGTAATATTTTTGTAAGTTGATGAGATTTTTAGGTATTCTATCCTCAGTAGGCAAGTAGGCTTAAAGATAATTAGTAATTTGATGAGTCTCGTTTAGGTTAAAATGTTAACTAATTAAAACTAAGCTTGATAAACACCATTTAGCCTTCTAGTCCTAATCCCTAAAACTAAACAAGTCTAAAGTAAATATAACTACACCGGCTGTTATATTGGTTTTGTGTTCACTCAGTATGCAAAACGGGATTGAAATGTTCTGAACTAGAAACCTACAGTTAAACCAGAAAAGATGTGCGCTTCGGTAATCTTCTTGTCTCCAAATTAGCACGTACGTCGCACCACTGAGTGGTCACTCTGTGGCGCAACGTTCGTCAAAAGTTAGAAGCTTTGCCTCTGCGAGGAACTGCTGCAGAGGCAAACTTTTGATGTGCCGCGCTTTTAGTAGATACCTATCATTGCGTTTTCTCTTGGGCGACAGATGGTCATCTGTTTGCATAGAGCTGTTAATCTATAATTTTGTAATCATGGTAAAATAAAATAGGCAAGTTGTAATCCGAAGATAGACGATAATTCCCGAAGCGCATACTTTTCCAAGAAGATCTGTATTACTATTTACATAGGAACATAGGACGATACAATCGTCCTTTGAGGAGTTCTACTAGTAGTGAGTATTAAATTGAATAGTGGGAGCGCCACTCAAGGGCTGGAATCGGGGACGGCTCGCTAGCGATGCGGGTCTTTTTCCTCTACATTAAATATTACATTTTCAGTAGGTACCGATTTCTTTGAACTTTCTGAAATGTAGGTACCTATTTCATATTACTGCCTCGTAGGTCATGATTGCTGAGCAGGAGGTTCTCGGCTCGATCTGCAGGTCAGGAAATGTGTTATTGGGAATTTCTCAGTACCGCCCCGGACTATAGCAGGCAGAACGTCTGTATATACGGAATACCTCTGCCTATTCGACAAGGTAATACATAAGGCGTTGTTATGTTATATACATACTATTTTAGATCAATTAATCGATAGCAGATTGTTCACCGAACCGTCTCTAGATGGTTTTCAGTCTGACGAAGCAATCTTCAAGGATCAAAGGTGTCCTGTCCTCAGCACAGGATAGGGGCTGTATCAGCTGTAAACGAGCTGATTGACCGAATAGATTACTACCTAGATAAATTAACTGAATGCTTAAACCTCTGGTTCTCCCAACTGAATATTCCGTTATTCAAATAACTGAATTAATTTTGCAAAAAGTTAGAAGGACTCCTACGTTTAGTTTTGGATGGAGTTTGATATCATTTCTAAAGTGAACTATTTTGAATGAAGGTAAATATTAATGTTAGAACTAATATTTACCTACCTTCATTCGAAATAGTTCACTTTATTTCCATCGTTCAGAAAGGGCTAACAGTGGAATTAGCTAGATGTAATTCTAAGTTGATCTGATTAATGGTGATGAAAATTCTTTGGTGTCAGAAATGAATGAATAATTACGGAATAGGTAGGTTCATTTAATGGATTATCAATGTTACTTTAAGTACTTCTTTTTTTCGTGTGGTTAGTGACTAACCTAGTTTCAGAGTTTTAAAGCCGCCTATGGGCCTCTGACTTGGCTTCTCTGAAATATCTCAGGCATGCCGCTTTCCTCACGATGTTTTCCTTCACCGTTTTTGAAGCAAGTGATAATTATACAATACGCACCTGAATTCAAAAAATCAGAGTTGCGTGTATACTTCAGGTACTAAGTAGGTATACATAATATCTACAAAAAATTGGTTTTATTAGATAAAATATTTCGAATTCAATTTCAGAACAAATAATTTTGATATTCTAACTAAATTAACCACTTAAAATTTAAGATGTCAAATAAGCTTAAACAGCTTAAAATGTTCCCACTGCTGGGACACAAGCCTTTTTTCGGTGAGAGGGAGTGGGCTGTAGGCTGTAATCCACCACGCGAGTCCAGTGCGGGTAGTTAGATGTCACATGACTTCGAATTTTCGGTTCTAGAACATGCCGGTGTCCTCACGATGTTTTCCCTCACCGTTTTGAGAGCAGTGGTGATGAAATAATTTACACAAAGTAAAGCGCTTGTCAGGGTTCGAACCTATGACCTACAACTCGTAAATTGCGACTGTTACCACTGAGCCACCACTGCTCTGGTGTCAAATACGAGCTTTAAATTAAATCGAGGGAGACAAAAGCTCTTTTGTGGCACAAATTTATTATAGAACTGAGTGACGAAATCCCAGAATTTCCCCATTTTCTGTTATTCACAACTTCAGAATGAATTTCCCTTGAACACTGGAAGGCTTTCAAAACGCATTTATTTAATACTTTTGAGTTAATTCAATGATAAATTACTTATTATTAACTTAATCTGTACCTACCAACGTAATTAACTCAATTACGTAATATTGAAGAATTGTTCTGTGATATTAATAGAATATTATAATAACAGCAGCGGTGGCCCAGTGCAGCAGTGGTAACGCCCTTGACTTACGAGTTGTAGGTCGTGCGTTCGAAACTAGGCAGGCGCTTAACTTTGTGTAAATAATTTCATCACCACTGCTCTCAAAACGGTGAAGGAAAACATCGTGAGGAAACCAGCATGTCCTAGAACCAAAAATTCGAAGACATATAACATCTTGTACCAATTTGTACTGGCTTGCGTGACTTAGCGTGGTCAGAATCTAAATGATTTTAGACACAAGAACAGGAACCAATCATCCCATCATCATCATCAGCCTATAGCAGTCCACTGCTGGACATAGGCCTCTCCAATTGCACGCCATTCAGCTCGATTCTCGGCAACTCTCATCCAGCTGCTACCAGCCACCCTTCGAAGATCGTCACTCCACCTAGCCTGAGGGCGTCCTACCTTACGTTTGCCAATTCGCGGTCTCCACTCAAGAACACGTGTACCCCAACGATCATCGGTTCTACGGCTGATATGGCCGGCCCACTGCCACTTCAGCTTGCTAATTCTGTGAGCTATGTCGATAACTTTGGTTCTCTGCCGGATCACTTCGTTCCGGATTCGATCCCTCAGAGAGACTCCAAGCATAGCCCGCTCCATGGCTCGCTGAGCAACCTTAAATTTATGAACCAGCCGTACAGTGAGTGTCCACGTTTCGGCTCCGTAGGTCATAACAGGCAGGACGCACTGATTGAAGACCTTCGTCTTTAGGCTCTGTGGAATACGCGACGAGAAGACTCGACGAAGTTTTCCAAATGCTGCCCAGCCCAGCTGAATTCTTCTGTTAGCCTCCCTCTCAAAGTTGTTCTTACCAAACTGCAGAGTTTGCCCGAGGTAAACGTATTCTCGAACAACCTCGAGAGTACCGCCATTGACAGCAATCGGCCCCGGAGTGACGTGTTCGTTGAACATAACCAATCATCCCAAAAAACCCAAAATATTAAAACTATCTCCACTTAAACCCTCAAGACCGCAAAATTAAAAATTTACCTCTTGCTACTAACAAAATATGAAGCGATATTACAAGCAAGTGCTTAATGAAAGTTACTGAACACTGCATCATGCAGCTCGGTGCTGGTATAAAAACCACAATGGTCCATAAATAACGAGGGTTGTTGCCAGGCAACACCGCAACAAGCCATTCCCTTTAGTTATCTCTTACAATATCCGAGGAACAACTTGCTTGTAAAGGTTTTTTAACGTAATTTACAAGTTTTGTTATTTTTGCTATATTTGACACTAGTTCTATGGCAACATGTCAAAACATCGAGATGTATGTAGGTACTGAATCTGCCTATGTTAAATATAAATGTAGATATTATAGGTAAACGCTTTAAATGCTGATAAATACAGCATCAAAATCCATCGTGACATTTAGAAGGGCTTAGCCCACCACGTTCGCACGGACGTAATAAAATCGCGGCGATTTTTTTTCGTGCACTGAATTTTCTTAGCGCCGAGAGTTGAAAATCCAACATTGTGTTTTTTCAACGCGCTGGGACGAGAGTGCGTCCCAACGCGTTAGATTCTCAACGCTCGGCTTAACACCGAGAGTTGAAAATCCAGTGCGCGATAAAATCCCGCCGCGATATTTTTACGTCCGTGCGAACGTCGGCTAAGCGGTTAGATACAGACAGACACGAAAAATGACTGTTATATATTAGGTATGACGGAGAGGGTCCGTGTCTCTCATTATTAACAGCCATATTTTAACTACTGTGGGCGTACTATGGGTAGTGTTGGTTATTGCGCAATAGAAAAACTGTTTGCAGTTCAGATCAAATTATAATTTACGATCAAATAAATCACACTAGCAATTCATACACTGTAGGTACACGACACAACTACAAGGAACACGCGACAGTTTCTAAACGTGTTCACTGCTTGACCGCCACCGACCAACTCAACTTATCTCTGGTTGAGCGTTATGATTTAGACTCTGTCGAGCGCCGCTAGGCGGCGCTTGCGCCCCGATTAGTCAAATCAGTGACGTATTTCCGACAGGTATATGATTTTTTGAGTTATTTCTGTAAGTGTTCGTTTTTAACGTTATCTGAATATTGATTTACATATTGGGGTGGGTATATAAAAGAGCCGGAGAGAAATTATTTGGACCTACCGGCAAATAAATAAATCTTATAAGTTGGTAAACTAGACAGGCTCCTGACTGAGGGCAGGTATTTCTTATTAAAATATCTACCTTTTCCAACGAAAATAATCTGCTAGGATATATGCACACAAACGAGTTACTTGATTTAAGAATCGTCAGACTACGAGTGATGAATGCAAAAATAAAATAAATTAAATCGTTGTGGACGTATTTGCTTTGTTACATTATTAAATGCAAGAAGTCCGCAGAATGTTTTATCACCTTATTCTATGCACGGAGTGCAGCCACAGTAATTAAATATTAAATAGGGTTAAAATTAGCATTGAAGCCACCATCCACCAAATACGAAAACGATGAAACGCTTGCAAAATAACTGTTTGGTTATGTTTGCTATTGAACTCTCACATTTTACATTTCAAAGGGTTTTTTTTTAATTTTAAGATAAATAATTAATTCTTTTTTTTACTATTCTCCAATAATGAAACGCTTGCAAAATAACTTTTTGGTTATGTTTGCCATTGAACTCTCACATTTTACATTTCAGAGATTTTTCATTTTAAAATAAATTATTAATATTTTTTTACTATTCTCCAATAAAAACACAGCCTTGTAATTTTTTTTAAATGTGAGTGTTCAACGGAATCATTCGCTATGGTAATGGTCAATGGACGTAAAACATCATGTGTATTATGGTCTTTTTAACACATATTATGTATCTTGGGTATTCACTATTCGTGCACAAAATATTAATAATATAAACGATTATCGAGCACATAAACATGGTTCACTAAAGTTTCACCAAAACACCATTGACAAATTTTTAGTTTACAACCAACGTTTATATAATAAATATATTAATTTAATTGTATAGCTGCATTTAGCCAGCCAGTATGTACTTTCAGCACGTTTTATTTATCGTTTGTATAATTATAATTCGTACAATTCGTGCTTGTTCCAAATTCAAAATGTTTTTATTCACTCAGTGAGTAAAAGAGAGTTTTATTCACTGTTATCGATGAATAAAATGCCCTTTTTCGAGTGGCAATGATAATTCTTTTTTCTGTTAGCACAAGTCATTTCGGACATTAAAAAAAAAAAAAATTAAGTATTCACTATTTATTGCGTTTCATTTTTAGGATTTTGCGTAATGCAAAATGTAAAACTTTTTTATTCCAAACGTTGTTTTATAAGATAACATGAATAAAAAATATTTTGTTGTCAAATAATACGTTATTAAAAAAAAGTTTATAGAATAATTATTTTCTTAAGTGAATTATTTGGCAAACTTACTGTTGTATAATGATGAAATAACAACTCTTATTTTTGCAAATCGTTACTTGTCAAGTGATTTTTTTAAAATAAATTTTTGGTGAAATGACTGGACACCCATAAACATGCTTTGAAAAATAAGTACTTAGTTAGATTTCGTTTCATGTATCAGGATTGGATTGTTGGCTTTCAGGAAAGCCAACAATAACCTCACCGCAAACTAATATTAACATGTCAGTGATAGGTACCTACACATACTCGTAGAAGGGACACATCATAAAACACTAAAATCCAGGTATAAAGCTAAAAGTAAATCTACCTCCTGCGAGTTGTATAAACAACACACTCGTGTTACAGGAATGCAATTATTCATGGTCCCCACGGGACCAGTCGCCGACAAACTGTGTACTGTGTACTACACTAACTATTATAATAATCTCATGTTAAGCTGCTTTGTACTAAAATAATTAGTGTCTAGCCATTGTCTGATATTCAGTTAATGATAAGAGAGACGTGCTTAAAATTTTGTTTGAACTACTCGCTATATTTCTATGTAGAGACAGGAAAATTAATGATTAAGGAAATTGACTATAAACTTAAATAGTCCGTATTTTAAAATCACAACTGTCATTTTTGACAGTTGTAACACCATAACACGGCAAACCGAGCTAGTGTTCGCACCACTACGACAGTCTGGCGGAAAATTGTGAAACAAATTTTTTGTGAAGTGATAATTTCTTTAGGCGCGTTGGGCATTTTTGAGATGGGAAAAAACAATTGAACTCGCGACACCGTTACCGACACTTCATTTTTGTAAACGCGATTGTGCTCTTTGTTTATATTACGTTACGGATCAACGTTCTATGCAAGTATTTTTACTTTGAAGGTTTTGGAAGTACCTATTTTTTTTATTGTTTAAATTTTTACTTCTGTCGGCACTCGCGGAGTGCCACTGCTTTTATTTTAATGGAATTCGATGCAATGACATGGACACTAGCACCGTGTCTATCGGACTTGAGTGGTGGCGCGGACTCTTCCTCAATTTGCCGTCTATGTGTCAGTTTGCTTAAAAAATAAATTCCCTAGCAATACCAACAGGTTCATTTAAATTGCACATTTTATTATTTTTCGATTAGGTATTACCTACCACCAATTTGAATGAAAATCACAGTATCAAAAAGGTGACACGCGCTAGTTAGGTATGTGTGAAAGGAATTTGTTTGAAAATTGCTTAACATTTTCACTCACCACGTTATTCCCGTCCCTTCCCACGTTTTATATAGGTATCTGCCTAGCCTTTTCTCAACTAAATTGGGGTTGGCTTCCAGTCTAACTGGATGCAGCTGAAATCAGTATTTTACATGGAGCGACTGCCTATCTGACCTCCACAAACCAGTACCTGTATAATAAGATATACCTTGGTAAGACTGGTTGTCAGACTTTTGGGTTTCTGACGACCCGTAACGACTGTCAAAGATTCACGAATGATAGCCGGGACCAACGGCTTAACGTGCTTTCCGAGGCACGGAGGGGTCTCGGTATGTAAAGATGGTCACTCATCCACGGACCAACCCCGGCAAGTATAGCTTAACCTGATGGATCGACCCGTGCGGCTGTTATTACTTAGCCACGAGCTCCGCCGTCCCTTTCCACGTAATTATTTTCAAATATAGTGAAAATGATCTGTTTGTTCAAGCCATTTCTTTGCCTTTGTTTTCTAATTTAAATACTGGAAATGGCACCCTAATTGAATCGAGAAGCAATATCAAACAATTAGGAAAAGTTTTTGAGTTTGTTTTCTGTCTGAAATACTGAAAATGACATGCCAAGCCGTATTTCCGTTGAAAAGACGCGTTTAAAACATCGCGTATTTTAATAGAAAGCTTAATTAATTAATTCATTTAAACTTTTCTCACTCAAAAAGGTCAAAAGCAGACTAATAAGAGGATAAGATAATAATACATAAAAACAAGACAAATAAACAAGAACTACGACGTAGGGATGTTAAAAAATAATCGATTTTTATTTAAATCGATTATTATTTTCTTATAATCGATTTTAATTATAGATTTTTATAGTAATATTAATCGATTTTTAGTAAATCGATTATATAAATTACTCAGCTCGTATCTAATAGATATTTAAGTTTAGTTTTTGAGAATATAGAGTACCTAGTCGTTTAGTTTTTTTATTTCTCATTTTAGGTATTTTATTTTAAAACTAGTCAAATGTAACATAGAATGGACATTTAAGGCATTTTTTTTATTTGTTTTATATTTTAGTTTTTGAGACAATAAGTTTGTCATTTTGTTGGGATGCTCATCATTTCATTTTTATTACAATAAAATAAAACGTTTAATAGTACTAAAATTTGTATCAATAATGCTATTTGGTTACCTAATTCCTTACCTTGAAATTTTAAAGGAACATTGCCTTTGATTTTTAGTTTTGAATTGGTTATTTTTTTATTCATATAATTTTATTTGACTTTTAATCTGATAAATTGTTAATATGAATCTCTTAGGTTTATTATTGGAATATGAAAAGCATGTACTTTGAAATACCTATTACAAAAAAATCGTTTTTTCGCAGAAATCGATTATTTATTTTTATTAAAATCGATTTTTGACAAATCGATTAACTTTGAATAAAGCAAAATCGATTTTTATTTAATCGATTCTTTTCCGTGACTCTCACATCCCTACTACGACGACGAACGACGTGTTAATAATATACGTAAGCTCTTGTATAAGCTGCAGCACATTATTGCACAAATGATATTTTAGTTCGATACGTGGAAATATTTGATAGACGCCTGCAACTGCAAATAGAATGCGGAACAGTCGCTGGCGCCTGCCGCATATTCGCGGCACACGTCAGCACTTTGACAACGACTAACTCATAAAACCAACCTTATTGTAAGGTTATAGAATTCAATATTCAGTGATGATATTTCACGAATTCGACACAGTTTTCTCACGTGAAATTTATCAGTGGAAGATTTGATCAAGAATAAAAACTGTTCTGAGTAAATTATGATTTTAGTAAACCCTCCTTTTGGGCTCCGCCCAAGTTGGGTAAAAAAGGACTTAAATTTTTTTTCACGTTCAGTCATACTAAGTAAATCGCTTTACTCGTGCAATGAAAGCAGTTAGGTTGAATCATAAAAGTGTAATGAAAAGACAGCAAGCTATTAAAAACTCTACGGAGGCTTTCAATGTAAAACTAGAGAATACACTATATTATTTAGGTATACCTGCTTAATTAAGGCCATTCAAAACATTTAGTGATGTTCTGTGGAGTACTCTGTCGAGCACTATGAACGCGGGAGTGTTGTTAAATTCTGAAAACTTTTTCATTTGCGAGTTTCAGCCTAGACCAGCTCTAAAAGCTGGTTTTAACAACTGCTAACTGCTTTATGCTAAAGATTTAAGTGCCTATTAGGGTGAAATATTTTATATAATATTTTATATTTTTATAAAAACAAATCACAGAAAATTTGCAAGCATTTTTCTTTCTACTTCTAAAATGTTATTTTATTAAGATCAGTTACAAAACCTCACATTTAAATTCTTCTCCTCGAATTATTCAATCTCTCGTGTTATTAATTTTCACAAGAAAATCAACATATTTATTTACGCGAAACGAGATTCCCGCCGCCGATACCAATAAATTAATGCAATATTCTAATTAATTATGAAGATCCTGTTTCTCGTTGGAAGAGCGCCTTCAAACGTATTTAATATCTTTGAACTGATTAATATAAAACTGAAACCAGTTAAAATAAATTGGTTTTCTTACTGGTTAATAAATAAAATTAAAAATAATAATAATGGGCTACCAATTATTAGGAGGTGGAATTTCATTGAGTCTGCAAAAGTGCTGTCAGTTGTAAGTGTGTTTTTAGAGTTATATTATAAATTTTACGTGCACAGAAGACCCTATTTTTTCTTAGGTAACAATTACACTATAAAAAATTCTGTTTCAGCAAATGTTCCTTAAGGAAGATAGTAAAAAATAAATATATGTATTATGTAAATGTGTTGTTTGCTCTCGTTTTCCTGTACTTGTACTCGATTTTTTCCCCAATTTTGGATTATTAGGGAATATTGCAATGCGTCCGATCGTGATACCAATGCCTTCTGATTCTTTTTTGTTTCCTGGACTCCCCCATTTCATTAACGTATTAAGATTGTAAACGAAAAATCCTGATAGGAAGGTAGAAAAGGGCAAGAGAAAATTTTATTTTAATTTAATCAATTACATGATATTACTGTCTGGTATTCCTTTTGCGAAGTAGCTTTCATGAGTTTTAACTAAGACATTCAGTGAATTTCACCAAAATATGGTTATGTCAACCAAACCTAGGTTGGTACTGAGTGTACTGAATAGCTTACCAAGCTTACTTGTATAATATTATTAGTACCTGGGCGACCGAGCTCTGCTCTGTTGAAAATAGAGAATGCTCAGTTAATAGTATAGGAAAGTATTTACTAATTCCATGCCGTCATGATAGTAGTTACTTACTAATTCCATGCTGCCATGTCATTATTCTATGTCATTATCTTGTTCTAAACTTTGGGCGATCGAGCTCTGCTCGGGTAAAAATACGGAGAAAACGAATTTTCTCAGATATGAGACCTAGCTAGATCGATTTTTCGCTCCAGTAAACCCCTATATTGCAACTTTCATCGAAATGGTTAGGTCCGTTTTCGAGAACGTGATTAAAATATATATATATATATTAATACAAATATTCCTCGTTTAATAGGATCTATATCGAATCGTACATCATTTTATTAAACATTATCAGAAACGTCCTTGTATCTGCAAATAAACAATGTATGTTTTTTTACCCTTATTAATAATTCCGGGAAAAACTTATGGGTAAAGTCTTTGCTCAGCTTTGACTCTTGTTTGTCTATTTGCAGAATTATTAGGTTTTGATAATTCACTGATTCATTGCCGTTAAGTACGTACTGAAACCACATTGTATAATTAGATAGTTAAAAATATAAATAAATAAGTTTAGCCGAGAATCAAGCTCAGTGTCGTTGAATTGACAAAACCAGTGCCCAGCAGCAAAAACAATATAATACACACGCTGATGATGAAGACATAAAAACATCTTATAAAGATTTCATCCGCTTTCTTCTCCTGGAGTAATATCTAAGCAGTCCCGACTTTAATCCCGGAGCGCATGATTTACGGGAGACTATCTAGAGTCAAGCACACTACATTTAACACGTCGCGCGTTGCCGTGAACTGAAGAATTTCAAACAATACTGGCCAGTAAAGTGTTTTTTTTTTTATGTGAAAACTCCTTTAGGCGCGTTGGGCATTTTTGAAATGGGAAAAAAAAATTGAACTCGCGGCACCGTTACCGACACCTCATTTTTGTAAATGCGATTGTGCTTTTTATCTATATTACGTTACGGATCAATGTTCTATGTAAGTATTTTTGCTTTAAAGGTTTTGGAAGTATTTTTGAAGTGAAAACTTCTTTGGGCACATTGGGCATTTTTTAAATGGGACTAAACCATTGATTTCGCGACACTGTGACGACACCAGCTTTTGACCATAAAAAAACATCAACGCGTTGACTACCGTGGTGCCGATTTTTTTCAAGTTTTCACTTCTGTCGGCACTGCTGGAGTGACACCGTTTTTTTTTGTAAATGCATTTGTGCTCTTTATTTAGATAAGGTTACGGACCAATGTTCTATACAAGTATTTTTCCTCCACCAAGGCGATCTTGTTCAAGTTTTCACTTCTGTCAGCACTGCCGGAGTGCCACTGTTTTTTTTTAAATTCAGACACTAGAGTGCTACAAGGTTCTTTTGGCGCTTTTATGACATTGACAGGGGGGCGTTGTTGGTAAACATTTGTGAAATTGTCACAGAAATTGTATAAATATGATAGCGACGTTAGTTCCGATTTTGGCCGTGCGCCAAATGATCCATATACCGTTGTATTGTCTTAAATCAGACATGTACTATTGTAGGCTCAGAAACGGGCAGATTCTGAAGACTGACACCAAGCAGTAGCTGATCGAATTTCGCAATGACTGAGCCACTGCTTGCTGTATTTTGTAATTTTGTAATATCTATATTTAAAAGAGTGGCTTTGGAGTTTCTTGCCCGTTCTTCTCCATAGAGACCTACGTTTTGGAATGGGCAACAAGCTTCAACTTTCTGACTAACTGACCGATTCTTTGACAGTTCAGAAGTAAATGGTTTAATTGAAATAAATGCTTTGAGTTTGAATTTGTATGATATGGGTCACGAATTAGATTCCGGAACAAATTAATGTTTCTATCGATATGATGACCATTCGTCACATTCGCTATTTCGTTGCTATCCCTAATAGGTTACATTCACTAAAACGTCACCTTGTGCATCAGTACCCTAATTGCGTAATACAACACCATTGCTTCATAAGTTGGAAAAAAAAAACTGCTCAACAACGTAAATATCGCAATGAATGTTGTTGAACTGTCAAAATAAAACAAATTAGGCATAATTGTTTACGAAAATAAGTTACGCAATTAGGGTACAGGGTCAGTTTTCTTAATTCGTTTCATGCTGTAGGATTACGATCATTCCCAATTCGACCGATGCATATGTACAATTAAGAACGAATTAACAATCTTAGTAGTAAAATATTTGAATTTATATTTTTATAGGTATGCTTTTATAGAAATAACTGTGGACACATTTTGGTATTTTCTCCATGACCTATTTGGAACAACACCAAACTACGCAACAAGTGACAATGTAATGGATTCTCTAAACTTTTGAACATTTCTCATACAGATTAAATAAATAAATAAGTACATTCAACTCATGTTGTTGCCAAAATATGTTTAAAAATATTATTTTAATTATTTATTTATTAATAAAGGTACACCAACAGCTTCTGTATATAATACATTATAAGCCGGACTCGGACTCGGCTCGGACTTATACAGTCGCCAATTATAGGATAGCCAGCAATCACAGAAATAGGTCGGTTAGGTTAGGGTTATAATTCGTAAATTGTACGGAAATCAAATATGAATATCAAGTTTATTATCAAAGCAATTTAGTATCTCGACGCCTAAAGGTGTCTTCAAAGATGAGATGGGTTTGAGGCTCCTAAGTCATGTGCCATCTGCACATTTCGCCAATGTCGGGGCGGACCTCCGGATGCGGGTTTAATATCAGTATTTTACACAAAGCGTCTCGGTGGGCTCCGTAATAAACTCGAATTTGATTACCTGTTAGTTTCTTACGTCCAGTAATAGTTTGTTCAATATCCTAACTATAATCTATATCCACACTTAAATACACGGTGTACGGTAAATAATGGATAACCTTGACATAGCATTAATTATTATTTATGGCCGTTCTAAAAAAAATACAATACCTAAGAGACGGATTTTTTTAAAAAAATCCTGTGCAATTTCTAGTCACATTATTTACTGCTTCTTTGTACCGACAGACTATACCGATAGTCAATGTACAATATTGAAACAAAAAAATCATTCGATTGTGGTTGTGGTGAAGAAAAATTAATGATTTTTTTAGAACGGCCATAAGATCTAATAAATGCTATTTCAAGGTTATCCATTATTTACCGGACAACCTGTATACTTCTAATTATAAAGAGGAAAGATTTGTATTTTTGTATGTAACGAATAAACTTAAAAACTACTGGACCGATTTGAAAAATTCTTTCAGCAATGGATAGCTACATTATCAGCGAGTAACATAGGCTATATTTTATCCCCGTACTCCCACGGGAACGGGAACTACGCGGGTGAAACCGCGTGACGTCCGCTAGTAATATTATTTAAATGCGAAAGTGAGTTTGTTTGTTAGGTTTTCACGCTAAAATGGCAGAACGGATTTAGATGAAATTTGCCACATGGGTAGACCATGACCTGAGTTAGGACATGGGATACTTTTATCTCGATATTCCTACGAAATCGATAGTTATGCGGGTGAAACCGCAGGGCGCAGCTAGTTGTTTATAAAGTGCATCATACAGTATCTACTTTAAACGAGGCGTCTCGGTAAGGTCCGTAATAAACTCGACTATGATCACATGCTAAGTACCATTGAAGAAATGCAAGTCTGTATACCGTAAGGACTATTTCTGCTTGCAGCGCTCGGCCGATATAGTAACGCTTACCTACGAAAAAAAGGTGCGTGTGCACGGGATATTGTTTTCAAACTGCTTAGATATGCATTTCTTCGATAGTACCTACGTCCAATAAAATTTTATTGAATATTCTTTATAAATGCACCTTACAGGTGAGCCATATTTTTTTAGCCTAAATACGAGTGAAGGCTGAAAGATAATTTCAAAAGGATTTTTTATTTTTATTTCGTAGATTTTGGGTCGAAATGCCAGCTTTCTTTATTGCATTATGTAATTCATTTTGTTTTTGAAGTATAAACTTATTTTGGCGCAATTTGCGCTCTTCCAGAACAGTGAACTAAATTGAACCGTCCCACACTCGGGTCGGTGACGCTGAATCGGGTATACTCGGCTCCAGTCGGTTGGTGACGCCGAATGGCTCTAATCGTAAGTTTTTACTTCTATGAGGTCATAAGCACACAACCTCTTTTTAATTATCATTTTTACTACTAAACTCTCAACAACGAAATCCTTTCTTTGCACTCCTATCTATGTATTTATAAAAGAGCTAGCTGCGCCCCGCGGTTTCCCCCGCTTAAGTCTCGGTCCCATGGGAATATCGGGAGAAAAAATATCCTATGTCCTAACCTAGGTCATGATCCGTTCATCCGTTTTAACGTGAAAGCGTAACAAAAAACAAATTCACTTAGTATTTATAATATTATACATAGTTAGAATGTCTTATTTTGCTCTAGAAACTAAAATTTGAGATAGCCGAGTGTTCAGTCAAAGCGACTTCAAAGTGCAGCCAGAGAGCCGCCCCCTGCTGAGCGCTTGTTTACTACTGCCAAGCACAGCACGATATGAATATTTACATCTCACTACCTACCTAATAATAAATTTAACCAGGAAATCTCTGTTCAACTAACATCTAGGATTTGAAAAGCAGTGAAAAGAAAGCATATCTTCAATGTTGTTTTTTTGAGCGCACAAGTCACTACCGTGAACTGGGTTTGAGCTTTGTTTTGCATTCATATCCTTGGTATAGATCACTTAAATAAGATCATTAATTTTCACTTTAGAGTAATTCAGGTACAGTCACATATGGTGCCGTAACCACATGTGACTATACCTAATTACCCTAGACTGATTAAATTTTAGTTTTTCATATTTATGTTAATATTACATAAAGACGAGGGGTGATACGCTACAGGATAGTGATAACTATTGATCTTATTTAAGAGATCTATACCATGGATTTTATCAGCCTAGGGTAATTTAGGTACAGTCACATGTGGTACCGTGACCACAAGTGACTGTACCTGAATTACCCTAGGTTGATAAAATTTTCTAATTAGGTTAATATTACATAAGGACGACGGGTGATACGCTACAGGATAGTGATAACTAGTGATCTTATTTAAGTGATCTATACCAAGGATATCAGCCTAGGGTAATTTAGGTATAGCGGCACCACATGTGACTGTACCTGAATTACCCTAGGCCAGGGGTGGCGAACCATTGGCACGCGTGCCATTGGTGACACGTAACCAAATGATTTGGGCACGGTATCATTTCAAGAATTTAGTTACTTGAGTTATCTAGTTTGCAACAGCAGAAGTCGGAGTAATTTGTTGTTTATATCAAATAAATATTAACATTACTGTGTAATAATAAAGGTATTATTGTGGATTGTGAAAGTATTTATATAATATTTTTTCAGGAGTCACTAAGTCAAGATGGTTTGCTGGCACGCCATGGCAACATTCAATATGTATTTGGAAAAAATGGCACGTAGATGTAGAAAGGTTCGCCATCTCTGCCCTAGGCTGACAAAATTTTCGTTTTTCCTAATTATGTAAATATTACATAAGGACGAGGGGTGATACGCTACGGGATAGTAATAACTAGTGATCTTATTTAAGAGATCTATATCATGGATATCAGCCTAGGGTAATTTAGGTACAGTCACATGTGGTACCGTGACCACAAGTGACTGTACCTGAATTACCCTAGGTTGATAAAATTTTCTAATTAGGTTAATATTACATAAGGACGACGGCTGATACGCTACAGGATAGTGATAACTAGTGATCTTATTTAAGTGATCTATACCAAGGATATCAGCCTAGGGTAATTTAGGTACAGCGACACCACATGTGACTGTACCTGAATTACCCTAGGCTGATAAAATTTTCGTTTTTCCTAATTATGTAAATATTACATAAGGACGAGGGGTGATACGCTACAGGATAGTAATAACTAGTGATCTTATTTAAGTGATCTATACCAAGGATATCAGCCTAGGGTAATTTAGGTACAGCGGCACCACATGTGACTGTACCTGAATTACCCTAGGCTGATAAAGTTTTCGTTTTTCCTAATTATGGAAACATTACATAAGGACGAGGGGTGATACGCTACAGGATAGTAATAACTAGTGATCTTATTTAAGTGATCTATACCAAGGATATCAGCCTAGGGTAATTTAGGTACAGCGGCACCACATGTGACTGTACCTGAATTACCCTAGGCTGATAAAGTTTTCGTTTTTCCTAATTATGGAAATATTACATAAGGACGAGGGGTGATACGCTACAGGATAGTAATAACTAGTGATCTTATTTAAGTGATCTATACCAAGGATATCAGCCTAGGGTAATTTAGGTACATGTGGTGTCGTGAACACATGTGACTGTACCTGAATTACCCTAGGCTGATAAAATTTTAATTTTTCCTAATTATGTAAAATATTAATGTTTTTTTTTTTTCAGTAGCAGCCCGGGGTTTGGATTTGTGCCCGGTTGATGGCAATAGGCTCGCCCCCTATTACATGGGACTTAAACATAACTGGCGAAATATGGGTGTACTAGGTATAGGTACACCTCTGCCTAACCCTTCGGGGAATACAGGCTTGATGTTGTGAGTGCATGTGTGTAATGTTTAAGTCGGTTTCCCCTAACAATATGAAAGTAACTAGGTAGTTAGTTTTGACTATAATTATAGTTAGTTATTCAGACAATCACGTTCCAACAGCAAAGGCAAATGCAGCAGTACGCTACGTTCGCTATTTGAAAACTCAGTGTTTTCGCACTGGCAACGTTGCAGCCATTATCAGCCAGGAGTTTTCCAAATTCGTAATTTTGATATTAAACTTAAAAGGAAAACCAAAAATAGAAGGGCCTTCGATTGTTACTAACATATTATACTGTTAAACAAGCAATATTTGTAACCATGTTCTGGAAAACGGCTCTAACGATTTCGATGAAAGTTGCATAATAGGGGTTTACGGGGGCGAAAAATCGATCTAGCTAGGTCTCATATCTGGGAAAATTAGTTTTTTCCGTATTTTCACCCGAGCTTCGTCGCCCAAAGTTTAGCACAAGATAATTAATAATGACATGAGAATAATGACATTGGAATAATGACATGGCAGCAAGCATGGAATTGGTATGTAGTATGAACTTTCCCATACTATTAAATGAGCATTCTCTATTTTCACCAGAGCAGTCCTCGGTCGCCCAGGTACATTATAATCATAGTTATGCATGTACCTACTATTAAATTGTTTTAACTTAACCGATAGGATCAAAAGCTTCGTAGTTCCACTGAAAAAGAAATATTCCTGAACAACTGACACTAATAGTTTCGTGTCGCACAATACTTTCTTATTTTACCTTTTATCGAATAGAGTTTCATGACAGACGACATTTTTGACGTTTAGTTGATGGAAAAGGGTTATAGGTACACTTAAAACCTATATATAAAATTACTATGTAACGTGTTTGGTATATCTACAAATATTAGGAGAGAATTTTCAAATACAAATCTAAAATAGAAACTGCTCCTATTACAAATACTTCCTGTTATTGCTTTTGAGCAATGTTATCTTATACCTATTATTAACATTACTAACTTAACAGCATCTATGGTACATTACTGTCGCGGCCTGCAACAGGCGCGATGATGGACGAAGGTGAAAATATGGGTACACATACTTGAGTCCATTAATGCCTTGTTGCGGCCAACGCTTATTAGTACTTTTCTCTAATAATGTTCGGAAATTCAAAATAAGTAAATTAACCATAAATTCCAGAATCAATGATGGACAACGATAATTTTTCACCAGCCAATATGTTCATTTTCTCAAACATGCTTGGAAATTCGAACATTATTTTGACAATGTTCTTCCAAATTAATCGAAATTGCGGTACTGGTCGATTAAAAAAACAGCTCTATTTGCAAGCCAAATCGAAATTTGTTGACGACCACAGCAGCATCTACTGGCAACAAATAAAACTAATCGATGAGACGAAGGTGGCGCACGGGGAAGGGGCAGACACCACGGCGCGACACTAGCGACGCGCTACGGATTTTCACTGTCTTGGTGACACGCTAACGTACTCACTCAATTATAACTGCAAAACTATTTTAATTGTGAAAAAGACTTCCATATACTGTTAAACGATATATTACACGCTATCATTAAGGAGCCTTGTGTCTAATTTAATTCCACGACGCTGACACGACGACGACTTGACGCAGAAACCCCAACAAAATTTAAATAAAATCTTTAATAAGTTACCTCCTTGGTTGTCATGTGTCGAAGTAAAAAGTTCGTTCCGTTTAAAATTACACGATAGATATGAGTTTTTATAGTAATTTATTTGACCGCTAAACAGGCTGCCTACTCGTATATATTTGACCAGTACAGCATTTTCGATTTATCTCGAAAAAAAGATTGTCAAAATAATTGCTCGAATTTCCAATTATGTTTGTGAAAAATGATTTTAAACATCATGCTATTAATACCCAAACAAGACTTTCAACCTCCACTTAGAATTATTTTTTCTACCGATAAAACAATCAAACTCTTGCAATGAGACCAAAGTGCATCCGTAAGATAAGATAACAGTCCTCACCGACTCTTATTTCCGAACATTCACCTCTCGTTTGCACCCCTACACAGCTACGGGGCTAGGGCGCTGTAGGGTTAAGGGGCTACGGAACCCAAGAAACACGGTTATGTTTATGCGATAACCCTTCACGGGCTCACCTGCAGGAGAGATAAGGAAAATGGTGGAACAGGCAATGGGGTGTATCGTGTAACAGTATTGTCATGCATTTACCTTATAGTGGAACTAAGGTGTGTAAGAGATTTACTGGGGACTTGGCTTGTTGTGGTTTTTACAATTGAATGAATGTTAGGGAAATTCTTTAAAAAAAACCGGCCGTATGCGATTGTGCGTGTCGGACCACGCGCAAGGAAGGGTTCCGTAGTTGGCATGAATTTATTCTAAAACCAAACTTAACATTGTAGCTGAAATACATGTTCTCCCATATATCGATATACTTCACGGTCAATTCTCCATCTGCAAATGTAAGTTTGTAATCGTAAACGTATTTTTTTTTTGTATGATAAAAATACAAATTAACTATTTTCGGACTTTTTCATTTGCATGTGAGACATTGCTTCCTGTCAAATTTCATGATTCTAGGTCTACGAGAAGTACCCTGTAGGTTTTGATTTATTTGCGAGTATCAAAATATATCGCATACTTAAATCACTGTATTTTTATATTGCGCTGACTTAGAAGCTTGATTTTTTAGAACTCCAAGGAACCATAGACCTACATATTTGGTTTTAATTTCAACTTAATACTTCCACGCGTTCTTGAGAAAAAGGGTTTTGACAGACTGACGGACGGACAACGAAGTGATACTATATGGGTTCGGTTTTTTCATTTGAGGTACCCTAATAAGTCTTTTGAAGCGCACAGAGTCAAAAAACTGAACCATAAAGACCGATTACACATCAAAGCCTACGTTTAAGTAAGGCTTGTAATTTACGCACACTGTCATGCGGATTTATGGGAAATGTAGTAGTGGGCAACTTCATTTTAGGCTGGAAAAGTTATTGTTATTGCAGCTACTGTTTAAAATCTATCTTCGGTATTTATTGGCAACTTCAGACTGGTTAAATTAAATTAAATTTATTTTCATAAGCCTAATACATACGGAGAGAAAAGGGTTAACAATGAGTTTCTTAAGTAACTTAGATCCTTATAGTAATTAGACTAAGTACATGCTCGAATACTTCGATACTGCCGCCAAACATCGCAACCCTCTAGTTGTCGAGGCCGCTAGTTACACTCCCTCTAGTATCAATCGAACTCGCCGCCCTAAGCGAATCCTTACCGACCTTGACGACCCCATTACCCTCCTCCAGGAGAGCAGTAGGGAAACCAGCACAGTGTACAAAAACTGTCGCCTCCCATCATTCCGAGCTCGACGTCGAGGTCCTTTGCGATAGCGACCGCGTCCCCGAGTAAATGATACTCCCCCCGACCCTTGCTCGATAACGAGGTGCCAGCAATTATTGCAGCTGAGCACGTAGCTTTATTTTCCCCGACTAATAATCATGATCAAAATTTTGATCCAGCCCGTCCCATCCTTTATGTTCTCCCTCCGGTTGACGCCCTAAGCCGAGGTTCGTACCCCACAGGAGGTGCCCTTAGCGAGCGTTCACCTAGTTTTAATTAGCATAGTTGAATAACCCCTGGCTGGAGATTTTAAGTGTAGCTTAAGGCACCCACAGGAAAGTCTGGTTAAGTAGTCATGATCTCAGAGGTCAACTACGAGATGCCCTGCCTAAAAAAATAAAAATGCTCGAATTTGTGAAACTTCTGACACCCAAACTAGGACGTTGTGAATGTTTTTAACACAAAGAATCCTAGTAAGTAACTACTAACGTTAAGTAAAATATATTTGAAAAATAATAAACATGCGTTCAAAGGATATTTCCAACTTGCCACTCGTATAAAGGAAAATTATATTGTAAAATAAACGCTTTTAAAATTTAACCTTTTAGAACGCTTGCGGTTATGCCAACGTTTTTACGTCATTTACAGTGTCCTGCTTTATTTTCTTTAGTTTAAAACCTGTCACAAAATAATGAACCGTTTTAAAAATGGAAAAGTCAATGGCTGAAAACCAAACAGTTTTATAAAGGGAAAAAGAAAAATCGCACGTTTAGGATAAAGTTCTTAACTTCTGACGTAAGTGTTATAAAGAATAATGATGTGAATATGGAAGACATTTTCTGAATTAGGTCTTTCAACTTTCTGAACATTCATCTTGATCCCGTCAACTTGGATCCTGAGAACTTTGTGACACTTATTTTACATCCTACGTGAGCCTAGTAGGGATGGTAATACATTTGATATCGATATATTTTCAGGCAGCATCTCTAAGTTTAAAACAGTTGTGCTCAATAATAAATAATTTTTGCTCAATAATGTTTTTTTTGTGACCAATATCGGTTTTAATAGAATTTAGACTTATTTATTATTTTAACCACAACACATATTTAATTGGATGTCCTATGCCGCCGAATTACCTTCATAACAAACCTAATTAATTTTATAATTTACCTCCTAAGTCACAAAACTAAATTAATTTATCTTTCCCCGGTTTAAATTCTACAGCGCTTGATGAAACCTAAACTAGTCACAATTTAAGCTCTCCTCTCAGAGTATCGCTGCAGGCATTTCTACTGTTGTGAAACTGAATTCCTAGAACTGGGGGCCTACCACCAGCTCATAAAGCAGTATTATTTTTTTATTACTTCAATGGGAGAAAGAGATGGAGCTATACGTCCTGTAGAGCTTCATCTCTTTCCTACACTGAAGTAATATTAAAATAATACTGCTCTATGAGCTGGTGGTAGGCCCCCTGTTCTTCAAGGAAATTCTAATCATTACTGCAATCTTGGCTCGTTATTAATTTGTGGTTTTACTAAAGCAGATTTTCCGAATATTATGCACAAACGCATTACTGCCACATTATGGACAATTGCCCCTTTTGAATAGAACAATCTTTTTCCATTATAGGGTGTGCAAAAAGATTGTTTTATCTACTATATACTTATTACGCAACTTGAAGTGTAAATCACAAGCGGTCTACTCCCCATCGTCTTCAACCATTCAATGAAAGCGTCTTTCATCGAGCTAGCCTGGCGAATTCAAAAGGATTCCTTATTTCTTTTGAAAAAAGAAAATTCATTACCCTAACCCATTGGTAGGTCAATAAGATGGAAATTTCTAAGAGTTGAGTGCAATAATTTTTCTTGTATCCTCCTTTCTTTAAAAAAAATCAATTTAGATTACAGACATTTTCAGTCACAACTTTACTTACACAAACCATTTATAAGCACGGAACATAAGCCAACAAACAAAATTATTTCTGTGAAACCTTTGATACGCTAAATGACAACCACAATTCAGAAACTTTGTCACTGAAACTTTACCGAGGTTAATGCAAAAAATTCTGGAACGTTCCAATGCAAAAAATCAAAAGAGAAATGATAGAACTTTTGAAGAAATCGCCTTCTGAATCTTGAATGACAAAGTTAAGAAAACTCAAAAGATTGAAAAGAAAAAAGTTGTATGAGTTTTCTTTGGATGATATTATTCATTCTATTTACCGTGAAGTTCTGAATACCAAATGAATTTCGGAGATAGATTGTGTAGGATTTATGCGGTATAATATAGTTAATGGGCAACAGTTGACACTATATACCAAGGGTGTTAGGACCACAATTCACTCCGAAGTGACGAGACGTCGACGTGGCGATCTGTCAGAAACGTCTCGACGTGGTTGACTTGCCACCTATTTGTAGAGGACATCTCAAATATCATAAAAGGGACTCGGAATGAACAAACGTCTGCGCCTCACCCATCTCAACTCTATTCGTGTAAATTGTACCTACGAGTTATCAATACCCTTGTAATCGTCTTGCAATAACTAAATAACAGCGGTGCACAGAAATGTATTATATTACTAAAGTAATAAATAAAAGCATAGAGTAGTAAAGGTTCTCAACTTGCTCGTTATTACAGCAGCTCGTGTACTCTGCGTTCTTTCAATTTCCTCCTTTATATATAAGCTAATAAAGTGTTATGCTGGTTAGAGCTTCGGGATTGCGGTTTGCATTTATATTTATATAGTCTTAGTAGTTAAATCGTAACGATCTTTAGTAATTTGATATTACTATCTATGCATATTAATAAAAACTTTTTACAAAAACAACCACCGACTTCCAAAAAACACTACAAAATGAAAAAGTCCGTGTCTTTGGTTTTGAATTTTCGTTTTTTGCCACCGACTTCCGAAATTAAAGTTATTTTTCACTTGGTAGTGTTTTTTTGGAAGTCGGTTGTTTTTTTTTTTGTAAAAAGTTTTCGTTTTTCACTTTTTAGTTGTGGTACCTACCCCACACAAATTCGATTACCACTACCTACCTGCTATGTAAATAACAGTGACAGGAACTTATCATCCACATACTAAGTGGGAAAAAATACGTATTATTGAAGCTAACTCAAAAAGTACCCAAGCAAAGTTACAAAAAAGCACCTCTGAAGTATGGGAATGATTCTTTTTTTGTTTGGTAGGTCCAAACCAAAAAAGAATCATTAAAATCAATTCATGATTGGCGGAGTAATCGCGTAACAAACATCTAAAAAGAAAAAAAACATACAGTTGAATTGAGAACCTCCTCCTTTTGGAAGTCGGTTAAGCTTCTACGTGAAAGGGTCAAAGTATTAGAATCTCAATGTTACGTTAACTATTTGAATTTGACAGAAAAATCTATCAAAGATAACCCTAAATATTTTTGGACCTTTGTGAAGAAACGTCATAACTCAAATGCAATGCCAAGCACTTTACATTATAATAGTGAAGCTTTGCGTACCGGCGAATCTATATGCGAGGCATTTTCCGCATACTTTCATTCTACTTTTCTCGATACTAGTAATAGTCATACATCTGTTTCTCCCCTTCTTACTGAATCTTCTAACCTAGCATCTGATATCTGTGGCATCAAGGTCAACGTTGAAGAAGTTACTAACTTACTTCGTAAGTTAGATACAACTAAAGCAGCGGGTCCGGACAATATCTCATCTAAATTTCTTGTACGATGTGCACATACGATTGCCCACCCTATCTCGGTTCTATTCAGAAAATCCCTGGGTATTTGTGTTGTTCCTGAGCTTTGGAAATCGGCGTTTATAACGCCCGTACATAAAAAAGGAGTTAAAACTGACTTGGTGAATTATCGACCGATATCCAAACTCTGCATTATAGCCAAGGTCTTCGAAAGGATAATCTATAACCAGGTATACGCAGCTCTCAAAAATTTATTTAGTTCATCTCAACATGGGTTTTTGAAAGGTAGGTCAACCGTCTCGAACCTGATACTTCTCAATGAATTTATCACCGACGCCATGGCTAATGGTAAACAGATCGATGTCGTTTACACTGACTATAGTAAGGCCTTTGACCGAATTGACCATTGCATCTTGTTATCAAAGCTATATGGCCTGGGAATACGCGGGGACTTACTCAGATGGTTTTCTTCTTATCTGATGAACAGGTCCCAAGCCGTAGTATTGAATAATTATATATCCAGTTGGGTTCCTGTCCCAAGTGGAGTTCCTCAGGGTTCATTGCTCGGTCCATTACTTTTTATAATCTACATCAACGATATCGACTCTTGTCTGACCTCATCCAAACTGTTGTGTTTCGCTGATGATATGAAAATTTATACCACAATATCATCGCAGATGGACGCGATAGTACTTCAGGATGATCTATATCGTTTGCAGGAATACTGTCGAAGAAATAAACTGGATCTGAATCCTATTAAATGCTCAGTTATAACATATTCTCGAAAGCGCTCCACCATAACCACATCTTACACCTTAGGTGGTCAAGTACTACCCAGATCCAATTCTATCCGTGATCTGGGGGTCCATCACGATTCCAAACTCACCTTTGAATCACATGTAGATGCAATTGTTGCTAAGGCATCGAGATCACTGGGTTTCATAATGCGGCTATCCAAGTGCTTCACTCAAGCCAAAACCTTAAAAATCCTATACTGTACTTTTGTCAGAAGCCATTTGGAATACGCGTCTGAAATATGGAATCCGTGTTACCACAAATACATTGATCGCATAGAGAACATCCAAAAGAGATTTATAAAGTACTTATGCTACCATCAAAGAGTACCGTATCACTCTGAAAATTACCTTAACCTCTGTAAGAAATATCATTTATTGCCCCTTATTAATCGTCGTGAGATCTCCGACTGTGTTTTTTTACTAAAGATCTTTAATAATAATATTAATAGCCCTGAAATTCTATCTAAATTTTACTTTAACATCCCCGGAAGGTCGAAGCGGTCCAATCCCCCGCTCCGTGTGCCGTTTGCTCCGAACAACTACAGGCAGAACTCATTCCTTGTGCGTGCAAGCAGAAACTTTAATCGGGTATGTGTACAGCATGACTTCGATCCGTTTACAACAGGTGTATCTGTGGCCAGAAAGAGCTTGAGCCTTAACTTTTTCACCTGATGCGTGATATTGCTCAGATTATGTTAGCGTCAGTAGCCTAATTTTACCACATTTATTGTAGTATTGTATTATATTAGTATTCTTATGTATAGTTTTGTATAGCTTTGGCGGTTTATTGTTTTCGTTGGCAGTACTGTGGTGTTCACAGATTTCTTTTATTGTTATTCTGTTAATTATATGTGAAGACTTGTAATTGGCTGTCAGTCATATTTTCAAGCTATTAGTCTGTTTTGTTTAGCTGTAAGTCTTCCAAAGGAAATAAATAAATAAATAAAAATTCGCGACGGTTCTTAGGATTTGACAAAACAACGAGATTTCTTTATCATTTGTAAGTTGAATACACACATAAACTTTTCGGAATAATTTATCCAAATGATGGTAAAAACTGCATAAAAATCTGTTGCGTGGTTTAGAAGAACAATATAAGTATGGTCACACAGACAGACACACGAAACGCCACTTTAGTTTATAATTATATAGAGTATAAAAAAATCGGCCAAGTGAGTGTCAGACCACGCACAATGAAGGGTTCTGTAGTTGGGATGAATTTATCCCAAGAACAAACTTAACATTAAAGTTGAAAAAACCGGCCAAGTGCAAATCGGACCACGCACAATGTAGGGTTCCGTAGCTGGGATAAATTTATCCGAAGAACAAACTTAACATTGTAGTTGAAAAAAAAAAAATTTCATACAGAATGTATGGGAGAATATGTTTTTACAACCGCAAATCTAAGTTGGTCGACTATTACTCGTTAACTTGTAAAGCCTACTCAGCTCTGATAGTTGTCCTTTTAAATTCGTTATATAAGCTACTGCCGTGAATTTTTTCACATATCTAAAACCAACTATTTAGCTGGCAGGGGGGCCCCCCCCCACACTTGACTCTAACAAAAATTTTCACTTTAAAGCTTAATATTTCGCAAACGGATCTCTATATTAAAAAATAATTCTAGCATACTCACAATGTTTTTGAAAGACCTTTCCAACAATACCGCACACCAAGGGATAAAAAAACAAAAATAAAAACATTTTCACTTTACGTGTAGGGGAGGTACTCTAAAAAATATATTTTTCATGATTTTATTTTACCACTTTTCGGCGTGATTAATATGTATACCCATGCCAAATTACAGCTTTCTAGTACTAAGCGTCTCTGAGCTAAGCCGCGGACAGACAGACAGACAGACAGACAGACAGACGGACGGACAGACAGACAGACGGTCATGACGAAACTATAAGGGTTCCTTGTTTACTACGGAACCCTAAAAACATGTTCTGCCATACATTCCAAATGAAAATGTAAGTTTGTACGCACAATATTGAAGAAGAAGAACTCCAGAAGTCAGAAGTCTATACTTCTTATAGATTTTCCAGTAAACTATAACAAGTAATTTATGTACTTTTTTCAAAATGTTAGTATCAGTAGCTATTTATTACTATTTATTTTAAAATTACTACCTCGTTGGTCTAGTGGTCGCAAGCGCTACTGCTGAGTATAAGATCCTGGGTTCGATTCCCGGGTCGGGCAAAATGTTTCTGTCTTTCTATTAATCTAGACATAAGTGTCTTTAGTTATTTTTTAAGAACATTAAATGAAGTCTTCGTAGTAAAGAAACTGAATTTTGTCCATTATTATTCTTTAAGCTTCCCGCCAATATTGTGTCCCGGCTTACGTATTGAATGGGAGCAAACCTCAGGATGTGCCGAGGAGCATAATAGAAAACGGATGTCAGTAGCAATGCTTCTATTCGATGTAGATGAGGCGTGTCGACGAATAGAGCACTCCAAGTATAATGTGACGCCGAGAGTGCGAATATTTTATCATATCTACGTTTAATATTTTGCATTTTTTTGAGATCATCAAGAATAGAAGTTTATTTATGTGTAACATCTTTCCTACAGTCAAAACTTAAATCTAAAAAAAAAATCTAGATAAATTCTTTTTTTCATCAAATCTGTGGGAGTGATTTCTTGAAAAGGGACGGAAATGTGTTACAAGAAGCCGGGGAAGCGCGCGCGATGCTAGAGTTGGCTGTCAGAAACGACCTTGGCGAGGCCCCGCCCCTTTTATGTTGCTTATTATCAAGGTGAGATGCAGATGCGACTACAGTAAATTTAATTTATTTATTTAACTCAGATACAGTAATCCATATTTATATTAGTATACCTACTTAAAAATTACGTTAGTATCTACTTAATAAAAAAAATACATGCCACAATAATAATAATTATTATAACCAAAATAAAATAACAACATAGAAATTGAAATAGATAGATATATAAAATCAAATTGTAAAATTAATTAATAAATTTCATAAAATAAAATTGTAAAATAAATATTGATCTCTAAACTAATTAAAATCTTTACATATTCATTAAAATTAATGTCAATTAAAATCCAAAAAATTCATTGAGTATAAAATTACAAATATTAAAAATAAAAGTCAGAATCAGTCAAACTAAGCCTAAATGACTGATTTTACAAGTGACCTCCAAAGCGGGGATGAGATCCTATCGGCTATTGTCTTCAAGATTTTGTTGCGGCTGCCACGCATTCTGCAGATCAGGGATACCGTCCTCTTGCGAATGATAGCATGAAAACCATCAGTGCGAAACAGCGCGAACATCCCCGATGCACTACAGAAGCGTGGCAGCCCCAACATCATCCTGAAGACATTATTATACTGGATGCGCAGGGCATCCAGCGATCTTTTGGTGTGGCGGACCCACAGACTTCCAGTGTAAAAGCTCTGACAATATGCCTTAAAAAGCGTAATTTTAACTTGTTCAGAGCAACGTGAGAATCTGCGGGCCAGCATGTTACCTCTGACCGCTAGAGACCTACGCTCCCTCTCAATGTCTACATCGTCCTCAAGGCCGTCGGTAAGGAAGTGTCCCAGATACTTAAACTTCGCGACACGATTTACGTTCAAGCCATTTAGGGTAATTTTGTGAGAATAATCAGGGCATCCACCGGCGGCCCTAAAGACCATGTACTCACTCTTCTGTGCATTGTACAAAAGGCCGTGTACATCGGCATAGGCCGCACACACATTTAACAGCTCTCTGAGACCCCCCGCCGTCGGGGGCTCAGCAGCACCATATCGTCCGCGTAACTTATGTTATTGATACACACGCCGTCTATGGAGCAACCGACGCGCTTGCTACTGAGCTCTTCGATGAGGTCATTTACATACAGGTTGAAGAGCTTAGGAGACGTCAGTCCTCCCTGCCTCACTCCGCTCTCCAACCTGTACGGTTCAGAGAGTGCATTGGCCCACCTCACAAAATTAGTTTGGTGTCTATACCAATACTTAAGCAAACTGTCCCTCAACTTACTCCAAAGTACATCATACGACACGAGATCAAAAGCCTTGGAGAGGTCAAGGAAACAGGCATATACCGGCGTCCTACGGTCAGTATAGTACTGGACAGTATGCTTGAGACTCAGGATTGCGCTTTCAGTGGACAGCCCGGGCCGAAACCCGAACTGAGCGTCGTAAAGCTCGTTCGTTTTTTTTAATATAACGTTTACTTATAAGGATAGGAACCTACTGTATAATTTCTGAATATACTTGCCTTATTTTTTATGAGATCAAATATGAATGGCTAATCTAACACAGGATGATAATAATAATAAAGGCAAAATTAGTTAATTGATTCAGGCATGACCTAGCGGAAATCCATTATAAAATACAATAGACGTTGATATATTTAGTAACTAGTTCCGGTCGGTCCAGCGCTCGGTGCGGTAACACGCCGTGTTCGGGTTCGCGACAAGTCAGTCGTCATCCTGAGGATGCCTCGTTGAGAGGTGAAACACGTGTCGATTTCTTACAGGGTTTTTTATGGCTCTTTAGGAATAGTTAAGCGGAGCTGGTTACTAAATATATCAACGTCTATTGTATTTGGCATGAAAATTATGCGGATGGGCTCGTGGCTAAGTAATAATAGCTGCACGGGTCAAATGAAGGTTAACCTATGCTCACTGAGGTCAGTCCCTAGTAGGGACTGACCTCGTCGTCGGGCCCTATCAGACCTAGTGACCTAGTCGGGCCCTATCAGAATACCAGCGCTGCGGCATTTATTTATTTTTAAATGTCGCAGCATATGCTGAGATAGGAGCCTTTTGGCCTCGTACAGGACTTCTGCTTTTATTTTAATTTTACTTTGTTTTTTTTTATTGTTTTTTTATTATTTTTATTAATGTTCTTATTGAAGGTGTTTAGTTTAATTTGTGATTTCCTGTGCGAGTCTCAATAAATACTTTTTCTTTCTTTCTTTCTTTCTTCTAGTAGGGTGACCATCCACTACATATTGAGACCCATCCGTGCCTCGGAAAGCACGTTAAGCAACAGCTTCGGACTGTTATTTGTAGATCTTTGACAGTCATTACGGGTAGTCAGAAGCCCGAAAGTCTGGCAACCAGTCTTACCAACTACTACGTTACTGGGTTCTGGAGGTCAGATAGGCAGTCGATTCATGTAGAATGCTGGTATTCAGCTGTATTCGGTAAGACTGGAAGTTGCCCTAATTTAGTTGGGAAAAGGCTAGGTAGATGACGATGAAAATAATACGGATATGATGTGAGAAACTGGCCAAGCACCAGCATATGTCGGCTTAGATGACGCATCACCTGACGAAACCTATAAACTAAGAAACTTACACCTACCTACGTAAAAGGTTTTTATTTCATCTGAACAGCGAAAACTTTTTATTTAATCAGCAGAATCTTTTGAGGATAAGCAAAGAAAAATGTAACTAAAAACGTTACTGTTTTTATAAAACTCGAAATATAAGAAACACTTAAAGAGATTAGATTGCTTTAGCACTTCAGCTCAGATTTTAGGTTAGTTTTTAGTTATTACTCAAGATATTAAATCAATAGAAAAATCTCGAACAAAAATCCCTTTATAAAATCTGCTAGCTATGAAAATGTTTCTGGAAAAGCGAGTGTTATAAAAGCAGACGTGTTCTCTGAATACGACTACTGATAAGAACTATCTACCTGTCTCATTGTCCCCTGTACATGAGCGAACACCGCCAGGGGACAGCGCATCAAGATATTTGTAAACTTTTGTTTGTGTATAAACAGAATTGTTGCATTTTCAGGAGAATATGTGCAATGCCGACGAAAACACTAGAACAGGTGAGTTTTAGAAACTGGATTTTTTAAGGTTCCGTGGTAATCAATGAACCCTTATAGTTTCTTCATGTCCGTCTGTCTGTCTGTCTGTCCGCGGTCTAGCTCCGAGACCCTTAGTACTAGAAAGCTGTAATTTGGCATGGGTATACATATTAATTACGCCGACAAAATGGTATAATAAATTTTAGGGTACCTCACCTACACGTAAAGTGGTGATGTTTTTTTTTTTTAGTTTAAAGTGATTTTGACTTTAATTTATTAATGACTTGTTAATTCGACATACCAACAAAAGATGGTTCTTACTGCCATGAAAAACCTTCCTTCGTTCTTTATTTTCATAATTTCTTGTTTGCACAAGAAGCATTCAAACTATACTTCCCGGTCGTCAAATCGATAGTGTGTTAATAATAATCTGTTGTTATTATAATAACAACCCGTAAATACCCTCTGTCCCGAAAATATAAGCAATTAGTCGTCCCTTACGGCACCCGTGGGAAGTGACAGGGTTAGTCTATTACACTATTAGTCCGCGACACAACACGACTCACACTGGCATTAAGAGGAGACTCCCTAAATTGTATGTTAATTTGCATTAATATTCTGAAAAAGTCACGCATACAATCAAAATGGAACTTTAGTATATGATTTATTAGATCGTTTTCTTTGCAAATATAAGACAGTTAGGTACGTAATTCGAACATTTTCGCTCGTATAATTTTTTATTAAAAATTTATGTCTTTTTAAAGATTATTTGAAACAAAAACAAGATTATTCGGCTTTTATGTCTAAACTAATTATTGATAGTAAGAAAATAAAATGTATTATTATGTTCTAGTTGTATAAGTTTGTCTTAATTAATCATACTAACATAGTTGTAAGTAATACTAACAAATTATGGGTAATGCCTGATTTAAAGATAAATAAATAAATTATCCAAATATAAGAATTTTTTCAATAGATATTGAAGAAATTAAACGAAATAAGAATTGAGACTTACGACATTTAGTTCCGTGCGCGAACACGACCAAAGAGCGCACGCGATGTTCAACTTTATTACTGTTGTGTTAGCGTTTAGCACATAATGGAGTGGTGGGTTGCTTGGGGGCGGAGTTTGCGTGGAAATTGCGTTTGGAGTGCCTGGTCTTAATTTGCACATGCTTTATAGTACTATGTTGTTTTTAGCAGCAGAAAGATGATAATACAGATTGATAATGGTATTAATTCCGCCATTCTATCCTTGAAAATATTCACAGAAAATATAATATGGACAGAAAAAGGAACGTATTATTTGAATATTGACAGTCAAATCCTTAGTGAGTGACGAAAGGAAATATCAATCAATCTGCCTAGCCTTTTCCCAACCATGTTGGGGTCGGCTTCCAGTCTAACCGGATGCAGCTGAATACCAGTATTTTACATGGAGCGACTGCCTATCTGCCCCACACAACCCAATAACTGGGTAAGACTGATTGTCATACTTTCGGGCTTCTGACGACCCGTAACGACTGTCAAATATCCACGAATGACAGCCGGGGCCTACGGTTTAACGTGCTTTATGAGGCACGGAGGAGTCTCGATATGTAAAGATGGCCACCCATCCACGGACCAACCCCGGCAAGCGTAGCTTAACCTGGTGGATCGACCCATGCGGTTGTTATTACTTAGCCTTGAGCTCCTCCTCAAAGGAAACATCAAATTATACTAATATTCAGTAGTACATCAATATCTACTTATAGTAAGACTAACAGTCTGTCAGTCTTCTAAAGTTTGATATCGGCCTGTATAAATTTCATTATTCTAGAACTTCGAGTGCTAAATGCTAATGTCACGAATTAAATTAAGGGGACGATAACCGACTTTTAATGATTTTATACTGAAGATGACGTCTAAACGAGTAGTGTTAGTAATTTGAAAAAAATACATATTAAATAAGAGCATTTTTCTAATATTTTAATATAAGCATATTTTTGATTATGTTTATATTACATAGTGAAACTAATTTGTAAAGCTATGTCTAACGCGGATAAAAAACAAAGAATGACGCAAAATCTATCGAGCGTATTTTTCTGAAAACTTCACCATTTTAAAGATAATTAAATTATTAATCTTTTAGTATACGTGTTTTATTAAAATACCTTTTGTTTTATGTGTAATAAATTAATAATGCGTCTAATATGGGACAGCGCTCCTTGATGGGCGAGTCCTATTACTGGCTGGACGTACGACGCGTTGCTTGAGCTCAGTACAGAACACGCAAGCTAACCATTCAAGGTCACTGTCATATATCTGCGTCTTAACCTCTAACTCAAGGGTTTGCAACTAATTTTGAGGGTGGGCCATACCCATAGTTGACGCACGGGGCGGGAATCGCGAGCCGATTTCTGGCCACCGTAGGCACAAGAATAAAAAACGAGCAGAAGGCAAGCTTCCTAACAGAGTTCATAAATTCTTACCTACTTTCATAGGGCTGTCACTCGGTTATTAAAAATTAAAAAACCGGGTAAGTGCGAGTCGAGATTCGGCGATGAGCACAGACGGACGGACGGATGGATGGACGGATGGACAGATGGACAGCTGGACAGACGGACAGACGGACGGACACGCACTGTAACTGAGGTGATCCCGTGAGTTTTCCGTTTTCCAATTACGGTACCGAACCGGTAATTATTTTAACAGTTTGTTTAAAATTAAGTAATACCTATTTAATTAATCATACTGTGAAATAATTATACACACAATGCGTGCATCGTTGTTGAACTGAGACCCTCCCATTTTTGAAGTCGGGTAATAAAATGAGCAGTGGTGACCCAGTGGTAACGGTCGCGACTTACGAGTCTAGGGTTCGAACCCAAGCAGGCACTTTATATAAATTATTTCATTACCACTGCTCTCAAAACGGTAAAGAAAAACATCGTGAGGAAACCGGCATGTCCTAGAACCAATCATTCGAAAACATATGACATCCACCAACCCGCACTGAGCCCGCTTGGTGGATTACGGCCCACTCGCTCTCACAGAAAGAGGAGGCCTATTTCCCAACAGTAGGAACATTATACCTAGGCTGATTAAGCTTATATGCTAATAAAACACGATAGTAAAGTACCTATGTAAGTAATTATTTATACTGTCAAATAGTTATACATACATAGATGCATAAATGTTGCTTGCTTTTTTTGAAGTTGGTTACTTATTACGGTTGGTTTAGTTACGGTATTTTAATACCGTAACTTATAGACGGACGGACAGACGGACATGGCGAAACTATAAAGTTTCCTTTCTTGTTTTACTATTTCACGAACGTAAGTGGTACCTACTAAAACAAAAATAGGAAACAAATAGGAGACGAACAATAACTCGCTAATATAGGCGGTAAACCATAAGATTAATAAATAATAATTCTTATGGGAAAACTTTATGGCCATCTTTATTTAGGATACTACCTACCTCGTAACTAAATAATTCTGCAATAAGCATTAAAAATGAGTAGGTATGGGTATATATAGATAATAACCTGACAAAATCCTATGGATAAAAAAATAAACCTTGCTTTTCCTACTATTATTGATACACACAGTACTTACAACAATTTGCCATTTTTATTAACCTAAATGTCCGCGTCACTCGTACCGCTGGCACACGGCGCGCGGCGTACCCCTGAACGTTGGCTTCGGAATGAGCCGGCTCAAACCAGTTTGCCTCTAGCGGGCGCCGGTGCACACCCCGCGCGCCTTGTCTGTGACACTGCACGCACACAAAGCTGTGCGTGTAGTAGTGATCTCGCGCAAAGCGTTAGTATGAAGCTTGCAGTCTGTTCCTTTTTTAGTCTTGTGCCGTAGGCGCGGGCTTGCGGACGGTGAGCAATGGGTAGCTCGCCGTCCGATAAAGACCAAGCCCAGGTCGACGGCGCGTTGTGTTCCACGCGCGCCTCAAAGAGATGTCAGCAGAATTGACGGGGTCTGCTAGGGCCAATGCCTGCCGGGGGTTCGAAGAAAACCGATAGGGACATCGTGGCCCCCGGCAACAGGGCAACCGAAGGAACACGGGTGGGTTTTAGTCAGCAAGAGTCTGACACGCTCTCCCGCTCCACCCAGAGCTAGTTAGTTATTTGATAATTTCTCACCCAAAAAAAAAAAAAAATGGTGGGCCATAGTTTTGATTTTCTGTCAGCCGGCGGGCCATCTAGTAAATAAAACTTGCCTATTACAGTTACGGTAGATACCTAGCTATTAAAACTAAACAAAAATTTATAAGTAACTCATAGTTTGAATAATCTAAAAAAAAAGTGGTGGCACTCCGGGAGTGCCGACAGAAGTGAAAATTTGAACAAGATCGCCTTGGTGGAAGAAAAATACTTGTATAGATCGTTGGTCCGTAACCTTATCTAAATAAACAGCACAATCGCGTTTACAAAAAATTATGCTTCCGAAACCTTTAAAGTTAAAATACTTGCATAGAATATTGATCCGTAACGTAATACAAATAAAGTGCTTAATCGCGTTTACAAAACCTTTAAAGTAAAAATAGTTGCATAGAACATTGATCCGTAACACACGGTTACAAAAATGAGGTGTCGTCATGGTGTTGCGAAATCAATGGTTTAGCCCCATCTCAAAAATGCCCAACGCGCCTAAAGAAGTTTTCACCTCAAAAACTTCACTGATCCCTTTGAAGAGATTTATAAGCTAACGTACTTATCAATATTTGGCAACAAATCTGAGGTCAATAATAAAATCTAATCTAATTTTTTAGGCCTGGTTTGAAGTCTTGAAATCTGTTCTCAAAAGACTATCATCAGCTGATAGCTTTTTTCGGGCCCAAGGGGGAGCCCGCGGGCTTGGGATTGAGCAGCCTTGCTAACTCCAAAGGTCAAACTTTTCAGACTATGCCTACTAACATCAACTTTAGAACTACAATATTAAAGCTAACTTCTCACAGTACTTTCACGTTCTAGTCATCTCATGCAAGTTGTAAGAGTCAGTTCTGCTTAATGTGAGCCTTAATCAAAACTTAGCTCTATTCAGGTTTCAGTAAGATGTTACACGTTAGACTTGCCTGAAGTTCGCTCGGAGCGCTAAAGTCGCGAGCGATGGAAGGGAATTTATCAACAATAGGAAGATATTTGATATTTCGCGTGTAGTCTGTAATTAAAATATGAGATAGAATAGATAGAATATTCTTTATTATGTACACCATAAAAATTACAGACATTAATTTAGAAACTTTACATTGGGTGACACAATGGGCGGTCTTATCGCTAAAAGCGATCTTTTACAGACAACCTTTGGATGGATTTAAATGGAAAAGGAGAGACAATACTGCAGGTAGTCAGTGGTGTACCATTTACATATACAACAGATACACAGATACATAAAGCATATAATTACCTATATAAATATTTATATATATATTAGATAAATAACAGATATACATAAAATTATAAACATGAAACAAGAGTAAGGAACTATATGTAATGATGATGTTTAAGGAGAGAGGAAGTGTTTTTTTACCAGAATTTTAAAAGTGGACAAAGATTGAGCACGCCTTATCGACACGGGCAAGGCATTCCATAAACGTACTGCTTGAACCTTAAAAGATTTGTCATAAAAGCCGGTGGAATGCATCGGCATCTCTAGTCTCAAATTTTCCGATGACCTCAGATATCTATTATGTGTGTCATGAAGGAACTTGAAACGTTCTTTAAGATAAGAGGGGGTTGAAGGATTGAACAGAATACTGTAGAGCTGAAATAAGATATGAGAATTCCGGCGAAGACGTATGGGAAGCCACTTGAGCTTTGTACGAAATTCAGAAATGTGATCATATTTGCGTAGGCCAAATATAAATCTTATGCAAAAGTTTTGAAGTCGCTCAAGCTTACGAGTATCTAGTTGTGCCTCAGTGAGATCAAGATAACTGACATCAGCGTAGTCAAGGATGGGAAGTAAAAGGGATTGTGCAAGCGCAGTTTTAGTGGCAGTCGGAAGAAAGTTCCGCAGTCGTCTCAAGGACTTACCAGATGCAAAAATTTTGCGACTTACGTCCTGTAGCTGGGGACCCCAAGAAAGATGTTTGTCAATCCAAACCCCAAGGTTCTTAACCTTTTCGCTTACTGGAATAGCAGTTCCGTTAAATTGAACTTGGGGAAGTTGTGACCAGGTTATCTTGGGGGTCATCCTTGAGCTGCCAATAACAATGACCTGAGTCTTCGAAGGATTAACCTGCAACCCATGTGCCTCACTCCACTCGCAAAAAAAAAAATATGAGGTGTTATTAAAATGATATTATTTAGAATTGAGACAGGTATAATAAATGACAAGGCACAGGAAAGGCCTATTTCCAGCAGATATTAAGATGAACAAAATTGTTACTAAAAAATAAGCTCAACTTAAGACTGTTTCGTTGGTCTAGTGGTCTCAAGAGCTATTACTGGGTATTAGCAATGGGTAGCTTGCCGTCCGATAAGGACCAAGCCCGGGTCGACGGCGCGTTGTGTTCCACGCGCGCCTCGAAGAGATGTCAGCAGAATTGACGGGATCCGCTAGGGCCAATGCCTGCCGGGGCTGCGAATATGGGCCGAAAGGGAAATCATGACCCCCGGCAACATGGCAACTGAAGGAACACGGGTGGGTTTTAGTCAGTAAGAGTCTGACACGCCCTCCCGCTCCGCGGGAGAAGTTATTTGATTATTTCCCACCCAAAAAAAAAATAAGGTCGGCAAAGTGTTATTGGGTTTTTCCATCAGGAGTTTCTCTCAATTCAGGAGTCTGAATTTGTGTCCGGTGATGGCAATAGGCTCGCCCCCTACATTACATGACACATTACATTATGGGGTTCATTTATAAACGTTGCTTAATGATTAGCAACTATTTAACCATTACATTTTTGACGTATCAACGTCATTAAACTTTAAGCAATGTTTATAAATAAACCCTAATATAATTGGCAAATATTGGGTGCTCTATAGCTTCACCTCTGCCCTACCCTTCAAAATTAGGTAAGTTATGTAAGTTCAACCTATTTTAATAAAAAGTATATTTCTTATTCTAAGACACGTAATAATATTTCAAGTGAATTGAAAATGTCCACTGAAATGAATACCCAATGAACGTGAATTTTATTCAAAAAGACACAAATAGACCCACTACGTGCTTGAAATTATTCACCAACTTAAGTTCTTGAATGAAAACGGAAAGTGGGTGGATATCTTTATTTGCGTTATAGATCCATCAAAAATAACTCGACATTTATTATATATCAGTAACTTATTCTTGCTATTGTTTTCTGTTTGAATTTGTTGAGAAGCTCGGCCTAAATGTAAGTATATTTTCTCAAACATGCATGGAAATATTGTCATTATTTTCGAAAAAAGAACACGCGAAGTATCGAATTTACGATCAAAGAAAATCAAATCCATTGCAGGCGCGTTTTTTGAATTTGGAACATTACAACGCTCCAGCAATGTTGTATGAAACGGCGTGCTGGGGTTATTAAATACTCTTTGATTGAATCTCTTTTATCATTCTTGGCATATCAAAGTAAGTCTGTTTGCTTAGTACAAATTGCGTTCACGTGGCTGTATAGCTATAAATGCGTTTGCCTTTCGGCACAGATGATAAATAGAAAATTGGCGGCAAAGCTGAAAATTCGTCTTGATTTGTTATTTACATACTATAAATAAATTTAAAATGAGTTCCAACGGTTCAGAAAGTGAAATGGAGATTAATTGTACTCCACCAGATTTAAGATCAGATTTTTTTTAAAATTGGCGATGGAAAACCTGCTTCCAGCGATGTCAAAAGAAAAATACATGAAAGTATATGAAAATTTTATGATTTTGAAAAACGAGAAAAAGTGAACATTTTCTTCGAAACAGTATTTTTGGCGTATTTTAATGAGATTGCTAAAACTAAAAAGCCATACATATTATGGGCAATTATTCCATGCTGAAATGTACAGTTCATGTTAAAAACGGCATTAACTTGAAAAATTATGGAAATTTAACTACTTTTATTTCCCTGCATTCTTTTGAGAAAAGCACTATATATGCCTCGGCGGAAATGGCAATTGCCTGTCTCGTATTAATGAAGTCCCTCGACCTGCAATTGCCTATTTCCTGGCCTTTGCAATAATGTACTATTTAGGTATTCATCAGTAATTAACAGTTCGCTAGAAGAATGGTTCTTGAATCCAAAACGTTGTTAATTACTGCTCAGGACGACGACCGCCGAGGCCGCGCCGCCGCCGCCACCGCGCCACCGCCGCCGCCGCGCCTCTGAGTTGTGTATAATATGTCACCATATAATTATGAACTTCGTTAGTTTTTATAATCTATCGGTATTATTTCCGTTAAATTATAAACTTTCGAAAAATTGTGAACTGCAACGAACCATTTAACGAACGCATTTTATTTCGCTAGTTAGTATCTTTCCATGGGAAACCGACAAATTGTAAACTGGTATCAAACTTGCTTACGACGTAACGCACCTTGCGCTAATACTAAATAGCCTGCCTAGCTGTGAACAACTTGGAAGTAGCGCTCGCCGGCCGCTGCCGCAGTCCCGCTCGCTCCGCTCGCTCGGTTCGCGCGCGGTTGGTCACAGTTCTAACCTACCCCATTTCACCCAATTCACAATTTTTTGTCAGTTCATAATTTAACGGAAATAATACCGATAGATTATAAACTAACGGTTCTCACAATCTTACAGTGATACATATAACGTTTTCAGCCCGCTGCCGAGGCGCCGCGGATGGATGAACCTTCTATTTGAGTTCTTACTTTGATTTTGCCACTTTCTGTATATATAATATGCAAGAAAACAAATGTTTTTCTTTTTTCTTGATCCGATCCAGCCTGTCCCTTGCTGACCTCCCCCAGCGACGCCCTAAGCCGAGGTCCGTACGCCACAGGGGATGCCCTTTACGTGTAGTGGCTTAGTTTCTAAGTTTTATGTCCTGGCTGGAGGCCTGAATTTATTGAAATAGCCACAGGAAAATCCGGTTAAGCAGCCGACAACCTCCTAGGTTGATCAGCAAGATACAATTTAAAAAAAACATTTTTTTATAAACTCAACATGTTCATTATGCTACACGTGTGATGTTCATGTGTCCCAGAGGTGGGAAAATTATAGACTGAGCACAACAGGTTATACGAGGAACATACTTTGAGGGAGAAGCCACACGGTGCGGTGCGGTCGCGGCGCGGCGCCGCCGCGCCTGGCGATATCGCTGCGGCGTCCTGCTTATAAAAATCAATGATATGCCAGACGGTACGTTCCGGCGCCGCACCGCAGGCACACTGCACTTCGATTGAGCGAGACGCGAGGGGGGGGGGGGGGGGCATTTTGCACTGCGACTGGCTAGGTCCCCGCTCCGCATACTACGGCGCCGCAACGGTGCCGTATTGTGGCGCCGCATACCACATGTGTACAGTGATGCGGGAAAATGTTTGCGGTGTGGCGCCGCACCGCACCGTGTGGCTTCTCCCTAAGGAAGTGTATAGTACTCATAAAAATGAACAAGTTTTACAATGGGCCCAACTCGGAAATATGAAAAACAGCCCATTTCCAACATTTTCTCGATTTATGCGATATATGGAGGTGGATCCCATAGTAAAAACTGTTCTAACGTAGACAACCTTTAGTTCTAATACGTTCCCCTATACTACACACATTCTATCTTAGAGCTTTTCTTCCGGAAATAAACACCCCAGTTTATTTTCTAAGCTAAGCTCACTTCACCCCTACAGTAACTAATCCCCAGCGGCGGCGATACAAAGCCTGCAAGCTAATAAGAACTGCAACAATAACATGCTGTTATGAAGCTGCACAATAGATCATAAGTCTTAGCTACAATAGAAAACCTTTTCTCATTTGTAATATGCAACTTATTTCATAAAAGTTTACTTGTTTTTTCTTTCTTTTAATAGTAGGTAGTAGGGACCGTTCAAGTATTACGTAAGCACTATAGGGGGGCGGAGGGGGTCATGCTTTGCTTATTTTTGATACATGGGGGTGGGGGGGTCTAGATGGTGATCACGTCAGCAGTAATTATTTACTTTTTTACACATATGGCAACCCACACATTGTCTATGCTTGAAAACGAAACGTATATTCGGGGATTCCCACAAATAATGAAAACGTTTAGGTACTCGCTTAAAACCAAGTAGGGGAATTACCGCGTGCTATTCACTTGTCTAAGCTAAGACACTTGTTAGACTTATAACTGCTGCTCACGAATCAATGACAAAAGCAGAGTACTTACATTAAAAGAAAAATGCATACAAATAGGTACCAATGTTTACGTAAGCATGGGAGGGGGGGTAAGAGCTTTGCTAACTTTTGCTGACAAGGGGGAGGCCGGGGTAAATAATTGCAATAAATCTGCTTGCGTAATACCTACTTGAACGGCTCCAGAGGCTTTTATGACGCAGCATCGGGATAGTACTCAACTCTCTACTACGAGAAGTGTTAGAGAACGTAAATTCGTGCGAGCACCAGAAAAAAATTACTATGGCAAAAGAACCTATAAGTATTTGACCTTACTCTGTTCAATAGTATCGACTGGCTGAGAAGATATAGTGGTGTAATTACCAGGCGAACACTAGGAAATAAATTAAAAGCGGAACTATTCAATGAAATAGTCGCAACATGTGACAATAATTCTTACCGTAGAAATAATTTATTTGCCAATAATGTAGGTACTGATACATATATGATGGTTATTTTGATGAGAGTCCCGATACATTTTGCCTTACGGCATGCAAAATTATTTAATGTAATGCATTTACTGGACAAAAAAAAACATAAAACAACCATAAAAAGAAAAAAAAATACTATGAAAACAAAAAGGATTCCGTTCACTAAGTAAAATTTCTAGAGCAGTGGTGGCCCAGTGGTAACGGCCGCGACTTACGAGTTGTAGGTCGTAGGTTCGAACCCAGACAGGCGCTTTACTTTGTGTAAATTATTTCATCACCACTGCTCTCAAAACGGTGAAGGAAAACATCGTGAGGAAACCGGCATGTCCTGGAACCGAAAATTCGAAGACATGTGACATCTACCAACCCGCACTGGGCCCGCGTGGTGGATTACGGCCCACTCCCTCTCACAGAGAGGAGGCCTGTGTCCCAGCAGTGGGAACATTTATAGGCTGATGATGATGAAGTAAAATTACTATTCTTTGTTAAAAATATTTATATTATTCAAAAAAACATTCAGAATTAGGCACAAATGTCAATGTCAATGTCCGTCTTTATACTATTTGTACCTCATCATCTGCCTAGCCTTTTCCCAACTATGTTGGGGTCGGCTTCCAGTCTCACCGGATGCAGCTGAATATCAGTATTTTACATGGAGCGACTGCCTATCTGACCTCCACAACCTAGTGACTAGGTAACACGATACCCCTTGGTAAGATTGGTTGTCAGACTTTTTGGGCTTCTAACTACCCGTAACGATTGTCAAAGATCTACAAATGACAGCCGGGACCAACGGCTTAACGTGCTTTCCGAGGCACGGAGGGGACTTGGTATGTAAAGATGGTCACCCATCCACGGACCAACCGCGGCAAGCGTAGCTTAACCTGATCGATCGACCCGTGCAGCTGTTATTACTTAGCCGCCTACCTACTAATGTTTAATTAGATTAATCACCAAATGTTTTAAGATGAATGCTAATCCTTAACTGTCACGCAGTTTGGCAGGTTTATAAAATGTTTACAAGTGTTTGGTCCAAATTAAATGATTTATTTATTATTATTACACCTTGTGGCGACATCTACATCTCCACATGTGAACTACGCATCACACTAACTTCACACAAAATCCTGCATCGTGCAAGCAGGGTTTACTGTGCGACTATTATATATACAACGTCCTGACATCAATCATCGGGCAGTAGCCCACCAGAAACAACACCCGTCTGGTCGGAGGATCCTTCCTTTTCTATGGAGGATGAGTGAACTTTACACTCTGTTCCTCACACCTCTCTGGTGACCCCAAACATGAACGTCAGCGCAGCCTAATTCTGCCACCATGGCCAGCAGTGAAGCTGTGTATCGATTTCAAGAATAGGGTTAGGTGTAATTACTGAGACATTTCTAGTTTATCTTTGCACTAGTGCAAAGATAAACTAGAACGCACCGCAACGCACCTGCTATACCTCCGGTACTGCACATTATCCATAGATGTGGTGACTACTTCCTATAAGATGAGCCGTCACTTGGTTCAATAGCATACCTAAATAAACACTTCACACAAAAAAAAAACTGTTCAAGAAAGAAAATTAATTAATAAATTAATTTTAATAAAAAAATTATATTATTAATAAATAATTGATTGATAAAATATATATTTAAAATATAAAATAAAAAACATATAATTCTAATTATAAATGAATATAAAAAAATCATAAGGTTTCTCTCTGATTATAATAGATGAAAGTAAGTGAAAAATAACTTTAATTTCTGAAGTCGAACTTTTTATTTTTCACTTTTTAGTTGTGGTACCTACCCCACACAAATTCGAATACCACTACCTGCTATGTAAATAACAGTGACAGGAAATTATCATATCATCCACATGCTAAGTAGGAAAAAATACATTTTATTGAATGAAGTTAATTCAAAAACTATCCAAGCACCACTGCAAACTATGTGGTACCACCTCGAGAGCGAACCCTTTCAAACAAAAAAAGAATTTTGTAAATCGGTCGACCATTGACGGAGAAATCGGCGGACATACATAAAAAAAAACATACATAGGTACGCTACGAACATATAACCTCCTCCTTTTTGGAAGTCGGTTAAAAACCGGTCAGTTGCGTGTCGGACCACGCACAATGAAGAGTTCCGTAGTTGGAATGAATTTATCCCAAAAACAAACTTAGCATCGTAACTGAAAAAAAATTCTCCCATAAATCGATATTATGTCATGGTCAATTCTCCAACTGCAAATGTAAGTTTGTAATAAATAAATAAATAAAATAAAAACTTTTTTATTTCAGACTGCAATCCATAGAATGTTAGTACAGTAAAACTTATGAAACTAGTGTTAGTAATTAATTAAAAATATATTATAAAAACCTTATTTTCTAATGTGGGTATTAAACCAGTGCTGGACGTAACGCGTGTCCAGCCTATCCGCAATCACAGCCAGGATGCTGTTGATGCTGGCGCGCAACCTGCCGAGCGCCGCGGCGCATCGCTTGCGGAGCACGGCGTGGAAGCCGTCAACGTGTGCATCCGCGAACATGCCCGACGCACTGCACCAGCGCGGCAGCCCCAACAGCGCCCTGAACGCATTGTTATATTGGACGCGCAGGGCGCTGAATGATCTTTGCGTATAATGAGCCCACAAGCAGCACGTGTAGAGTGATGTACAATGCGCTCTGAACAGTGCACAATGCAATTTTCACTTGTGCATTACAACGTTTAAACCTGTGAGCTATCATGTTCGCTCTGATAGACAGCGCCCTACGCTCCCTGGCCATGTCCTCATCATCGCGTAGGAGATCACTGACTATATTCCCAAGACATTTAAAACAGGTGACCACTTTCATAGGAGTTCCGTTCAAAATCACGGGAGGAACCTGATCTGGTGACTTGGTACCTGCTTTAAATACCATGAGCTCACTTTTTGTGACATTATATTTGAGGCCATGACTAGCCGCGTACGTCTCACACACATTAACTAAATTCCTTATTCCACTGATCGTTGGGCTCAGCAGCACCATGTCGTCTGCATAACTCAGATTATTTACACAAATGTTGTCTATGTGACAGCCGACATGCATGCTGCTAAGCTCAATGATCAGCGCATTAATATATAGATTAAATAAAACTGGGGATGTTAATCCACCCTGTCTTACTCCACATTGTAGTCCATATGGATCCGATAATTTGCCAGCCCACTTTACATAATTGACCTGACTCTGATACCAAAACTTCAGGATAGCAATAAACTCACCAGGTAAATTGGTTTCCTTCAGCTTATCCCAGAGTTTATCATAATTAACAAGGTCAAAAGCTTTAGAGAGGTCTAAATAACAAGCATAAATGGGCGTTTTCCTACTCGTATAATACTCAACAGTGTGCTTTAGGCTTAGTATAGCACTCTCTGTAGAAAGTCCAGCGCGAAAACCAAACTGAGCATCATGTAGGTGTATAAAATCTGTTACCTGAGCCTCAAGCACACTGTCTAGTACCTTTGCAATAATGGTGGCCAGTGAGATCGGCCTAAAGTTAGATTTGACTGAGCTATCTCCCGTCTTATTTTTTATTATGGGAGTAACTATCGTTTTTGTTAGTTCACTAGGTAAGTAGGAGTGTCCAATGCACAGATTAAAAAACATCGACAAAAGTCTAGAAATGTGTGGCCCTGCATTTTGTAGGTGTTCGACGCTGAGCCCGTCATGTCCTGGCGATTTCCCACCTTTCATACTTTTCAAAATCTTTCGTATGTCCTTTAGCACCCACTTTTAGTCTGATGTTTTCACACACGGGGTCAGCGTCCAGCATCCACTCAAAAGAGCCTAAAGGGGATTCCACGGTGAAGTGATCTTTAAACATGTTGGCGATCACTTTAGTGTCGGTGACACCCTCGACACTCAAAGGAACGCCAGACCTGATGTTCAATTTATTGGTGTGTTTCCAAAATTCTCGAAACTTATTTTTTGAATGCAATGTCGCTAGCCGATCCATCTTTATCTGCTCCTGGTGTTGTTGGCACCATTTAAGCTTAGCTTTGAAAATTTTTCTGCTGTGATACATTGCTTCATGAATGAAACCTTCGCTAGGTTTACCAAAAAGTAACCAGTTTTGAAAATCAAGCCTAGCCACCCTATGAGCTTCGCCAACATACTTACTCGTATTCCACCCCATAACTTGTTTTTTCCTACTGCTCGTACCCACCCTATAGCTTGACTCTGAAGCCTCACTAAGCGCTGAGACAATATCAGTATATAAATTATCTAAGATTTGTCTATGTTTCACATTATTACACCGTTTATCACAACATTCTCCTAATACCGTTGGAAATATAACAAATAAAAAAAATGTGTAATAAAATTACAAAGTAACTATTATCGGACTTTTTCCTTTACACCTGCTGTGAGACCTTGTTTCCTGCCAAATTTCATGATTCTAGGTCAACGGGAAGTACCCTGAAGGTTTTGATTTATTTGCAACTATTGAAATATGTCGCATAAATTGCCGTATTTTTTTATTGCTTTCACTTAGAAGCTTGATCTTATTAGAGCTCTAAGAGAACATAGACCTACGTATTTGATATTAATTTCAACTTGATACCACCACGTGTTCCTGAGAAAAAGGGTCTTGATAGCCTGACGGACAAACTACGAAGTTCCGTTTTTTCCTTTCGAGGTACGGAACCCTAAAATATTTCTCATAAAACCTTTCAAAAGCTTTATTATGATCCTGAGTCTTGGCAGAACCATCTATGTTTACAAACCCATTAATACTACGTTTTAGTTGTTTTCGCTATAAATATGGCCACTAAAAATGAAACATCGCTTGGGCCAATGATATGTTTATAAGGGAAAAGGTTTTCGGGAAGTTATGTCTAAATATATATTTTTATGATCGCTCGGCACATGTTGTGGTTGGCCCTTTTAACCCTTCAGGAAACGAATGCGCATGTTAAGTAGACCATTCGTCTATTTAAGTACTCGGTAAACGGCTATAGATCTAAGTTTTGAAAAGACTGGCAACACTGCCATGTTAATGTCGACAGCAAGCGGAAATATACTTAGTTCTAATTTAGTTTTTTGAAGTGAAAACTTTTCAAGGCGCGTTGGGCATTTTTGAGATGGGAAAAAACAATTGAACTCGCGACTGACACCTCATTTTTGTAAACGCGATTGTGCTCTTTATTTGTATTATTTTACGGATTAATGTTCTATGCAAGTATTTTTACTTTAAAGGTTTTGGAAGTTTTTTTTTTTTTGTAAACGCGATTGCGCTCGTTATTTAGATAAAGTTACGGACCAATGTTCTGTGCAAGTATTTTTCTTCCACCAAGGCGGTCTTTTTCAAGTTTTCACTTCTGTCGGCACTCCCGGAGTGCCACTGTTTTTTTTTTTAACTTGGTTGCTTTATAGGCTGTATTCAAACTATAAAGTTTTGAAAATACTCGTTATATTGCTAAAGCCATCGTATGCACTATTCTTGCCATTATCATCTGTGTGAAATGTAAGAGACTGATCGAATATCTCAAATTAATTATATATAATTATATGAAATATAAAACAAATAAAACTGACGTTAAAGCGCATCGAATAAACAGAGAAGTTTTCCTAAAATCGTAGTAAATAAGGGAAAGTGATCATTTCGAGTTATTTTTTATTGAAGACATTCTCGTATTTCAAGTTAAAAGGAACGATAAAGTAACAAATACTTATGATTTACATCAACGACGCGATATATGGCACTATTCTATGAGGCTCTAAGAATTGGCACAAGATCAGCAAGTTCAAGGTAAGTTCACTGTACTTTATGGAAACTAGCAACGCGATATTTAGAATTTTTATAATAAACCAGCTGCTGCCCGTGGCTTCGCTCGCGTTACCCTATTTTTTAGGGTTCCGTACCTCAAAAGGAAAAAACGGAACGTTTATAGGATCACTTTGTTGTCCGTCTGTCTGTCTGTCAAAACCAAGGTATCAAGCTGAAATTCATATCAAATACTTAAGTCTACTGTCCCTTGGAGCTGTTAAAAAATCAAACTTCTAAGACAACACAATCAAAAGATACAGCAGTTTATGCTGCAAATTTTCGACACTCTCAAAGTAATCAAAACCTACAGGGTACTTTCCGTGAACATAGAATCTTGAAATTTGGCACGAAGCAACGTTTTATAGCACAGATAAAGGCAAAATTTTGAAAAGCATAAATTTTCAGTTACATCATATAATAAAAATTATTTTAATAATTCTAAAATTACTACCCCTTTCGTCATGAACGCGGTTTATACGGAACCCTCGGTGCACGAGTCCGACTCGCACTTGGTCGGTTTTTTTCTAAAATAAACTTAGCTAGCCTATGTAACACCTTAAAACATAAGCTATCAGCTAGTGAAAGTTCCATCAAAATTGGTCCAGCCGTTTCGGAGATTAACCGGAACAAACAGACAGACAAAAATTTAAAAAAATATTGTTTGTTAAAAATAATTAGATTTTTTTTAACAAATAATATTTTTAAAGATGGCAAACAGACACTTCAATTTTATTTATTTGTATAGATATATTATAGATACCTCTCTTTTGGCACAAAGTGGTCGAGCTTTTCTGTTCTTTTGCCAAGTACTGGAGTCTCTTTTCCGTATCAGAAGTACTTCGAAGATGTTAACAAAGTATGGCACTAAGTGCCCTTTGAGAATATACAAATTAAAAGCACATGGGAGAACTCAAACTAAATAGGTAACAAAACAGAAATGAATTAAAAAGACACAATCATGTTGACTCAAATGGCACATGCTGAAGAATAAAATTTACGAAGTTGGCGCACCTCTAATAGACTTTATTATCCACCCAGACATCTTTATCGTTCCCGAAAATAATACCAAGTCTGAATGAGATACACAAGCATTTACTGAATAGAGAATAGTACTTAGATATGATACAAATAAAGAGAACAAATTGTCCAAAGTACCAGACAATATTGATAGACAAGAAACTGTCTGTCCAAAATTATAACAGTAATACACAGTACAAAACACCTCGTAGCATATACGTGTAATTGGTGAAACCAACCCTTGTCAGCAGTACCACAGATAACAAATAAAAAAGAAACTATTGAGCAGGTGTTGTTTCAACAGTTCATTAATAATACATTGGCAGACACTTTTACAAACAAGCTTCAGGTCCCCGGGGTAAACAACCCTTCACCCCCCCTTTTGTGTGCGACTGTACGCTAGACTAAAAACTTGAAGGTACAATCGAGAACAGTATCAGTATCGTCATAGTATAAGGAGAGGTAGTAAGCTATCTTCATACAAACGCACCACGCGCGGCTCGTGAGAAACCGGTCGAGATTTTGTTAAGTGTGCGTGCGGCGACGCATAGATACTATGGCCCCACACATACAAGCCGCGCGCGGTGCGTTTGTATGAAGATAGCTTACTACCTCTCCTTATACTATGGTATCGTTATTGTTGTAAGTTTCCTAATTAAATTATTGTATATGTATTTGATTGAAATGCTGAAATTCCTACAATAGTATAATTTGATTGAAATGCTTACATGGAAATGTTAATTAGTAGAGGTGCCTACCTATCCTAAACTTGTGATCAATGATACGTAATATAATGTAAAATTGTTATTTGGGTTATTCTGAGCCTGAATCGGAAATTCTTTCAATATAATTTCATCAGCCTCAATACTATACATGGTGTCAGGGACATCGACGCGAAAACTGAAACCATGGATTCAGTACATGATTCTGAACCCGCCTGCGTTGAAATGTTTCGTCGGTTATAAAAAAAAAAATCTGCTGTTTTATAGAAAAGTGCAATACCTACGCGGTCAAAATGTATGGAACAGCTGATTTAAAAAAATATAACCGACGAAAAATTTCAACGCAGGGGGTTCAGAATCATGTACCTACTGAATCCATGTTTCACTTTTCGCGTCGATGTCACTGCCACCCCGTATACAAAAAAAAATACAAAATGGTTTATTGCTTCAACTAGTTTACATCTAGAATATTTGTGTTTGGAGCTCCCCTGTAAGCAAGTGATGCCTGTGTCGGGGAGCCCCGCTCTTCCATAGCTAAGCAATACAAAATATGAACTAGGTATTTACAACTAGGTATTACTTATCTTATTTGTGTGCGTGCGCGTGTGTGAGTGTATGTGTGTGTTGTGCATTTGGTGTTTATAGATATAGGTGTGGATAAGTTGTGTGATTATTGCTACCTAATTAGCACATTTTACTTAATGTGTTCCAAGAGTGCCTCCGTGTCGTCATAATTTAGTAATTTTATCCAGTCTGTTAAAGCTTTTTTACATTCGTAGTATTTTTTTGGGTATATGTTAATTTTACTATTAATTTATGTATGAATACTTTACAAGCTACATAATTACCACATAAACAAGTAATTTTTTTCATAAAGTTCGGAAACCAAAAAAACTGTCGTTTCAGACCCTATCTATTCAATTCAGACCAAACTTTTCTACATAATATATGTGCTTGACATCCGTTGGCCCAAAATTTGAGGGTTTTTTATTAAAAATCTGGAATACCAGACTCTCAATTCAGGGAACATGATTAGCATAAAAATCGGGGCACGTACTTACGTATCTACGTCACGGATAGACTAAAGCCCATCTTCCACGACGCTACTCAAACTCAAACTCAAAGCATTTATTTCGAATTTTCAAAGAGTCGGTCAGGTAGTCAGAATGTTGAAGCTATTTGCCCATTCCAAAACGTAGAAGAAAGGGCAAGAAACTCCAAGGACACTCTTTTAAATCAAGATATTACAAAATCCTGGGTACATTATTCTTGTTGCTTCTATATGTGAGAACAATGTAAAAAAGAATTAAATACAATTCAAAGTATAAGAATAAAAAGATGACCAGTCTCAAGTGACGGCGCCCGTTCTCGAACATGACGCGAGGATCAGCACCATCAAGCTCAACTAGTAAGGCTGGTTTTTCTGTCACGCTGACCGCACGCTGGCGGTCGGCGCTGATGTCAATATACATGTAATTAAAGCCCTGAGCGGTCAGCGCGACTAAAAAACGCTAACAACATAACATCACGCCTTGTTTCCCCGAAGGGTTGGGCAGAGGTGTACCTGTAGTAAGTACACCCACATTTCGCCAGTTATGCTTAAGTCCCATGTAATAGGGGGCGAGCCTATTGCCATCAACCGGGCACAAAAACGCTACTACATACATATTTACCCATCAGCGCCGACCGTCAGCGTGCGGTCAGCGTGACAGGAAAACCATGTTACTTTTGAGAAGCCTGTGTTTGCTCTAGTATTTCAATGGTGTTCACACACACAATGCTACTCTAACGCGTTAATAACTAATTTGTGATTTTTGCGCCGTATTGGTTACTCTTGAGTAGAGTCGTGGACGACGAGCCTAATTCTTTACGTGTATACCTTATGCTAGAGAGTGTACCCTCCGATTATGATGGCCATAAAGCTGTTATCTTGTTGCATAAATATTGTTTAACAACAGTAATGTTTGTTTTAATTTGAGGGAATTGAGCAAAATTAGTTTTGGTTGGAGGCTAAATTAAATAGATACTCTCCCGAAATAGCCCCCTGTAATTGATATTCAGACTACAGGTAACATCTGTACTGGGTGGAACTAAATTGGCTATCTTAAGTAATTAAGGGGATAAAATAAACTACGTAAATAGAGTAGACTACTTTTGATAGACTTGAAAAACATTGCGCAGCTAAAAAGCGAGAGTACTTTAACATTCGAAGCTTATGATTGTTCCTTACCAAGTTTAGTGATGTTCTTGGTACTTAACATTTATCCCCGGTAATTACGGAATAAGACATATCCTAAATTACAACTGTTACACACTTGTTACGAAATCATTTTGCGATACTTCATTTCATTTCATTATGTTGGGCTTTCACTACGCCCACTGCATAAGGTCTTCTGACAACTACTTAATATAGAACAAAATGACTGCCTCGTTGGTCTCGTGGTCGCAGTCGTAACTGCTGAGCGTGGGGCCCTGGGTTCGAATCCCGGGTCGGGCAAAGTGTTATTGGGTGTTTCCATTAGGAATTTCTTAGTAACATCCCGGAGTTTGGAAGTTGGCGGTGTGATACCCCCGTGTGGAAAGCACGTTAAGTCATTGGTCCTGCGCCTGATCTCTCTTCGGTCGTGTCGGATTGCCGTCCCATCGGACTATGAGAGTGAGGGAAGAGAGAGTGCACCTGTGTCTGCGCACACACTTGTGCACTATAATATCTCCCGCGCCGAAGGCTAGTTTCCTTTGAGATTGGCCGCCATGGCCGAAATACGGTCTGGAGGACTGAATATATATGACGAAATAAAAAAAAAGGTATAAATTGTTGTAAAAAAAAAGAAATATAAACTTACTATAGGCATCTAGACGTTTAGGGACTGCTCTTATACATACAAGCACCTGCTTATTCCACACGATCTAGCAATGTTCCAAGAAATACGAGGCTCATGCGAATAAACGTAAAAATATATGAATATGTAATAAAATCAACATGCAAGAATAACAATTTTATGATATCAAATAAAATCTAACACGAGTATCTCAGTAAAAATAACAATTCAATGCTTATTTGCTTCTGATTCTACTGAGATCACATCTCGTCACGCGCGCGTGCTCGCCGCCTACATATGTATGTATGTTTTTGCATGATTTGTTACATTGTCATGCGCACCAAAATTTCAGGATTTTTCCCCTCGTGTATGCCACGACTCCGAGCTCACAAAAGCCAAAAGAACACGTACAATAAAAGGTATCTTATCTACAAAACGAATAAAAATACCCAAACTTTTTGTTTACTAAAATTACGGGCATTACAATGCAACAGCAAGCCCATTTTAATTAAACTTAATGTGCCATTCATTACCTACATAAGGCTAAAGATAAAGCGAATGAGAGATAATTATTAAGGCCGTACCACTCGGGGTGATTTCACTCTGAGAACCCTTTTAATGTTCCTTTTCGTAAATACTTATGTGAACACAGGAACTTGGGACAGGACCCGTTAACGTTGATCCGTTTAATGGAAGTCCTGCTTTGAATACGTAATGAGGTTTTAATAATATCTGGAGATGACACTTGGGAGCGGTTATAACAAGCCAAATTGGGCTATCAATGGTGAGCACTCGCCCATTCGGACCGATTTGAGCCTTTCAATGCTCATAATAGTGATCCAAGTTAATGTAACAAAAGTAATGGAGTAGTTATACGATGCAAATGTTAGCTTCTATCTACAGACGAGACAAACAATAAAATAAACATCTTTAAACAAACAAGTAAACCCAACATATCAATTACAAAGAATGCCGAGCAATCTGGGAGCAGAGTCCCTTCAATAGGCAATTCAGTGAAATAGCCCGACATTACATTGTAATAGGGAGCGCTGGGCAGTTTACCTCAAAGAGTTGTCCAAATTGCCAAGCCTTGTATCCCAGTAATAAGGACTGAGATATTACGGTCACTAGGCCCTTGTAACACATGTCTATTTTGTGACTCCGGAATTAGTCGGTAGAAAATATACTAATTTAGTTGGGTTTTCATGGCAAAACTAGAAATGTTATAGTCACGTTAATTGTGTATGAGGGGATGTTATGTATTTTTGGATTAGTTTGCTGGTTACTGACTGGAAATGATTTAATATTAGACAGTTTTGTTGTGTATAGCTTTTATTGGGTTACAAAAAAGTGAAGGCTTCAAGAATGGAAGTTATTACACGACTGCCCAAAAAAGAGTGTAAAATAAAAATAAAACTTGTCACTAAAATAAAAATAAAAAGGATTGTGTGGTTTTATGAAACCACGGTAAAAGTGAAACTTCTATAGGCGCCGCCATATTGGCCTTGGCTGATCTGACGAGGGCCTTTCACTTTATCCCTACTCCGCGGCCGACCGTCACGCGACATGCAACACACAGACGAAAAAGTTTGAGACGATGTAATAAAAGTTTCACTTTAATAATTAATAAATTAAAAAACACAATAAACTGCCCTTCCAAAAAATTTACTAAAAAGTTATAAACAAGTTGTATTAGTTAATCTGTATATACAAAGCGAAAGGTCACTCATTTACTCGCTGACTAAACAGATAAATAAAATTGTCATTGCAGTCGGGGTACCTCTTAGTGAAAAAGTGTTCCATACAACGACACAACGGTCCCCCGACTGCAATGACAATTTTATTTATCTGTTTAGTGTGTTAGTGGGCTTGTGGCTAAGTAATGACAGCAGCACGGGTCGATCTATCAGGTTAAGCCACGCTTGCCGCGGTTGGTCCGTGGATGGGTGACCATCTTTACATACCATAACCCCTCCGTGCCTCAGAAAGCACGTTAAGCCGTTGGTCTCGGCTGTCATTTGTAGATCTTTGACAGTTGTTACGGGTCGTCAGAAGCCCGAAAGTCTGACAACCAGTCTTACCAAGGGGTATCGTATTACCCAGTAACTGGATTGTGGAGGTCCGATAGGCAGTCGTTCCATATAAAATACTGGTATTCAGCTGCATCCGGTTAGACTGGACGCCGACTCCAACATAGTTGGGAAAAGGCTAGGCAGATGATGAGTCAGCAAGTAAATGAGTGACCTTTTGCTTTGTATATACAGATTAACAAAATAATACAACTTGTTAATAACTTTTTAGTTCATTTTTTAGCAGGGCAGTTGTTTCAACATTGTATTTAAAGCATAAGGCTCGGCGCATACGAGCCACAGAACACAGCCACCGGTAGCCCAGCAAGAAGCAGTTCAAATGCTTTTTTATACGTTTTGTGTGGATTCGTCACAAACGGGCAGCCGCCCGCGACAGTAGTACTCAACACTGCAGCAAGAGGCGACAGTAAGATGGATTGGGTTTGTTACAGTGCATAAAGACTTTAGACTTTTAAAATTTCAAACTTCTGTTATGTTCAATGTAGTAGTTTTGTGGTCTACTTTTGTAACTGACATTGTAGTTACTTAGAAAGGTTATTTGATAGAAACGGTTGGCTCCCAAATAAAAACTTTACTGTTTTTAATTTATCTGTTTATTTTATTATATCATACAAAACTTATCTACACAATAGTGACGAAACAGTATAAAAATAACAAAGATAGTGTTGTAGATATAAATATGACAATATTGAATAAATACCAATATGTTAATGATGTTTTTTATTAAAATAATAAATGGTGTTTATTGAAGCGGGCCCAGGCATTGAGCCGGGATGACGCTGTTGATGATTGAATGTTATAGACATTTTTACACATTTGAATCTAATATGTTTTCATAATAATGTGATTCTGTTGTAATCTCCTTTAATGCACTTCTTAGGCGGATGCTGAAAAAGAAAGACAAGGACAAAATTAATCATTTTTGTGATACTAATATTTTGACCACTACGAACTCAACAATCGTTAAATCACAAGCAGTTTTCCACATGCCAAAATTTATTTAACTCTCCTACCGTAAAAAAGAATTTAAAATTTTTGAAGTCCCAAGAGTTCGACTTAAGATCTTATTTATTTATTTATTTTATTATTTCTGTACACACAGTAAAATACCTACACACAGATAAGACATAATATTTTTTTTAAGAACTATGTTCTTAATGTCCCTCGGCAAACCTCGTGTTTCGCAAGTCATCGGATTTCTATCAGTTGCCCTTTGCACTTGGTGCAGACCGGACGCTCTCAATCAACTTAGAAGTATATAGAGTTGTTAATACTCTTTTAACTTAATGTAATTTATTTTAAAAATGGGAGGAAAGTCGCAGGCACGACAGATAGGAAAATAGTTTTACAGCTCTATATAGTTCACACGGAAATCAAAGCAAAACAACAATAAAATCCTTAGTTTTGAATTCAAATTATTATACAAATCTAATAATTGATGGACACGGAAATTAGCATTCGTTTGTATTCGGAAATCCAATTATACCTGAGGGACATTAAGAAAATAGAAATACTGTACTTTAACTTATTTTGTTATAGTAATGGTACCTGAAACCTGTACGTAGCTTTAACCGTAATAATTATATCGGGTTTTTTACTTAAAAAAACTAAAATATAAGTACCTTCGACTGGTGGGGGCGCGGCAGGAGCCTCCGCCACCGGCGCAGGCGCGGGGGCAGGCGCTGAAAGTTATACAAACATAGTTGAAATGAAGCACTCTGCATAGATATTCTGTATCACTATTTCGTAATTCAGTAAAAAGACAGCAATAAATTAGTGACATTGAATTTCCTCACGATATATTCTTGAGTTTCATAGATGGGGATGAGAGTAAGGAGAAATAAGCCTTTGCACCTGAAGTAGGGCACGCAACTTTACCTGGTTCAGCAGCCGGTGCAGGGGCGGGTGCTGGTGCAGGGGCGGGTGCCGGTGCAGCATCGGCAGCCGGCGCGGGCGCTGGAGCGCCTGAAAAAAGTTTGTTAAATAATTTAATCTTTCTGCTTATCAGTAAACATGAAACGCAAACTATGATAGTCTTGGCGTTATTGTGAGTATTTTAGTTTTGAAAATAATAGTCTTGATGAAATTACACGCACAAGAAACTTTTAATATTGACGGAAATGCATTGACCTTTTGAATACCGTCTTACTTAGATTGCAACTAGTTTATCTTATTACTAATACAGGTTTACCTTCTGCTGGTGGAGCGGCAGCAGCAGCAGGAGCACCCTCCGCAGGAGGCGCTGGTGCAGGAGCACCTGCATCATCAAGATGTTAGCATTACATGGTGAGTATTATCTGCAATTTATTGGTTTATTGATGTGCGTCTAGATTACGATCGATCGATGACATCAACCGTTCAGGGGGCCTTGCCCCACCTCTTATAGGAGTATTATTTTAATAAGATAAAAAGAGTTAAGTTTTTAGTAAGATTAAAATAATGCAACTATAAGAAGTGGTGGTAGGCCCCCAGATCGATCAGGTGTTCATCGTTCAACTATAAATTTTCTATCGAATCTAATTGGGTCTGTACAACTATTTCAGCTGTTACTGACCCAGTTTCACAGCGTGGTGACTTGAGACATTTCCATCCCCCATTTATGAAAGTTGTTCATAAACAATGGTTAGCTAATCTGTGTCTACTTATCTACAACTGTGGAAGCGTGAACATTAATTCCAACGCTACTGTAATTTGGAGAACCGCCAACGGCAACAGACACTCATGCTGACAACGCCTGGAATCCTGCCCATCCCGCAATGAAAAGTTACTTTAAAATAAATAATTGCTTTTCTTGGAGTGTTGTAAACGAGGAATTTAGTTGAAATCCGAAAGAAGTAGGTTGGTATAGCAGCTTCTTGTTACCATGAACTAATTGATCTAACGGGAATCTGCTAACCACAGACTATATCATTTTATGTTTTTCTGTACCTATTAAATATGACGTAGAAATTGAATGCTGTGGTTATAATTTCAAGCTATTTCTCGTCACATATCGCAGTTTCACGCCCATATTTCCCACCTGGAGGAGCTCGTGTCTCAGTAATAACAGCTGCACGGGTCAATCCATCAGGTTAAGCTACGCTTGTCGGTGTTGGTCCAGGGATGGGTGACCATCTTTACATACCGAGACACCTCCGTGTGTTGGATTACGTTAAGCCGTTAGTCCCGCCTGTCATTCGTGGATCTTTGACAGTCGTTAAAGGTTGTCAGAAGCCCGAAAGTCTGACAACCAGTCTTACCAAGGGTTATCGTATCACCCAGTTACTGGGTTGTGGAGGTCAGATAGGCGGTCACTCCATGTAAATTACTGGTATTCAGCTGCATCGGGTTAGACTGGAAGCCGACCTCAACATAGTTGTGAAAAGGCTTATGAGCAAATTGATATCCCGCCTAGAAGTTTGAATAATGAAGTCTTTGCCGTAAGCACCCTCCATGTGGCATAACATGATGTATGCACTCATTTTCACGATTGCAGTAAAGAATCATTTATTTTATTTTTATTTATTACCAAATGGGCCAGTTCTTGACCACGATCTTGCCTGATGGATAAGGTCTACGATGGAACGAACGTGCCTAGAAGATGCCAGTTCACTCTCATGTCGTTGCTATAGTGTCAGAAGAAAAATCGATAATAACCTTCAGCAGGAGCCGCGGGCGCAGCGCCATCAGCCGGAGGTGCGGGCGCAGGCGCTCCCTCCGCGGCAGGGGCTGCGGGTGCCCCTTCCGCGGGAGGTGCAGCAGGCGCTCCCTCTGCAGGCGGCGCTCCTTCTGCAGGAGGTGCTCCTTCGGCAGGAGGCGCTCCTTCGGCAGGAGGCGCTCCTGCTGCTGGAGGCGCGCCATCTGCTGGAGGCGCGCCGTCTGCTGGCGCTGCAGCCGCTTCACCCTCTTGCTAAAAGACCAGAACCATGATAATAAATCATTTGTGCCATAAAGCCCCGGATTCATGGGAGACAAAAGTTGCACAACATTGTTTCAGCGACATGTTTTTATGTTGCGGAAACATGTTACCAGCAACAACACTGTTATGCAACTTTAGTTTGTATGAATACGGGGCTTAAATCTACATGCAATTAGGAAGCGGCCATGTTTTAATAATAAAGGGCTCAGCCAGAAACAATGTCTTAATTAAGTGCTTACCAATAGTAATGACAAATGAGGTTTAGAGTAGAGGACTGCTACCGAGACCACAATTTATTGTCACACAAATTATTGGGCACAAGTGCTACAATCAAACGGTGTTTGTTTCCAAGTTGTGTCCCATACAATAATGTGTATTGTATTTACTAACAGTTATTGCGGTGCCGGCAAAAAGTTAATCCTTGGATTTATGATCAAAGTGAATGAAAATAATGTAAAAAGCTATAATATTTAACTGTACAAAACTAAATGCCAAAATGATTCTGAATATTTTAGTTCTCTAATGCTATCATTAGTCAGCTAAATATGGCACCCTAGGGAGTAAGTTGAAGCGTTTGATGTTCAAAGCAAATGAATGTATGCACAAAGCTGAATTTGGAAATACATGTTATCTATGGATGAGCCTCTAATCATGATTGCAGAGAGTCAAATACGGAAAAAAACTAAGTTCATTTATGAATGATGAAAAACGAAATAAATTTTGATTTAGCGACAATGAATGACAAAAATTATAAAAAGTTGAAAATAATAGCAAGAGCATTTTTTGTACCAGTCCCAAGCAATGAATTCATATTAAGGTTGTAAAAATAAATCACAATGTAAAACTAAAAACACGCTGTAGTGTTAATTTTTCATCCGACCCTGTCATTTAAGTTCACTGTTTATTCATCTCAATTAAGTTAATGACGTCCATAATGAATACTGAAATTATTAATTTTGTGAGAGACAGTTGTAATTATCACTTTATATATGAAAGCAATTTATATGTTCGTTAAGCTCATTTTGCTTGTAATGAAATCCCCTCGGAGTAATATTGAGATTTAGGTAATTTTAGTGGACACTAATTTAATTTAAAGATACTAAGTACTTATTTAAGTAGCTTAATGTAGAAAAATGTTTTGAGGGACCAAAATAAATGGAATGAAAATTCTAACAACAGTTTACTGTTACTGTTAGCCTGTATCATCCCACTTCTGGGCAAAGGCCTATCCCCATTACTTCCAGTGCTTGCGATCCAGTGCTAATGTGGCCCATTGGTAGTTTGTTTTGTCCAGATCGCCCCACCATCTTCTACAATTCCCTACCCGACCGCAGGAGGCAACTGCAGGCGACGTGTCGCGGTCTCATATCATGGCAACCCGTCGTGACGTCATGTCGATGCAGTCATTATTCCGAACCCGACCGCAGGCGGCAACTGACCGTATTCCAGTCGGTAGATAGAAAATAGAAAAACGTGACTATCGCTCAAGCGTTGGCGGCACTACTGGTCTGTGGTCGGACAACACGTGTCGCCAGTCACTCGCTCGTAGCTGGCAACGACGTGTCGCTAGCTACGGGAGGTATTTCATAAAAACCAGTAGTGTCGCGGGGACATGTCGACTGCAGTTGCCTCCTACGGTCGGGTACGGAATGGTACCTTTAATGTTTATGTGTGCGAGTGAGTCTGTATGTACAGAGCGGAGGTGTAGTTTTGGCATGCGTCACTGTATTGTTCGCAGCGCTCTGTCTTGGTTTTTTTATTTGGTCTGAGCCTTTCATCTACTTCTTATTAAAATTCTACTTATCAAAACAAAAATAACAGAACAAACATTTTACAGAAGCCACAAATAACGTAAGATTCGTTGTCTTTCAACTTTCAACAACAAACGTTATAATAATAATAACATGAAACAATGCAAATTATAAAGCTTATTAAATAAGTCAAGTCAAAGACGAAGGCTTTATGAGACGCACAAAAGTTTTCGAGTTGTAAAGTATAGATTAGACTCGTGAGTCGAGACTCACCGAAAGGACCCGAAGGAGGTAAGTAACATCTGCGTGTGAAGTAGGCAGTAGACTTACAAATAGTTCAGAACTCTTTGATTGTGATGTTGAACAAGCGTTTGATAAAATAAACACGCTTCTAAAAGATAGAAAAGGTTTTCTCCGAGTAAAATACTTGGTTTTATAGAGTTGGCCATTTTATTTTTCAATCCTATGTAGCAACTGTGAAGATATTGTTTTTTTTTCTTATTTTTTACATTGGACTTAGATGTGGTTGTATCTAAGCTACTGAATTGCTAGTCTTCAAAAATAATTTTCTTTTAGAAAAAGCCAGGAAAAACTTCGTTAGAAAAACACGAGAATTATCTCGTCCTCATCTATGAAAGGTTAAAAATTACTTAGTGTTGCCTAATCTTTACTTACTGTTAATTACTTACTGTTGCCTTAATTACTTAATTACTTACTGTTGCCTAATCATGGATTTGTTTTTCATTTACAAACTCATTCATCAATTCAATGTGTTTTTTACATTTAACTCTTTTAGAAGCTTTGTTTTTCATTTACAAACTCATTCATCAATTCAATGTGTTTTTTTACATCTAACTCTTTTAGAAGCAACACTTTTAGAACCAATTCATATGAATGTTTTATCTTCTTCGGAGACTATAACACTAAATCCTTTTTATTTACATTCTATGTCACTGATGGCATTACTGTCGAGAATATTATCTATTATATTTTTATCGGTATTTACGTCTACCATAACAATAAAATGTTACTGTGTTGATTTCGGAATGCTGCAGGGATCATTGTGGTTCCAGATCACATACTCTTGGTTCTAACATAACATCAGTATTTCCCGAAGTTTTGTACTATATAGGTGCATCTCGCAAACATTACACCCATATTTCGCATGTTATGTTTAAGTCCCATGTAATAAGGGGCGAGTCTATTGCCATCAACCGGACACAAAATCAGACTACTGAGAAATTCTAGATGGAAAACCCAATAACACTGCCCAACCCGGGAACCAAACACAGGAACTCATGCTCAACGTAGCGCTTGCGACCACTAGACCAATGTGGCAGTCTTGGTTCTGTATATCATTTAAGATCTCTTAGTTAGATAAAGAAATAGAAAATATTTATTGTCCAGGTAATAGAGTAAGCAGGTTCACAGGTTAACAGCAAGTTAAGACGATTTGAGTAGCTTAAAATATTACCTACAGTTAGGGTACAATATATTATTTGCCAGTGAGCCCCAAACTAGACAGGTTAGGTTAGGCGTAGGGCAGATAACACCCTCTTCCAGCCCCTAAATGCAGGGGCAACGGATTCGAGGACATCCGTCGCTCCCCATCACACTGGATCCGAGATGGCGCATAGTGTTCCACGCGCGCTACTCTAAGAAGTAACGGGGGAAGTTTCAACACCTCACTCTCCCTACGGGACCCTGCAGATCGCGGGCCGTCATCATTTCGGGGCAACGGAAGTCGCGACTGCACCGGGGTGGTTTAAGTCAGTAAGAGTCTGACAGACCCCTTTGCCCACCCCATGGCGGATTACATCGATGTGGATTCCACCACAAAAAAAAGATTAGGTTAGGCGTAGGCACACCTAATTTTAATCTGCTTTTCTCATCATGCTACCTAGCAAAAAGTTACTGGTCTCTTAAAATCTGAGAATAGAAAAGTTGATAATTTAGCGTCTATAAGGGCAATTTTACTGCCAATATTATAGCCCGAGCTTGCACATAACTTCAAATAATAATAGAAATTGCTTGTTTAAGTAAGCAAATATAATCAAATCGAAACAGACAGCTTAATCTAACTTGTTCTCTTACCCCTTTCACCTATAATATGTAAGGATCTAATCAAACTTAGACAAGGTAACTGAACTGCGGGCATTCTGTCTGAACCCCGAGAGGTAAAGGTTCCTTTCCACATGGGACCCCTATTTTAAGATACCCAATCTTTGTTTGATCTTTTGTTTCCCCTTTCTTTTGTTTATCCTGGGACTGGACAACTTGAAAATATTTGACCTAAGCTTGGATTTGTTTCGAAAAATCTTCCCATTTTATGAACATTGCATTATATAAATATCTGAATAGATATACCGCTTTTATATGTGACGTAGGTATAGTATCCACACTATTTCAAGCGAAAACACTTTATGAGAGTTCGCAACGCAAGCTCTTGCGGCAAAATAGGGTAGTTGCCAAGGCAAAAAAAAAATTTTTTTATTTAGTCCGTCTTTCAGATTATAAAAAAATATTACACACGTATTTTTTGCTATAACATATGAATCAAAAGTAACTTAGAAAACACGCATTAAAGTTGGGGAGTGGGAGCTCGCTACGTCACAACGCAGTATTAAATCTAGTAAGGCGTGACGTCATGCCACATTTTAACTCAATGTATAGCCGTAATCTTTTGATTACGTCAAAGAAGAAAAAATACGTGTTCAATATTTTTTAATAATCTACAAGATGGCCTGTTATGCTGCTCAGACTCGCAACGCATGAATTTGCGGCAAAATTTTGACGTTTGTGTTGTCATAACTGAGCAGCATTGGGTCTCTGCAAACGTGACAATCTTATCCCATATCCATGATGATCTAACAATTGGAGATAGGGATACCATGCAAGTTCTAAGTTTTTGGTTCTACATTGTGATTTATGTACGTACCTATATGTGTTATTATCATGTTTGTAGCGGTAGGTACAGACGCCAGCACATTAAGCTACCCGAAACTGTCAAATTTTCCCAATCAACTTTGAACCTTAGAGATCAGCGATAAAGTTGAAAATCTATTAAATAAATTTGACAGATTGTAGTAGCTCGATGTGCTGGCGTCTGTACCTAGATAACGCAAGAGCAACTACTTCGCGTGCCATTTTCGTGCCCAGATTACGTACAACAATCGTAAGCTGCCACTTTCGCGCTCAGTCTGCATCGGTGTCACGCTTGTCGGAAGTCAGTTAAAAAATTGAAAATCGTTAATTACGCTGTTATAAATTGTAAAAACTGTGCAAATGCGATGAGAAAAAATAAAAGAAACGTTTCCTAGTGCTTGTGACGTCATAGTAGGTAGTCAAAAACTAGCACGCTTGGTTTTCATACAGATCGTGATACTTGCGTTATCTAGGTCTATCTATATCTGTGGGTGGGACTGTGAATTCATATCTCCACTATGTATATCGTATTTTCTTTTACTTACCGACATTCTTCCCAAATCCTCCTTCATATACTTACTTTTCACGTATACAGGGTTCAATGTCCACCAAAACAGGATACAAAAACATTCACATATACTCGATAATCTAATCTACATGAACATAACAATCCAAACAACATAGAGTGTTCTACCTTTTTTCAAACAATAACATTGAAAGGACTCCAGGGATACAAAGGATCAGAAAGGGATCTGAATGGATCAAGTGTAGCCATATAAAACATAAAAAAACAATACACTTCATATTTTATGCTGATAACACCTTTAACGGGATTCATATTATATTCTTCATTGTGTTGATACGAATTAAACATATTTGGGTCCATAAATGGAGAGATAAAATACTATTATGGACTTTTTATGAAGCTTTGAAACAAGGTCCTGGATAAAATCTATTGTATTACAAAGCAATAAGTAACAATATTCGTCGAAATGGATTAGGTATGTTCCTATAAAATACGCACAGTTATCAATCTATTACTGCAAGTCTCGACTTATTTCCAGCGGCTATCGAAGTCCTTCAAAGGAACTCCAGTGTCATTGAAATACTCATTTAAAAGGAGTGCAGCTTTCTAAGAGACCAGTTATATTGGATTCTTGAGATGTCCGGTTGGAAGCCGCGGTGTCCGGAGCTCGACTCTACTCTATTTATAATCGATGGAACATGTTCATTCAAGTACAAACACTATCTAAAATAAATGAGGTTCTAATACTGCTATTGGTCAGGTTTACAACGACACATAGGGATACACTGGGATACAGGACAAAGGGGGACAAATGACATCCACTAAGTGTAATACAGTACAGAAAATTAATTTATTAAACGTATTATCTTACAAAAAACATTATTTAATAAATAAATAATTATAAAAAAATTATTTGACATGTTCGAAATGGATGTGATCAATCGACAAGTACACAGATTTTAATGGAGGAATTTGTTGCTAGATACCTACAGGATGACATCCGCACTGCGCGGACTGACCATAGAGGGCAGGTATATCACAATGTGTTGATAGTTAATAACAATTGTCAATTGACATATAGTAAAGGTCTTATAGTAGGTGGGGGTGATTAACAGTTCATGCCTCAACCTCTTCCTCTTTTACCTTCTGATCTCCTGGCTTGCCCTTGGACCAGTCTGGTTTTTTCTGTGGACACAAAAAGGGTTTTATTAATAAATGTTCACGTTTTATTGGTTTACTTCAAAGCCGATAGCGCATCGCGGCTATATTCCCAGATACGCCCGCGATCAGCAAACTGCTTAATTTTGATTAAGCAGGTTTCATAAAAATATATACAGATGCTGTTGTAAAAAGACCAAGTAAATCTGTGGTGCAATTTTTATTTGGTAATTGAAAATATGTTATAAACATTGAAATGTTTCAAATAAAATTCACACCGTTCTTTCTTGGCAAAAGCCATCAATGGTGCTCTTTGAAATAGCAGACCCACCACACCATACGCCGAATTTACGAGCGTAACATTATTGTCACGACTCAGTGAGTGGAGTATGGTCTGATGTAATAATAGGTTCACGAATTGTAGGTAATAATCGTGTAAAGCACACACTTTGAAGCTTTGAAGTAGGTAATATAACACATCTAAGAAAACTTTGCTATGAAAACCGAAGCGTTTTGTGTAGCAACCTAGAAATACCCGTTTTATATTACAAGTGTGGGTTGTGTGTGCACTGTGGAGCGCATGTTGGTCACAATCTGCTAAGGGGCCAAAATGCAGAATAATCGTTATTTATCCTTACGAAAAACTAAATCCATCAAAAGGAGAAATAACAAGAAATCAATTTCAATAACACGCCCTGAAACACAGGTGGACGGAAGAAATATACAAAAAGAATTGATGTCAATCGTCAATGTGTCTGAATTGGCAAAGATCTTCAGCTTCAGTGAAAAATAAACTAGGTAATTGTAGCCACTCTAATAATAGTACATCTCATAGCTGTGCTGAAAATATGACATGCCGCGTGTATGAGCAACGTCTAAACTAAAACGAGTACAGTACGGTACGCGTTGTCATTTGTTTACTTTCTATTTACCTTGCCTGCAGCGCCACCCTGTGGAACATCGCATCATGATATTGTAACAATATTATTATCGTTTCTATTCTACTTTGACAACCCTAATAATGATAAAGTTATAATAACTCAATTTACTGGTACCTACTCTTTTCTATATGTTCGACGAAATTAGCCTTAAACTTCTGAGATTATTAGTACTATAAAAATTGCTACAATTTCCAAAAATTCGAAAGTTTATATTGAGCTGAACAAAATGTGTGAGAGTAACTGAATGTGAACGATGTGGGCGTCTTACCATGTTGTGAGTGTACGTGTAGATAGATAATATGGATAAGCATTTGAAGATCTTGTGCGCAAATTACACAACATTTAAAAAAAGACCTATTTGCAGATTTATTTCAGAAAGTTAGTCACTAAAAGAAATAGAAGAAAAAGCTTTTGGTATGTAATTCAAGTTTCTATTTCAGAGGAGTGGCGAAGCTTTGCAGAGGAATACGTGAATACTGAAATAAACTTATTTTTAAAGTTAAAACTTGTAGCGTAAGCCTTTGGTTGGGGAGGAGTTACATTAAAATGTTAATAACAAGATTGCAAGTCACATCTACATAAAGTTGAAGCTGTATTTAACGCGTCATCCAAACTCTTTCTCACCTTGTTTTATCAGGTTTGGATGTTTTACGGAATTAAAAAGATATATCGTAGAAAAGAAAGATTTATTTATATTAAATTAAAGAGTAGTTAATAAATAAGTCATCATTTGTTCAACTGTAGAGAATGATTGTAAGAAATTGACTGTTAGTTAAAATGTATGGTCTACTTCTTTCCAATAGCCCAATCAGCTTTCTCCGCTTTCTTGGCCTGTAGAAGATGATTAGGTAAATGATGCTTGTTGTTATACATTAATTACCACTAAGAAATTACATTAATGGTTAAAAACATACTGTAGGCGTCGGGAGTCGAACCCATGAACTGAATATAGTAGAAGCAAGTACTCTACTATAAACTATAAAGTTAATGAAAAAAGAAAATTATTAAAAAACAGAATTAGATTTTTTTTTGAAAGATACAAAAAGATGAAAACTACTAATTGAAGAATGTTAGCCAGAAAATTTAATATTATTACATTATTGTAAACAATTCCATAGAAGAACTAAAAGAGTCATCAGTAATGTATCTGGTATTGTAAAGAGTCGTGTAATATTATTGTTTTAAGTATGTAAAATATAAACTTCTTGGTTTGTTCTACGAAGACGAACATTTAATTCGGCAAGTTTAGTATAACTAGATTTATCTCCGTCGACAGCCTTATTAGACTCAACAGCCTACTTGTTAATACCAGCATTATCTTTATAACCACCTACTATATTATCTAAGACATTAATAAATATTGCTTCTATATTAATATTAGACTATGCTTTCGAACTACCATCAATAATATCATCTAGAAATACATAATAATGAATCGTCTTAAGTATCTTACCTCTTTGTCTTCTTCTTCAAGGGTGAACTCCTTCTTTTTGACGACCTTCAACTGGTTACGGAAGTTGAATTCAGCGGCCTTCTTCTGGAGCTTGGCGAATTTGTTCTCGTATTTGGACACCTTCTTTAGTGTAGGTTTGACGCTGGAGTAAAAGGTATTAGGTTAATATTTTCTCATAACATAGGAAATTGACAGGCCACTTGACTCAAGTACTAGAGTCGTCAAACAGTGGGTGCCTAAAGATGGTAATTTCTTGCTTTTCTATCTCTAATCTATATTTGTTCACATTTTCAACCATTGGTTTTTATGGACCGAGGAAGTTAGAATTTGGCTTACAATGGACAGAGTCCTTTGTATTTTGCGGTAGGTGTTCATATTTAATACCGCTGCACAATACAATGTGATCGTAACAAAGAGAGTCTAGTTACGGGAGCAACATAGCTCTTAACCGGGCTTTGAATAGTATAACCGAGTAATTTTATTCACAGACATATCCTTAGTTGCCCATTTGCTGGCTTTAAGACTCTTTCGTGAAATGCGGATTCACTTAGGACTCTTGAAGAGTCAAAGTGGCCTATTGTAAACCCGTTCGCTTATGAGTGTGCTTTTATCCTGAATATTCAATCATATTTTACTCTTGAATCCGGATTGAACCTATAAGTTCAGCCTCCCAGGATTGCGCATACATAACTCAAACAAAAACTACGATACACCAAAATATTTCAGATTTCTTCCTTCCTCGTCATTAGAGAATGGAAACCTTGTTGTAATCGAAGCCGAAAGGAAACCTGAAACTGCTTGAGATTATCATAATTTTGCTATTCCTCCTAAATTATAAGAGTACTTACAATTTGCCTCTGAGGTCGTTGACTTGAGAGTTCAGGTCCGAGATCTGTTAAAATAGAACTAGTCTTAGAAATCAAAGTCCAAAATAACACGTCGAGTTAATAAAATATAAGCAGATGTATAGAGAATATAAGGAAATGTTATACTGCCTACTAAACTTTAAGAAAAGCTTTTGTTCTCATTCCAGGTAAACTAGGAAAGGACTAATCAAGTACATTAGTTGTCTTTGAAATGGAATTAAATATATGAAAGTAGATCATTAAGAATAATTAAATGAAGTTAAATATGCAATTGTAGATATAAAATTAAATATTATAGATAGATAATAAGATAAATAAAATACGGATAGATATTGAAGGCAAAAATTATACCAACCACTAATGAACGAACTTTATGAAATCATTTCACAAGTTTGTTTCATTAACATTAAAAGTACTGTAATATCAAATGTGTGTGCACAAATTAATTAATTAAGAACTAAGTAACACACGACAAACAGAAGGTCCAAACTTGTGCAATGTTTGGTTCAATTTACAGCTGAAACCTCATGCAATGCACATTGAAAATTATGCCACATTGAAAGCTCCCAAACTAAAAAAACTCAGAATAACCACAAAACTAAACCCAAAACAAAGATTTAATGAAAAAGAATTCGAAATATTAATACTAGAAAAGCACAGAACAAGATATAGAGCTGAGCATAGATTAGGCAGTGTTATTTGCGAGCTGAAGTCTTGTTTTAATTTCTGTGGTCGTAGGAACATAATAATACTACTATCCCGGGTAAAGATTGTGACCTCCTATATATCTTAAACTTGTGCTCTTTACCTAAACATTAAACAATTCAACGTGGGCTATATAAGTACAGGTACACCTGTCAACATTCGTGCAAGAGATCTACTTATCGTGCCTCGTGATTGGTAGCTGGCCGCCTGCAGCTCCTGTGCCTCAACAATCTAGATTTATTCACAAATGTACATAGAGATGTGCAAGATATTATACATGTGCAACATATATAACATTAGCGCTGACAATATTGTACTGCTTCAAGCTGCTGTCGGCTGAGAGTCAACTGTGCTTCTAACGCTAGTCTAGTCAGTGATCGAAGTTGTAACATATTGAGCGCTTGTCCGGTATGCGAGTTAATTTAATATGTATGTTGCGATGGAATCAATTCTGTATACATCGGCGATCAATGTATGAGTACCACGTTGCAGAAAATGTGTATCATGGAGTGACGGTGCAAAATCGATCCAGACTTGCAAATGTGGGTATGTATGTAGATACAGATGTGGGTACTGTGTGTCTTTGGACTCGCAAGTGAGCATAGTATACACCACTCCGTGTCCCGGATTGTGATGCAAACGTTCCGAGCGGCCTTCGCTAGGCTCGGACAGGGAGGGGGCGGGCATCGACCAGAGCATGGCACTTTCAATTTAAACACTCGGTGTATACAGGTATTGCAAAAGGTTTGTGGGGTATATCAGCAACCGAACACGCAAACAAGTCGCGCGGAATATTACGGCACATACGTGAAAAGTTGGAGATTTGGAACAAGAAGTTTCACTTACACTATGCACTTGCGTGTGCCAATAGAGGAACCAGTCCAGCGTTCCAATTACACCTCAACGGTATCTCTAATTGTTATCATAATAAAAAGAGAAAATTCAGTAAGGCCTCTAAGCTCGCCACCACACATGAAGCGTCACACTGGCGGATGCATCTATTATCGTTATGCTTGATTATGTACTTGAACACTTTTTAAATTATTATTATTAAAGTGCCATACTATTTTAGATAATGAGTTTAATAGGTATTTTAAGGGATAGTTGTTACCTAATATTATAATATAGTCGTCATGCAACAGGCAAAGCTTTAGCTGGTAAGCGGATTGGTGACGAGATGACTTGAGGTAAGGATGAGCATGAGAAGCACATCGAGAGATGACCGAAACGACACATCAAACGAATATATACAAATACATATACGTAAAGACGATACATAACATAGTTTGGAAAGAGACGTGACCGCGCTATTGATAACATAAATATATAACAAGTATACATATAGATGATACAGTTACGCGGGCATGCAGCGGTGAGGCGACGAGCCTCCGCGCCAATAGTGAGTGCAGTGTTGTTACTGTTACGCCGGTGGCGGTTACTGTAGTTAGTGTAGTTAATGGTGTAAGCTCCATGTCAGATGACGCGACCGGCGGAGATCGATTTTGCACCGCACGCCTGCCGTGGGCGGGGCGGAGTGCGCCCGCGCCGCGACCCTCCCTACTACGACACATCACACGCGCTCTACAATACACCACTAACGAACCGACCTTCCACCGTTATTTACAACTCAACAACAAACAACCGAAAACTTACAAAGCGTTATCAATGTATGTATAAACACGAACTGTCACACGCGCACGTTTGTTACAGAATCGATGACTGTGATATTCACAATGGTTATAAAGTATTGGTCAATACCTCATAATCTCTTTTCCTGACTTCATGTTCCAAATCCCACTTCTGGCCCTCACACACATACAAGCGGTCATAATACTCCTGTATTATTCTCTTGAGCATTGCTATAGAAAAAGGAAAGACATATTATTGAGCCAGCAGAATGAGCATGGGCATCGGTGTGAGTGACCTGACGACGCGGAGCGACGTGTGCATGTGTGCGGTGAGCCGTACAACTATCATGTCATGTCGTAACAACTAAATCAGAATCAACTCATTCAGTTCAGTCATATGCATTCCCAATTCCTAATTTATGCAGTTTACCTCCATTTTCCTAATTTCGATCGCTCGTTCTAGTTCATATTTATCCCCCTCAAGGTTGTATATTCTGTGCCAGTACATTTGACAAATGGTCTGGAGTTCCGCTAAAGAAAAACAATCACATTTTAAGTTTTGAATCATTTTCGGCGCTTCGAAGTCTGTCTCACGGTTCTGTGTTGATGCTGTGTAGTGGACTCGACATGGGACCCTCGACTGGTGGAACAAAGCGTAAGCGAAGCTACATGATCAGTACTGAGGTGGGTATCAAATGGACTATTTATTACTGAAACATAACCAATGTTGTTATTGACTCAAAACTCGATGAGAGTATCTACAGAATCTATTGCAGCTTTGGAATTTGCTACAACGGGTCGTTGTTATTTTAGCGTTTTTTAATTTACTTTGTTATCCACACGGTTAAGGTTGAAAGGTATAATTTATTTTCAGCTCCATAAATCGACAATTATAATATTGCTGCGAAAACAAAACAATTTTTTAAACTAGTCACATTATCGGCATGAACTACTAAAACGAGAGCGTAAATATAAATTGAGTAGCTCCCAAACCAGGTCAGACCTCGAACGCTCTGCGGGCCACCTCCATCTCGTGATCGTACTTCTCCTCTTCAAGCTTGTTGATACGCTGATAGTAACCGGTTATGATGCTCGTGAGAGCCGCTACAACATCAACCAAGAGTTACTCGCAATGTACGCAGTTGTACCGAAAATTGTACGCGGTGTACACCCGAAACTCGCGCCCACCGCCGCGGCGGCACCGCGCGCCATCGACCATCAGTTAGCCAGTGTGAGTGGAAAGAAAGTTTAAGGACGGAAATATAGAAGATAGTGAGTATACGCAAATAAAATCATCGATATCAAATGAAGTTTAGAAGAAATAGAGAAACGCATTAGACAGATAGGCCTGAGATTGTCGGCCGGACACACCATTAAAGTCTTTGTTAAGCCAGCTGACGAAGTAAGAACAACACGCCACTTGACATATCACAAGTTACGTTAATTTTTTTAATAAATGAAAGTAAAGTCTTTGTAAGTTTTGTGAGTCGACACAAGAGAGCTGTTCGTTGATAGCAGCTCATCTCTCTACCTCCATATCTTTTCTTTTAACGATGTATTCCAGATCGAACTTTTCGTCTTCAAGCTGTCCGATGCGTTCGTGGTATTCTTTGCAAACCCTCTTAATCGTATCTATAATTCGACATAACACATGTACAAATGTAACTTATGGTGGAGCCCTATGTGAGAGAAACACGAACATGGGTACCGTCATGTTGTGAAGTGTATGATGGCTTATTGTATGGGGTCTTTACATATGTCCAATTGTTGGCTGTAATATATCATGTGAGGGGTGTACAAGATCAGATTAAGGGGGCATTGAACAGGTATTTACCTTCGTTTGCATCTTCAACGTTCTTGGGTTTGCCGCACCTCTCTTCAATGATGCGCCTCCTCTCAGCCGCTTTGCGTTCCTGTTCCTTCTTCAGTTCCTCAGCGGCTTTCTTACGCAGCAGCAACTGTTAGAAGACCGAACCGAGGACTAAATATACTAATTCTAGTGTTTTAAAAATCGGTCTCTTGAATTAATAAATTCTACTTACCCTGAGCTTCTTCTTCCTCTCAGGTGTCATGAAACCCTTCTTCGCCTTCTTGGCTTTGGAGGCCTCCTCCATGCGCTTGCGCACCTCAGCGCGCTTGCGGTCGATCTCGGCCTGTTTGGCCTTCTTCGCCTGGAGAGAGTGGACATTGGTAACGAATGTTCTTATTAGTTACCTAACTAGTGGGTTAGTGTGTGTGAGTTATATTGTGTGTAAATGTTTTTAAGTTTATGTAAGGTAACTTTACAATATGACAACGAGTAGGTACATGTATTATAAATGTGTGTATAAGTGCTTGATTTTTTGTATATAGTGTATGTAGATATGTAAATGTGTGTCGGTGTTTAGGCTTGTGTTTGTACCTGCATGAAAAATTAATAATGTTTCAAATCTATTGATTTTGTAAAGTGTTTGTGTGTGTTTCAGTGTGTGTTGTATGTTCAATTAGTGTATAAATGTATAATATGTATATTGTGTAAATCGTCCATTAAACGATTGCTGCTCGTCGTTACTTTACCTCCTCGAGACGTTTTTTCTGTAAAAGAAAGAAATAAATCTCAGTATACGGCAATAAGCTGAACAAATTGCTTGAGTTAAAGTGTTTACGTTTGCTACAATTACCAGCACAATATAGTGTACAGTTGAGGCCAGAAATAGCTACAGATTTGCTAGCTTGGTTTCATTTCCAGTATAAAACTCACATTAATTTGGTGTGGACTTCTTTGTAACTGTTTAATCTTAAAGGTAAACTTTTTTGAAGAAATAACCAAATATAGGACGTTCGTCGGCGAAGTCTTAGTTTTAGATATATCTAGTTTGTTCTTAAAATTAAAAATATTGTGCTGATATCTGCCAAATATTCAATTACAAAACACTGAGAGCAAAGAAAATACATCCTCCTTTCCACCTCCTTTCCTCCTTTTCAGTTGAAAAGTTTTCTTGACAAAACATTCCCCTTCTTTTGCTCGGCAGTGTATGGTAATAGAATGAAAGTTTTGTCTGTTATTTCAGTGCGAATGCAATCACAGTGTGCGGTATGAGTTGTGCGGGGTCGTAAGTGAGTTACAAAGTCATTATTTTGCCCTAGGCTCATTAAGTTTCATATAATATTATATTGCTATCACATATTTGATTACAAGCTTTCAGGGAAAGTTTTCGACTTGGGGATTAATAAACAAGTTTATTGCTCCTCTCTGTAATATAAATATGTTTCGAATAGATGTCATATTATGTGCCTAAATGTTTTTCATGACAAAACTCGTCTTAAAAACAATTTTTTTTTTTTTGTAGAGGAGCAACAAAACTTATAAAAAATATTTTAAAATTAAAATAGTAGGCTCTCTTTTGCGTAGTATAATTATAAAGTATTTAAGCGCTGTATTTTTTTTTTTTGAATTATGGAAGCAGGTTATATCTGTTTAAGATGTGTTTTTTTTTTTGCTTTAAAAGTCTTCTAAGTGTACATAATTAAAAAGCTAAGTGCGAAATTATAATTAGAAAAAATATAAAGTAGTGTATTTGGTGCTGAAACTAACTCTGTGCGTTAATTAATAAGTACGTCTATAAGCTTATTGTTACTTTTATTCAAAATATTATATTTTTGCGTCATTAGTTACATAAAGTCGACATAGTTATTACTTATTGAACTCCATCGACTTACAACATTTCATGTAAAAATATATAAATCGCTGTAACAGATACTGTAAAATCAAAAAGAAATAAAATCCTTCGTCAAACACAATACCTAGTTCTATGTCATGGATTGATAATCTTTTATATATATATTTTTTTTTTAATCTTTACTATCAATCAAAATTTTATCAATAATTTTTTTGATCTCAAAATTTTAAGAGCCAATTTATTTTCATTCAAAAATGTAAATTCTGAAACGTATATCATAATCGTCTCATCACTGATTGTGACAATGAAATGATTTTCTGTGTGTGTAGTGTGTCTGTGTGTCAATATGCATTGGTTATAAAAGCAAATAATTACCTTAGTCTCGAGGAGACATAGCATTCAGTACTGTATGGTGAATCCGCAGTGACGTCAATGTTTCAGCACGGAAGGAACAATCCCAGGACACGCGGAAAGTAAGAATGAAACAGAAGAAAGATACACGAAATATGTTAGATTTTATAATCCTAGAAAAAATCGTTTTTATTTTTAAATGGTCCATCTCGATTGTGTAAATGACCTACATTTTGAAATAATTACTGTTAAATGTTGTTGAAATAATATTTCTACTATATATAAATATAATAATATTTATTTTTTCTAATCTAAAAGTTAATGTAATATCATAGTCGGAATTCAAGTAGGTATGTCATCAAGAAAGAGTTAATTGAAGTCTTTTACAAAGATATCGAAATAAAGTATGTCGAAGATCTTGGTCCATATAACGTCCATTGACTTACCTTACGTCATCGGCGTCCGCCATTGTGTTGTTTTTGTTGGTCTAGGAGTCCTGAAAATGGAAAAATAATTTTCAGTTTCTACCTATTACTAAAAAACTGAAAACTGAAGTGTCATGAACTATAAATTGAACTTAATCATTATCATAAATTCAATTGTTGGTAAAGACTGTATAGAAAATTGTAAATTATAAAAATCTAAATATATCGAAGTTCATTATTGATTGTCGTAATAAATCAATCATCAACATTCAATAAAATAATAATGATACAAGCTCAAATAATAATTACTTCATATTGGCATGACTCCTTTAAAAGCCATCACGCATCCTCTTTGACATTTGTTCTTCAGTTGTCAAGGTACAAATTTAATGATAATCTGTCATCGGTACAACAAAATATTATTAACGATAATAAATAAAGCGTATTTGGCCAGACTCATGAGAAACAAGATCGTTATTTGAAACTATTTGGAAGAAAGCCAAGATGTCGACGTGTGAATACCGACATTTGATACTTGAAATCCGGTAACCTACCCAAGATTTTCCATATTTTACTACATATTAAAACGAGTCTTATTGCATTTTCCGAGTATCGTAGACGTTTACCTACATTCTTTGTAGTTATTAGATCGCTTGCACAGTTCAAGTTAACATTTCATCCGAAAAAAAATTGAAAACCTAAAATTAGATCATGAAAATAGTTACGATGAAGATCGTAAAAGAATTCGTGTAATAACGGTTGCCAACGTAATGAAAATTCCACAATTAGGTTCGGGCGTGCTCGCGGATAGTCGGCTAAGTTCGGGTGGTGCGCGGGCGACTGAAATAGGTTGGCTCGCATACAGCGCATCCTAATTTGGTGGCGCGAACGCTCAGCTTCGATTACTCGGGTTTCGACCGTTATGCAAAGCAGACCGATGTTGGAAATGTTGAAAAGTAAAACGATATTTTTTCAGCCAACACCGATGATGGCAGTAAACATAATTTAAAAATAAACTGAAACACGGTTAGGAAAATGAGTCGCGTGGTTAAGAACTTCAACGAAGTTTAATTTCCGTATAATCTCTCTCATCAAACTTATTTTATTTTCCCTATGTAATCCACGAGGCAATGTTATTATTTAATTATATGAAATACTGTTACTTGATTAGATCATTTGAATGTGATATGCCAAAGTACGCGACGGATTTCCGATTAGCACGTGACACAGGAAATGGAAAATTGAACGGTTGGATAAGGCTTTATTGTAGTCCGATCCAATGTCTATGTCAAACACGCCCAGTAGACAACGATGACACTTGAGACCTTTATCAATGACGTCAGATATAGGTATAGCTTAGAACATTAGTTTTTAAAATTCCGGAAGGTCACTTATGAGGAGATCATTTTGACACACGGAAAGCTCGTCAGTCCACACACTCGATCTCGAGAACGATGCATCACGGCGCAGTGTCCGATTTACCACGACATTGATATATCACTTCACTGAACGTTAAATGCACTTCAATAATCTTGCGTCGGATAACCGTTTTGTTAGTAAAAATATTTAAACTTTCACTAAAACTCACCTAAAGCAAAGAAAAAGAGGATGGCCCTATAGATGGTTCAGCCAACACGAGCCACAGCTGCTGACTGGTGCGAGGCGGGCGGCAAGGTGCGGCGGGCAGTGCGTAGGCGCAGCCGCCCCGCCCCCCGCGCCCGCGAGCCCCCGCCGCCCAGCGCCTGCAGACTCGCCCCGCAGCGCCCGCGCTCACCATCGCACGCCTTCAGTCCAGACATTTTTAGAGCAGTGTCGTTTTGACACCAACACCGAAATAACATCAGATGTAAGCTCCAGTTCGAACTACTCGGATGCCTCGTAAATTGCTGACCGACTGAAGCCATGTGCGTTACCATAAACAATTTTCAGTATCAGTTTATAACAGTACGAAAATTATGATTAAAATAACCCGTTTTACGATGTTTTTTCATATACTCGATTTATTCAATAAAAAAGAGAATATCAAATAGAAAGCCTACGGCTAGAAACTGTTTTCCGATAAAGCCATAAAGTAAAGAATTGAAAGCTCTATTCTACGTTACATAAACCGACTTTAATTTTATTCTGCGACCCACATACGCTAGTGAAATCTTTCGTTACATCTTGAGTGCTTCTTGCTCTTCATTTCATTGATTAGTGGAAATCCACGGACAGAATTCAACGTATGCACTTTAAACAATGAGGAATTAAATGAAACTTATTCAGATAATGTTCTCATTTATAACATTAGCTAGAAAATCACGTAGTTTCTATAAACAAATGTAGGTAGGATATGTAAAATTGCAACGTCCAACTATGCTAATTAAATGTAGGAAATGAAAATATTTTCGTGAGAAACGCGGAAGATCTAAGTCATTAGTCTCCTAATTAAATTCGTTGTGATTGTGATCTAATAATAGAGAGTTAATTGATTGTCAATCATCTCGATGACTGTTTGGCACCTGAAGAGTCCACGTGGCGCCAATAGTTTATGTTTAACGTGATAAGCCTGGCTATACCTATACTCCGTTTGAAATAAGATTAGACATTTAAACAAACCTTTTTTACAGTCCGTTCAACCGATTTTGACTTCTATACCGTAGGCATAAGGATGGCACTAAAAGCAAAAAAAGTGGTTACAAACCAACTGTTTACTGCAGCTGTCATTTATCATGCCACCTACGCAATAGAAGTCAAAATCGGTTGAACGGACTGTAAAAAAGGTTTAGTTAAACGTCTAATCTTATTTCAAATGGAGTATAGGTGGACGTAACATTTTTTATGTCAGTAATCCTTACCGAAGTTTGTATTTCACGTTGCTATAGCCTAGGATTCTTCGAGACTCAAGTGTATACGTTGATTCTAGGCAAGCTTGCACAATTGTCAACCGTAACATCGGTTACCATCAGGAACCTATTTGCTATAACCATTTATAGACGACCCGTCTTAACCATATCAGCCTGCCCAAACCAACGACAAAAAAAAACAAAATTTTTGTGTTCCATTTTGTTTTAAATAAAGTAATATCTACTCCACAATAAAATGAGGTTAATTTTCAAACAACAAATTCAGTTTTTCTGGCTTTTAAGTTGACAAACTTTTTTTCGTCTGTTTTGAAATTTACGTTCGATTTCAAAACAAATCGATCGACTCGATCCGCTTGCGCCCCCTAAGATCTTGCACCCGGGTGCTACGCACCCCTTGCACGCCCGGGTAAAGATGGCCCTGGCTATAACTGACAATGCGTCATATTTGACAAAAAAATACAAAATTGACACATTTTCACAACATAAAGCTATGAAAAATAACTTGTAATGTTGTCGAAACGTCGAATTGCCGCCTCTTGGTTTTATTAAAGAGGCCCCAGGTGGGATAGTGGTCAATGGCGAGCTTGTTAAACTATGGACCTAGGTACTTACTGCAAAATATAGCATTTCCTCTAAAATTTCTCAATGTACTAATAATAATAAAAAATATTATTCTTAAGTCAAACGATCCGTTTTTAGGGTTCCGTAGTAAACAAGGAACCCTTATAGTTTCGTCATGTCCGTCTGTCTGTCTGTCCGCGGTCTAGCTCCGAGACCCTTAGTACTAGAAAGCTGTAATTTGGCATAGGTATACATATTAATTACGTCGACAAAGTGGTAAAACAAACTTATGAAAGACATACAATATTAGGCTACGTCTTCTACACGTAAAGTGGTGTTTTTTTTTACCCATGGTATGGGGTATCATTGGAAAGGTCCGTCAAAAACATTGTGAGTTTGTGAAAACCATTTTTGGATTCAGGGATCCGTTTGCGAAATATTAAGCTTTAAAGTGCTAATTTTTGTTAGAGTCAAGTGTCCCCCCCCCTGCCAGCTAAATGGTTGGTTTCGGATGTGTGACAAAAATCACAACAGTAGTTTATATAACGAAATTAAAAGGAAAACTATCACAGCTAAATAGGCTCTACAAGTTATCGAGTAATAATCGACCAACTTAACTTTGCAGTTGCAAAAACATGTTTTCCGATACATTCCGTATGGGAGAACATATTTTTGAACTACAAAGTTAAGTTTGTTTTTGGGATAAATTCATCCCAACTACGGAACCCTTCATTGTGCGTGGTCCGACACGCACTTGGCCGGTTTTTACCATAGGAAACGTAGAATATTGACATGACTGTGTATTGACGTGAAAGACTTTTCTTGTAAACTTACAAGAAAAGACACTGCTATCTATCAAATCTAGGCATTTGTTAGATAGCGCACTTAGCCCTACAACGTGGGCAATAAAAAGATCCAATAGTTTCCAGCCAGTGTAAGCTAACAACGCAGTAAAAAATTGGGCTAGATTGAATTTCACACGATGTAGGTACGATTTGAAACTGCAAAGTTAGCCGCCATGAACAAACTCGACACTGCCGTAATTATTGGAAGTGCATAGAGAACCTAAAATGGCGCTATTCTGAGAATCGATCTACAATTAAAAACAATTTAAAAAAAAACCGGTCAAGAGCGAGTCGGACTCGCGCACCGAGGGTTCCGTACCTATCCATTACATCGCCATAATAAATTTGCCCACATCTTTTTATCGTGTTGACTCAGGACCTTGATTTTTATACACCTAATAGGGACTATAGACCTCAGTTTCTGGTATAAATTTCAACTTGCTAGGTCCACCCGTTCTTGAGAAAATCGGTGGTGACACACGGACAGACGGACAAGAGAGTGATCTTATAAAGGTTCGTTTTTTACCTTTTGAGGTACGGAACCCTAAAAATTTGAGCTTCAGTGTACCTAATTGATTCCTGCAAGTTTTCTATGATAGATATTCACGTTGGATAAATACAAAATGAAAAAATACTAAGTAGGTCAAACTTTTATGGGCATGAAAATATTTTGTTAAATCTAGAGGTACTTAGTCAAATATGGCATTTTCAGGAAACAGTTAGATCATGAAGTTATTCATATTTTTTTATGTTGGCATGTATTCTTTAAGCAAAAGTATTTTTACACTATATGGGTTATTATTTTTATTTTTCTCAGTCAGTTTTAATCATGGTCTAGCAGTTTAAGTAATTTATGCGGCCTACCCAAACGCCCTTTTTTTGGTATTGCTCGTCGAATCGTCGAGCTCCTTAAACTCTACTTTAAAAATAGACTGTGACCTCTGAGTTTTTTCGGCCTTTCTTCTCACAGTAATCAGATTGGAAACGCCGCGCTCATCTTGTTTTTTTTAAACATTATTGACGTGTAAAGTGTACTTAAGTGTTTGTACAAACCTTACAGAAATAAAATCATTTTTCTAAACTAAATCAAAAATTATAAAGAGAAAAAAGATTAGATTTTTGTATGTTTGTTTGTAATTAATAAAATCAAAAATTACTTAAATAATTTAAAAAATAATTTCAGCTATTCATCAGCGAGTAAAATGGGCTATTTTTTATCGACTTCCACGCGAAAGAAGTCGCGGTCAGAACCTAGTAATTTATATTTTCGTTACCACATTTAATTTTGCTTATGGAATTATCACAACGTTGTAAACAGAAAATCGTAGTGTCATCATTAAAAATTTCACCTCTTTCATAAAAAAACTAACGTGATATTTGATTAAATGGATTTAGTTAAAGTTGTGTGAGGATCGCAAACTGTACCTAGTTGCTGTAAAGCCGCGTTTCCATTATGCAAATGACTTGCATACAAGTTGCAAGTTGCATGCTATTTGTATAGTGGAAACCACAGCTTGCAAACAAGTTGCAACTTGTATGCAATTAGATTTAAACTTGTACACACAACACTCAAGTCAGCTCATTTGCATACAAGTTGCAAGCGCATGCGCAGGTGTATAGAGGGAGGTGTGCCGGATTATTTTGTAAAAATGACTTCTAAGTGGGATACGGAGAAAACAATAATATTTATTGAAGAGTATCATAGACATGATTGTCTTTTCGCATACAACTCTGCACGCAGCGGCAACCACAGCACGTCTTCTACTCATGATGAACACTGTAGGTACAACTAGAAAAACTTGTAGGTATGCCACTAAAATCTTGTATGCAAACTGCAAGTTGAACAAATTCGTGTTTTCAATTCAAATCACTTGCACACAAGTGTGAGGTCATACTTGCATGCAAGACTTGCCTAATGGAAACGCGGCTTAACAAACGAGTTCCAACTATTTGTAATTGCCACATCGTTACAGTACCGGTAACATTACAACTATTTCTGTTATCACATAGTTTTATATGAATACCTTTTACCGAAATTGTGAACCTAGAAACAAATAACATTTTAAACTTTAAATTAGGTATATGATATTATGCTGCAGTGATATTCTGTAAAATCACCCGGTGGAAACTTTGGTGAGTTGTTTGCGAGTGCTGCTGTCATCGTGTGTTTTTAATATTTGTCAATACCTAATGGTGAAAATAAAATAAGAGTGAAGTGATGTGAACGTGAGTTCGAGTTTTACTTACGGGATAACCCTGGCTGATCAACTGATTTAGGTACGACTTGCTATGAAAGTCAATCTAATCGAAAGGAGTAAACAACCAAATTAATAAATCAACAAGTTCTCACATCATTAAAATTGACCTACTTTTGTTTATAGCAACAACAATGCAAGGAATGAGGTCGTTAAGAACTAGGTTTCGGCTCATATCAGTATTTTTAAGCTTCAAAACAAGGGTTGTGATTGCTTATGTAATCTACCAACAAAAGAAAATCACCACTTGCTCGATAATGTCAAATTATATTTCACGCAAACCTAACCTAAAGTTAGTCATTATAGCCTTGGGGTCTAGGCTGGCAATAATGTTACTGAATTTTATTATAACCCGCTGGTCAAAAATGAGATTTGATTTGGAACTTCAAACAATAATGCGTTTGAAAACTTTTGAAACCAAAAAATATATAATTGATCGAATTGTTTTTTATTAATACACAGAAGGTATTCTCCTCGGGGAAAAAAGTGTACTCTTCTTGGGCGAGCTTGAGTCCCTCACTGCACTCAGTATTCTAGTCTTCCTTGTTTCGCTTAGGAGTAAACTCTGAAGTCCCACGCTACGCACGGAAGCACTTGAATCCATACTTACGCTCGGGATTCAATATAGCGCCCGTGACATAAGAGACTGTTTTATCCCCTTAGTGAATAATCTACTATTTAACGAACTGTTAGTAAAAATAATATACCTAAGACATTATGTTTTATGCACATTTTTGTCTCTAATTCATTTATTTTTATTTTTAGTAATGTTGTAATGTGCAAGAAAAAATGGTGGTTCCCTATCCATCTATAAAATAAAATGTCATATTGACTCACAAAACATACATGTACAAAAAAGCCTTGAGACGTCGCCACCGATGTAAACACGGACATCTATTAAAATAAAAAGTACGTACTTACAATGAACTGCCCAAATGTCCGATATTGGCTCGAGCCGTAGTTGACGTAAACAACTATTGTCATCAGTGTATATAGTTCCTAATACATATAAACATGACGTCATAGTTGAAGTTACTCTGAATTATGTCCAATGTAAAACAAATTGAGCTTGGAAAAACTAGGTACATTTTTCAACGCGTTCAAACATAACATTATGATTGCAATTATGTATGTTTTTAATGTAAAATAATTATCACTCTCGTATCAAACAAATAGAGCCAGACTTCAACAACGATAATTGATATGAAAAAAGTTTCGAGCCCTAATTAATAATAAACATCATTAGAAAAACAAATAGAGATCAAAATGGTTTTGTATCAACGTCAGATATTTTATTTCGTTTACTTTATATAACATATTTAATATTTATCAATTACTTATCATATTTATGTTAGGCATAGAGCTAGGTACAAATATAAAAATTGAAAGAAAATAAATTCAAGATATAAAAATCTACGAATGACCTTAAGGCCCTCAATACAATTACAAGAATAAAATTATGTATATGTAACTCGGTCTTTCTAGGTAGCTTATTATTTTTGTGTCTAGAAACTTTTATTACGATAACGAAGAAACTAGAGTCAAGTTCATAATTAGGTCAAACATAACTCGCCTTATAATTGTGTGTTTTCTGAAACGAGGCACGTAAGTACCATATACCTACATAGTTAATTGTGATATTTTATACAAACCAAGTATTATGTAGATGTCGTTGTCTTTAGAAAGTTTTCTTTTTTAACGACGACGGGGAAGTTTCTGGGCTGTTTCTGCATCTGATGGTTATGATCAGGCCGAAGGTGGAAACGAGCTTCACCCGGAATAAGAATAAGATCTATTTATCATTATCACATCGATGGCGTGCAGTAAAATGAATACACTTGGACAGTTCAACCCACTCTGAGTTCCTAGCGAGTTATCAGCGACAAAATATACAGTATGTTAACTAAAAAAGGGCGTTCCCGTTAACCCGCAATAGTACAGCGTCCATACAAGCAAAAAAAAGTACTTACTTCGAAAAAAAAAAGTATTTTTTTATTAAAAAAATATTCACAAAAAATATTATATTGATACGTAAAAGAAACAATCTGTACACGCGCACTTGAATTTCAACGTGGTTTTTACGTATCAATTTAATATAAAAAAAATATATAAGTATATTTTATAAAAAAGTAAAAAAAATTGTTTTCGTTTTCGTATTTTTAAAGCATGGTTGAACGCTATACTACTGGTCAACGGGTTTTTTGGGTGGGAAATTATCAAATAACTTCTCCCGAATTTTGCAGTCAGTACTACCACCTACTGTTGTCAGTCGCCATTTTGAACTCTATCAGTATTGAAACTAAGACTTGAATTTGGATGTTTGACACATGGGTAGACCTAAAAATGGACATAGTTTACTTTTCATCCTATATCGCAGACGAAGTCGCTGGCAACAGTTAGTTATCCTACGAAAACTCGCGGAGGTTGCATGGAAACAACTAGTAGGCTATAATGTCTCGACGGCGCGTTGTTCCACGCGCGCCTCAAAGAGATGTCAGCAGAATTGACGGGGTCCGCTAGGGCCGATGCCTGCCGGGGTTGCGAATAAGCCCGAAAGGGAAATCGTGGCCCCCGGCAACGTGGCAACTGAAGGAACACGGGTGGGTTTTAGTCAGTAAGAGTTTGACACGCCCTCCCGCTCCGCCCAGAGCGGGTGAAGTTATTTGATGATTTCCCACTCAAAAAAAAAAACGCTATAATGTCTACGATACTATTTTTATAGCTACTTACTGCACAAGATGAATTCAGCCATGAAAATGGCAATAACCCAGTGTAATCAATGTAAGCAATACCATACTGCCTACATAATGTTCAAGTGCAAATCCCGACTGCAATTTCTTGAAATCAGAATATCCTACGTTAGGAACATCTGGCTTCAGAACAGAGGAGAGAAATTTCAATACAGTCAAATATAGAAACCACATTGTTGCCCTGAAACTAAGTTTCTAACTTTACGCGCATTTTGGTAAGAATAGAATATTTACAAAGTCTGAATACAATATTTCAAACGCGTCAAGGATTTTGAAAGTTATGTTAGGTAGGTACTACTTAAAACCATATTTTGAAAAAGCTACCTCAATCAATCTGCCTAGCTTTTTCCCAATTATGTTGGAGTCGGCTTCCAGTCTAACCGGATGCAGTTGAATACTAGTATTTTACATGGAGCTACTGCCTATCTGACCTCCACAACCCAGTAACTGTAATACGATACCTCTTAGTAAGACTGTTTGTCAGACTGTCGGGCTTCTCCCGGAATGACTGTCAAAGATCCTCGAATGACAGCTGGGACCACGTGCTTTCCGAGGCATGGAGGAGTCTCGGTATGTAAAGATGGTCACGCGTCCACGGACCACCCCGCAAGCGTAGCTTATTAGCGTTATTTATTTTGATTTGATTAAATTTATTTTGATTTGATTTGATTAAATTTATTTTGATTTGATTTGATTAAATTTATTTTGATTTGATTTGATTAAATTTATTTTGATTTGATTAAATTTATTTTAATTTTGATTTTTTTTTTACTTTGTTTCCATTTCATTTTATTTATTTTGATTTGATTTGATTTTAATTGATTTGATTTTATTTGTTTTAGTATGATTTTATTTTATTTACTTTGATCTCATTTGGTTTCTTCCGATGATTTCTATTAATTTATGATTGGCAATGGGTGTTACATAACTGATATAATAGAATTTATTTATATTTATTTTGACCTCTTGGATCAATCAGTGCGGCTGTTATTACTTAGCCACGAGCTCCTCATTTCATTTAGTGACATAGCATATACCTAAACATAACATCGACTGTAGGTGCCTAAATATGCATAGTCCCTGAAATAAGATGTTCTTGTGCTATGGTTCGTTATTCGATCAGTCGAAAGCTCTTGGTTCATATACTGAGGACTAGGGATTGCAATCCCGCAAAACGGGATCACGCATTCTCGCGGGATCCCGCTGCTTTTATTAATCTGCACCTGTTGAATCCAGCAAATTTGCTTCTTAAGAGCGTATTTTCAAAAGTTATCACCATAAGTTGATATCATAATAATAGCATCTAAGAGAAAGTTGTGATTTGATTATTAGTCATTATATGAATAAGACTGAATTAAAAATATAAAACTGTTGTTAGGAGTAAGGCCAAAATTAAACAAAACTATTAAACTATGCCAAACATTTAAAGATGAATCTAAGAAAACATTACTAATTACTTATACTTAATTAATAGAAAAGTCTTTTCTGTTGCATAATGTAAGAAATGTTTAATAAAAGTTGATTTTTACACAAAAATCTGTAGTTTCAATTTGATTTTATAACATAATTTCAAAGATGCGGGATCCCGCGCGCGATTGAGTTATCCCGCATAGCAATCCCGCGGGATTGAATGAGCTGCGGGATTGCAATTCCTACTGAGGACCAATTAAAATTAAAAATTTTACTCACAGGACTTAGGTATCGGGTTTATCTAATAATAAATTGCACAATCTGGGAGTCGACCTAGGAGCCAACGTTTTCAGAAGCAAGCACCAGGTGGAAGAGGCAATATAGTGCGTGTTCCATGTTTATTTAGTCGTGTTTTCCTTTTATTCCGAGGTCAACTTGGAAAAATTCAGCGAACATTAACGTCCTTATCGAGAGAACACACCCAAACCACTGACTCGAAACAGATAATAATGTATCATTTTACGTAAATATTACACGAAAAACGAGTACTGACCTAAATAGGAACTCTCTATCATTGCCCATCTCTTTCATTTAATAAACAAAGGACAAGGAAGGAGTTAACCATTCAGTTCTAAGGATTTTCCTTTCATGGTACGTGTTTGAAGTTGCTTCAAGTTTCTAAATGACTTCGTTTATGTCTTGGGACCAATGTTAACTGCCTATGTAGTAACTTTATCGGAATACTCGTAAATGAAGACATCTTAGTAAAGCTGATGCCATTTTTATACGTTTTTAAAGACGCTATAATTTTTTCTTCGAGGTATTTTTTTAGCATATTTTTGAAGGAGGAACAGCTGTTTTTAGCATAAAATCTATTTATTCCTCTCTTGTACACGATACTTTAAAGTTTATTTTTACCCACGACGGAACGGAGACGGTATATGCGTTTGGGGTGAGAGGATGTTTGTGCAAATCCATGTTGCCATTTTTCTCCAAAACTACTAGTCCGATTTTGACGCAGTTTTCAGTTATGGATTCAGGTTTAATTGGTGCATGTTCCGGTGACAACTCACCAGGGGGTGCTGCAGTAAACATTTGTTTGTGCAAAACCAAAACTACTAGTCCGGTTCTGATGCAGTTTGTGGTTGATTAGTGAGGGTTCTTAAATAGATGTTACGGTAGTAACTCACTAGAGGGCGCTGCAGTAATATATTTTATATTAGTTACTACATATTAAAGACATTTAAATTTTATCCTTTTTCAATTACTTTTAAACAGTCGTGGGTTTTTTCAAAAATTTTAATTTTGCTTTTATCTTGTATAAAAATCTTTTTGACTCGAGTGCACGTGGAGGGACTTTTTACCTTTGGGACCACACACAACCCTTTTAGTGTTCACTCAAATCTAATACCGATTACCAGCTGAGACCGACACTAAAGCGACATCTACTAGGCTGATCAAAAAGTAATGATAAATAATCGGTTCATATTTTCTATGCTAATAATAAAGCTAAAGACTTTTTTGTATGTTTGAACTAATCTCTGGAACTACCGGTCGGATTTGGTTTTTTTTTTTTTGCATTTGCTATTTAACATCACGCTAGGACCCACGGCGTTGAGCAAAAAGACAAATAACCGATTGTCATTACTTTTTGATCAGGCCTGTATATCAACACCACTTCCTTTAGTGACACGACAGACTTAGATAAGATGATAGAACAAGCCCTACCGCCAACCAAATCGAGCAGAAAATTTTGCCCCCACTGGGAATCGAACCCAGGACTTCTGGGTCTGAGACTAACCACTAGACTACAGAGGAGGTTTTTTTAATTTAAACTTCCTTTGTACCTACGTAAAGTCTAACCTACCTACTTCTAGTGTCCAAAGTAATGCGATCAATGAACTGAACCACATCATGACATGTTATTGCACTTTGCTCCACGAAACCGTTTCGCCTCGAATTTCTATTTCATTAATACTCTCAACTAAAGCCGAGAACAGACTGCCTGAGCTTCGTAACCGCCAATCCGCCAATTGGCGACTTTGGTTTCACCAGACTGTAATTAAAGGCCAAAACTTTGTTAATTTGTATGTTTAGTCTAGAAACTAGTTGTGTTGTTTACTGTTTTAGGTGTTGAGTTCTGTACCTAACAATGTCAACATAAATTGTAGAAATTTAAATTAAGAACATGCTGCGCCGATTTTGTTGATGATTTTTCCACACTGCCTTTGTTTTATGTTAAAATTCCCGTCTCTCTGACATTTTAAGTTAAGTTTACGGAACAGTAATATTTATAGGAAAAAAACACAGTAAAAACCATGATTAAACCAACTTGATCTCTATCAAAAACGCCAGTAAATATTATGCAGAGACTAGGAAAACACTAAGATAGTAAACACTTACTGATGAGTCTAAACACAAACTCAATCGACTTTAAGTCATGCTTTAGTCCATATTCAGACTCGTAAAACTCCATCAAAAACGAATCCCAAGCCACAGCAGACGGTGACAATGGGTAGCTCGCCGTCCGATAAGGACCAAGCCCGGGTCGACGGCGCGTTGCGTTCCACGCGCGCCTCAAAGAGATGTCAGCAGAATTAACGGGGTCCGCTAGGGCTGATGCCTGCCGGGGTTGCGAATAAGGCCGAAAGGGACATCGTGGCCCCCCGGCAACATGGCATCTGAAGGAACACGGGTGGGTTTTAGTCAGTAAGAGTCTGACATGCCCTCCCGCTCCACCCAGAGCGGGAGAAGTTATTTGATAATTTCCCAACCAAAAAAAAAGGCCACAGTCTATATGAATTACCTTACTACGGAATTTCAGCAGTAAAACAGCAGATAATACCGAGCTCATGTAACCTCTACATTAGCCAGGCTGTGAAACAATGGCGACCTACATATTTACCGCTATGAATCTTGTGCTGGATGACATTATAGCTACACAAAGATCTTTCTAAACCACTATTTTCAGCAAGATTTTTCTTTAAGAAACTATGAAATTGTTGGTTCATTTTTATGAAAGAATAGATTCTAATAGATTTATTTGGATTTTGCCGGCGAAAACATTTTCATTTTTAGAAATGATAAATTTTCGCATTTACGTCATCTGCAGCACATGCTTGCTTGCATCGCATGAAAGCTTGTTTCCATCGAAAATTTTGCCAGGACAGATTAGTTTTCCTAAAAAGCACAAATAATCATCATCATCATCATCAGCCTATAAATGTTCCCACTGCTGGGACACAGGCCTCCTCTCTGTGAGAGGGAGTGGGCTGTAATCCACCACGCGGGCCCAGTGCGGGTTGGTAGATGTCACATGTCTTCGAATTTTTGGTTCTAGGACGTGCCGGTTTTCCTCACGATGTTTTCCTTCACCGTTTTGAGAGCAGTGGTGATGAAATAATTTACACAAAGTAAAGCGCCTGTCTGGGTTCGAACCTACGACCTACAACTCGTAAGTCGCGGCCGTTACCACTGGGCCACCACTGCTCTATAATCATAAAACTACTGCTTTATAATCTCAAATAATCATAAAACTTGTCAATTTCGACTAGGAATCTAATCTATCTTCTACTCATAATTTTCGTGTAACGAAGCGGGAGGACTTTTATTCCCTTTATACATAATTCAACGACATCCTTAAAACTAAACACTTTTTAACTTTTCTCTGTTAAGAAAAGTTGTAATAAAAATAAAAACTCTCTCGACTTTTTGTTAATTTCTTTTCGTTTTGACTGAAAGGACGTCCTCTGTCGATATTGACGTCACCACGAACCCGGCACGTCCGACGATAAAACAGCATCGCTTACGTATTGTAGTTACAGACTTACAGCTAAGCTTACAGCGGATACTATTTCTGTCATGCCTGATTAACTGCACAGCTATTTCTAGACGTGTTAGCTTCGTTCACACGGTGCGATAATGCTTTGAGGTACATAATAAGGTGGTAAAGTGTTATATTTTGTTTGTTTTCCTTATATACCAATTGAGAGAGAGATACTATAGGATATGGCACTGGCTTATATAATAGCGTCTTATTTCTAATAGTGAGCCCATTTAGATTGCCACGTGTAGAACAGCACGATTAACACTGGCCTAATGGAAAATAGTGTTAATCATACAGTTCCAAGTTTTTCAGGAAAGTAAAAAAAAAAACGTGTAGTACTCGGGGACTGCCGCGGTAAAGCTATTGCATTTGTAACCTCCATACTTCCTATTTGTCAACGCTACACTTGGGATGATGACGTGATGACATAAAACAAAAATTACGTTCCCATGACAACATCACGTTGTCATGGGAACCGTCATTACATGGTAGGCGGAGTGGGGGGTGTTAGGTTTTATTTTCGTTACGTTACGGAATTATTCGGTCGCCGCGCTCAAAGCCCGCGATAAAAGCTATGCAATAGCTTAAAAAGCCAATTATCGCTTTTGAAACGTCCAACAATAAAACACAGAACAAACGATCGCCTCCACATTAGCATTCTGGCTTAGATTTGCCTTTACAATAATTATACAAACACACATATCCATAGACACACTGCACCATCAATTTGTAGCTCTGTTCCACGAACTGTTTGTATACGTAATCGTATCCGAATCCGGGCTTTGTGCAATAAATAACGGACACTAAATAAATACAATTGAGGAGCTGTATCCGTTCATCTCACACGTAAATTCGTATACAATTAAGACCTATCGGTAAGCTAAGATAATTATTATTATGTCAGTCAAGAAAAACTTAATAAAACGTAAAAAAATATCAATCCAGTAATTTTGTTTTCATTTTTAAAGTCGTGTGCCTATCCTAACAGGGGCCAAAATAAATGACCATGACCAAACCATGTTCTAGTGACGTCCCCATAATAGACCAGTCACATTAGGTAAGCTGATTATTTTATCAAATTGTCTCACACCGCAAAGTTATTCGTTCCTAAGCCAGAAAATGGCAGAATTCCTGAGAAAATCTTCTAATTATTCAAAGTGGACTTGCGAACGAGAGAATTTATAAAAGTGCCTTTGCTCTCGCCAAGATTCTTTTTTTTTTGCAAGTTTTCCAGCCATTGCTAACGTTTAAGATCGTCTTGTTTAAAAAAAACAGTAGCAATTGTTTTTCTATACTACATTTACACTCGATTCGAGAGAAGAATAACACTCATTTAGTGATTATTCTATTGCCACATCAGTCTTGGAAATAAAATTGCACAAAAGTTTAGCCACTCCATAGGTACTTTCCTAATGATTAAGATTTTGTACCTACTCAAGTAAGCTCTAATGATAAAAAGCACTTAGCTTAAGAACCAGATGAAAGAAAAAATAAGAAGAAACAGTAATTCACAGTACCTTTATGTTCTTCCCTGGTAAATGCCGCACAAAATCTTATTTTATTTCGTACAGTTTTTATTAGGTAGGTACATCACTAATTTTTAATAGGAATAGATAGATAAATAATTTTCCAAATATTACATTTTTGTTTCATTTCCTTAAGAGTCCTATTAAATTTTGACGCAAATTCATGATTTTTGACGTTGTAATTTTCAACAGCATTTCAATTATTTGATTATGAATGACGATAGTGCCATTCTCTTTCTTGTAAGTTGGAATTGCACATTTTTCTTTTCATGTAATTTACTATAAATGTTTTATGAACTCAGTTTACAAAAAAAAAAAACCGTCGATGATAGAACTTTGACGGTCAAATTCACATTGTTTGATTCAATTCTAATAAAAACTAAAATTACTAAAAGATAAGTTGAATATTTTACTTGTTTATAAGAGTTCTAGAATTTCATTAAATTCCTTGAGTTTTCACGGAAAAATCCTACAGAAAAGCATTAAATGTAGCGTTCATTTTATTCCAAATAAACACAATTGTATCAAATAAATATGATTTAAAACTTGTATCTACAATGAATACGTTTCATTAGTTTTCGTTTCTCAACATAATAAGACAAAATTACAATAAATTAAAGTACTATATATTCCGCGTCAATTCAGCAAATTACACGAAAATTTTCTTGTAAACTGAGTTCATAAAATATTTATAGTAAATTACACGAAAAGAAAAATTAAAATGTGTAACTCCAACTTACAAGAAAGAGAATGGCACTATCGATAATCAAATAATTAAAATATCTTACTGCTGCTGAAAATAACAGTGTCAAATATTATGAACTTCGGTAAAAAATATAATAGGACTCTTAAATAACTATACATTACTACAATGGCCAGACACTGACAGAATTTTTAAAGGAATAAACTATCTGAGAAGGAAGTATCTTTGGAAGGCCTCCCACAAGATGGACCGATGACCTTGTGAAGGCCGCAGGAATCCGCTGGATGCGGAAAGCACAGAATCGGTCGAAGTGGCGGTGCTTGGGGGAGGCCTATGTCCAGCAGTGGACGTCTTTCGACTGAAATGATGATGATGATGATGATGATGAAACTATCTGAGTGCATTTAGCACACTCTGATCCTAATCAATCAGTCTGTGTTTGATATCGTTCAACAAATAGATCCCTCTTGAGATATTAATCCGTGACCTCGTCGTTTAATTAAACTAGATTTAACAAGGATGTAATAGTCTATCCTCTAAACCACGTTGTTATACAGACTAACCATAGGCAATGTCTCTTGCAAGTGTTCAATAGGCGTCTCACATATTTTTTCAGAGTATTTATCTATTTTTATTAAATGAACAAAACAAAATATAAACAGAAACATCACAAAAACCTCAATAGGTTTGTCCGGGTGTTTTAATAACACTTTAAAGCAATCTTAATACTAACGAAATATATAATTTATATTTAAAACAGAGTTTATAAAACATTGTAAGGTAGTTTGAATAATATCGAAAAAAGTACAAAAACGACGACGGCGCGGGTCAGGCAGTTCGTCGATGCTAATTACTAATTGAATTAAATTTAAACAGGATGATGGATTTTCAAAGAGAATCGAAGAATTTTTATATTTATTTTTATAATTATTATTTCCGATTAAATTTTTGTTGGAACGTCATTAATTAGAGTAAGTATTAAAAAAGGGTTCGTTCGTTTCCCGTAATAGTTTTTGTATCTCGGTACTACCAGTTTTGGGCTTGCCATTCTTGTTGCTATGCTATGATGGCATTTAATTTGCAGTTCTTTGTTGGTGAATTGTTCTATCAATAACCACTTTCGTATTTTAGTGTGCATTGGCAAGATTTTACAATATCTAAAGTAACATTAGTGACATTTATAAAACTCTTGTTTCTCGTGACGTCAGCAGACTGCCACTGACCGACTATTGACTTACCAGTCTCCACAATGGTAACTTTTTCACGCCCGTTGATGATACTTTTGCGCAGGTGAGGGTTGATAGCCGCTAACAGTATTGTCCAATATTAGGTAAAAGAACCGTAGAAAAATTTAAAAGTTTTTCTACATCAAAATCTAAAAATTACTCACAAAATATTCATATAATTCTAAACACAAGTTATAAATAATTAGCGATGTCCCAACACAGAAAATGAAAATATTAAGTCTGTACAAATGTATGTGAGTCCGTTCATTCGCACTACGGCATAAAAATAGTCACCGTCCGAAAATAGCCTAGGATTGTGTGAACACCAGAACTCTTTCTGTGCACGAACTAATACTAGTTTTACAGAATTTCTATTTTCTTAATGTCTCTCGGGTATCATCGTATTTCCGAATACAAACGAATGCTAATTTCCATGTCCATCAATTCTTAGATTTATCGTGTATAATAATTTGAATTCAGAACTTAAGTAAAAAAATCTGCCTAGCCTTTTCCCAACTATGTTGGGGTCGGCTTCCAGTCTAACCGGATGCAGCTGAATACCATATTTTACATGGAGCGACTGCCTATCTGACCTCCACAACCCAGTAACTGGGTAACACGATACCCCTTGGTAAGACTGATTGTCAGATTTTCGGACTTCTGACAACCCGTAACGACTGTTAAAGATCTACGAATGACAGCCGGGACCAACGGCTTAACGTGCTTTCCGACGCACGGAATAGTCTCGGAATATTCAGATGGTCACCCATCCACAGACCAACCTCGGCACGAGCTTAACCTGATGGATCAAACCGTGCGGCTGTTATTACTTAGCCACGAGCGCCTTCTGAATTCAGGACTTAAGTACTTTATTGTTATTTTGTTTTGATTTCCATGTGAACTATATAGAGCTGTAAAACTATTTTCCTATCTGTCGTGCCTGCGACTTTAGCGGCTTTCTTTTCTCCCATTTTTTTAATAAATTACATTAAGTTAAAAGAGTATTAACAAATCTATATACTTCCAAGTCGATTGAGAGAGTCCGGTCTGCACCAAGTGCAAAGGGCAACTGATAGAAATCCGACGACTGACAAAACACGAAGTTTGCCGAGGGACATTAAAAGAAAATAGAAATACAGTACTTGTGTTTTAGAGTTTAGCACCGAAAAGTTCTCCTGACGTTTGCAGGTAGGTAGATATAATGTAGGACCATTATGATGTCCTCTATTCGAACGTTACAAAATATCGCACTTGTATGTTCCGGAAAGGGAAAGCAGCAGAGGTCTATAAATAGGTAATACCAGTCTATTATTATCCCACTTCAGGGCAAATGCCTCTTCTCAAACAGAGAAGGCTGAGCGTTGATCATCACGCGTACTAAAGGCAGGTTGGCGATTTCAGATTTATATTAGAGGTTTACAAGCCATCCACAAATCCAGACTCCAGAGGTTTCCTATTAAACAATTCTCCTTTTGAAAAGAAAAATCATATTATCAAAAGCGTAATCTCTCAATAAACAGTTTAATCAATATTCCAATCAGTTCCCACGTTAACGGAAACACAGTGTATTGTTTCTGGCTCCGAGCTTGTCTAGAACAGTGCAAACGACACTATTTCAATGTTGCAGTGAACAGTGTCTGCACTGATAAAGCTGCAAGCTGGAGCCCATTCTTCAAAGGACAAAGCGGACGGCAGGAGATTCATTGTCAAGTTCCATTAAAGATTGAATCTAAATTAAAACGGAGACCGGTTTTCTTTAGGAAATAGTTTAAAGCTGGCAGCCATTGTAGTAAACATCTGCTTGTCTGGAGGGATACTAATGAAATTACTTTTGCCTAGATTTGTGAATGCACTATCGGATTCTGTCAACATGTTATTGTTATTATTGTTCTGTTAACGTGTAATAACATGTAATTTAACATCCGACACGCCCTGTTGGCTCTGTACTAAAATCTGTCGAAGAAAAAAAAAAAGGAAATATTCAAATGCTTGCGAAATGCGACATTCACCTCCCTTGTTGCATCTGTTGACGGAATCTTCGCACCACAAATGTCAACCTTCATAAAACATCTTGGAGCTGCAATCGCAGACCACTGGAACAGGCCCATGAGTGTAGTATCATTATGTCAATAATCCGTGCCACCAGCATGTGCATTCGCGGCACAAGGCATAAATTTAAACCAAGGTTATTCGGCTTCGACGATGGAGCACCCTACCTAGACAAAACTAATATATATTTGGCCGATGAACTGAGAAGACATCGATTGCAATAAATCGCGATAGATAAATGAGCTTATATGTTATGTTATGCAATGTTATTTTTCGAGAATAATTAAATAATTCTAATTAAATACGTAATAAAGTTTTTTTTTTTATTAACGTGTAATATTTTTCCTCTCGCTTTCCTGCAATCTGCACAGATTAGATAGCTCAATCTGTGGGATTGATTTCGTGAAAAGGGACGGAAGTGTGTAACAGGAAGCCAGGGAAGCGCGCGCTATTAATGTGTGCGCGCGGTGCTAGAGTTGGCACAAACGACCTTGAAGAAGCTCCGCCCCTTTAATGTTGCTTATTACCTTAATGTTTCTCATTACCAAGGTGAGATGCCAGATGTTATAGTACATCATATCGTCGCTCGGTATCCAATACCGTGAATGAGATATTTTTAACGAAAATCAAATTTTTGTTTTATTTCATTCTATACATTCAAATACGTGATCCCGTTTAAAAACTCCAGCCCGTCCCATCCTTGATGTCCTACCTCCGGTTGACGCCCTAAGCCGAGGTTCGTACCCCACAGGGGATGTCCTTAGCGAGCGTTCACCTAGTTTTAATTAGCATAGTTGAATAACCCCTGGCTGGAGGTTTTAAGTGAAGTACAAAGTTAAGGGCACCCACAGGAAAGCCCGGTTAAGTAGTAATGATCTCAGAGGTCAACTACGAATTGCCCTTCCTAAAAAAAAAAACTTGCATTTAAAAATGATTTTCGTCAAAAATGTCACATTCGCGGTAATGGATGCCGAGCGACGATATGCGACTACTGTAGTACTAACCTTACATTGCTGACAGCAAAAAACTTACTAACAGTTTAAACTTTCACAACATCGAATAAGTTTTGAGTTATAGGATGGCCGAGAGAGGAAGGTACTCCGAGTCTTAAAACTGTCAAACATCTGAAGTGTCTGTAATCTACAACGTTTACATCCCACCTGACAAGGGAAACTTCTATCGTAGTCCTCAGGGCACATACGCACACAATGTAAAGATCCCTTTATGCGTACCTATACTCCATTTGAAATAAGATTAGACATTTAACTAAACCTTTTTACAGTCCGTTCAATCGATTTTGACTTCTATTGCGTTGGTTGCATGACAAATGGTAGCTGCATTAAACAGTTGGTATTGTAACCACTTTTTGCTTTTAATGTCATCCTTATGCCTACGATATAGAAGTCAAAATCGGTTGAACGGACTGTTAAAAAGGTTTGTTTAAATGTCTAATCTTATTTCAAATGGAGTATATCACCATCTTGAATCTTCAATCTTATTCATATCCAGATAAAATTCCTATTCGAAATACAGAATAACGGTAATTACTGTCTACTTTATTGCTCATGAATGCTTCAGTATAAGGTAAGTAGGTTTTATATTAAAAAGCCTCGTACCGTTCAAGAATCTTAAACGTACATACATTACAGCGTTTCATTATTAATTCTGAACTCGTTTCCGAACACAATTTTATATTCGATAGCAACATCTCTTTGATTCGTTACTCTTATTCAAACGTTCGGAAATAAATCTCTCATTTATGAACTTCTTTTTTTAAAGGTTACGTAAAAAAAAAAACATAAAAGATTATTTCTTTTCATACGTAAAAACGTTTTGATTCTAGTGTTTTTGTTTCTATATTTCAGAGTCGCAAAAAAGCAATGAATCTTCATGTAACTAACACTGCTTACCTAGTATAACAACCTATTTGACGTTGAGTTCGATGGTTAAAAAAAACTATGTAACTAATACCAGCATTGAAATTATTATACGTAAATGCCTTTAGATTAAATTCGCATACAAATGACTCATTATCCATTACCACAAAAAAAAAAATCTGCTAGCATTTTCATTAAAAATATTTAATTTGCGTAAAAAAGCAAAAAAAAAACAAATATCTATCACATAGAAGAATCAAAAAGTTCCAAACACAAAGGTTGTGAGAAAGATAATAAAGGACGAAAACAGCACATTTCCCGAGGGCAGGACCTCGATGTAATAGATATACCATGATCAAATGGAAACATCGACAATGATTGGATAAACAAAAAACGACAAGTCACCGGAATAAATGAAAACTCTGATATTGGATACAATCGTCAACAAAAGTGAATCTGTTGCCAAATATAATTAAATACTTCATCCGCAGAAAACTAATTTGACGTTGAACTTTTTCTTAGACCATTTTAATTCGATTTGAAATGGAGGCAGAACCACACATCACGTTCCTACCCTGTGAAACGAAGAGAATATCTACGTCTCAACTCTACAAAGACCTCTACATAATAGCAGGCGCGGTCCGAGGGGGGGGGGTCCTGGGGGTCATGACTCCCCCCAAAATCTTTCACGTTGTATGGAGCCTGAATGATTTACTTATATTACTAACTTTAAAACTACTACAGCCACGGGTTACCGTGGCTCAGATACCTCCCTAAAACTATTCCTCGGCGGCACCCATGGTGACCCCCCCCAAAATCTTGGGCTGCGACCGCGCCTGCATAATAGAGATTCGAATCTTTGCATGACTATTCACAGAATTCTATTGCTCTATCCCGGACGAGTAATTATTAGTAATCACTGAAAGGATACGGATGAATCACGTAGGCTCGATTCATAAGTTATACTTCGACTTTCCCAATGCAGCTTTTAGATCATGAAGATTATTTTACGATTTTTTTTTCCATCAAAAGTAACACATGTAACGTGAAAACGATATATTTCCGAGAGAAAATATTTCCTATGCATATAAAACGGTGCCATCCAAAATCTTAAACCAGAACGCTCCTAATCTGATTCGCAATATCCCGTATTCGTGATATCGCGATATTGAAAAAGATTTTTGAAAATATTTGATAAAGTGAAGTGACTGGAACTGAACGGCATATCTTAGAGGCAACTGGGTTTTTCACATAGTAGAATAATACAGGATTGTTCAGTGTCTTCTCGATACATTTTTTTCAACATTCTCAATGTCTCTACTTCTTGCTTCATCTTTGGGAAAAGCAAAGTGTTTTAACAAAAAAATAATAATAATAAAAGTTGTACGATAAACTTTTGCTTTCGCCTGTACCGTCTAACGATACACGAATGAACTTATGTATTTACAAAAGGACACAAAGTAAATAAACATACAAACATTATAGTAAACATACACAACTGAATATACTCCAATAATATTTTAGGATCACAAAGTCAATATTTTAGGAGTTACGCTGACTAACCACTATCTGTAATGGCTTTTATAACAAAGAGGATATGCATAAATGTCAAAGTCAAATCATTTATTTCAAATAGGCACATAAAAGGCACTTTTGAACGGACAAATATACAAAAAAAAAAAAAGAATTAATTCTAATACTTAATATGAAGAAGAATAGACAAGAAACTCCAAAGTTACTCTTTTAAAATGTTTTAAATGTGATGATTGTATTGTATTCTAAAGCTGGGGCCGCATCTACGTCTATCGTGACAAAGCAATGCGTGCCGAAGCTTCGTACGTTTTGCTCGCTTAAAAGTTATCGCGCTAATGCGGTGATCACATTAGTGGCTTCATAATTTTAACGAATTATCGTACAATAATCCAAGATGGCTCTCCATTATTTCGACAGAGCATCTACGCAGTTCGGAAACAACAGTCGAAATGACCAACGCTAGTCCGACCATGCACCACGCTTATTATGTACCGTCACCCGGACGATAAGTGCTACGCAGCCCGAACTATCGCGACGATAACCGATAATGGTTGGTCATATCTGCGTGTATCGTATCACTGTGCGAAGCTTCATCACGATAGACGCAGGTGCAGCCCCAGCATAAGGTGTAAACAGAGATGAAGGTATGTGATACTGAGCGTTTACCACTTGTTTGCCAGTTACTAAACTTTAGACGTAAAAGAGAGAAACCCACCCATAAACCTTGCAGACTATGCATATAGCCAATGTTTTCACCTCAACATTTGCTCTAAATGTTTTGACTTATACACACGGCTATACAGCAAACTTTCCAGTATAAGCTGACCTCGCATTGTACGGAAATCATATGCAATGCGAGATCAGCATGAACTGGAAATGTATAGCTTGATGTGTAGCCGTGTGTACCAACTTCAGAAACAAAATACAATAGACGTGGATTTATTTAGTAACCTGTTCCGCTTAGCTATTCCTAAAGAGCTTTATAAAACCTTGAAAGAAATCAACACGTGTTTCACCTCTCAACGAGGCATCCTCAGGATGACAATTGACTTGTCGCGAACCCGAACACTGCGTGTTGCCACACCGAGTGCTGGATGCAGAGTCCAGCCAGTCTCAGTAAGTATGATGGTACTAGGTAAATACCCCACGTAATAGATACCTAGTATCTACTCACTATTATAACACACGGGTACTAGGGCGCACTTTCAACCCGGAAATTGTAACAGTACATACATTAAGTCCAATCTGAGAAATGAAACACATCCTCATCTACCTCAGAGTCAGAGTCAGCTGCTGATTCCAGTATTTTTTCCCATAGAGCGACTACCTATCTGACCCCCACAACCCAGTTAATTGACATCGAAACTACTGCATCAAATCGACGGCCACCACGTAAAGAATCGAAACTGCAAAACCTCTACTTTACAGGAGAGCGATTCTAAGTTTAGATTTAGATTTTTGTCGAACATGAAATTCGAAAGTTTTATATTACCGATGTATCTAAAGTGGAAAATTTTACCGTTTTATACTGTGTACAGTATTACAGTTTTTAATAATTATTATACTTTTTCTAATATTACACATGCGATAGTTTACTTGGTTACTGCTGGTTACTTTTTTACCGAATATGCCAATTTCGATTTTGTTCAATTGAAAAACAATTGAGGGTATAAAATTAGTACATAATTTTTATATAAAATCATAATACATCTTTATCTCTACTTGCTATTTGTGCAATAAAACGAAAATGGCTTTTTTGTAATTTCGATAGTATACGTGGGGGCCCTCGAAATGTCTTTCAAAAACAAATAAAGTAATTCACACAGACCAAAACAGCGATTACCTACACTCAAAAAATGTTTCACTTCCTTCTTTGGGCGTCGAGTATAAATAATAACAAATACTTATAAAAACAGAACTCACTCCTGTGACGTAATGACGATCCCCCACGGGGAAAGAGAAAGGATAATATAAACATGGATTTGGAAGATTGATGGTGGTATTATTCGAGGGAGATGAACCGACAATCACATACGGAGAACTCTTACGTTTGCCTAATCAAGCGGCATTTTGCTTATGTTTTGTATTCCGCAACGTTCAAATGCATTACTTGATGGATCGTCAAGAAAAGTGGGTAAGTACTCAAGCAAGTATTCTAAAACGATTCACATCTGTATTATTTTATAAACATTACTCAAATCTGGGTGTAGGGTTGATAGATTCTAGAACAGTGATGGACAAAGTACGGCCCGCGAAAGGATTTTCCGGCCCACCGACGGTCTTTCAAAATAAATAGAATATGGCCCGCTATAATTATATTTTTCTGTTTTATAACTGCGTGGCAAATAATGATTCAATTCACTTTCCGCATTTAAAATCCATGGCACCAGTGAGTGAGAACAAACTGAAAGAATTCAGTCAGGTGTTGAAGAAACTTCACACATAATTTGAAACTAGGTTTCAAGATTTTAAGAACATTCAGTCGTCGCTAGATGTTTTTAACCGACTTCCAAAAAGGTGTTTTTTTTTTTAATGCATGTCCACCGATTTCTCCGTCAGTTGTAGACCGTTTTCAAAAATTATGGCGATGTTTGGATCGTCATATTATTATATGCGAACAGACTTTTTCGACCATGAAATTGCGGAAAAACTCAATCAGAAACCGACTTACTGATGAACACCTTTTCTCGCTACTGAAAGTTACTTCGTCGCAGTTCGAACCTGTATTCGAAGATATTATGGCAAATCAAAAACAATTTCATAATTATGTCTCACACACCTACCATGGCAGGACCTTCGAATAAAAGTTAAATTGTAATTTGTAATTAACATGGTGTGTAATGTTTATTTTTATGATTAAAAGATTTCAAATTATAATGTATTTTTGTTATAATTCTGGCCCTCTGAAATTGTTTCAACTTTCCGGCCCCCCATGAAGAAAGTTTGCCCACCACTGTTCTAGAATAAGGGCCTAAATTTAAAGTTGGTAAAAATGTCATGGAACGTGAAGTATCATTTGCCAAGATCTAAATAGATATAGATTTTGACTGAATGAAAATCGGGTTCGACATCGGAACAAAACCAATATTTGACTAGAAATAGGTAGCCGTCTCGTCAGGGTCGTGATATTAAAATGTTCTAAGTTTGATTTAAGCTAAAACAATCGCTGATAACAAGTTCTTCTCCTCTCATCTACTTCGCTATAGGTACTCAACAGGATCTCTAGTGATTCTCGAGTCAAGACCAGGCACTCCAAAGACAATTTCCACGCAAACACCGCCCCCATGCTCCCCACCACTACACTATGTGCTAAACGCTAACCTATCAGTAATAAAGTTGAATATCGCGTGCGCTCTTTGGTCGTGTTCGAGCACGGAACCAAATGTCGTAAGTCCCAATTCTTAATTCGTTTATAAATAATGTGATAATTGACTGCCTCGTTGGTCTAGTGGTCGCAAGCGCTACTGCTAAGCATGAGGTCCTGGGTTCGATTCCCGGGTCGGGCAAAGTGTTATTGGGTTTTTCTATCTGGCATTTCTCAGTAGCAGTGCGGAGTCTGGATTTGTGGCCGGTTGATAGCAATAGGCTCGCCCCCTATTACATGGGACTTAAACATAACTGGCGAAATGTGGGTGTACCTACTACAGGTACACCTCTGCCCAACCCTTCGGGGAAACAACGTTTATGTTATGTTATGTAATAATTGATCTAGAGAAAAAATATCTTATATTTGGATAATAAACTATATTTCCTTACTATCAATAATAATTTTAGACATAAAACCCGAGTAATCTTGTTTTTTTTTCAAATAATCTTTAAAAAGACATGATTTTCGAATAAAAATGAATCGAGCGAAAATGTTCCCATTACGTAACTGTCTTATATTTGGAAAGAAAAAGATCCAATAAATCATATCCTAAAGTTCCATTTTGATTGTATGCGTAACTTTTTCATAATATTAATGCAAATTAACATACAATTTAGGGAGCCTCCTCTTAATAATTCTTCAACTGAAGTTTACATTCAACTGGAGTTAATTTGTTTCCCCGAAGGGTTGAGCTGATAGTACACCCACATTTCGCCAGTTATGTTTAAGTCCCATATAATAGGGGGTGAGTCTATTGTCATCAACCGGGCACAAATCCAGACTCCGGACCCCGGCCCTCCGAGAAAACAAGATGTGCTGTTATGTGGAGTTAATTTGTAAAATAGAAGGAGGGAAGGGCCTTTGCCCTGCAGTGGGACACAACTGGCTCATAATAATAATATGTATACCTACTGACAAATTCTAAAATGAAACAAAAACCACGAAACCAAACTCCCCATAAATCTTGCATCAAATAACAGCAGAACTTCCTTGTAAAGAACAACATAACAAAAATTTAATTTAGTTCCCCACAGCCGCGGTTTGCAGCTTACTCCGAGGAATGCTTGTACACACGGCACAGCTTTACTTATTCACTGCTTTGTGACTCACTGTGCTCAGCGGAATGCCGGCGAATAAAGATGCAACTCGTCTTGTACGGTTTTACACAATATTTCGGTATTACTTGAAACTTGAGTCATGTCCTTTAGGATATGTATTCTTTTGAGCTGGCTTGTCTGGGTTTTTAAAAAGCGGACCATTGTTTGCTACATTCACATTAAATTATGAATACCACACGAAAAAGACTGGGATTTGGTAGCTTTGCGAGCCTCTAAAACTATAAAAATCATCATCACCATCTTCGTCCCTTTATCCTGCGGTCGTCGCAACAAGTTTTTTCCATTCTGTCAGCCGCTACTCTGTCATTCCTTCCTTTTTTAGGGTTCCGTAGTAAACAAGGAACCCTTATAGTTTCGTCATGTCCGTCAGTCTGTCTGTCTGTCTGTCCGCGGTCTAGCTCCAAGACCCTTTGTACTAGAAAGCTGTAATTTGGCATAGGTATACATATTAATTACGTCGACAAAGTGGTAAAACAAAATTATGAAAAACATTTTTTTTAGGGTACCTCTCATACACGTAAAGTGGTGATGTTTTATTTTTTATTTTTTTAACCCATGGCGAGGGATATCATTGAAAAGGCCCTTGAAAAACATTATGAGTTTGTGAAAACCATTTTTGGATCTAGGGATCCGTTTGCGAAATATTAAGCTTTAAAGTGCCAATTTTTGTTAGAGTCAAGTGTCCCCCCCCCCTGCCGGCTAAATGGTTAGTTTTGAGTGTGTGAAAAAAATCACAACAGTAGTTTATATTACGAAATTAAAAGGAAAACTATCACAGCTAAGTAGGCTTTACAAGTTAACGAGTAATAATTGCCCAACTTAACTTTGCAGTTGCAAAAACATGTTTTCCCATACATTCTATATGAGAGAACATATTTTTCAACTACAAAGTTAAGTTTGTTTTTGGGATAAATTCATTCCAACTACGGAACCCTTCATTGTGCGTGGTCCGACACGCACTTGGCCGGTTTTGTTTCATATCATCCCTAAAAATGTACTTAAAAAAACATATATACATACAAATAAATAAAAATTGACGTGTCTGTTTGTAATGTCAAAATAACAGTTTTTTACTAAATACATATGAAAGTATTTTTTTTGTCTGTCTGTTTGTTTCAGCTAATTAATCTCCGAGATTCTGACGGGACTTTCACTGGCAGATACAGATAGTGCCATCCACGAAGACACGCCCTACTCCGCGATTACTGTACTTCAAGCTGTACTTACTTAATACGGAGCGGAGGGGAGTAGGCCGCGTCTTCGTAAATGGCACTGCTGCAGCTGTGATAGCTGATGTTATGAGGAGTATCTTAGGCTACTTTTATTTTAGAAAAGAATAGACACGGTGCGTTACCACTGCGGCGTCCTACATACTAATATCTATGGTATGCCATACGGTGCGTTCCGGTGTCGCACCGCACGTACACCGGACTTGCAGCCCGCGAGCACCGCTCAGTTGTTTGTACATTCTCTCAAACACGATGTTTGGCAGAAGACAATTTACGCGCTCTGCGGCGTATCAACGTTACGACGCCGTAGCGCCAGTGTGACCGCCAATGCAGCGAAATCTTTGCGGTGCGGCGCCGCAACGCAAAGATATCGCCGCATTGGCGGACACACGGGGGGTGCTGCGATGCCGTAATGTTGTAACGCCACAGCGGCGCCGCGCCGCACAGCGCGTAAATTGTCATCTGTCAAACATCTGTATTTTGACAACGCATAGAGCGGTACCGCTCCGGTGTCGCAACGCGTACACCCCTCCCCGCCTCGTCTCGCGGGCTGCAAGTCCGGTGTACGTGCGGTGTGACGCCGGAACGCACCATGTGGCAGAACTTAACCTTTCAACTGTCATTAACGAGACACAATAGAATTTTAATTGTTATCCACCTCAATGAGGCGTCGTAACAGATGATGAGATAGATAGATATTTGCATGTCGAACGCTGCCGCGGCACCGCTCCGTCGCCCGCCGTGCCGCCGCCGCCGCGCCGCTGCAACGAATCATGTGCACAGGCTCTTAGAGTCCATGCCGGTGAAGCAGCAACTAGTCCATATCCTTATCCTTACATATTATAAAAAAAAGTCCCCCGCCGCGTCTGTCTGTCTGTCGGTCTGTCTGTCTGTCTGTCTATCTGAACACGATAAACTTAAAAACTGTCGAACGGATTTTCAAACGGTTTTCACCAATGAACGGAGTGATTCATGCGGAAGGTTTTAGTTATAATTCATTAAAGGTTTTGTTTAAATTGGCTGCTTGGCTATTAGGTATATAATCCCGGTATCGGAGTAAGTTCCCGTGGGATATTTTCCGACATCCACGCGAGCGAAGCCGCGGGCAAAAGCTAGTAAAGTATAAAATAGATCACTAATCAGATTCTACTATTCTCTCGGGTTCTCAGATTTACACCCACAACCAATTAGTTACAACAAAGTGAAGTCGGTAAAACGCGAAGATAATATATACGAAGACGAGTCGAGTTGTATCATATTACGTACAAACCGAAATTCAGCTCAGTTAACAGAATTTATTGAATTAATTAATTTTATCGAAAGTCACGCTTCTCTTAATAATTCTGAAAGCTCGTTAGCTTTCATTTATTATTAATTTCAAATTAATGTGGAATAACTGTCTACCATAGAGTCACCTATTCATGATTTAAACATTGGTGCCGATTCCCTTGTTCACAAACTAAACTAAATTTAAGTTCAGTGCATCTTTTTCTTTCTATTTCATTAAGAAAAGGACAGAATATAAATTTTAGTTAAGTCCTGTCAAATTAATCAGCGCTTGACGTAAATTGACGTAATTTTGGTCGGCAAGTTTTTAATCACGTCTAAACTTGTATGGAGAGTGACAGGCGATGATGAATTTGACAGGACTAAACTAAAATTTATCTTCTGTCCTTTTCTTAATAAAATAGAAAGAAAAAGATGCACTGAACTTAAATTTAGTTTAGTTTGTGAACAAGGGAATCGGCACCATTAGCCAATTCAATTTCTAGATTTTTTGTTTATTAACAGCAGGTCAATATAGGACCACTAGCGTGTATAGTTTTTAGACCAAAACCATAAACGTTAATGTTATTACATTACCATTTACTATAGTCTCAATCTTTTTATACAGGTTCAGTTTTTTTTTTCATGGTTGCCAACTTGCCATTGTTATTTTTAACGTAAATACTAATTTTAATTTATACATACCCACATATGTATGTAGGTGTGTATACATACACATATACAAATAAATAAAATAGAAGTGTCTCTTTGTAATGTCAAAATGACAGCTTTTTTAAATGCAGAAATACGGTACATACATTAAAACTATTTTTAAATTTTGGACTGTCTTTCTGTCTGTCTGTTTGTTCCGGCTAATATCCGAAACGGCTGGACCGATTTTGACGGAACTTTCACTGACAGATAGCTGATGTTATAAGGAGTAACTTAGGCTACTTTTATTTTAGAAAAATAATTAGGGTACTTGCGGGCGAAACCGCGGGCAACAGCTAGTTAATGAGATAATTATGGGGAACAAATCCGTGCAACTATAGAGACTAATAAATGTATCATTATCATCATTTCAGCCGAAAGACGCCCACTGCTGGACATAGGCCTCCCCCAAGCACCTCCACTTCGACAGATTCTGTGTTTTCCGCATCCAGCGGATTTCTGCGAACCAAATGTATAAATATAAATAATGTAGACTACGATTAAAAATGCGGGGAAAATTTAAATTGCTTAAATAATAAGGCCGAAATTAATTGATTGCTCGTGATAAACAACACAAAACAGATCCATTTAATATGAAAATTAAATGCGCCTCAAAAGACCAAACAATACCAACCGTTTCCCGTAGAGAATGTACGAACTGCGATAAACAACGAAACGATGCGTAAAATCAGTTTCATTCCCATATGCAAACGTGAAATTAATTCAGGGATGATAGTGGTAATACTCGTAAATTACCATACTCTTTGTTCCAATCGTGCTGACCCGTTTAAAGGAAAAATAGAGAATATTTTCCCACCCACGAGCGCCATTTTGACAGCGCCATCTTTGAAATAGGTGACTAGTCTTTTGTGTTGCTAATAAGTGCCACGGAACGTTGTTGGCTATTTACCCCCGTACGAAATGCTACGCTCGGATGGTTTTCCGGACGAAGCGTGTCGGGAAATGCCCGATAGATGGCGTTGTTTGAAATGCAAATGAAAGTTATTTTACTCTTTGTATTCTTACGTTATATTTTAAATGGACTATTCTTTTTCTTTATTATTTTATTAAAAACTTTTTACAAAAAAAAACAACCGACCTCCAAAAAAACACACTACAAAGTGAAAAATAACTTTAATTTCGGAAGTCGGTGTCTTGGGTTTTGTATTTTCGTTTTTTGCCACCGACTTCCGAAATTAAAGTTATTTTTCACTTTGTAGTGTTTTTTTTTGGAGATCGGTTGTTTTTTTTTGTAAAAAGTTTTTATTTTTCACTTTTTAGTTGTGGTACCTACCCCACACATATTCGAATACCACTACCTGCTACCAGTGACAGAAACTAATCATATCATCTACATTCTAAGTGGGAAAAAAAACGTATTTTGTAGCTAACTCAAAAACTATCCGAGCAAAGTTAATAAAATTTATATGGGACCAATTCGAGAGCACACCCTTTCAAACAAAAAAAGAATTTTCAAAATCGGTCCACAATTGACGGAGAAATCGGTGGACATACATAAAAAAAAAAAAAAAAAACATACGCGACGAACGTATAACCTCCTCCTTTTTGGAAGTCGGTTAAAAATGAGAATACTATTATGCAGAAAGCGCCACCTGTTACGTTAATTATGCGATGTGCAACCCGTGGCGTCATAATTTTCGGTGGTGTGGATATGGTCGTAAAAACGTGATGTGGCTGACGGAAATGACGATAGATGGCGACACTGCTCTTAAGCTTTAAAATAACCAGCATTCTACTGAATTTTGAACTTAATACTGATGGTGCTACTATTTCGTGATAATTTTTATCTCTTTGTGCGCTTCAACTTTGACTTTAACAAATATTTTTTTTTTTTTTTCTGTTCCGTGATTGTAGCCGAAGCAGGCGTCCTAGAGGAGCTATGGTGTCGACCCGAGGGGGGTTGCACGGTACGGGGGGGGTTATGACGTCAGGCTCCTATACTGCGTGCACAGAGAAACGCCACCCTCTATCCGGGTCACCTATTTTGGGATATTGCACTTTGACGTCACAACCAGGATTCTATGAGAAACGTATCGAAATTCAGGTGTTTTTTAATTGATGGATGTTGGAGTGGTTCTGAATGATATATTGATTGGAAAGGTTTTGTAGTTATATCATTATTATACGGATGAATGTTTGTTGATACTACCACCCCAAAATGTTTGCATTTGCCTAACATAACTAAATACTAACTTACCTAACCCGAATTACATAAAACTTAGTGAAACCCATGCTGTGGCAAGAAAAAGACACTGACTTGCCCATATCACTGATTTGCACCTCTAGCATAGTTATTCCACTAAATGAGAATAAGAGGTCTAGTATAGCAACATTTAGATTAAGTTAGTTTGCACATACAGCTTATGTCATTGGACGTAATCAATGCAAAGATGTAACTATTCAGTCAACCTTTTGCTGAAACAAAAACCGGCCAAGAGCGTGTCGGACCACGCACAATGAAGGGTTTCATAGTTGGGACGAATTTATCCCAAAAAAAAACATAACTTTGTAGTTGATAAACATGTTCTCCCATACGTAATGTATGGGAAAACATGTTTTTGCAACTGCAAAGTTAAGTTGGTCGATTATTACTCGTTAACTTGTAAAGCTTACTTAGTTGTGATAGTTTTCCTTTTAATTTCGTTATATGAACTACTACTGTAATTTTTTTCACATGTCCAAAACCAACCATTTAGCTGGCAGGGGGGGGAGACACTTGACTCTAACAAAAATTATCACTTTAAAGCTTAACATTTCGCAAACGGATCCCTGAATCCCAAAATAGTTTTCCCAAACTCACAATTTTTTTGAAGGACCTTTCCAATGATACTCCACATCATGGGATAAAAAAAAATCATCACCACTTTACGTGTGTGGGGAGGTACCCTAAAAAAAAATGTTTTTCATAATTTTGTTTTATCACTTTGTCAGCGTAATTAATATGTATACCTATGCCAAATTACAGCTTTCTAATACAAAGGGTCTCGGAGCTAGACCGCGGACAGACAGACAGACAGACAGACATGACGAAACTATAAGGGTTCCTTGTTTACTACGGAACCCTAATAAACGCACCCTAGTATTTAATGCTACCTACCGACATACGTGACAAACTAAGGTTACATAGCAATGTCACAGATAAAGTTCAGTGAACATCGTTCGAACGTCATTACAATTGAGTGACGAATAACGTGACATTTAACTAGTGCAGCTTATATCTTCTTCATGCTGAAGCCCATCGGAGAGAGGCTCATGGCTAATAATAATAGCAGCTGCACGAATCAATCGAAGGTTAAGCTACGCTTGCCGCGGTCGGTTCGTGAATGGGTGACCATCCATTACATATCGAGACTCCTCCGTGCCTCGGAAAGCACGTTAAGCCTTTGGCCCCGGCTGTCATTCGTAGGTCTTAGACAGTTGTTACGGATATTCAGAAACCAAAAGTCTGACAGCCAGTCTTACCAAGGGGTATCGTGTTACCCAGTAACTGGGTTGTGGAGTTCAAATAGGCAGTCGATCCATGTAAAAGCCGACCCCAACATAGATTTTGCCGAAGCTCATCGGTTTCAGTGTACAGATTTACAATTTTGGTGGAAAGAAACTAATGCGACAGAAGCCTTAGCATGAGCGTACGACGTAAACATAACGTAGATCTGAAAAAAAAAAATGAAACGAATACAACTACCTAGGTATCCTATTAGCATTAGCATTTTGGTAAAAAAAATTGGCAATGTCGTAAATAGCTGTCAAATATTTACCTGATTTAATTAATTTTGCAATATTACTGTATGGAATAAAGAAATTTAGCTAATTATATAACTAAAATATTGATTATGAAATGCAATAATATCGTAATACCGAATATTTAGTTTTAGATGTAAAAAAGTATTTGGAAACTTTCCAAATGCCTTTTTTACACCTAAAATTGTTAAAACATTTTTAGTGTTATAATTGCAATTTATTATTAATATTCTAGGGAACTATACTCCATTTGAAATAAGATTAGACATTTAAACAAACTTTATTTACAGTCCGTTCAACCGATTTTGACTTCTATTGCGTTGGTGGTATGACAAATGGCAGCTGCAGTAAACAGTTGGTATTGTAACCACTTTTTTTCCTTTTAATTCTATCCTTATTGCCTACGATATAGAAGTCAAAATCGGTTGAACGGACTGTAAAAAAGGTTTGTTTAAATGTCTAATCTTATTTCAAATGGAGTATAGTTAGCTACATTTCTTATTTCCATACAGTAATATTGCCAAAATTAATCAAAACAGCGAAATATTTGACATCTATTTGCGACGTTTCCCACTTTCAAAATAAACGCTTTTAAAATTAAATAAATGTTATATGGAAAACGATTATTTTCAACCTCGAGTACGTACTAGGAGTAGGCCTACAGATCGGGCAAATCGACGTCTTTGTTACATTATTGCTTCGCTGTACAGACAAGGCTGATTATACACAGAAAATTTAACTGGAAGGTATGCCTAAAAGCCTTTGATGTACACAAATTTTTAAACTAAATCGTGTTTTATTTGCGGCAGTTGCCCAACTTTCAAAACGCAGACTATCTAACGAGGAGTAATGAGTTCCTTGTTACGCTAATAACCTGAACCTACGAGTAAGCTTAGGTTAATTAGAGCAGTACCCATTAACAGGAATACTTGTACCTATAAATATACAACCCATATTGCTGGTAATATTGTTAAAATTAGGTATCACACGCACCTAATTTATTAAAGGGTAGAGGTGTACTAAAAACTCTGCCCAATGTTTGGGAAAATATAGGCTTCATGTTATTCAAGATGGCACATATATCAGAAATATCAACACAGGCCAGAGCATTATCCACTCTACCAGATAGTCTTATATATAAAATTCTCGTGTCACAATGTTAGTTACCTTACTCCTCCGAAACGGCTTTACTGATTTTTACCAAATTTTATATGCATATTCAGTAGGTCTGAGAATCGGCTACTATCTATTTTTCATACCCCTAAGTGATAAGGGTTGTCCACCCCAAACAAATAATTGGCAAAACAACGTTTGCCGGGGTCAGCTAGTAAGTATATACGTTTTTGCATTAAGGTTTGTATGTAGTCGGAAATCCTATTAATGAAGTATCCTCGTCAGCTCGGCCATGACGCAAACTCGATTAGTATGGATCGAGCTGCAACCTCCGATAACAGTTTTAAAATGTTCACGATACCGCCAACATGGCCGGTAAATGTCAGCAAGTAAAATATTGTAGGAATAGGTCAAGCTTATTGAATTAAAGATACCATTTGCAGCCTTTCCCCAACTGTTTTGGGGTCGTCATCCAGTTTAACTGGATACAGCTGAATACCAGTATTTTACATGGAGCGACTCCCTATCTGACCCTCACAACCTAGTTATTAATAACCACGATACCCCTTGACCATTGAAGACCATTTACACCACTTCATCAGAAATAAGTGTTGAAGAGAACAATGACTTGAATGAAATCTTAACTATCTACCACGTGGAATTGGATCACCTAATCTTGTCCTAACAGCTAGTACCAAGCCTTTTATATAAAAGAGAGATATATTTTAAACTGACCTAAAGCAAAATTTTAAATATCAAAAGTTCAGGTTAATCCAATTATTTATTATTTATTTATCTTTATTCACATAATGGTAAATGTAACTATTATGCTAAGCCCCAAAAAACCGTAGTAGTGGTTTGACTGTGGGGTCGGTGAGTCTCTATACATTAAATAAACTTTGTACAGACGTCAGCACATCAAGTCACTACAATCTGTCAAACTTTAACAGATTTTCAACTTAACTCTAAAGAATAAGGTTCAATGTTGATTGGGAAAACCTGACAGACTGGAGCAGGTTGATGTGCTGGCGTCTGTACTTAAAACTAATTATTATATTTTATAGGTAGTATAAACTTTAACATGTTTAAGATAGTTAACTAACGTGTTTAACATGTTTCTAAATAATATTTTTTTAATTTATTTTTAAAACGATTTTGACGATGATCCAGATAAAATGAATATTGCAACAAAATATCGTTTCGTGGAAGCTATAATGGACGAACCAGAGTATGCCATTGAAACTATATTATGTACGATTTTCATGAAACAAGCGAGCTCAGAGCGATGCAATCTGGAGAGTGTTACAATGTAATAGCTAGCCTAGTCGATTCTCAACAGAATTCAGCATATTTATATGATTAGGTAATCTCCATTCCATACTTAATCGTGTAAGTAATTCGAAACTACTTCCCCATATTGGACTCCCACAATAATTAGTGGCACCAAATTCGCGATTGAGCTGAAGCCGCACCCCTCGGCCTTGCCTCACCCCGTTCTCGCCAAACCTGTTTCAGAATGAAACTGACCTAATTCCACCGCTGCAGTCCCCCTCCGCACCAACTGACGTCATAGCATACCTTCAAACCCAACAAGTATATATTCCGATTTATTATACATGCAATAACAATTGCACGGTGTTCAAATTTAATGGTGAAAATCGCCCAGCAAGGAGTTTGGCTGTTACAGCGTTATGGTGTTACGGATTCAAAGTATAGAGTCAAAAACTGGGTCATCCCGGGTTGCAAGCCTCTATTCATGAATCGAAGCACGCAGGGTGACGCGCTCTCGTTCATTCTTAGTCGTACTTGTTAATCGAACATGGTTCCACCTGCGTTCGACTGACGCATGAATGATCTATATTGAGCTATAAATAGATATGGTAAAAATAAATGTAATTATAGGAGCAATTAAAAGGTGCTTTACGTCTTTTATGAGCAGTGGTGGCCCAGTGGTAACGGCCGCGACTTACGAGTTGTAGGTCGTAGGTTCGAACCCAGACAGGCGCTTTACTATGTGTAAATTATTTCATCACCACTGCTCTCAAAACGGTGAAGGAAAACATCGTGAGGAAACCGGCATGTCCTAGAACCGAAAATTCGAAGACATGTGACATCTACCAACCCGCACTGGGCCCGCGTGGTGGATTACGGCCCACTTCGTCTCACAGAGAGGAGGTCTGTGTCCCAGCAGTGGGAACATTATAGGCTGATGATGATGATTACGTCTTTTATGGTACATAAATATAAAAAGAAAAAAAAATAGGTGCTCCCGTAACATTTAAGTTAGAAGGCGTTTGCATCGTCGTGATGGTTTTTATGATAAATACGAATCCAAATTATGATACATAGTTCAACCAATGTTAATAACTTCATAATAGGCTTTAGCACTGAAAAACGCTCATTAAACAGAATCCTTGAAACACTTCACTTATAAAAGGCATAGATTTCACTACTTTAACAGAAATAATAAACAAGACCCCATCATGGCCTTGGACAACCAACACCATTCATTGTTCAACAAAAATCGATGACTCACACCAAACTACCAAACCAATATGGGGCATACCTAACACCACGTTTCAACTTATAACGAAAATAGCTAACACCATTATCAGACTAAAATACAGGGCGTTCAAATAGTACGGCCCATGCTTGCAAGGCTGGGATGTGTCCTTGCTGCCTGTGACGCACGTACTTGCCTTGGCGATGAATGGGCTTACCCTGGACTATGATGAAACACCCTCTGTTTAAATGGTTTACTTCGATTTTGTTAGGAATTTGGTGTTTTTGGTGAAGGCGTTCTGCATCTTCCTTTGTGTTGTAGGATACATGTGTGATTTAAAAAAATAAACAAATTGATAACTCAACATATTCTCTAAACACAGGTACAACAATATTTCATATTTTTTGTGAGATTTGGTAATATATAGTAGACAACTTTATCGAATGAATAGTTATTGAGAGTTTATCAGAAGACTTAACAGATATTATGTTATTTAAATTCGCCTGACATAGAAGAGGATTTAACGATAATACATTAGGCTTTTTTTTTTCCTTTTATAAAGTATCACAGTTGGTGATACTTTATTGACATTACAATGTAGCATATTGTAATCTTTATATATATAATTCTTCTGTGAGTGTGTATGTCACTGAACTTCTCTCAAACGACTGGACCGATTTTGATGAAATTTTTTGTGTGTGTTCAAGGGGATCTGGGAATGGTTTAGATTCACAATTTTGTCCGCTGGACAATGTTTTGACAGGACAACGTCTTTCGGGTCCGCTAGTATTTATATAAAACCTAAACGGCTAAGTTAAGAATGCGGCGACGCATGAATTGTCCATACAAACGTAATACATAAACCATTTGCAATTTGAGCATATTTCCACCATATTATGATATTCGGATTGAGACAGTATTTATCTGGGCTCCTACGTCTTTTTATTTCCAAAAACTTACTTAAACTAAATGAAGTGTAAGCGAATTGCATTTCGTACATTTTTACAGCGTAAAGGACATGTTTTCATATTGTTTTTTCTGTATTATAAACAACAATATTTGTAATATTGTTTCCGCAGAAGCATAGTTTATATTATCAAGTTACAAATTATCGAAAAAAAATGGAAATACATTAAGTTTTCATTCATAATTTTTTGTATTACGGAACACATCCAAATTTATCATAAATTTTCTAAAGCTAGTAGTGTTATCGCGTCAAGCAATAATTGTCAATGTGTGCGTGGTAGTACTGCTCACTGTAGGTGTATATCGCTCCGACAGGCACTCACACTAGCGCAACGTGCTTGGAATTGAATTTTGCAAACATGTCGATTTGTAGTTGCGAGCCGTGTTCGCAGGCCTCTTAAGATAAAGATAGATAACAAGAAAAATCGTCCAATCTCGTCTTTCTCATTCATTTTATGTTAAGGTTACGCTAGTCGGTCATTCTCCCATACAAACGTAGAATGGTGATAACTCGTCTGTTTGACGGTGTACGTTCAAAACTAAAAATTATATCCATTTGTCTTGTCATTATCTAGTCTTCCACCGTTCTTTACCGAGCACCTAAATATCGAATAATTTTTTCTTAAAAATAAAGCATTATTGACGTCATCAAATGATGCTACCCGTGAGAAGTACACCTGGAATACGTCACAAGAAGTTGGATCATATTATTTTTAAATGAAACCCTTCCCACGCTTTCACGCAACTCGATTCCTTACAAATACTCGTTTTGTGTTTGCAGTTCTAAATATAAATTGAAAGATTCATTCATGGAATCAAGTAGGTAAAAATCGGCTCCATTATGGCTCCAAATGTCACCTACATTTGATATTTGATTTCCCACCAACGCATTTTAGGACGCATATCCACTTAAGCGGACTGTCTAGGTACAGAAAAATCTAAAGCTGCGTGACTGTTTTATGTTTTCAGAGGCGGTATTATATTTTGAGGAGCTCGTGGCTAAGTAATAACAGCCGCACGGGTCGATTCATCCGGTTAAGTTACGCTTGCCGAGGTTGGTCTGTAGATGCGATGGATCTTTACATACCGAGACTCCTCCGTGCCTCGGAAAGCACGTTAAGCCGTTGGTCTCGGCTGTCATTCGTAGATCTTAGACAGTACGGGTATTCATAAGCCAAAAGTGTGACAACCAGTCTTATCAAGGGGTATCGTATTACTCAGTTACTGGGTTGTGGAGGTCAGATAGGCAGTCGCTCCATGTAAAATACTGGTATTCAGCTGCATCCGGTTAGACTGGAAGCCGACCCCAATATGTTGGAAAAAGGCTAGGCAGATTGATTGAGGCGGTACTATATTTCTCTGAGCCAATTTACAATGGCAGTGATAGTCCGCAGTTTGTAATTTAATCTCCATAGCAACAGACAATGGGCTCACTCCCTATACAATCAGCAAACTAACATTGCAGAACCTCATGCCAGGGTTTTATGCAAAAATGGACGTGAGAGGCAGCTCACGCGTTCGTGTAATAATATTACGCGTTGGTCGGCCTACGAGAGCAACGATTCGAACCCAGACAGGCGTTTTACTTTGTGTAAATTATTTCATCACCACTGCTCTCAAAACGGTGAAGAAAAATTTCGTGAAGAAACCGGCATGTGACATCTACCAACCCGCACTGGGCCCGCGTGGTGTATTACGGCTCTCTCTCTCTCACCGAGAGATCTGTGTCGCAGTACTGGAAATAATGTTGGCTGATTTTGTGTTAAGTGTGGACTATGCCTTTACAAACCCCTATAATAATTTAAGGTTTTTCAGAAAATATTCTATTTCGGGAATAGATTTTCATAAAACGCAGATTTCATTCAATTAGGTTCATATTCTACCGTTCACCTTTATTAGCTTTTCATAGGAAAGTACTTTTTTGATTGATCCGATATCAAATTATAATTACCTTTGCAGTAAAATAGCTTTGTAGGTATCAGATCCAGTGATTGGAAAAATTTATATCGTCGTCGAATACAATTCATAAAATATGAAACATAAAACTGTTATTACTTAATCAAATAGATTTTAAAATACAGCAACCTTCCAGTTTTAAATAAAACTGAATAAAAAAAATATTAATTATTTTGAAAGTAAAATAAGTTTGAAGTAAATAAATCCCTCGACTGCCTCGTTGGTCTAGTGGTCGCAAGCGCCACTGCTGAGCATGAGGTCCTGGGTTCGGTTCCCGGGTCGATCAATGTTTTATTGGGTTTTTCTATCTGGAATTTCTCAGTAGCAGCCCGGAGTCTGGATTTGTGCCCGGTTGATGGTAATAGGCTCGCCCCCTATTATATGGGACTTAAACATAACTGGCAAAATGTGGGTGTACCTGCTACAGAGACGCCTCTGCCCAACTCTTTGGGGAAACAAGGCGTGATGTTATGTATTATGTAAATAAATCGAATGCAAAAACTACTTTATTTATGATAATGCCTTCTAATAGATTTTTGTATCAAACCGTAGATTTTTGTATATCAAACAAAGAATACCAAATTCATGCCCTCAACTGTTGGTTTTAGTTTCAAATGTAGAAAAAAGGCTGTAAAAACAAATTTAAATTAGAAAAACTGCACAAAATACTACGAACTTTTTTTTCATAGTTTACTTGCACGGGTTTGCCTTCACAGCGATATGAAACAATAATTAATAGCAAAACCTTCTTGAAATATCATTACGATCAAGGCCCCATAATTTGCCATTAATCATAGATCCAATCTATTTCAGGTTGCCTATACAGCCGCTTCAGTTTCCTTCTAAATGTCAAACGGGTAGAGTCGATACACTTCCACTTGTTGCATCGTGACCGGGTCACTGCGGGGTGAGGGGGTGCGGGCGACGCGGGGTACCAGCCCCCAGCATCGGTCAACGACCCACCGGACGCACCCTGTCGCATCCAACCTATTTTAAGAACAGCCTGTATAGGCAAAGTTCGAAGGTCAAATTATGCTGCTGTTGAATTATATTGTTTTATTTTGGATTTTGGTTTTGTTTAAAGGTAGTAGATGAAGTTAAGTATAATTATGTTTTCATGTATGAAACTGCTTTACAATTTTTGTTTAAAATAAAGACTATAAGGTAATTAAATTCTTCTTAAGCACGATGAGATAAGATTTTATTTCAAACTAGCTGTGCCCCGCGGTTTCACCCGCATAACTCTCGATCCCATGGGAATATCGAAATAAAAAGTATCCTATGTCCTAACCCAGGTCATGTTCTACCAATGTGTCAAATTTCATCCAAATCCATTCAGCCGTTTTAGCATGAAAGCGTAGCAAATAAACATACAAAAAATCAAATCTTTTTTCTTTGTTTAGTTTAGATTAGACATATTTTAGCACAGTGTCCTTAAATCAATAAAGTAAGGATTTATTCCTTCATCTAAATCGCAGACTGAATAAAAACCTCGAGGTAATTTCAATAATTTAGTAAAGCCAGATCCTGTATACCTGTAAAAAAATCAAATTGCACTCGATCCTAATACTAAACGTTACATGTTATTTATATACAAGCTACTATGATAACGCAAAACAAGACCACACATGAATAAATAAGTTTAGTTAAGGCTTTCTAAATATACCAATGCATTGAAAGTTATTAATAACATCTCGCTTCTATTTCAGATGCTGGGTTGCATAATAGAGGCTGGCATTTCGTGACGTCAGGGGGCATGAGAGGCGCGGCGCGGGCGCGGCAGTAGGCGCCCATTCATGGGCCTCCGCTCACACACACACACACACCCCAACACACCGCCGCGAGGCCATCATTGTGATTTTCGTCATGACGTCACTCGCTCCCAACCAATCACAGCGCAGATCCATTCAAGCCTAACTCCTGAAGGGAATTTCGTGCGGGATGAAGGCAGCAGTCGACGGACGAACGCCGCGTCGGCGGTAGTCGTACCCCGTGGCTCCCGCGCTCTCGTATCGGAACCACAAAAATTATGTTTGATGAAAAGTTTAGCGAAAGTTTTCATAATAGTTTTAACTTTTCATGTTACAAAGACTTTTCAATTAATGAATATATTGGCATGATTTTCGATAAGGATCGCCTGTCACCAAACTTTGGATTTGGTAAGTAATTGAAATTAGAAAAAGTTCCTGCAGTGGGAAAGAAAAGCGTTAAGTTACCGTTAAGCAACCGTAGCTTACATTGAGAGCACGTGTAGGTCTACGAGCGTCTACGCTACGATGCTACGACGCTACGGAGCTACGCCGCCTACGCGATGTCTGGCTGGTAGCTCTGTAGACTCGCCCACGCTTTGGAACTTCCCCGCAGAGGAAACGTGCCTAAATATTTATTTCGTTCAGAACGAAGGATTTACATAGTTTCTTTCTCTTTCGATTTAATGTAAAAAAAATACGTATGTAAAGTGATGGAATTAGAAATTAATTTCGGTACCTATTTGGAGCCCTTATACTGTAAAAACAAAAATGTAAAAATTTCGATTGCCAAAAAAATCTGGTATTTTTTTACACATACCTAGATTTTCTTATCTTAATCTTGAAACAGACAAGTTAGCCCCAAGAAGTTTATAATTCCGTACGAAAACTATTTTTGTTTTTGTTCACTCCTATTGTTAGACTAATCTCAAATGTGCTTAATCCCTGATAAAGGTCTACTTTACGTTTCATACAAAAACAGTCAAAAAGAGTATTTCGTACGAACTAGTCTTAGGCTTTATTTTCCAGAGCTGAAATCTGTCGAAAAAATCTCAAAATTATAAATACAATAACCATTCAATTTGACAAATAATTCATAGTAAGTGATTCCCGTGATAAGTACTGTAAAAATAGACTGCTATCTTTATAAGCCTATAAAACTTTTATTCTACATCTCCCTCTATAACTTCACTAAGTTAGCTAGTTGCCTTGCTGTCTTAGAGAACTTTCTCGAAGAGGAACGCAGCCGACTAAATTCATTGTCATTATAAAACAATATTGTTTCCACACTCCATTAAATCTTAAAAAAGGGAAATTACATAACCAAAGTTATGAACGTTTATTACTTGTATTGATAAAGCATTTTAGGTGAACGAATCGAAAATCCAATCCTAAATATCAATGTCCAATATTTGCAATAATAAAGTTTATAAAATTCTTTCAAATTAATACGAGTGTTCCGTGATTATATTAAAACTATATTAGTCGTATTTTTTTAAGTTATTTAAAAAGTATTTCATTTCAACGAATCGTAAATACAACTCTCGATAAGTCGATACCATTCCTGCACAGTAATGATAAAAACGCGAAAGTTTGTGAGGATGGATGGACGTTTTTTACTCTTTCACGCAAAAACCACTGAACGGATGTGAATGAAATTTGGTACACAGATAGTTTATAAGCTGGATTAACACATAGAATACTTTTTATCCCGATATTCCCACGGGATCGAGACTTATACGGGTGAAGCCGCGGGCCGCTGCTAGTTTCTAATATTTGCAATAATGATTGTAAAATTCTTTCACAGGCGTTCTTTGCAATAATATGAAAACTCAATTAAACTGTTATTATCGGGAATCAATAATTTGTTACTGAGTAGGTACAGCTAGAAGATATTACAATTTTCAAAAAATCAATTTATACGTAATAAAATCATTTAAATCAACACTTTTCCTTTCTTCTTGTCTGTTTATATGTGTGTTTAAAAACTGTTAAATAAATAAATAAGTGTTCCTTGGAATAATATTAAAACTCAGTTAGCTCTATTCCGAGAATCAGTTATTTGTATTTGTTTTTATTGCAAATGCGATATTTCACGGAAACATTTTAATTCAATTACGGCTCAATTCGTGAAAATTTTAAAGTACAAATTGTTCTACCTAGTACTGCATTTATTAATTCCTCCATATTCATACTCATTTCTTCATTTGAGTTCTATAATGCTAAACAAGAAATTACAACAATGGCATTAGTTAAGGCACAATTACGGACCCTGTGGGCACGGCAAATGTAATAAAATAAAATAAATACATATGTCCTATAGTATTAAAAGAGCAATATTTGTAAATATATATTTATAATCACGTTCTCGAAAATGGCTCTAACGATTTCGATGAAAGTTGCAATATAGGGGTTTATGGGGGCGAAAAATCGATCTAACTAGGTTCCTTATCTGGAAAAAATCGTTTTCTCCGTATTTTCACCCGAGCAGAGCTCGATCGCCCAAAGTTTAGAAAAAGATGGTTACCTTAGAACAATGACATGGCAGCATGGAATTAGTATGTACTATACATGGAATTAGTATGAACTTTCCTATCTTATTCTATTAAATGAGCATTCTCTATTTTCACCAGAGCAGAGCTCGGTCGCCCAGGTATTTAACAATAAAATTACAATTTTTTTTTTAGATAATAAAATTAGGTTGTGTTAATTTTATTAAAACATTTGCCCCTCATTTAAGATGAAGTTTTAAAGCAAGCTTTAAGTTTGAAGTCACTTACATGCGCGAACCAACCTCGTCTTATTTGCACTTGCATTTTAACCCGAGGTTGCTTGTTAGAAATCGCGGCTTACAGTACTCGTAACACCCTTTGCACGATGATGAATAATCATTCTGTAATTAACAAAAGGGAGTTATAGGGATGTTCATCCACATATTACATATTATATTATATCACCCCAAGACCAATGACCTAAGATCACCCATAGCCACCTAGCAATCATCAAGATCCATGTAACCACCTGTTTGGTGATCTACCTTAGGAGGTAGACCTACATCAGGTAGACATACATGTTGAATACACATCTTGTATGCACCAGAAATACATACATCTCAACTTTGTCTTGACAATCTTGGATGAATTGCTTTTAGGGTCACAAAACTTTTCAGTAGCAGCCCGGAGTCTGAATTTGTGCCCGGTTGATGGCAATAGGCTCGCCCCCTATACATAGCACTTAAACACAACTGGTGAAATGTGGTGTACTATAGGTATACCTCTGCCTAACTCATCGGGGAATACAGGCGTGATGTTATGTTATGTTAAAACTTTTCGAAAAATTATATATTCTAGCGCTGGCTTCTTCTTTTTTTTCGTCGTTCTCTCAATGCTGAGGATCGCGACCACATACGACGGGTCTCCAAGTTATGCGGTCTTCTGCAGTGTGGACCGCTCGGTAAATGTTGCGTCCAACAGCCTTCTTGATTGCGTCTGACCATCTTGCCGGTGCTCTGCCTTGAGCGCGTTTTTCTTCCACCCGACCCAGTATCATAAGCCTTTTCAGACAATGCTTAGGGGAATGAAGAATATTACTGGCATAATGTAGATAGCCGCTTGGTGGAGTAGATTTTCTCCAGTATGGATTCATTCGTTCTCATGGCGGTTCATGGTATACGAAGTAGCCTCTGCCACCACCACGTTTCGAAAGCATTGATCTTACTGCTTTCGCGGCTTTTAATGCACCACGTTTGCGTATACGGGACAACAACTTTCAACTTTGAACAACTTTTACTATAATCCCTACATTTTGTCGAGTTATGCGAACATAAATGTAGGGAACAGCTTATCTTTTAGGGTTCCGTAGTAAACAAGGAACCCTTATAGTTTCGTCATGTCCGTCTGTCTGTCTGTCCGTCTGTCTGCCTGTCTGTCTGTCCGCGGCTTAGCTCAGAGACGCTTATTACTAGAAAGCTGTAATTTGGCATGGGTATACATATTAATCACGCCGACAAAGTGTTAAAATAAAATCATGAAAAAAAAATTTTTTTTCGGTACCTCCCCTACACGTAAAGTGGAAATGTTTTTTTTTATCCCTTGGTGTGGGGTATCGTTGGAAAGGTCTTTCAAAAACATTGTGAGTATGCTAAAACCATTCTTGAATTTAGAAATCCGTTTGCGAAATATTAAGCTTTAAAGTGAAAAATTTTGTTAGAGTCAAGTGTCCCCCCCTCCCCTGCCAGCTAAATGGTTGGTTTTAAATATGTGAAAAAATTCACGGCAGTAGCTTATATAAAGAATTTAAAAGGAAATTGCGGTTGTAAAAACATATTCTCCCATATATTCTGTATGCTTTTTTTTTCAACTACAAAGTTAAGTTTGTTCTTCGGATAAATTCATCCCAACTACGGAACCCTACATTGTGCGTGGTCCGACATGCACATAGCCGGTTTTTTTTTTCTTGATTTCAGGTTTGGTCCCGTAGTAAAAGTTGTTCATAATGATGAGTAAAATCACGTGTTAAAGTTTGCGCACTGGATAAAAACTTACCCTGTATATCGATTCACTTGAAGGTGATAGTGTAGTTGGTAGGTGTATAGAAATTCAGTCTAGCACAGTCAGGGGTCATCAAAGGGTAATCGAGATCCAATATTCTTAGAACATTTCTGTGATATTTACACCTTACAGGCTATGGCGTTACTGAACGTCGATGCAAATAGATCCATATTAATTCCTCTGAAGAATATATATACTATAGACTTCAGAGGAACAATTAACTTTGTGTATCCTATAGCCCTTATATGATACCGATGGTAATATTTATAGCTCCGAACAGTCATCTTGCTCTATATTTCAGTTAGTATGTGCGCAGGGTGCGCGGCAGCTCCAACAGCGTTCTGATGATGATAGCTGACAGGCTCGACTGTCCGTACATGCGACGCTGCAGTGACTTGCACGTCGCCTACAGTCGTCGGTCTTTAATGTTATGTTAGGGTAAGTGTAAGGTGGTTTTTGTTTTGTATTTTATTGTAATGTTAATGTTTGATGAAGTTATGTGTGTTATATTGTTTTTTGTGTATGAGTCATTGTTACTCGAAGAAATAAATGAATAATAATAATTTCAAAACTTCAGTGGATTAAATCGGTCGGGTAGCAGTGTTCTTTAGTCTACAAATGACAAAATTAAGTTGCTTTTTATTCGTCTAAATTTTCAAGTTTTATAGTTCAATAGAAACTTTCCATGTTTTTCAACGGGTGTTGATTACTTGATGGTAAAACTTCGGTACTTGATATGAATCACTAACAGCTGATTATCTTCACTACACGTTATGGATTCTTTGTTTTCGTAAAGTCTTTGATAACGAAGAGTCTAGGTATTCAAGATTGGTTATGTTCTCGAAAATCCTGTGCTTTTTCAATTTGTTTCTACATTTATAAACTATTTTGCTTATTCGCTAGAAATTTTGCTTTTGAATATACTTACATAGAATCTTTCACTTTATTTTCTTACCTGAAGAATGTTTGCGTGTGCAATAACCAGCATTAAGTTTCGTATAAACAACGATACGTGACCGATTGACTAATTAGTAATTTTTTTTAATGAACACTGGTGCCGATTCCCTTGTTCACAAAATAAACTAAATTTAAGTTCAGTGCATCTTTTTCTTTCTATTTCATTAAGAAAAAGACAGAAAATAAATTTTAGTTTAGTCCTGTCAAATTAATCAGCGCATGACGTAATTTGACGTAATTTTAGTAGGCAAGTTTTTAATCACGTCTAAACTTGTATGGAGTAGTGTCAGGCGCTGATTAATTTGACAGGACTAAACTAAAATTTATCTTCTGTCCTTTTCTTAATGAAATAGAAAGAAAAAGATGCACTGAACTTAAATTTAGTTTCGCTTGTGAACAAGGGAATTGGCACCATTAGTGTTTTATTTAAGAATACTTAGGTACGTGGATTTTGATTTAACATGGAAGATAAACGTATAAAATGAGTTTATCTCAATGAGATCTAAAGAAGAAACGTAGTGATACCTGTTTCAAACAAGCAAATGAAAGCCATATTTCAGTCCTGATTTCCTGTAGCTTTCTAAGATCTCCGTATAAATATTTTTTTACCAAGTTTGGCCTCCTGTTACGTAATAAATTATGGTAGAGCATACGGGGTGGCAAGGACCCCTGCGTTGAAATTTTTCATCGGTAATTAAAAAATCTGCTGTTTCATAGAAAAGTGCAATACCTACGCGGTCAAAATATATGGAACAGCAGATTTTTTTTTAAATAACTGACGAAAAATTTTCAACGCAGGGGGTTCAGAATCATGTACTGAATCCATGGTTTCAGTTTTCGCGTCGATGTCCCTGACACCCTGTATACTATCCTATTTTAGTCATGTTGACCGAAACCATTATCAGAGTACAATGAACAAAGAAATTGAGGAGCTCGTGGCTAAGTAATAATAGCCGCACGGGTCGATCCATAAGGATAAGCTACGCTTGCCGGGTTTGGTCTGTGGATGGGTGACCATCTTTACATACCGAGACTCCTGTTCGTGGATCTTTGACAGTCGTTACGGGTCGTCAGAAGCCCGAAAGTCTTACCAAAGGGTATCGTATTACCCAGTTACTGGGTTGTGGAGGTCAGATAGGCTCCATGTAAAATACTGGTATTCAGCTGCATCCGGTTAGACTGGAAGCTGACCCAAATATAATTGGGAAAAGGCTAGGCAGATTGGATGAACAAAGAAATTTGAATGGAAACAAAAAATGTACACCGTCGCAGTGCAAAGGTGTTTGCACTTCGTAATGTTGCAAATGCATGTACCATCATTAATTTTACAGTAACATAGGATCAAATAGGATACACTCAGAAGACGGTCAGTCTCAACGACTACTAGCACACGCACTGCATGGTTCTGGAAGTAATTGTTCTAGTTGAAGTGAAAACTTCTTTAGGCGCGTTGAGCATTTTTGAGATGGGGAAAAAACAATTGAACTCGCGACATCGTTACCGACACCTCATTTTTAACCGACTTCAAAAAAATAGGAGGTTCTCAATTCGTCGGTTTTTTTTTTTATGTATGTTCCCCGTTTACTCGAAGACGGCTGGACCGATTTGAAAAATTCTTTTTTTGTTTGAAAGGGTATGCTTTCAAGTTGGTCCCATTGTCATTTGGTCACGATCTGATGATGGAATCTTGGAGAAATCGAGGGAACTCTTCAAATATTAAAGGCACATCTATAGCGATTTGGGTATTCTTGATGAGCAGTTGACATAAGGCTAACTTAGATAAATTACAAATCAACCCACTAAAAAGTGAAAAAAAAACTTTTTTACAAAAAATACAACCGACTTCCAAACTACAAAGTGAAAAATAACTTTAATTTCGGAAGTCGGTGTCAAAAAACTTAAATACTGATCCAAAGTTTCCGACTTCCGAAATTAAAGTTATTTTTCACTTTGTAGTATGGAAGTCGGTTGTATTTTTTGTAAAAAGTTTTTTTTGTAAACGTGGTTGTGCTCTTTATTTATATTACGTTACGGATCAATGCTCTATGCAAGTATTTTTACTCTAAAGGTTTTGGAAGTTTTTTTTTTAATTGTTCAAGTTTTCACTTCTGTCGACACTGCCGGAGTGCCACTGTTTTTTACTTTTCTTTCTTGCTGACTGTATACAATCGGTCGGAATAAGATAGTCTGAGTTAAGTTACGTCGGCCAAGACAAGAATAAGGAGAAGAACTGTTGGAGTAATGTAATATCGGTGTACAATATTTTTATTTTCTTAATGTCCCTCGGCAAACTTCGTGTTTCGTCAGTCGTCGGATTTCTATCAGTTGCCCTTTGCACTTGGTGCAGACCGAACGCTATCGATCGACTTGGAAGTATATAGAGGTGTTAATACTCTTTTAACTTAATGTAATTTAATTTAAAAAATAGTAAAAATGGGAGGAAAGCTGTAAAAGTCACAGGCACGACAGATAAGAAAATAGTTTTACAGCTCTATATAGTTCACACGGAAATCAAAACCAAACAACAATAAAGTACATAGTTCTGAATTCAAATTATTATACACGATAAATCTCATAACTGATGGTCATGGAAATTACCATTCGTTTGTATTCAGAAATGCGATGATTCCCGAGGGACATTAAGATAATAGAAATACTGTAATATTCTGTGGTCTGTGAGTCCAGTTTTTGAAGTTAGCGGCACATCCAGTATTTGATTGTATATTAAAAAATGTGTGTCCTTTACGTCATTGAATTGATCAAAGAGTTATTTTCCTGTTCTGTATGGTCGTTTTCGTGTAAAACTTCAGCAAGAAGTTTTGTACATAGGTGTTGCTTATCATGTCATGCATTATAATATATAATATTGCACTTGGTAGAAATTCATCTTGCTACATTGGAAAGGATGTCTATGAAACTCAGAAGTGCCAGCTTTTCTCGAAGATCATTGTGAGAAAGTGGAATGTATGTAGCTTTTGTTGGTAGCTGTATGCCTATTTCTGTATTCTCTTTTGCGATATCTCCATGCCTCGTGACTTGTGAGAAATTCGTAAGTACTTTGTCGATAAAATTTCTGAGTTGGCTCATAACCTCATAGGGAGAATACCCGTATTTTTAAGAACCTCTCACCTCTAATTTCCCCACATTTTTGTCAAGTTTTGGACATTGATTGTCGTTAAGATAACATTGCGACTAGATTTCGAACGTTTTAACTACGGGAAATTCTAAAAGGCCTTCAGTTACAATGTCGAACCTCTTATCAACACAAATCTTAGTGTGACTTAGAGGCCATTGTTTCGAGTAACCCCTGAGCATTTTAGTTTCTTACTCTTTGTTGTGCTGCCTACTTTTTGTTCATTTTTAACTTGTTCAACGTATTGAATTATTGAAGAGAGATTGAAAACCTAGAGATGTAGGTATTGATGGGAACATAAAATAACTGTGTGTTTTACATTATAAACAGCTGAGTACCCTTCAGACAATCTCCTCGTTTTTATTCTTAGAAAATATTCAATAGACTGTACGGCAGTTTTGATACAGAGAATATTTTCAGTTTCCTTTATAGTTCGCTCCCCAATTTTTACTTTTTGACTCGTGATTATTTTAAGGCATGAATTTAATTTCAATAATTTTATTTCCGAGTTCGAAACTGCAGACGAACTGCAGAAGCGACATAGAAACAATACCCATGAAGCTGTACAAGCAATTCGTATGCCGGGGGGCCCGGGCTGTGTCAGCGGGGCGGGGGAGGCAAGAGGGGCTCGGTTTGACGTCAGAGCTTCCTCGTGACGTCATGGGTCTCTGCCACACCCGCGTTTGACGTCACCACTGCTTCTGGAGTTAAATATATAGCATTATTCTTGAAATAGATTCTAAATGGGATATTTAAATATTTGGAATTAAGCATGGTAAATAAACTAAATTACGAAAACTAAAAAATAAAAAAATTGTAATAATGTCGCAATCTATCGCTGAAAATATTAACATAACAAAATAAAATACGTGAAAACAAATTTTCCATTTCCCATATCAAATTACAAATTAACCCCCATTAATCCGCGAAAAATTAAGAATAACCAAACGCGATGCACCAAGGCTGAACGTCTCAGCCTGTAAAATTCAATGAACGAGCGTGGCGACGTCACTGACGCTGCAGATCCTATCTTCGTCCTTGTTACTCGTATCGCTTTGCGACTGTGTGAAAGAGACAGTTGTTCCAGTGACCCAATTTCCCGACCTCGCTCGGGAGGGATCGGCGTCTATTTTTAAGCTGAAGGTCGATTTATTTATAGCGGGGTGTGCGGCAGGTGGCTATACGTGTTCCGACCACCTACCAATATAACGGCGCTTTTGGAATTTTGTCGCCTATAACTATCATAGGTTTTTGTTCGGAATTACCACAACGATTAGTAATGGTCTGGGAAAGTTTAGACTAAAAAAGATTATGAAATAAGAAAGTAATCTGCACTACAAGTAACAGTTCCTGCTAACTTTTGGTTGGTATATTGGCGTGTGTTAGCTGACATAATGGCCAATAATGTATCATTTTGTGTTGCGTAATGTAAATTAATTTGCATACTATTGTACAGAATATTTTTTTTTCTAACTTGAATAGACAGCTGTGCTGCTGGGGAGTTTGTTGCGCCACTTCTTCTTCCCAGCTAAAGGCACTAGGAAGTGGTGAAGGGTGGGCGTTTTGGGGGACTGTCTTATGTAATTTTGACGTTCGAAAAGTGCTGATTCTCAGCCTAGTTTGAATAAATGACTTTTTTCTAATGTTACATTAACTTAGGTACTTTACTTCTTACTAGTTTAGAAGGACTAGAAAAAAATAAAAAGTTCTAAAAACTAAAACCCAACTACGAAAAAAAGTCAAACAACTAAAAAGGTATAAACAAGACATCACAGACAGATAAATTAAAAATTCTGAGTCACACGTAATCTATTCGGTTTTGCCCTAAAACGTTTGACTCCGGATTTTTTATTATTTTTAGTGATTATTTTAAGGCGCCATATTCATTATTATTTAATGTGACGTCAAATAACCTATAACCAGCGGACAATCAAAACTCATTTGTCAAATTATGGTGAGTACCGGTCAAAATCATAACTCTCCTTTTTGTTTCGTCGTAGTTGGGTAAAAATATGAGAACAGTATTATTAAAGTCATGAACTTTGATCTTTCGTTACCTATCAACATACAAGCGCTTGCAATACTCGTAGCTACCGACCTGTCGTACGATGGGTGTGCAAACTAAGTTCGGTATACTTTTCGGCGAGTCAAATTCGACTTTCATGAGCTTTATGTTTTACAAGACATCTGATTATCTTCTGCCTAGCCTTTTGCCAACTACGTTGAGGTCGGCTTCCAATCTAACCGAATGACGCTGAATACCAGTATTTTACATGGAGCGACTGCCTATCTGACCTCCACAACCCAGTTTTGGGCAACACGATTCCACTTGACAAGACTGGTTGTCAGACTTTTGGGATTCTGACTACCCGTAACGACTGTCAAATATCTACAAATGACAGCCGACACCCAACTGCTTAACGTGGTATATGGATGGGTGACCATTGATGAACCGACCTCGGCAAGCATTGCTCAACCTTGTAGATCGACCCGTGCGGCCTTTATTATTTAGCCACGACATCTAACCTTTGAAATATATGGTGAAATATTACACAATAGCATACCTGAATAAACAGAAAAGTTATCGATAAGCTACGTAAAACTAATTACTTTTTCTGTGAATAAACATGATTATCTCGATCCCGTGGGAACATCGGGATAAATGTATTCCATGTCCTAACCCAGGTCATGGTCTACCCATGTGCCAAATTTCATCTATATCCATGCAGCCGTTTTAGCGTAAAACCGCACCACTTTTGCATTTATAATATTAGTTTAAATGTTAATAAAGAAACATTTTTGTATTTTTTATTATGAAAAACTTCTTTTTTTTTGCACGAGTGGCTCTTGAATTAGTAACAGCCGCACGGATCGATCGAATATTAAACTACGCTTGCTGAGGTCTATCTGTGGATTGGTGACCATCCACTACATAATATCGAGACCCCTCCGTCCCTCGGAAAGCACGTTAAGCCGTTGGCTCAAGATTCGAAGATCTTTGACAGACGTTATGGATAGTCAAAACTCTGAAAGTCTGACAACCAGTCTTATCAAGGGATATCGCGTTATTCAGCAACTGAGTTTTGATATACTGATATTCAACTGCATACAGTTAGACTGAAAGCCGAACCCAACATAGTTGGAAAAAGGCTAGGCAGATGATGGTGTTTTTATTTTTAGAACAAATTTTGAGCATTACTTACTATTTCCCTTACATTACCTCAATATCAATATCAACTCAGATTATCGCAGTCCACTGCTGGACATAGGTATCTCCCAAGCTGCGCTACAACACCCTGTCCTCCGAAAAAAAATCTAATTTTCTTACGTTTTTTGCATTTTGCAGGTCAGTGTCAGGTTTTATGTTGATTAAAATATGATTCGCGGCCATAACAAACATGGCTTTACTCAATTATAATCATTACAATCAGCAATACAACTCCATAAGTTAGCAAAGGTGTCAAATGTCATGAAATCATGACATTTGACACCTTTATCTTCTTCTTAATCACTATTACTGATTGTAATGATTATAATTAAGTAAATCCATATTTGTTACGACCGCGAATCATATTTTAATCAACATAAAACCTGGCACTGACCTGCAAAATGCAAAAAACGTAAGGTAAATTTGAATTTCGCTGGCTACCCTGACGCTTCCCCCTTAAGGTCGTCGGTTCATCTAGCTGAAGGGCGTCTCACACTACGCTTACCTGTACGCGGTCTCCACTACAGGACTCGTCCGCTCCACCGGCCATCGGTCCTTCGACAAGCATGCCCAGCCCACTACCACTGAGTGGACACTATTACCTATTTCCCTTTAATACAAGAACTAATTACTGTGTTAACTGGCGAAATTTGAGTGTACCTACTACAGGTACACCTCTGCACAACCCTTCGGGGAAACAAGGCGTGATGTTATGTATGTGTTATGTATGTACTAATAAATTACTGTTGAACACGACGATTTTGATTTTAGATTGATAAATTGACGCGATTTTTTTCTCAAATAGATACCGAGATAACTCATTATCTGTCACGATGCTTCATTGAGGTGGATAACAATTAAAATTTTATTGTGTCACGTTAATGACAGTTGAAAGGTTGAGTAATATATTATCTAATTACTCAAAATTCAAAAAATTCAAAAATCGTTTATTCAAACTAGGCCGAAAATCAGCACTTTTCGAACGTCAAAATTACATAAGACAGTCCCCCAAAACGCCTTCCTCAAAAGGTCTTCTTCAACCATTTCCGTTGGATTTTTAGAATAATTAGCTTAAACTTGCTAATAATTGCTTTATTGCTATTTGTAGGTAAATTACTTAGTCATATCCTTTTTTATTATTAAAATACAAATGCTAACTAAACTACACATTTTTTCAAGAGAAAATAGTTGTTATTACAATGAATTACATTCATAGGTGTTTCAGCTTATAAAATTAAGAACTTCCTAAAAATAGTTTGAAACTTTCTAGCAAAGTTTTTATTGATTTATTTGTGAAAAGAGAATAGAGTCAATACGTATTTATTTTTCGATCGTCAATTATTACGTCATTAGCATACACGTGTCTATTCATAGACATTGAATGATATGAATGTCTACGTCTCTTTGTTCAATGTGTATTTTTATTTTATCAATCAAATATCCAAACATTACTGATTTTCCGGGCAAGAATCAACCTATGAGCTGCGATCTAAAACTAAAACTGAAACTCACTAACACTAAAACTTTAAAAACTCTTCTCTAGGTTGGGGAAGGTTGTCTGTAAAAAATCGCTTCTAGCGATAAGATTGTGTCACCCAATGTAAAATTTCTAAATTTAGATCTGTAATTTATATGGTTTACATAATAAAGAATATTCTATCTATCTATCTATCTCTACATTTTTCCTAAAACTTTTTATAGACCATGAGAAAAAAAAACCGACCAATTCCGAGTCAGTATCGCACATGAATGGTTACGTACCGTATTAAGATCGAGCAAAAAACACGTTTCTTATATGGGAACCCCCTTATTAACTTTATTCAATTTGCAAAAAATTTAATACACATCTGTGAAAATTTCAACTGTCTACACATTACGATTCATGAGATACAGCTCGCTGACAGACAGACGGACGGACGGACAGTGAAATTTTAGTAATAGGGTTACGTTTGGCACTCTTCGGGTACGGAACCCTAAAAAGGAATGGATTTTTTTTTTTTTTTTTTTTTTCTGTTGGGCATCTCACAGCTGGTTCCGAAAACCGTAGCTGTTTAACCGGTCAATCCTGTGGTTGCCTTAAGCTACTACACTCAAAGCCTCCAGCCAGGGCACAAATACTAAGCTAAAAATTTAAGGATGAACGCTCACTAAGGGCACCCCCTGCGGGGTTCGAGCCTCGGCTTAGGGCGTTATCCGGAGGGAGGACATCAAAAGATGGGACGGGCTGGATCAAAAGGTTTTGATCATTATTATTAGTCGGGGAATTTAAAGCTACGTGCACAGCTGCAACAACTGCTGGCACCTCGTTTTCGAGCAAGGGTCGGGGGGGAGTATTATTTACTCGGGGGCGCGGCGGTCGAGATCGCAAAGGACCTCGGCGGCGAGGTCGGTATGACGGGAGGCGTCTGTTTTTGTACACTGTACTTGTTTCCCTATTGCTCTCCTGGAGGAGGGTTATGGGGTCATCGGGATCTACGAGGATATGCCTTGGACGGCGAACATGGCTGATTTTACTCGGGACATAACTGGCGGCCTCGACAACCAGAGGGTTGCGATGTTTGGCCGCGGACTCAAAGAAACGCTTGGAAAGGCGTTTTAGAAACTGATGGATTGTGGGAATCTTTAGGTCGAGGTGGAGTGCCTCGTTCCTGACGAACCAGGGGGAACCTGTGGCCCTACGGAGGAATTTATTTTGCACTGTTTGCATTCTATGGATGTGACGGGGTTTCGCATGAGCGAAGACGGCACCCGCATAGGTCATGATCGGTCGAATGCACGCCGTGTAAACGCGCAATTTGCACCTAAGTGACAATTTGCTACGTGCATTCACCAGATAGAAGAGTCTACCGAGAGCGAAAGAGGCTCGCGAACGAACCATCTTTATGTGCTCTGCGAAAGTCAAATGATGGTCTAGAACGACACCGAGATATTTAGCTCGCTTCTCCCAAGGGATCGGCTTGCCGAACATGGTGATTGGTCGGGGGAGGGGGTTTTTGAGCCTTGAACGCGGCTTCGTAAAGAGAACCGCTTGGCTTTTATCGGGGTTGACTTCTATCCGCCATTTTGTAAACCAAGCTGCCAGTCTATTGACTGCGCGTTGGAGATTTAGGCGAATGATGTCGGGGGATCTAGAGCTGAAGTAGATGGCAGTGTCGTCTGCGAACAGACCCAACTGCGACCTACCGCAACCTTTTGGGATATCGCTCGTGTATAGCGTAAAAATGAGGGGGGACACCACAGAGCCCTGGGGGACACCTGCGCGGATGGGACGGGGAGTGGATAACGCTCCTTCGATACGATAACGGAAGACGCGATTCGATAAAAAGTCTCGTAAGATGAGTACGAGACGATCTGGCACGCCGAGTTGGTACAGCTTGTATATTAAGCCGTTGTGCCAGACTTTATCGAACGCTTTCGCTACGTCGAAGAATACTGCACCGGTCATAGTCCCGCGCTGGAAACCAGCGCTTATGGATTCTACGATGCGGTGGGCCTGATGCACGCTAGAGTGCTCAGTTCGAAAGCCGAACTGTTCGTTGGGGATGAGGCCCTTGGTCTCGGCGAAATCTCTAAGGCGCTTATAAATAAGCCTCTCATAGATTTTTCCGAGAACCTTGAGCAGACTGATGGGACGGTAGCTAGAGGCCTCGGTTTTGGGCTTGCCGGGCTTAGGGATACCGATAACCGTGGCCTCCTTCCATGACTGGGGGAAGATATTGTTGCTTAAGGCACCATTGAAGATGGTGGTCAAAAGCATTATTAGGTGGGCAGGGAATAGTTGGATCACCCTGTTGGTGATGCCATCTGAACCGGGGGCTTTGCGGACTTTAAGACCCTTGATGATGTCGTGCACCTCGTCCGGGAGGACGGGGGGCAGTGGACAATCAGGGTCATCGACGGGAGGGAGGGAGGCTCTACGTTCGACTTCGGCGTCGACCTTTTTCAGGTGAGCTTTGTCTACAGGTAGGGAACTGGGAGTGCATTGGGCCTCGAGGCTGTCTGCGAGGCATTCAGCCTTTTCGGCATCGTCAAATGCGATGGATTTATCGGGACGGGTCAGGGGGGGCATGGCTGAGACCTGGGGAGACCTGAGTTTCCTCTGGAGCTCCCAGAAGGCCTGATGGGTGGGCTCAAGTTCGCCGAGTAACTTTCCCCAGCTCGCGTCCCGCAGCTCCGCTATACGTGTCTTTACAGATCTCTGTAAATAGCGCATATGGGCTTTGTTGGCGTTACAGGGAAAGCTATCGTAGGCACGTATGGCCGCGTTCTTCTCAGTCAGTAATGCACGCACGTCGTCCGGCAATTTCCAGCGACGGTCGTCCGTCGCTGGAACTTCCCTTGAACAATCGTTCAGGACGGTTTGTACGTGATTAGTGAGTGAGTCGATCGCGGCCGTGGTGTCGGCGACCGAGTCGAAAAGGTCGGGGATAGAGTCTAATTGAGGGGACGTGTTGGATTTCAGCTGTGTGCTTACTTTCTTCCAGTCCGTGATCCTCTTAGTGATAGGGGGGGCGTTCGGGTCGGAAAGACCTATGCGGGGGTGTAGTCTCATGACTACCGGGCGGTGATCAGAGTCTAGCTCTTGTACCGTTTCTATTGAATCTAACTTTAAGTTGACGTTCTTAAGGAGCGCCACGTCTAAGATATCGGGGGCATGATTTGGGTTCATCAGCGAAAAATGGGTGGGAGTCATGGGAGCGATGACGTCAAAGGTCAGAGAGTTTGAGAGGTCGAACAGGTGTTGACCTCTGAGATTGGTTACCGAACTGTTCCAAGAGGGATGTTTGGCATTTAGATCGCCCGCTATAATGAGCGAGTTACTCATAGCGAGTAGAATCGAGAGGTCGTTTGAGAGGCGTTGGTGATGGTAATGCCCCGTGGTGTTACCGGGGGGATTATAGACCGATACGAGAGTGATCGGCTCGTGACCTGACATGCCTAGACGGCAGGCGGAGACTTCTAATACCGAGAGGGGGGGAGGGTCTAGTGGGATGCAGTGAAGCTGCTTTCTATAATAGATCAGGGTGCCACCCTTGTGACATCGCGACCTGTCATTGCGAACTATCCGGTAGTTGGCGAGTGACGGATCACGATGGCAAGGCTTTAGGAAAGTCTCTTGTATTAAGAGAACGTCTATTTGATGATCGCGGAGGAAGAGCCCTGTTTCTTCCCTTTGGGATTTTATGCCGTTGGCGTTGAAGTAACCTATTGTTAGGGATCGGGGTTTGAATCTAGCTAAGGCCTCGTTATCCATTGAAAGATTTAGGGGTTTGGGTGAGGGATTCTAGGGCTTGCGTAATGTCCGGATACGCATTATAAATGGATTGAATCCTAATGATATTGCCTTGGGCGGCGACGATGAGTTTTGCCATTTCCTTTGCACGCGGGGAGGCAAAACACGCGAAATTTGATGTGATTATGTTGAACGAGGCAACACCTGACATCTGCTCGGTCGCGGGACCGGCAGTCGGGGGACGCGGAGCTTGGGGAGCAGGCGCGTGTTTAGCGGGGGGCGCGGCGGGCGCGGGGGGCGCAGAGTGCGCGGGACGCGCGGAGGGCGCGGATGGCGCGGTGCCACGGAAGCGGGGGTCCCTAAGGTGGGGGGGGAGGAGATGGGGGGGCGGCGGGGGGGGGGAAATGACCGTAAGAGGGCACCAAGGCAGGGAAAGACTGCTGGTGGTGGAGATAATTCCACGGACTAGGCCTCTGAGGGCTTAGTCGTTGGGGCATAAGGGCGGAGGGAATCCTATAAGAGGATGAGGAGGGAGTTTCCCTTTGCTGGCGGGCGCCGGAGCGCTTCCCCAGCTTGGGAGAAGAGGCCTTAGGGGCTTTAGAACAACCCCGGTAGTTAGCCGGGTGGCCCTCTTTGCCGCATAAAACGCAGCTAGGAGGTACGGTACATAGGGTACGGTCCTTGGGACGGGGGCAATCGGAAGTGCTATGCTCTCCCAGGCACTTTACGCACCTGGGTGTAGCATGGCAATTCCGCTGTGAGTGGCCGTATAACTGGCACCTGTGGCATTGTCCGACAATGCCACTCTTAATTGGTTTTTCAATTTCGAACCCTGTGAGATGACACAGGGAACGAATTTGGAAAATCGGATGGTAGCCCTCGACGGGCGGACAGATAACGAGGACCATGTCGTAGAGGTCACCGCCTCTGGAGCGGTGCATACGATGGACCTCGTCTACCGGGACGTTCTGCGACTGAAGGTCGGCGAGAATTTCAGAGGGGAGGATTTCCCTAGGGATGCGTTTTATAACAACGCGAACTTGTTTCTCTTCTGGGAGAGAGTAGGTGTGGTATGACACACCTCTCGCTCTCAGTAGACGGGTTAGTTCCCTATAGTCGCGCGACGTAGGGACTAGAACTTTTATACCTTGCTGGGTATTTCGGGCGCTGGTGAAGCTGATCTTTTGATCAGCGCACCATTTCGAGATGTCCATCCACTTCCCCTTGTCCTGTACGAACAGGGGGGGTGGAGGGGGAATCTTTTTCGCGGGGGGCGCGGGGCAATCCATCGCGGTGGATGATGCGGTCGGGGCGGCGGGGGACGCGGGGGGATCCTTTGCGGAGGATGACGCGGTACGGGGGGCGAGGGGCGCGGGGGAGGCCTTCGCGGAGGACGTAAACGAGATCGGTGGGGCGGTGGAGGGGGAGGGGGAAGCTACGGTAGCGCAAGTCGCGACGGTAGCACGCTGTTTAACCACAGCTGGTTTGATGGTGACGGTGGATGAAGAGGAGTCTGAGTCCTCTATTGCGGTGACCTTACTGGCCTGCGCAGAGGTCTGCTTCCTGTTCTTCCTCTTTCTTCCCTTTCCTTGGACGGCTATGAAGCCGTCGTCGGAGGGGGAGGAAGAGGTAGAGGAAGCAGCGGACTTTGGCTCGTCTTCCTCCTCCGAGCCAGAGGGGTAGGAGGGTTGCTTTGAAGAAGCAGCGGGGGCGTCGGTGTCCATTGACTCCGACGAAGGGGAGGGGGAGGGGGGTCTGGGCGACTCTACAGTCTGAGGGGTGTCAAGAGCGTCGCTGAAAGTAGCGACGCTGACATCTTGGTGGGGGTTCTCGCCCCTTGAGATGCTCAAGAGGTTGGAGAGCTGAGCCTTATATTTCCCACGGAGGGAAGGCTCTGACTCGAGTATATACTCGAGAAAGAGGGTTAATTGTTTCGAGAGAAGCTCGAGATCAATCACTTTGGTAGCCATAATGGCGGGGGGGGGGGGAATGGCCTAACTATGCCTGTCTCCCCGGTGGGAATGCCGGGGATGTGTACAATCCCTCCCTGTCGGGTAAGACAGGGAGGATGAGTGCCTATCGGTGAGCCCTAAGCTTGATTTGGCCCGTTGCCTATCTTAATGTGCAACGGGGTCCTAACCAGTCTAGTGTGAAGGGTATGAAGATACCCGACCACGCTAGGTGAGTTGCTGTGGAGGCAAAACTGTCACCACGTGTTGACTAGGAGATCCCCCAAGGCCAAACACTGGGACCCGGCCAATTCACTGCCTTACCCTGAAGGGGATCGGCGGGTGTGTTGGGTCAACACCCCACTCGGCTTCGTTGGCACCGTATGGTATCCACCGAGTGACCACGAAACTGTGGTTTTGCCCGGAAGGGGCCTAGTGAATTTACAGACCGAGAATCTCTTGTTAAAGAAATAAGATAGCCTTGAAAAAGGCTTTTTTTGTGGATCTATGCCCGATCGATAAACGATCGGAGATCGGATGTAGTCGAGCGACTACGAAAATCGTTACGGAATGCAACGAATATATGACTCAGAGCAATGAGTCATGAACGGGAGAGCGCGCAAGCACACACAACCGTCCGTGACCGGTGCCGAGCGTCAAGTGAAGGAATGGAAGTCTACTTATTTGAATTTTAATAAATTTTCCATTTTTAGCCTTGGAAGTAGGTCGCAAGGTAGTGTTAACAAAACCATTATAAGGTGGCCTCGCATTCTATTGAAACTTTGTACAACGCTGAGTCAGCTCACTGTCAAAGTGTCACCACTGACGCCAGTGGTGACAGTGAGCTACAGCACAGCACGACAGCACGTGCTGTCGACTGTATATATAGTGCAAACTATTCATAACTATACAGTATTTCTAATTTCTTAATGTCCCTCGGCAAACTTCGTGTTTCGTCAGTCATCGGATTTCTATCAGTTGTCCTTTACACTTGTTGCAGACCGGACGCTCTTAATCGCCTTAGAAATATATAGAGTTGTTAATACTCTTTTAACTTAATGTAATTTATTTTAAAAATGAGAGAAAAGCTGCTAAAGTCGCAGGCACGACACATAGGAAAATAGTTTTACAGCTCTACATAGTTTACACGGAAATCAAAACAAAACAACAATAAAATACTTAGTTCTGAATTCAAATTATTATACACGATAAATCTAATAATTGATGGACATGGAAATTACCATTCGTTTGTATTCGGAAATGCGATGATTCCCGAGGGACATTAAGAAACTAGAAATACTGTACATAAATGAAATCATTAGATTACTTACGACGATATAAATTAAGCTTAGATTTACCCACCCATACTTGGTGGGACTCGGAAGTGAGAACTTTAGAACAAAATACAAATCGTTACAAAATAATTTAATTAAAAAATAAAACATACCGTGCAACCGAACACTAGGACACACCACAACACACCGCCTGCTAGTCTGCCGTACCCCGTACCACAGTCGTATCATCACGCCTGGTTGCCGGGTGTCGGGTGACAGGAAGGTACTTCCTGAGCGGGGCTTCAGCTCGGGTGTCTAATGTGCTACCTGTCCTTTTTTGTTACTATTAAACCGGCTGATAGGTACCGCTTGATTGGCTATTAATTAACAAAAGAATAACGATTTAAGGGTTTATTTATAGTTACGTTCAAACGTCAAAAATGTATGGTTAAACAGTCACTAATCATTATAAATTTAACCAACGTTTATAAATAAACCCCTATACTTGCGTTTTGCACCGGAATACTACTTTGGAAAAGCCGTGTATTCATTGGGTTGTATATTTTATTACCAGTCTTAGTCATGAGTAGAATGATGGATCATCATCATCATCATCATTTCAGCCGAAAGACGTCCACTGCTGGACATAGGCCTCCCGGATTCTGTATTCTGTTTCCGGATTCTGTACTTTCCGCATCCAGCGAATTCCTGCGGCCTTCACAAGATCATCGGTCCATCTTGTGGGAGGCCTTCCAATGCTACGTCTTCCGGTACGTGGTCGCCACTCCAGAACCTTTCGACCCCATCGGCCATCCACTCTGCGAGCAATGTGCCCTGCCTATTGCCACTTAAGTTTGGCAATTCTTCGAGCTATGTCGGTTACCTTGGTTCTCCTGCGGATCTCTTTATTACTGATTCGATCACGTAGGGAAACTCCAAGCAAAGCCCTCTCCATTGCCCTTTGGGTGACTTTTAGCCTTCTGATAAGGGCCATTGTGAGTGACCACGTTTCAGTACCATAAAACATCATTCTCTCTCTGTCATCTTCAAACGATTCGCAGAAATATAATGTTTTTTAAATTCGCCTAGAACTAAGAGCTTGTGCACACGATGCGGAGCGGTGTCGCTGCAGCGTCTTACATACAAATATCCATGGTATGCCACATGGTGCGTTTCGGCGTCGCACCGCACGTACATCGGACTTGCAGCCCGCGAAACGACGCGGGGAGGGGTGTACGCGTTGTGACACCGGAGCGGCACCGCTCAGTTGATCGTGCGTTGTCAAAAACACAGATTTTGGACACATGACAATTTAATGCGCTTTGCGGCACGGCGCCGCTGCGGCGTAACAACGTTACGGCGCCGCAGCGCCCGTGTGACCGCCAATGCAGCGAAATCTTTTCGGTGTGACGCCGCAGCGTATCATGTGCACAGGCTCTAACAGATCAGTTAAAAAAGTTAAGGGTTTTGATGGAATTATTTCTACCAAATAAGTTAACTGGATCTTGTCCGGAGCTGTTACAAAAGGTCTGCCGGGGTCGCGGGAAAGTCCGAAAGGGATACCGAAGGCCCTGGCAACATGGCAACTGAAGGTACACGGTGGGTTTTCGTCAGTAAGAGAATGAAATGCCTCAAAAAAAATGGTGTTACAAAAGGTCATTCTTAAATCTAAACAACGAAATGCAAGTGCATTTTCAATATATTTTTCCTAATATTTAATAACTCTCCAGAATCCATCACCTGAAAATGGAATGAATTTTCGTAATCTATTAGAATGATACCTTGAGCGCCATCTACCAGCTTTGGTCGATACTAACAGCTTAGCCAGCTGCCGAACAAAGGAAAGAGCCTTCCTACTTAGTTCTGAATGGCTTCTGAAAATACCACGAAGCTATGAGTAATATTTTAATCATTATAAAAGAAAGAAAAAATTAAGCTTTATCAACATTCTTACAAATAACTTTATTTATACTTAGGTATATGTCAGAGATACCTATTTTGTCAACTGAAAATATTCTATTTTCAACTGTTTATTTTCTCATACTTTTTAATTGAGATTAATTTCAGATATTTACCTACTTATGGACTGAAAATATTATTTTATGATAACGATTCAGCTGTTCAGGCTACATTTAAGGCACAACGCGCCGCGACACACGCGCAAAGAAACCGCTCATCGCGCGACTAGCGGAGCCTTTGTGTCGCACCTGTTTGTAGGAGCCTTTAGGCGATCGGCCTATTTATTTCTGCACGCGTTCCAGATCTACTGATATATTTTTAATAGGAACTACAAGTGAACTGGCAATCTTTCTGGATAAATTGTCTTAATTCTGGATAAACTATTTTTAAAATTAAAAAATAGTTTCATAATAAGTAATTATTTTTTAAATAAAAGTAGATATGATTAGCATAATAATGATTATGCTAATCATATCTACCTTTATTTAAAAAATAATTTATAACATAACTAGCAGTGCCCCGCGGTTTCACCTGCATAAGTCTTGATCCCGTGGGAATATCGGGATAAAAAGTATTTAATGTCCTAGCCCAGGTTATGGTCTACCCATGTGCGATCTTTCATCATTCAGCCGCTTTAGCGTGAAAGCATAACAAATAAACAAATGCAAACTCACTTTTGCATTTATAATATTATACATATATATAGTCCGTGCAATCCACGACGACGCGCCCCACTCCGCGATTACTGTACTGTAAGCTGAACTAGTACGGCGCGGAGCGGAGTGGGGCGCGTCTTCGTGGATTGCGCGGACTATACTAGCTGATCCGGCAATCGTTGTTTTGCCATATAAATGTTTGGGGTGGACCACCCTTATCATTTAGGGGTATGAAAAATAGATTACGACCGATTCTCAGACCTATCAAATATACATATAAAATGCCATATAAATCAATCAAGCCGTTTCGGAGGAGTATGGCAACTAACATTGTGACACGAGAATTTTATATATATATGTTACGGCTAAAACCCGAAGTGCGGCTACACCTAGATTTAGCCGGCTATAACTAGGTGCGGTCGGTAGCAGTTAGTTAAACTTGCCTAAATGGACCCTGGCACTCGCCGGCCGCTGCCGCGGCACCGCTCGCTTCGCTCGCTCGGCTCGTGCGGTGTGTTATGTGGTCACAGTTCTAACCTAACCTAACCTACTCTTCAACCATTTTCATTTGCTACAACTAAATTTAACCAACTGCTACCGGCCGCACCTAGTTGTAGCCGGCTAATACTAGGTGTAGCCGCACTTCGGGTTTTAGCCGTGACATATATATGAGTAGTAACATATATAGGAAGTTAGGATAAAATATAACCTACTAACTTTTTCACAATACACAGTATTTTTATGAACTTCCAGTAAATCAATGCTGTGAATACAAGATGGTTTATGAAAAAAGGGAAATAACGTGTTCTTTGTATTGTCATAGGTAAACGTAAAGTTAATGATTTTCGATTATCTATAATGCATTGTTGTGTGGATGTTATTCATAGATAATTAACCCCTATTTAAATAATGTTGAAAACATTAGTATATTTTGTTGTAATTGCTTGTATGGGAAAAAAAGACGGGAGGTGTCGTGGAACACGAGTTTGTTTCCTTTCGCTGTATATTACATGCATTAATACAGAGCCGTCTAGTCAGCTGCGGATTTGCAGTCTTGGCGCCCTAGGCCCCAGGTCATGTAGTAGGTAAATATCAGCCGCCCTTTTTCATATATGTACACTACATAATGAATGTACTTTATGGCCAACTTATCGAAATCGATTCAGGAATTTAGTAAACTATAATAAGCTGCTGGTTTATAATATTTTCCGAGGTTTTGTTATACGATGCGGTGCAGTGCGGCCCGCCCCGTAATGTGCGCGAATGTTTATAATACATAGGTACTTTGAGTTATTTCTTGTTATCATCAGTGAATTTTTTGTCACGATTGGCTGCCCCTAATATCTGGCCGCCCTAGGCCCGGGCCTACTGGGCCTTAGGGCAAATGCGCCACTGCATCTATTATGGTCTCAATTACAAGTGCCAAAAGTTTTTGACTTTTAAGAGCCTATACAACCTCAGCTCAAATTCACTTTTTATCTCGCTCGCACCATACTGCTCGCGGACTGAGTGAGAGCGAGACGGAGTGGGGTGCTAGCGGCTCCGAGGCGCCAATAATTTAGGTAATTGCTTTTTACGGCGAAAATAAAGGTAATTTAAAAAAAATAAAAAACATAGTCGCTGCTTTATAGTTAGTTCAGTTATTATGCAAAGTTTCATGATCTAATTTGAAGTATTTTTTGAATACCAGCGGTTTAATGTTCGGTTTGGAGGTAACTTTGGATTTTTTTTCTATCGAGAAAATTTTATGGAATCGTGTTTTCGTCTAACATAGTACTTAACATTAATCCTTAACTTTAACATATATTTATTTCAAAATTAATGCTGCAGTATTTTCGATATAACGGAGGATCATGTTAAGCCATTTGAGGTAGTATAGGCCCTTAATACAGAGCCATCTAGTATAAGTTTTTAGCTGACTTTCTCGGACATGACGCTTTTTCGTTACGTGACGATTTCTACCACTTTACTCCTACCGGAAGCCACGTTAAAGAACTTTGTTGCAAAAACGTTTAGGGTCTTAATTCGAAAAAGATGTTTAAAAGATTTTTTTTAAAATAAGTGAAGGAATTGAGAATTGTTTTATGATTTTATATAGGTACCTATACTAAGTTACTTATTAGATTAGTAGATAGAGACGTAGATTTTCAACAAAATCGTCCCTGAAAGTTTTCCAAGTAAAACAAAATCTGTATTCAAAAACATATAAGATAGTAGATAAGATTTACCTTATCCTATTTAAAGGATTCTCATAAATACCTATTAAGTCTTCATTGCAAACATTAAACATTGATTTTATAAAAGGGGAAACAGGGCCAATTATATTAATACAGACGCCGGCGGAAATCAGTCGACACAGCTTTCCATTTATGGTTTGAAAAACTGAATTTTCTCAGTTCAAATGTGACGCAGATTTTAATTTTTAATGTTATTTAAAAATGTATTTACTATGTTATATGTACATACGTCATGGTTTTTATAAGAGTCTTGTTCAATCTTTTTTAATGGAAATAAAGCAATAGGCACTAAAAGAAATGATGCTCAGTATTTTTCGCATAATTCCAATAGCAAAAACTAATCTTGAAAATTACCGCATTGATTTTCAAGTCATTTTCAAAACAACTAAAGTAAAAAAATTCAAAATTTTGTTTTTGTTTGTAGTGCATTAACAAAAAAAATGTTGTTTATTTTGTAGCAAGACTTAATAACATCAAAGTTTTAATATCCTATAAGTACCTTTTTTTTTCTTAGTAATTATTGTCCCACTGCTGGGCAAAGGCCTCCCTACTCTCTTCCCACCTCTCTCTGTCCAGAGCTACCAAGGACCAATTTTTCTTAAAGGAGTCCAGCTCATCCCGCTATCTCCGTCTGGGCCTGCCGCGATGTCATTTGCTATTAAGCGGGACCCACTGGGTCGTAAGTTTGGCCTATGTTTCAAAAACTTCATGGCTTTAGTACTTTTTTCTCGTAGGTAAAACTCGTTGTTATATTTTATTTCATTGGTTATCAATTCCACATTCGAGTAGCAGGATCATTTTCCTATTTAAAACCCAACAACATCGTTCACGATAGACTTACCTAAGCTGTCTGGAATAGACCTCCAGGTTTAAATCTTTGTGGCGGTTACTTCATAATCCTGTAATGAGCGAGGCGCCGACCTCCTTTGCAGGGCTTCCGACCGGCCTCGCAGCCGACCTGTCACTACTTACGAGATAATGTCACATTTCAATGGATATTTTTTCCTTTAGGTAATAAACCTGGGTGGATTTGTTGGAAATCTAATATGCTTATTACTTGTTATATTATGTGTTATGAGAATATCTTAATTAACAGTTAGGTAATTAACAGTACCTTTAGTAATGTTGTTGAGAATTAATCAGTTACCAAAAAACCTGTGGATTTTTTCTCCTTCATGCATAGGTAGTTAATTAATCACATAGTTTATAAATAAAATAAAAATAAAAAAGCCTTATATTTCATGCAATAACAAGTAAGTACATTTATCTTATCCAAATATATTTTTATATTTTTTTAATTTGCAAGAACCCCTCCGCAGGTGAAGGCCTCCTCCAAAGAAATCACATAGTTTAAACGGAATCAAAAACTTCGACGCGAATTACTCATAAAATAAAAAGTAATCACAAAAATATTATTGCTTACTGCCTACATAATTCATTCATTTTGCACCAGGAATAAAAACTCAAAATATGTCAATTAATAAAAATATCTGGTAGATAAATAAAATGCAATCCTTTGAAGCGAAAGCCTCGCGAAAGCCTGCCTAACCTTGTGGTCTAAATTAAAAGCGCAAACGAGATATTCGCCAGTGTTCGTTAGAACCAAAAATTAATTACTTGATGAACAAGTTTTGTGGGTATTTTAGAAAGAAATAAAGAAAAATGTTTTGTTTGGGACACGCACAGGAAATACAAAGAGTAATAAAAAAAATAAGAAAGGCGCATTTTAAACTAACAAACAAAAATAATAACTACCGAAGCCAAAAAGGCTCCTATCTCAGCATAATGTAGCGATATCAAAAATTAAAAAAAACCGCAGCGCTGGTATTCTGATAGGCAGAAAGGCAGATAGAATAATTTAAAAGCAAATGGGATACTGGGAACTGTGATTTTATATTGGTGAATACGACGCTGACGGTATTTTCAACGAAAAATGCTCCATATAACATTGAAAATTGTATTACTGACGTCTCGCAACGTCATCGTCTCGTAAACTCTCAACATTCAATTATTAATTAAAATAGAAAATGGCAACACCGGCGGAACTAAAATAAGAAAACACTTTTCTAGCTTCTCCCATTTTCGTAAGTTAGATTACGTAAATTAATACTTGAACAGGAATAAGGACGATTCTCTGTGCCTGAAAAAACTCTACAAGAATAGGTAAGTATTACAAATTTTACTTTTAACGAGCCGCGGCTTCGCCCGCGTGGACCTTAATTCTTTTTCTAAAATAAAAGCCTAATTTACTGCTTATAACATCAGCTATCTTCCAGCGAAAGTCCCGTCAAAATCGGACCAGCCGTTTCGGAGATTAGCCGGAACAAACAGACAGAAAAATTGAAAAAAAAATGTTTTCGTTGTATATACCGTAAATACTGAAATAAGCATTTATTAAAAAGCTGTTATTTTGACATTACAAACAGACACTTCTTTTTTATTTATTTGTATAGAATAATACCAAAAATAAATCCACAGGAGTAGCTACTAGGTAGAATTAATACTAAACCTGAGGTGTGAGAAAAAAAATACCCTATAAATTAAAATACTTAGGAACCTAATGCAAAAACAGCGTATACGCCACGTGAGAGCAATGGTGGCCTACAACTCGTATGTCCGGGAACATACGGTCGTAAGTTCGAACCCAGAAAGGCACTTTAGTTTGGGTATTTAATTTCATCACCACTGCTCTCAAAATGGAGAAGGAAAACATCGTGAGGAAACCGTCATGTCCAAGAACCGAAAATTCGATGACATCTACCACTGGGCCCGCGTGGAATCCCAGCAGGGGAACATTATAGGCTGATTATGTTATGCGTTACGTAGGAACCTAATTCAAAAACAGCTTATACGCCATAGCTACTTCTATTTCACATACCTTTCTAATGAAGTTCTCCTAGGTCTTCCTACCTACGCATTAACTACTTACGAGTTACGTACAACCTCCTTTGACATGCGCCAAGCCGGCTAGGGGTGGAGGCAGGACATAATATAGGCTCGTGCATCAACTCGTAATGTAGTCTACTGCCGTGTTCATTCGCACCCCGACCTACCCCGTCGACAGTCGTCGCTTCAACAAAATAGTTTTTTTTATTTTTTTCATATAATGTTTTCGAAAAAGAAAATAGTGTTGAGTAATTCCAGTTTCATTTAAAATTATTTTAGTGTTTTTCAATACATATACCAGTAAGTTTTTTGTTTGTTTTGTTATGTTTTAACGTGTTTATCTTTGCAGATTTTTTTATTTTGTAATTTTTATTCTGTTAGTGTGATAAACAACACCAAATAGTTACAAAAAACAGTTCAAGAAACAGTTCTTTTAATTTCTGAAAACGTGTTTGATTATTTTTAAATGTTTATTTATAATACATAAGTTTTATGAAACAGTTGTTAAGAAGATTATATTTAGATATAACATGGACAGGTATTGTAGTCTAAATACAATAGATAGATAAATTGTAGGTACCTACTGCATAAAATCGAATAAGTCATTAAAACTTTACGTAAGCAATATACAATTTTAATAATATTTTATTTGTAATAATACTAATCGGAGAAAAATAAAAATGCAGAATAGGGATGATGACTAAAAATATTTTTTTTGTTCGTCCGGTAGATTATTTAAAAATATTGGACACGTATCTTTCCTTTTTTTACGAAATCAAAAGATAACGGCGATACATTAAGTTAAAATGTGCCATGACGTCACGAGTATGTAGATTTTATACTTAGTTGTGACGTAGCGACCCCCACTCCCCAACTTTAACGCGTTTTATCAAAGTAATTTTTTATTAATATGATAAAGTAAAAAATACTTGCCAATTTTTTTTTTATTATCTGACTGCTGGACTAAATAGATTTTCTTTTTTTTTTTACCTAGCCATCATCACTATTATAAACTACCAACAATTTATAAATAGATTCAGAATAAAGTTACTTACAAACTTTTCAACACCCTGTAAATGATGAATTTCCACGTGACCACCTTTCTATTGGTGTTTATAGAATTTAAATCGTAGCGACAGAGGTTCACAACCTTTTTTTTACAAAATGTATTCCAATTTGCTGATGTGGCCAGTAATACGGTATTAGTATCGAATGTTCCGATATGCGCCGTGCATCAAGTTAAGCCGGTAGTATGGTTTCCTCCGCGTGGGGCTTCGTTCGGCCACCCGATATCTTAGTCACCTTAGTTTTTTGTAACCTGTCCGACCGAACTGTCGCATAAAAATAAAAAATTATAGTCGAGAATTATATATATTTTTTTACGATGGAAGATTAGTCTGCTTTGTTGATTTCGTGTTGTCAGTTGTTTTTAGTTTATTTTAAATTAAGAATTTTATTTTACTTTCAGACTTTTTTTTTTTTGTTGTTGTTAACCTGCGTTTTTAGCTTCATTAAGTTGCATTACGTATCGCCGTGGTTCTGTCGTCCGTCTTAGAAGATCCTCAGACGAGTCTTCACTCTTCGGTTTTGTTGGTAAAATGAAGCCCAAAGCAGCTGCTGGCCACTGCACAAGATTAGTTAAATCTATACTCTTGTGCGTGTGACAGCGGCTATTGCGGACTATTCATTGTCTACGAAGTAGAAGAAACCACATCGGGAATCATGAAGAAGGATATTAGGAATAAGTTGATTATTTTATGAAATAGGAGATAGTGTATAGTAGTAATTTTTATTTGTATGAAGAAAGCTGCATAACTCTCAATCCATTTGAAACTTTTTTATGCACGTAGCGTTTTAGGGGTTTATTTATAAACGTTGATTTAAGTTAAGAAACGTTTTAACGTCAAAAATACCGGGTGATTTTTTTTACCGTCTCGTAATTTTTACAGGCTGTTCTACCCATGAATATAAAAAACTTTCATTATGGGAGCAACTCTGAAATCACGAAAAAAAAATCAGCTGTTTATACAAAAGTTCAATACCTACTTTTTTTTCGTTATTTCAGAGTTGCTCCCATAATGAAAGTTGTTTATATTCATGGGTAAGAACAGCCTGTAAAAATTTCGGTAAAAAAATTCATCCGGTATATAGTTAAACAGTCGCTTAACCATTACTTAACTTTAAGCAATGTTAATAAATAAGGTTAGTATTAAGATTTACGTATAAATTGATTCTTCAATGTTCTAATTCGAGCTGTATTTATATTACGGAAGCCTGAATCTGTAACTTAAAACAACTTGAAGAAAAAGTGTGAAGATGCTCTTACAAATGAAATGTTTTGGTAAATTTTTGTGTTTTTATGTTTTGTTTATCAGCTGCTTTTGTGATTTGGAATAGTTTAATAACTTGCATGAAACGTTTTCCTGGATATTTTCATCTGAACACAGTAAGTTTGTGAGCTTTAGCAGTAAGTTATTCAACGAACGAATCAGCTGTTTTTAAATGTTATTTGCACTTACTTTACTCAGATCACAATGTTTTCAGAAATTTATCGTTCATTTGTTTGTGTGTTTCTAAAATTGTTGTTGCATGGTTGTTTTCATTGTCTGTATTTATTACACAGAAAATAGGCCTCGTATTATTTTTTAATTATTTTTTTAGGGACTACCATCGATACACTGTTTTATTTTGATATCTTGTGTTACAAGTTACAAAAAACTGCATTCATTTTTAATTTGCTATTACTTTTCCTGTTTTTGGATATCTGAACAAGCTGTAATCAATTTGTTAACAAAAATAACATACCTAATTTGTTATGAGAATTTATCCGATAAAATTTTAGTATCTGAATATCGCTGTCCCCGGCGAATGAAATCGTAATCGTAAAAACCAAATGTTAAGTTTTTGTGAATATCTTATTAACATATACATATACATAGCGGAATTGTTCAAATACCAAAAGAAAAATGTTTTTTTACATTCATTACAATACACCTTAAAATCTCGAGACTTCTGAAGTAACCGTAGAAAATGAATGAAAAAAATTTACAGAGTGTAATCGGACCTCTAAATATCGAATATGCAATAAAGTTAAATAATAGCACATTACCATTTCATTCGCCGGGGACAGCGATATAGTCCGTATAAATAATGTTCATACCTATTTGAATTTAATTAATACTATTTTATTTCTCATTTATTTGGAAAATAAATAGATACAATGAAATACGTAAGTATATAAAAAATTGTATCTACTGACACTTTTGTTAGCCTATCTTGTTCATAGACTTTTGTATTAAGTTTCTACTCACATACTTTAATTTTTAATTTTCAATGTTGTTCACACGTCAGAAGCTTTTTATTGTTACTTAATTTTTAGTTGACGGGTAAGTGCATTGTTAACCCATTGCTGCTGCATGTCTCGCTTCAGCAGACTTCGTTCAGGTAAGTCATTTTGATATTTTACTGTCTAATATTAAAAAATCACGATAGACGATAGCTAATACCCACAAATGACACCATTTATTTCTTACCTACGTTACGTACCTAAGTGAGACTTGTGCACTCTTAAATGACGCGCGCCACTACCGCGTTTTATGCACACGGTAACGAGGTAGTGGGGCGCGTCATTTCAGAGTAGACAAGCTATAACTAGGTACTGTAGTTCTTTTTTCTTAATTTCCCTCGGCAAACCTCGTGTTTCATCAATTTCTATCAGTTGCCCTTTGCACTTGGTGCAGACCGGACGCTCTCAATCGACTTGGAAGTACACAGAGTTGTTAATACTCTTTTAACTTAGTGTAATTTATTTAAAAAATGGGAGGAAAGCTGCTAAAGTCGCAGGCATGACCGATAGGAAAATAGTTTTACAGCTCTATATAGTTCACACGGAGATCAAAACAAAACAACAATAAAGTACTTAGTTCTGAATTCAAATTATCGTACACGATAAATCGAATAATCGATGAACATGGAAATTAGCATTCGTTTGTATTCGGAAATCTGATGATACCCGAGGGACATTCAGAAAATAGAAATATGTACTCATTATTTTTAAAGTGATTCAAACTAGGTTACTGTGTTTCTACTTGTGTTTAAAGATTTCAAACTAGTGTAAAATCACAATTATTAATTTATTGCACTTTTCGCTGACGTAGAAATTACCTACCTATCTACCAACTAGTCCAATACCTAGGTAGATACCTGTTATCGAATTCATTTTTTAACACTTGCTTCGTAGATAACTCACAAACAATTTTAGGTTAATTGAAATGAAAGGTCAATTTTCCAATTAATTTCCCCTTTTAACGCCTTTAAAAAACTACTTTTATGTTGCAGAAAAAAAACTATTTTTGGTTAATTGAAATGAACGGTAATTTTTCCAATTTATTCCCCTTTTAACGGCTTTAAAAAACTACTTTTATGTTGCGGAAAAAATCAATTTTTGGTTAATTGAAATGAACGGTAATTTTTCCAATTTATTTCCCTTTTAACGCCTTTAAAAAACTACTTTTAAGTTGCGGAAAAAAAACAATTTTTGGTGAATTGAAATGAACGATAATTTTTCCAATTATTTTCCCCTTTTAACGCCTTTAAAAACTACTTTTTATGCTGGGAAAAAAAAAAATTTGCTTGATTTTGTTGTGGGCAACATCATCGTAAGCTGTGTAGGCAGAGGTTTATAGTACACCCTCATTTCACAAGTTATGTTTAGGGGCGAGCCTATTGCCATCAACCAGGCACAAATCCAGGCCCTGACTGAGTAATTCCTTATTGTCAAAATTAAAAACACTTTTAACTTGGGCATCGAACCCAGTACCCGTACCCGACCTCTAAAGCAGCAAGGAAGCCAAATGCCCTACTAAGTAGGTAGGTACCTACTAATCAAATAGTTTCAGAGAATAAACTGTGACAGAATAACCGGCAGCCATAAGTCGATATACGGAACTGTTTACATAATGTTCCTTGGTTCAAAATTAGCGAGCGGGGCAGCACATTTATGCTTGGCTGCATTAAGTATAAAATAAACTCTTATATCGCCAAGGCAACTACTGCCTTAGTGTACTGTCCACCACTTCATGCAGGAAAAAACAGTCTACAATTTTATCTTTATCATTCAAAATATGTACAAGTAGGTAGAGCAAAAACAAAACATAGGTATAAGATTAGTGATGCATGTTATAATAATCGTTGATCGACTGAGAATCGCTTGATTTCTTCGGAACCTACATAATTCGTAGTGAAAGTAATGTTTAGAAACTGTTTAATCCTGTACCCTTATTGCGTACCTAATACAACACAATCACAATTTGTTTCGATTTCAAACAGATTGCTAATCCATTACTTCATAAGTTGGAAAAAAAAATCTGTTCGACAACGTAAATAACGCAATGAATGTTGTTGAACTGTCAAAATTAAACAAATTAGGCAAAATTGTTTTCTAAAATAATTTACGCAATTAGGGTACTGAGTCTAATCGACGGCCAAACGTCACTGAAACCACAATCTAGGTTATATCGCTATCCGAAAGGTCGATCCCCTTGTTCACAAACTAAACTAAATTTAAGTTCAGTGCATCTTTTTCTTTCTATTTCATTAAGAAAAGGACAGTAGATAAATTTTAGTTTAGTCCTGTCAAATTAATCAGCGCTTGACGTAAATTGACGTAATTTTAGTAGGCAAGTTTTTAATCACATCTAAACTTGTATGGAGTAGTGACAGGCGCTGATTAATTTGACAAGACTACACTAAAATTTATCTTCTGTCCTTTTCTTAATGAAATAGAAAGAAAAAGATGCATTAAACTTAAATTTAGTTTAGTTTGTGAACAAGGGAATCGGCACCACTATATGATATGTTGCCAATGCTGCAGCTTATATCTAATCTCTAAAAGCCTAGTGAGTCTTGTGTTAAATACTGGTTGAGTAACGAAGATTCAATTTATTACACATATCTTCCTGATATCCATCTATTTCTAGAAATTAATTGATGAATATATCTTGTTGATGGATTGAAAACAGGGTCCATTCGCCTTAATGGTTGTTTAGATTACAGCGTTGCATGAGAACGTACGTTTGTACAAACTTACTTACAGAAATTATTTCATTTCATTTCATATACCTAATTTCATCATTTTATTTCATTTCAACGTTTATCTAGATAAAGGTACTGTAGTTGCATCACTGACCCCTGCAACATTGCAAATTGTTCCTAAGCATCTACTCAAAGATCTGTGAAACATCATAAGTAAGTAGGTACCTGTTCCGGCCACCGTAGGCGCGGACTGGCGGACGGTGAGCAATGGGTAGCTCGCCGTCCGATAAGGACTAGGCCCGGGTCGACGACGTGTTGTGTTCCACGCGCGCCTCAAAGAGATGTCAGCACAACTGACGGGGTCCGCTAGGGCCTATGCCTGCCGGGGTTGCGAAGAAGTCCGAAAGGGAGATCGTGGCCCCTGGCAACATGGCAACTGAAGGAACACGGGTGGGTTTTAGTCAGTAAGAGTCTGGACACGCCCTCCCGCTCCGCCCAGAGCGGGAGAAGTTATTTATTTATTTATTTGGATCTCCAACAAAGATTACACCTTACATGCTAATGATAATGTCCCACCCAAAAAATAAAAGGTACCTGAATTCAGCGGACATGGTTTATTTAAACAAATCTTGGTTAGTACCTAGACCCAGATAGACAATAATTATTGGTAACAAAAGTAGTCTGGATTTGTGCCCGGTCGATGTCAATAGGCTCACCTCCTATTACCCACGTGACTTAAACATAACTGGCGAAAGGTGGGTGTACGAGGGGTAGTACACCTTATATGTCGCAGCATATGCTGAGATAAGAACTTTTTGGCCTCGTTCAGGACTTTCTGCTTTTATATTAATTTTCTCTTTTTTAAATTGTTTTTTTTTTATTTTTATTAATGTTTTTAATGAAGGTGTTTAGTTTAATTTGTGATTTCCTGTGCGAGTCTCAATAAATACTTTTTTTTTCTTTCTTCTTTCTATATAACGTAACCATCTTTTGAGACAAGTATTATTAGTAGAACCTAGAGAAAGGCATACATAAATAGGAATGACGCCTGGGTAAAAAAAAAAGTATTTAGTCCGCCAGAAAGATAAAAAAAAAATATTAGGCAGGTATTTTTTGCTTTATCATATTAATAAAAAATGACTTAGTTAAAACGCATTAAAGTTCCCCGGGGTCGCTACGTCACAAGTAAGTATGAAATCTATATACTCGTGACGTCATGACACATTTTAACTCAATGTATCGCCGTAATCTTTTGATAACGTAAAAAAAGAAAATATACGTGTTCAATAATATTTATTTGAATAAACCACATGACGGACAAAAATTTTTGAAGTGAAAACTTCTTTAGGCGCCTAAACCATTGATTTCGCGACACAGAAACGACACCAGCTTTTGACCATTAAAAGACATCAACGCGTTGATTACCGCGGTGCGGATTTTTTTTCAAGTTTTCAATTCTGTCGGCACTCCCGGAGGGCTACTGTTTTATTTTTAATCATCGTCCCTATTCTCATACATTACATTGGTCCACTAGATCAAAATTTCCTAAAAATATTCGCAGAAGACTTGCTTTCTAATTTTATTCATCCGTTATGCAAAATACGGAAATTATACACCATTGCCATATGGTTATTAGATTACCCCATCTATCCAAATGATCGAAAACTCATCAAATGTGTCACAAATGAAAGGATGCTTTCATTGTTAATTTTTTTTAAAGATTTCTATCCTATTACCAAGTTGTGGACAGAATCAATTCAACAATAGGCCGTCTTGTAGATTATTAAAAAATATTGAACACTTATTTTTTCTTTTTTGACGTAATCAAAAGATTACGGCGATACATTGAGTTAACATGTGGCATGACGTCACGCCTTGCTAGATTTAATATTGAGTTGTGACGTAGCGACCCCTACTCCCCAACTTTAATGCGTGTTTTCTAAGTTATTTTTGATTAATATGATAAAGCAAAAAATACGTGTCTAATATTTTCTTATTATCTGAAAGACGGACTAAATAGAATTTCTTTTTTTTTTTACCTAGACAACTACCGTATTATTTTGAAAATTTCGGATAATGGACACGTCTGGTTTGTTAGTGCTTCTAGGAAAAAGATGAAAACCTTTCTAAAATGCATATTATTACCGTGCTATAAATAGACTGAATTGAAATGCTTTATGTTAGAAATCATCATCCATCACGTATTCTTTGTGATCTATAAATAATCTTGCATGTTGCTTCTTATTTGGCATTCATTCGGCTTTACAAATTATTTTTATTCCAATTTTCAGCTTAGTATTTTATAAAAGAATATATTATTACTCTAAAGGTGAGTATACACTAGAGCATTGGTCGAGCATTTCCATGCAAGGTAACGTACTTACGAATGGTACAATATAAGCAAAAGCTCGATTTAAAAAACCATTTCCATGTAATGTAACGTTCCTGTGAATGTTGACGCTGTGGTCGACGTAATGCTCAAGTTGAGTGAGCATTTACCTGTAACATTTCTTTCTACCTTGCGTTCATTGTAACGACCTGCCCTCGGCCCGCGCACGTGCATACGCGTTACCCGCGCTCGTGTCTTTGCTCGATAAAATGTTACTCGCTCGATGGTATTTAAAATTTTCAGGTTGTAACAAAACATCGAGCATCGTGTTCGAAGTGCGGCTCGATAAAATTTAAAAACGGCGAATGCTCGATGTTCAAGTAAATGCTCTAGTCTAAACTCACCTTTATAGTATGTATTAATAAATTAACTGTTCTGTGGTGCATAAAATATTCAAATTCGTTTTAAAACGCATCTTCACACGAGTACAAACCGTTATCAATGTAGCTAAGCTTACCTAATATTTACTCGTAGGTATGGTTCAAAACAGATTTGTAAAAGAACTGTGGTGAGTATTACTGAATTTAAATAAAAATAATGTGTGTGTATTTAAGCTATGTTTGAATTTAGAAAGCAATTCAAGGTCGACTTTAGAAAAATATAATACATTTGATTAAGTATGTGATTTGAACTTTCCGACACATATTTTATAAAACTTGGGGAATATTGAATAATATTTTTCTTAATATTATTTCCATCAAACATTAAAGTATATATAATAATACATTTCTATAACCCTTATTTTTCTTTTAATACAATGTATTCTATATCTTGTACCAACCCCTATTAGCGCAATTTACAGAAGTTAATGTATTCGGGCAAAATAATGTCACGCGCACCTCCCTATGCTACGGCCTACGGCGTAGCACGCAGTGCTACGACTCGTTTCCGCGATTGTTCCACTCTACAAACATTTTTTAAACCCCTATGGCTATTTGAGAGCTTGTTTCAGTAGAGTTTTTTTTAAATACTAAAAACCTTCTTTTCATTGCCTTATTTTGTGTAAATTTCAAGATGGTTTGTACAGGGCGTTCATTATAACTTGACCGCGATTGGTAGCACTGAAGTTTGCAGTCTTAGTTTTAATGCTAATAGAATTCCAAATGGCGACATAACTGCAAAATTTTTGACGCGTCACGAGTCTAGATGAACACTGTACAAATTTTCATATCACCGTACCATCGTACTACCAACTTAAGTTTTCCATAGGCTCAAATCACAACTGTCACTCTTTGACGTTAGCCATGTCTCGTTAATGACAGTTGAAAGGATAATTAAAAATGGCAATTTTATAAGTTATTAAATTTTATCAATCCGCTTCTAGACTCGACTCTGAACTGCTACTTTTGCTATCGAAACTAAATTAAGTTTCCTCACTCACATGGTTTTCTTCACAGTGTTCACTTTAACGAACATTTTTCGTTTTATATTTTTTAAGTAAAATTCTTCCCAGCTTATATCAGCACATCGGAAGACGTCGAAAGCCTGAAGCCCTTGACAACTATTGGGCACTGCACAGGACTAGTAACCCGAATATACTCTTGTGCGTGTTCTAATAGTTGTTGTCGGAGCTTCATATTCTACGGTCTGCGCCGGGGCACCGACAAGGAATATTTTTGATTGTAATTTTGTACTTGTGTGTGTACCCCATTGTAATTTTTGTGGCTAGCAACCCAGATGTGTCGAGGTACGATTATGATGGCGGTGGCAGACGGCAATGTTTGTATGAATCCTTCAAGTTTCTGAAATAAATTAGTTCTGAACGCAGTGGCGGACTAACAGGGAGGCGAAAGGGGCGGCCCGCCCCGGGCCTCTGGTCTTGGGGGGCCCCCAAATGCCTCCACGTTCCCCTGATCAAATCCTAAACAAGACTTTAAAAATATGCTTAGTACCTAAATAATTTCATCAAGATCAAAACACTACAGCCATCTAGACTTTTTACGCGGTACTAATATTCTTTTAACTTTGCTGAAAGCGTACAATACGCTGGGGGAATTCCCGTCTTTGTAGCGGATACTTCCCCAGGAAAACCTGAATGAATGAAGTGCAAATAATTCACTCTTGTGCGCCTACATTTACTTTCACTACATTCTATTTACGTCGAAAAATAAACATTGGCCTCATACCGCTAAAGCCGCTACAAAAATATAAAAAAACTATCTTTGATTTATTTTGTCTATTTTTTTTTTATCGATCGATTCGTATTTTATTTTCCTCACTCATATCCATTCCATATTCTAGGTATGTATGTTTATTTAGCCTAAATAATTTAATTCGAATTTAAATTTTACTTGCTAGATTTTAAATGAAACAAACATAAACATTTATACATACAAATGTGAACTGAATAAAAAGCTTGTAAAACTATATTTTTTTAAAGCTGGGGGGCCTCATTTAGCTTTGCCGCCCCGGGCCTCTGACGGGCTTAGTCCGCCACTGCCTGAACGCAGTTCATGGGTAGTAGGTACCTATAGGTACATAAATAAGTACGTAGGTACAAACTAGTAGTCTGCCTCTGCCTAACCCTTTGGGAATACAGGCTTGATGTTATGTTATGTAAACTAGTGGTGTCGCTGGCGAACTTTCCGTTTCAAGTAGTCTGCAGCCACCATCAAAATCATAACTTTAAGCCTGTTTTCACTAACCCGAGTGTTGTGTCAAAAGCCACTGTTGGATTTTCAACACTCGGCTTCCCGCATAAAGTTGTAAATCCAACAGCGCGTTTTTGTTAAGACATTGTCACTTTGCTAAGGAACAAGTGTAAACCTATTTATGCTAGTAATAAAAATTTGTGCCATTACGAGTAAGTATGAACCTTGTTCTCGGTTTGCTTTATATTTTTGTTTCATTTTTTCCATATTTTTTTTCATCAGATTGCCGGCTACTCTTAGTCATACCTAATAACGGACTAGCACAGCGTTCGATACTAATAAGTGGGTACCGATCTATGCTGGTCTGCTAGTTTTACTATCGGTTACTGAGAAATGCTAACGATATTTGCCTATATAGTAGACCACGAACCAACTACGGTACAGACGCCAGCACATCAAGCTACTACAATCTGTCAAATTTATTTAATAGATTTTCAACTTTATCTCTGAAGTATAAGGTTCAAAGTTGATTGGATTTTTTTTACAGTTTTGGGTAGCTTGATGTGCTGGCGTCTGTACCTTTTGTAATATTTGTAATCTGTTTTAACCCCATCAATTTACGTTTACGTTGCGCAGGGAGACTGCTGAAAACAGTCGACAATCGACTGAAAAAGCTTTAACTGGTTTTATATTGGGAAAGTTTTACATTATTTTAGTGTATTAATTTAATTACTTTGGACTTTTTAAAGGTTTTTTTGTGTTACATCTTTCCTCTCGCTTTCCTGCAACCAAAATCAAATAAATCGAAATAATCAAAAATGTGGGGAGCGATTTCGTGAAAAGGGACGGAAGTGTGTCACAGGAAGCCGGGAAAACGCGCGCCATTTGGTTTGACCAATGAGCGCGCGCTGTGCTAGAGTTGGCTGTCAGAAACGACCTTGACGAGGCCCCGCCCCCTTTAATGTTGTTTATTACAAAGGTGAGATGTCAGATGTCACATCTTACAAGTCTACTGTAAGGTGCGCTCGTTTTTTTTTTACTTATTTTTTATCAAGAATCAGTAAAACATACTGATTCTTTAGGAGTTTGTCGATTCAGGAGCAAATTATATTATAATAAATAAAATAAAATTGTTTATTTCAATTACAAAAGGCATTTAGACACAATAATATTGGAGATCAACTATTAAGCAAGGAATTACTTGTGTTAGGAGACTCCGCGCTTCCACTTATCATTATCGTATGCAATTGAATGTAGACAATGTAAACATGCAGAAAAATTAAATAAATGGGTAACTTAAAATTGTACAAAAATAAAAAAGTGAATGATTTGCAAATGAATGAGCGTCATCCATAGAAAAAGGGCCAAGTCGCGCATTTACGTGTGATTATGTGTTAGTATGGGTGAGAGTGTGAAGAGTGAGGGTGTGTAGTGTGTGAGTTATAATTAGCATATTTAGTTAAATGTGTTATCCTTTAATATCCTGCCAGAATATTAAATATAAATACAATGATATCGCGAAAAGGTTCTACACTTACGTGCTGTGCATACTGTGCGGTCAGCCCCATCATCTTTGCCGAACTGCAAATGTATCGATCACTCGTGCTATTTCCGCCAGCGAGCTACCGAATTATCTCTTCACAAAATAAATAAAACACTTAATGCAATTTAGAAAGTTTATTGGAATTGAAAACACGTCAGTCTTAGATGTTATGTAACAGCAAAAAAATAGGAAAATACACGGTAACATGTAATTAACAAAACTCTAAACTAGTGTACTCCTGAACTTATAAAAAACTATACGCAAAAATAAAGGAAACTATGACTAGTTTTAAAATAGTAACCAAAAAGCGGTTTATAATAAACTAGTGTGGAACATTTGTATAAACATGAGCACGACAACCAAAGGAATGATTCGACATTTTTGATCTTATAGGCGGAAATAATTCAACTTATAACAATATAAAAACACATTTTTTGACTAACGTTGAATTCTGGGAATATATTGTGGGACTACAGCTTATGATTACATCGTTGTTTGAAGCATGATTGAAGTTATAATTTAAAAACTCACTCTCAATTCGGCGATTTAAATCAAAATATAAGTAAACTAGCTGCGGCGCCCCGCGGTTTCAGCTGCATAAGTCTCGATCCTGTAGGAATATTGGGATAAAAAGTATTCTTTGTCTTAACCCAGATCATGGTCTACTTATGTGCCAAATTTCATCCAAATCGTTTCAGCCGTTTTAACGTGAAAGCGTAACAAACAAACTCACTTTCGAATTTATATTACGAGGTGCATTCAATAAGTACCTAGCCTCATCGCCAGAGGGCGCTGTACTTTCAAAAGAGTTTTACCACAGTGTAGCACATTCTTTTTTAATTCTTTTTTCAAATTTTCATTCCAATCCCTTCATTTGTTTTAATTTGACAACTTATGGAAGCGAACGTGTCGATCGGTTTTACAAAAATGGAAAAAGAGCAATATCGTTCGGTGATTCGATTCCTATTTTTGGAAGGGAAAACGCGCATCGAAATCAAAGAGCGCTTGGATGCTGTGTACGGTGACTCTACTCCATCGATGGCCACCGTCAAGAATTGGTTCAACGAGTTTGCACGTGGCCGTACGTCGGTTTTTGATGAACCACGTCCAGGTGCACCGAAAACAGCTGCTACGGAAGAAAACATTAAAAAAATCCATGATCTCGTATTGGCAGATCGCCGATTGAAGGTTCGGGAGCTAGCTGAGACTGTAGGCATTTCAGAAGGAACAGTGCATCATATTCTTCACGAGGAACTCGGCATGAGAAAGCTGTCGGCGCGATGGGTGCCGCGTTTACTCACACCAGAAAACAAGCGCAACCGTGAGACCACATCGGAGACGTGTTTGGCGCTGTTTAAGCGGAATCCAGCGGAGTTTTTGCGTCGTTTTGTGACCGTCGATGAAACCTGGATCCACTGGTACACACCAGAGACCAAGGAGCAATCAAAACAATGGATCCAGACCGGGGAACGTGCTCCAAAGAAGGCGAAAACTGTAAAATCGGCCGGAAAAGTTATGGCCACCGTTTTCTGGGATTCACAAGGTGTGATCTACATCGATTACCTCGAGAAGGGTAAAACAATTACAGGGCTTTACTATGCCGATTTATTGGGCCGATTCGACGCCGAATTAAAGAAAAAACGACCCCATCTGGCGAAGAAAAAAGTGCTGTTTCACCACGACAACGCACCGGTTCACACGTCTGCCGTTGCCATGGCCAAATTGGTCGAATTACGCTACGAATTGCTGCCCCATCCACCGTATTCTCCAGATTTGGCCCCTTGTGACTTCTTTCTGTTTCCTAATCTGAAAAAATCACTTGCCGGGAATAGATATGGATCGAATGAGGAGGTCATCGCCGCCACGGAGGCCTATTTTGCAGAGTTTGACAAAAACTATTTTTCGGACGGGTTAAAAAAGTTGGAGCATCGCTGGGCTAAGTGTATCGAACCAAAAGGAGACTATGTTGAAAAATAAATTGCCACTTTTCCAAAATTTTCGTTTACTTTTTGTAGGCTAAGTATTTATTGAATGACCCTCGTAGTTAGAATTAAATATCAATACTATTTTTAATCTGAAAACAAGACAGCTGCATTACTAACGGCATAGTCCTTGCAATTCACGAGCGCGCCTCATGTGTGACTCTTAAGTCCTTGTTATAAGGTATAAATTGCAATGATTGACGCGTGTTGTGAAATGTAACAACTATACTTACGGGGTGCCCTGCGTGAGCGACGAACACAACGCGACGCGACACGATATGATGCAATGCGACGTGATGCTACACGCGATAAACGTCCTACGTGATTTTGGTCATTACTTCTCGAATCATGGAGAAGTACAGTACGATTTTGCTTGAGTCGCGTCTGGTCGCCCTCAAAAAAAAGTACGTGTTACGTCGCGTCTCGCCGCAGACTGCCATATAGGCCGCAAGTAGGGTATACCGTTGAGTTGATCGCTTTCGTCGCGTTCGCAGCGTCGCGTCGCATCGCATTCGTCGCTCACGCAGGACACCCCGTTAGCAAAAAGAAAATGTAATGATATCGTCCAAAGCTCGGGTATGGTATACGTACATTCCCGTTGTCCCTACGGCTTTATCAATATTTCGCTGGCCCAACTGCCGTACGTGGACACAAGCTGAGCAGCAAAGACAACGACAAAGCACCCAAAAAAAAGTCATAAAACTATCCAAAGAAAATACAACCAACAATTTTAATAAATTAGGAAGTATGTATGTATAACTATTGAATTTTATTTCACAATCAATTACTTCGAACTAATTACTATTGTCACAACATCTTTACGACACTTCGAATGTAAATGAGTAAACTGTATTTTTTTATTATACACTTAAGTACTAATATATTTTTTGTTCAATCAGATCGTGTCTGCAAAGTGAAGAGGCATAAAGGTATGGAGTGAACTATGGAACATCAATCAGGATTACTGCTTATATCATTAAGTTAAATCGTTGTCATAATCATACTAGAATAATAAGTTAGGGCTTCAATAGACTAGCGGTTTCAGCTTGAGATTTTATTTCCAGCTTGGAAAACACAGCGATCTTTGAAAATGTATCTGTAAAATTGCAGTAGTAAAGTTCAGTTTTACTTGTCGACAATACGTTATTGAGTTGACTAATCGGGACGCCAGCGCCGCCTAGCGGCACTCGACAGAGTACAACATAACGCTCGGACCGGCCAGAGTTCATCGGTGGCGGTCAAGCAGTGAAGACGTTTAGAAACTGTCGCGCATTCCGAATAGTCGTGTCGTGTACCTACAGTGTGTGATTAATTTGATAATAAATTATAATTTAATCTTAACTGTAAACGGTTTTTCTATTGCGCAATAACCAACATTACCCATAGTACGCCCACAGTAGTTAAAATATGGCTGATAATAACTAAAAAGACACCTACCCTTCTCTGTCATAATCATAACAAAAGCCTATCCCAACAGTTGTTATATGAGGCTAGGCAGACAATCAAAATGACAGGGAACTCACTTTTGCTAAGTGCCACTCAGACACAGTAGACAGTAGTATCAGTTGGACGTAGATTAGCAAAAAGGATTCAACCCACATTATGGTCAAAAATGAAAAAGGTCCTAAAGGAACCAACCTTTAGGTCCTTTTTAATTTTTGACCATAGTGTGGGTTGAGTCCTTTTTGCTAATCTACGTCCAGTTAAGAGGTGGGCAAAGTGTATCATTTTTGCGATTGGATCATTTGCATCTGGATCACTGAAATGATCCGAAACACTGATATGTTTCATTTGGCTCATTAGGATCATCGGCTCAAAGGATATAAAATACAGAATGTTACGTATACATTACGTTAATCTGTGATTGTATGAGTGATACACATATTATTTGGTATCTCTTTCTGACTTGTATAGATTGCAATTATGTCGCCCGCTCACTCGCGAGTCAAAAAACTCAGTGTGTCTCAGTCCTCCTCTCTCGCTCGCTCACTGCTCAGTCGCCTCGCGAGCGACGCGACGCGTGGAATGAACCAGAGCAAAGTAATGTTTCAGATCCAAATGATGCGTTTGAAACGTTGTTACTGAACCAATCTTTTGAATTACCTCAATGATCCGGATCAGTGAGTCGGTTCCATAAAGAGTTACACACGCCTACCAGTCTGCGTTCAGCGCTCGGTGTGGCAATACGCCATATTCGGGTTCGCGACATGTCAATCGTCATCCTGAGGATGCCTCGTTGAGAGGTGAAACACGTGTCGATTTCTCTAAGGAGTTTTTTATGGCTCTTTAGAAATAGCTAAGCGGTAAAGGTTTAAATATATCCACGTCTATTGTATTTTTTTTTGCTAAGTACATAACTTACTTATCGTCTATGGAGTAACCTTGCTTGACTGACTAAATCACAAGGGATTTTGGCTGTGCGCGACTGCTAGTCACCGCCTGAGGTATGTGAGCAGTGAAACGGGGGAGAGCGCCATTGACAAAATTGGCAGACTGAGTTAGCTTGGTCTTTGTCTACCTCCCCAGTCTCATTGCTCACATACCTCAGGCGATGACTAGCAGTCGCACGCGGACTATAATAAAATATCCCCTTTTTCTAAACCACAAAATTGAAAGACCAGTTGCGAAATAGAAAATATCTCAAGCAAAAATCGCTATCACTATTAAATTCAGGCCTAATTAAAGGGCCATTTGATCGTTTGGCGAAGCTTCAGTCGTTATACAAATATTGATAAGCTCGGTAAAATAATTATTATCGTGTTAATTCAGTTTTCCTTAGGTTTCGCCTTAGCCGCGTCGCCGAAGAGCATGAGACACATGGTCGCGTGGAGGCATGCCTTGGCCGGGAGGAACTTCTCGTCAAAGGTTAGAGAGTATCGGTACATCCATACAGCTGGTTCGTATTCAGACTGGAAATAATGAATTATTTTTTAAATATTAACTAATGGCCTTAAAAAAGGTTATACAACTGTTTTGGTAACTAAGTTTTTTCTAAATTAATGTGTGGCTTGTGGAAAATATTTTTGAATAAAAATTCAGCTTTACTTGCAGAAAATTTCGTCCCCGTTTCTGTCCCCGGCGAATAAAATGGTAATGTGCTACTACGATAGTTTTAAGGTTATTAAATAAAATAAATAAAAAATAAAATAAAAATACTTTATTTCAGACCTTGATCCATATGATGTTAGTAATACACACTACTTATAAGCTATGTTAGTAACAAACGAAAAACAACATTTAATTTATATATCTGCTGCACTCACCAGACGCACCGGGTATATATATGTACATGTACACGTACCCAATGCGCCATAATGGTGCAGCACGGCTTATCACTAACGACCTTCAGAATGTCATTGCCGCTCCCACGCACTCTGCGCATCATAGAAGCAGTCTTCTTACGTAAAATGGTACTGAAACCGTCAGTACGTGCTTCCGCGAACATTCCTGACGCGCTACAGTAACGTGGGACCCCCACAACATCCTGAAAGTATTATTATACTGAACTCTGAGGGCGTTGTATGCCCTCTGCGTATATCGAACCCACAGAGTGCACGTGTACAATGATTGACAGAAAGCCTTGAAAAGAGTTATTTTGACTTCTGGTGTACAACGTGCGAACCTGTGGGCCAACATATTGCATCGGACAGCCAACGCCCTCCGTTCTCTTTCCATATCAGCATCATCTTTTAAGTCTCTAGCACTCTTTCAAGGGCCACACCCCTTAACATAACCGATATTTAGAGCTTATTCGATATTTAGAGGTCCGATTACACTCTGTCAATTTTTTTCATTCATTTTCTACAGTTATTTCAGAAGCTACGATATTTTAAGTTGTATTGTAATTAATGTAAAAAAAAACGCTTTTTTTGGTATTTGAACAATTCCGCTATGTATATTCACAAAAAACAGTTTTTTATTTTTCCTGTAAAATTTAGTTTTTACGATTACGATTTTATTTGCCGGGGACAGCGATTTATCTATAGATATTCTAAAGCCATATTTCACACATAACCCAAAAAAATATCAGATTTATTTATGAAACCATTACGCTGATTACAGGAGACGGATGACAACCAGACATGGACAAAGGTGGTCTGCTAAGAGCTGATGCTGGAAAGTTACGTTCAAGAATAAGCTTTGGACATCATCATCTACATAAATATAATGTAAGTCCTATATATATTGTAATCATCGTAAATGCATAATTATATGGTGAGATTACCATAAGTGCAGGATTTATGGTCACGTGGGATGGGTGACCTCTGTTATCCTATGTTGGGATCCACATAGACCATGTACATTTTATAATTAATAGCATATTAACTTACCAAGTATGTATGAGACACTGCCACTAGGAAGGATTCTATTCGACTCTTCGGTTTTGTGTAGAACGAGAGGTAAGCGATTTCTTTAGCGTCTTTGATCTTGTTTTGTCTGTAAATAAAGTTTTAGAATTATTATGTTAAACCATACTGTTTCTTAATCAGCTAGGTAAAAGCAAATTATCATTTTTTCGTGTCAGTAGTACTAAAAGTGAGTGAATATAACGACAATTTTTTTTTCTTCTTGTTCAAAGTATCAGTACCCTAATTGTGTTATCGTCAGCCTATAAATGTTCCCACTGGTGGGACACACGCCTCCTCTCTGTGAGAGGGAGTGGGCCGTAATCCACCACGCGGGCCCAGTGCGGGTTGGTAGATTTCACATGTCTTCGAATTTACGATTCTAGGATATGCCGGTTTCCTAATTGCGTAATGCAACACAATTACAATTTATTTCGATTTGAAACAGATTGCTAATCCATTGCTTCATAAGTTGGAAAAAAAAATCTGCTCAACAACGTAAATAACGCAATGAATGTTGTTGATCTGTCAAAATGAAACAAATTAGGCAAAATTGTTTACGGAAATAAATTACACAATTAGGGTACAGGTCTTGTTTATATGATCATAATCAAAGCACGATTAATATACTATCGTCCACGATCATTTTAATATTATTTGTTTTCTAATGGTTTCTTTTGTGAGTTATTGCCAGTAACAAAACTTTTCTTTACATTACAGAATTCCAACATACATATGCAACAACGCAGTAAGCGCGCGAGCGGCGTGCGGCGCGTGCCCGGGCGGCGCGCGCGCGTGCGACGCGGACAGGCAGCGCGCCGCGCACGCGCCGCGCCCGCCTGCGCCGCACCACCAGCCCGCCACCGCGGCGCCGGCCCAGCATTCTGGGTGCTGGACAACACAATGACATTCAACGTGAACAGCTAAATTCATCAATGCCAATCTTGCTCAATAAAAAAAAAACAACCGACCTCCAAAAAAAAATACTACAAAGTGAAAAATAACTTTAATTTCGGAAGTCGGTGTCTTGGGTTTTGTTTATGTGTTTAAGGTTCACTTTCTTTGCGGTAATGGAACGGTGTTTTTGGATAAATTAATAAACGTCTTTACTGAATGATGATTTATTTGCGACTGTTTCTACATCTCACTACATGCATTAATATAGGAACTGGACATACCGCCCACCAAAACATTAGTTTTTAATCAATACATACATATTTGTATACTAACACATGTCATGCAAATCGAACAATGGACTGTAAATATTTTTAACTTTATTTAAACTTTAATTTTTATTTTATTTTATTTTAACCTTTCACTTCAATAATACTTCACCAATCATTAATTAAACCGCCCACCATAGCTCACTGATTTATTGGTTCTTTGGGAAGCGGTATCAATTTATATAGGGGCCTTTTTAACTCCTTGTTCCCCATCGTCTGGACTGTTACCACTCTTACGAGATTGTCCTTTCCAGGATGCATTTGTTTCACTCGTCCTAGTAACCATTTCGTAGGGGGCAGATTATCTTCCTTAATAATAACAACATCTCCAATAGCAGGCTCTGGAACCTTCACCTGCCATTTGTATCGTTGTTGGAGTGTGTTAAGATACTCTGTACGCCATCTATGCCAGAAATCTTGAGTCATTTTCTGAATAATTTGCCACCTAGTTAAAAGACTGACCGGCTGGTACTCGTAGCATGTATCAGGAACCGAAATCAAGGGCTCGCCAACTAAAAAATGCCCTGGCGTAAGCGGCATCATAGTATTGTCCATTCCATAAAGGGGGCGAGAATTGAGACACGCCTCGATTTGTGCTAAGAGCGTAGATATCTCCTCGTAGGTCAGTTTCGTGTCCTTATTTATCCTGTAGAGGTGTCTTTTTGCAGACTGAACTCCAGCCTCCCACAGGCCTCCACACGTAGGCATCCTTGGTGGTATGAAGTGCCATATTGTGCTATCGTTAGCTAGAAGTTCAGCCGCTTCCTTCGCAATATTATTCTTTCCCTTCTGGAACATTTCCTTCAATTCTTTGGCAGCGCCGACAAAATTGGTGCCATTGTCGCTCCATAAGTTCGAACAGTGGCCTCGGCGCGCCACAAACCTCCGAAATGCGGCTATAAAAGCTTGTGTTGTTAGGTCTGTGACGGCTTCTAGATGGATCGCGCGAGTTGCCATGCATATAAACAAACATATATAGCCCTTTGTTGCATGGTGTCCGCGGCCTTTCGATGTCCTTATGAATACCGGTCCAGCGTAATCAACGCCACTATTCATAAATGGCCGATGCTGATTGACTCTAACGGCAGGCAACTGACCCATGAACTGGGTTTTTACCTTCGCTTTATCCAAGATACAGGTCTTACAGTTGTGAATACATTTCCTTATGACGGACTTCAAACCTATCACCCAGTATCTTGTTCTCACAAAAGCCATCATCGCTTGTATCCCACCATGTAGTGTTCTAAGATGAGCTTCTTGAACTAATAACTTAGTTATATGCTGATTACCTGGTATTACAATCGGGTGTTTTGTAATTTCAGCTATGGAGGCATTTTCTAACCTTCCTCCCACTCTTATTATCCCATTTTTATCTAAAAAAGGGGCGAGTGTGATAAGAGAACTTCTTTTCTTCACGCTTCCATCTTTCTGTAAATCTTCAATATCCTTCTGATAAACTAAGTCTTGATAATACTTTATGCATAACTCTAATACTTTGTCTAGCTCATTAACTGTTAAATATATTTCCTTTGTTTGCTTTTCTCTTTTTGTCAATCTTCTGCAGTAAGCTAATATTCTTTTCATTCTTGAAATTGAAGAATAATGTTCCCAAATTGGTTTGGCTTCTAAATTTGTGTGAAATGATGAACCCTTCAATTCTAATTCAGTCTGAGGAATTTCATAAGTTTGTAGATCAAGATTTTTATGTTTTAACCATACAGGTCCAGTCCACCATAAGTCTAAACAAGCCAGGTCGCTTGCTTTAACGCCTCTTGTAGCGATATCGGCTGGGTTATCGGTAGACTGAACATGTCTCCATCGGTCATTGTCTAGTATCCGTGTTATGTCTACCACTCGGTTCGCAACAAATGTACGCCAACGACTTGGTTGAGATTGCAGCCATGACATCACAACCATTGAATCAGTCCACGCAAAGATTTTGTTTTTAGGTATTTTCAACAGGTCTACCAGATCATTGATTAAGTCTGTCAGTAATGCTGCGGCGCATAATTCCAATTTAGGAATTGAAATTTGCTTCAACGGTGCAACCTTGGTTCGAGATGCGATAATTGTGATATGTACTGTGTCTTCTTCGATAATCTTCAGGTAAGTAACCGCAGCATATGCGTGCGTAGATGCATCTGCAAAACCATGCAATTCAATGTTTGTATAGTTGATTGGTGTAGTTTTCAACCAGCGTGGTATTGTAATGTCTTGCAGGTGCATCAATTCTTCTCTATATCTCAACCATTCATCTATTAACTCTGATGGCAGCTCGTCATCCCATCCCATATTGCATAGCCACAGTTTTTGTATCAAAACCTTAGCGTTGATAATCACCGGTGACAGCCATCCAAATGGGTCAAACAGCCTTGCTACATCAGACAGAATAGATCTCTTCGTTACGGGACATCGAACTTCAGGTAAGTTAATTGTGAATTTAAATGTATCATCCTTCCTATCCCATGTCAATCCCAGAATTTTTATAACTTTATCTAGCTTTATCTCTATTCCATCCTTCGTACTGTTTGAACCATCTCCCTCTTGCAAATACTTTAATACTTCTTCCGAATTACTAGACCACTTTTGCATTTTAAAATTTCCTTTACTTAGTATCAGCTTTATTTCCTCACACATTTTCTTTGTTTTTTCCTCAGTTTCACTTCCCGACATCAAATCATCCATATAAAATGAATCTTTAATTACAGGTGCTGTATTAGGATACTCAAGTGCTTCATCATCGGCGAGTTGTTGTAACGTTCGTACAGCTAAATAGGGTGCTGCAGCTGTACCAAAGGTTACAGTCATCAAGTTGAAGCTTTCTAGTTTTTCTTCAGGGTTATCTCGCCAGATTATGCGTTGTAAATTCGTATGCTCTGGTGTCATACTAATCATTCTATACATCTTAATTATGTCTCCTACTACACATATTCTATGTGTTCGCCATGTGATAATTAAGCTTCGTAAATCGGGTTGCAATACAGGTCCAATCATCATGGTGTCGTTTAAAGAATGACCGTTAGAACCCTTTGCAGACGCGTCGTAAACTACTCGAACCTTCGTTGTATCCTTGTCTTCGCGTATTACAGCGTGGTGAGGAAGATAGACTGATTTGTTATCATCGTTTGGGTCAGATTTTTTCAAATGACCCATTTCCATGTATTCATGAACTACTTTAGAATAATCTGACTTTAAACTTTGATTATTTTGTAATTTCTTCTCCAATTGTTTGAATCTATAAACAGCTTGTTGTTTCGTATCTCCACATAATTTCAGTGTGTCTTCTATTCCTTGTCGCAAAGGTAAGTGCACTGTGTATTTTCCGTTCACTCTTTTAGTTGTACTTTTGTAAATCTCTTCACACATCTCTTCTTCTTTTGTAAGTAGTTTTCTCTTCTTGTATAAACCTGTTTCGATTTCCCAGAATTTTCTTAATAAATCATTGTCTTCTGATACCATACTTGTCACATGTAGTGTTGTTATTTTGTGTTTGTCGCTAATTGATTTGTCTTCTCTTTGACCGGAAAGTATCCACCCCAAACGTGTTTTCTGAGCCACTATGCCATCAGAACATCTTACTAAACCAACTTCAATAATTTTAGAAAAGATGTCTGCACCGAGTAATATATCAATTTTGCCCGGTGTGTTATATGTAGGGTCAGCCAATAGTAATTTTTGGAGTTCTGGCCAGTTCATCGTAATGTGTTTTGAAGGTAATCTAGCAGATAGTGATTTCAAAACATAAGCCTTCACTTGAATAGCTTCCTTTCTATTATATTGCGATGTAACTGACAGGTCAACTACATGTTTTATAGGAACCAGGTTTCCTTCTCCCACCCCTGAGACTACACCGTTGATGCTTGTCCTCTTCAATCTCAAGAGTTCGACTACTCTTGAAGACACAAATGAAGCCTCTGAGCCTTGGTCAATCAATGCACGGAATACATGTGTTTCGCCGTCACTTGATGTAACATGTACTTGTGCTGTTGCCAATAACACTTGACGACCAGGTTGTTTTTTAGAGAAATGAGCGCTTGTAACCTTCTGTTCTGGTTGTTCTTCTTGTTTGTTACTCTCTTGTGTATCACTCTCTTGTGTTGTTTCTTTTGCTTCATGTAAAAGAGAATGATGTTTTCTTCCGCAAACTCGGCATTTCCTCTTTTGTTTACATTTGTAGACTATGTGATTCGGTACTAGGCAGTTGAAGCAGAGATTTTTGTTCTTCACAAATTCACGTCGTTGTTGCACATTTTGTTTTGCAAATTCTTTACAACTAAAGATGTAATGGTCACCCTTGCAATATACGCAAGAAGGTGATGAACCTTTATCGTTCTCAGTATCCTTTGTTACGACATGATACGCTTTGTGACCTTGTGTCTTCTCTTTTGTAACTGTAGTAGTGATGGGAGCGATTAGCTCGAGCGTACGAAACTTAGACTCGAGGAACTTTTTCAACTCCTCCCACTTTGACAACTCATCGCTATTCTCCTTATAAGCTTCCTCTTCCCAACACTTTAACGTGTCTGAATCCAATTTCTGCGCCACTAGAAATACTAGGATAGGATCCCAAGTGGCGGTGTTTATGTTCATGTTATTCAGACTGTTGATACATTCTACAGTATTATCGAGCAAAGCTTTAATTTGTGTAGCTGATGGGTTGCTTATCTTTTTATGACAGCAAAACTTCTTTAAAACTGACGACACAATCATCTTTTTACTACCGAAACGTCCTTGAAGTAGTTCCCATGCTGTTGCATAATTACTTTCCGTAATTTGAATATGTCGTAATAACATCTCTGCCTCTCCGCCAACACTGGTTTTTAAATAATGCAACTTACGCACATCGCTAATGGAAGTGTTATGGACGAGTGCTGTAAATATATCTTTATACGTAGGCCATTCTTCATATCTGCCCGAAAAGGTAGGTAACTGTATTCTCGGTAGCTTAGCAAACGGTAGCTGGCCATCGTGTGATGAAGTGGACATATTGGACGCTTCTAATAATCTCTGTTGTGACTCCAAGTTTGTTAGAAGATCGGTTAAATCCGCTTGTAAACAGAGATACATTTCTTCGTACTTATAATATTCTTCGTTAAGAAAGTAAGGCAACACGCCCCGCTGTTCTCGTGGTGTACACTTCGTAAGGCTGCTATGCGTTTGTTTGAACGAATCCCAATATTCCTCAATGGTTTTTATTCTCGCTTTAACATAACCTGCTGTTAAACGCTGTTTCGGACACTTCTTTATGTTAACTTGCGCTTTCTGTATCATACTAGCCACATCTTCCAACGTAGATAAATGTTTAGACTGTTCTGGAGTTGGTGACGACATTTTGCAGAATTAAAATAAGTAGTCTACGTAGTATTATTCGCACAAACACGTTCAATATAGTTGGAATGTCTTAACCACTTTTTATGAATAAGTTTTTATAATAGTCTTCACAAACACTAATTACTTGTAAACAACTTCAATCCTTATCTAAGGAATGCGGTCCCCTATTGTATTCGCGCACCGAGTCCGCAAGCCGTTCCATTCACTAATTAATCCGGTTCGATTTCGACCATATGTTTATGTGTTTAAGGTTCACTTTCTTTGCGGTAATGGAACGGTGTTTTTGGATAAATTAATAAACGTCTTTACTGAATGATGATTTATTTGCGACTGTTTCTACATCTCACTACATGCATTAATATAGGAACTGGACAGGTTTTGTATTTTCGTTTTTTGCCACCGACTTCCGAAATTAAAGTTATTTTTCACTTTGTAGTGTTTTTTTTTGGAGGTCGGTTGTTTTTTTTTTGTAAAAAGTTTTTATTTTTCACTTTTTAATTGTGGTACCTACCCCACACACATTCGAATACCACTACCTGCTACCAGTGACAGAAACTTATCATATCATCTACATACTAAGTGGGAAAAAAAACGTATTTTGTAGCTAACTCAAAAACTATCCAAGCAAAGTTAATAAAATTTATATGGGAGCAATTCCAGAGCACACCCTTTCAAACAAAAAAAGAATTTTCAACATCGGTTCACAATTGACGGAGAAATCGGTGGACATACATTAAAAAAAAAAAAACAAACATACGCGACGAACATATAACCTCCTCCTTTTTGGAAGTCGGTTAAAAATCAGTGGTAACAACTATAGATAGTGCCATCCACAAAGACGCGCCCCACTCCGCTCCACCACGTACTGAAGTACAGCTTACAGTACAGTAATCGCGGAGTGGGGCGCGTCTGCGTGGATAGCACCATCTGTATCTGATGTGTAGTTGACTGAACAGGTACACAGTCAGCACGCTCAGCATGACCACAATAGAAACGGGTGTTGTCGACGCAAGAATAGACAAACTGTCACAATCTGTCATTTTGTCTATTCTTCCGTCGACAAAGCCCGTAGAAAACCCGTTTCTATGGTTGTCATGCTGCGCCTGCAGGGTGTACCTAATGTGACGGTTCAAGGAGAACCCTGGGCTGACAAAATATTCGTTATAATAAATAACAGAAAGTGGTATATTTCACGATTTCACGTGCTGTAAATTTAAAATAGGAAAAGATTGTATTATTATTGTTGTATTGTATTTTTAAGTTTAATTTATTTTAGTGCCCTTTTTTGAAATTCGTTTACGTATTGACAATGTAAATATTGCTAAAATGCATTTAAGTTAAATCACTGTTCATCGATTATTTTGCAAACAGCAATACAACATGTGCGAAAAATATTATTTGTGTAAACTGCGAAATAATTATAAACTACAAAAATACGCATTTTTATTTAAAACTCCCAAACTTACCAACTCCACATATCTAGCAATTTTAGCTCCCAGCGCAACGTAATCGTAGAAGTTGAACACCTCCGCAAACTGATGCATCAGACTGAGCACGGGCTCCCAACCTTCGGTGTCAACCTTACTGAACCGCTCTAGAAAGAAATCCTTCGATGGCTCGACGTTTAAACGACAGTCTGGAACCTTCTTTTGATTTGTTGGTGTCATTGAGATGATTTCGGATGGTAACCTGGGAATAAACAATTCATTGAAGTTTACAGCATAAAGGAGTCTAGCCACTACACTGTATCATATAGATAGTTGGCCTGTTCTGCCCAAACAACAACTCAGGCCGCGAAGTCACCGGCTAGTAGCCGGTACCATCAGCACGCACGGTGTCGCGAGTTAACTCGCCCCTCGTTCGGGCCCTTACTATGCTCAATGCTCTTCTGACATCAACACCGGAATTTGACTTGTTTGCTGGGAGATGGATCAATGTGTGTCGTGAATGTTTAAGTTTCTGTGAGAGGATGGATGAAAGATATTTTTTTATAATTTTTTCTTCCTCTTGATTGCAGTTTGTTTATTATATGAGTGTTATTTTGTTTGTTAATTTTGTTATTTCTCGTGTTTCATGTTTTTTTTTTGTAATTTACATAACCTACTTACGTAGGTATGTGTGTAATTTTTAGTTTGTATATTGTTCTTTAGAACGCCTTGGAAGTATATTCTGTTATGTTGTGCATGAAAACTTAAATAAATAAATAAAATAGTGTAATCCACGAAGACGCGCCCCACTCCGCTCCGCTCCGTACTAAAGTACAGCTTACAGTACAGTAATCGTAGAGTGGGGCGCGTCTTCGTGGATTGCACTATCTGTACCATGACCGTGCTAGGAATATGTCAGGCAAAAAAATGTTCTTTGTATTAAAAAATATGAGACTATACCTACTAGACCGTTCCGTCACCGACCAACACCGTTGCGTACCATACACGGTGCGTCAACAATTTTCAGCGAGAATATTTATAGCTAGCGGTTATGATACGCTGTTGATATGTTACGGGTATAGTAGTCCGAGTCATTTTTATTTCCGTGCCTGATACGTTCATAGCACGGTCATGGTATGGTACGGTGTAGTGGGCAGAATCCTTTACATATTGAGTGGTGAATATTACAGCAATTTCAAAAATCTAAAGCCCTATACCACAAAACTTTACAATTCTACAAAATCCTTAAATTGTAGAAGAAATTGCGTAACACAGAAATTACAAATGTAGTATGAGTGTATGAGTTACAATTTACAATTCTTTCGTATTTTTAAACCCGTAACACAAAGTATGAGAGTTATGTATAAATTGTACACTTGTCACTACAATTTACATATTTGTAAGGTTTTTCCGTTACAATTGTGTGGCTTAGAGTTGTGTGGTACACGGACTTGTAAAAATTACATATTTATAACTTGTAATTGTAAAGTTTTGTGCTGTAGGGCCCTGGTTTCTGAATGAACACAAAAGTTTGCTAATTTATTTTCAAACGCCTGTCAACTGCTGTGGTTGACTGAGTTATCATCAGCCATTCAGATCACTTTACATTAGTTTAATCTTGACACATCGATGATTTGCATTCCAGAAGTCGGTTCCTACAGAAACAAACAGACATAGTATTTTTATCTCACGAAGCAACGCGCGCTTTACTTGTGGGAACCAAGTGTACAAACACGCTCTGAATGTGTGCATGAAGACGAGCAGCATCAGCACATAACACACACACACACGCTTCCGACGTCGCCATTGTCTCGGACTGTATCCAGAGCTCCTGCGCTTACACACACATACACAGCGTGTTTGTTACACTTGGTAACCACAAGTAAAGTGCGCGTTGCTTCATGAGATAGAAATACTACTATACTTGTCTAACAGCCGGGTGTGACAAGTGAGGTATGTCTGTTTGTTTTTTTTTTAGTTTTACTGCTAAACTGCCCTAAAAATTGGAGATTAATATCTAATGCTAGATGAAAACTACATTATATGATTGAAAATACTTACTTTAAATCTGCATCAGAAAGCAACTCTCTGAAACTGATGATGTGCAGCCAATACCCTAGTTCTAAATGTTGATAAGTGCAATCCTCTTCTGTTAACGCCAAGTCTTCGGGCTGAATACCTTGACAGCAAATATATTAAAAACACTATAAGTAAATCAGATTCGCGATAGAGAGTCGTATTGCTTACCCTATAAGTTGAATACTGATTTAGAATTCCCATGAATAAATAAACAAAAATTACTTTCACATCCCCTTTCCCCGCAGCCCTTCAACTCTTTGCCAACTGTCTTCATCATAGCTTCAAAGTTTTTCAAATGTGCTGCCTTATCAGTCCGATCCTTCGGCATTTCCTTAGTAAACCGGTCGAAAACTCCGTCATTCATGTCTTCAACCGCCGCACCCTGGATATTATCGTCTTTTAGTTCAAGCATTCTGACTAAAGTGCTGGTTTCTGCGACAATTTGGAAGGAATATGTTATGTACGGTAGAGGCGAATGTTAGTTGAAAGGCGAGTGGTGGTGTAGTGTTCTCACGAGGCGAGTAAGTCGGTCAGAAATTAGTTGCTCAAGTAAAATTGAAAGAGTCATGCGAACAAAGGTGGTCGATTTTTCAATAAAGCATATTCTCATGATTCGATTCCTAGGAACTAATTTTAGCAGACCCGATTTGAATAGCCTCGTGAGAACGCCACTTCAATTATTACATTATACATTTAGACAACTGAGGTAAGAGAAACACAGACTGGTTTTAGTATTTGTTAGTGAAAACTTTTATTGAGTTCGACAGTAATTTAGCATTGAAACAGTCGATAGATACAACAGATCCCACATTTACGAAAATAGTATAATAAATATTTATTTATAACTTACTTACCACGTTCGTGGGAGCTATAGCACTGTATATTAGTGAGATGGCAGTTCGTGCCGTCCTTCTCGCACACCATACTCATTCCTGGCTCCACCTGCGTGCATATATCTCCTTCACCGAATTCTGAAAATGTTATTCTATTATTTATACTCATTTCTATGAATTAACCTTTCGTTAACGAACGTGGATCCACGCGAGACATAATGGTTTTTTAATTGTTTCTGTAATTACGGCATTCGGGAGGTTAAAGAAGAAGGATAATATAAATAGCCCAGATAAAATCGACACAAAAAAGCAAACATCACAAACGCGCATGTAGCTACAATTTTTTTATATGTTTTAGTCCCCTGAGAGTAGTTTATGCCCAAGTACACAATATTATTTTACACTTTGTTTTTTGTTTCCTTTTTTATTTTTTACTTGTGTTATAATTAAGTTATGTTATGTGTTTTTTTATCTGTGCTAAATAAATATATATTCTTTCTTTTTTTTCTTTGTTTCTTTCTTTCAAGTTTGCAACCCTGAAAATGTAAAACGGGTCCTTATGGTATATTTTCCAAAAAAAACTAAAACAAGTGCCAGAATTTCGCAGTTTTTCGAGCACCGTGGGAGTAGCACAAGGTTTTGAGGGTTACAAACTTAGAATAATAACTAAGTTGCAAACTTGGGAATGAACTACTCTCAGGGGACCTAATAACATTATAAAAGAATTGTAGTTACATGCGCGTTTGCGATGTTTGTTATTGTTATTGACTGGGCTAAAATAAAAGTACAAAATAGTGATTAAGTAGTAGTTTCAGAAGGCACAAAATCGACTGAAAATTGTGCACCCTTTATTGTATAGAGTTTAGGATGCAATCAAAAAGGCTTTACGAGCGACGCCAGCATCTTTTTCCCATGCCATAGGAATATTCTTTCACGCTACGCCTCGAGAAAATATGAAAAGAGAATATCAAGTGCAGTTTAAGCTGCGTCCAGATATGTTCTTTTATCCGTACCGTATCGCCGTTGCGTACCAGCGTCGCGATCCAAGAACGCTTGTTTGGACGTCCGTTCGGTTCGGTACGGTGGTACGGCGTCTCGATACGGATACAGGTACGCTCCGATCCATCGCGAGTCGGTTTTTTCGCCCCGTTCAAAGGCGATACGATACGGCGTCCAGAGTTTTTGGATCGCGAAGCTGATATGAAACGGAGGTACGGTACGGACAAAAGAAAATATCTGAACGCAGCTTCACGTCGACAAACAAGTCTTGTTGCTTGACAACAACGAGGAAGCTTGTGTCCAGCAGTGGACTCCAAAGAAATCAGTGTCAAGTAAGTGTCCTGCCCAGCTCTGGGACGCAAAAGTTAGACTATTATCTATATCTTTTACATATTAAAAATTAAAGTGACTTTACATGTCTGTCTGTGAGACGTTGTTCTTCTAAAGTACGCAATTTTTATGCAACTATCACCATAATTTAGAGAATTTATTCCGGAAGGTATATTAGTTGTATTAGTAGTATTATGTGTACAATACATAAATATTAAACTTACAGTATTTCTATTTTTTTAATGTCCCTCGGGAATCATCGCATTTCCGAATACAAACGAATGCTAATTGCCATGTCCATCAATTATTAGATTTATCGTGTATGAACTAAGTACTTTATTGTTGTTTTGTTTTGATTTCCGTATGAACAATATAGAGCTGTAAAGCTATTTTCCTATCTGTCGTGCCTGCGACTTTAGTAGCTTTCCTCCCATTTTTTAAATAAATTACATTAAGTTAAAAGAGTATTAACAACTCTATATATTTCCAAGTCGGTTGAGCGCGTCCGATCTGCACCAAGTGCAAAGAGCAACTGATAGAAATCCGACGACTGACGAAACACGAAGTTTGCCGAGGGACATTAAGTAAATAGAAATTCGGTACATATGATAATCTCGATGTTAGGTCAAGTCGTAAAAACCGAATACAAAAGATGAAAAGGATCTTAGAACATACTTACCTAAATCCTGTAACACATTAACCTGTCTGAACAGACAGGACCATCCATACAGCAAGGACCTGGCCAATCCGCCCATGAACCCTGGGTCCACTCGGATCACTTGCTTGAGGTGAAACATGTGTGTGTTGCGATGCTTCTTTATCATGTTTAACTCTGCTAGGATGAAGTTTGTTGATGGCTGAGCAAAGAAGAAAAACAAGTGTTGTAGTGTTAAAAGCGAATTTCGAATTATTCAAGTTTGGTCAATGTAATCATCATCATAATTTCAGCCGAAAGACATCCACTGCTGGACATAGGCCTCCCCCAAGCACCGCCACTTCGACCGATTCTGTGCTTCCCGCATCCAGCAGATTCCTGTGGCCTTCACAAAGTCATCGGTCCATCTTGTGGGAGGCCTTCCAACACTACGTCTTCCGGTACGCAGTCGCCACTCCAGAACCTTTCGGCCCCATCGGCCATCTGTTCTGCGAGCAATGTGCCCAATTCTTCGGGCTAAGTCGGTTACCTTGGTTCTCCTGCGGATCTCTTCATTTCTGATTCGATCACGTAGGGAAACTCCAAGCATAGCCCTCTCCATTGCCCTTTGGGTGACTTTTAGCCTTCTGATAAGGCCCATTGTGAGCGACCCCGTTTCAGTGCCCTAAGTCATAACTGGCAACACGCACTGGTCAAAGACCTTCGGTTGATGTAATGCTCAGCAGTAATAAGCCAATTCGCAAACCCTAATAAAATCTTAAGTAAACGAGCGAAGCCGCGGGAAAAAGCTAGTATAAGTAGATCTCAAATTAGCAGTTGTGATTGATGGATGTTGTGTTGGAAGGCCTCCCACAAGATGGACCGATGACCTTGTGAAGGCCGCAGGAATCCGCTGGATGCGGAAAGCACAGAATCGGTCGAAGTGGCGGTGCTTGGGGGAGGCCTATGTCCAGCAGTGGACGTCTTTCGGCTGAAATGATGATGATGATGAAGTAGATCTCAAATTAGCAGGTGTGATTGATGGACCAACAAAACAAGGACGGATCATAACTTTGACACGATAAATCTAAAACCATGAGTAAGATCGATTCGATGCAAATCAGAGTATGTGACACAGCATTAGAAAAATACTGTTTAACAAATAATAAAGAAATCAATAATATTTTATGATTATTGAGCAGCCCTATCTATACATATTATAAAACAAAGTCGCTTTTCGCGTTTGTCTGTATGTCCGCGTTGTTCTTCTAAACCACGCATCAGATTTTGAAGTGGTTTTCAACATAATTTAGAGAATGAATTCTGGAAGGTTTATATGTATAATACATTAATATTAAACATATAGATAATTAAGAAAACAAACACAACATCATGAGAAAACATCGTGAGGAAACCGAAATGCCTGGGAGATATTTCTCGACGGTATGTGAAGCCAAGTCAGAGGCCCATCATGGGTGGCTTTAAAACTCTGATACCAGGTTAGTCACTAACCACACGAAAAGAAAATAAAGAAATCTCGATGTTTTGTCAAGTCGTAAAAACCTTGCGAGGCAGAGGCGGGTCGCTATAGTGTGGCCATTAGTGCTGTGCACTCCCTGAGGTATGCGCGGCGAGGTGGGAGGCGAAGAAAAAAGTGCATGAGTTCACATGAGATCGATACATGTCGGACAGATCTTACGATATCAGTTTGCATTTCTAAGGCAACACTTGTGGCGGGACGATGGTCGGAGGCTATCTATCTGTAATATATTATACTTACTTAGTTGATTAAAATGTAACCCAAATATACTCATATTTTATTAAAAATATGCAGGTGATAGATAAGAACTAAACTTATAATTTAAAGCAGGATTTGTTTTATTGAACATTTTTTATATTTACAAACAATTATATATTCTAACGAAAGTTATTCTGACATAGATTCTGTTTCAACTTCATCTTCGATATTTATCTCATGTGCGTCTGACATAGACAGTCCGATATAGATAACACTACCTGCCGCCACGAGCGTTGACGGCGCACTGACAGAGCGCAGCCGATTCTCCCCCCGTCTCGCCGCGCGCATACCTCAGGGAGTGTACAGCACTAATGGCCACACTATAGTTTTATATATAGAAGGGGACCTATTCAGGCCATTAACTAAACAGTCTAGCTAACAAAAAAGAAGAACAATTATCATGTAATTAAAACATACCTCATAAAGACTCATTTTGAAAGCCTCCTCAGCCGCTGCAAGGGCCTCATCAAAGTACCCCATCTCCAAATATAACGAAGCTAATGAAACCAGCACGATGTCCTTGAACCGTCCTTCTACCGTCCGACTGGCGGTCAGGATACAATGTAAGGCGTTCACGTTGTTGCCGCGAACGCGCCAGTAGAGGGACGATAGCGTGTATAGCAGCCATTTTGGGGCAAGTTTCTGAAAATTGAGGAAAAAATATAATTAAAATACTCATGAATACTTTTGACATTAGGACTTGGCTTGCGAATTTCGCTTTGTGATCAATCAATTAATAGTCTTTATTTGAAAACATATGTTACAACAGATGTGCAAGATGTAACAGTTGTCAGTTTCTCTATGTTTTACCATGACGTACAAATATACATTTATGGGAAGCTTTTGCCAATTAAGTAAATTAATTTACAATAATTCAGTACAATCAATGTTATTTAAAAAAAAATGTAATTTAATAAAAATGCAATAGCTAATGTCAGGTAATGAAAATATTTAAGGGGGCTGCGCTAAAGTAGCCCGCGAAATTCAAATTTTCTTTAGTTTTTTGCATTTTGCAGGTCAGTGTCAGGTTTTATGTTGATTAAAATATGATTCGCGACCGTAACAAATACGGCTTTTCATAATTATAATCATTACAATCAGCAATACAACTCCAATAAAACCGGACACGAACCTACAAAATGCAAAAAATTAAAGAAAATTTTAATTTCGCGGGCTACCTTAGCGCATCGCCCTTACGAAATGCAATAATTTCAATAATAAATCATTATAATGTCAACAAGTTAGTGATAAGTAAAATGTTTAAAATTGACAGTGGTGCCGATTCCCTTGTTCACAAACTAAACTAAATTTAAGTTCAGTGCATCTTTTTCTTTCTATTTCATTAAGAAAAGGACAGAGGATAAATTTTAGTTTAGTCCTGTCAAATTAATCAGCACCTGTCACTCTCCATACAAGTTTAGACGTGATTAAAAACTTGCCGACTAAAATTACGTCAATTTACGTCAAGCGCGGATTAATTTGACAGGACTAAACTAAAATTTATCTTCTGTCCTTTTCTCAATGAAATAGAAAGAAAAAGATGCACTGAACTTAAATTTAGTTTAGTTTGTGAACAAGGGAATCGGCACCATTGTCCACAGATGATCTTTGTGAGATAGTCATAACGCGTTATAACTTTTTTTACAAGTGCCATTACACGAATATCCTTTCGTTTATGATCTATGTAAGCTACAACACGTTGTAGCCGCTTTTTACGCTCAAAGAGCGTTTTCTTTCTTTGAGCAACACAAGAAAACGTCCGGGACTAAAGTAGCCAAAGGCAAGACATATGGCTATCCTAAAAATTTTGCCATATAATCCCAATCACTATCATATTAGGTCCGGACTCCACCAAAGCGGAGATGTGCGGAGATTTCTGAAGCGGAGACGAGAAGGGATTTTTTTCACCTAATGTATCCACCGAAGCTGTGCGGAGATGTGTGCTGGCTAGAGCTGAGATGTGTGCTGGCCAGAGCGGAGATGTGTGCTGGCTAGAGCGGAGATGTGTGCTGGCTAGAGCGGAGATGTGTGCTGGCTAGAGCGGAGATGTGTGCTGGCTAGAGCGGAGATGTGTGCTGGCTAGAGCGGAGATGTGTACTGGCTAGAGCGGAGATGTGTGCTGGCTAGAGCGGAGAAGTGTGCTGGCTAGAGCGGAGATGTGTGTTGGCTAGAGCGGAGATGTGTGCTGGCTAGAGCGGAGATGTGTGCTGGCTAGAACGGAGATGTGTACTGGCTAGAGCGGAAATTTGTGCTGGCTAGAGCGGAGATGTGTGCTGCATAGAACAGAACTGAGCTGCGGAATGTAGACCTCTCACTGCACGCCGCTCACATCTCTTCTCGTCTCCGCTGCGCGCCGTCGCCAGCTTGCGAGGCACAACTCACATCTCCGCTTCGATCGCGCCATACAAATATGGTACATCTCCGCTCAGTGGTCTCCACTGAAGCTGAGTGAAGACGAGATGTGTGAATAACGAAATTCTATTGGTTGTTTGAAACACATCTTCGCTCCTCTCCTCTCGTCTCATCTCGTCTCCGCTTCGGTGGAGCCCGGGCCTTATGCTAGTTAATTCGAGTGTGAAGTAGAATAAAGTCAAACAAGAAAGCTTCTGTCCCGAAAGTACTACATCAATGAGGTTTTTGAGAGTATATTTGTGACTGCTAGATGGGATTTCTCATCAGCTACTTATAGCTAGCAAAAATTACGATCTTCTACACAAACTTTCATCGTCTATTTAACCCCTTTAGGAAATGAAGTTTCCTTTCTTAGTGCTCACATTCGTTCGATAGTTAAAAAACTCTTGTGCAAAATTTCATACTTTTAGTCTAGACCCAGCGATTTAGGTTGTGCGTCGTCTGTCAGTGAGTTAATAAACGAGTTTAAGAATGCGGCGACGCATGAATTGTCCATACAAACGTAGTACATAAATAATTTGCAATTTGAGCATATTTCCACCATATTATGTTGATATTCGGATTGAGACAGTATTTATCTAGGCTCTTACGTCTTTTTATTTCCAAAAACTTACCTTTAAATGAAGTGTAAGCGAATTGCATTTTGTACATATTTACAGCGTAAATGACATATTTTCATATTGTTTTTTCTGTATTATAAACAACAATATTTGTAATATTGTTTCCGCAGAAGCATAGTTTATGTTATCAAGTTACAAATTATCGAAAAAAAAAATATGGAAATACATTATGTTTTCATTCATAATTTTTTGCATTACGGAACACATCCAAATTTATCATAAATTTTGGAAAGCTAGTAGTACTATCGCGTCAAGCAATAATTGTCAATGTGTGCGAGGTAGTATTGTTCACTGTAGGTATATATCGCTCCGACAGGCACTCACACTAACGCAACGTGCTTGGAATTAAATTTTGCAAACATCTCGATTTGTAATTGCGAGCCGTGTCGCCGGCCTCTTAAGATTTTGATTAAGTATAGTATTTTTATCTCACGAATCGACGCGCACCTTACTTGTGGTTACCAAGTGTACAAACACGCTGTGCTCTCGGTACCGTCCGAGACAACGGCAAAGTCGGAAGTGTGTGTCTGTGTGTGTGCGTGGGTTATGTGTTGACGCTACACGTCTTCACGCACACATTCACAAAGTCAAAGTCAAAATGTTTTTTTCAAATAGGCACATAAAAGGCACTTTTGAACGTCAAAAATTAACAAGAAAATAGAATGATTCTAGGTGCCCCTACCAAAAGGTAGTTTCGTATGAAGAAGAATGGGCAAGAAACTACCCACGTGGAACTTTTAAAAATGTTTTACAATATTTTGTATACATTAATTATATGTGAAGACGATAATACTGCGTGTGGTAAATCTTACCATTTGCATAGCGGTGTATATTCGCTGGCCGACCTCTGCGTCTTGCATATTTCGCACCGACTCGAAGTCACCGTTGGCCACATACTCCAACAGTTTCTGTCGAAGATACTCCGTGACGATCACGTCACTAAATATCTGTGGTCTAGAAATAAATAGAACTCATTAATATTTACGGTCTCACTCACGTGTTTGTTTCGGGTTAGCCCGAATAGTTCCGAACTCAAACAGAGTTCTTAGTTCGACTAGTGACTTGCAGCACAGTATAACTAAGTAACAGCATTATGTCTCGGCAGTAACCTTGAAATAATTACGGCGCTCAGTAGATAAAACTTTCCACTTCCGTGCGTAACCGCCGCGCACTCGATACCGTTGCGTACTGAGAGGCCGTTTTCTATGAAGGTATAATACTGATACTTATTTATACTATGCTCGCTGCATTCCTAAGCTTAAAATTCAAAATATTTTATTTCACATAAACCTACATGGGCACTTTGGACACACTCACTGCACGGTTCCTATTGGTTGTTTCCTATGGAGAAGAGCCGGCAAGAAACTCCACGGTTACTCTTTTAAAAATAATTGGCTTTTACAATACTTTCAAATAACAGTGTTACTAGGTATGGGAGGTTTGTCGAACATTTCTTTCAATAAGTACCAGGTACTTAACAAAATAGAAAATGGTCAACAGGTCTCATTCCTAAAACCTTCTTTCAGTTCGAAACTAGTAATTTAGACTATATTCAATTTGCATAAAGACTTTCCGAGCAACAAAAACTATCAGCACATTAAAGGTTTGTGATTAAATTGGAGGAAATATTAATTACTGTTGCTTCTAATGATTAAAATGCAAGTTAACCCATAATTGCTAAGACTTAAAAGCCATAGTTTGCATACTACTAAAAACTTACTTCTGTGATTTCTTCTGTGTAAATGTAGCTGCCTCCTTATCATTGGGGCAGGTAGGAGGGTGCCATGGCAGCTCATGTTCCACATTAGCTGGCACCCCTATTTTGTCAGTCAGCAATGTTCTTAATCTATGGAATAATACATAGATTCTGTAGATAAGAAATTAAATACCGAGGAAATAAGGTTTGAATCCTGCACTAAATCCTTTTTTTTTTTTTTAACTTATCTCTAAAAATAATAATAAAAAATTAAACACTTTCCAGGACCGCATCAAGGTAAAAAAAGGCGTTTTTGTGAATAAAAATTGAGGCATAATTGTTAACAGGAAAATCCTGGTTATAATATGTAAAAAACATAAAACTAAAATATTTTTTCGGACATAAACATTTTCGCCAACGGAAATTTCGATAAAAAAAAAAATATTGTAAGTAGGCTTCAAGCAAAAATATGAACGGCGGTTTTTTTTTACATTAAATTACCTAACTAAATATTTTAATACACTATTCAACAAATGTAAACTCATTATAGTAACGCAAGATATTATTTTTAAAAGCTTTTTTGCAATGGCAGTTCAGGCAAAAATGTAACAGAGAATATTTTTAAGAGGCCGGCGACACGGCTCGCAACTACAAATCAAGATGTTTGCAAAATTCAATTCCAAGCACGTTGCGCTAGTGTGAGTGCCTGTTGGAGCGATATACACCTACAGTGAGCAATACTACCACGCACACATTGACAATTATTGCTTGACGCGATAGTACTACTAGCTTTCGAAAATTTATGATAAATTTGGATGTGTTCCGTAATACAAAAAAATATGAATGAAAACTGAATGTATTTCCATTTTTTTTTTCGATAATTTGTAACTTTATAGCATAAACTATGCTTCTGCGGAAACAATATTACAAATATTGTTGTTTATAATACAGAAAAAACAATTTGAAAACATGTCATTTACGATGTAAAAATGTATGAAATGCAATTCGCTTACACTTCATATAAAGTTAAGTTTTTGGAAATAAAAAGACGTAGGAGCCTAGATAAATACTGTCTCAATCCGAATATCAACATAATATGGTGGAAATATGCTCAAATTGCAAATGATTTATGTACTACATTTGTATGGACAATTCATGCGTCGCCGCAATCTTAAGAGAGAGAATTATACTATACTCCATTTTAGTTAACAACAGTTTGAAAGATTTTAGTAAGATGAAAAAGCAATACCTTATTCCTTTATTTTCAAAGGGTAAAAATATTTGATAAACAGCTTCCAAATTGTCTGGAAACGATTGCGAATTTTCTTTGCAATGTTTGTTTGTCGGCCATTCCGGATCCTTGTCAAATTCTTCTCTATTCCTACTTATTTTTAATGAAGGCGGATATCTGAGGATAACACAAATGTTTCTTGTATTAATATGATGAAGTATGTCGATTATATCAGCTTACTACAGAACTGTATTTCGAAAGAAAAAGCTGACATCACAAGGGATTGCTCATCAATTTTTCAATTTAATTTTCTTTTTTTTTTGTCTGCTTTTATTTTAATTTTACTTTGTTTTTTTATTTATATTTTTATTGAGTGGGTTTTATTTTAATTTGTGATTTCCTGTGCGAGTCATAATAAATACTTTTCTTTCTTTCTTTCTTTCAATTAACTCAGAGTCAAAATCTCATAATAACAAAATAATATTTTTTGATAAAAGAAGTAAATAAAGGGTCACTTTAGTACATTCTGCATAGCATAATCCCTATAATGTTCCCACCACGCGGGCCCAGTGCGGGTTGGCAGACATTCTGCATGAATAAGACAAATTTGAAATGACTGGAACAGCACAACATACAGAAACAAACAAGAAATTAATTAGATGTGTTTTTTTTTTGGGGTCTTTGACCGCAGGTAGTGGATTTCTGAACAAACTTGAAATATCAGATTAATAAAACAGTTTTTTTTGTGTAGTCTTTGCGTCATGGGTAAGTATCGATAAAACAAAAACAGACGTTCTCAACTCATACTTCAAATACCAGCTGCCAACACCAGCGGTCGTGGACCCCAAAAGAAAAATAAACAAATCTAATTTTTAATGGACTTAAAAAAGGAGGAGGTTTGTTGTTATTGTTACGCGATTACTCCGCCAATTATGAATTTATTTTGATTATTCTTTTTTTTTGTTTGGTAGGTCATACTTCAGAGGTGAATTCCCATATAAATTTTATTAACTTGCTTGGGTATTTTTTTTTTGAGTCGCTGTTATTTACATATAGCAGGTAGTGGTATTCCAATTTGTATGGGGTAGGTATAATAACTAAAAACTTGAAAAAAAAACAAGACCCAAAAAAAAAACACTATAAATTGAAAAATAACTTTATGGAAGTTGGTGGCAAAAAAACAAAAATACAGAACCAAAGACACCAACTTCCGAAATTAAATTTATTTTTCACATTTTTGTGTTTTTTTTTGTTTAAATCGGTTGTTTTATCCGATACCCATCACGTCTGCGGAGTAGTGCAAGCTAATTTAATTTGACCCTGTATATGTGCATACATACACTATTATTCAAAAATAAACATTATAATAACTTACATCATGAGCCCTGTATCATACTCATCTATATTCTCTTCGTTATCAATAGGAGCTTTCTTTTCAGGCGGTGTTGGTGTCTCCGTCTTTTTTCCTTTTGATGACACTTTAGGAGTCTCAGGTTCCACAGATTTTTCCCCTTTAGATCTCTCTATCTCTTCTTCAAAAAAAGCATTTGCTGAAAATTCTAACAAAAACAAAAAAAAACAATTTTATTTACATAATGGTGCCGATTCCCTTGTTCACAAACTAAACTAAATTTAAGTTCAGTGCATCTTTTTCTTTCTATTTCATTAAGAAAAGGACAGAAGATAAATTTTAGTTTAGTCCTGTCAAATTAATCAGCGCCTGTCAGTCTCCATACAAGTTTAGACGTGATTAAAAACTTGCCAACTAAGGCCGCATTCCGACTTACGCCAAAAGTGATAATATCGCGAATCCGACCAAAGTCCAAAGTCACAATTAATACTCAATAACCCTTTTATTTTGTGACTATTAAATTTGGTTGGATTCGCGATATTATCACTTTTAGCGTAACTCGGAATGCGGCCTATAATTACGTCAATTTACGTCAAGCGCTGATTAATTTGACAGGACTAAACTAAAATTTATCTTCTGTCCTTTTCTTAATGAAATAGAAAGAAAAAGATGCACTGAATTTAAATTTAGTTTAGTTTGTGAACGAGGGAATCGGCACCATTGAATTGTTTAATTTAGTTGACTGGCAGAAAATCCGTATGGCATTAAGTCCGCCCCTGTACATTTGTGTGCTTGAAGTATTAAATAAGTAAATAATTACGGGTGTCTTCACAACTGACATTGGTTTAGCTTGGGCTTTTGTCGTACGTATACGCAGCGTAAACGCGAAGCTAGGGCAGCGATAACGCAACGCTGCTCAATAAAAAGACATTAAATGGTAAATAGTAAACATACCTTTAGTTAAATCTGGAAACAAATCCGGGAATGTTGGTATTGGCCCAATTTCCTTCATTATTTGCCCATCAGTAAGTTTTAAATAATCCCCTTGCGGTACGGTGGTGGAACCAATATCTGTTGCAAGGTTGGCATGTCTCCCTATATGTTTTATTAATCTTTGTAAGTTATATGCAGAATCTAAAGCATGGACACCTTTTTCTTTTAACCAATTTTCGTTGTATGTAGGTCCATCTAAGAAGTATTGTACCAGCGAATACTTTTCTCCTTCCTTTTTTAATTCTTTTATATTCAAGCCCGTTAATTCTGTCATCTTGTCGAAGTTTTTACTTAAATCCCTGTAATCTATAAATTAGTCATGGTATTTATTATATTCTAACCAGAATATTAAAAAAAAAATTGTATACTCTGTCCAAAAGTATTTGATAAAAGTGTAAATAAATAGATCAGAAAACGCACTGTGGATGCCAATTGAGCGCTTTGATTTGATAATAAATTCTAATTTTAAATCACCTTAAAGAAATTTTTCAATTGACAGTTCAGGATAATTTTTATAAGCTACATTTTCGTCTATGCTTTTTCAATTACAATTAATTAATGTTTTTCAAACAATTTTTTTTTTGTTGTAAAAGCGGGACATATAAAATTGACACCTTCTAAATACAAAAAATGAATGTGTCCCTAATTCTCTTTAGAATTTAATTTGAAGGCCAATTCTAGTATTAAAAAACATTAAAAATCTAGTCATAATCTCATCTTATCGAATGCACAGGTGTTACTAAAATTAGAACAGAAACCCTCGGGTCACCCAGATCTTTCACTGACGTTCTGAACAGACCAGGAGTTATTGATAATTATATAATAAAATTGTAACTCTAATCTTAAATGTAACTATAGCTACACTATTGTATTAGGTAAGCCTGTGATGATAGTGTATGTTTTTATAAATAAATAAATAATAAATAAATAAATTAACTTCTGGAGGGAGGTGGGCTGGTTGGAATAACCACCAAACGGCCGCCATGGCCCACGCACAATGGTCCACCTGACGGACTAAGTGCGGAAACCAAACCCCATAACATAAAACATAGATCTCATCTTATCTCAGCGACAATCAATGTCAAAAACATGTTAAAAATATAATAGGTAACTTAGATGTATTTTTGACAGATTGAGACAGAATAGGACGCGAATGTTTTAAAAAAATACGGGAACTGCCCCTCCGAACAAGGTTTGTTTACACTTCAGATAGGTACTTTTGAAACAGACATTAAATAGGTCACGCCTTACCAAATTCCTCAGCTTGTTTCATAGTCCTTAAGAGAGCAGCTTGTGACTTAAGCCAGTGTGCCTCTCTCTGATTGTATTGTGTCAGTTCTTCACGAAGTTTGTTTAAAGTACTGTAACATATGAGTATTACAAGTTAGTAATCAGTGGGACAAACCCTCAGCTAGATGGAACAATCGGCCTACGTCTAGCAGTGCACTATGATAGGCTTAGTTGAGTGATGAGACAATAGAATTTTCATTGTGTAGTGACTGATGCCTATGGCTATGGCACCACTCAAAGCAGTGGTAATATTCTCTAGTGTTGGGCTCTAGTTGTACTGTATTTAAACATAATATTAATCGCCCCCTCTAACATAAGAGCTTAAACAAAGCAGGTGAAATGTGGGAGTCCTACACACGTCAGGATACTGGTGATGGAATGTTTTATTTATTAAAGTGAAAACTTCTTTAGGCGCGTTGGGCATTTTTGAGATGAGACGCTTGATTTCGCGACACTGTAACGCAATTTACCGACACCGTGGAGTAAAAGACATCACCGCGTTGATTACTGCGGTGCGTGGAATAAAAGACATCAACGCGTTGATTACTGCGGTGACTATTTTTTTTCAAATTTTCACTTCTGTCGGCGCTCCCGGAGTGCTACTGTTTTTTAATAAATCACTGAAATAACTGTAAATAACATTATTTTCATAAATAATACTCACTTTTTAACTACTTCCATCTTTCCCAACATATACTTATGGCACAACATGCCATATCTATGCTTCTCTGCCAGTTGAAACGAAGGGTTCAACTTCAGGCATGTATCAAAATGTTTTAACGAGCTGTTGAAGTCACCAACCACCGCAAATGCATTGGCTAGTATGAAGTGATTGATGGGGCAGTGATGGTCATGGTCTACCGCTGCTCCAAGGACTATTACCGCATCTTCTGTAACTTTACTGCGGTGGAGTATCAGTCCCATGCTCAAAAGAGCTATATCTTTATATTCCCTGTAATGTAAAGGAACTTAGATCAATAAGACATAATGTTGATAACAATAAATTGAAACAAGAAGGAAAAATATTTTTATTACCTACTACATAATAGAAACTAGAGGAAAAAAAATATTATTTACTTTTAATAAGGTCATGAGGTCAATTGTGTTATAGTTTTTCAGATAAATAATTACTGTGGAGAACGTAAATTGATCATGCAACAACAATGGGAACTTGATCAGACTTTTAAATTATTCTATGTTTCACCTTGGTGCATAATGCACAGCTCTTCGGCTACACTCCATGGCTTTAGGGGCATTACCTCTGACCCTCCAGTAGAGAGAAGCCATGTTGTAGTGTAGCCATGAGGAACTGTTCTTCTTAAGAACTCCAGCCAACCAGTGACCAAATTGGTCAACACTCATTTCTGTAATGTCAGAATTTCTTGGTGACATATTCTCTGGAAGCGATGTCTCTGGATTTGCACTCAAATTTTCTCTCTGTTTCATACTCTGCAATTTATATCACACGCTTTGTTAGCTATTGAATTTTCACAGCACACTGAATAATTTAATCATTTTATTTAATAACAATTAATTAATTACTACATTAATTTTAGAAAGCCAATGCATGTCAAATAAACCATAAACATACCTCCAAATGTTCAAACACAAACATACTAAACGTCAAGGAGGAAATCCTCTTACAATCCGGAACATCAGCATCTCCATAATTTAAATTACGAAGTGTAAACTCTTCAGTGCCAATCTTTGTTTTACCTTCTTCCAAAGAGGAGGTATACCAGTCTATTGTGTTCAATTGACCTGCTCTCACGCAATAGTCATCTTCGTTCAGTAACATGTGAATATTTGTGTCTCGTTCCAGCTCTGCCCACAGGCCTTTTATAATCTGTTGTCTTAGAGACAAGTTATGATGTATATTGATAATATTGTCCCAACGCGTGTCTTGATTTAGGAATGCCAGTAAGTCGAAAGGTCGTGCCATTTCAAAAGGTGAGTCCAGCTAAAACAAAAGGATATTTAAAAAAAAATGAAACTAAGCTCTTGCTGTCTCTATAAACAGCTGTAATGACTGAAATAGATGAACTAGACCAAAATGTATGATTATAGTGTGTATTATATTAATACTTGTGGAAGCTTTTTAATTATTATTTATATCACCTACAAATTCAGTTCAGTACTGATATTATTAAGTCATGATGTTTTTCCATTATTTTATATAAATTAACAACTGACTTCTGTTCAAGGTAAAGCTAATTAGTAAGACGTTTGCTGCAACTAGCTGAATACACAAATAGTAAAAAGATAAGTATATGATGGCCAAATGATGTTTGCACATCTTATCATGGTCATTAATATTCACATTGGGTCTAAGTTGAGACAGTAGGAAGGGTTCAATAATACAGGAAATATTTATCTTACCCGCGGCTGTATCAGACCACCTTCAGTGACCATCCAGTGCGTCGAACCTTGCGTCTGAATGGTACAAAAACTGAACAACCACCAAAGTTTCATGAACTCCATTTTTAATCTTTTCAAAACAATTCCGCCATTAAAAAGTCAAATTATTCATAATAAAACTGTAACTTCTCATTGACGAAAACGATCAAAACTGGAATAAAGGAATTATTATCATCGTAAAACAGCGAACGATTGATTCCTCCGAGCGGCGAAAAATGACATGCCATTTGACATTTTGATAAAATAAATGACAGTTTTGTGATTGACAATGACATCAGTGACATTTTAACCTTCTCCGATGCTAGTGTTGTACTTAACATCAAACTTCAGACATTGGCAGAATAGTCGAAATGGCTTTGCTTGCCATTTAATAAAAATAGAATAGAATAGGACATCAAAAAAAGAAACAAAATTTATCTGGGTCGCTGGCGCCAGTTAAGGTAAAGAGGAATCATGTATACAAACTAACTATTCAAATAAGTATCTTTATTTTTTATTTGTAGCTACTTTATGTTAACATATAATATACACAAACATATTTATATGTCGGAGACCGGTATGTGACTTTCGTTATTATCAGTGATATTTTAACTACTGTGGGCGTAGTGTGGGTAGTGTTGGTTAATGCGCAATAGAAAAACAGTTTGCAGTTCAGATCACATAATAATTTACTATCAAATGAATCACACTAGCTAAATTACACACACACTGGGTGCGACGGCGTTTATTAAAATCACCAATTAACAAAATGATCACAAATTACAACTAAACACAATAACTGAGCACAACGAATCGAGAACAGTTTCGCGACGTCTTGACTCCAATGCGACCAAAGGTTGACTGTCCTCCTCGCCTTGGCCATCAAACATCACGACTCTGTAGAAGCGCGCCTTTTTTAGTGTCGGTAAATCACTCTTGATGTCGCCAGTGGCGCGCTTGCGATTCGTTTTGTGTCCGTACTAATGACCGGACCCGACACGGCCATCCTGCTATGCACACGTCCTCGTGTGTTTACCTGCAAACAAAACTCAACAACAGTGCCTGTTCGACTCGGCCAATTCTGACCATTTACGGGTTCCAACTTTTGAGATAAGGAAACTTTACTTCTCAATGAACTCACAAACTTTCGACTAATTATGGCAAAAATCATCAACCAGAGCCAGGTACCATCGTTTTCCACATTAACTCGTCGTCATTAATCGTCTTTTCACTAAGAGCCTTAGAAACCCACACACGAGTAAACCACTTTAACGCCATGGCTCTCCAGCCGACTAGCAATCGCATTGCTCTCACACATCCAGCGCATGGATCAAAACTATGGTCTCTCCAGACCCCGACCTCCGCCAGAGAAACACGCCCATCGCGCACCCACGGACTACTTGAGTTGCCTCAAGAGACACCGATTTCTACCGGGCTACGACTACGTAGTAACTACTGGTACGGTCCCACACAATACGGCCGTTAGAGAACCCTACTCGCGTGGTTCCCATAACTTAGGTTTGCTCATCACCACTGTGATCACATCTACTTCGACTGGTACATGACCTACTGGCATCTTTCTTCACCTAACGTAAACGTGAACTTCTGTAAAGTTTGTTTATTTAACTAACATCACATTTCTAACATCATTCTACTAACTTCAAAAAGTCAAATTATAGGCAGGGATAACAATTAAATAAGCAACATGACAATCAATCAGAGTCCAGGTACTATTGAGGATTATGTAAATTGATAATTTAAGAATTGACCCAAAGTCATTAACCAATCAACAAAGCCCCGGGTATCTCATTCGCGGTCAACAATCACATGCGCACTTCCCAAAGGAATGCCGAGTCGTCCTTGACTCTACGATCTTGGCTACCAGGCTAGATCCGACCATACCAGCCAGAGCTATCGCGTACCCCGTACACGATACTCTGGTACGGTCTCCTATACGGTCTTGGCTACCAGGCTAGACCCGACCATACCAGCCAGAGCTATCGCCCACCAAATTCCCACGGTCTAGCAAGTAGATGCCGATTTCTAACGGGCTATGACTACGATACTCTGGTACGGTCTCCGACCCAACGAATCGAGAACCCGTGCATCTCACACGAACAATTCAATTCGATTCTACTTTCACTATCTCGTCTTCTTCAAAATCCTCAATAGGCCCTCGGCCCTTGTCCTTGGCCCCTGGCCCTAGGCCCTTGGCTCTCGGCCCTCGGCTCTCGGCTCTTGGCCCTTGGCCCTCGGCCCTTTACTTCACGTCAAGCTTAATTTAACTACGCTCTTCGTTTTCCAATAACACGAAACCCCAAACTAAATTTTTGTTATATCTGCCTTTTTCTAATATTTTCTAACGCAATCTCACGGACTTCATCAACGTCCTATCGTAATAATTTAATTACTTTGCAAGTTAGTGTCGGGAAGCACATCCCAAAATCAAAACAATTAAAACAAAAACCTCAAGTTGGTGTTCGCTAATCGTTACGCTACATAACCTTTCAACTGTCATTTACGAGACACAATAGAATTTTAATTGCTATCCACCTCAATGAGGCGTCGTAACAGATAATGAGATAAGATTGGTTCTGAGCTGAATACACGTGTTTGACCAATACCAGTCAACGCAACAACGTTATTAACTCGTTTGCCACTTAATTTGGCTACACAACTCTCCTTTACTAACGAGCATTCAACACCAGAATCATTAACAAAACTATACAGCTCACCTTTTTATTTAACGTGCCTGAGGGTAGTTGTGCAACGACTTCCACTCGCCGATCACTGCTTGCAACACGTACTCCAGCATCCGACTGGCTGCCACTGTTCGTGCACTGGCGTTCAGCTGCACCAGCGTCCAGCTGCATCGGCGCCCAGCTGCACCGACGTCCGGTTGCACCGGCGTCCGGCTGCACTGGCGTCCGGCTGCACCGGCGTCCGGCTGCACCGGCGTCCAGCCGCACCGGCACTCAGCCGCACCGGCGCACAGGCGCACCGGCGCACAGGCGCACCAGCGCACAGGCGCATCGGCGCACAGACGCACCGGCGCACAGGCGCACCGGCGCACAGGCGCACAGCCGCACAGACGCACTGCTGCACAGGCGCACAGGCGCACCGGCGCACAGGCGCACTGCCGTACAGGCGCACAGGCGCACCGCCGCACCGGCACACAGGCGCACCAGCACACAGGCGCATCGGCGCACAGGCGCATCGGCGCACAGGCGCACAGCCGCACCGGCGCACAGGCGCACCGGCGAACTGCCGCACCGGCGCACAGCCGCACCGGCGCACAGCCGCACCGGAGCACAGCCGCACCGGCGCACAGCCGCACCGGCGCACAGCCGCACCGGCGCACAGCCGCACCGGAGCACAGCCGCACCGGCGCTCAGCCGCACCGGCGTACAGCCGCACCAGAGCACAGCCGTACCGGAACACAGCCGCACCGGCGCTCAGCCGCACCGGAGCACAGCCGCACCGGACCACAGCCGCACCGGAGCACAGCCGCACCGGACCACAGCCGCACCGGCGCACAGCCGCACCGGCGCACAGCCGCACCGGCGCACAGCCGCACCGGAGCACAGCCGCACCGGCGCTCAGCCGCACCGGCGTACAGCCGCACCAGAGCACAGCCGTACCGGAACACAGCCGCACCGGCGCTCAGCCGCACCGGAGCACAGCCGCACCGGACCACAGCCGCACCGGAGCACAGCCGCACCGGAGCACAGCCGCACCGGAGCACAGCCGCACCGGAGCACAGCCGCACCGGCGCTCAGCCGCACCGGCGCACAGCCGCACCGGAGCACAGCCGCACCGGAGCACAGCCGCACCGGAGCACAGCCGCACCGGAGCACAGCCGCACCGGCGCACAGCCGCACTAGCTGCCACTCGCGCATCCGCGTTTCCGGTTCCACCCCCAAATGGACACCATCTCGTGCCAGGGTCGCCAGCCGGCGCCCCGTGAGGACGCTTCACCATCGCGAAACACCACCTGAAAATGAAGCAGAGAAGAAAAGAAAAGAAGCACGAAGGGCTTTGCCGACGGCTGCGGGGCTGCTTGGCTCGATACTGAAGACGTCATAGATCTTCCTCTGCTGTCAATCGGCTTGGCTTGGCTGTCGCGCACCATGATCACGCATAAACGCTTGCATGTTATTATTTTAATGTTCAAAAACGGTACGCCAACGGTCATTTTCAACGTTTTTATTTTGCACCTGAACCAACACGAATCCCACTTATGATGTCGGAGACCGGTATGTGACTTTCGTTATTATCAGTGATATTTTAACTACTGTGGGCGTAGTGTGGGTAGTGTTGGTTAATGCGCAATAGAAAAACAGTTTGCAGTTCAGATCACATAATAATTTACTATCAAATGAATCACACTAGCTAAATTACACACACACTGGGTGCGACGGCGTTTATTAAAATCACCAATTAACAAAATGATCACAAATTACAACTAAACACAATAACTGAGCACAACGAATCGAGAACAGTTTCGCGACGTCTTGACTCCAATGCGACCAAAGGTTGACTGTCCTCCTCGCCTTGGCCATCAAACATCACGACTCTGTAGAAGCGCGCCTTTTTTAGTGTCGGTAAATCACTCTTGATGTCGCCAGTGGCGCGCTTGCGATTCGTTTTGTGTCCGTACTAATGACCGGACCCGACATATATATATTCAAATAAGTTGAATCATAATCGAAAATATTGTTTATTTTCAAACTGAACTAAAGATTTTAAAACCAATATGTCCATTCAAGGAACAATCTATCCCAAGTTTAACATTGGTATGGCGTTCGGCATGCAATTTTGCAAAAAACAAAAAACCACTGTAAAGCGGATCTGCAAAATGGATAATGCCTGCGTCGTTAGTGTTGTTGCCATGATCTCAGTACCATGCAGAGCTTGCATAATAAATCAATCGAGTTTTGGTAATGCAGTTTCAAATATTTAACTTTTTGGTAAGTATTTAAAAATACATAAGATAGAATGCGAAGTAGAGTTAAGCACAGAATTAACACTGGATGGATAAAAAGGCGACAGGTTACGGGAACAATCTACAACTTCCACATTAAAATGACTCACTTTAAAATAAGGGGGCAGGTTAATAAAATAATGCTTAGACCTGCTGTCTTGTATGGATCAGAATGATGGGCCCCAAAAGTTATGAATGAAAGACAAGTGCATGCAGCTGAGATGAGAATACTAAGATGAATGACACGTGCAGTGTGGTTTTATGCGAATAGATAGAATAAGAAATGAGTATAATATGAGGAAATCTGGAAGTAGTACTGGTGACTGAAAAGTTATGTGGAAATCGGTTGTCATGTTATGGCCATAGCGAAGGAATGTCGTGAGGAAAGTTTTGAGTAAGTATAATGTGGATGGCTATAAGAGTAGGAGAAGACCAAAGAAATGATGGCTGGACTGTGTGAAAGTTGATATGGCTAGAAAGGGACTGACTACCAAGATGTCTAATAGAGAATTATGGAAGAAAAAGACAGGTTGCGCGTGTGTCTACCCCAAATAGATTGGGATGATGAACTAGAATGCGACAAGGTGCACTATAGGGTACATACCTACCTACCAAACCATTTATTTTATTAATTTATATTATAAAATTACACAGAACAACACATTTACATACAAACACAATCATAATATTTATTTATATAGTTAAGTATACAAATTATTAAAAATAAGTAAGTAGGCAATAAAACAACTTCAACAACATTCGCCGCCATCCAATATTGTTAGCATCAATCATGAGCAGTGGTACGGCGCATATCAATTGATGTTAAGATATCATTTGATGATGGGCCACCGGTAACGTAGACTTGTTCATCGTAACTTAGCCGGCAAATGCCAAGGTAGGAGCGGAAGGAAGCAATCATCACATCACCTTGCCGCGACCTTTAGGGCCATATCGCACTGGCTATTTGCGAGCGTGTTTCCAAAGAAGAAGACGAAGAACTTACTGGTATCAATCCGTAGTAGGTACCTGTTATCATTGTGCTTTGACTACTGTGATTGTGTGTGTCTATCATACCAATGTCCTGCGAATCATATTTTAATCAATATAAAACCTGACACTGATCTACAAAATGCAAAAAACGTAAGAAAATTTGGATTTCACGGGCAACCCTGACGCTTCCCCATAATTAAAATGAGCATAGTGAGCCAGAGCACACTGCGTCGTCACAGCCGCCGAAACAGCGCCTCTCAGCCTCCCAGAAGCAAAAGGTGAAGCAGCTGAGCGGCTAATGCATGAGGAGCTCGGAGACCGGATACCGTTGCAGTTTCTTCGTCATCTGCAGGACCAACTATGCCCGAGAACTTTGTGCACACTATTTGAATTAGTCGACTTCCCAGCAGTTTCAAGCCCGTTCTGACATCGCAACCTCATCCGCCACCACGAAAGAGTCTATTTGAACAACGCATCAAATTTAATTCAAAGACGTTTAATTAATATTTGAGTAAAATGCAGACATGTTTCCAAATTGTATTTAACTAGAAAACTATTTGGAACATTTAATAAATCATTACTAAAGATCGTAGTAAGTATAGTTTTCATTCACATCACTACACTTGACGTAAACTGTTACGTTCAAAAACCAATTTCATTTCATTGTTTCATTTATTGATTACCTTCATTTTATTATTTATTGAAAACTCCTTTCAAAAAATTAAATGACATTGTTTTTTATTGTTCTGCATCTACAATGTTGTACAAATAGGCTTCGTTATAAAATATAGACATTTCATAATTATAAAATTCTTTGATCTTTCAAGTTTACGAAATATTGCCTTTTTAGCACAACTGATATCTAAGTTTCCTTGCAACTTCTAGTAGAATAAATAATGGAAACATTCTTATCTTGAATTAGAACCTTCTAAAACCTGATGAAAAATTCATTAGGCCTACCTTTCTACCTATATAGGTACCTACCTACACCCAGTACGTACTTATATGTAAGTATAGGTCCTACCTAATCAATTTACAAAAATATTTATTTCCAAGGACTGTTTCACAAAACTACGAACTACAAAAGATACCTATCGGAAGTTAACATTTAACACAAAAGCCATTATGAAAGGCCGTATGTCTATCTATTGTACAAACCCTCGCCTCGCTCGACAGGCCCTAATGCGCATGTCCAAATAACCTCATATAATCCACGCCTTAATTCATCCACATAAATTGTAACATTGTGCTTTTTACTGTTACAATTGCATTTGTGAATAAGCACAAGAAGGCTTTACATTGCCAACTTTATCAATACCTGGCATACAGGCATCGATCTGACAGAAGTAATTTTTAATTCATGAAACGTCGATGTTTCACAAATGTGTCAGAATGGGGGTTGTTACAGCGCTGATTGAGGTGCACGGCTAGCTAGGCTCATGGGAATCATTAAAAACTATGTGATCGCAGTGTGTTAAAGTATTGCGTGTGTGAAAGATAAAATGATAAATGACGCACAAGTACAGTCGCCGCCAAATTTGGATGTGCGTGGCGACGAACGCACAAACGAAAAGTGTGATGTAAATAGCAGTGTTAAAACATTGGAATATAAGGTCGTTATACCTGCTAAGTGTTGTAATTGTAATGCTATTTGATTAAACGGTGAAATAATTTGCAATTTCCTTTTGAAGGGACTGCTCTGGAACTATGGTTTGAGGGAAATATGTTTAACTGCACTCTGGCTTCCATTAGGTGCTTTAATATTTTGTTATACGACAGCGTCTATGTTTCAAGCAGATGACATACATGAAACACATTGTAGGGTAAGTATTTAATCCTTTTCCTCGATGACTTAATGCTGTGCTGATTAATAAAATAAAAAGACTTCATTAGTAAGAAAGCACGTGTAGGTAGTTACCTATCTACTTAAAAAACATGCATAACTGTTTACATTTATCAATTAGGTAAATTACGTAAACAAATAAGTGGTTACATAACCGTAGCAACGTTTAACCCTTCGCTTCTTAACCTTTATTTACTTATTACGCAAGGCTCTTCAACATTTTCTCACAAAATGGACTAATTTTAGTAGGCATAATAGTTAAATATTTTACTTTTATGCGATTGAATGCCTACCTTACTCTCTTGCACTTTTGTGCATGGCTTCAGCCGTGCCTGGTAGTACCTAGAATCTACTACTACTACTACTTAAGTCTATGCGGACACACATTAGTGTTATTGTCTGCGTCTGAATATCATAGGTCACATAAATGGTCAATGTTACGTCGATTGGTTTTGCAGCGAAAGGGTTGTCTTATCGACGGTACCTACGCTATATCAAAAGAACACTTAAGGGGGAACTATAATGTCCTCCTGATCCTGACCGAAATTCGGTCACGGCACTTACTGCGGTATTCTCAACGGTGATTAGCCAAATGGGTACGCAAGAGATATAGTGCACAAGTGTGTTCCAAAACAGGAATCCTCTCCCTGAAGACTTATCGTCCGACGGGTCCACAATCCAACTACCGAGCGAAGATCAAGCGTAGGACTCGTAGGAGTGACCGACGGCTTTAGGTACCTATACGTGCTGTCCGAAGCCAATGTTTCGGAGAGCCCGAAGGTATCTATAGCCGATAGATACCCAAGTGGGTATCTATGCTCTCTGAAGTCAGTGTTTCGGAGAGCACGAACGTATCTAAAGCTGATAGATACCCAAGTGGGTATCTATGCTCTCCGAAGTCAGTGTTTTGGAGAGCACGAAGGTATCTAAAGCAGATAGATACCCAAGTGGGTATCTATGCTCTCTGAAGTCAGTGTTTCAGAGAGCACGAAGGTATCTAAAGCCGATAGATACCCAAGTGGGTATCTAAGCTCTTCGAAGCCAATGTTTCGGAGAGCACGAACGTATCTAAAGCCGATAGATCAAGTGGGTATCTATGCTCTCCAAAGCCAGTGTTTCGGAGAGCACGAAGGTATCCAATTGGGTATCTAAATCTATCATACTGCAAACTTCCTGACTCCGAACTGCTACTGAGATATTCCTTACGAAAAAACAAAATGATAATTTGCCCCAAGTCGGACAAATAATTATTGGGTTAATCGAACCAAGGGACATCACGCTCGGCAGTCGCTCTTGCGATCTAGTAGCCAACGACTGTCTAAAAATCAATACAAACTAATTGTATATAATTTCTATGAAAACGGTGCTTATTGCGAAAGATTTATTATTAAAATAATTTTCAACAACAACAACTCAGGCACAACGGCTACCCTTCATTTCTTCCACTTCTTCCTAGTTTTCCCTTTCGTGTTGTCGCTATAACCGTAACTTCGAAATAGATTTCGATGTAGCGTATACAGTGTGATTCTTTATAATATGCACATATCTAAATGAGGGGGAATCTATGCTTAATTTTAACGACAGAAAAATATTTTAAGAAATCTATTTAATTTTTTAATTTTACGGAATTAAATAAAAATTGTAACAAAACGGTGTAACTTTTAAATTAAATAATCTATCGCGATGAAAGAAACTCCATAATGATTGGAAGTAATTAGGCGTCCTAAAGTGAAAAGTGTGAAAAAAAACTACCCTCAATTGAAAATAAACATGTTTTTTTAGCAAAAACACAGATTTTGATTAAAAAGATGCCAAAGAATTTCTTTTATGTTTTTATTTTTTCCATCTATAAAATTAAGCATAGATTCCGTCATTTCGATATGTGCACATTATAAAGAATCACATTGTATAGCCATCATTTAGCGTTTTCAATATCGCACGACCATTCATTGATTATTTTACATAGATCGACTGCCAACCTAGTTACTAGGCAATATGATACCCCTTGGTAAGACTGGTTGTTAGACTTTTGGTTTCTGAGGACTCGTAACGACTGTCAAAGATCGAAGAATGACAGCCGGTACGAACGGCTTAACGTGCTTTCCGAGACACGGAGGGGTCTTGGTATGTAAAGATGGTGACCGATCCACGGACCAACCGCGGCAAGCGTAGCTTTACCTGATCGATTGACCCGTCCACCTGTTCTTACTTAGCCATAAACCCCTCCGGACGCGTTCAGCTTTGTTCACTAATAGTGCCAAAACCATAATATTCGCGCTTAGTTAACCGACTGGTGACCGTAGTAGGCCTATGATGTTACTAGCGAGATGTTGTACACTCGACTGCTCCTCTATGACTACCTACCTTCACGGAAAAATAGATGCTCCTGAACTGCATGAAGGTCCCATCTTTTTGCTCCGATAAATTATAACCGTGGAAGGAAACATGGAATGTTCGCCGTGCCTCGGAGTCGAACCGTCGCTCGAGCCCAGTCTCCTGTCCCTCACACACTCTCTGCACTCAACGCTCTCTTGGACGCTAAGCCTGACTGTGATGTGTTCGCGCATGAATGGAAGAAGATTTTGTCAGTATGTCTGGAGTATTGTGAGATGAGCGTATGACTGTCGAGTAGATGTATACTTTTGTTGACTGTACCTTAGTAATGTGTACCTTAATAATATTTTGTATTTAACTAATGTAATTGGCCTTGGTCGTTTTATGTTAAAATAAATAAATGACCTTGAACTGGCTTAGTAGCAATATTTAGGCCAGTCACCGTAGAAATAAAGATCCAGTTAGGACCAAAAAATTGCACTTTATGTACTGATTTATAGGGATGTTGTAAGGATAGACCAATAGTGTTAAACCAAGTTTCCAGCTTCAAAAGACCTGTGCTAATTGCATGGTGCTCGAAAAACCTCGAAATTTCTGGACTTCTTTTCGTTTTTGGCTTATAATTTTAACTTAAAATTTTAACGATGACCTTTCGACGTTCGTTAAAATTTTCAAGTAGGTTGGTATACAAAAAAAAACACTTAATACACTATTGGTATCTATCCCTGGTAAAAATATCTCAATAGTGCAATTTTTTGCGACCTACGATGTTTTAAATGACTAGTAATTACCTAAGGAGTTTCAGTAGATTATGAGGCCAGCTTATACCGTTTTTTTTTTACCACTGACGTGTGTCCTACTAAATAAATGGGACTACTACTTAAATTAATGGGGATCTAAGCACGTGGCATGGTAGGCGAAACAGTGGCCGGTACCCTAATCGCGTAATGCACGATCAATCACAATTTGTTTCAATTCGAAACACAATCCATTGCTTCATAAGTTGGAAAAAAATCTGCTCAACAACGTAAATAACGCAATGAATGTTGTTGACCTGTCAAAATGAAACAAATTAGTCTTAATCGATTACGAAAATAAGTTACGTAATTAGGGTACAGTTCTCTGCTTCTTTATTTTAATCTTTCATTGCTTGTGACATGTCGCGCAAAATGCAGACCTAACAAAAAGGTTAGAGTGCATTTTTTATTAAAGTGAAACTTTTATTACATCGTCTCAAACTTTTTCGTCTGTGTGTTGCATGTCGCGTGACGGTCGGCCGCGGAGTAGGGATAAAGTGAAAGGCGCTCGTCAGAGCAGCCAAGGCCAATATGGCGGCGCTTATAGTTCGCAGCAGCTGACCGTGTAGTTACACTTTTACCGTGGTTTTATAAAACCACACAATCCTTTTTAAGGTTCCGTAGTAAACAAGGAACCCTTATAGTTTCGTCATGTCCGTCTGTCTGTCTGTCCGCGGTCTAGCTCCGAGACCCTTAGTACTAGAAAACTGTAATTTGGCGTAGGTATATATTTTAATTACGCCGACAAAGTGGTAAAATAAAATTATGAAAAACATTTTTTTTTAGGATACCTCTCATACACGTAAAGTGGTGATGTTATTTTTTTTTCTTTTTTTAACACATAGTGAGGGGTATCATTGGAAAGATCCTTTAAAATTATTGTGAGTTTGTGAAAACCATTTTTGGATTCAGGGATCCGTTTGCGAAATATTAAGCTTTAAAGTGCTAATTTTTGTTAGAGTCAAGTGTCGTCGTCCCCCCCCCCCCCCCTGCCGGCTAAATGGTTGGTTTTGGGTGTGTGAAAAAAATCACAACAGTAGTTTATATAACGAAATTAAAAGGAAAACTATCACAGCTAAGTAGGCTCTACAAGTTAACGAGTAATAATCGACCAACTTAACTTTGCAGTTGCAAAAACATGTTTTCCCATACATTCCGTATGGGAGAACATATTTTTCAACTACAAAGTTAAGTTTGTTTTTGGGATTAATTCATCCCAACTACGGAACTCTTCATTGTGGTCCGACACGCACTTGTTCGGTTTTTTTTTAAATTATATTTAATTATTAACTCTAACCCTTTTCATTTCCAGGTCTACAATGTAGTGCCATCAATAAGTGCGATTACCGGGATAAGCCCACAGAGGTACATTTGGAGAATATGTATCGCTTTCCATTTAGGACCAAGGCTATTGGTAGGTTCTTTATACTACAGCTATCATCGAGAGCGCACTTCTCATATTACCGAGGAAAAGGTAATTGGTTTTTACAATGTTTTTAAGCTATTGCATAGCTTTTATCGCGGGCTTTGAGCGCGGCGACCGAATCAAGAAATTCCGTAACGTAACGAAAATAAAACCTAACACCCCCCACTCCGCCTACCATGTAATGACGGTTCCCATGACAACGTGATGTTGTCATGGGAACGTAATTTTTGTTTTATGTCATCACGTCATCATCCCAAGTGTAGCGTTGACAAATAGGAAGTATGGAGGTTACAAATGCTATGCAATAGCTTTACCGCGGCGGTCCCCGAGTGCGACACTTTTTTTTTTTATAAATGGATTTCTGACCTTATAAGAAAAGCCGAAACATTTATAAGATCACTGTTTTATCACAAAGGTTCTTGTCAAGATCTATGCAACGTAGAAACACATATATACCTAATATTATATCATTTAAAAGACCTTTTTAAGATTTTTTTTTTTTGTTTAGTCCAGTGGTCTTGAAGACAAGATAGCTCAATTTAATAGGGTTATTAGTTAATGATGACACATTACAGGAAAATTATAGGTTATCTGTACCCTAATTGCGTAACTTATTTTTAAAAACAATTTTGCCCAATTTGTTTCATTTTGACAGTTCAACAACATTCATTGCGTTATTTACGTTGTGGAGCAGATTTTTTTTTCCAACTTATGAAGCAATGGATAAGCAATCTGTTTCAAATCGAAACAGATTGTGATTGTGTTGTATTACGCAATTAGGGTACTTTTTGCAAGTTGCCACAGCGCACGTAGTAGTTGCTGAGAAATAAATAAGTACCCACCAAAAATAGGCTTCTGGTTAAGAAGGACTTTTGACCTAATCATGTAGTATCCTTTTTTATCAAATAAAACACGTTAGTTAGCTGAATCATACTTATACTTAGTGCAGATATTTTTTTCTTCAATTAAATCACAATCTTTCACAGCAAAAAAGCAGCTTTAATTTTACCGATAGAGGCAGGTGAGTAGGATCAGCTAAATGAGGGAGTTTGAATACTTAATAATTTAGATTATGCATCATTCATTTACGTATTATAGCAGGTATATACAGGGTGGTGATGAAGCGATCTGCATCCGTCAATGGGGTGATTCTACCTGTCATACTATACAACTTTCGCTATGACACATATTTAACTTATGATTCGTAAAAAAAAAGGATTGTGTGGTTTTATGAAACCACGGTAAAAGTGAAACTTCTATAGGCGCCGCCATATTGGCCTTGGCTGCTCTGACGAGCGTCTTTCACTTTATCCCTACTCCGCGGCCGACCGTCACGCGACATGCAACACACAGACGAAAAAGTTTGAGACGATGTAATAAAAGTTTCACTTTAAAACTTTTTGTACATGAACCGAAATAGTCTGTCTACTGTTGTATAGGTTTAGTTTTTGTTTTTCACGATGAGTTTCATAATGGAAGTTGTTTAGTATGTCGGCTAGAATCACCCCCTTGACAGATGCAGGTATCTATAAATCGCCCCTTTTAATAAAGAAGTGTAAGTCCTAGCTTACAAAACCAAAGAAAGGACGCCGAACCTTTTCTAATTTAAGCGATTTACGTTTTCACCTTTGAACTTCAAAGGTTACAACGTAAATAAGATATCTAGAACGAATGGAAGTTAAAAATAATCCAGTCTTCCTACGATGCACAAAGTGCTTCGCCTGATCAATCGAATCTGAATACCTACTCACAAATTTATGATGTTTTTTTCAGGCTCGGACTGCAGCGACCAAATTAGGAACAGCATGCTATTGGCTTAATTTCATAGAACTGTTTGCGCTAACAGGCGTTACATATATCTCCAATAGGGAAAACTATTGTAAGTGCCAACTTTCACTTAACTATTTAATCAATTACTTAATTTATTAAAAGTGTTTTCTTACGTTTTCTTTTTGGAGATTTATATTGCTGCTTCTTTAAGGGTAAGATTCTCGTTTTCTACAGATTAATTAAGTTTTGTTTTTAGATCAGGGGGCCTACCACCAGCTCAAAAGCAGTATTATTTTAATATTACTTCAGTGGGAGAAAGAGATGGAGCTATACGTCCTGTAGAGCGTCATCTCTTTCCCACACTGAAGTAATACTAAAATAATACTGCTTTATGAGCTTGTGGTAGGCCCCCAGTCTGTTTTCTTGTTTATCTTTTACTCCATTATACTAATCAATTTAAAAAAAACAATAGACGTGGATATGTTTAGTAACCTGTTCCGCTTAGCTATTTCTAAAGAGCCATAAAAAACTCCTGAAATAAATCGACACGTGTTTCACCTCTCAACGAGGCATCCTCAGGATGACGATGGACTTGTTGCGAACTCGAACACGGCGTGCGAGTCTGCACTCAGCGCTCGGTGTGGCAACACGCCGTGTTCGAGTTCGCAACAAGTCCATCGTCATTCTGAGGACGCCTCGTTGAGAGGTGAAACACGTGTCGATTTATTTCAGGAGTTTTTTATGGCTCTTTACAAATAGCTAAGCGGAACAGGTTACTAAACATATCCACGTCTATTGTATTTTATAATGGATTTCCGCAAGGTCACGCCTGAATCAATTAACTATCTAATCAATTTTGTCCACAAATATCGACAAAACAAAGGGATTCTCCATCTACGTCATCTCTCGACCCTAACCACATCACTGTCACATTCTTCCATACTAAACGCACGACATTGATTCCTAATTCCATGTGTTCCAGTCGTTCACGAGAAGATATTCATAGTGTTCATGGTAACAGCTCTGTTGCACATGCTGTGTCGCGCACGCGTCGGATGCATCGCAAGTCATATCGTGGAACCAGTGAGGACCAACAAACTTGTGTGGACGCTGTTCTACGTCGCCATTGCTGCCACCGTGGGACTGATTATATTCTTCTTGCGACATCGACTGCTATGCCGGCCGTTAGGTAATTGTTTGCAGTTTATTGTTTAGATAAGTAGTTTGTTAGATAGATACTTGACTTAAGGGGACGATAGCTGACTTTTAATGATTTTATACTGAAGATGACGTCTGAACGAGTAGTGTTAGTGATTTGAAAAAAATATATGTTAAATAAGAGCATTTTTTAAATATTTTAATAAAGGCATATTTTTGATTATGTTTATATTACATAGTGAAATTAATTTTTAAAGTTATGTCTAACGCGGATAAAAAACTGAGAATGACGCAAAATCCATCAAGCGTATTTTTCTAAAAACTTCACCATATTAAAGATAATTAAATTACTAATCTTTTAGTATACGTCTTTTATTAAAATACCTTTTGTTTTACGTGTAATAAATTAATAATGCGTCTAATTTGGGACAGCGCTCCTTGATGGGCGAGTTCTATTACTGGCTGGACGTACGACGCGTTGCGTGAGCTCAGTACAAAACACGCAAGCTAACCATTCAAGGTCACTGTCATATATCTGCGTCTTAAGTTTGAGCTCTTAGCGGTAGATAATGACTGGTTTTTGCTCACTAGGAGAATACAGTACTCGAAATAAAATCTAAAATCGAAGCATTTAGGTAGGAGGTATGTATCCGAACTGGTGGTGTAGTCTAGTATTAAGGCTCCCGCAGAACAAAATTCCATTAAGTTTTCATAGAAATTGTTCCACCAGAGTCGCGTCGCGCTGTCACGTCGTAGTTGTCTGCGGGAGCCTTTAAGTATCCATCGATGAGATATTAGGTATTCAATGACCTTTTATTACGCATTTCTCTTTTATTTGGGCTGTGACCTTTTCATGAACCGGAATAAAATGTTATAGCGTTCAACTCTGCAGAATACCTATTAGCTGAGCAGAGAATATTGATGACCTCAATGTATATTCCCGCCATTTTTGGGATTTTCTTCAATTATTTCGTTTACTTTTTCCTCGTGTAATTATTCCACTTTTACACTATAACCAGGGGAGTAATGGCGTCCGGGGTGTGTACGTTACCCCAGCAAGAAAGTATCTCCTAGAGTTATATGAGTAGAACGTATAAGTTGGTGCCTTATCTGCTGTAAATGTGTCCCCACATAAAAAATGTGTGCCCCCCTGTCGTTTTGGAAAAAAAACGGAAAAGCGATTCTTGCTGGGGTAACGTTTTTCTAGCAGGAAAATTCTAAACGAATGATCGGAGAGAGAAAAATTTTGCATGGCCAGAGAGCTTATATGTATGTGTGCCAAAATGTGCCCCCAAAAATAAAATCTGTGCCCCTTCAGATTTTCGAGATATTGCATTTCCTGCTGGAGTAACGTTTTGATGAATCGTATATCTCTAAAACCATTGCATGTGCCCCTGTAGAATAAACATACACGAGTAGCTCTTAATGTGTGCCTCTTAGTGCCCCAATTAGATTTAAGAAAATATTTGAAGTTATCGCGGTTTTATGAAAACCCCAAAAAACATCGCAGCGCCTAAATGAGACAAGGCATAAGTTCGCTGAAAACTGTATTCGGTCCTTCTTGACGCTAATAATAACCATACAAAGTTTCAAAACTGTTCATGCATGCGTTTTTGAATAATCTTGCTAAAAGTCAAAACGATGGTGTCATGACTTTGACGGCAAAATACAAGGAACTGGCTCAATCCCAGATGTGTAGGTGTAAACCAAAATCTTGTGCCTTTAGTTAAAAATATATGGTGAAAATATTCAGCTTGGAATATTTCGCATTAAGTAAATATTAACAAAAAAACAAAATATGTAAGCAACGGCTGGTTATCCGACCAAATTTGAATGACTACTAAAAAGCGACGGATTCATACATATCGATGTGCATAGCAATAGGCCCCCTATTTATGTTATCAACATAGGTACAATGTCCTCTGCAGGCTATCCCTTCGGTGCCTGTATTTGCTTTCATTATGTTCATCATCATCATCAGCCTATAAATGTTCCCACTGCTGGGACACAGGCCTCCTCTCTGTGAGATAATTCATTATGTTAAGTTGATACAATGTTATAAGACCTTTGTAATTTGTACGTTTTTAGCCGTACTGACAGTAGTAAATAATTCGGAATGAGGAGCTCGTCGCTAAGTAATAACAGCCGCACGGGTCGATCGTCTTTAGATACCGAAACTCCTCCGTATCTTGGAAAGCACGTTAAGCCGTTGGTCCCGGCTGTCATTCGTGAATCTTTGACAGTCATTACGAGTCGTTAGAAGCCCGAAATTGTGACAACTGGGTATCGTATTACCCAGTTACTGGGTTGTGGAGGTCAGATAGGCAGTCGCTCCATATAAAATATATATATTCAGCTGCATCCGGTTAGACTGGAAGCCGACCCCAACATAATTGGGAAAAGGCTAGGCAGATTTTTTGACAGTAGTAAATATTTAAAATTGTCAAATACCTTTTGCTCTTACATAGGTTGCTTTTTTTAGCTTTTGGTAAAAATATAACTTAGCTGAATACAGCAGCTCTATTAACTCTCTATTACACTTTTAATTGTTTAGTGTAAAAAAAATAAACGTGTTCGTGCTCGTAACAAGAGCTTCATAATAGTATCTTATATAGCTTTTAGTGGGTGTGAATGACTAATCATAAGTAGATTAAAATGTTTAAAAAAGTGTGTGTCAAAGTTATAATAAGAGCAGTTTTATAAAACATTTAGCAGCAACCTTTACAGAACCTTTTGCTGTACAACTGACAAATTACAGATATTTTGCAATCTGAAAACTGAAAAAATACTGCTGCAGTTTCATACTTATTTCCTTTGCCCAGTACTTAATGATACTTGTCTAAAGTGAAAATTTGCATTTTCAGCATTTACATGGTTCTCGGTGTGCGAATACATCTTGGCGACGGCGAACATGGCATTCCACGCCATTGTGGTCCGCGACCTCCCTCTACACGAACTCCAAGTGGTGTGTCCTACTCACAGTAAGGCGAACTGAACGTGTACATACATAATTTGATTGTGAATGGATTCGGTCAGCGACATGTAACGGAATATGGATATTTGAATAGAAGACTAAGGAACTTGTACTTGAAAAAGGGCGGGATTGTCGTGTCGACATAGACATACCTACTGGAAATCCCTTGGTAAAACTTACAACATGTTTGATATAAATATTGTTTATTCGCTCACAATTCTATCTACCTAACATCATTTTCATGAATATCAGCGCGTAATTCTTCTCGCGTTTGGCTTTATATTTTTTTATAGATTTTGCGTGTTTCAGAATAAATAATGAAGTAGTTATTCTCAAGATACCGAAATCAAAATTTGATAACAAAATACCCTTCCTAATTTATTAAACATATTATACAGTGAATGAGACCTAGCTGACAAATTAAAATTTACTTTTTTATTTAAATTTATTGACAGTTTTATTAATTTAAATGTTTTATTAAATTATTGTTCAGTTTCATTTACAATTATTTTTAATTTATAGTATTAACAGATGATCGAACTTGCCAGGGCCGGATAGCAGGTATGGTTTGTTCCTTATAAAATCTGTTCGAGAGCAATCTGACGACAATTATAATAAAATTATTATAACGAACAATTTCTGTACGGAGCGAACCAAATCCTCTGTCCGGCCCGTGCAAGTTCGATCGTCTGTTGATAGTATTAGTTTTATATATTGATTTTGATGTTTTTATTTATTAATTTTGTTTTTTTTTATTGTTTTTAATTAATTAATTAAAAAATATTATGAGAATATTTATTTTGTACGCTGTTGACGGCAAAACGTTGCGTTCATTTTAGTCTATATTTTTGTTTAGGTACTACTTATGTGACACAAAATTAAAAAAATGTTTTTGAATTTCTCCGTTAAAAGTTTTTGTGAGCAAATAAAGTGTATTTTTAGTAGCTATTGTATTACGATTGTTTAATGAATGAATTCCGCTGTAAGTAGGTTTCATAAGTAGCCTTATGCTTTAGCTCACCAAAAAAGGGATTGGTAAGGTAAAATTGATCACTGTTTGTACAAATTATTATGTATAGTCACCCTCGTAAGTTCCTACTATATCAATTATCAATCTAAGGCAAATCACAAAAAGATAAGGTATTTTTAGCGTACAAGATATGACAGTTGAAACGGATATCCCGGTCAAAAATGGCGGCAAAATTGTGTAAGAGGTAGTTTCAAAACAAGTGAAAAATCAAAAAGTTTTCATTTTTAATGACATCTCAAACATAACATTATTTTAACTTACATTATTAGAAATTAATACCTACTGCTTTGATTAAGAAAGTGGCAAAAGAATGTACAAACCTATGAATCGAATAAAAGATTCCACCTTAGTGAAATTTTTATTTAGGTCCTACTAGGGGTTGTGGTCAAAAGCGATAAAGCGCTTATGAGGGGGACTATACTTACGAATAGCTGGATATTTTGACACGTCTTTCCAAAGATTTACATATGTACAGTGTTATACATAATGTATAAATAGGTAGGTACGGTACAAAAAATAAAGATTGTCAGAATTCTAAATTTTATATTGGCAGTTTCGGTACATTTATACAGATTAGGAGCACGTTTCCATTGTCTTTTAAAAGCAATTTTTATTTGCCAATTTAATTACAACCAGTATTATTCATAACCAATACGTTTTACGGTGTTTTATTCGTTAATCATTTCTTATCTTGAAAGGTAAGAAATGCAGCTTGTCAGTACCAAATCAAAAACACTCACCTACCTAATTAAGAAAACTACTATTAAGACCGAAACATTGGTCCTTCTTCCTTGTCAATTTTCGGGTCAAGTTTGATCAAGCTTTACCAAGTAGCTATAGAATGCTAGTTAATTTTGGGTCTTTACCTCTTAATTCAGGAAGATAATAAAAAAAATGTATTTAGATAGTACATAATAGAGACATAAAATTAATGTAGATAATAATTGCCTTATGTATTTTATAAAAAGTGGGTACTTTGTGTATCTGCTGACAAAGATATTGCTCCATAGCCTGAAAATGTACTGAATGTTAAGTAACCCGACACCACACTACCATCATACAAAGGGGACCCTATGCCTGAAAAACTCAAAATCAAAACGGGTTCTGAAGACTCCTAGGTGACAAATCTCACTCAGGAGACAAAATTAAAAATGATTATATAAGAACAAAATAAGCCCTTAGAAGTACTAGAGACTATCTTAATAGCAATTTATTAACTTTAATTTACTATAATTTTTATGCTTCTATCATTTTATGTGTATTACATCAGTTATTGCACCGTATTGAGACCACAAAGATGGTCATGGTGCATAGAAGCTGCCAGAAATCGATGTAAAGAACTTTATACGAAAGCTGCAATACTTATATCATGCTTTAATTGGATTTAAAACCCCAGTCTTTTCTTTTGAAGTGTCCATCTTTATAAACACTAAAATAGATACAGCCATTTTGGGCGCTTACGAAATGTAGGTACCACACATTGCATACCTAATGTTTTTTTCACTGGGAGCAATTTAGCCGTTGCCAATTAAAGTGTCATTTAACTCCTACTAAAATGACTGTGTAATATTTTAAGTTTTGTAGTCTTCCATCTTCCGATCCTTCCTGGCTACGGGCCTTTAGACTTCACTTTTGTGTGTCGAAAAATTCTTATTCCATTCGTTACTTAGCCCCTAAAAAACGCAAAAAGTAGCGTAAATTAGTGGTGCCTTGTAAATTCAAAATCAGAATGAAGCTAGAACTAAAAACCGTAACAGCACTTTTACGAAACCAAAGTGAGATGTGAGAATGCAATGGATTAATAAAAACCTGAGCACTTAGTCGATAAAAAATAAAATGAATTTTCTGTTAACCACCAGCCAGTTAGGAAAATAAACCAGAAATAATAGAAAACATCGAGACGAAATACGGATTGATTGAAACTAGGGTTGACCTAATTTTAGAGTGTAAGTCATATTAAAATGATGATTCATAATCAGCATTGACATTAACAACTTCGTTATGTAATTATTAAATTGTAGTTACAAGGTTAATTAATAATCTTAGATAAAGCACATGACCCAAGACATTTTGGTTATTTCCGCTTTTTCCGTAAACGTACCTACTAACTATTATCTAGGTACCTAAAATGAATGCCTTGTTCAATTAATTCTTCGATAACTGAAAAGGACCAAAATTATTATTATTATTAATTATACTACAATGTATTCAAACCAAACATATCTTAACTAAAAATAATGGACTACTTACTCGAGTAATTATTTTTATTTAAGAGTTCGCTCTCATAACAGCTGTATAACATCTGAAACCTGTGTAAAAACAAAAAGTGATAGTGCCATTTATTTTCTTTGTAACTTAACAAGAACAGGTGTTACTGTTTTGAATTCTGAATTATCAAAACCAGGTTCTTTCAACATAGTAATGCACATTAAAAGCTGAATAAATAATAAAACCGTAGTTTTAGTTGTAAAAATAGATCTGGTTGGCGTTTACCCACTTGCAAATGTAATAGTAAGTGTATGTATCTAGGGTTGTATTAATTGGTTATTCCATTTTCTATGGTATTTTCATGCGTGCGTTTCCAATAAATGCATCTTTTTGAACCTATTAGAAATCTTATAAATTCCTAGATTTTTTTAAACACCGTTGTTACCTAGTTTAGTTCTTAATCTGCTGCAAGCAACACCGGTAACACGAGACTAGGTGCCTAGTGCCTGCCCCAATTAAGTTAGTGCTAATATTAAATTATATAATTTAAGTTCGAATTTTGGATACTTTTGCAATAAAAGTATATATTGTTATAGATCTGTATATTTTAAATAAATTTTAAAAAAATGTCTTCATCATTCCTAATTTCTACTATAAAAAAAAGCCTTGTGACTATTTGGTTTACCAAAATATAAATTTTTATTAGTAAACATAAGTAGCTATTTAATTAAATTATAAAGTAAACTATGTATTTAATGACATACAATGAATTGATTATTGAGATAATTACCTATTATTATGTCGTTGTTAAATTTTTAACTTTTGTTGGTAGAAATTGGTAAACTACCTACGTTTTATATTTTATTGAAATTTATTGTACATTTAAATGCTTTAATATTATATTTAGGACTGTGTATAATTCTAGAGTTAAATCTAGTTGGCAATATATAATATTATTATAATGTCTAAGAATATAAAGCACAGAAATCAATTAATTACATAAAATAGTGACATAGATGGAGAAAATAATATTGACTTTCGCAAAAATTTGATACATTTACATTATGTTATCTCGTATATTTTATTTATTTAGAAATTAAGGTATTTTAGAATTGAATAGGTATTATTACCTAAGTTAATAGTATCATGACTGAGTATGTTTTTTGCTGTTATTCAATGAATGGAATGTTAACATCACTTACATTTATAATACCATCATGTTACTTACCATCTACTTTTAAATTAAAATCCGCTAAACGAATAATACATTTGTCCGATTCGGTGGGCAGACATTTGGTTTTAACAATAAAATATCTCATAATAACTTGTAGTTTTGATGTATAAGCTTATACCGAATCCCTGGATAAGAAGAGAAACAATCTATTTAAAACCTATCTACATAAACAGGAATTTTTACTACAACTACCATACTTTTAATAGAAAAATGCTGTATCAACGATATCAGTAAGAGCAAGACAACATACCTGATGGATAAGAATAATCTCATCACCCATTACTACAAGGCATACGAGTAAATGACAACTAAAAAGTGCAACAGCGAAGTTTGTTAGTAATTTCTAGAAAGAAAACAGAAACACCGCTAATAAACATCAGTACAGCTTCTAATAACACCAAAATTGAGTCCTTACAGATAGAAAACTATGCAAAACTTTCTTAAAAATCTTTGATGCCTGTTATCTTATTTCTACACAGAGATACCATTTACATAGTTGCACAGAATTTTATACAGCAAAAAAGCAATTAAAAGTAAACAAAATGACTATTTTTGTATTCTCTTAACAGAGCCATCTATTGACTTTATTATGACAATTATGTTTTCCTCTAGATGTCGCTATGAGTCATGAAAACAAGAGATAGAAACAAGCGTCATCTCTTTCATATTAAAGATGGCGGCATTCGGGTGCTAGGGCAGGTACTAAATGTATATGTGTTGGTGTATACGTGTATAAAATTTCACGTTTGACCACTCCGGACACGCACACATACAAAGAAAACCGGGTGAATGCGGGGCAAGGGGAGTAACGTCCGTGAAGTTGTGTCAGCATATGCGCAAACGAGGTGCGCATTCGTCGCGTGCGTTGTCGGGATTCTTTGTGCCATTCTTCGCATACCAATAAGAGTATATTCTTTAAATTTACTCCTAAATTGACATTTAATCAAAATTCGTCCGTTCACCTCATCTTCGGTCTCCATAATAGGTGAGTAAAAATTATTTTTGATACAATTTTCATACAATCAAGTCAAGATATAAGTGATTTTTATTAGGGAATGTCAACAATGCGATCGCGATCCTGCAATATTTTACATAGTTGTCGTGTTTGCTTCGCTGCTACTTCCGGTCGTTCGGGTGTCGGCATTTCGCGATGTAAACATTATCTAGTTTTAGGATTCAGCTGCATTTAGGCAAGCTGTCGGGAATGAAGTGTGCTCAAGGTGCTTTTGTGTTGTTAAATTCGCTTGAGTGTGCTTACTGGGATGGCGCAATTTTCGAAAGACGCGGTTTGGTATCGTTCGCCTGCGATACACTTCAGTCGCGTTGGTGGCTGCATGCGATTTGACGTATTCTGCGCGCAGTGATGTCACTTGTCAGCTTATTTTATGAAATGTCAAACGTTTTACATGTAACGCGCGAGTGAATAGTAAACAAATTGACAGTGAAATTGATATCCATGCTGTGAAATTAAATACGAGTGACATGGACTGTTATTATTCGAAATTTTACCCAAGGCGTGAGTATTTATTGGAAATAAATAGTAAATAAACAATAAAATTCCTAACATACTTTCGTTCATACTTAACATAGTTGAGTAAAGTTCTTGCATAAATTAAATATTTTATGGTTAATTAAACAAAACGAATGACTTGGGACAATTAATTAAAAGTTTTAATTGTTTTCTTTTATCCTAAATGTAGATTGGAAGTAGATTTGAAAGAATTTTAACGTCGGGCTAACCGATAATTACCTCTGATTGGGCGTATGAGAGATTTATTTGAAATTATTAATTTTTGGCGAACTAATGTGGTTGTAAAACACTTTTTAAGTTTTTATGAACAAGATATTCCATTTTGTAAAAGTCATAATCAACGGTAAATTGAAAATTTTGTAATTACTATTGTTTTTAATAAATTAATATTAATTTCGTTAAAATAATGTGATTTTTGCCGTTCCCAATAACAACCTAAATGCAATTTTTAGGTATTTTCCATGAAAATTTAATAATATCATTATTCTTTTGTACTAAAAAATAGCGCCACCGAAAATACTTAACTATATTTTTTATATAATAATGTGCCGCCGGTCCTAAATTCATTAAGAAGCCAGATCTATACTTGCATTATATCAATAAGCTTTATATAAGCGCTATAGAAGCATTTATTGCTGAAAAACGCTTTTTAACTTATAATAATGTAGAATTGGATCTCACAATCTGCAAAACTTATTTTTTTATAACTAAATGGAACTTCGAAGTTTCAAAAAATCTATTTAGGCATGACTACAGAGAAACTAAGTGAACTCCTAATAATCCTAATAAATTTACTAATAAAACGAAAACAATCAGTATTGTAATATGGGTCCTTAATAATAAGTTAATATTATTAAAGAATAAGCTAATAAATTGAAACTTCTATTAAATAACTTGTAAATGTTTCCTCCTTTTAATATTACTAAAATTTACCTGTTAAAATTATCGGCAACTAGGTATTTAAATTTCTGATTATAATAATTAATATACAGCTTCTTATTTTTTGCAAATAAGTTATACGTATGTCATTTAAAAACTTACTTTACCTAAGTACTTATATTCTGACTTGATAAGTTTATTTTGGCTACTAGGTACCTATAACATTTCGCGGTAAAATGAAATAGTACCTAATGCACTTATTATCAGTGTTGTTATAAAAATAGTATACCTAGTACAAATAAAGTTTACTTAGTAGACAACCAAATTTACTGAGTTTCAGCCGATTTGATGATAAGCCTGAAAGCCGACGCATAATTTTTCTTACCAAAATAAGACATTACGGCGTATAACTTAACTTGTACAAAAATATCTAATTATAATACAGGTACGAAAAACTATTCACCGATTTAAATATACCAAAGTCTTTGATGCTGCAAAGTGCTGCGTAAGTATATAGTTTTGTAGAGATCGCTTCACTTACAGTATCTGTCGGACTCTCGAATGGGTGCCAAGAGTTATTTTGGTCAATACAGTTGATGTTTTTATTGCGCGTCGCGACGCTGGCGAAGTCGACAACTTGCGAGCTGCACGACAACCAATAAGACGTGTAAACTGCTGACGCTCCAGGCCCTCACGGCGCGTCCCATCTAATGGCCGATTCAGAACGATTTATCACGTATTCCGTCTTAGGGAAATTGAATTTGGAATCGTTTGCCCCTTTCGCAGACCGTTATTATGTTCCTTGATTAAAATTTTTCTTTTTAATGCCTTCAACTCTTTCACACATGGCCAGGATTATAAGACACTTAAACTTAATTATACCTCTTTAGAAGGTTATTTCTGTTTGTTAAAGTACAATAAACTGTGGCATGGTGATGTTACATTAATGCAAAGCTAATTGGTGTACAGTTGATGCCCTCTCCGGATGCTGTAATCGTATAGCCCTGCCCATTCACTTATACACAAACTCGTATCGTATGACAATGTTCAAAGAAAGAACTAAATATTAATTAGGTATGTTATTATGGAGGTGACACCCATGCATGTTATGACAAAATATTTCTCATAAACAGTGGTTGTGTCCTGCTAAACCCTTTTAAACCTGCTGAAGAAACAGACAGAACTTAGTTCCGACGGCAATCAACTTAAATATGTTTCATTCGTAACCAAAATAATATCGATATTTGCGCTTATCATAATAATTATAATTGAAAGAAAATTGAAGCTGTAGCACGACACTTCATTCAAGAATATTTTCAATATTATTATATTATTATTCCGGTTATTAATTGGTCCTTAAGTAAGTTATTATTTAAGACTAACCCATAACAGTTATAACCAATACTATTAAATCATAATGGATGGAGCATTATGAAATTCTATTGTCCCTAAGTTGCTTACTTAAATTTATGAAATTATGATATAACTATCATATAGAATTATTTCAAGTAATTAAACCAATTAAATTCTGTAGAAATAACCAACAATCAGATCAATTATTTAATCAGTTTAATTAATTACTTAGTCTTTGGCAACAACTTAACCATTTTAAAAAGTTTTCATGTTTTTTTTTTAAGTTTGAATAGCAAACACATTAAAAGAAATATGTTATTTATGAACATATAATTATCCAATATTAACAAATTACACAAGATCATTCAAAATTGCAATATATATTACTAATAGAGAAAACTATATGAGAAGTCGGACTTCATCTAACTCTTATAAAGGTTCATCCCAAGACTATTTTAGGTGCGACTCGTGAAAAACCACTCTTGTCCTAAACACCTCGTTATAACAAACACCGAAAAACTAAAATCAACCCGTATTTACACAATAAGCATTTTTTTTTTGTCATTAGCATTGACATGAATGATAAATAAATAATACAATAATTTATTGACAAATTCGATGGTTGTGTTCAATCCCTCCGAATGTTGAATGGCGCGGTGCTTCCAGAAGCGGTAATCGCTACCTGCCCATATTGACCTGCGGAAGGTTCACTCCTTTAATCCCCAAACAATCTCGTCGATCACGAAACATTTCATTCAATATCGTGTGTCCTGCTACCAAGCGCATACAGGTGCGTCTTTTTATTGTCATAAATTGATTCTTTAAGTTGTAAGTTTTGAGTTGGCGTTACGAATTCAGTTACCAAAACTTGTATCGAGTTGCCGTCGGTCAAGTGAACAGTTAGTGTGTGACCCTTTCTTTCAATCAAAAGTCGAAGCCCGTCGTCTTTGAACGTTGCTATCAGATATTTCTAAATCTGCACTGAAACAGTATCAGCGATATTTTAGCACATATCGTGCAACACAGCATCAAATGGTAATTTTTTCGATAAAATATGGAGTAAAGAAGAGAGAGTTCCCTTCAGATTCTCGCAAGATCAGACCAAAACTATAAAAGGTTTCTAGCAAACTAAAGATAAGAAGAAGCTTCTCAATCTTGAGACACCATTCTGAAATAAACATCCAGCGTCGTCAATTTTTCAGTGAAATTGTTAATTTTTCTTTGTGCTTGTTGCCTTTTAAATGACACATAGAGATTGAGTCATGGAGAGATGTAAACGTTAAAAAAATTCACAGCACCGCCTGGAGATATGATTGCGACGAGTGTCCAGTAGCCTCGCTCTATTCTCGGACTCCTATTTGTGGATTACTCTCGCGTGAAACTACCAACTCAGTCCTGGCGGAACAAACTGTATCATCGAAGTAATAGAGTCCAAATTCAGTTTCATTGACACGCGCCATCCGGCCTTCTTGAGCAACAAGAGGATTGAAGCGAAAGGACCCACTCCTTGCCGTTTATTTATCTTAATTTCGCTCTCCAAAGAAGTGACAAATGAGGATTATGGCTGTGTGAAATCGGTGTCACTTGTACTTTTGTATAACACTTTCCAGAAATGTTTACGTGCGTAATTAATATAACAATATTAACGAGGTACGACGCACATGTTGGTACTTTTCCCGCGTTGTCACGTGTTAGAAAATGTAAGATGAAAACATAGGTTATTAATGTAATAAATGTCACGTTTAACGGAGGTGTTGTAATAAAATATATTTTAGCGTGGCTGTTGGTTTGCAAATGAGAAAGATTTTTTTAGCATAAAACAGAATGATCACTTGCGGTACTCGCACACATTTATTAGAGCCAACGAGACGGATCGATTGTTGTTAATGCGCAACCAGATAAACCAGTTTCAAATGGATTTAATTCCCTTGAGAAAGATCTCAAATTGTGTCTAGTGCGCTTTATGGCATAACGAAATGAAAACAAAAACTACGATAGTTAGATTCAGTTACAAAGTTTAGTATGATCGTGCAATCGAGGCGAGACGGGACCTTTTGAAACAGTTTTATTTATTTCATGCTCATTTATATCTACTGGACATTAAGGAGTATTTTATATGTTTCTTATACGCTTTTTATCCAGCTATAAGCCGTATTAATTAATTATATACCATGTGTAGCAATGACGAGTAAGTCTTGTACTTACAATACAACTCTTTTTTTATTGGCGTTATAAAAACCATTATTCAATCATAATACGATCTTTGGTTGTACTGGTTCTATTTCTGCAATTTTGCAGTAAAGCACCAGAATTAATCAGAATTTGGATTCTGATTAATAACTATTATTATATCAAGCCATCTAAAAGCCAATCTATGGCGCTGTTTCAGTCTCAGTTCCATATTCTAAAGTGTTCACATAGCCAATAGATGCAGACTATAGCCAGTTCAATGGATGTCTACATACATAATATATGACACACCACATCATAATACAGCCGATAGAGCCTCCGGGCAAACAGCTTCCGGTCCTCTACCGTTTCTTTATCGACGAGAGCCGAGTTGCTCTTGTCTTGATTTCATTGATAGAGGAGATAAACAAGTTTTTATAGTAGCAGTAAACGTTTAACATTTGCTGTATAGTGGTATAAAATCATTGATAAGAGTGATATAAGTCAATTAGAAAATAAATCACCTCTTTCTCACATGTGACGGTGTGAACCCTAACATGCCCGGTGTACGTATATCTATTAAATAATATTTGGTACAGAACGATTGACAGTTGCTGTATAATGGTATAAAATCATTGATAAGAGTGATATAAGTCAATTAGAAAATAAATTGCCTCTTTCTCACATGTGACGGTGTGAACCCTAACATGCCCGGTGTACGTATAACTATTAAATAATATTTGGCACAGGAAGATTGACAGTTGCTGTATAATGGTATAAAATCATTGATAAGAGTGATATAAGTCAATTAGAAAATAAATTGCCTCTTTTTCACATGTGACGGTGTGCACCATAACATGCCCGGTGTACGTATAACTATTAAATAATATTTAGCACAGAACGATTGACAGTTGCTGTATCATGGTATAAAATCATTGATAAAAGTGATATAAGTCAATTAGAAAATAAATTACCTCTTTCTCATGTGACGGTGCGGTGTGAACCCTATCATGCGGTGTACGTATAACTATTAAATAATATTTGGCACAGAACGAATGAAAAAAGCGTGAATTTTATTGAGCCTGTGTGAGCAAATTATTTTTATTTATCACGATGAAAGTTTCAATAATAAATTAAATTTTTATTTCATTCGACGGTTTATGAAAATTCCTATGCTTTCGCTGATGTGAAAACATTATTCAACTTTAGATTGGCCCGAAACGAAATCACAGCGCAGTGAACAAATAATTCTCTCGATCGAGTGCACTACATATTGCAGGTAGAATTCGATATGAAGCTCACTTTGAGTTCACTTGTTAAACTATCGTTATAGTTGGAATTGTTCCCGGGGCGCGCTCCGGGTCGGTCTTGGCGATTTAATTAAACTTGTTATTTGTACGTTTTATTTCGCAATTGGCCCGTGTTCGCTTTGATTGTCTGTCGGCTTGTGAGAGAACCGACCTTTTGTCTTGTACAAATTTGTAGTTTTAACGTAGTTTCCGATTGAATTTGCTCCAAAGTCTATTACAACAAAGTGTGCAGAATACCCGACGACTATTTATTTTGAAGCGATGGACGCTTACACTGTTACTGTAGATTCATCTTTCACTGTTCCAGCTCATTATTATGTAGGTATTGTGTTTCCTCGTTAGGTATATTCTCAGAAGTTGACTACCAATTTATTATTAGAACATCGATTAAACTGGCAAACAGCCGATATTTTATGAAGATGACATGAAATATTTTCATTATTCAGTGTTGTTATGTATTTCATAGAATTTGAAGCTGTAACTTTACACGTTCCGTTTTGATATTCAAAATCGTGACTTGTTCTGTCAGGAATTAGGAAGAATCATATTGGCTAGTGCTTGTGCACAAAAACGGCCGATCGAACAAAATTTTAGCGTTCGTTACTTCTCTCCACTGTAGTATTCGCTCCAAAAAAAAAAAACTTTTTGCGAAAAATGTTCGTTTGCAAATTGCGCCGGTCTAATGGAAATATCGGATCGGGGCAGATGTCGAACCGAACAATTAGAAGTTTTTGTGTTGCTTCATTAGCGTTTGCGACGGCCAACTGAGAGTCTTCAACACAACATCGGATCTGCCGATCTGAAGGAAACATTCTAATTTATCAACCTAATTAGAGAAACTTGTTTGTTTTAGCAAGAAATAGATTGTATCACTTTTGAATCATAATTTATATTAATATTCCAATGCTTTTCATTACCTAAAAATCGACTATCACAGTGGCGATAGCATATACAAAATTAATGAAGACCTAATGGGCAGGGTAAGTGTAAGGTTTAAATAAACGATCAAGCTGTATACATTCATAATTTAACAACCCACTATACTTGAATACCAACTCATTTATACTTACGCAGTTTATTTAAACTAGCTTCAATTGATTTGTAGTAATTAATCAAGTAGGTAATACGTGAATTCATATAATATTTATAGTTTGTACACTCAAAAACTAGGGTTGGCTTGCTCCGCTTTGTGGACAAAGCCGCCCGGACGTTTTTTGCTGTGGTTCACCCCTACGCACTGGTGCGTGTCAATTTTATTCATCGTATTTTTATGGATGATCTTGAAACAGCTTTAAAAAAAAAAACGTATCCACATCGAAATGGGTTCATTCGTTATTACGGTAATCAAAACTTATGTATGATCAAAGTTTAAAAGATTGTAGTTTTTTTAATGTTTGTTTCATTTCGATCTATATGAATCTACTTATTATTTGTTGTCATTTTAATTAAGTTTCTAAATAGAAACAGGTTCTTATAGTTCTCCAATGTATATATATCTTCTCTTAGATACAAGTTGTAAGTAAGTACATAATTATGTCAATTGAAATTGATATCATTAACAAAGTCATAAAATGCAATGAACTCGTAAATGATGCATTGGACAGGTGAGGTAGATAGGGACATGATTGTATATTGATTTTAACATGCCACCGCCCTGTATGTATCCAGCCCTGTGGTCCGAAAGACCGCGTTTTGTATATTAACATTATCTCCCATTTATTTTACAGCCTACCGCATTTAATAAAATTATCTACCTCTATAATCCGGAATAACGATATATAAAGGTAACAATTTGGTTTTAACAAACCAAATAAATCACTAATTAATACGGCAAATTATCTCTGTAATTAAAGCCGTTCCCGCAAATATTTGAATGTGTCTATTCAAAATATTTCATCGACCATTTGTATATATCCATTTACAGTTGGAAATTCACTAAATCAGTGATTTTATTAGTAGTCTATGATTTGTATTCAACGTAGAGTCGAGTGTTTAGCCACCGCTCTCCGCTCGGAAGATTGATGTAGCGCCGCTCCTGCCGGCTCCGACCAGCGCGGCTGTCGCACGATAAATTAAAACCAACTCACATTAGAGGCCGTATATTAAAACTCACTATCATCCTGCTCATTCCTAAATGGAAGTCCTGTGCGAGAACAGGATGGAAACATCGGCGATACTACAGGACCGCTTTTTTGTTATTCCACGACGAGACTAACCGTTAACAGTAACTTTGTTCCTATAATGATGGACTGAGTAAAGATGTTCCGTCCACAATGGACGGAGAAACTTTGTTTTGTAGCTGACTCATAGAAAACTTTGAATTTCGAAGTCTCGTTACTTGTAGTTGCTGCACAATTTTCTTATAAGTCCGCTATACAGAAAATTGGTTTTATAAAAGCATAGTTTTTGTCAGACAATTAATGGCAACCGTAAATTGTCACCGACCACGCAGTGTCTCGCAACCTCATTAAATACACCATGGAGACAAGTATTTCTTACTTATTTAGGTTAAAAATTATGTGTAGCAACAAGTATGCGAGTGAAGCGATCTGACCAGATTACTCGGTCGGCCATCGCGTATCTGCAATCGGTAAATGGTTACTTTAAGTCTCGATATGCCAAGTATTCCCCATGGAATGTCACCGTCGCCATGCTGCACTTATATGTGCTCGACGGACTGAATTTTTTCTTATCGCAAATGCATTTTCTGCAAGTTTTCAATGCGACGTGGCCGCGGCCCCGCAGAACCCGCCGTCCCGCACTCATACTTAGCCGTGTCGCCAGCTTCTTGTGATTTAACTTTATACACTCGTCGGCTAATTAATTTCGTGGTATTTACGGAGAATTTCAATTATTCTTATTTATTATAAAGGTTATAAAATAAATTTTCCACTCTGTTGATATAAAACCAGTTGTTTTGATTTAAATACTAGGTATACGGCGCGTGTATGCTAAAATACATGGTGCATGACCGGACTTCACCTCTGATACGTGGAGATATTTTTTTTTATAATTTGAATATCTCACAATTCCCGTCGAGTGTGGATATTAAGCGGCGGGCGGTAATAACCCGGTCGGCTCCCGTAATCCATCACGGGCGCTGCAATCGTCCCGCTGTCAGTCTATTCCGGGATGCTCCGTTTTCGCTAATGATTCCTCGCCGCCGTGAGATCATGCGACATTTACAAAGGCCGATTGCGCCGACGATTTGTATCACAAAACGCTACTTCATCTCGTTCTTGCGGCTTGTTTTTATTTTCCCGCAAATAGTTGCAGTTTTAACAAAGCACGGTTTATGCGTTTCGCATAAAGCGCTACCCACATATGCGACATCGCGTTCCACACGAGAGAGTTTATAATTTATTTGCGTCGCAGTTTTCTGGCGACGATTTTCCCACAGGGGCGGCGTCTCAAACGAGCCGCGCCCGCCCTTTATGTGGTTTTTTGTAGCGGCACAAAATGCCCGGTGGAAAACATTCAGTGATAACTGGTAACAATCGCAGCCGCCCGGATGCTCCCTCCATTCCGCGCATACCGCGCTGGACCTCGACTGATGCTTTTTCATCTAGCACCGCGCGCTGACCGAACGCTCTTGAGACTCGCGGCTCGCGACGATACGAAACAATCAATTTATTTATTGCGCGTTCAAACTTTATTATCTGTTACTAAACCGTACTGAAAAGGACACTGCTTGTTTTTTACTATAATGTTTTCAATTTTAAACCCCGGAGATGGTTGTTGCACACAGTAACCATACAAGGACAGCTGTAAAATTGACTGATTCGACTACTCAAGCATGAAGCTTATATATTTTTTTTACACTATATATTTTTCACTTAAAGTAAAAGGTGGTATCAAAGTGGTGGATTGAAATAACTCCACCTTAATTTAATACCTTTTGGCCGAATTTTTGCTTTTCACAATACAACAAAAGTGTAATGGGAGTAAATTAATGAGTGATTTCAACATAAACTAATGTTGGTCTAATACCAAGAGCGTTCGGAGCCGGCGCGGCAGTTCATTAGCAGAGGTGCGCTTCAGTCGCGCGTATTTCATTGTTCCATTGTTTTATTTGCCTCTGTCCGGTGCTTACTGAGAGATATACAGCCTCAGCAAACTCTACGGCTCTGACACCTGTAACCACCACTATTTCACTTATTTTAGGCAAAGCAAACAACACTTAGGCAACATTTAATTACCTTTACGTCATCGCCGACGACTCTGTAAAATGTTAATAACCGAAAAGGTATTCCACGAAATTCATAGAATCGTAACGTTTCATGCCTCGCTCTAGTACAAGTTTTTATTAATGTCCTATTGTTTCTTAATCGCCGCTCCAGATTTGATATCGCGATAAGTTTTTGTTAAAAGCATAAGTTAAGTAAGTAAAACGGTAAGGTCGCTGCCGGTAGTTTTTCTCGACCAAAAACCGTAGCCATCAGATCTGAAGCCCGATTTGTGTTATCTTTCCGTTCGATCGCACTTCGACAGACATTACTGCGTTGTTGAGAGCCAAAGACGTCGATTTTTCAAATCGTATACTAGCTTTATTGATATGCGACTTTAAGAATAACTCGTCCGCCTACTTGCATCATTAAGATTTCAAGATGGGCTTTAGTAATGGTTAAATGTAAGGAAATGTCGTGTTTTGGAAAGTTAATCTCTTGAAAGGATGTGACATGTTCCGTGTGCGACTCGACGATCATAATTAGTCTTAATTTTTCAATGTTTTAGTGTGTTGAGTGAAGGCGTGATGCTGTCCCGCACAGATCTCACGCTAGATGTATTGCCGTTCCAGTTAGCTAACAATAAATCGTATGTTTAGCGACGCGGTGACTTGTATAATTAACAATAGCGGCATTATACGCGATTTCCAAACTAAGCGACGCAATGCAGATCGTTTGTCACGACGCAAATTGCTATTTATGAGGATTATCTATACTTAAACAGCGTAAATCGTTTCATTTGTAATAGGTAGACGAATCGTAATACTTCTTAATGTTCTACGTACGGTTTGAAGTACGAGACGTCAAATTACCATGTGAAAACCAATGTGCGAAATCGCCATCGCACATCTCTACATTCCCCACAAATAACGGCAACATTTTAATTTAATATTCCTTTGTGTTTGTTATTCCACTCACTGATTTATCACTTGATAAATTCACTGAATCCTGAAAATTCCTTCCGCTCCTAGTAACACGTAGTTGTAGCGTCGACCGCAAACAGTACAGCTCATAAATAAGCCATTGCTATTTAGCTAACAATCGAGCTCCGATGGGCATTTGGTCAGATTCCGAGGCAGGCAGCCGTGGCAGCCACGTGTGCTCGCCTCCGCATGCCTCGGCTCGAATATGCAGCCCTTGCAACATGAATTTTGGCCCCTATGCCGAATATTCCATGCACATTGGACACTAATAATGTTGGAGAATAATGTGACACGAGTGAAATCGAACGTCGATTACCATTTCATGTCGCACTCGTGTTGTATGTAGCTGTGAGGTAGATCATGTGCGGTTATTGATTATTGTTAATAACTGAGAATTATACACTCGCGGCCAAACTGGCGAGAGCATAAACCAAATGGTTTCTCTGTAACGAACGCGAGTTTTTTTATTTGTAGTTTCAAAATAAAACGGAAAAATTGTACTGAAAACTGTACTGTAATGAAGGAACACGGGAAAGAAATTTTTATTCGCTCAATATAATTCACAATGTATAAAACATTTCTTTTCATACATTTTACTGTCTCTATATTTCTGTTTTTAATACACTTTTAGCGCTAAATGGATTATGAATTTAATTGATGTGATGCCTATCTATGAAAGACATTGGCTCGTGACTGTACCTATTTACTGCACGCATGTTCCGTTGTTATTAGGTACATTCTGCGGTCTATATAATTCATATACGTAAATTAATCAGTGTAATTATTAAATCATTTCACGATACGTGATGATACAATGGGATATGTAGTGTTTGGCACACTAGTGTTATTTTGATTGTGATTTAATTATTTCCAAAAGTCCATTCTTGAACCTATAAAAGGCAGAGTTAAACTGTTTTATCTTCCAAAGTAATTATTAACCCCTTTAAAGACTCTTCTCAGAGAACCTTTAAGTTTAAAGCAAAATTATTTTAGAACCTACAAAAGGTAATTCTTTGTGACGTAGAGCCGTTTACCTAACATATAATTTTTTTTCTAAATTTAATTAAATAATACCTAACGGCATTTGAGCACACAACTGCCGCGGACACAAATAAAGACCATACAAGGTTTTTAAAGAAGTAATGGATTTCGCAACAGCAATTGGAAGAATAAAATTATAATGAAAATAAAATAGAACTTTTAGAGCCAATGTTTCAATCGTTAAATGACTTGAAGAATAAATATGGCGGTTTGACATCTTTTGTTTAAAAAATATGTCAAACCGCCATATTTATTCTACAATTTTTGATTCTATCTGAAGATTAAAAATCGGCCCAAATATATATACCTACTACCATTAATTTATTAATTCACAGACTAAATTATGCTAATTTTCATAGGAAAAGTAAAATGAGGGTACTATAGAAGCACCTTTGAGCCCTTCCTAATATTGCAACATCTAGAGATTTGCTTAGCCGTGTTGCGGTGTTGCGTAACGGGTTGCGTAGCGGGACGCGTAGCGGGTTGCGTAGCACTGTTGCGTAGCACTGTTGCGTAGCACTGTTGCGTAGCAGTCTTTTGTACCGGGATACGTAGCGTGTTGCGTAGCGGGTTACGTAGCGATGTTACAGACTTTATTCCTATATTTTTTGTAACTATAAATTAATTCTTATTTTGTGTTAAACTTTACGTTTTGTTGTATTCGTTTTAGGTAAGTGACAAATGGAAAGTTTGCGGTGATCAATAGACGCGATGCATCCAGCAGGGTACTACGCGAATCTTGGTAAGATAGTTCAAAATTACGACATTATAATGCTTTAAATAAATAACTTCATTCAAAATGAAACAATTATGTTTATCAAAGGGATTTGTAATGAATGAAGAGATTAAAGAGTTAATGTGAAAGATAATATATTATTAAAAGTTACTAAGTGTAGAAGATATTATATTGAAAACAATTAGAATTACAGCATTAGAAGCCTAATCCCTCACGTAGGAACGTATCTAAGATTTAAATGTCTAGTATTTTATTTATTTAGCACTAGGTTTTGTGTTCCAAACCGATATAAATTGATAATAAATTAATTGAAGATAAAACTCGTAATTTTTGCGAGAACCACCTCTGGTGCGAAGGGTACACAGTAACATTGTACACATTCTTATCAGCTTATGATTTTCGTAGAATTATACTGATATGGAAACGTTGATAGCGATGATCAAAGAAGATAACGGATTATTAATTTGTAAAAATTACATCACTAGACTTTTAATGTTATTGGTTGAAACTAAACGTCTCGATTGTCACTTGTTCTTCGACGAGAATAAGATGACAATTTTGAAGTGGCGTGACCCTTGTTTTACTAACTTCCAACTAGGAGGCAAGACAGGTTAGTTATAAAAAAATTGCGTTACAATTCATATGAAGACCTTACGAAACGTTTATAGGCTGTGCAATCCTTAACTTGATCGTTCTCTAATCCTGGACACCTTTTTTTTAAAGTGAAAACTTCTTTAAGCGCGTTGGGCATTTTTGAGATGGGACTAAACCATTGATCGATTCGCGACACTGCTACGACACCAGCTTTTGACCATTAAAAAGACATCAACGCGTTGATCACCGCGGTGCCGATTTTATTTTTCACTCTGTCAGCACTCCCGAAGTGCCACTGTTTTTTTTTTCCTTTTCTTTTTTGGGTGGGTAATTATCAAATAACATCTCTCGCTTTGGAAGGAGCAGGAGGGCGTATCAGACTCTTACTACCTAACCTACCCGTGTTCCATCAGTTGCCTGTGTGTTGTATCCGTTTCGGACTTTACCGCGACCCTGGCAGGCATCGGCCCTAGCAGACCCTGTCAATTGTGCTGACACATCTTGGAGGCGCAAAGAACGTCGACCCGGGCTTGGTCCTTATCGGACGGCAAGCTACCCATTGCTCACCGTCCGTAAGCCCGCGCCTACGGTGGCCGGGAGTCGGCCTGGGATTCCCGACGCATCCTAGACACATAACACCTTATTTCGAACTACATAAAGTGACCAAGATACGCTCAGAGAATATTGCCGTACTTACCTACAGAACCTACAGTCACTTTCATTAGCAGGTGGGCTCACAGTATGATTTGATAGACATTACATACATAGGCTCATCATTAAGCCACGCACACGACAAGGAGACATAACTTGATTAATTACTTAAATCTATTCAAAACGTATATGTACACTTGAAGGTGTAGGACTTGTAGGTACTAATTTTGATTCTAATATATCCAATAACAATTGAATTATTTTATTTGCATGTTCTTTATTTTTCCGTTATCTTTTTGATGGTCCATTTATACTCTTTTCTACGATCTTCCTCTTTTTTGTTTGCCGTAACTAATAGTGTCTAATTACCTAGAGAATCTAGGAGTAGCGGAGTCTTTTTACATACAGGTACAAAAAATCTATCTCAAGAAACACAACATAACATCACGCCTGTAATCCCCGAAGGTTTAGGCAGAGGTGTACCTATAGTACACCCACATTTCGCCAGTTATGTAAGTCCCATGTAATAGGGGGCGAGCCTATTGCCATCAACCGGGCATACTGAGAAATTCCAGATGGAAGCACCCAATAACACTTCGCCCGACCCAGGAATCGAACCCAGGACCTCATACTCTGCAGTAGCGCTTGCGACCACTATACCAACGAGGCAGTATCTCAAGAAACAATTCAAAAGAAATCTTGGAATCTTGAAGCTTGGTAATGAAAAGTGTAGATTGATATGCAGTCGCTATTATAGTTTTTTTTTTACTCTGAATCTACGTTTGCATTAAAATCTCCTGTCTCTTTTATAACATGCTAATATGTTAAACGTATAATTAATTCGACAGTAAATCACAATCCCCAGTTTGCCCATAAGCCCGCAAAGGGCGGCACACTAAAATATTCGGTTCTCTGGCTTCCGCAACCACTCTAAGCCGACCACCCCTTTCCGGTCCATCAGAAACATCTCTATTAGATACACTACTCATAGCCGAATGGTTCATTTATAAACTGACTACCTTTGCCTGCAGTTTTGCCCAATTTTGAAGGTTATGCTTTAAAAAAGAAACATGTTTACTCTCATTTTCATCTGCCTAGCCTTTTCCCAATCCCAATTTTGGGGATACCAGTCCAACCAGATGCAGCTGAATACCAGTATTTTACATAGATCGTCTGCAAGCAACAAATAAAGATCTTTCAACTACGGCATAATATTAATCGGGTTATCAAATTAATTAATAATAATCAAAGAGTTATTTATGGACAACATAAATTAAAAGTAGTTGCAAGATAACTCTTTGGTTGACTGTACTTACAGCGAATCAATTTTCACGCCTCCCCCTTAAAGCCTAAGCCAAATATTTTTTGATTATTTGGATAGCTATGACCTAAAGAAGTGCCATAAAGAATATGTAAGTATAAATAAAATAAAAAAATCTACTAATATTATAAAAGCGAAAGTTTGTGAGGATGGATGGATGGATGTTTGTTACTATTTCACGCAAAAACTACTGAACGGATTTGGATGAAATTTGGCACACAGATAGTTTATAACCTGGATTAACATATAGGATACTTTTGATCCCGATATTACAATGGGATCGAGACTAATGCGGGTGAAACCGCGGGGCGCTGCAATTATAATATAAATCCACGTTTTTTCGCGTTGTTCTAGTTTTTCACATTGAAAACTGAACAGTCCTCATACTTCTTATATCAAGAATTCATTCGGTGTCTTTCATCTAACCGTGATTGAGAAATCAGAACATTCCAAACTTCCAGATTTTATTATATTTCAAAAGATGGAAAATTAAAGGAAGTCCTTTGTCCGGCAGTAGGGCAACACGGGGTATAAAATGTGAGGAGAAAGACTATAGGGATATTCATCATTTCTGATTAATAACGTGCTAAATGTGCTTTTATTCCGACCACACGGGTTTACACTTCCACAGATAGTAAATCGTTTCGCGGCAAAGTGCGAAATTCACAGTTGACTTTCAAATATTGATGTAACATAACATCACGCCTTGATTCCCAAAGGGTAAGGCAGAGATGTACCTATAGTACAACCACAGTTCGCCAGTTATGTTTAAGTTCCATGTAATAGGGGCTATCATATTGCCCTCAACCGGGTACAAATCCCAATCAAGTATTGACGTAATAGGTACCTTTTCATGATCCGATAGGGCAGTTGATCTGTGTATATTTTAATATCATTACCTTTTAATGAATTGCAAAGTTATTCAAATGAATCGGTCAACAAGATAGCAGCTTATTACACAATATCACATAATATGCTGAAACTTACTCATAACTGCCTAGACTGAGAAAAAAAGAGACCCTATACCTTCATAAATATTATGTCGTCTTAACCGTTATGTTAATACATAATTGTAATAGTTATCGATTTAATAATACTAGCCAGTTCTGGGAATGCGAGCAAATAGACAAAGGTTCCAATTTTCAGCTGATTGAAGTTCTAGTCCTACCAATTAACTATTATAATGAAAACTCTTTGAGGTCATTCTACATCAATTGATTTTAATATCAAGTTAATGAAACTCATAGCTTACCTACAGTAGATCTAGACCGTGTTTTTGAAAATATCTTTTGACGTGTAATATCTTTTCTCTCGCTTTCCTGCAATCTGTGGGAGTGATTTCGTGAAAAGGGAGGGAAGTGTATAACAGGAAGCCGTGAAAGCGCGCGCTATTTGATTTGACCAATGAGCGCGCGCGGTGCTAGAGTTGGCCGTCAGAAACGACCTTGACGGAGCCCCGCCCCTTTAATGTACTGTGTTTCTTATTACCATAATGTTGTTTATTACCAAGATGAGATGTCAGAAGTTACACATCATATACGAGTACTGTAAGGCACGCTCGTTTTTTAATATATTATTTTTTGCTATTCTATTTCCACAAATGTGTAATATATTTTAAGGAGGAGGTAATCAGGTAGGTAATCAGGTTAAGCTACGCTTGCCGAAGTTGGTCCGCAGATGGATGACCATCTTTACATACTGAGACAACTCCGTGCCTCGGAAAGTACGTTAAGCCGTTGATCCCGGCTGTCATTCGTGGATCTTTAACAGTCGTTACGGGTCGTCAGAAGCCCGAAAATCCCAAGGGGTCTCGTATTACCTAGTTACTGGGTTGTGGAGGTCAGATAAGCAGTCGCTCCATTTAAAATACTGGTATTCAGTTGCACCCGGTTAGACTGGAAGTCGACCCCAACATAGTTGGGAAAAATGCTAGGCAGATTGTTTTTTTTTTTTTGGTGTAAAATATTTTGACACAAAATGAAACATAATAGGATTTCATTCAACGTAATTAAAACAATATGATGTTTCGATTCATTAACAAAACAAATGAAGCCTTTGAGGTGAAACAGATACTCTCCAATACAAATGCCATGTAAATATTGGCTATTTCCCTTTGTACTCCATACACTCTGGCTGGTAATACAAATAGGCCCCTCTAATTGCTATAGTCAGGTTGTTTGTAGTGAAGCGGGAGTCGGGAACCGATTGATTGGTCAATTTATACACCACTAATACCTACCCTCCACTGCCAAACTGTTTAGGGCTAACACGCTTATTTAGCTAATTTAAAATGAATAGCCCTTGTCTTCGATTTACGTTTCAGTTTAAACATCGAACTATCACTGACTTTTTGGACAAAAAACGTTGAGTTTTTCTTACGGTTACGAGTTGAATGTGATCGACCTTCCGTTGGATTGAAGTTTATAATATAGGAAATAGAGTTTTATTATTGGTATCGTTGTATGTAACTAACTATGAAACATCACTTGAATTTAGCAAATTTAAAATTAGGTAACCGTACTTCTTTTTGATTAACATTTTAGTTTAAATATCGAACTATCACTAACTTTTTTGGACAAAAAACGTTTTTTTTTTTCGGTTACGAGTTGAAAGACTTAGTTGGTTTAGTATCCCATGGAACGATGCTTCTAAAAACAATAAATGAATATAAAATAGACTGTTTGTATCGTTGTTATTATTCTGAAGCTTCAATAACTTTAAAACAACATTTTTCTTTGGTTGTTTAAAATGAATAGCCTACGTCTCCGATTTACATTTTACTTTAAACATGGAACTATCACTGACTTTTTTAAACATAAAACGTTGAATTATTTTCCGGTTACGGGTTGAAGTCTCGTTTGGCCGTCCAACAGATATGGACAGATGCCTATGCTTTTAAAAATAATAAATAAAAAATTTGACATAGTTGTAAATAACTAAAAAAAACACTATGGATTTAGTGAATTTCAAATTAGGTAACCGTTCTCCTCTGCGATTAACATTTTAGTTTAAACATCGAACTACCACTAACTTTTTTGGGCAAAACGCGTTGTTTTTTTCCGGTTACGGAACAAAAGACTTATTTGGTCGATGATCGACCGATGAACCGATGTTTACGAAAAGAATATATAAATAGGAAATGGAATGTATGTATAGTTTTTATTAATAAGAAGCTTCAATAACTTCAAAAAAACATTTTTCTTAAGTTAATTTAAAATAATCAAACTATCACTCAAACTCAAAACCCATGTTTTTTTTTCGGTTTTGGCTTGAAAACCTTATTTAGTCGATTGTCCGATGAACTGATGCTCATAAAAAGGAATAAACAAAACATATAATAGGAAATAGACTTTTGTTTTAAATATCGTTGTCTGTTTTGTTTCCAAACTTGAACAAAATGATCTCAAACGTTCAAGAAACTTTTACCACTCACATCATTTAAGACACGAAAGATCATTTTTTTAACAGCATGCTGTCTTCTTGTCGTGATGTGATAAATGAACTGATTAGGTTTGTAGTACCGGTTCTCACAATATATATTATTATAAGGATAAAAACATTACTGTGTCTGTACACAGTAATAGTTTCGAGGGAAGTCCTGAATTCTGACGTAGGTAAATTATACAGGAAATTAACCATGTAAATAATTAAGACGTCAATAAGTACACACTTTTTGCTCTTATTTTCCTTGTTAATTGGCAGTGTAATCTAACCAGGTCCCTAATTAGATTAGCCTTTAATCTTTTTTAAGAAAGAAAGATAAGAAAGAAAATACGTTTATTTGCGGTAAACGTGACGCAAAGAAAGAACTCAAAACAAAAGAGAACAAGTTGTGAGAAAATATACGTCACATCCACGGCCATCACTCAGCATAATGCTGCGACCCTATGCGAGGCAGAGCCCCAGCGCTGGTTTTCAGCGACAGCTGGCGTTGACGTTATGACGTCGACCGGTGCAGCATAAAATGAGATATAAAAATAAAATAATTTATTTTTATATGTTTATATAAAATGTAATATTTAAAATGGCAACATTCCGTTCAGTCGGCATCGACTTGCGCGCCGCGCGCCTGCTTAGAGTAATCTGTGCGCGCAGCTGTCAGAAAACTATTTGTATGACGTTTTGATTGACATCTGGTTAAGGTAGTCAACATCAATATTTTGCGGTGTACAGAAGAAAGTCATATTTAACTTACTTTCGTTCTACTCTCTGCTGTACAATTGATATTTAATAACGTTTTAGGCATCTAATTCATGAAATAATCGAAATTAATTAGTTAGTGGAGTTTCTTGCCGGCTCTTCTCCATAGGAAGCGACCAATTGGAACCATGCACCTAGCTTCTGACGTTTCATAAGTGCCGTTGTAGGCTTGTAGGTTTATGTGAAATAAAATATTTTGATTTTAGTAATAACGCTAATTAATAGTTAATTTATTGTTCGTAATGAGTAAAGTTATGACTAACTAGATTTTGCCAGCGGCTTCGCTCGTAATTATCCAACCGTACTACCGGGATAAAAAGTATCCTATGTCCTAACCCAGGTCATGGTCTACCCATGTGCCAATTTCATCCAAATCCGTTCAGCCGTTTTAGCGTGAAAGCGTAACTAACAAACAAGAAACTCACTTTCGTATTTTTAATATTAGTTAGTAGGATAGTTAGGATTGTTCAGCCACAATGGAAAAATGAAAATGATACTGAAAAAGTGTTTATTCGCAGAAATATTTTTTTACGCGATATAAAAAACTACACAGCAGTTTGTTGACAGACGTAGCTCCTTTTTTAGCACATGTAAACATAGTTATAACACTTTTTCACCTATAGGTACTCTAAACTATTCATGCAATTCTTAAATGAAACAAAAACAGCATACTTACAAGTTTTTTAAATATTCATTACATTTAGAAATACCGTATTTTCCCATAAATTAGTTTTTCGGGCTTAGTTTTGTCAATGCAGCCCAAAACAGTGTTTTTCCTGGCATGTTAGGGAAATGCCGCGTTCCACATGGCGCGAGCGCATAGGAACACCCGTTGCTGTAGGAGCAAACGCGTTCAAAATGTTCGCATCAACGCTAGAAACGTCGAGTTTATCGCTAAGAATAACCATAAAAGTATGATTTATAAACGTCGCCTCACCATTGGCTCGTGTAATAAAACCGTCGCATTGTGCCATGTGCGGCTGAATCGTGCCGTTTCTATCGAACGCACCTTATTTATGCATAAAAATGTTTTCATTTGTGCCCACCGGTAATTTTCACATAAAATACTTTATTCATCCCCGAGCCGACAAGTGTAATCAAACTATGAACATAAATCACGTGTTTTTGTATGGGAATACCGCTGATATTGGTACGGTTTAGATCGTATTAGACTCACTGTATTTATGTTCTACACAACCGGTCAATAAATGACATGGAAACTGATTCAATAACAATCCATTGATGAAAATCCTTTGAGCTATTGAAATGTAAATTACATACAAACATGCTTGTTTACGTCAGACATGTCATCTTATTTTCTCTTGTACCTACTAAAAGTATTTGAGGTATTAGTCGATGTTAATCCTATACTATAAAACGAGCAATATTTGCATATATATTTGTACTCATATTCTCCAAATTGGCTTTAACGATTGCGATGAAAGTTGCTTTAAAGGGATTTACGGGGGCGAAAAATCGTACTTAGGTCTCATATCTGGGACAATTTGTTATCTCCGTATTTTCACCCGAGCAGAGCTCGGTCGTCGCTCGGTCGCCCAATGTTTAAATAATGACATAAGAATAATGGGGTTTGACGCATTTGGTGCACATCTCAACTTGTACACCATGCTCAAATGGTGAACTTAGCAACTGGTGCACTTCTCATATGGCACACTTCGCAACTGGTGCACTTCTCAATTGGTGCACTTCGCAAAAGGAGCACTTTTTAAGATGAGTGGAGATTTGGATTTTTTTTCTAAAAATAAAAGAATCTTTGGTTTTGCGTAGGAACTTTTCTTAAAAATACGATCAACAAAATATAAATTAACTCTACATAATCACTTTAACATTTTTATTTTTTCAAAAATAAAAAAAAAATGTTACTCGGAAATAATAAAAATATAATTATGTAAGAAAAAATTAGATTTACAGCAAAAAGTTATCATAATAAAGACATGATATAATATCATATTATATCAATAACCTTTATAATATTAAAATTTAAACTGTACTTCTTTTAGTTATAGTTATTATTATTAATTAAATAAAAGCTTTAAATTAAATTACATAATCACTAATATAATAATTGGAGAAACGTGATCTTTCTTTTCTTTTTACTTTTTTTTATTTATAGCTATTTACTTAATTAATAGTAACAATTACTAAGTAAGAAACAAAAGTTTATCTATGTATATTATTTATAACCTGTGTAATATTATTATGTAATTTAATTTAAAGCTTTTATATAATTAATAATAATAACTATAACTAAAAGAAGTACAGTTTAAATTATAATATTATAAAGGTTATTGATATTATATCATGTCTTTATTATGATAACTTTTTGCTGTAAATCTAATTTTTTCTTACATAATTATATTTTTATTATTTCCGAGTAACATTTTATTTTTATTTTTGAAAAAATAAAAATGTTAAAGTGATTATGTAGAGTTAATTTAAAATTTATTTGGTTGATTGTATTTTTAAGAAAATTACCTACGCAAAACCAAAGATTCTTTTATTTTTAGAAAAAAATTCCAAATCTCCACTCATCTTAAAAAGTGCTCCTTTTGCGAAGTGCACCAATTGAGAAGTGCACCAGTTGCGAAGTGTGCCACATGAGAAGTGCACCAGTTGCTAAGTTCACCATTTGAGCATGGTGTACAAGTTGAGAAGTGCACCAAATGCGTCAAACCCGAATAATGACATGGCAGTATGCAATAGGTAGGTACTATACATGGATTAGTATGAACTTTCCTATACTATTAAATGAGTATTCTCTATTTTCACCAGAGCAGAGCTCGGTCGCCCAGGTACAATATAGTAATACAAACAACTCTGCAAACATTCAATTTAACTGTTTCTCTATCTCCTTAAAATCTGGTTCTTTTTAGTTCTGTTGACTAATCTTTACTGATATCAGTAGCCGCCCAATCTTATCAGTATGAACATTGTATACCTGTAAAAGATTATCATTTCCGTATACTAACTGCACAACAGATTGCATTGATTAACACATTAATCACCGAACATTACATGAATGGTACTGATGAAGGTACCACCTGACTTAATATTTATCTGCCGCTGACCTCCGATCTTAACAAGCGTTAATAATGAAAAGTCGGGAAGTGTGGCGGATGCAGAGAGTGCAGCGTGCAGCAGCGCACTCCGCTCCCGACGCCTTCACCGCCCGCGACGTGACATAACACGCCGGCCCCGCCCACGCCCTCTCGCTCACTCCCCAACCGTGCGAGCGAGACGCGAACACACCCTCCGTCGAAGCCTCCACGCCACACTGTTTCTAAGAAAAGCCAACTGTTATTATCGGCCGCGGATTGTTCTCGACCTCTCGCCGCTTTATTTTGCTCCTCTCATGAATGAATCTCGGCGCCCGCAGGTGCGCACCCTCGAGCGCTAAATTTCGCCAGCAATTACTCATTTCTAAAATGGTTCGTATAGTTGCACGCCAATTTCCAGCACGCCACATGATAATTTCCACTGGCTGATGCTGCTACGCTTTCGGCTAATTTGAGGCTCCACAGGAAGTTGCGATTTGGAAGCACTTTCGCCTTATTTTTATTAGTATTTTCTTGATTTTTGCTGTCAATCCGCCTACTTGGTTTCACGAAAGGATAAATGCCCGCCGGATCAGCCGTCAATCAGACAGCTATTGGCACCGATGCATGCGATAATTTCGGCATCTGCGAGGAGATTTAGTGATTGCTGCCAATGATTGTATAATCGTAATACAATTGTACCTAATAAACACTTTACATGTGTAAGAAAACAATGCGTATATCGAAGGAATTCAAAATACACATAGACATACCAAGATAGTAAAACAAAGCAATGTTGATTTTCTAGATTTACCTGACAATAAAAAAATATTGAAAAAAAAATATCATATTAATTGCTCTGGAAGCGTGACAAATAGAGCAAATGAAAATGAATACTACAGGATACTTGGCAACATTTCCAACGAATAACAAGAAATTGTAAAATGTGATTGTAACAAATAACTTCATCTCCTTTCTCAATATACGTAATCCAATTTAATTGCATTCATCAGAAACAAAAAAAGAAATAGAAACTAAACTGCAGAATAAATTACAATATTGAGAGAAACTTATTACAACTACACTATTGTCATTGGATCAATTTAAATCCGTTCTGATAAAAGCTGTCATTTTAACTGTGTCAATAGAACAACAAGTACCGCTGAAAAATTGCGTCAGCGCTGCAGCGGCTGCAACACCATTTACCTTTTACTATAAAGACTTGCTCTTTCTTCACCTCTCTTATTATCATAAACACTTGTCATTTCATTATTACACTATGTTCTAACTAAATCTTTGGGTTAAACTTTAATTAAACTATATGTATGATCCAATGAAAGAAAAGTGAGGAAGCAATGTATATAATCTTGTAAAGAGATGTTGTCAGTTAGTTTAATAATAAAAGGCTCTCCGGCTCTGGTGTTAAGGCTATGATTGGCGTCGTTTCGGCACTGGAAGTGGACAAACCGGTTGCCGCACAGGCCGGTAACAGTAGCCTCAACGATTGTTGGACCACGATCAAATTATACCTTGTTCCGATTTGTATGCAACTAAAACCTAGCACCGCGTCGCAGATCCGACACACACGCTGCATCTGTTGCGTTCACTTCCATTGCAACATTAGGAAGCGCATTGTCTAAAACATATTCGAATTATACAAATTAGAACACATTTATAATTACGGCATTAATGGTAAACAGTTTTTACGTAAATATTTAACGATGTTTAAGATAAGTAATGCCATCTTTGTATAGCATCTCTGTGTGCCTTATTAGTCACAGAGAAATGTGACTTAGATAAATTTGCTTATATGGAAATTCCGAGCCTATAAGTAAACATTATTAACATACTGTTAATTTGCAAATCATCGATAGGTTTCCGTATTTACTTATATTATATAAAAATGTTTAAAGAATAAATACAATCTCCACATGTTCAAATTGTATGGAACCACTGAGCTAACACAATTGAGATAATAAATCTGTACCATCGCAATCTAATAACAATACTAACACAGACAAGTCGGAAGATAGTGGAAGGAATCAGCCAACAAATTTGCATGTTTTCCTATAGACCGCTTACGTTGCCAACTAGCCGTGACGTCAATACTACTACACAATTATCGGCAACCTATTATCATTAAAAATAGACCCATTAACGTTAAAGGCACCGTTGTACTTTTTTGACGGACAAACACGCTGATGTAAGTGATTAAGATTTACTATTGAATATTTTTAAACGCCGGCTTGTACTCAATAAATTACAGAGACGTTTAACAAGACAGCCGTGTGGACAACATTGGCTATGACTGTCCCATTTTTGGCACTACTTACTGTATTGTCATTTGTTCTAAAGATTTACAAGGATCGCCCGCAAAATTGAAAATGGCAATTTAAACGTCAACTTTGATGTTTGATTTTATTGACGTGGAAGAAACGCGCGTTTTCTCTGTGGGCAACGTAGAGGCAAAAACATGTAATGATTCACCGAGACGCGATCATTTCCACCGACTCGGAAAATTCCTGTAATCGTGTAGCTCAGACTTTCTTCGGCGATCACTGCACCGATTGATAATCACACGCGAAACACGTGTTGATATGCCGCCAACGAATTAACATACAATATCGCTACAACATCTATATTATCTGCTTTTGTGGAGTATTATTTGTCTTTCGCGGAACTGTGTTCATAATACAAACTTCATATAACCTTTTCATTAGATGAGATAACTGCGGTGATGACGGGATGCCTAGTCGGTACGCGTTTTATTAGCTAACTTACGTCTGTAGAACATTCCTAACTAACGTTTTATCGTCGTTAAGATAAGAACACCGAAGTAGTGGTGACATCACCACCACACAGACCATGCCTTGATAAAGAAAGTGTTCAGTAGGTAACCTTTACTTGATAAGATAAAGAACGAAATCTGCTAATACACAATAATAGCTGTTTTAAAGCAGGCCGGGAAAGTTATCGAGACCGGTCTGTGACTAATTACAATAACAACCATTAATCGAAAAGTAGACGAAGGCCAGTTTAAGTAAATCCTAATTGTTAAACATCATCAAGCCGAATAAAAATAAAAAGCTGTAATGTACGACTTCCCCGAGTTTTGTGAACGGCAGCTTTACTCAAGCGGAGTCTACTTGGCACAGACAAGAGAATATCGGATCGAAACTCGAAATCTCAAACCTGTTTTCTGAAATCTGTTGTCCTTATCTGGTACACAGTAATGCATATTTCTGTTCTCTCTCTGTGAGTCACCGTTTCTACGTATCACACCGGCCAGTCGCTCTACACACTTCATGGCCACTCGTTCGACTTCGTCACGCTTTGGCTGCTATGACTGGTCAGTTAATGCGACAATAAATTAATGTCCAATGTAATAAGTAAATAGATTTCTTACAAAAAAACTTTTGATCGTACAGTTCCGCTCTTACATTTCGAAATCAGGCTTGATATTACCGACGCACATTCATTGGTTCAATTGACACTATACGAGTTTTAATATGTAGTTGCAATTCAATAGCAATTTCTGTATTCAGGGCAATAGTCGTAATTAATTACACAAATGTAACTTTTATATTTTAAACAGAGGAATTAAAATGTGTGCCATGTGTAATATGATCAGGAAATTGCTTGTTCTGAATATTGTTGATGCTTTATTTAAGAGCAGCCAACTGCTGAAATAATTGATATGGTTTCCGAACTGCATTATAATATTTCAACATTTTAAATATCTTTCTTTTAATCGTAATCGTGTCCAAAAGCGTCTCCCATGTGAAAGGACGTATTATTTTTCTTCATGCCATCGAGATTAAGAGAATAATTTACAACACTTTAAACGTTTATGTGCCATTTGGCGTGTTCTCTTATAAACATTCTCGTCTCCGGTATGGACTTTATTTTAAAACTTTCTTCAGCGGATACTGACTACATTACTTTAAATTTTTTATTATAATTATTATCTGTTTGTTCTATTCAGTTTAAGTCCAAATTTAGTCCCAAACGCTTACTTATAGATCAACTCCGTCCAAGACGCTATATTTTTAGATCTAAATTCTGTCTCATGGAAAACCGTCCTGCGATTCCCACTATCACCAGGGATTTATTCATGATCTGTCTCTGTTTATGCAGTATCGTTTCCAAATAATTCCAGTCCTTATGTTATAAGGTAAAACAACAAATATTGTGTAATGATAATGACGCTAGTTTGGTTAACATTGACTCAAATCATGGTCAAAGTCAATCTATTAGATATGTATTGATAATGATTCATTTGTTTATTGATACAACGAGTGGCGCCGAACGCGGTGCACGCTCGGAGGTGTAGAAAGAGAAAGGATACTTATTCAAAAGTAGGTAATGTTTTTGCTGTTCTTGCTGTGTGTGTTGCGGCAACGGCGCGGGGGCATGATTCATCGGCGCGTGGGCAGAGCTTATTGTGTTCACCAAGTATCTATTCACACTAGATAACTTTGACTTTTTCTTTCGCCTTGATCCTCGAACAAACTTACTATCGTTTTTGTTGACTAAGAATAATAAATTACATTGAAGAGTCCATATTATTTTTATAATGTTTTCATTTTCGTTTAATTGTTATAAAGCTGAATAGCTGAACTATTTCTAAATAAACACAATAGCGGAAAAGTCTGCTGAATAGAATTTGAAACAGTGGTTCATTAAAACTTCATTGTTATGTTATATCTCATAGTGTTATTTACCTTTCACCGCGTCGGGTCCTCTTCGTGTGGCAGTCGGGTCTTTTATATTAAAACAGTTCCTTTGGTTCTACCTGCTTTGTTTACAGAGGTGTTCTTAAACAATTTATTCAATTTCACTAACGGATTGTCCCTCTTTATCTCTTCTTAACTATTAAATTCTTTCTTATCTTCTGCCGTCATCCACACTGAACATAACCAGACGTCTGGCATTATTTCTGTTTGGTTCAAAGTTTTTAGTCTTTTAATGAATACTGGTTAAGGATTCGTAAAACCGATATGTAGTTTCATTTTGTAGATATAAGGAAACATTTAACTGTCCGTAGGTAATAATGTTAACATAGTCTACAAATACAAGTCCATAAGTTTAATTAACGCAGATAATTATAGTAAAAAATGTGCGGAATGGAAACAGCAAGTGAATTGCGGCTTTGCGAGTTGCTATTTAACCTGACCTTTTATAGTTCGATACACATAGAGCTGACGATGCTGATTGCGATGTCGCAAACGTGAGCATTGTGCTGGCGCCATTGCAACGCAAACGACACGAACGAGCTTTCTCACCGTGGCATTGTAATAGATCCGTTCACTTGAGACCTCTACACAAATATTGTGCTTTATTATTTTATATACCACTTTATTTAATGAATGTTGGTCAAATGAACACTTTTATGACAGCTACTGAATATATTCTGTCGTTGGGTATTATATATATCTTTTGTGAAACATAAAACAGAGTTTATTCTATAACTGCAGAGTTAACTTCATTTATGTTATAATGAAATGCATTTATTTCACTAATATGTTCTGTTATTTACGATACTGCTTTTAATCATTCATCTGGTTTAGCTTTTGTTTGTGTTTAAAGAAGAACTCATCTTAATGCAATATGAAAACTATTAACAGACGAAGACCATGAGATCATAGATGACTTACTCAAAAGAGAAGCATAAAACTGATAGGTATCATAGTCGTATTGTGAATTTGTGACTAACAACTTTATTTGAATTTAACCACAATGTTTGGTAATACAAAACATAGGTTCTTCATCAGAATCTTGTCTATTATTTATAAGTCTCAGACACATATTTGCTTCTCGTTCTTACATCTGAAGGTAATTCTACTTGAATGTTACGAAGATTTTACGACTTTTTTAATATTGCGCATAAATTTTAAATTTTACGAAGCTTTCGGTTCCAATTAATAACGTATTCGAGCTTTTGTCACGCATAATTTTAAATTTTTGCATATATTCCCCAATAAAACTGAAGTTCTAGATAACGATGGCGAGACCGGTGGATGCCTAGAAATTCTTGGTTTAGTCTCCGTGATCCATCATTACTGATAAGGATTGTCCTATTGGTGAGACGAAAATCTAGAACTTCAGTTGTAGGTATATGCTTAAATTTGAAATTGTGTGTTACAAAAGCTCGAAAAGATTATGAACCATCTTCATTTTCGCCATAAGCTACCAGTAAATGACTTGGTCCCAGCCTTTAAAAATACCCCAAAATACTTAAAATAAATTTCTACAATTTGAAATAATGATTCGTGGTGTTGGCAACTTTGCCTGTAGTAAACAAAAGTAATATTTCTTAGAGCGCATAGGTAGACTGATGTTTCTGGTCTCCTAACTGCCAAAAATCATTAGTATTCATTAGCCATATTTTACGCCGAAAAGATACAGCGCTAAAACAAAATCAGGCGATATATTCTGTAAAAATCTCAGTTTTTCATGTCAATAGTGTCATTACCGAGCATCAAGTAAAATGACAGACCACTTCGCCAAATTAAAAAAATCTTCATTATTTTAAGAGGTCGATACTTTTCATGCCGACGAAGTCACACGCCTCTTTTTTAGGCGTTTTAGCGACGTAGTATCTGGTATTATTATTCGGGTTGAGTTGCCTCGGACCGAGCTGACTCTGACCCAAGTTATCACAGTGAGATTTTTACAAAATAGACCGGCTGGTCAAATTCAAATTCAAAATATTTTATTTCACATAAACCTACATGGGCACTTATGAAACGTCAGAATCTAGGTGCACGGTTTCATTTGGTCGCTTCCTATGGAGAAGAGCCGGCAAGAAACTCCACGGTTACTCTTTCCAAAATAAATGGTTTCTACAATATTTTCAAATTACAGTGTTAATAGGTACGGGAGGACAGTGTCACAAAGTGATCCAACTGCAACTAAAACATAGTGAAACATTCTAAAAATAACGTTCAGAATAGACAAAAATGGAGAAGTCCTTTCAGAATGTTCGCCTGTTTATATATACGCGTCGCTTCGTTTTGATTTTATTGAAGTAGTCTGAAAACGGAAACCAGATACATTTCATCACGACTTGAGAAATAAATAATTAAATGTCAGTCTCTAATAATGTGGTCCACGCGAAAGTTAATGTGGCGAGCAGAAACTAATGTAACCATACATAACTGAAAGCAATTGAGTGAAGTAATGAATGTTTTGATCACTTCCACGTCTTCTTTCAATTGTTTTGACTGTAAATTACGACTATAGGTATTATAATTTTATTAATAAGTACCTAACTATTTCAGCGTTCTACTGATTAGTCCGCTCACTGTGAGGAAACTTCGAAAATTAACAACACTTGAGTTTAATGACTAATATAAATATAAAAATATAATATAATAGAAATGTACAGTCATGGTCGTTCAATAATTAGGTCCTTTCCATTGAATTGAAACTTTCTATGTCTGTGCAGATAAAAATCTTGAATTTGATATATCCGATACTTTTGCGGATGGATTTATCATTTTACTTTACCTAGATTTAATGTTACTCCATTATGAATAGTTGAATAGGCGGTTATAATGTGAATATATAGTGTTTTAATTCTGTTATGGCTTTCTAATCTTTAATATAATTAGGGTTCCGTACCTCAAAAGGAAAAAACGGAACCCTTATAGGTTCACTGTCTGTCTGTCATAGCCAATTTGTTCCGAATCTAATGGACCGATTAAGTTGAAAGGGAAACGCCTATTTTTGGCCATGGTTTGCCCAGCAATGTGGTAAATACCAAAAAAATACTCATTTAGTTACTTAAATATTGCTGTTACTTATTTGTAACGAAACCTCCGGAATAAAAAGCCGATTTAATCAAGACACTCAATCGTTTATTTCCTTATCTAACACTTCCGATTGTTGGTCAATCCTGTCAAAGTAGAGATGGCAACTTTTACTGAAAAAAATCGATACACTCAAAACCGGTTATCAAAAATATATTTTTGGAAAATCGATTTTTTATTATGTAGTTGTTACAATCAACTCAGCCTATCGCAGTCTACTGCTGGACATAGGCCTCTCCCAGGCTGCGCTACAACACCCTGTCCTCCGCCTTCCGCATCCAGTGCGTCCCAGCCAACTTTTTATGGCCGTTGTTCCATCTAGCTGAGGGGCGTCCCACACTACGCTTACTGATACGCAGTCTCCACTCTAGGACTCGTCTACTTCACTGGCCATTAGTCCTTCGACGAATATGACCGGCCCACTGTCACTTCAGCTTGCTTACTCTGCAGGCTATGTCGATAACTCCGGTTCTTTTCCGGATAACTTCATTTCTGATCTTAACCTTCAAAGAAACTTCGAGCATAGCCCGCTCCATAGCGTGCTGAGCAACCTTGAATTTGTGGACTAGCCCGAATGCCAGTGTCCACGTTTCGGCACCGTATGTCATAACGGACAGGACGCACTGGTTGAAGACCCTAGTCTTCAAATACTACTGCGCGATTGGCGACGACAAGACTTGACGAATTTTTCCAAACGCTGCCCAAACGAGCTGGATCTTTTCTGTCGGCTTCTTTCTCAAAGTTGTGCCTACCGAGCTGGATGAGTTGCCCCTAGTAGACGTTAGCGACCCTTTGATGTGGATTACATTTGGCAAGACATGCGAATTGTACATACATGACTTTCGTCTTGTCCAAATTCATGCCGAGGCCAACCAGCCGAGAAGCTCCATTTAGGCTGTGCAGCATCTGGTCTATGTAACTGTCCCAGCGTCTCGTCAGCGTCAGTTGTAACCTCTTTTGTTATTTTATTTAGAGACAAAAAAAAATGTTATTTCATTTTAAATACGATCCATTGAACCGATTCCGTATTTCCAGTTTGTTTTTTAATATAGATTTTTCGAAAAATCGATGTCATATCGCATCCCTACGTCAATAATAATCGTAATTGACAACTGATTGACATTAATATTTCACATTTTGTTTGGTGCTGTATTTTTTCGACTACGTATTTCTATTTTATTTTCCGACAACTTTGATTACGATTATGGACCCTGTAACCGCTTCCAATGAAGACCTTGGCTTTACATTGGACTCTGTACCCGCCTCCCACGACGACACCAGCTTGCCAATGGATACCGTACCTGTTTCTCGCCAAGGACCTGATACGAATATGGAACCTGAATTACACGAACTTACCAGCTTACCACGGAGCCATCTCTATGTCAACTGTGGCGTGCATACACGAATACTTAAAAGATTTACCTTAAGCAATGTGGAAGTTCGGTTTATATTTCAGCAATAGATTGCTCCACAACAAGTAAGTTACCTACTTTATGAACATACAAGGTACATACTCAGCAACTTTTACTGCATAGCTACTTTACGTTAGGTTTGAATTGAATAATTCGGTTGGTTAGTGTCACGGAAACCATAGGAATAAATATTTGAAGTTTGTTTTGTCTCAAACCATTGCCACATATTTTATGTGATATAAGTAATGAATTATATGATCATCAAAAATGGTATCAAAGACCGATGCCATTCAATGTATTTATACATAAAAGACCTTTTGATGCTACAGCATGCTAATAGGTATAAATGATTTTTATGACAGTATGCAATTATGTTTCAGATAATGGTCTGATGTGTGACCAATGTTGGATGTTGGCAAGGAATGCACAACAGCCTTCTGCACTACAAGAACGAAATGTTGGGCATCGACAAATATGATTGTGTAAACTGTGGTCAATCTGTATTAAGAAAGCACTTTCATCATCTATACCAACGCAAAACAGGCACAAGAGACATACAAATAAGAACTATAATTGCAGAAAGGATTGTACCAAAACTATAAATATGTTTTTTATTAAACTTTAATTTATAAAAGACCCACCGAGTTCTATGTAAAAAATAGTGGTTGTTTCTTTATCTATAATGTTAACCCTAATGCCTATAACTTGTTTCTTTCATGGGCGTCACTTGGCCAAAACCTCCTTATCAAATGGGCATTTCCCTTTGGTACACATATGTATTTCTGTGACCCAAACTCGAACGTGTAACGTAAATAAATGAATTTTGAATATAGGGGTCACTTTTGGCGGGAAATAAGAAAATTTAAAAAAAAGTTTTGCTAACAGTACCGTGTGACATATTAAATGAAAGGGCTTGTTGCGAGGCTTTTAATCATATTTTTTATATAATTTTAAAATAAATACTTTTAAAGATATTTAAGAAACTAGCTGCACCCCGCGGTTTCACCCACAGAAGTCTCCATCCCGTGGGAATATCGGGATAAAAAGTATCCTATGTGTTAATCCAGGTTATAACCTATCTGTGTACCAAATTTCATCCAAATTCGTTCAGCCGTTTAAGCGTGAAGAAGAGACAAACATACACTTACAAACTTTCGCCTTTATAATATTAGTGTGATTCAATGAAAATTTACCGAAACTACTGGACCCAAAATTTTGAAAAAAAAAATACACTTTATGACTCTTTACTCATAGATTACAGAAAAACCTATAAGAAGTCTATGGTCTTAAAATAATATGGAAAATCTCTCAATATTGTGCGTCCAAACTTACATTTGCAGTTGGAATGTATGGAAGAACATATTTTTAAACTGCAAGTTTATTCTTGGGATAAATAAATTCATCTCAACTACGGAACCCTTCATTGTGCATAGTCCGACACGCCGGTTTTTTTCTCGTAATTTTTACAGATTCATCTCTGCATCTTAAATGTAAATTCGCAGTAAATCAAACAACCAGTTAGTTTCTAGCTAAGAATGGAGGTAAGTACGCAAAAATGTGTACTGGGCTGCGTTCTACGAGTTATAACATAGCCATGTTGGTGAAGCAAACCAGAACCTCACTACGGCCACAAATGGCTCTCTTCATTCCCGCTTTGAACGCAGCTAGTAAATGTACCGTTCCTTCTATGTACCAGCTCTCCGACGTACACCCGTTTAATTTTCAGTAACTAAACTTAACCATTAACAATGAGTAATATTTTGCTTTGCGGAAACGTACGGTGACAGTAGCTGTAAGACTCAATAGTCAACCATTACTCTGCCCACGTAACAACAAACCTGTAAAAAAAATATCTGCCTAGCCTTTTCCCAACTATGTTGGGATCGGCTTCCACTCTAGCCGGATGCAGCTGAATACCAGTATTTTACATGAACCGACTCCATAACCCAGTAACTGGGTAATACGATACCCCTTGGTCAGACTTTTGGGCTTCTGATGACCCGTAACGACTGTCAAAGATTCACGAATGACAGCCGGGACCAATGGCTTAACGTGCTTTCTTTGGCAAGCGTAGTTTAACCTGATGGATTGATCCGTGCGGCTGTTATTACTTAGCCACAAGCTCCACAAACCTGTAAACATAATTTAAATCTTGTATTACTATATTGCATGAAAAAGATTAATATCTGATACCGCATCAATGGGTTTGAGGTACAGGAAGTGAAACCAGCCTCGGGGCGCTCGGCTAAGTATCTGTTTCACAAGCTCACACACTACAAACCTACGCTTTAACACTAAGCTAAGTATTACCTACTGATGCAGTTTTTTGATTAGCTATAAAACGGAAAATGTTCTTTCATGTTTTTCTATTTGTCGCTAGCGTCAACTGTTTAGTATCGAATGATTATTTCACGCTCAACTTGACGAAACATTGTTTTACGTAATAGACTTGTGATTCATAGAACCTAACTACATCACACTGTATAGTACAACGTAGGTCATGCCTATTAATATCCTTTTATCAAGTTGGTATAGAATCCAGTAATGTTCTCACAGTCGGTTTAGAATCGTATAACAACGTTGCTAATATCACATAATGCGGTGTCAGCGAGTCGGTTGGAGTTGGAACACATGGAGTGGAGGCGTACAATCGCTCGGTATAAACGTAAACACCTGTGTTTGAGCGTGATCGCGTTGTTGCAACGTCGGTTGCAACAAATCAGTTTGGAGAGGTGCGGGACGCGGGCCGCACCACACATGCATTATTCAAGGCTCATTTCTATTCAACGCCGACAGGCCGCCCGATAAAAACTTCTCGTTTGACAACTTGGACGCCTGCACCCTTTGTACTTACGTCATGTCCCCTGCGCTGATACGAGCTGCTTAAGTGTCTTAAACATTATTTGTCACTGCTATATTTATGAGCGAGTAATAACCTTATCGACACGAATTTGTTTTGTACTGCTACTGTTTCATTGTTGTAGCGAGCACATGTTTTTATTAACCATTTAGGATACTTTAGTATTGTTGTTCGTAAAAACTTGTTTATGTTAAATAAATGTGAAGACATCACATAATCAGCCCAACAAACCGTAGACAAATTATGAGATAACGCTCAGTAATTGTATGTTAAATATGTAAATTTTTAATTGTGGGCTTTTAAGCTCTCTAAAGTCCACCATTAATAATTTACATATTGTAGGTAATTATTGAACGTAACAAACACAGCCATGTTCAGTATTTACATGTTGTGTATACCGACGCAGGTTAAAGATCAAACAAGTAGTTTTAACGATGCTTTATGTAGGAGCAAAGGCTCAACACTCCAATCGAAGCGTGATCGATTCGGCCTACTTACAATGTCTAGTGCACCAGAACAATCCGACAACTTATTTAAATAGTGCAATGAAAATCACTATTACAATCGATATAAAAACAGAGACAAAAACTGTTATTAATCAATTCCGAACTTACTCAACAGATTATTCCTAATTCGATTCTGTGTCTGGCTCCTAATCGATTGCATAACGCGGTTCTTCGATTTTTAATGATCATTAGGTAAACACCCCAATTATCGGCGGCTGTTGAATGACAAGTGGTCGAGCGACACTCATTCGGAAGCGGCGAGAAACACCGTTGTTGCTGGCATAGTGCCCATGACCGGCGCGACGCCTTTACAGTTATACATAAGGGTGTGGATTGACGGTTCGTGTTTGCGCGACTATAAAAATGGAAATGGGTAAAATAAAATCTTCTGAATGCTATTTAGAAGCGACGAGAACATTTTATTTAGAGAACTAGGTTTTTTAACCTCTCCAAGCAGTCATTATCAAATATTATGGACAGAAAAAGAGCCTAATTAAAATAGTTTCCTCCGAATGTAGACACATAAATCTGTAAGAATTTGGAATTAAATCCTATGTGAATGATAAAATAAAAATACTTATACGTAAGAACGATAAATGAGCACATAAAGTCCTTGGACAGGAGTGTGATCAATGCTGAGATTAATAAGTTCCGTCGGATACTTGAGCTTATAGAATTCTTAATCGATTGAAGAACATTCAAGCACATTGGAATTCTCAAAATATTTGTTTAGTCATACTTCTGGGAAATGCAATGGACTCTCCGACATATGATAGAGAATTAAGATTTATGAGTTCAATGGCATTATTTAAAATAAATCCTTTTCACATTTATGAAAAAGATTCTTATTCAGCTTTATCAGTAATGTTCTAGATAGCTGACGGGTGCCTAAATCATTCGTGTAATCTGCGCATGAGTTGATTTAAAAGTCTCAGTGAAGTGATCTATATGACGTGATAGTCAACAATTACTGCAATTATAAACACGGTTAATTATATGTTAGGTTGGCAGCGATTGATGAGTCTAAATGCGATTATTAAAAGAAAGATGGTTATCTAATTCATTCATGGTTTCTTAGTTTCTTATAACATGGTTAAGAGTAAAGCATGGAACCGTCGCCGATAATGTAAATTATTTTGCAAACTATTGTATAGAATCATTTTTTCTAACTTGAACAGACAGCTGTGCTGCTGGGGAGTTTGTTGCGCCACTTCTTCTTCCCAGCTAAAGGCATTAGGAAGTGGTGAAGGGTGGGCGTTTTGGGGGACTGTCTTATGTAATTTTGACGTTCGAAAAGTGCTGATTCTCAGCCTAGTTTGAATAAATGACTTTTGAATTTTGAATTTTTTGAATCAGGATTGATAATAATATAAAATTACATTTACCACCAACTTGGAACATTGAAAATTTGCTTTTTTAGACTCATTGAAATATATATCTAGTTAATAGATGTTCCATACTTATATTCTAGGTTATTTTCTTTATTTTTCTTTTCAATGTTTTCAGTGTTTATACTATTCAATTCACGAAAACTGCGTAGAACTATGAAACCCGAGTTTTTCGATTTGACTACAGTAATCTATATAATAAAACAGTAGAATCCGGTGTCTGTCTGTCTGTCCGTGGTTTGTTCGCGCACATCTCCGGAACTACTGAACGGAGAGATTAATTTAGAGCAGAATATAGGCTTTGTTTCATTAAAATCGGATTTTGCATCAAAAAGTTATCGTCATACAAGACGGTATTCTTTCACGATACGTTGTGAACAATTTCAGAGAATAACCTAACAAAAAGTACTAAGCTTGCATGAATTCACGTTTATTTTGAGTACTTACATAAAAAAGAATGCTATCATCTTCTTCTTTCTACATATAAATAAATATCTATTGCCGCATGTATGAAAGATCATCACATCATCACTACAGAATGGCTCGACCGATTTGGATTTTTTTTTTTTGTGTTCGTAATTGTCTAGACAAGGTTGGCATGAAAGAATATTTTGGAAAATCCACCGGAAAAGTCGGAAATACACCCGGGCGACGCCGGGCACGAACAGCTAGTGCAAAATAAAGAAATAAAGGCAATCAATCAAAGTAAGTAAGTCAGTCCTAACAGAAAAACTATGGAAAATGACACAGTCATATCGTCATTTTCAATTTATGTAGATCCACTATTGTAATCACGATGGTATACGAATAATTAGACACGCAGTTCATTAAATATGTAAATTATTTATAGGTAAGAATAGAGTGATACAGTGTTATAACGTTTATGACGTCCGTGGCTCCATGCCCACTAAACTTGTAAAGTTTTGACGACATCTTTATTGTGTTCTGCGGACGTCGACCACAAAACCTGAACTTTGTTTCACGACCTTCATCAGCCAACTAACATTCAATCATGTAACACATTTGTTAAATTAACTATGGTTATCGTGATATCGTTCACACTACATGTTTACAAGAACAAGGAAAGTTGTACCCGTTCATTTTCACGCAGTCATGCTAATTATTCTTTCAAGGGCTTCAGAAACATTTTTATTTTTAAAAGCGTCTGGCTGCTTGATTCTTACAAATAAATCAATGAGCCGTGATTTAAAAATAAATAAGTGAAACTTGCCGTCGCTAAAACACGCGGGTGTTAAAGATAAAATTAGCCATCGTCAATGCGCTACGAATGCCGAATGCAACAATTGCACTTTATAATAACCCGCATAGTAAACGCGCCAGCGATTGTCTGTGACGAAACTCCATGGATCGTGCCGCAGGCTGTCGCAGCCGCTTATTCTCTAATTACTGCTATCAATTCCATTAGCGAACTTATTGTGTAACATGGCAACTGCAAATCATTAAATCAACTAACAACAGACTTACCTATTATTTCTAATACTTCGCTATAGCTAATTAAAATTCTGACTCAATCATCTATACAGGTAAATAAAACTGACAGAATGCCAGAACATTATCTCGGTAGGTGGTTGATGCATCACATCACACAAGGGAATGACAAACGTAAATGGTAAATCAACAAAACAACTAACCTATCCAGTCATTAAGTACATATGTGTGTCGCAAGGGCCTTGTTTTTTAGCATTTATATGTTCTATTGCAAGGCAGGAATTCTGCTAATCGTCGCTGGCAACATTTTGCACATGCCACGGATGTTGTTGCTGCGGTAAATGAGTGTAATTTAACCACAAGCAGGCTTCTCGACGCGCCATACAGTCGAGCTGAGCCTACAAGACAGCCACCACTTATGATTATGAGTTACTATTGTTTTTCTTAATATACGCAACTAGATTTTGTGCGAGGTTTCCCTTATATGGATTAATTTGTGTTGTACTTTTCTTAACACATGGTTGTTTTCAACGTCAGAAATGGAAAAGAAAATGGCTAGAGCGTGCAGCAACAGTCCAATCTACAGAAACAATAATTAATAACGCAGCATCTCCTGACTCAGCTTTACCTTTGTTTATTCCTTTGGGTTTATCAACGTAGAGAAATATAAGAAATTCTATACTTTTTACGCGTTTAGTAGTCTTCTTAGTAGAGTTTGGTACGCTTGTTTACACTGGTATTACTTTTGTCCAAACTTCTTAAACATTTGTTTTCCAATTAAATTCATTTTGGACTTCAGTAGTCATGAAATATGTTCAAGGTATCCATGTACAATAAGGGGCAAAGTCGCATACTATTTTGGGCGTCGTCGTTTATGGACTTAATAAATAGCTATTGCTTAGACCTATGACATGGAATTGATATGTTATACACCTACTAAAGCTTCTAATAAATGTACTGCCAACTGATCAACAACAAAACTACTTAACCACATTAAAATAATGTTGAGGATTTATCAAAGGTTCAGCAAAAAATTGCATTGAAGACAAAACTAACTTGAGGCTAGATTGAGCCTGTTTTTAACATAATCTAAACAGTTTTTGTAACATTCGTGCTACTACGGTTCAGTTCGCCGAGGTGTCATCATAATAGCAGTGCAGGTGTTATCTTGCCGTCGCCCACGCGGCCGCGCAAGTAAATCACCAAACACGCGCCCGCGCCGCGCCGCCGCCGCGCGCCACAATCTATGCAAATCGCGGGCTCAAACTTATTGCTCTCGCCTCAACTCCTTTCCAAATGAATACTAAATAGTGAGCCGACCACGCCAGCCTTTGTTCCCCAAGTTTTTCACTTAACCTCATGTGCTCTGTCGATTTTAATGGAAATATTTTGGTGTGCTTTGCTTTTTAAAGTTGGATCGTGACAGGCTTTTGTTTTTGTTCGGAGGCTTTTTTTCCTCATGATGGAAGAGGAAAATACATCTTCCCAATCTGATGCAACTTAATGAACTAGGTACTAATTAAAATCTAATAGCTTAGTGCAGTTACTTTTTCATAAGATAAGAATCGTCTTTGCCCCCGTGTATATAAAAGAATTGAGCAAATATTTTTATTTCTATTTTTTTATTCCCAGACTATAATTAGGAAAATTTGTGCGGACATTAATTTAAAAGATAGTTTATATGAAAGCTGTGAACAATGAGTTTTATGTGCAGGTTGTCATTTATGTTATTTCAAGTACGCCGATGTATTCCCATGGTGTTCTCGGAATAAGACACAGAATGTAACGAGAGATGTTGCTCCCGTTCTTCCGCATAGATGCTACTCGCATTGCGAGCCAATTATACCTGATACCGTCGAGAAATATTATTGCGCTGATTTACTATGGCAACTATAATTACTGTGAGAATCGTAAACGGACACAATGCTGGCCTGCCCGTCTATGGTTATAAATTTATAATATAACTTATAGGTATGTGATTTACACTATAAATTAATTTCCTGTTATTGATGTTTTATAAACTAAGTTTTATTTCTTCAACTCCGCAATAAATCGTTGAAGTAGTGCGGCTTGGACATGTGATTCACCATGAACTGACGAACAAAGAACGTCATGTCACGTTGAAACTACTTACTTGCCTATTCACGTCGCCGCAGGAAAAAAAACAAAAGTTAAATGTAATTTCCCGCTTATCAATAAAGTGTCTAGAGGAATCTGCTAAAACATAGATGTTCCACGTCGACAACGCTAAACTTTCTAGAAGAAAATCGTCGTGTTTGAGCGCGTCTTGCTTGCATCGTCCGAGTGGTCATTGAACCCTCGCGAATTGTCAGCAGCAATTGTCTCCCGCCATCACAACGCAGCTGGGCTGGCCACCACAACCGTTAGTACTAATTGCACCGGCTATAATCACTTTACGACCCTATGCAGCATGAATTAGAGAAACACAGTACCTCTCTTGACGCTCGACTTCATATAGTGAAGAGCGCTAAACCAGCCAAACTATTGAACACAACAGTTCAACGGTTCTATATGGCTTAACCGATTTCAAAGCACTCAAGATGTTCCCAACAAACTTGTTGCGTTAAGAGCGTACCTAGCATGCTCATAAACTAAGTTAAGCCCTCTGTCGGCAACATAGCTGGCTTCAGTGCAGTTCAAATTAATTCGATTATCAGCGCACCTTGATCTCGCTGAAGCTCTCAGATTCCCTTCATTAGGTCCCCACACATACGCGAGACCGCGGCATAATGAAACAAACACGATCTATCTCGATGTCTAACTAATATTTGTAGATACATTTCTAGCTGGGTTTGTACGTATATTAGACGTACTTGGAAACTTTAATATGTACATTAAACTATTACTCAATATTCAGATGGCGGGCGTTTCAAACTCACGCACTCTGCTGGAAGTTGGTCATGAATTCATTGTTTTTGACGTCGTCGATGATATTGAACCACAATAGGAAAGAGTTCAGGTCACGTTTGAGCACTGTACGGACAGGGAATATTAAAGATCAAAATATATTGAATGGGTTGAGTTTTTAGAATTTTTCCCTTATGACATGCATATTATTGAATAGTAATGCATAGCTTGGGCTTTCTTGGCGATTTATTGGGTGAAATTATTCGTCAACGGATCAGGAATTGTTATTACAGTTTAGTATATAGATATGTTTGAAACTTTGAAGATTCAATCATTTGTATATATGCTTGAGTATATGTTGTGTGCGCGGTTTCTGCAATACTTTACAACTCAATATTAGCTATTTGTATAGCAAGGCAAGAGTATGCACGCAGCAGACCTACATATCCGTTGTAGTGTGGCTGCTCAACTATCATGTCGATTACTTCAGATCGCCGTATACTGACCATTGACTAGAAAAAACAAATGAACAATAGAATAACTGAGCGGGAAAAATGTGTCTAAACATTGCTCTCAATAGTTAATTTTTATTAATGGGTAGCGTTTATAATGGTGCCGATTCTCTTGTCACAAATGCCTCTAAACTAAACTAAAAATCACCAAAATTTAGTTTATTCCTGTCAAACGACGATTTCCTATTCTGAAATAGACTAAAGTGACACAACTTAACTATATTTTAGTTTGACAGCACTAAGATGGCACTGAGATATTAGTTTAGCGAAAATGGCAATTTTGCTATTCTGAATTTGACGTTTTTAACCTAAAATTTAGATTTTCTAACTAAATATGACTATTTTTAATCGCGACTAAAAACATGTGGAATAAAATTGGTTGTCATGAACTAAAATTCACACCAACACCTCGACTTCAGATGAAAAAACAGTACAGATTTTTTTTTTTTCTTTTGCTTGTGTTTCGAAAACGGTGTGTCCAATCGCAAAAATAATGAAAATTTCTACACTCTTTATAAAGCCCTTAAACCCCTAACACTCTACATGTAGGTAATATTTTTTCTTATTTTCCACACAAAAAGTGAAAAATCCATATAAAACACGTCGAGGCTGCCCCCCCTGCGCGCCTCCGTCTCTAAAAAGATTCACGTGGTTAGGTATCACGTGTGGAGTCGCGGTTGTCAAATTCGATTTAGATGTGTCAAAATTATTTTTAAATTTAGAGAATTTATTTTACAGAATAGCTTTGAGATTCTCATAGTCAAAAATAAGGAATTTTAGTGATAGTTTAGTTAGTTTAGTTCGGTGTACAAGAGAATCGGCACCACTATCAACCAAAACTTATTTAAAAACGTATAATGCGCTTGTTAAGTCAACTCTACTCAATCATATTGCAAAACAAAGACAAGACAAAGTAAAAATCTTTACAAAATAGTAATCAGCATAATGGCCCCATCATTACAATTTACCTCAATTGGTAAAACTAATGCACCGGAGAACATGCAACAATAAATAGAGAAGTATAAACGACTTAATGGCTATTTCATACTCAAGCCATACATTTATCGCTTAACGCTTCTGTGGCTGCTTACAGACTACAGTGAGTTGTTATCTCTGCCGGTTGCAGCCACGTTACGCGCTGACGCCTCTCTTTTACGCCATACGAAAAGTAATTTGAACGTCCGTTTTGCAAAACCAATCGTCTCAGTACCATTCACCTTTTATAACCAAGCACTGGTCAACTTGAAAGTATACAACTTTCTTTCGATGAATATCGTCTTGTTCATTGCAGACTTGCAGTTTATCAATTATAAACATGTCGTGGAAGTCCCTAAGACTATTAGCACTCGATCACTGGCATGTAATGTCCTGTGACATATTACTTTATATTCAGGCGAGCGGCCGTCGGGCGTCGGCATACGACATTATTTACATATAAGTCGTTGTTCCTGTGCTCATTCATGGCCCGCCTCGCTCAGACCACGCTGATTTATCGCCTTAATTTCATAAGTACCTCTTTGTTACCAGGCCATCTATATCATATTTGAGTAATATCCCGCTCGCTTTATTGGATATGTTCAAGAAGGGTCAAATTCAGAGGACCCGAAACCAATTAGATTATATGCTTCATGGTAGTCATTTGCCTACATTTTTTCGCTGGGACTGGTGCTTTCAACTTTTTGGGAAGGATCCTATTTTTTGTAAAGGGATTGACTAATTTTGTTACAACATGATACGTCGCGTGTCGTTCAAAACGGTTGATGTGTTCATGTGAGCAAAAGAAGTTTATTTGGCTTCTCTTGTTTCGATAATTGCCAAATTATCTCTTTTAACTCCTTTCTTTCCTTCTTTTGCTTCAAGTGTGGCATTCTCAGGAGCTTCTACTAAACCTTTATTTTGATCTATAAGTTTCTTGAATGTAGAAATAACAACTATTAAGTAATCTGTGATAATACTTATAATGTTAATTCAGTAGACTGTGAACTTTGCCCATAATTTATGCATATTTTATTGCTGCACATGTGCATTATGTAAACAAACCCGTTTTGCTAATTATATTTACTCATTAGATTATATAAACTGCATAACAAAGGCTAAAGAACCTCGTGCATATTTCTAAAGGGTAAATAGTAAAACAGTTACTTCTCTCCTTTTCCCACGATAAAATAATAACATATACTATTACACTATTATAGGATCGATTAATGTAAAAGAGATGTTTATATTTGCGAATTCAAAATAAAAAATACTTGTAACGAAGCCTTTCGCGTGATTCTTGAGCATTTTACGTGTCACTTGAGCATAAATAGCTATTTACGGCAGTAATAGCGGTTCTAGGATTTTATCGGATGTGTTTATTCTGAGTATTGTCCGAAACTGTATCGTTTTATGAGAATGAAGCAGAAGAGACTGCTAATGGATTATCGCTTTTCGGCCTTTTTACTTTAGGTCTTATAACTGTCTATAAATTAGGAACTCATCATCCTTTAGTCGTTTTATCCTCATATTAAGGGTCTTGCAAATCAGAATCCTCGTTGTTAGCATCAAAAGTATTATATACTTCTTTTCTTTTGACTCCAATTGCGAATTCCATTTTCTCGTGCCGTAGGTCAAAGACACTTTTCGGTGTGCTCAAGAAACGATGGTGTGTCAAGTGACATATTTATCTTCATTGACTAACTGGAAAACAACGAATCGGTAGCTCAAATATCAATAAAGAAACATACAAACTCTTTCTAAATACATCATACAGTAGAAACGCGAGTTGACATGAAAAGCGATTTCGTGAGGGTAACAAAAATTTCGCCTCGCGTGAACAGAAACAGATTCTGTGACGACTTATGCAGATTTTTTTTCGACGACACGAGGTTTAGCTTAGTCCGCACGTATACATAAAATGTGATAATGTTTAGTGTTTACAGCTAATGTTGCAAGACGACTCAAGACATTCGCTGAGAACTTGCAATCTGAGTCTTAATTCGCAGCTGGCGGAGCGAGTATGATGATTCACTTCTACTACGCTCACTTGCGATCTGTTGTCGTATTGAATCAAAGTCTAAATTGGCGTAGCAATCTACATAAATACCTATGCTTTGCATTAGTATTATTCGATGTTGGCAGGCGAGCAGCGGCTACATGACTCAGAGGTGAGATCTCTTGATCATTTTCGTGGATTCGGTTACTTTGAAATCTAAAAAAATTGGCATCGATCATTGGAAAATTTAACGGTTTAATGATTTAATTTTCATGTGTATCTTAATTCTCTTTGACAGACGGAAGCTCAGAAGCTTTTTTAAATATTTGCGAAGATATTGTTGCCTCCAAATCCATGACTTGGAAAGTTGAATCACTATTGGTGAATCATTATTTTTTTGCAGTCAACCAAACGCCATCCCGTTCCCGATCTGTTGCCAGGGTCAGAGTGCCAAAAAGTATATTGAGCATTTGATTGGTCGCTTCATCGTCTTTATCTTGTGACAAAGTACTTCGCATCAACCATTAAGTCCAAATATCAATGAACATATTCGTCATTATGTGTGACATACATAAGCTAGACCGGCTTCACTTCGAAGTAATTGAAAACACTGCACATTATTATCATACGTGGGTAAAACGCAATCCATGCAAACCAGCAAAACAATTTTTATGAAGTTGCATAACGTTTGACGTTTCCATATGAGTCGATCTACGATATTGGTGACCGTCTGACGCAGTGGCTTCGGAGTGGCGCAGACACGGTTGGGCAAATAGAGGGTTACAGCATTGTATGGCATTTTGCGGCCTGTGCACGACGTAATGACGACTTGAGGTGTACTCCGTACACAGTGCATAGTGCACGCGCCACGTGGACCACGCACTACGCCTTTGTGTCGTCCACGTCGCGTTTGTAAACATTCACGCCGATCAGTAAACATCTTTGTGATGCGGCTTGATTGTACCACCGCACGCGCACATTTTAATAAACATAATAATCTCGCTGAATCATTAATCATCCCATCCCACTTTAATATTCCGAAGAGGAATTAATAAAAACCCATTGCCCCATTTCCTAGCGGTTTACGCTATTGAATAATTAATTGAACTCGACGGTAAAATCGAAGATTATGTATGAATTTTACGGATGTTTTGTCAACGAGTTATTTGTAGGCGATAATTTAACATGGTTATGCGTAACTGGATACTTTGAATATAATTTGATTACAAAATTATTTAATTAAACAAACATAATCCTTTAATTGACAACTCATTAATTTATTACCAACACATCCCGTAACTCCATTGACCGTATTAACAATATTGTTGGATTACATGACTGACCTTTCCTGAAAACAAAATATACGAAAACCGCACGGTGGGCCGATTTGAGCAAACCCGTAGAGCACTGGACGGTCAACCGAAAATTAATTAACATACTTTGGCGCGCAACCCTCGACCGTTGGACGGTACGCTCACAGGTGGCCCCCCACCCCCACATCGCACACCCCAACAACTAGGGCTACCACCTTTGTAAACGTTTTTGTTCCCATAACGATTCATGATTTTGTTTTTTATTATTTTCCGCGCGCTCGAATACAGAAGAGAGATAAAACGATGTTAACTACGGATTTACGGAACTGCAAATATGTAATTCTTCCGGTACCTGCAAGCTTTTGATTCGATTATGATAGTGTTGATATCCAGATGTAACATTTAGATTCCAATAACTTTATTATAGGTTAGCTTTACGCTCTTGGCAGCTAATTAAATAGAAATCCCGTTAACTGGTTTCAGGAAATTGTATAATTGGCAGCCCTGGGTAATCTGATTCCGAAAACATATCTCTATATTTGAAATCTACCTATATGAAGTTAATTTGATGTGTCTGATTGCTAGTGGAGTGGTCAAACGAAATACCGTTAACGGGATTTCAACCACAAACTTGAATGAGAATCGACATTTGTTTTGTTTAACTATTACTTGATAGTTACTATTCTTTATACCGTAAAAAGCAACAGTACCTAAGTGATTTCTGAATATATTCAAACCCAACGGCGAAAATAGTACTTAGAAAAAGTTTCTAGACAAACATGTACCAAAGTTTGTTCCTTGATAAAACCACGCAACAGGCCCACTAAAACTTAATTTGACAATATAATTAACGTATTACACATTACATTAACTGTATTTTGTTTTATTGACGTCGTAAAACGTTAATTGTTCTTTGATAATTTTAATTTTTCACGTACATTCCCATTTTATTTACCCTTTTTCTTTCGTTTCTTGTAAATAAATAATAATTAGTGAAACAAGGTCTAGAATGGCTGCGAATGTTGCTATTGCATAAGTGGATAATAGGCAAATGTTAGGAAAAAGTCGTGCTGCCACGAAACAGAGGTGCTTTTATAGATTTTAAAGGCACACGCGATATGGAAGGGCCATTCAGCATTAAATTACCAGAATTATTCCATTGTTGATGTTAAATGCATTCCTGTTTCAGGAATCGCGTGCAACACATATGTACAAAACAATTGTATATAGCCGCGTTTTGACGGGTATATAACGTTACAGAATCGTCCGCTTATAATTTTGGGCATAACTATGCTTAATAAAATTTAAAGATTTAAATCTGAAAGTTACACTTACAAACGAGACAGATAGAATTATGAAAGTAAATCCAATTGGAAAATGAATTGAAAAAGTCACTAAGTGACACTCACATTCAATCAATGTCTGTCCAATATCGCCATTCAGCGACAATTTGAAAGTCTGTAGGTAAATATTTGCTCTTGCAAATAATTTTATTATTCACTTTATAAAATTACTGTAATAGGTAGAGCGGTTGGTAAAACTATGTACATATAAACATCTGCTTCACAAAGGTTTCTGTATGCGTAACTATTATGCTCGGGTCCCAACAGTTTTGTCTTTTACCTCGATGTGACTAATATTATACGTACTTACGTATCTACTTTGTGGGCATTGTCTATAAATACAGCGTGTGCCTTTTGTACCGCCCACTCGGATATGTTATAAATGTTCTGGAGAGTTTACCCTAGTTCTGTTCTTGATTCATCGTCTTATTATGAATTTATCGAAGTTATGTTCCTTGCTGGTTTCGTCATAACGCCTATTCCGATAAAGTGTTAAATAATAGCCTCCCCTGATACTTTCCTATTTCTACAAAGGAGATTTTTTAGCAGTAGTAGTCTCTTCATATTCATGTCATAACAATAGACTGAAGCACACGAGTTCATTCATATAAATAAAATCACAAACAGTGCTAATATTGCACAACTGTATAAATCGTACGCATGAAATAGATAGGCCGTAGGTACTCCCGTTTAAATATGATCAAGAGTCGACCCCACCGCGGCGTAGCGAGGGTTCCACTTATTGCGGGCACTTGTCATATCAGCACAATGAACAGCCATGCTTTATTATTTTAATTATTGCACGTCCACGATGCGCCCTTTGTCAGCCAACCGCGAGCGCTCCGCTCGAATTAGTCACTACTGAATAATAATTGTCCTAATTGAAGATCCTTGATACAACTTGTGGAGTTGTGTCGCCTTACCACTTAGGTAAGCAGGCTTATTGGCTGTGAATAGATAATATTACGTACTAAAAATGTACGCGTGATAGCCTACAGATTAAAATCAAATAGGTACTTAATTTTGATTGAAAAAACTGTTCGCAGAAACCGTTCTGGATTATAAAGAGGTCAATTTCTCATTTATAAAGACGATTTCTCAATAAGTATGCAACGGAGACAATGCGAATTTGTTGCGTCAAGACGTATTGACAGTACAATATACAAAGCTGCAAGTTTTTACCAGTGTACCGGTGCAGTCATTATTATTGGGAAATGACATTTCGCGGGAATAATTTTATTAGACGCATCGACCTGGTTTGTTTTTTCTCTTGAAAACTAGAGTGAAGAATAAGGAGATTGAAATATGAGTGTAAAGGGAAGTTTTTGATATAAATATAGCCGGAATGTAAGTAGGTAAAGATAGGATTTATAAAGTAACGAGGAGGACAGCTCGTCGCGAAGGCAGGCGGCGCATACTTTACTCTCGACTCTCGATCCGATCTTCATAAAGAAATTCTCCGTTTTGATATTATATTTATATTGTAAATGTTTCGTACCTGCATATTTGTAACAATAAATATGAAAATTTCCGGAATGCCTGCGAGCTTGCCTCCGATCTTGAGGGAACAAAGATTTTATTTGGTATTATGAAAATTTGGACACGGTATTCCTTGCCTTCATTTGCCAGTTTTAATTTCTTAACGAAATATGAATAAATCTTTAGAAACTTTATTCTGGCGACAGACAATGTCGACTTTACACTATTAAATAATGTAAATTAGATGTAAATTTAAATGGTGCTATTAATAAATGTGGAGAAATCAATTTAAATTTAAGTTCGCTTTTGAAACAACAAGACACCAGTCCCAGGACTTGACGTCAATTCGCATGAGCTTTTTGTAATGCCTTAAAAATAGTAACGGAGCGGACTAACCGCAGTTTTGCCGATGTATTATCGTATCGACCACAATACGATTGGAAGTTTACAAGACGAGCATCCGACACGGTAAACAAACAAGCATTCTGACGTCAGAGGCACTCGAGCCGAGAGCTGAGAGCCCGAGACACGTATCAACTTCTACCAGACAAATCCATTCATTACTAGCAATAATGTTTTTCATTATATTCATATTGTTAATTGGAAAATTCTGAGGAAAAAGCTATTATAAAAACTTTTAGTGGTACACATTGAAGTGTCTGACAATTTTCCATCTAGTTGAAGACTATTGAAAAATCAGATAACGTGGGTATAACAACAAAAAGGTCCTAGATTTTAATACTTTTACATAACATAACATCACGCCTTGTTTCCCCGAAGGGTTGGGCAGAGGTGTCCTTGTAACAGGTACACCCACATTTCGCCAGTTATGTTTAAGTCCCATGTAATAGGGGGCGAGCCTATTGCCATCAACCGGGCACAAATCCAGACTCCGAGCTGCTACTGAGAAATTTCAGATAGAAAAACCCAATAACACTTTTCCCGACCCGGGAATCGAACCCAGGACCTCATACTCAGCAGTAGCGCTTGCGACCACTAGACCAACGAGGCAGTCATAATACCACTGACCACTGTATAAATTACCTTGTTACCGATTAATTAACGTCTATTTAATTATTTTTTCCACTCAACTCATGCTCATGTTTCGTTACAGTTATAAAGGTAAAAGGAACCGAAAGCATTGCTAAAAGAACTTAACTTACAATTGGTTAAATTAATACTTTTCTTGTGTTACGTTTATGGATGCGTCATCCATACGATTCACGGTCATACACATTATCTACACTCGAGAATTACATGGTTGGAACAACGATACTGATTGTTATGTAATCGGTTATCGCTTGTAAAAACTTTGAATTGTTGCGACAAATGCTTTTCAGGCATTTATTTTTAGGAAAACTGAAGCTGTTGAAACTTTTGAAAGGGTTGAAACTCTTTTCAGTTTAGCGTGTAGGTAATATTTAATGTTGTACTTTTTGAAAAGTCGGAGTTAGTTGGTAAATGATTGAATTTATTTATAATATATATTGAAACTAGCAGCGCCCCGCGGTTTCACCCGCATAAGTCTCGATCCCGTGGGAATATCGGGATCAAAAGTATCCTATGTGTAAATCCAGGTTATAAACTATCTGTGTGTCAAATTTCATCCAAATCCGTTCAGTAGTTTTTGCGTGAAATAGTAACAAACATCCATCCATCCATTCTCACAAACTTTCGCATTTATAATATAAATATACTAGCTGCGCCCCGCGGTTCCACCTGCACAAGTCTCGATCCCGTGGGAAAAAAGTATCCTATGTTCTTTTCCAGGGCATCATCTATATATGTGCCAAATTTCATCCAAATCCGTTCAGCCGTTTTAGCGTGAAGGCGTAACAAACAAACTTACTTTCGCATTTATAATATTAAGGATATACATGGTAGGATAGGATGTTTAATACCTAGGTAGGTAAATTGATTTTGAATCTATCTTACCAAGTTATCGTCAAATGAGACAAGCGTAAGCCATGTAAAGCTTAGTACTAATTATGAATGCAATTAGTATAGTACCTACCATTGGTAAGTAGGTACTATCGCGGACACGCATATCGGAACAGCGTAAAGACTTCGCTTAGGTACCTACAGAAAAACAGGTGCGGTAAACAGATGTCAATGTGGTCATCGTGTGCACAGGATTTTGTTTTCAAAATAGATATGTTTGCGTGACCGCGATGGTACCTACCATTGGTAGGTAGGTACCTACCATTAGTAAAACGAGACAGAGTAGCACAGACAAAGATAGGAGTACTATCGAAGACATGCATATCTGTACACTGTAAGGACTATTTTTGCTTGCAGCGCTCGGCCGCTATAGTAACGCTTACCTACGAAAAAAAGGGTCGTGTGCACGGGATTTTGTTTTCAAAGTGGTTAAATGCGTTACCGCGATGGTACCTGCACCTAACAGTAGGTAGACCCAAGAGGACAGTAGTTATGATAACAAAATCTGTTTTTCCATATCAGTCCAATTATCATGGATTTGTACCTACCGCCCGTATTTTTAATGGGGCCCTAAGAAAATCTATCCTACCAATGCGTATGCCCCTTTCTTCCCGTGTCTCATTGCTTTAAGGCCATCCAGAGATTGTCTGTGAAATGGCATTTAAATATGTTTGTCCTTTTTAACCGACTTCAAAAAAAGGAGATTTCTCAATTCGACCGTATATTTTCCTTTTTTTATGTGTGTTCGCGGATAACTTCGTCGTTTATGAACCGATTTTGATGATTATTTTTTGTTGGAAAGGAGATATCCCAAGGGTGGTACCATCATAAGAAAACCAGGATCACTTTGTCGTAGTTTTTTTGGAAGCCGGTTGTTTTTTTTTTTGTAGTAAGTGATAAAATAAACACATAACATCAAGCCTGTAATTCCCAAAAGGATAGGCAGAAGTGAACCTTTAGTACGCCCAGGTGTCCCATGTAATAGGGGGCGAGCCTATTGCCATCAACCGAGCACAGGATCAGCATCAGACTCTGGCCTGCTACTGAGAATTTCCTGATGGAAAAACCCAATAAAGGATCCCACTAAAAGGATCGACACGACAGCGCAACGCGACTCTAATAAAACCAATTTATATGAAAACTTGTTCTACCAGAATCGTGTTGCACCTATCTGCGGGAGCCTTATTGCTTCTTGGTGTACAATAAACTGTTTAATATCAATGCTAACCATCACTTTTCTCCTGTTACAGCGAGCGGCGCGCTCGCAGCCGGCACCATTGCGTCCCCGTGGAGCACGGCGGCCGGCGCGCCCGACACCAATGGCTCGGGCGGCGCCGACGCAAAGCACCTGGACGTTGGCGATGCTAGTGACGATGAAAAGGTAAATATCTCTTTTTTATGTTATTGAATAGCAAAGAAGCAGATGGCTCATCTGATGGATTACTCTGGCACCTATACTCCTTTTTTTTCTTTTTTTTTGGGTGGGAATTTATTAAATAATTTCTCCGCGTGTCAGACTCACCCACCCATGTTCCTTCAGTTGCCATGTTGCCAGGGGTCACAGTATCCCTTTCGGACTTCCCCGCAACCCCGGCAGGCCCTAGCGGACCCCGTCAGTTCTGCTGACATCTCTTTGAGGCGCGCGTGGAACACAACGCACCGTCGACCCATGTCTGGTCCTTATCGGACGGCGAGCTACCCATTGCTCACCGTCCGCAAGCCCGCGCTTATGGTGGCCGGGAATCGGCCTGCGACTCCCGACGCCCAGGGCGTCTCCTGTGGCGGTTAGGGGCGTGAGGGCGCAAAATTTGCCTCTCCCTCACGCTCTTTGTCTCCTCCTTTGCGAGCATTACTGCTTCGCAGAAGGTGACGGCCTCCCATGCCCTCTCGCTCCGTACCATGGCCTGGACCAGGGTACCTATACCCCTCAAACCGGCCACCAACATGGCAACGCTACTTGGTGGCAGAAATATAGTATGGTGGACGATGGTTCTACCTACTTGCCTGGACGAGTTCAGTTACAAAGAGCCTTCTTACTAGGTATTACGTCTGGCAAGGTGATGGATAACCCATCCCCGGATCTAGGGGGGAGGCAAGCCGGGGCCCATGCCCTGGGCGCCAACTTCTGGGGACGACAAATTCAAGCGTAGCAGACAAATGCAGCACACAGCAACTTTGCAATAAATGAGACGCGCAGCACATTTATGATCTTTCTATTTTTTTTCTTTTTTACAACAGTTTTGGCGCCCCTGTTGAACTGGCGCATTATCGATTATCGATGATTAATATGTTGCTGCCAAAATTTTCATTTTGAGTAAATTTTCATTTTCAGTGGGCTAACTTAGTGTATCCCCATAAAAGATAGGCGGGGGGCGGCAGACTGCAAAGTTTGCTCCGCCTCAAAAAAATCTAGATCCAGGGCTGGGAGAACCCAAACAAATGAGTAGGTATTGAATGTGTAGGTTTGAAAGTGAAGCGTAATGCCTCCCCCTAGCGTTATCTACGGTCTTAGTCAGCTGCCCGATAAGACTCAGATAAGAAGGACTTTGGAATAGCGATCATAACAATCTCCAGGACTTAACCCATAGGGCCAACAACGCCATCTTTATGAGACTTAGTCGATCTGTAACCGACCTCCTTGCAGCAATTTTATTAATTCTTCCATTTTTGGAATAATTCTATATCCAGTGTGAAGCATTAACTGCTCCAGACTCAGCAGACGTAACTATCCCATTAATTTTATGATCATTGCTGGTCACTCGCCAACCGAGGCGCTGAACACGTGTCGATTTTAACTGCTCATAAATATTAGCGCATAATAATTACGCCGATCTTCAGATGGCTGGGTGTTTCCCACGAGTTTCAGCTATTTACGGTTAGACAGGAAGCCGTCACTGGTTTGAGTAGGAACCGCCTTTTTTATTTCATTTTCAAAGATTTTTTATTTTATTAAGAAAGAATAAATAGATTTTTCAAAGATTTCCACAGAATTTTAAAAGCTAGTTTTTTCAAGGATTTTTTTCCAATGTTAGGTTCTTTAGCGTTGTATAAAGTTGTTTATTTCCTTGTCTCTTTTTTAACATCTCTTTATCTTAATGTCTGTCGATCATGATTAGAATTGGAACTCCAATGCCTTCTGGATTGAAGGTTGATCATTAATTTCATGTATCGCTGCCAGTCTCTCTATAAACTTAACAGTGAACTCACATTTGTAGATTTTATTGCACGGTTATTAGTAAATCTCAGTTCCCTTTTGTAAGTCATCAAGCGCAGGAGCATTGTTTGTAAAACTAATAGTAAAGTCCGGATTAGAAGAGGGTAGTTAAGCGTGTACATTCGTGTAAACATCAACACACACAGCAGCAATTTACAAAGGACAGAAAGTACAAGTTCATAGTCACACGCATTTGCGATTGCAGGTCGCACATGGGTAATTTTAGTAGACATTATCATATAATGTAAAGTGATACATAAAATGTATCTCTTGTTTATAGGCTTCCATTAGTTTCGGTTGCCTCATCCATGCGTGTAAGGCCGAGAAATGCTAGATCTAAAAAAAAATATTTCCAGTAATTTCAACTGGTTTCTTCTGCGTTTCATTATCAATAGTATTTATTTTACTATCAATCACATTAAACAGATCATTAATAGATTTTTAAAGATCACTATGGCTGATTGATAACGAAATAAATTGTAAACTTTAACTAAAACAAATAATATTAGTAAGCGCGGTTGTGAGAAATTGCAAGTAAATATTGACTCTCAGTAGTTAACAAATCCAGAAACAGCTACGTTTCAAGTAGTTTCAAGGAATAGTGATTCACGATGTTTTCGATCCGGCCTGTTGGACCAAGTCGAGGGCAGCGCGTTATTTTTATTTTCTTTTGAGAATAGAAGCAAGTCTATTAATTACAATGACGCACTCCTTGAGTTGTAACAGTCTGTAAGCAAACTCTCTTTACAAATGTTCATAATAAGTACATCTGTTCAGTGTTCCTACTTAGTTTCTATGTAATAAGGCTTTTGAATTTGTTTCGTTTTCTCTGGAAGTGGACTAGGCTAACATAGAAACAGTTTATCTTCGAAACGTATTTAGTTTATAAGATTAATGATCGTATCGTAAGATTCGATTCATTGGGGCGTAACAAGCTTTCGATACAGCTACAGCTACCAAGAGAGTGCGTTCGGGAACAAGTTTAGTTCTCCGGCGCAACTCCTAAGGGAAATGTTACTAATTGGAGAAGTAGGTAACCAAATCAACAACTGTTCACGATGCAAAACATCAAAACAATAACACTCGTACAAATTAAGGACACACATTACGGTGAAGAAACTTTTGGTTCATATTTGCTACCACTAAAACAAAAGTTGCAGTTTCCGCCAACTGTTACCCAGAGTATGTGAATTTGCTATTACTGGAAGCATCTCCATTAGAACGTCAAGGTCGCACGGAACGCGATTGTTCCCTAACTTAGTGTATATGTATCCCATTACGTTTTTACCGTAATAATGTGGCTTCCAAGCTTTTCGTTTCACCAAACTCTTAGGTCGTCCAGAAAGACCTTACTTTAATTGTTACTTATGATTTTACTTTTTCTTTCTACCGCGTTTGTTTTCTTTAAGTTTTCAAAACAATCGTGGTCTGTGTAAACGTGTTTGCTATGACGTCTATCTTTACTTATAGTGGGAAAATTTATATCGATTCTACATTGTTTCGATATTAAATAAGTTATGTTTTTATAACAAAGCACGTTCTCAGGACATGTCGGCGGCCGATGCGGAGGGAGTGTGGAGTCCAGACATTGAGCAAAGCTTCCAAGAGGCCCTGGCCATCTACCCCCCGTGTGGCAGACGCAAGATTATTCTCTCCGACGAGGGCAAGATGTACGGTGAGTCCAAACATGCTAGAAGTCTTTGTAGGCACTAGCTTTCAAACTAGATTCAAGAAAGTTGAATCGTAGAGACTTAGGATGCTAAAGGCTAATGAAGATGGTAATCTATCCGTTGATAAAGAAGAAGATTCTGCTATGTACGACGATAGGATTAATGGTTTCTCAAGTAAGAGCTGTAAGAAACGTGCCCATTACACACGATAGGCCTAAATATGAAGCACAAACATGTAGTCATTATGTTAAAACTGCCGACGTCAACACGTCGATTTACCTATATGTGTCACTTAAGTTAAATAATGGAGAGATATCAAGGCCACTCCGCCGAAAATGAACAATGGCAGTGGCACGAGACAAAGCCACTGTAGTACCTACTGAAGTCGGCCGACAAAGCCGTTTGCGCAATAGGATTCCGCGGAAAGACGTGAACCGACAATTATTATCTCCCTTGATCGGACCATGTCGCAAATTCGAAGAACCCATGTGTCGTCGCGTGGGTTTTGTTTCAACGTTCACGTGTACAAATATACCTACATGAGTGGTAATTAGTCAGCAATGTTGCCTATGCCCCATATATTTACATCGCCACAAAAGTATTTCCAAATGAACCCCTAATTTGTTCTCAATAAGCCTCGATTATTAAAATGAAAGCTTTGTTCATGAAAAAGGGGGAGGAGTAAATTTTTTCACGTTACATTGTTAACTTAGAAAGCTCGTTAACGCAAACGTGACGATTGCTACATAAAAGCAACGCTTTGCCTCCAGTAAATTAACTGCCGAAGGAAACGGTTTGTGTTGCTTTAGTATTTTATAGTTAGGCGTAAAGTCTTCTACTACGTGGCTTTGTTGATCCCGACTGTTGTCAACTTGTCAGGTCGTCTCGCAGTTACGAAGTATTATGAAGAAATAATAGTTTGAATAAAACTGTTTGCGAAGTTTGGGTTCTCGAGTCCTGCATGCTTAACCCGAGGAGAATAGTTCCATAACGCTTTCCGAAAAGTAATATTACGGGGCTATGGAGCAGAATTGACATAGGACAATTATCAGAGGGTGGCAGTGCCATTACAACGCCGCCGGACGCACATTAAGTTTGCGTCAAGCGCCCAACATTATACGTCCCAGTTTTAATTAAAGGACTGCCCGCTCAGCCTCGTCGCGGTGCCAAATGGAATTGCTAAACAAATTTACCACAGGCGATGTGTCCACCTTAAGTGATTTAATAGGCGTAAAGAAATGCGATGTTTAAATTACTTCAAATCTTACTGTTCACACTGCGGAAGAGGAAATTAGTGGAATGCCCAACGTCTTTTAGGCCTATGATATGCTTTGATGTAGGAATTCACGTTCGTTATTTTTTTTATGCCAAGCATCTAAAACATAACTTTTATACAATAATAAATGACGTTATGTCATAGTAAACAGCAAAACAACTAATACAAGTCCTGAAATTAATACAGAAAGCTTTGTCACTTCAACTACGCAGACTCTATTTGTAAACAACTATCTCTAACTGTTATTACTATGTGCAAAAGATGTTGATAATGGCTATCTGTGTGGATAATAATTGCGGACACGCGTCGCGTCGCCCGGACAATATATGACCACATTACTCGAGGACGTGTCCTCCCGCTCTTAATCTACGTAAAAGTGCGTCACCCTTGTCCGTTTCCACCCTCTCCCTTGCCGTGACGTTCCACGGGACACTGTTTTGCTTGATCGTCATGTGCTGCAATAATCCCGCATTCTTCTAGGGCGATATTATTGTGTGTTTATTAAAAGAGTAATGGGGAAATTATTTTCTATTTCAGTGGTTGGAAAATGTTATTATGATGTTTTGTTTTGGATGACTGAGTGATGTTTTTAGACAATGTCGACCCAAATAAACTTAGAGCAAAAAGAATAAACACAAGACACGTTTATCTGAAACTTATGACAACTGAAGTCAAATGCCGATAAAAGTTATTATAGGCGACACCGTCCTGCTGTGTAGGTATTAGATATCTATTAGGTACCAAGTCTCGTGTGCCAGTATTAAGCTATCAGCTTCGTTATTACATTAGTGCATCGAGTGCGGCATGTCATACACGTGGTGTATTGGAGTAGCTCGGTTGGCGGCTCACGAAGTGTTGAAGACTGTAGTTGGGAACAGTTTGCCGACAAAGCTAGTGCTCAGTTTTGCTGGTGGCACGTTCGTGAGTTAAGACATTCAAAACCGCTCAATATCCTGGGAGTATGAAAGTTTCGTCGGCGCACGGCTTCACGTGGTCCGGGGGTGGCAGGCGAGGGGTTCGTCGGGAGGGCTAAACTATGCGAAGAATGCGCAATTAGTGAGCGAGCGAGCGTGTAAGGGGCCCGGCCGCGCCGCTAGGCGGCGAACGCAGTAAGAAAATATAAAGAAGGGGCGGGCCGCCCGCGCCCGTTGTTTAGCGCCCCGCCCGCTTCGGGCATAACTCCCGATTGTCTCCCAAGAAATCCTCCTTAGACCTGTCGCAACTCAACCCTTTCCGTGAGGATTTGCTCCGCATAGCTCCTGTTTGGGTCAGCGTGAAATTCTGCTACGACGCCCGTGTAACTCTACAAAGTCCAATATCTTTCGCAGAGCCTTTGTCATTCAAAGGTCTTCATTTTTGACGGACTGTCCTCGTTACTACAATATTGTTGCCATTATGCAAAGCTTTATTTCTAAGTTATTAAAATGCTGTTGTTCCCTATTAACACATTGTTGGCGGCACCCTAAGTAATTGTCTTAGATAATATCTAATTATAACCGAATAATGGTGTCGATCGGTGGGGTAGTGGTTGATAATTAGCTTAAATCACACGGAAAATGAGCCTAAAATATGCCGTTTAGAAATAAAATTATAGGCCTTGTTATAATATTAATTTAATACTGGTCATTAAAGTTAATAATTGGGACTTAAATGCTTTGGTGAAGTAGAATTTTGAATAGAAGGAAAATAAGTAGGCAAAGGTACCGTGGAACAAAACATTAAGATCTAACTGTATTAAAAGTTTTGAATTCTCAAAAATGTATGCACGGACACGCACAAATACACGCCTAATACACTGATATTATTTATGGAAATATATTTTGTGGGCAAAAGCTCTATAAGCAAAAACAATCGCGAAGTCATGCCTCAGGTACGACGTTAATGTATTTCTGATGGATCTCCAATATCTTCCCAGTTGTCGAATAAATTACTTTTCAAAACGCCCCGGACGTAAGACGCGGATCGGGAAATATAAATAAAATTACCACACTTAACTTTCATTTAATTGTCAACACCTAAAATTGTGAAACTTGTAAATAAACAAACCACTAATTATAAATGTACGATAGTAGCAACAAATATGTTCAAAAAGAAAATGGTTAATATTCATAATGTAGCTGGAGCGTGCACGCACAATTTCCTCGCGGAGTGCGCGAGAGCGTGGCGCGTCGCGCTGGCAATGGACCAAATTAGCCAACTAACGAACTAATAAATAATGATCTCTTGTTTTTCTATTCACTGTGGAATAGAAACGTTTCGACTTGATCCTTCTCTGCACCGCACTATTTATAGAAGGATGCACACGACGTTTCGGGTGAAAGCACTCTTAATGCTCAATTCGCGGGCGCGTATGTCACAACTGGAAGTTACGCTCACTTCGGATAACATACGACGTGTGTATTCACTTTACTAATTCGTGCTAACAGCAATTTGTTAGAGTGGCCGCACTTACTAATTTTAGCCTAACACCCGCCGTGAAAAGTTTACGACGGTGCCATAATTTCGAAGTAATTTCAAGAATGTTTGACTTAACAGTCTTGAAGAGTTTCCTTCTCAGGATCTGAGCTTTCATTTTAGTTTAATATAAAAATAACTGATATTGCTTTTATCTTGTAGCAGCAGCCGTGTTGTAGCGCGGTATTTAAGGCGCAATGCAGAGTATGATTATGAAGGTTATTATTGGCAATAATAGTCATGGTATTCTTAGAGCCCTTTAGAGCGGAAGGAACAGATACATCCACAACGTACAGGCAGTTTAGCACCGTAAAAAGTGCATATTAACCCCTTTTTGCCACGCTCTTCTGTGATGGACAAATTCGTACTGTTGATCGATACACGTACAAATAGTTCGTACGTATACGTACGCATTCGCCTCAACGAGCAAGCAAGGGGTTAATTAAATTCGCACCAGCAGCCGCCTCTCGTTGCCATCGCATTCCCCGAATTCAATGAGATTTCAATTTACTTTGGTCTGACCGGCTGTTCCTCTGTCGTGTCCATCAATTAACACACGATGTATATTAAAATTTCGTCACAAAGTTACGTTCGGGTTTAATTGGGCTTTAATCACTCGTTTTATGGTTAGTTATTATCGTTTCTAGCTGTAGTTTCCTTAGTTTATAGTCTTCTGTTGGCCAGTTAAGTAATTCTAGAATGGTAGAGCTTACTTAACAAAGAAAGGAAGATTTGATGGCCGTAATATAAAACAGTTTACCTATACAGTAAGTACATCGTACAGTCGTAGAGTATCAATACAGTGTTGAATATCTAAAAAAAGCAGTTCTCTGGAACAAAATGTCATACTTCTGACTTAATTTGTAATCACGTTCTCAAAAACGGCTCTAACGATTTCGATGAAAAGTGCATTAGGTCTCATTTCTGGGAAAATCTGTTTTCTCTATTTTCACCCGAACAGAGCTCGGTCGACTAGGTACTATTATAAAATCTAGCAACACGCCAAATTTTTAAACATATAACAATTTTTTTTTACTACATTTTGTATCAAAACAAAAAGAAATAAAATATTTATCGACAGCATAATTCAATGTAAACCAACTGAAAATTATTTCACAATACCAGTTTGCACTGACTACGGACGATCCACCCCGCATTCCAGCCCACTGCAGTTTCAATGATTGAAAATAGCTATTCAAAATATTTTGAAAATTGTTTCATAACAGGATCGGCAGCGCTGTGCCTGCATTGCATTCTACGCGTTTGTCTGAAACAGCTATGCTAAATATTCCGCGGGCAATTGGCACATGTTTTAACCCCTTTATTACTTAAATTGAAATATCTCACTGTTAGGTATTATTATATAAATACGGAAGCTTGAATGTTTGGAACTCAATCACGAGTTGAATTAAATTGTTTGAGATGTACTTAGTTTGAATTTCGGGATTCTGGTTCTGGCCTGTTCTCAGGAGCATGCAGAACTTTTGAAAATTCCGTATCAGCTTTGGACCATAAGTATCATTGTAGTGTGAAAGTTAGAATAGAATGTACCTTGGTCTTCAAAGTTAGGTTGCATTTTATCCTGGAAATCTCGGCAGTTAATAAGTTAATAAGTACTTGATTACCCCAAAGAAGAGTCAAACATGCTTATATTTTATGACTCTGTTGCTTTATATCTTTGACTAACCTGACTTTTATTTACATTACAGGAAGAAACGAGCTGATAGCAAGGTATATAAAACTCAGAACAGGAAAGACGCGCACGAGAAAACAAGTTTCATCCCACATACAAGTGCTAGCTAGACGAAAACTACGGGAAATACAGGCCAAACTCAAAGTGGTTAGTATCATTCAAAATACCTACCAATATTTATGTATTCAATATCAATTAACATTGTTTTTACATGAAACATTTCTCTATTAGTGAAGCGACATTTCATGTCAATCTTTCGATTCAATTAGCTGAAAATATTCAGTCTGTGCCTTCAATCTATAAAATATATATATAAATTAATCCCTATTTCCCTTGGCCACGCGTGAACGGCTGGACCGATTTCGAAAATTCTTTGTTTTTTATGTTTGTCATTGTCAAGAGAAGGTTCTTATGAAAGAAAAAAATTTAGAAAGTAGCGCGGAAAATTAGAAAATTTAAGAAAACTTAACGACCATATTAACTTTTCTAATGTAACCTTCGTGCTTTTGACACAACTGTCAGTCGTTTGACAGTTGGCGCGATTGACAGATTACGCGCTGTAAACATAGATAAGACAGGACAACGTCTGTCGGGTTAACTAGTATGAAAATAAAAACATGTCACAGGAGATTAAAATATACATATGAATGACGTTTAGGATGGCGGGGTGATGAAAGAAAAGGCCATGCAGTCAATGAGCACACTATCTAGCGCACAGATCGTTGCCGGGTTACCGCACCCAGCGTACCACCATACGGTACTCAACTTGCAAAAGGCATGCCTTTGTGTTACTAGTAAAAATAAAACTAAATCGCCTTTAAATTGTGTTGCTTCACTACTTAGGCATGTTGCCAAATTGCACGTATTAAAGAATACGCGACAATAACACCATACGAATAATAAAATTTGCTTTACTCACATTTTTGTTTATTTTTCTATCATATTAAACATAATCGACTGGTAATTGGATTGGACTAAAACTTTATTGAAAATCCTAACTCATATTGTAAATGCGAAAGTTAGTTGTTTGTTTGTTTGTTACTCAATCACGCAAAAACGGCTGAACGGATTTGGATGAAATTTGGCACACAGATAGACCATGACCTGGGCAAGGACATAGGCTATTTTTCATCCTGGACCGCAGTCGAAGTCGCGGGCAACATTGCTCAATAATATTGACAGAAAGAATCATAACATTTACAGAAGATAGTCACTTTGTTCAGGGCGTGCACTATTTACATTGAAATAAAAATACATCCATGTCTCTATGTTTTCACAAACAAAATAATGCTTCAAGTGATGTGTGTAGAATTTAACAACTTGAGCATAAATTAACATGAAAGCTTACTTTAAAAAGTTTATAATAACGAAGATTTTAACGCAGGCTTTTATTTTTACAGCAATTTTGGCAACCGGGTCTTCAAGCTGGACCGTCACAAGAGTAAGTATCTTAAATAAATATAGTTGAACTTCAAGTTTTTTTTGTTTGCATTATAATAGTTACTTTTTTGCGCTACCTCCAGTAACTTGTACCACTTGATTGTAGTAACTTGGTCTCTCATCTAACCTTAAACACATTTTATAAAATAATCAGAATAAAGCGGCATATTATGTGTCTTGGTATCGATATTTCTAAGCTGACGTTAAACAGGACACCCGGCCCGCAGCACTTGAGCCAAAAGGCTATTACCAGATTTATATCAACGTCCTGTACTCAAGCGCCGAGAGGAGAAAAATAAGTAAATGGACCATCGTTTTGTCACTGTTTCTTCCTTCTTACAGTTGTCAAGAACTCCCGAGAAAATTGTCTTTTCCAATCATACATATTTTTTGAAAAGTAGTTTATCACTCTGGCTACAGCACTAGTTGCAATTATCGAGGCCTATGTCCAAATGTGGACGTCTTTTGGCTGATTTCAGACATGATGCGCGGGCCCTATCAGAATACCAGCGTAGCGGTATTTTTTTTTTTAATATCGGAGCATTATGCTGAGATAGGAGCCTTTTTGGCCTCGCACAAGTCGTTATTTTTTTGTTGTTTATTCGAAGAAAAAAAAGTCAACAATTTTTTTTACTCTTTGTATTTCCTGTGCGTGTCCCAAATAAAATATTTTTCTTTTTTTCTTTGTGATTCACACGATTAGCAAGTGATGTGAATGACGCTTGAAGTCATCATTAGCGCTGAAAGGGTGGGAGTCAAGATAAACAGAACCTTTCGGCATCAAAGATCTCTCCAAATTTAGCAAAATGGAAACATCAGAACTGCAGAACTAACGTCTTTCTATAAAGACCACCCTGACCTGACACCGAATCATACGAAGCACAATGGGAACCAGCACACACACACATCACACATTCACATGCTATACCACACCTGAAATCACCGCTCCAGTCTCCATTTTGGTATTCGATTCAAACCCCGAGCCCCAAGATATAGACTGTCTGTCTAGTTTGGGGGTCACTGGCAAATAATACTTAGTAACCTAGCCGTTGGTCCCGACTGTCATTCGTGGATCTTTCACAGTAGTTACGAATCGTCAGAAGACCGAAATTCTGACAACCAGTAAGCCAAGGGGTATAGTATTACCTAGTCACTAGGTTGTGGAGGTCAGATAGGCAGTCGCTCCATGTAAAATATTAGTATTCAGCTGCGTCCAGTTAGACTGGAAACCGACCCCAACATAGTTGGGAAAGACTAGGCAGATGATGATGATGTCGTCTTAACTTATGTTAATAATAATAAATATCTTTATTTCCAATTTACAGTTTTACATATGCCACTTGGTATAACATAATAAATTCATATAAATTGTAGGTTAATGCAGAGTTATACTCCTTTGACACCCAAGCTAAGATTAAACTTGTGTTATGGGTGTCAGGGCTCTCAAGTTAACACCAGTAACCTATGATCTTGCTTACTGTATTATCTGGACAATAAACTATTTTCTATTTCTATTTGTTCCAGCGTAAAACCGTTTCCCGGCGCGGGATACAAAGGAGTACCAGGTGTAGGTGGCGTGGGAGTGCCAAGCGGGACTGACGTAGCGCCGCCACCTCCATGGGAGGGTCGCGCTATAGCAACACATAAGTTGCGTCTTGTCGAGTTCTCCGCCTTCGTCGAACATCCACGGGATCCTGAAACGGTAAGATTTTAAGATAGATTAGGACGACCACCCACCGTACCCCGGGAAAAAAGTGGTAATAAATTGTTAACCCACTTGGGACACGGGGTAACTACTTAACAACAAATGCCTACGTTGCCCCTCTACTTCGGTGTTCCGAGGAAGATGACATCGTCGAAAACCCATACGGGGAGAACACGAAAAGGCGTCATCATGTCTGTGGTTAATACTGAGTCAGTGGACTCAGACTGGAGTTGGCTTGGGAAAACCAGGTTTCAGCTGTGCGTTTTCAAGTTCACTGGTGTGCGTTTTCAAGTTCACTGGTGTGCGTTTTCAAATTCACTGGTGTGCGTTTTCAAATTCACTGGTGTGTGTTTTCAGGTTCATTGGTGTGCGTTTTCGGAGATTTCGTCCATAAAACACTTAGTTGGCAACGTCGTAAATAGCTGTCAAATATTTACATGTTTTGATTAATTTAGCAATATTACTGTATGGAAATAATAAATGTGGCTAACTAGTTCCCTATAATATTAATAATGAAATGCAATAATTAATATCGTAATACCAAATATTTAGTTTTAGATATAAAAAAGTATTTGGAAACTTTCCAAATGCTTTTTTTTACACCTAAAATTGTTACAACATCAAATTCAGTGTTTTATGAAAATTGCAATTCATTATTAATATTCTAGGGAATCAGTTAGCCACATTTCTTATTTTCATAGAGTAATATTGCCAAATTAATCAAAACAGCGAAATATTTGACATCTATTTGCGACTTTGTCCACTTACAGAATAAACGCTCTTAAATACATTTCGTCGTTTTTTCATAACTCGAATACAGGCTTTACCTTGGACCTTTGAAAAAATAAATAAATGTAACGTAGAGTATAAAATATATAACACAATACAACCAAAGGACCGTCAGCGCTCACTAACAAATTGAAAGTAACACACCTTGAACTTTTGGTATCATGAAATAATAAATTGTAACTGTCTCGCTTTGACTGACATTTTAATTTTATGATTAAATAAATACTACCAACATATTGTTTAAAAAAAACTTGGAATTCTCGTTAGAAAAAAACTACATACAATAACTTACAGGCAATTTTTTATAGTTTTCAACCAATGTAGATGTGAACGCTTGATGCATTTTCGGCGTAAAAATGCAAAAGGTTGCGGAGATCGAATACAATCCAAGATTTCTACGAACGTTTTTAACCATAACCTTTTTTTTTGTTTCCAGTACCCGAGTTCGGCGCCTGCGCAACATCTTTTCGTACACATAGGCGGCACAGTTACATACGCAGATCCTTTATTAGAGGTAAATATATATTTATGCCATTTAGGTATATTTTCTTAAAAAGACCTTGTCTCAATGTTTTGTGTAAAAGATTTGTCTTAACGATAAGACTGGCACTTAATTCCCTTTCTAATTAAAATAGTGGTTTGCCTTAAATACCGCCAAATATACAGTTTTATTATTATGTCTTTGTTACCTTTTTTAATCTGTTAAACAATGGAATTAAGGAGCACTCACCACTATCTATCCCTTCTCAATATTTAACAAGTACAATTTTAACAGTTAAAATTTAAAAAACCCCCGACACAAACATTTCCTCATTTCTCTTTCTTACTCCATCACCAGACCCTGTTCACCATCTATCTATAACCTATTCATTGAGACCATTCCAATGAGCCCAAACACGATAACTGTGCTGTAAGTTGGTAAGGGAGTTGGGTATCTTACAAATTCCAGGTGATACTACAGCATCAGTTTAAGGTTACTATGTCATTCTAATATCATTGAAGTAATAGAATACCAAATTTCAAACCGATCAGACCTGTGGAAGATACTCACATCCATTCATCAACTAGAAAAGAGCTGATAATCTTCAAACGGCTGAACCGATTTTGATAAAACATGTCTAAGAACCATCGCTAGAAAACCTGCTTTCAAATAAAAAAACCGCATTCAAATCGGTTCATCCGTTTAAGAGCTACGGTGCCACAGACAGACAGACACAAAAAGCGGTCAAACTTATAACACCCCTCTTTTTGCGTCGGGGATTAAAAGCAAGAAAGTGGTCTTATAAAGGTATTATTTTTCGTGTTAAGGTTGGAACTCAAACAAACAGTGAATTCTTCCAATTTTTATCTTAATCCGTCTTTTTTTCATCCACAGTCGGTAGACGTACAACAGATTAACGATAAGTTCCCTGAGAAGAAAGGTGGCCTCAAAGAGTTATATGAGAAGGGACCCAGAAATGCCTTCTTCCTGGTCAAATTCTGGGCGGACCTCAACACAAATAACCTGGACGATCCAGGAGCTTTCTACGGGGTCACTAGTGTGTAAGTACCCACTTTTCATAGAACTTAAACGCCATGCCGCCATACATATTGGAAGTAAACCCTCCGGTAGGGTTGCCGGCATTACATTTACGCTAAAGTTAACCTTCGCAGATGGGCAAGGGCATTGGGTTTAAAACACTGTAAAACGAAATAAAATTATGTTTTCAGGGGGTCTTGTCGCTATACGTAGTTTCCAACCTTTAATTTTTTTTATGAATATTTGTAACCGTAAACAAAAAATAAAATGCTTGGATTTTAAAACCAACGCATATACTAATAAATCTTGTTTAAATATAAATCAGATTTTATTTTCACGGTTTATAATGCTGTATTCGCTAACAAAAACCTACATTTAAAATGAGCCCTCCGCGAGGGTTCCCGCCATCCCATATGCGACAAAATGAACCCTCCAGGAGGGCTCCCGGCACTGAACGTGTTAAAAAATTCGATGCTCTTTAAACATTTTGGTAAATTACGAAAACCATACTTTATTATCCTAAGACCCAACAGCCTCCTAAAAAAAAAATATATACGATCGTACAGATTTTATACATGTTAATTAATAGGACTAAGCAATATTGTTTTGTTTGCAAACGCAAAAAAAGTTACTTTATCACGGCTACGCAAAGTCAAATCATTTATTTCAAATAGGCCCTTGTATGGCACTTTTGAACGTCAAAATTTTCAAAATAATTGTATTGATTCTAGTCGCCCCTTCCAAAAGGTAGTTTTCGTATGGAGAAGAATGGGCAAGAAACTACACCGTTACTCTTTTAAGTAATTATAATAATATTATGTGAGGACGATGCACCTATATTCCATTTGAAATAAGATTAGACATTTAAACAAACCTTTTTTACAGCCCGTTCAACCGATTTTGACTTCTAAACTGTAGGCATAAGGATGGCATTAAAAGCAAAAAAGTGGTTACAATACCGACTGTTTACTGCAGCTGCCATTTGTCATGCCACCAACGCAATAGAAGTCAAAATCGGTTGAACGAACTGTAAAAAAGGTTTAGTTAAATGTCTAATCTTATTTCAAATGGAGTATAGAATAAAATTACTATACCACCTAGTACGCCATTTAAGCGTAGATGGCGCACATCTACGCGCGTAACCGTATGTCTTGTGTCAAAATACACGTTGGGCTTATTATATAATGCTAAACTACGAATAATAAAAGATGCCAAATTATATTATTTTTACAACTATGACGCGATAAATGCGATAAAATTGTAGCTATTCCTTACTACGCTACGTCAAACAACACGGAATGTTATTAGGTATTGATTGATACATTGATATCATTGCCAAGACCATACTGATGAACGTAACCCTCGTCATCATTCCTGTAATATTCACGCTTGTTAACCAGTTTGAGGTATCTCAGTTACAAATCCATCGGAGAAACTTGCTGTCCATCCCGTAATCTTGAATGACGTTGCCTGTTAGGCCACGGAGACATTGAATCGAAAGACACTGTTTTGAAAACAGTGAGATCTTTGCGATCTTAGCAAAAACCGACCTCTGGCGGATATGAGGAGACATAAAAAAATACAAAAGACGTGGATATATTTAGTAACCTGTTCCGATTAGCTATTCGCGCGTTCAGCGCTCGGTGTGGCAACACGCTGTGTTCGTGTTCGCGACAAGTCAATCGTCATCCTGAGGATGTCTCGTTGAGAGGTGAAACACGTGTCGATTTCTTAAAAGAGTTTTTATGGCTCTTTAGAAATAGCTAAGCGGAACAGGTTACTAAATATATCCATGTCTATTGTATTTTATAATGGATTTCCGCAAGGTCACGCCTGAATCAATTAACTATGAGGAGGCATTTATTATAGCTCAAGAAAATAGAGGTGCTAAAAGGAAAGCCAAAAATAGAGGGCTTTTGAAAAATAGGAAAGATTTTAACTCTTTTCCGAGAATTAACAAATAATCTTCTATATTACAGGTACGAAAGCAACGAGAACATGACCATAACATGTAGTACTAAGGTCTGCTCATTCGGCAAGCAAGTTGTCGAAAAGGTGGAAACAGAGTACGCGCGCTTTGAAGGCGGCCGGTTCGTGTATCGTATCCACCGGTCGCCCATGTGCGAGTACATGGTCAACTTCATACACAAGCTGAAGCATCTGCCAGAGAAATATATGATGAACAGCGTCTTAGAAAACTTCACTATACTACAGGTGAGTTGGCACATAAACTTGGCCGATTATATTGTAGAACCAGCTGTTCGTGCCCGGCGTCGCCCGGGTGTATTTCCGACTTTTCCGGTGGATTCTCCAAAATTTCCTTTCATGCAAACCTTTGTCTAAACAATTACGAATACAACAAAAATAAATCAGCCAAATCGGTCGAGCCATTCTCTAGTGATGATCTTTCATACATGCGGTAATAGATTTTTATTTATAGAGAGATGCCTAGTACTTTTTGTTACGTGGAATAAATTTTATAGACAAAATTTTAATACTTTGGGTTACATTATTGCAATTTTCTTAAGGATCTCTAATTTTTTTTCAATAAATTATAGCCTGTGGTTACTTCCTGATAATTTAGCTTTCTATTGTTAAAAAAATGGTTAAAATCGGTCCAGTAGTTTCGGAGCCGATTCGGTACAAACAAACAAACAAAAAAATCTTTCCTCTTCATAATATTAGTATAGATAGGCTATCGTTATATCCTTACACCTCCAATGTTCTTTTTATCCGACTGCGGCAAAAAGGAGGGTTATGTGTTTTTTCGCTGCGTGTTCCAAGATTAGTGAAACATTTATTGGGAATAGCCTAACTTCATTGTTTTATTTGGCCGCCACAGTTATTTCTGCTTCAACAGTTGCCTTTTACAGTGTTGCTATAGTTAGGCATGTAAGTATGTAGTGTGTCGAGTTTATCCGAAAAATATCCTTGAAGAACGGACGTACAAGGGTATTTTTTACCTAACCTAACCATTTTATACTGATATTGGTTTTCCCGCGGTTGCACTCGCATAAGTCTCGATACCGTGGGAATATCGAAATAAAAAATATCCTATGACTTAGCCAAGTCATGGTCTACCCCTGTGCCAAATTTCATCCAAATTCGTTTAGCCGTTTTAGCGTAAAATTGTAACAAACAAATAAACTCACTTTCGTATTTATTAGTTAGGATTAGTACTGATATTGGTACTGTTATGATAGTCCTGAGACGAGTTTTTAGTTTTTGGGTATCTGATGGCTGATACTGCTCTCTAGCTGTACCTACCCAATCAGTAAAGTATAGGTGCTTCCCAGATGAAAATAATAACGAATCATTCTTGAACAAGTACTGTATTTTTATTTTCTTAATATCCCTCGGGAATCATCGCATTTCCGAATACAACCGAATGCTAATTTCCATGTCCATCAATTATTAGATTTATCTTGTATAATTATTTGAATTCAGAAATAAGTACTTTATTATTATTTTGTTTTGATTTTCGTGTGAACTATATAGAGCTGTAAAACTATTTTCCTATCAGTCGTGCCTCCGACTTTAGAAACTTTCCTACCATTTTTAAAATAAATTACATAAGTTAAAAGAGTATTAACAACTCTATATACTTCCAAGTCGATTGAGAGCGTCCGGTCTGCACCAAGTGCAAAGGGCAACTGATAGAAATCCGACGACTGACGGACGAAACACGAAGTTAGCCGAGCAGTAACTTCCTTTCCCTAAACACCGCGCCGCTTATCGCTTAGAAAAACCCACCTTTACTTTTAATTACGTTTTGCTTCACAATCAGTAAAAAATGCGCCACTTGGCAATTAAACTGCGAGTGCATTTAATCGGCGTTGTTTACTTGTAATGGTAGTTGGGCTATGTGTTGCGCTATACCCGTCACGAGCATGTGGGGCGTATAACTACGCAACCAGAATACTCAAGTGGCATTCACGGTTTGATAAATCAGTTAATGTTGAAAAGTAAATAAACACAGCTTTTTAGAACCATGTACCTCTTGGAAAATTCTCTTCCTATATAGCCTGTGAGAGCAGTGGTGGCCCAGTGGTAACGGCCGCGACTTACGAGTTGTAGGTCGTAGGTTCGAACCTAGACAGGCGCTTTACTTTGTGTAAATTATTTCATCACCACTGCTCTAAAAACGGTGAAGGAAAACATCGTGAGGAAACCGGCATGTTCTAGAACCGAAAATTCGAAGACATGTGACATCTACCAACCCGCACTGGGCCCGCGTGGTGGATTACGGCCCACTCCCTCTCACAGAGAGGAGGCCTGTGTCCCAGCAGTGGGAACATTTATAGGCTGATGATGATATAGCCTGTCACACTTCCCGGATCTAGATTTTTTTGAGGCGGGGCAAAAACTGCCGTCTGCTGCCCCCCCCGCCAATCTTCATGCGCTAGTGAACAATTTGCCAGCAATCGATAATGCGGCTAATCCAATAGGGGCGCTAAAACAGTTGTAAAAAAGAAAAAAATAGAAAGATTATAAGTGCTGCGCGTCTCATTTATTGCAAAGTTGCGGTGTGCTGGGTGGTGCACTTGTCTGCTACGCTTGAATTTGTCGCCCCCTGAAGTTGGCGCCCGGGGCACGGGCCCCGGTTTGCCCCCCTCTAGATACGGAGCTGCACACTTCTGTATAGCTTCTTTTCTGACCATTCTTACTTCATTACGCCAGGCGGTTTCCATGGCACTGTATGGTGTGACGACTCCAGCCCGCCCTCTCTAACTTCAGCCCATAGCTGATTTATTAACTTACTAGCTTTTGCCTGCGGCTTCGCCGTCATGGGGGTCTGAAATTATCCCAAAGGAACGTACATACGGCTACACATCAAGCTGTACATTTCCAGTTTATGCTGATATCGTATTGTATAGGATTTCCGTACAATGCGAGGTCAGCTTAAACTGGAAATGTATAGCTTGATGTGTAACCGTGTGTACTACCGGGATAAAAAGTATCCTATATCCTAACCCAGGCCATGGTCTGCCGATGTGCAAAATTTCATCCAAATCCGATCAGCCGTTTTAGCGTGAAAGCGTAACAAACCAACTCACTTTCGGATTTATAAAATTAGTTAGGATTTTTGACGTCAGGATAATATTATAGGAAAAACACTGTGAGGTTTGAATGAGTGTTGTGCCGACAGAAGTGAAAACTTGAGAAAAAAAATCGGCACCGCAGTAATCAACGCGTTGATGTCTTTTTAATGGTCAAAAGCTGGTGTCGTAACAGTGTCGCGAAATCAATGGTTTAGTCCCATCTCAAAAATGCCCAACGCGCCTAAAGAAGTTTTCACTTCAAAAAGTTTTCTGACATGTACTAATCTTTAAACCTTTTTGTCCCACAGGTGGTGTCAAACCGAGACACGCAAGAGACATTATTATGTGCCGCGTTTGTGTTTGAAGTGTCGAACAGTGAGCACGGAGCGCAGCATCACATCTACAGGCTCGTCAAAGACTGAACGCGCTCCGCACGCCGCACAAAACGCCTCCCGTACAACCATTCCTTACGCAAGCCTCTGCAGACTATCTACATGGATACCTGACTTGCTGCGTTCGTCGTCCGGCGCATACACACGGATCATGAAACGAGAAGTTCCCGTACTTTCAAGTAGAACTTGACGTAAACGAACGTTTAGTACCTGTGTGTAGATGCGCCGGGTGGTTAACATAGGAAGACTAGTATGTGTACAGTACGTAGTCTCCGCGCTCGCGAGCCGCCGCCGGCGCCCCCTCGCGGACGCAAAACGAGTCCTGTCCTAATTTCACTCCTACTCGTACTCCTTTCTCTTTAGATTCAAAAATAAAAATATTTGTTATGAAACCTAAAATAGCAAAATGTGATCTGAAAATTACGCTACAAGTATTTTTGTAACTGAGTGTTTATTATACATAGCTCAATTTTAAATATTGTCTATCGTAGTCCTGATCCCATGAATCGGCAACTGATCGAACGGTGTCGTCAACATAGACTTCCTTGTCTATATGTAGGTTTTATTCTCACATTATGGTTTTCGTAATACTCTCATTCTAAAATGATTTCTATAAGGTTCTAAGATAAAGAGAGTTACAATAATATTTTACATAATTCTTAAAATACGAAATATCGTTCGGTATACTTCGCGTGTAAAAAATATCATATAAAAAATTATATAGATTTGAATACACACAGTGCCTCTATAATTATGTTACATTAACATAAATTACTTGAGCATACTTAGTCTTTTCACTGCATTAAAATGTTGAAGAGAAAAAATTGTAAGATACCTAATTAATGCACAAGTGAAAAGACTAAAACTTTAGTGTAGTATACCAGGAAAATAATAGGTTTAATAAGTATATATATAGAGTTACAACACCTATTCTTTTTCAGTTAAGTGCTTGTGGTACACTTTACCGTTGCTATATTTAGTTCTCTTTTTAAACTTGTCCAAGTCTTTCTGTCCTTTAGTATAGAATTTTTATAATTTGGCATCTATTGTTTTCTTTCGAGTATTTTATTATGCTTTAATTATTATTTCATTTTGTCTTGTTATTTTTAGGTCTTTTTGAGACATAGCATTTTATCTAGTTTCTATGTACGTTTTGCCAGATTTGACTTACTATTGCAGTCTTTGCCACATTAAATACTAGGTACTTAGGGTATGGTATTGTACCTACATTGTACATATTCTATTGTTATGTACGTAAAGTTAATAGTGTCCATGTGTTCACACGGTCTGCCAGATCTAAAATTGTGTAATAAATTGTACCATATTATGAAAGTAATGACAAATCTTGTATGATCGTGTACCTACATTATGTACATATCTGACTATCAGAAACATTTTCCTTTGTAGTGGACGCTATCTTCGCGCGTTCCGAGGCAGCTTTACCCTTCAGACCCTTCCCAACGTTTTCCATTTCTACAATTAATAACTATACATTTCTATTTTCATGAAACTAATATAAAGCAATAATGGCCGCTTTTGCTTCCAATTTCAAAGTACAAATGAGTGTCCACACTACTCGACATACTTGCATGAATATGTTATCGTGGCAATGATTTGATCTCTCTTTTAGTCAAATATATTTAGGGTCCTCCCGTGCGTGCTATGGTGCGCTCATTTAATTTTACAGTGTTAAGTTTATGTGCATTAAATAGTGTTTAGTTTCAAGACATGAGGTAGGAAAATATTATCTTAGATAATAAAAATAAGAGATTTTTGTATTTATTTGATAGAGTTATATTAGATAAATTGTAAAGTGATTAGCTTTAAGGTTCTTTTTTTATATGGCGATAGTCGTTCAGGAACTTATCCGTGAAGTTGTCACATATTTAGTACTTAAGAAAAAACTTAATTTTTGTTGCAACTGTAGATTTCCTTGTCCAATACTCTGTTATAAGATTTGTTTGAAATTACTTTTATTTTACAATTCTTATCAAAATTATGACAATTTTAGTGTCTTCTATTTGCAATACGACGGCGTGTTCAATAATTAGTAAAAAAAGATCTGCCCTGTTGTGATTTTATATTTTTAATGTTAATATGTACTCAATCAAAATGAGATTAACTCAAATTATTCGAGTCCAGTGCAACAGCAACGGAGTCGAAGCAATGGAGTCGAATATAGTTTACTAAACTTAAAAAAACATGGAATTGTTTGATGCCGATGGCAATGTTCAATATAGATATCGTTAGGTCGTGTTGTGTAAATAAAATAATTTTAGCGCATTTCTTTCAGTTAGTATTTGTAAGCGGTTTTTGCTTCTATACAAGTTTTTCATATCGACAATCAGCCATATCAATATGAAACTATAAAAAGAATTAGTCGGCAGACTTGGAGACAATCATTTGCAATCGGCTGCATTACTTTCTATTTTATATAGTTTCGACTCTCTTAAGTTTTGAAGAATATTACTTTGTTGATTTCTTTTTAATCGACATAGCAAATGATTTTTTACAATACTAGCCGACAGTGTACAGTATTTTAAAGATAATACTACGTTAAAGATTTGTATGAAAATTTAATTATATTGTCTTCATAAAATCATGTGTATTATTATTTCAGAATCTCTTTTTATCGGTATGACGCCCTGATAAAGTAATAACTCGGTAAATATTTGTAATCAACATCCATGAAGAAAATCCGGATTAAGGATTATCACTAGAACATTTAAATTAGTTATCTTGTGTACAATTCAATCAACATACTTACACAAATTATGTTAATAAAGCAACAGATAAAGGCAATAGATAAAGCAACATAGATAATATTTGTAAGGGTTCCCTATGTAGCTAAAAACTCACACCTCACTCCTTATTTTGGTAGAGAACACACTATAGGACCTTCGACCGAATGAGCATAAGTATCAATCAAGACACTATTACCGTATACAGAGTAAAAACCATCTCAAATCGCTCTGATTGATTTATTTGAACAAAAAACTCAAAAATTTTATTTCAATTAAACCATTTACAGGAACTTTTGAATTGTCAAGTAATCGCTCAGTTAGTCAGAAAGTTGAAACTATAGTTTGACCGAAACCGCTATACCGCGCCTTAGGTATGTGCGCGGCGAGACGGGGGGCAGTGAAGGCCACTCATTCGTCAACGCTGCCCCCCGCTTCGCCGCGCATTTCTAAGGCACGGTACAGTTTTCTCGGTAAAACTATAGTTGCCCAATCTAAAACGTAGATCTCTATTTAGACGAACGAGCAAGAAACTCTATGGATACTCTTTTAAATTAAGATACCCTTGGGATATTAAAAAGCAAATAAATTGTGCACATCATTAATGACTTGCAACTTATCTAGTGCAATTCTAAACCCCGGGCTATTACTGAAAATTAAATTCAGAAAGCCCAAAAAAACTATCCGGCGTGGGAATCTAACTCGGGAAAGCACTTTAGATGATGAACCCAAGTATCTTAAATTATCGATCTAATACCAAAGTTATTTAATTACCTACAGATATTTATTAATCAGCCCAAGATAATGTCCAAATTATTCATGATAAGATATAGAGTCATTTCCAAGGTCTGATCAACAAAATACATTCAGTTGTCAGTGATATTCGTGGAGGTAAGTGTATTAGATTTTATTTTTTCCAAGTAACATTGATCGATATACCTAATCGTTATTGTGATACGGCTTAAAATTTATCGGATCACATCACTGTGACCAGCTCAGCGGGGGTGCAGCTTGTGTCAAATAAGAACGCAGGTCAGGCCAGTTTCAACTATCCATTTCTTATTTTCACGAATTTTAGAATTTTTAACGCCATCAAGGCACTGCACCCCGTAGGTTAGGTACTGCATGCAACCACATCGGTAGTCCTGCCATAGTAAGTAAATTGGGGCTATGACCATTTGCCCCGCAGTGATCTGCGATAGGCTAAGTTCTGAAGAAAATTTCCACCAGAAAATTATCGCAGTTGAAAGTGAAAAGTAATAGGATATCTAGTGGCCTGGAATGATAATCATGAATCGAGCTATTAGTAACTAGGTATATGCACTTATCTCTAAATACTGCTTATCTCATAGAGCTTACAAGATTTCTCAAGAGCTGGAACGAAGTAGGTACTATCAGTAAATAGTAAAGTAGGTTTTCATTACGAACCTGTAAAATATGCAAGATATTATAAGATAAATAATCATGGTAATCTGATGGATCACAACAATACAGGCGAATCAGTGATGGCGATCTCCTTCTAACCTAGATACTATAGAGATGACCATAGTTTTCTAAAAATGAAACCTAGCTAGATCGATTCATCGCCCCCGAAACCCCCTGCATACTAAATTTCATGAAAATCGTTGGAGCCGTTTCCGAGATTCAGATTATATTTATACATATATACATGAATTGCTCGTTTAAAGGTATTAGATAGACTTGCAAAGGATAGGTCGGTGCAGCTATGCTTGAGGAGGCCTATGTCCAAAAGTGTGGACGTCTTTCGGCTGACCCTAGTAAGATCTTTGTGGTCTATGTGGTACCTACGCCAATAAAATAACTTAACATTTTTAGATGGTGGTCTCCAGGGAAGTGGGGTTGATCGCCTCTGTTTTGATACTATATTCATTCCTCACGGTAGGAGGAAGTGGTAAGTACCTAAATCGAAAGTTTATAATTATTCATCTACATTTTCTTCTACTACCTAGACCTAGTTCATAATTGTTATAAGATATATTCTTGAATAATACCACAGAAATAACAGCGTTTCAATTATGAGATCTATGAGTAAAACCTGAAACTGATTTGTAACCACCACGAAGTACCTAACTGAGCACTACCCATGACCGTTTCAAAAAATTGGTGGTGGCTATGGTGATGTCAGCTGAACAAATATAATTATTAAATTGCAGAAGACCTGCCGTGTGAACCTCGCGATGTTGGCATTCAAGGTAGATCGGTGGTCTGCGTATGCAACTCCACCTACTGTGACACTATCACTCGAGAGAATCCAGCACGAGGCACGTTCGTCGTCTACACTTCTAACAATGTACGCTTTATAATTATTTTTAAATTGGAAACCTTCAAGGCTAGGTGGATTGACGATTTTTGAGTGCGGCTCATAGCAGCTGGATGGGAGTAGTCAAGGATTGAGTTAAATGGCGAGCGATCAGAGAGCCACATCCAGCAGTTGAATTCGAAAGCCAATGATAATGATGACGGACTTGGACATTATGAACCCAGAACATAAATATAGGTACCCTATCATCAGCGAAGACATACGGCGGTCTGTAGATAATTTGACAAAGGTAGAAACAAGATATGACTGGCCCGCTAAGAGCGCGACTACCCATGATATTATCAATGTTGTCATGTATGGCCTTATTCATCAGGTGTTTGTTGTGTTTTTAATCTTATAAATCTTCATCGAAAGGCCGATAGAAGCTTGATAGCTTTATTTATTTTATACTTATAGCAACGTTTCCTTCTACCAATCAAGAAGGTATTAGATTTCACCATAGTTGTATTCGTTTGTGATGAATTGAAGAGGGATATAGAATGGTTATCAGAAACCAACAACTCAAGATTTTAACTACAGACATTACCACGACATATTTAGTATTTTCTCAACCATCAATATACTTCTGAAATATACAAACTAAACTTTTTATCTAAAACCTTTAACAGGCTGGCAAAAGATTCGAAAAGAGTTACGGTGAAATCAAAACACAACCACCTACGGAGCCTGAGGATGACCCAGGAGACTTAGAATCTGAACCTGAACCAGAACCTGTCCCGGACCTACCCGAAGGAGATTTGGCTCCACCACCGACTACTGAAGATGAAGATGATGAGGAAGATGATGTCGTTGGACCTGGAAGTACGTATCTATTGATTACAAACTTTTTTGTGGAAGTAGGTACGTGATCTTTGTGGAGTCTTGGATCAATTACGTACAAATATACACCAAGCAGATAGGTACAAATAGCGACGAGCAGTCTTATTAAAGGGATTAAATGATAAAAGTATGTAATGAGCATTTTTGATACGTAAATTCAATCATAATTGAATCACATTAAATTCGATTGGTGTGTGTTTTTAATGTAATTGGGTGGCAAACAAACAGGCGCTAAGCGGCCCAACGCACCACAAAGGCACCTCATGTGCTTTAGCCAATGCTATCTCAGAGACAACAGAAATGATTCATGCCTGTAATCATACGAGATGCTATAGCTTTCCACTGTTCCCTCCACGTCGCCCCCGGCCAATTTCAAACGCTTATTTATATTTAACGAAACTTTACATTACAGTCGCAGGAATATTGAGCAACGTGGTCCTCAGAGTCTACCCAAGCGTACGCTACCAAGTTATTGAAGGGTTCGGCGGGTCCGTCACGGACGCTGCTGCGATCAACTGGCGGAAGCTATCCGATGCCGCACAAGAGAAATTAATATCGTAAGATGATCTTATTGTTTAATTTTAATTAATTTTGCTGATACAGACACTTTATCTACTCCTAAGTGACAGGGATCACCCGTTTGCACTAAATGCGCAAAATGAAGGGTTCCATAGTTGGGATGAATTTATTCGAGGAACAAAATTAACTTTGTAGTTGTAAAACATGTTCTCCCATACGGAATGTATGGAGAACTTGTTTTGCAACTGCAAATGTAAGTTGGTTACTCGTAAACTTGTAAAGCCTACTTAGGCGGTGATAGTTTTCTACTGCCGTGAATTTTTTCACATATCCTGAACCAACCATTTAGCTAGTAGGCACACACTTGACTGTAACAAAAATTTGCACTTTAAAGTTTAACATTTCGAAAACGGATCCCAGAATCTAAAAATGGTTTTTTACAAACTCACAATATTTTTGAACGACTTTTCCAACGACACCCTACACTAAAGAGTTTTTTTTTCTAGCCATTATTGTCCCACTACTGGGCAAAGACCTTCCTACTCTCTTTCCACCTCTCTCTGTCCAGAGCTTCCAGGGACCAATCTTTCTTAAAGGAGTCCAGCTCATCCCGCCATCTCCGTCTGAGCCTGCCGCGATGACGTCTGCCATTAAGCGGGACCCACTGGGTCGTAAGTTTGGCCCATTGATCGTTTGACATGCGGCAGATGTGTCCAGCCCAATTCCATTTAAGCGTGGCAGCTTTCCGAGTGACATCAGTTATGTTAGTGATGGAACGTATTGTTGTATTCTTGACCCGATCCACAAGTTTAATACCAAGAATACTCCGTTCCGTAGCTCTCTATGGGATAGATGACAAAAAAAGCATCCACTCTTTACATGTAGGAGAGGTACCTTAAAAAAAAACACTTTGTCGGCGTGATTAATATGTATAGCCATGCCAAATTACAGCTTTCTAGTAATAAGTCTCTGAGCTAAGCCGCAGACAGACACACAGACAGACGGACATGGCGATACTATAAAGGTTCCTTGTTTACTACGGAACCCCAAAAAAAGAATAAAATAAAAACTTGAACATTATTACCTTCAAGTTGTTTTAAGCTTTTAAGACACCTGCTAATTACCTAATTTTAGATAAATAAATTCTTTATCGATAATGTTTCGTCATACCATAATTGCTGCAACTATTTTGGAATTGAAAATTTGTATCAAGTATCAATCAACCCCTAAAACTTGTGTCACATTTTCAGGACCTACTTCGGCCCCGAAGGATTGGAGTACAACATGATTCGAGTACCAATCGGTGGTTGCGACTTCTCCGAGTATCCCTACACGTATGCCGAAACGCCTTGGCACGATACTACTTTATCTAACTTCTCACTGTCGTCACATGACTTCTTTTTGAAGGTAAATAAAGACCAAGGAACATACGACTTTTCAAAAAAAAAAACAGTGGCACTCCGGGAGTGCCGACAGAAGTGAAAACATGAACAAGATCGCCTTGGTGAAAGAAAAATACTTGTATAGAACATTGGTCCGTAACCTTATCTAAATAAAGAGCACAATCGCGTTTACAAAAATGAGGTGTCGGTAACGGTGTCGCGAGTTCAATTGTTTTTTCCCATCTCAAAAATGCCCAACGCGCCTAAAGAAGTTTTCACTTCAAAAATCTAGATATCCTTTCAACTGTCATTAACAAGACACAATAGAATTTTAATTGTTATCCACCTCAATGAGGCATCGTGACAGATAATGAGATATAAAAAAATCTCTCTTACTGGCTGAACGCGGCTGGCGAGTCCTATTATGAAGGTTTTTGCAGACAGCATTAACTATCTATGGGAAAAACATCCCGTGAATTTGTGTATGTAAAATATTGATTTTGAAGTAAAGTCACCACCCAAATCCTAAATCGAAGGCTTAAATGGTACCAATACCTACAAAACTTTTTTATTTCTAGCTGCCAATGATCAAGAGAGCTCAAAGAGTAGCGACAGACGAGATTAAAATCACTGCCAGTACCTGGTCACCGCCAGTATGGATGAAAACAAATGACGCAATCACAGGATTTGCACAACTGAGACTTCAATACTACCAGGCCTTCGCCGATTACCATCTTCGGTAAGTTCTTTACCACTAACCAAAATATTGGATCGAAGTTCTTAAACGCGGCTTGTAAACTTTCAGAAATCGTCACGCTAAAAAGTGTTAATACTTGCGACTGTCTTCTTCTAATTTAAAGAGAAAGAAAGAGAGAACGCCGGCAGAAATAAAAGAAAAGATTAAAGTGATTACAGTGTCGTGGGATAATATTGTACACATCGGCCCGAGTACACTGCATCACCGGAGTGAGAAAGTGTGAATAAGGTCAAAATGAAAAACCAAGATGGCGGCTCTGAAAACTTTCAAATTTTGTATCATGGGTATCGTTTTCATTGTTTTCGAGGGTGTTAAAGCCGATAGTGGGGTTGAAATGTAAATCCAAGATGGCGGCTCAGAAAATTTTGTTTTTGTTTTAAATCATACGGGAGAAAGAACTTCGTTCCTGACTGAGCTCCCCCGACCGCACACCTATTTTCATGGTCCCAAGATAATTATGTGCACGTCTAATTTTAAACAAAAAGCTTGTGCAAGACTGCCCTATTCATCGTGCTTGATAAAAGTCTTTTGTACAGAAAGTTGTTATCTATGCTAAAAAAAAGCACCCATTCTTTGGCGATAATCCCTTTCCAAGTCCTATAGAACGGCACCTATTGCAAAATACGCCGCAAGAATTGCTCTTTTATCAGAAGTTTAAGATTCTTTGTTCTATCAGCTACATGTTTCATTAAAGTGTACAATTTGTTTCATTTCAGTTTCATCGAGGAATACGATAAAGCGAACGTGAAGATATGGGCTATAACGACAACGAACGAGCCGATCAACGGCATTGTTCCATTTGTGCAGTTCAATTCCCTAGGATGGTTTCCTCAACAATTGGTATGTACAAACTTTATATACCAACTCTTGTAAATATAATGAAGATACAAGAAATTGGCTATGAGAGGTAGGAGGCAAACCAAAGAAAAGATTTTGTTAAAGATGATATGGTTCACAAGGAAATGAACTCGGAGATAACAGTTAATGTAGAGGCGTATGAAAAAAATAAATTGTACTGTACAGAGTGCTGACCCCATAAACTGGATAGGAGTAAGAAGGATGTAAACTAATTAGAGCAGTGGTGGCCCAGTGGTAACGACCGCGACTAACGAGTTGTAGGTCGTAGGTTCGAACCCAGACAGGCGCTTTACTTTGTGTAAATTATTTCATCACCACTGCTCTCAAAACGGTGAAGGAAAACATCGTGAGGAAACCGGCATGTCCTAGAACCGAAAATTCGAAGACATGTGACATCTACCAACCCGCACTGGGCCCGCGTGGTGGATTACGGCCCACTCCCTCTCACAGAGAGGAGGCCTGTGTCCCAGCAGTGGGAACATTTATAGGCTGATGATGATGATGATGATGAAACTAATTAGGAAAGGGCGGCGGCTGATGGCTGGAGATTGAATATGGGCTGGTCAAACAGCCACAGGGTAACAAGTAGTGTTAACAAATGTGTATTATTTTATGATTACAGGGTCGCTGGCTAGCCAACAACCTCGGTCCTACGATAAAGAATTCCCGCTACAACGAAACGTTAATTATTGCCGTTGACGATCAACGGTATCTCCTACCTGTTTATTTAGCAGGAGTAAGTACTCGCACTAACACCAAAATCAATAACATTATGGTAGCCATGGTATTGTGGATACCATTAGCAGTACCTTAGGCTGAGTAGTTAGACTAAAGAAGAGCGCAGATCAGCTGACATTGAATAATTATTTTTTTATTTACAGATGGAACTCGCGGCTCCGGAATCGATTGATTACATGGATGGGATAGCAATACATTGGTATGGGAATTTCTTCCCGCCACAAATATTAAGTGCTATACAGAGCAGGTATCCCGGCAAAATACTTCTTGCTACAGAAGCTTGTGAAGGTAAAATTCTAAAATAGATAATGGTGTTAAAAAAACAGTGGCACTCCGGGAGTGCCAACAGAAGAGGAAACTTGAAAAAAAATCGGCACCGCGGTAATCAACGCGTTGGTGTCTTTTACTCCACGCACCGCGGTAATCAACGCGTTGATATCTTTTTAATGGTCAAAAGCTGGTGTCGTAAGTGTCGGGAAATCAATGGTTTAGTCCCATCTCAAAAATGCCCAACGAGCGTACAGAAGTTTTCACTTAAAAAAAATCCCAAAAAATTTGTAGTTTAAACTACAAATTTTTTGGGATTTTTTTACACACATTAATGTTACACTATAAATTGTTCAATAATGACCAGAGATCGGAATTGGGTGTGTGAAAATACCTAAAGTTTGCAGCGAGACATATCATACAGCTGTTACAACCACTTAAGTTAACCGGTTTTGAATTGTACCGGTTTATTTACAGTTTTTTGTTTTACATGTTCTTTACCTTTGAAAAACCGAACTATAAACATAAGCAAGCTGCTAATACAGTTTTAAATTTATTTTTGTTTTGAACTTTTCCGGTTCAAATTCGGTTTTTTAGTTCTACTTGTTCTGTACGTCTGAAACACCAAAACTTACACATCTGCAAGCTGTAATACAGTTTTAGATATTTTTGTTATTGTTGTGTGTAGTTTTCGAGGGCTAACCGAGAAGGGCTTTATTTTTAACCGATTTCAAAAAAAGGAGGAGGTCTTCAATTCGACTGTATGTTTTTTTATGTACGTATATGTGTGTATGTTACTCGATAACTCCGTCAATCAATAATAATTTATTATTGATTGATTTAGCCAATTGAATAAATATAAACATTAAATATAAACATGATATTAATCCTTATCCAAATAAATACACGGGTTAAAGTTAGCGTTACCCCAAGGTAACTATTCCACGCGTACGAAGTCGCGGGCAGAAGCTAGTTAAAACATAAAGAAATATAAAATACCAAACCAATACAGACGGTATTGCAAGGTTGCCTATATCCGGCAAACCATACCGTTCAAGGTGGGTTTTATATTCGACAGACTTATTGTAGCTAGGACCCCAAATTCGGCAGTGACATAATTTCCTTTGGCAAGTTTGTTTGGCAACAGGGAGTTACTACTGGCATGAACCTAAATTCGGTCAAATCCTAATTCCTTTTTAAGTCTTATTACCGACAGTATTTCAGCAGTTACAGCAGTTAATTCAGCTGAAGCCTAATTCCAGTAATAACCTAATTTCAGCATGAGCATAAATCCGGCAAGAGCCTAAATCCGGCAGGAGCCTAAATCCGGCAGGAGCCTAAATCCGGCAGGAGGCTAAATCCTGCAGGAGGCTAAATCCGGCACGAGCCTAAATCCAGCATGAGGCTAAATCCGGTAGGAGGCTAAATCCGGCATGAGCCTAAATCCGACAGGAGGCTAAATCCGGCAGGAGCCTAAATCCGGCAGGAGGCTAAATCCGGCAGGAAGCTAAATCCGGCAGGAGGCTAAATCCGGCAGGAGCCTAAACCCGCAGGAGGCTAAATCCGGCAGGAGGCTAAATCCGCCACGAGCCTAAATCCGGCATGGGCCTAAAGCCGGCAGGAGGCTAAATCCAGCAGGAGGCTAAATCCGGCAGGAGGCTAAATCCGGCATGAGCCTAAATCCGGCAGGAGGCTAAATCCGGCAGGAGCCTAAATCCGGCAGGAGGCTAAATCCGGCAGGAGCCTAAATCCGGCAGGAGGCTAAATCCGGCAGGAGGCTAAATCCGTCACGAGCCTAAATCCGGCATGAGGCCAAATCCGGCAGGAGCCTATCCGGCATGCTAAAACATACGGTCGAATTGAGGACCTCTTTTTTTTGAAATCGGTTAAAAAATAAAGCCCTTCTCGGTTAGCCCTCGAAACTACACACAACAATAACAAAAATATCTAAAACTGTATTACAGCTTGCAGATGTGTAAAATTCGGTGTTTCAGACGTACAGAACAAGTAGAACTAAAAAACCGAATTTGAACTGGAAAAGTTCAAAACAAAAATAAATTTAAAACTGTATTAGCAGCTTACTTATGTTTATAGTTCGGTTTTTCAAAGGTAAAGAACATGTAAAACAAAAAACCGTAAATAAACCGGTACAATTCAAAACCGGTTAACTTAAGTGGTTGTAACAGCTCTATGATATGTCTCGCTGCAAACTTTAGGTATTTTCACACACCCAATTCCGATCTCTGATAATGACCATAAAACGAGCGTATGGAACAACAATCACCAACAATCTCTACTATAACATCACGCCTGTAATCCGCGAAGGGTTAGGCAGACTATTATGTGCTATATTCTTTGTAAAAAGAGCGACCTTTTGTGATTTTTAATGTGATCGACACAAGGTTTAAATTGACGCACGCTCGTGCAATACTAGAAAACTATACATTGCCCGATTTAGTTTGTTGACCAGTCTCTCTACACAGTTTTTAATATGAATCAATAAAAACTTTCAGGATCAATGCCTTGGAACTCAGAAAAAGTTGTTCTTGGATCTTGGAGACGAGCAGGCAGATATGTTAAGAGCATCTTGGAAGTATGTATGATAAACTGTCAAAGTTTAAAGCTACAAGGATCTTTTGGCGCCTAAATGACATTGACAGGGCGGCGTTGTTGGTAAACATTCATAAAATTATCATAGAAATTGTATTGACAAAACAAGATGGCGGCTATAGTTCCAATTTTGGCCGCGCGCCAAAAGAACCTTATGGTGTAGTGTATAACTCTTTGTGAGAATGTATTACCTTACCTTACCGTATTTTTCATAACAGGATTTGAACCACTATGTTGTTGGATGGATTGACTGGAATCTTGCCTTGAATCCTCACGGAGGTCCAAACTGGGTAGACAACTTTGTAGACGCGCCCATTCTAGTATACGGCGATGAAGACGAATTTATCAAGCAACCAATCTTCTATGCTATGGGCCACTTCTCAAAATTCATCCCGAGGGGTTCTCGGCGAGTGCGAGTGGCTCAAAGAAGTCTTGTAGGCATAGAAAATGTTGTTATAAGAAAAACAAATGGAAATCTCGTAATTGTGCTTCAGAACAGGTATTATACATACATAATTATAAATTGTCGCTTTTCGTGTTTGTGTGACCGCGTTGGTCTTCTAAACTATGCAACTGATTTTGATACGGTTTTCACCATCAATTTAAGAATTTGTTCGAAAAATTATGAGTAATAATATTAAACTTGCATATCATAAAGAAATCTTGAGGAGCTCGTGGCTAAGTACTAACAGCCGCTCGGGACGATCTGTCAGGTTAAGCTACGCTTGCCGGGGTTGGTCCGTGGATGGGTGACCATTTCTACATACCGAGACTCCTCCGTGCCTCGGATAGCACGTTAAGTCGTTGGTCCCGGCTGTCATTCGTGGATCTTTGAGTCGTTACGGGTCGTCAGAAGCCCGAAAGTCTGACAACCAGTCTTACCAAGGGGTATCGTATTACCCAGTTACTGGGTTGTGGAGGTCAGATAGGCAGTCGCTCCATGTAAAATACTGGTATTCAGCTGCATCCGGTTAGACTGGAAGCCGACCCCAATACAGTGTGAGTCTTCATAATGTGCACATATCGAAATGAGGAAATCTATGCTTAATTTTAACGACAGAAAAAATATTTAAAAAATCTAAATATTGTTTTTTATACTTTTTATGAAATTAAAAAAAAATTGTAACAAAACTGTGTAACTTTTAAACTGAATCAGCTATCGCGATGAAACAAACTCCATAATGATTGAAAGTAAGTAGCCGTCCACATAAAATTAAAATTGAGAAAAAAACTACCCTCAATTGAAAATAAACATGTTTTTTTAGTAAAAATCTGTATTTTTTTCTTCAATTTTGAATTGTAAAATTTATAAATAAGATAATAATAAAAAGAGAGCAAAAAAAAATTTTTAAAAAAAAAATTTTTTTGTAAAATTTTTTTTTTTTTTTTAAACTAAAAAAAAAAATTACCATTTTTTCCGTCGATAAAATTAAGCATAGACTCCCTCATTTCGATATGTGCACATTATGAAGACTCACACTGTATAGTTGGGAAAAGGCTAGGCAGAACATATCATAAAGAAATCTTGATGTTTTGTCAAGTCATAAAAACTGTGCAAGGCAGGGGCGGGTCGCTCGTTATTAATAATTTGGCTATGGTAGTTAGGTCCCACTGAATCACAGTATAAATATGGACAGTATGGAAACTTGGCCTATTTGTTGAAATAATAGGAACCTACCCTCCATTTTTAAAAAGATCGAGGCGACCACTCGTCTGAACTCGTCTCCCGCAACTGACAGCACCGCGACAATCGCTTTGGGGTATATGAGCGCGTCTGTGTTCGAGTGTGCCGTTTCGGACGTTTACTACGTAGTTTCTTCACTGTCTATATTTATACTGTGACGACTGAATGCTAGACGAAACTGTGACAGTTCATGACGAGGATGGCGAGACAAGCTTGACTTTCTACTAAACCGACTTACCTACAGGAACAGAACGAAAATAGTCTTTTAAAAAATCAAAGGTTTTTGCAATCCATATTTGTCAAAGGCCCTTTCTCAAGTTGTGTAACAATATAATATTTAAATATTTGACTACCAACTTAAAATTGAGTTATGTTTTATTGCATTTGTTTTATTCCCTTTTTTTTTTCTTTTTTTCAGACGGAGAAGACAAATGAATGTGCGAATAAACATAAGCAGCAATAGATACATTGAAATTACAATGGAGCCTGAATCAGTGAAGACAGTGGAAGTCAACCCTTAGAATTATAAACACTCATGACTAAATAAAAATATTTATTTTTGTAACATTTTTATTTACAATATTTTTATTATTTTACCACAACATTTTACCTCTACATTTGATCAAAATAAACCCCAAACAAACACATTGGTAAAAATATAACTTGGCACATTTTGTGCTCTATAAAATGGTTTAACTAAATATACTAGATAAAGTAGTTGGTGCAAATAAGCCCATGTTCCCACGGGCGATTTTTACTGTGACTAGTTTTTTTGATGCGCTGGGATGCACTCTGTTGGATTCTCAATGGTCGGCTCAACACCGAGAGTTGAAAATTCAGTGTGCAATATTTTTACATCCGTGCGAACATGGCCTCAAGGGGCCAATGGTAGACATTGACACACAGATTTATTTACAGAAATAAAGGCTGTTGATAGTTTGAATTGATACCTATCACATCTTAGTCAAAACCATTTATCACAAATGAAAGAATACATAGTTTGACATACAAAGAGGGAATGGGCAACATTCTCTATTGCTACCTTATTTAGCGCCAACTAAATTTACTTTATCTACATCACTTGGGCACTTAGTATATATCAAAAATATTAACCTAGCTATTCCTAGTACCCAAGACTCAAATTTGGGATAGTAAGGTGATCTTATCTAATGGCCAAACACGACAAATAACTCTACTTCTAATGAGTCCTTCAGGTACAGGGCCATATACTCTTGAATCAGCAGAATTACCAGAGTTATCACCTTCTAACCATACATGACCTCTAGGAACAACTTGGTTACGTTTTGGGAAGTTACCTCTAACGCGATCACCAGGAAGGCCTGTTATCCTTTTACAAATGTTCTGTTTAGGGTTTGAAGGGCTCCTAGATATCACGATGTCTCCGCGCCGCAGGCGTTGAATGCGGGGAGATACATGTTCGGTGAACAGTATGTTGTTGGTTTCAAGCGTGGGTTCCATTGACGGACCAGAGCACTGCAACAAATTACAAAAATAATGTATTACGACGAAGATTTTTAAAGCCAATTTTCCAGACAGTTATTCTACATACTGTACCTACTTACCATGACAAAGTCTCCCACATATTCGAATGTACAATGCGTAATGCAGGCTGTTTGTAGAGCATATCCCATAAAGCCGCAGGCTTTACCAGCAAACCTCAGAAAGGCCATTTTTCAAGGTTAGGTTTAAAAATGTATGCTTTTACTATTCTAAGGAAATTGCCATTCCTTCATCGTTTATTAATTCAATTCTAATGTATTTAGTCACTGCAGTAGATAATTCGTCAAGAAAACATCACTAAATAATAATATGTTTTCGTTTTTCACAAGTGACATTGTTGACAAAATAATGACAGATGAGATTGATTTTTTTCCCTCACAAAAAATGCATTGAACACGTTGCACAGTGGGTCGAAACTATGATTTTAGTGACTTAGGGCTCAACTTTGCTTTTTTACTTTTTTCTTCATGTGGATGGATAGAGCTCATTAACCTCAACAATAATTGTTCTGATGTATTTTTTCCTAAACTTTATACTTTGGGTAGAAAAATGTGTTTTGTTATTTTTTTGTATGGAGCGGATCAAATAACCTTAAATTCCTGCTAAGTAGCGTGTGATCCCGCGTTGAAACTTTATTTTTCATATACCTTGTCTAGTCTATTATCATTTGATGCTATTAACGTGTGCATAAAGTTGCAACTCTGCCAAATAAATGGATCGAAAAAAATGAAAAAATATATCGAATAAAAAGCTACATTTTTTACTTTCGTAAGTTCTTTTAAGTTAAATTTGATATGGAATAGTAAGTAAAAGCACGTAATAATACACATAGTTACTTAACAACTAACAACAATACATTTAAAAGGTCCCTAATTAGCTTAAATTTACTAATATATGTAGTATTAGTAAATTTGTAAATTTAAGCTAATCACACTAATCATAATACATTTAAAAGGTCCCTAATTAGCTCAAATTTACTAATATATGTAGTATTAGTAAATTTAAAGCTAATCACACTAATCATAATACATTTAAAAGGTCCCTAATTAGCTTAAATTTACTAATATATGTAGTATTAGTAAATTTAAAGCTAATCACACTAATCATAATACATTTAAAAGGTCCCTAATTAGCTTAAATTTACTAATATATGTAGTAGTAGTAAATTTAAGCTAATTAGGGATCTATGAATTTCAATTTCTTTGTTTTAATGACTTTAACATGTTTATGAAATGTTATTTTAAGTTAGATTTAATACTGAATAGTAAGTAAAGATAGGTACATAATAATACAAATTAGTAAAGGTAAACTAACATTACTACAACTAACACAAGCAAACTAAAAACTAACTATAAACAACATCAAACATTACTATTTCCTTTCAATTATGAGTTTGACATTTATAAACTAATAAAAAAAACAAGAAACTTACAAACTACCAAAAAATCTTATTCACTATCGCTATGACTATCTTGTAAATTATCTACATCAATAAAATCTATATCGGATTCTGTGGGAAAAATCAGCAGAAGCTCTTTGACTTTTGGAGAGAGAACCATTATATTTTGTTTCACCATTCGAGGTCTTAGACTTGTGATCTTTGGATCAGAAGACAAAAGAAGATTGTGTATAATATCCTCATTTGTCGCCGTTCTACTTACCTTTCTAGAATGACTCTCTCTATATTTCCGGAAATCTTTATTACGAGCTTCCGCTGCCTCTTCCGACAGTTTACCTATAGGTATGGCACCAAAGTGCTTAATTATATCACTCCCATGTACTAACAATTTATGTATACTGGAAGGCATATAATACCAGGGATATAAGTGAACGTACAATTGTGCAGTATCTCTACAAAATTCGGAAAACTTAGAAAGATCCACGCTCTCTCCAGATGCAACCGTCTGAAGAATCACATGAAACCTTTCTATTAAATCTTTATCTATTCCTGTTATGCGAGCTGTTGTTTCTGCATCCCTAAAAAATCTTCTGGCAGTATTGCCATCATTGGTTGTGCCTACTCCTTGCTTGACTACGTCAATAAGTAAACCGCATTCTTTCTTAAACGCTTGCTGTATAGCGCTCTTTCTGAGTGACATTTTTTCTTTGTCATCGCCCCTGCAACTCCATTTTTTGAAGTCCAAACGATAAGCTGCAAACAAAAAGAAATATCACTTAAATAAAAATCTCACAAGTAACTATATAACGTGAAAAAAATTATGAACTAATAAAATTATATTTACCGATATGAAGTAAGCACTCCATGCTTCTTATCCAGGCATGTAAAGATGACATTCCATACTGGAACACTTCTTCGTTGTTCTCTTTTTGAGCAAGTGACTCTAAATTGTTCATCTCTGACGGTTTTGCTTTGCAGATATCACAGACAGCTGAAGATGTGTCTGACAAATATGACAATATTTTGCCGTCTATCATCGTCAAGTGCAATTGATGCTTAACTTCAACTTGATTGAACTTGATTGGCTGAAGTCTTTCTATTTCTTCGGTTATGCTAGCTTTTATAGTTACCACTGTTGACTGCGTTTCTTTGGTAAATTTGAACATTATCGGACGGCAATAGAAAGTTGATGAGGGTCGATCGTTTTCCCAAACAATTGTTCCATCACATTGTTGAAGCCTTATAGGAACTAGACTGGCCATGAGTCATCAAACTCTGCTTCAGTCTTTTGTTTATAATTACTTTGACCTGAGGCTCCATCAAAACCCCATTTGCTTATTAGCAGTAACTCAGTTGGCGAATCCAAATCTAAAGTAATCACTTCTAAAAGCCTAGATACCGTCAAGTTGAGTAAAGCTTGCAGTTTAATAGCAGCTCCTTCTTCAGTTATAATTATGTCTTCTTTCCCTGGATAACATTTTGCCTTCGCTTGTTTTATTTTATAATAAGAAGGGTATAAATCAGACCTATTTTCACTTGCTGCTTCTCTTAGGCTTATATACTGCCACTTACTTAATTTAAGTGAAACTAATAAAGACAGTGCCTTATCGGGTGAATATGTACTACTTTTCGGTTTACTTGTACTTAAACACTCTTTAACTTTTTCTAGATCTTCGGGGTGATTTAGTAAATGGTTCATAATTTTTCCTACATCCTCATTTCCGGTGTTTCTTAAACTAGCAATTGTAGTAGCTTTAAGTTCATCCGGGGATAACGAAAGCGATTGGTTAATTTGATCAACGCGTCTTCGTTTTTGCCTGGAGCCCAATTCCTCGAAAGGTTTTCGAGGTGTAAATGTAGATGTCGAAGCTTCTGTAGTAGATGGTGGTAGATTTTCGACATCTTCAGTATTACAAATCTCGAGCCTTTCCTGTTCAGTGTTCACAGCTTCAGGTATCATTCCTTCGGGCCAGTTTATTGCACGTTCCAACCAATCACCATTTTTTCTTACAAACTGTGCTAACGTGCGACTACTTCGTTCCCATCTTGCACTTATATTTGAACAAAAGCGCGTACAGAATTTTTGGAGCTCAACACTGTTCTCTTCGGTCACGTTTATTTTATGTTGTAGGAATTGAAAGAATTTTTGACTATCCGACAGTGACTTGACCTGCTACCTAATTGCGCAACGTATTTTGATTACCATTCGAGTAGAATTTATTTCAATTTGAATCGAATTGCTTTTATTTTACGACTTTGGAATTGCAAAACTCCAATATTTTTTAAACAAACTGCGGTCTGTTTGATACTCCATTGAGTGAACGAAATGCGTCTAAAAAGGCTATTAATCGAATTGCGTAACCATTTTGACAGTTGTAATTTTGTTTCAAACTTTATAGTAATTTGTTTTGTCTGTCAAATTAAACAGAAGCCACTGTAGTGGTCGCAATAGATTTTACTTAGCAATCTTTTTGGGATTAACTCATGAAATCTCCATAATTATTAAGAAAACAATTAAGTAATAGTCTTCCTGATAAATTGTGAATGTGTTTTTATGTAAAACCTCAATGATAAATCAATTTTATTGGTATGTTAAATATCAAAGCAGCGAGGTCGATTTTTAATAATAATTGTGAAAGTTTTCTTGTGAGTTTAGTGCCTACAACCTAAACTAAAAACAAATATTATGATATTCCAGAAACGAGGTATTTTGGTGGCATTTTAACGAAAGACAAATTCGTACCTCATACCGTACCAAACTTGAGCCACAAGCTTAGCAACCCAGTCGAGCTTGTAATACATTGGAAAAGCAAAAACTTATAATTGAGGAAGAACAAAAAAAAGCAGTTTGAATCATTTTATATTAATGGATTATGTAAGGACATTGATGAACATACCACTATTGCCACATCATTGTCTGTTTAAGGTATGTACTTACTTATTATTTTCTTTCTAAGTGTTGAACATTGAATGTGTGTTAAGTACAGCAACAATGTTACACACATAGGGATGTATTTATAAACATTGCTTATAGTTAAGTGACGTTAAAACCTCAAAAATGTATGATTAAACAGTTGCTAATCATTACATAACTTTATGCAACGTTTATAAATAAACCCCATATTGTTTATTGGTGAATACGAAATGCACCATCAAACGTAAACTTACCATACATTTAAATACCATACATATATTTTCAGTTGCCTAACCTACTACTTATATGAATATTTACTTAGCAATTATAACAACAAAGTAAAGAAAGTAGGTAGGCAACTGAAAATATATCTAAGTACCTATCTTAAATGTTTTTCACTTATTGTTAATATTATTAAAAAAATCGATCTGCCCAGCCTTTACCCAACTATGTTGAGGTCGGCTTTCAGTCTAACCGGATGCAGCTGAATACAAGTATTTTACATGGAGTGACTGCCTATCTAACCTCCACAACCCAATAACTAGGTAATACGATACCCCTTGGTAAGACTAATTGTCACTTTCGGGCTTCTGATGACCCATAACGACTGTCAAAGATCCACAAATGACATCTGGGACCAACGGTTTAACATGCTTTCCGAGGCATGAAGGAGTTTCGGTATGTAGAAATGGTCACCCATCCACGGACCAACCCCGGCAAGCGTAGCTTAACCTGATGGATTGCCCCGTGCGGCTGTTAGTACTTAGCCTATTAATATTATTAGTAGGTAAGAATATTTAAGTCAATTGTTGCTTATAATTGACCCAATTGTTGTTTATAGCAGAATATTGCTATTCTATAAAGTGACTGTGGATGGATGTAATGGATGGTGGAATATATTGAAGATTTACTATTCTTTTTTTTTTCAGGTGTCAGGCTCAACTACATTATTCAAGATTTTTTTAACTGTCTCTCATTCACTTACAACAAGCAGTACATACATAATCCATGATGATTTCCACAGGAAGACATTAGATTCCAAATTCCACTAATCCTTACAGTATGTTTGTTCCAATTCCTTTTTGCTCTATGTCCAAATATTTCATATTAATGTGAATAGATGGTAATGGTGCCGATTCTCTTGTCCAGTGTTGAGTTAAGGTTGTAACAATTTAATAAAACAGTTTTATTTGTTTACCATAATTTATTTCTCTCTATTTCCTTTAAATCGAATGAATGACAGTTAATTTAGGTAAACACCTTTAAATAGTATCATTATAATTATAAAAATGTCTGTGTTTGTATAAAACAAATAGTATGCCATTCTTAATTATTTCATTTAAAGTTATTTTTATTTGTCCCTCTATAGTTCATAATTAAAACACTTTATTAAAGTTTACACTGTTATCAATTAACACAATAGTTTATATCACTGTCGTACAAGACTATAATCAAGTTTTCTAAAAAAAATATTTCATGAAGGATCTTCAGTTTCTACTTTTGTACTTAAGAAGCTTGAAATCTGAAGTAGCAGAGCAGCAGTGCAGCACAGCAGGGGCAGTATCATTCATGCTGCCTTCATGTCTTCGTAGGTGAAATTCCCCAGGAACTCTACATTTTAAAACAAAGTCATATTACTTTCTGCTCAAATAAAGTACTCATGTGGCAAAGTAGACATATCAACTAGGCCCATGGCTAGATGAAAGCCATCTATTATCATCATCGTCATGCTGGTTGTATAATTTCTTCTTTATTTAGGGCTGATTTTTCAGTCTCCAGATATTTTATAATACTAAATTATAATGGTAATTGGATAAACATAAAATATATATTATGATGTGTCTGTCAAAAGTTCAGCCAAGGAAATATATTCATAATTGAGTTGCTTAATTGTTAATGATGTGTCAAAAAGCTTACCTTCAATGATTAATACATAAGATTCTTAATCCAATCCATGTTTGCCACCTTGCCACCAACTTCTTTGTTAGGAAGTCAACAATATTGATATTTGGTAGTGTTCCATTCTTGTGTTTTCAGCACGTCTGTGAAAATATTATGAATATGTTTTGTAGTTATCTGTTATTTGGTTAGGTAGTGGATATTATAGTTTATTTCAGCATCTACTTATGTACAAAAATATCAATTAACAATTTTAGTTAGAATGTGAGACATAGTACGTAACTATTATTTTAACCACAATAAATAGTTAACCTCGCGTAAGATGCCTGTGTCTACGCAACAAAAGAATGATTGTCCGTATACGTAGACTCACCAATAATGTACCTACAGCTACAATAATCTAATGAGATACGAAGGTACTCTCACACACGTTATTCCTATTTATATTGGTTTACTTACTTGTAGTGATAATATCGACTTAGATACTTTTCGCTATGGAGCAAAACAGCCTAAGTCTTAGTCCATGTACTTAATTGTAGTCTGTGATCTTGGTGAAGCTAGTACAAAACGAAGGCGGTGTCTCGAACGAGAGAATTTTCCAAAGTTCTTCCGACTTCCACAAGCCACAAGAATAATGTTCCAAAACTGCTTATTACAGGCCCATGTTTCTGTACGTGAATAGTAAATATAATTTTGTATGTTGAAAAATATAAAACAACTATTAATTTAAAACAAAAACTTTACCGAAATCAACAAAAATAAAATGTAAACAGATGCGTCGCCATGATTGATATCGTATTCTCCACAGAATTCAAAGAATATTCATTCCAGCCCAAATTATTGTCAAAGGTTTAACATGTGATGTCATATGCCTTTCCTTTTCTTTTCCCTACACTCTGATAAAGTTAGAGCAGCAAAGGTATACTTTAGACAGGCAGTAGTTTGCATTAAATCGTCAACGCATAACGCAATGAGGGCAGATCATTCAACTTTTACTCTCAGTGTTGCAATTTTTTTCCCCTAAGTCCACTATAGACTTGCGTCTAGATACATCGAAACGAATCAAAAATCCGATTTCAATCAGAAACGGAATCGTATCGATAATCCGAACTAGACAAACCGATTTCACAAAACCACGGAAGTGTGGTTTTGCCTAAGCAAGTTTTTGTTTATATTTGAATAGTTTTGATCGATGCACTTACAACCGAATAATATTACTAGAGACGATCGAAACTGCGAGCCGGAGCCTCTCCTGAAATCGGTTTTCTGTTACCGACATTCGGCCGCTGTTTTGGGAGTCCATTTGAAGATTTGAGTATGAAAATAAAACTAACTTATGTAATCATAGTATTTTTAGGGTTCCGTACCTCAAAAGGAAAAACGGAACCCTTACAGGATCACTTCGTTATCAGTCTGTCAAGACCCTTTTTCTCAGGAACGTACGGAGGTATCAAGTTGAAATTAATATCAAATACGTCTGTGGTCCCTTAGAGCTCTAAAAAATCAAGCTTCTAAGTCAACACAATAAAAAATTACGGCTATTTAAGCGACATATTTTGGTACTCGCAAATAAATCAAAAACTACCGGGTACTTCGTTGACCTAGACTCATAAAATTTGGCACAAAGCCCGTCTCATTGCACAAGTAAAGGAAAATGACAGAAAATTGTAAATTTTCAGTTTTATCACATACAAAAAGAAAAAACCATTACAAACTTACATTTGCAGTTGGAGAATTGACCGTGACATATATCAATATAGGGGAGATGTTTTTCAACTACAAAGTTGTTTGTTTTTGGGATAAAAACTCCCAGGTTTAGTGGAAATCCCTCTAAGTTGACAACACTGCTTTTCTACGATTTTGTCATAGGCCACAGATAGCAAAGACGTGAAAAGAAAAACGTTTTATTACGTAGTTCAATGGGGATAAAAACTGCCATTTGCTCACTTCAGATGTCGCTATCATTGTCCGTCCGTAAATATGACAGCTAGCTGTCAATATCCATACATTTTTTGTAAACAATCAACTTCTTTTACGCCTAATTAATTAATATGCCCCTTTGCGCAGCTGTTGACTGCACAAATCCGGGGACCCATGTATTCCCCAAAGATCTTAAAAGAAGAAAAGTGTGGGAGAGAGCTCTCCGAAGAAAAAATTGGAAACCAAATAATTCGTCGAGGTTATGTGCTATATATTATTTTAAACCTGAAGACTTCTATCAGACAAATGCGTATACAGGTGATGCTCTTTTTCATAATACAGAGAACTTAAGTGTGTTTTCATAATAGGCATTTGTGGATATTTATTTATATACATTATACTAAGGTTGTGTTGTTAAGATTATCTTTTAATCGACCAAAGTAAATACTCATATGTCTAAGTAGCAAGTATCGATGCAGCATTCGCTTTATTGCATTGTATTTAATACCTTCATACCAAACTACCTACTGCCTAATATTAACACATATCCTGCACTGAATCCTACCGAAAGGACTGGCCCGCAGTGGCAGTGGACAAACGTGTGTGGAAAAGGGAATGGAAGGCCTTTGCCTAGCTGTGGGACATTACGGGCTAAATAGATAAATATATCTTCCACTCATCATATTTGTATTTTATGTTTCGCACATAGATAAGTAGATCATAGATCCTTTTTGTCTGTTCTAGGTGATGAAAATATTTACAAAAGGCTCAGGAAGACTGCTGTACCCTCTATTTTTTCTTTTACTAAAGTCAAACCAGTCAACCCCTTAGCTGAAGACAGAGCAAATAGACTTACAGAGAAATGAGAAAAAAACAATGTTTTGATACATATAGTAATCAAATTGCTGGACCTAGCCATGTTCAAACCTGTGATAGTTATGAAGAGCAATATAAAGACGAGGAACTTATAATGTTTAACGAAATATAAATTTTTCCTAGCACACCATTGGAGCCAGATGATGGGCCAGAGCGGGACCAACATACTGTATCATCAAGACATACTCAAGTGAATTTTGTGTACATTTATGGATCTATAAAGAACTATAAAAACAATGACAGTATCATTGCTTTCTACACAGGTTTTGAAACCTATCAAAAGTTATATTTTGTGTGTTCGACATTAAGTGTAATGGCTCACAAAATAAAGTATTATGGAAGTCATGTGAAGAATATTACTATTGAAAATGTTATTTATTTCAATGTAATTTAATTTATTATTTAATGTAAACCAAATATTTGATCCTAGTTTAATGCATTATTGCTTTGTTTTTACATAATTCTAAATCAGCCATTATTAGAAATTAATTGCAGTCATAAAAATGTAAAATTCTAATATACAGTGCATGTGGTGTTAGCTTTTAAGTAATTGTTGCACTTATAAATATATATCGTGTAGTTTTAAGAGAAATGTAATGTGTAACCATTGTAGGCTGACCTATTAATAAATAAATAAGTCAACACATTCATATTGAACGTTTGTTAGGTTTGACAAAAACATCACAATTTTGTGCCCCTCGCATCAAAGATATTTTTTGTTTGTCTTATGTGCTGTAACTTTAGAGAATGTATTATGTAATATGCGTTGTGTATAAGGAGATAAATAAAACATTTTTTTTAATATTAGTTTGGTTTTATTACAGTATCATAGTATTTATACAAGTATTTACCGTAAATTGTTGGTTGGAGATACTCAGTTTAAAATGATGTTGTTTTTGGTTGTTTGAACATCATTAATTTTTCTGTACATACTTTATGCATAGGTAATTCTAATCTTTGTACATACTATATATTATCCTCTATACCATGAAGGACTGTGAAGATATGTTTAGTGTGCTTCCAAGCCACTTCCAGCTGCACATTCACAATGACTTTCACATATCATACCAGTTTTATTCATCTTGAGTATAACATTATACATTAATCTTTTCATTTGTGCCTTGCATTGTGCATGAAAATAAGCATGGTTACGATCTTTAGCTTGACCAAGCTCCTATTTTCATAGAGGATTTTCCCTTTAGGAGGTATTTGAAACCTGGAATAATATTAACATTAAATTAAGTATATTACACGCTTTTTTATAGTTGAACTCACAAAGGAAGATGAATGCATCATCAGTTGATCACTGTATGAAAACTTACCTTTCACCAAATTCTTGAATGTGGGTTTTAGAGAGCGCTGAAAGATCAGTGCTAGAATTGACATCCCTGAACTTTTCCAGAGCAATAATGTTATGGTTATCATCGTCAAGCTCTTCTTCAACTCCGATCAAGTTATTCCTGTCGTATGCCTCCAGTCTTCAACAAAAAAAGGACTTTTAAATAATGTAAACAAAACCAATCTATCAAATATAAAATGGTCATTACTTATTTTCCTTTCCACTAAAGCTACTTTTTTACCAGTGGTAGACGCATCTCTTTTCCTTAACTCCGCTTTTAGTTGTACTACACTCCAAATCGCATACATTTTTGTCTAGTTTTCGTATAAACAATATCGACACAACAGTGAAAACATAAACAACAATGGCGGACTAAAGACGCACAACTGTGCTGCCATCTGCTATGAGCTTTCAGTTTTTAACCCCATTGTGGTAGAAAGTATTTTAAAAATTGGTTTTTCATTTTTCGGCAATCATTGTACATTTTTATTTATAAGCACTAGTAGATCATCAGTTGTAATTAAAACAAAATTACATTATAGCACAATAATTTGAATATTAACCATTCATAGATGCTGTAACTAAACATATAAATTTAACAATTATAGACAATTGTATTGAACATCCCTATACAATTTCAGTCGTATGGTAAAAAATGTACATCGCAATTCCAATTATGGCATGCGATTAAGATTGGACTTGCTTTCGATTCAGAATTGCAATCAAAAATAAAATATGTTACGCAATTAGGCTGCAGTTTCGTATCAAAATGTATCTGTATGAATCTAGCAACATGTTGTAAGATTTGTTTTGACATTTCATGCCGACTTTTATGTTCTGTGAATCCTAATGATGTTAACAGTGATTTATTTGTGGCCAAATCGTAGCAAAGGCAAAATTACTTATAAATGTACTAAACAAAGTCAAAAATATTGCAACGTTTATTATCTGGGTAATGGTGCCGATTCTCTTGTCACAAATGCCTCTAACTAGACTAAAAGTCACCAAAATGTCGTTTATTCCAGTCAAACGACGATTTCCCATTCTGAAATAGACTAAAGTGACACAACTTGACTATATTTTAGTTTGAGAGCACTAAAATGGCACTGAGAGATTAATTTAGTGAAAATGGCAATTTCGCTATTCTGAATTTGACGTTTTTCACCTAAAATTTTGATTGTTTAACTAAATCTGACTATTTCTAATCGCGATTAAAAACGTGTGGAATAAAACACCAACACCTCGACTTCAGGTGCAAAAACAGTACTGCTTTTTTTTCTTTTGTTTATATCTCGAAAATGGTGTCCTATCGCAAAAATAATGAAAATTTCAACCCCCTTTATAAAACCCATAAATCCCTAGAACTCAACATGTAGGTAATCATTTTTCATATTTTCCATACATAAAGTGAAAAATTCCTTGAAAAAACACGTCGAGGCTGTCCCCTGAGCGCCTCTGGCTCTAAAAAAAATTCACGGGGTACGGCAAACAAGTACCTCCCACGTGGAGTCGCGATCGTCAAATTCGATTTAGTTGCGTCAAAATTATTTTTAAATATAAATAATTTATTTTGCAGAATAGCTTTAGATTCTCACAGCCAAAAAAGTAAGGAATTTTAGTGATAGTTTAGTTAGTTTAATTCGGTGTACAAAAGAGTCAGCACCAATATCAAAAGTAGGGTCCTAATAAAATGATTCAAGCGATGAAGACGATTTATTGTTTGTGACTGCCAGTACCTGGAACGGCAAAAACCTAGGAAGAAACCTAGATACTGGATGCACGACTTTCTAAAAAAACTTCACCATGTCTACTTTGGACTTTGGACCAATCCATGTTTCGATATAAACACAAGATGTTTACCACCATACTCGGATAACACAAAACATCAAGCAATAGACAAGTTACGAGACATAATTTGACCTAAACAAACAACAGTGCGAACGCAAACGTGACAAATCTCTATACAAAACATGTCTGTTGTGTATGTTTCTAGACAGTGCGAACGCAGATAACAACAAATCTTAACATCTGTCTTATGAATTACTCATGTTTCGTGCAGTGCGAACGCAAGTTCAACAAAACAAGTAATGAGATTTGCTTCATGTGACAAGTTTCGAAACATCTACATGTTGAATGTTTTCTGGTGCGAACGCATAGTTATAATACACATGTTTTTTACATTAGAAGCGAACCTGTTACATGCTTGCTAGATTTGCTATTTACACAAGTATCTAAAATGGACAAATAACAGGGTGTGTGCTTATGACCACAAAATAGAAGTGAAAACTTACGACTGGAACCGAGCGAAATTCAAATTTTCTTTGGTTTTTTGCAGTGTCAGGGTTAGTTTTATGTTAAAATATGATTCACGACTGTAAAAAATATGTCTTTTCATAATTGTAATCATTACAATCAGCAATACAACTCCATAAGTTAGCATAACTGTCTAATGTGATAATTTCATTAAATTGCATTAAAGATGCCGTGAGTGACCACGGCCGCCACGGGGTGTGAATAAAGCCGGGTCTCCTGCGCGTGTTTTTTCAAAACATCACACAAAAACGCTTACACATAAACATTTATTTTCATACAAATCATCGTAATGCATAGACAAATGTGTATGGCCACGCCTCTTTGTTGCGATATTTTTGAGTAAAACACGCGCAGGAGACCCGGCTTAAAACACACACAAGGCGAAGCAGTGTTTTTGTTTTTTTTTTCTGTTTAACGACAAGTATCCATCGATACACCAACGGAAAAACAAAACATAGATAGAATTCTGGCTCATAAAAGATGATCCTGAAAAAGCGTGGCAAATTAAAAAAAAACTGTGTGGTATTACTAAATATAAAAGGAATAAATCATTTTGATACTTACCAAAAAAATAATTATTAACACTATGGGACAATTTTTTGTGTCAAATAATTATGTTCTTATAATAAATAGTGTGGTTTGTGCTTGGTACAAATACGTAAACAACATGACATAACATCACGCCTGTATCCCTGAAGGTTTAGGCAGAGATGCAGATGCACCTATAGTACACCCACATTTCCACGTAAACAAGGTTTTAACTATACACGTAGATTAAATTGTTTAAAACACCAGTTTTATGTTATAGTTAAACCATACATATCAGTACATTTGGTCACGGATGACTTATCTAATGATACAGATTTGGACAGGGAGCATAGGGCGTTGGCGGTTTGGTGCAATATGTTAGTTCGCAGATTTGCATGTTGTAGTAAGGATATAAAGGTGTATCTATTTAAGGCTTACTGCCAAACCTTCTACACGTGCAGCTTGTGAGTGAAGTATATGCAGAGGGCCTACAACGTCCTATGCGTTCAATATATAATAATAAGGTTTAAGATGTTGGTGCGGCTTTCACGCTTCTGCAGCGTGTTGACGATTTTTAGGCCTTAATGAGAAAACGGGTGGCGTCAATAAAGGATAGATTGCGCGGAAGCTCCAACAGCATCCTAAAACATTGGTCGACAAGGTGGACCTCCCATTTATTAGACACTGGATGCGGAGGCACGTGCCAACATGTGTTGAGTCACGTAGTTACATATTAGTTGTTGTTAGGTTAGTTTGTAAGTTTTACTAACATAGTTTCTAAGTCTTTGTTACTAATACTATTTGGATTGTATGTACTTTTTATGTGTGATCCGCAATAAATGAAATATATATATTTATAAACCTATATTTAACAATGCTAATAGTTGTGATAAATGCTTACAGAAGAGGGTCTTGCTAGACATTAAGCTAATGTTTGTATTAAAATACAGTCACGTAAATCACAATCCAGTACAAATAGGTAGAATAGTTTACATAACTGTTTTCGCTGAACAGATAACAGGAAAACAAACTTATGACATCGCGATACGATATCACTCACAGTCACAGAGGATGATTTTTGGGAATGCGTCCTTTTCCGTCAGTGTTCGATATTCGACTGTGTTTTCCCAGGTGTATTAAAAATGCTATTATTCACTCGTCCTTCTGTTTTGATTCTTTAAAATAACTTCTGCGAAAGAAAACAGTAAAATATAAACTACATAGGTACGCATAGAACGCATTTCTATAAAATTGTAGAGGTAGACTAGTACTCTACCTCTACACTTATAGAAATGCGTTCGTATTCTTATTCTTTGTTGTACTTAACAAAAACAATGTAACAATAAAAGGTCTGCATAATTATATATGTACACAGAAATAATTGTGTACGGTATGTACACACGGCTACACAACAAGCTATACATTTCCAGTTTATACTGATCTCGCATTAAATAGGATTTCTGTACAATGCGAGGTTAGCTTATACTGGAAATGTACAGCTTGATGTGTAGCCGTGTGTACACATTGTTTGATGAATTTTCTTCCAAAAAAATGAGTACTGCCGCTGGGTTTCAATTAGATCTTTCTCTTCCGAAGCAGTTTAACATACTTTGATATCCAAATTATATGCAAATAAACCATTTATTAAATAATTATGCCTATAACATAGCAATTTGAAATAAAATATAATGAAAAGTATCAAAACTATCTAGTAAGCTTACCTATACAGTTCGTTCATCTCACATTTTTAGAATAAAGACATGTAAAAAGTTTCGATTAAATCTCAGAATCAAAAGCCATGTGCTACACAGACAGACTATCACTAGCTGCTGGTGCTAGCTGACCGCCAAGCATGAGGCTGCTGAGGCATGTAACAGTGAGTCTGGGACTAGTCTCGTTCTTCCCCGTTTTTATGGTATACATAAGGTGAGGTATAATAACAAACATACGTTTCTTTGCCCTAGCCAGATGTTTAAATCTCGCCATAAAAAAGGTACAAAAATTTCGGTCATTTGGCAACCATGAGTGTGTAAAAGGCCTTTTAAGTAGAGCTTACAGGCGATTTTATAAAATTTAGTCGATTATGTTTCGATTGTAATGAATTTGACTTGACATAATGACAGCAGGCAGACAGGCAGGATCAAACAGATTATTGTGTGGTGTGGAATTCGCTGGGGCATAACGAGCTTAGCGATTCATCATAAATTTTGTTAGAATAAAGTGAATTAACATTATCCACGGCGCGCTAAACGGTTATCTGTGTCCTTTGTTCATTGGCTTTACAGCAAAATTATAAGTGTACCAAAATTTGTTGCGCCACGGTTAACCCATCAGCTTTCACATTAGAATTTCATTTCTATGGGATTATTTCCACAGAAAACAACGGTCAACAGTAGAAGATATTTGTTTTCAATTTACCCAGTAGTGTTAGATGTTTATTTTATCAAGTATTCACGGTGTTCTATGTTTATGCCTGGGTAGAGTAGAATCAATATTGTATTAGAACGTTAACCTATTGTTGTGAAATGAGTGTGCATATTTAGTGTACCATTGAGTTATGAGCACCTGATGGAAGATTAGCATCGCTACCGAAGTTCAGGAATTTAATACCAAGTAAGTGTATTTTTTACTCTTGGTGCCTGACCTCAAATCTTGGAAATATGCATGACTCACACGCGTTTCGTTGTAAAGATCATTTCTGATATGAATAAACAATTGCCCGTTTAGAATATATTAGGTAGCATGAGTGTCAGGTCTATAGGTTGAGGTATTCCAAGTATTTCAAGTTATACCACATGAACAAAATATATAAACAAGTGTTTAATTCTGAGATAAATCAGTAGTGTTAAGAAGTCTCAAAGTAATGGTTTGTAAGTGGATGGACTGATACATTCAAGAACAGTGATCTAAAAAAATTATTAACATCATAGACGTGTGCTAATAAGTCCTTATTAATTCTAATAACCAGTGTAGCCATCAAATACAAACAGGCAAGTCTTTTACAGTCAATATTCTCAATATAAATGAACTTGGAAATTAAATTCAGTTTGAAAGTAAAACTTCTCATTTATTCGTTTTAAAACATTGCATGTGTTCTCTTTGTCTTCATCAAAACAAAGAAAATATTTAAGATACCTGTTTTAGGGTTCTAAGGCCCGTATTACAGAACCTCACTCAAGACTCAAGCATTACTTAAACCTAGTTTCAAGCAATCAAAAGGCTTTAGACAAGTTTTAAGTAATGCTTGAGTTTTGAGTGAGGTTCTGTACGGGCCTTAAACAGGCATCAAATATTTTTATTGTTCCAAATGGTTATTTGAAATGGCGATATTAACATAATAATAATATCAGACTGTAACTGTCCTACTGCAGGAAAAAAGCCTCTTCTCATAAAGAAAAGAACATTGAACTATACAAATTGTAATCAAAGTTACACAAATTAATATGCTTATACTTAGCTGACTAACAACTTATAATTATATTCTACTCTAATTATAGCAACTAGCAAAATATTATTCAATTAATTTTAACTTTATAAAATCTGTATTTATTATACAGGGTGGCAGGGACATCGACTCAAAAACTGTTACCATGGATTCAGTACGTGATTCTGAATTCTCTGCATTATTAAAAAAAATAACTGCTGTTTCATACATTTTGATCGCATAGGTATTGTGCTTTTCTATGAAACAACAGATTATTTTAAAAACCAATCATAAATTTCAATGCAGGGGGTTTAGAATCTTGTACTGGATCAATGGTAAAAGTTTTTGCATCAATGTCCCTGCCACCCTGTATGTATAATTAGCTGACTCCATGGACGTTATCCTGTCAAAATTTCAATAATTCACACAAAAATTTCATAGAAAAAAGGATGGTCAGTTTTTCAAATTTTTCTTTCTATAAAAACTGAATTTAGAATATTATTAAAAATTAAAAAAAATAAATAGCCAAATTGATTCAGCCGTTCTGCCGCGCAAGCACCAACGAACATTTCAATGTTATTTCTAAAGAAGTATTTCATTTTTATTATTTTTATAGATTATACATTCCTGAACACAATTTCTAATGCTTCTTAGCAAGATTTACTATCAAGATTTATAATTATAATACTCAGTGTTGGACTTTCTAATGCTGCTACAGATCACATTTATCTTTCACTTTTAGCTGGTGGTGAAAAACAATTCAATTTTAAAATAGAGTTGTTCTCTCTCTTTATAATGCTTAGCTGCCTTGTAATATGAACTCTTTGTCATCCCAAATACTTAAATGGGAGTGCCATTTTCCAAAATACAATAATTGACAAAATACAAAAACTTAAATTTTTGAGCATGGAACTGGTGTAGAACCCTTAAAATACATAGTGGTAGAGGACCTACAAAAATAATCTTCGCAAGCCTTCTGTTCATAGCATTGTTTTAATTGTGAATCCTGTAGTAGTAAAAACTTTAGCCTGTAAGCAAGCAGATACCATCAGGGTAACGCATTTTTAGCAATTTGAAAACAAAATCCCTTGCACGTAACCCTTTTTTTTTCATAGGTAAGCGATACTATAGCGGCCGAGCACTGCAAGCAAGAATAGTCCTTACAGTGTACATATATGCGTTTCTTTGATAGTACTTGGTAGTGAGGCTGACTGCCCACTGCCTAGGATGCCAGGCAGTGGGCAGTGCTTAGTACACACGGCTACACATCAAGCTACACATTTCCAGTTTATGCTGATCTCGCATTATATAGGATTTCTGTACAATGCGAGGTTACCTTATACTGGAAAAGTATAGCTTGATGTGTAGCCATGTGTACCATCATTCGTTTTAGGTTCTCGAATGCCACAATTACAGATGCAATCAAAAATCCACAATTACATTTTATTATTATTTATTGATGGGCCTGTTTTTGACCTAGATCTCATCTGATAGACAGCAATAGATGAGATCTATGATGGAACAAGCATGCCCAGAAGATGCCTGTTCACTTTTGCTCTGAAGGCTGATGAGTTAATAATTTTGTTTTGCATGAATCCAAGCTACAGCATAGAATAGCTTATTAATTCCTTTTTATTTTCAACAGAAACCATGGGGAGGTTCTCAGGAAAGAAATGCCGACTATTGTCGATGTTATGGCTCACAGGCGGCTTCTTCTTCGTGGAGCTGATCGTCGGCTACATCACCAACTCAATGGCCCTGGTAGCAGACTCATTTCACATGTTAAGCGATGTTGCTGCACTTGTTATTGCATTTTTATCAGTTAAGGTAAGCTCCCTCGTTCTACTAACATAATTTGAACTGATGTCTATGTTTTGTTTCAGAATTAATTGAGTGTGTTGACATGTTTGTCTTTGAAGTATAGTTTTTCTGTTGCATATTTAGTGTCTATTGTTATAGGCACTGGTTAAATGTTATTGTTTGTTTAATTATTTATGATAACATTGAGGTAGGTAAGTGGTAATGGATGTGTTTGCCTTCGTATCCCCTTTTTTAATGGCATGATGTGCTCATCATCATCATCAGCCTATAATGTTCTCGCTGCTGGGACACAGGCCTCCTCTCTGTGAGAGGGAGTGGGCCGTAATCCACCACGCAGGCCCAGTGCGGGTTGGTAGATGTCACATATCTTCGACTTTTCGGTTCTAGGACATGCCGGTTTCCTCACGATGTTTTCCTTCACCGTTTTGAGAGCATTGGTGATGAAATAATTTACACAAAGTAAAGCGCCTGTCTGGGTACGAACCTACGACGTACAACTCGTAAGTCGCGGCCGTTACCACTGGGCCACCACTGCTCTCATGTGCTCGGAAAAAATATTTAATTTTATTTTTTCATAAGAAAGATGAGCAATAACAAATTAATGTAGACCTTTTAGCCTGACTGTAACAAAATACAATAATATCAGAGGTCTATAGTCTATTAAAATGTAAAAACAAAAAATTTAGTTACAGCAGATTAGCTCTAATGCCTCTAATTAACTGATTACAAATTGTCTTTCAAGCTACAATTAATTTAAATTCACGCAAACTGATAAGATTAAAATTTTGCCTTCACGCAAATTCCAAAACATTTGTATTATTGTATATTTTCCTTATTTAAATATTTATAAACGTCTTCTGCCAACTTGGAAAAGAAAATAAGTTTTTCCTTATAGGTAAAACAGGATTGTTCTCACGAATGCATGCCTTTTCACACCGCAGTTTAGTCATAACATTGACTCAATGAACCGATTGGGTTCATGACATCATCGTAATTACATATTAGGAAATTATGTAAACTCCCGTGTATCAAGTACTGAGGATTAATAATGATTCATCTTACAAAAATCAGCGCCACAAAAGTGGTTCCATAAACAAAATATTTATTACATAAAGAATATAAAGCCAAGGAAGGAAACAGTACTTACAAAAAAAAAACATGCATTTTATCGGGATTGTCCGACCTGTACCCTAATTGCGTAATACAACACACTCACAAACTCTTTCGATTTGAAACAGATTGCTAATTCATTGCTTCATTAGTTGGAAAAAAAAATCTGCTCAACAACGTAAATAACGCAATGAATGTTGTTGAATTGTCAAAATGAAACAAACTAGGCAAAATTGTTTACAAAAATAAGTTACGCAATTAGGGTACCGTTTCGAAGTCGACCGAAGCCCATTGCCACGCTGCGATGACGGCGACGTTCGTGTACCTGAAAAGTGGGTGATAGACGTGCGAACTTAAAAGTACACGGTTTTTAAGTTCGCGAACTTACTCGACTCGCCGTCGGTGACACACGTGAAGCTTGTTCACACTGTATCGCGATGTTGTTGAATTTTCTGAACCAAACATTACACAAATGTCGAAAAAAAATGACGGCTCGCAACTCGCGGTGATGACAGACGTACGAAACTACGAACCAAAGCAAAATTTCAAACCTGTTGGATCGCCGACAAACTTACTCAGCGGTTAAAAAGTACGCGTACTTAGTATGACACACGGGCGAGAAAGGTCGCCGTACGGTCATAAGTAGGCGTACTTGCTCGTACGTCTATCACCCCTTTAAAGATCATAAAAAGACTTTCTTAGAAATTAACCACTACATTTCTTCACCTAGATGTCGCCAAAGAAATGGTCAAAGAATACATTCGGGTGGGCCCGCGCGGAAGTACTCGGCGCGCTGGTCAACGCAGTGTTCCTGGTAGCACTGTGCTTCAGCATCACTGTAGAGGCTGTGAAGAGATTTATTGAGATCGAGATGATTCACGACGCGAGATTGTTAGTCGCCGTCGGAACTCTTGGGTTGATACTCAATATTGTGGGGCTGTTTTTATTCCATGGTGAGTATTTTTATGCATATAAAAACACCTTTTTAACAGTCTATAGGTCCACCCAGGACCTATACTATGCGACAGAAAAAGGATAGGGGGCTGCTATTAACAGATTCAGAATAAGCGATCTTTCTTGTTGCTACTCCACTGAACTTACATCTGTACCCTAATTGCGTAACTTATTTTCATAAACAATTTTGCCTAATTTGTTTCATTTTGACAGTTCAACAACATTCATTGCGATATTTAAATTGTTGTTGAGCAGATTTTTTTTTCCAACTTATGAAGCAATGGATTAGCAATCTGTTTCAAATCGAAATAAATTGTGATTGTGTTGTATTACGCAATTAGGGTACTCGTTTTTGAAACCAACACAAAATTAGCAAGCAAACTGTTGAACAGGAGGTTAGATATGCAGTCGCTCCATGTAAAAATACTGGTATTCTGCTGCATTCGGTTAGACTGGAAGCCGACTCCAACATAGTTGGCAAAAGTGTAGGCAGATTGATTGACTGTTAAAAATGCATGACACCTTATTTGATTTGCTGTCGAATCTCTATGTTTGTGTGTTTGCTAATTCTTATTTTGATTAGCCTTTTAGAAACCAGTACCCTAATTGCGTAATGGACGATCAATCACAATTTGTTTCGATTTGAAACAGATTGCTAATCCATTGCTTCATAAGTTGGAAAAAAAAATCTGTTCAACAACGTAAATAACGCAATGTATGTTGTTGAACTGTCAAAATGAAACAAATTAGTCAGAATCGTTTACGAAAATAAGTTACGCAATTAGGGGTACAGGTACAAGTTTGGCAGCAAAAACGTAACAATATGAGCGCGTAATACACATGCTTGTAACTGGCACAAAAATAAGCAAGTAGCTTGCATGCCATTGTGACATTCACCAATCAGAAGTTATTATGGCTCAAATGGCATGCAAGCTATGCGCATACTTTTGTGTAAGTTACAAGCATGTGTATTCCAGCTTTAAAGTCTAATTTTAATCGCATAGCATAGCACATTAATAGTTTACTCGGTAACGCCCATCGGCCTTTTCACCTTTTCTAACATTTAGATTATTGCACTCCAAACAAGATTGGGAACCGTCATTACATGGTAGGCGGAGTGGGGGGTGTTAGGTTTTATTTTCGTTACGTTACGGAATTTCTTGATTCGGTCACCGGGCTCAAAGCCCGCGATAAAAGCTATGCAATAGCTTAAAAAACCGTACGCTATCTAAGTTTACTTGCTTTTGCCGCCACCAATGCAACGGACTCAAAGCTAAGACTCAAAAGACATACAAATCAAAGTCCAAATAAACTAAACTCATTACGAAATTCTAATTTTGTTTTTTTACAGTCAAAATCTTTAAAAACACATAAAAACTAATGACACGATTCGCAATGGATAATTGCGGAAAACTTACTTAAAATCGATCCGATATGTACTTAGTAGATACCTATTGGATAAACATAATTCCCTCCTTTAAACGAACGACACATCGATGTAAATATTTATAAATGAAAACAAATTACTGACCGATAAACTATCAGTAATACATAGTTTTGTACACAAAACTCTTAAAATATCTTCTTTTTAACAGACTGCACGAGAAGGGTGATTCACCGGTTTCTTAAAAGTTAACGGAAACGCAAACAAATTGATTCCGTATTCTAACTACGTTCAATAGTCCTGCGTGCTGCTATGTCCCGGGCTTAAATTTTTATTGTTTTGTACCAATCGACAATCCGTCTATTATTTTAAGCATTGATGTACATGCAATACAGTTGCGTGCTTAAACATTCCACAATCATTATCCTTAAAAGCCTTTAACCAGTTTTAGTGGCAGTATCAGAATAAAATAGACCATTTTATTTATGAATTAAGACCTCATCGCAATAACCTTCTCGAGATGCAGTCCACGAGCGTAAATTAATAAACCTAACTGTACCTCGACCTTGCTATTGCGTCACAATGCTAACATTCTTTACGACCGGTCCAGGCATGGACCATATCATAAATATTTATTACTTGTTTTTAAATATCATCCAAGTCGAATTTGGAATTTTTCTAACGTTCCTTTTTTTTTACTTCCTCTAAAGAGCGGTTAACCGATCTTTTCCGGTTCGAATTATCGAATACGCTTTGGTTATGGCATGTTTTAGCTATAATGATAATATAAAACATGATTCATATTGTAAGTATGTCAGCTACACGTTTCCCAATGGTAAATTATTGTGTTCTATTAGTCATCTCAATTCTTACTAGATTGAATATTAAAGTAGCTCAAAGTGTAAGCTGTCATCGAAGCTAAATAAAATAGGGATGTTGGCAGGGTAAAAAAAAGAAATTCTATTTAGTCCGTCTGTCAGATAATAAAAAAATATTAGACACATATTTATCATATTAAATAAAAAAATACTTAGATATAAAACGCATTATAGTTGGGGATTGGAGGTTGCTACGTCACAAGTCGAATATTCGTCGGTTATTAAAAAAATATATCTGCTATTTCATACGCGGTCAAAATGTATGGACCAGCTAATAAAATAAAAAAAAATAACCAATGAAAATTTCAACGCTGTGGGATTCAGAATCATATACCTACTGAATCCACGGTAACAGTTTTCGCGTCGATGTTCCTGCCACCCTGCATAAAATCTACATACTCGTGACGTCATCGCACATTGTAACTCAATGTATTGCCGTACGTAAAAAAAAATACGTGTCCAATATTTTTTAATAATCTACCTGACGGACAAAATTATATTTTTGGTGATATTCCCTATTGTACCTAAACAACTGTTTAGTAAAAAGCATAGGTAAAAAACATGTATGCACACACCTACATGTTCTGAAGAAAGTTTTGATGGCCCGATGCTTCTAAACCAAAAGTAAACCTTGCTGAATGCTACTGCGTGGAAATGAGTCTAGTTCGGAAGTAGGGCTCCAAAGTTGAAACTCTACTCTCTGCCAGCAAATAAGTATGGAGTTGTTTTGCATACAAAAAATGAATGGGCGTAAAAATGCAAAACAGATTTCACAGACTCCTTAATATTGTTATTATTTGAAGCAAAGTGGATCAGACACACACCAAATAATTCAAAACTCGAAACAACGAACGCACGGCGACTTACCTTATCATAATCACCGATACAGCTTGCTCTACATTTGAAGTGTCTTCTATTTGTTTTTGTCTTGAAGGATCCTTTACCTTTCCAAATATAAGACAATTCCTTCATTCAATAATTCTTTATTAAACATTGGTAGAAGAAAGAGTTGGGTAGTGCTAGACGCGCACTACAAAGATTGCTTCGAGGTGGCGTAGAAACAGAGTACCAGGAAGAATTTGAGAGAGGCCCAGGAAAACCCATTTTTATCGACATTTTGTTATTCTAATATGCTTCTAAATATAACCTTTTTACCATAGATCACGGGGGCGGACACGGCCATTCCCACGGCGGGGTTCCACCGCCAGCCAACGTGAGACATCTCACAGAGATCGTCAACAGCAATGCAGACATGGCCTTAGGTCATAACGCGACTGACACTGAAGAGACTGATGAAATGGTCCCACCGAAACTGGATAAAGTACCAAATAATAAGAAGCAGGCACCCTGCAGAGCGGCCCACGATCCTGGACATTTGAATATGAAAGGCGTGTTCTTGCATGTCCTGTCTGATGCTTTAGGTGAGTGATTCTTTGTTTATTTTGTTGCTCAGCGAATGGATTATGTTTTATTTTTTTATAAGGCAATTAAAAATGTCTTATTTAGATAACAAAGTGACTACTTTATATACGTGAGTAAAAGCATCACTGTGAAATTACGAAATTGAAGGCTCTGAGTCTACTTGCTTGTATCAGTGTCTGGGGATTTCCTAAGTTCACCCGGAATCATTTACGAGTTGCCATCGCCATGATTGATATAATCATATAAGTATGTAATACCTAGTATTCAATATCAAACATGACTTCTGCTCATTGAAAAATCATATCCGTGCAACCGATTGCCTCAATGTTTCCAGTTGCATGTTAAATTGAAAGAATTACTTTTTATTTATGAATGCCATCGATACCCACAATGTCAATCCGTAGGCGGTTAGAACAAAAAGGTGGCCGATGACACAATTACGTCATTAGCCATTATATTTTCTCTTTTATATAACACCTACTTTATTTCATACCTCTTTAGCAAAGTGGTTACGATAACGTCAATACTTTATAAGTTTACACTTTACCACTTACAGTTTTAGATACCTAATGTAACTATAAATCTATTTAAACTGGCGATATACAAGTACAGTAGTAAAAATTAAACAAATTGTTCTACGTGCTGTAGACAAATCAAATAAGAGAAACTTAGATACGACTGTTTTATATGCAGTTTTTAATTGCATCTACTCAACGAGTCGTAGGAAACTGCGTCAGCAATCCCTGTCGTTTATCGCCATATATTACATGAGTATTTATTTTGTCGATATTGTATAATGTATACTCAATATCTTTATTGCTTTACCATAATGTGTACTTAGGTGGTAATTATATAATTTAGATCATTATGGACCCTGTAGGGCACAGCAAAAAGGGTAGGAGAGAGGAAGCCCTGTTTTAGGAGATCATTAAGTTGTTTTGTGGGAACAAGTTTATATATGTATATTTACACTTAATATTATAAAGAGAAAAGATTTGTATTTTTGTTTGTAATGAATAAACTCAAAAGCCACTGGACCGATTTAAAAAAAATCTTTCTGAAGTAGAATGCTATAGGTATTATCACTGAGTAACATCCTTAATATTATAAATGCGCAAGTAAGTTTGTTTGTTACGCCTTCACGCTAAAACGGCTGAACGGATTTGGATGAAATTTGGCACATATATATAGATGATGCCCTGGAATATTTTTATAGCATACTTTTTTTTTTCCACGGGATCGAGACTTATGCGGGTGAAACCGCGGGGCGCAGCTAGTATGCTATAATTTATAAAGATTCATGCAGGCGAAACTGCTGGCAGATGCTAGTTAGCTATTGGCTGGCAAAACAACAATATTTTGTTTCTATAGTTTTCTTTGAGAAAAACCCGCACTTTTTTCCGATGAAAACCTAGGCAAGCGTCGCCCAATTAAGTAGAAAGAGTTGTTATCACGATCCAGGAGTTCAACACGTGAGGCGAAAAAATATTTCTGAAGCCATATCTAATTATAGAACGGAACCCGTGTATACCTGGGGCGGGGACTAGTATTAATCAAAGCAGTGTGACATTTAGGTCAACGAACACTGCCTTACCCTAGAAATGTTTAGTTGAACTAGTGGTTAACGCTATCGGCTGTTTGCGATATCGCGTGTGAAATTCACACCAATGATCCGAAAAGATGATCGCTCATTTATTTGTAGCCTTCACGGTTTACATGTGAGTGAGTTCGATTCATATAGGATTGATACAGTATAATGTTCATGAAATTAATGCTTTTCGTGTGTTCTAAAACCTTTTTTTTTTGTGTGGGAAATTATCAAACAACTTCTCCCGCTCTGGGCGGAGCGGGAGGGCGTGTCAGACTCTTACTGACTAAAACCCACCCGTATTCCTTCGATTGCCCTGTTGCCGGGGGCCACGATTTCCCTATCGGTTTTCTTCGCACCCCCGGCAGGCATTGGCCCTAGCGGACCCCGTCAATTCTACTGAGATCTCTTTGAGGCGCGCGTGGAACACAACACGCCGTCGACCCAGGCCTTATCGGACGGCAAGCTACCCATTGCTCACCGTCCGCAAGCCCGCGCCTACGGTGGCCAGAGATCGTGTGTTCTAGATCCTGCGGGTTATTTAAAGAGCGTTGAGTGAGGATGCTCAAGCTCAACCAGCGTACTCTGGACAGTCAGATCTGCTACTATATTTACTAAACGACTAATATTTTTGTCTCTGCGTTTGTTAATAGGAGACGATATCACCAGACCATTTAAATTCGTACAATTAGCGAAGGTATTCGAAACGTGATGTTAAGGAAATTAATTAAATACAACACTAAATTCGAAGGATTTTACCTCATTCCTATTAACAACTATAAATAATTCTTCGTTCAGAAGGTGATTAATACAACCTCAGAGAATTCATTCAAGTAGGTACCTGGAAAACCACAACCTCGTGGATTTCTATGTTTATTCATTTGGTATTTCCACTATAAAATAACAATATTACTTAATCGTACGTACCTACTTATTTTTTCTTCGAAATAAAAATATAGCGATACATTTATTTCATCCCACACAAGTCATAAAAGTAAATTCAGGAAAGTATGTTATTTAAAAATTGTTGGCGTTGAACTAGATACATACGAAAATATTGTATCATTGTTACACAATAAATTAATGCCAATACTGCCATAACGGGGTGCCATTCAGTGCCAAAAACTTCTTCAAACATTGTTTGCCAAAAATAAAAGTTGATATTTATCCAACCCTTTATTTAACTGAGACTGGATTGTGTGGGAAGATAATAATAGCCTAATTTATTTATAACCGAATTCACTTCCAGAATAATCGGAACGACTAGAAATAAAATAGTCAGTCACCCGGGGCTAAAACGTCCACGAGGCTAGTGTGTCCAATGTGTCCATGGGGCTAATTTGTCATTTATGGAATTATTTCTATTCTTATGATACTGCGCAATATATGAAACAACTATTTAACCCTCTTGTGGCACACGGGGTGTCACTGTTTCATCATTTTCTTGCCCTTATCTCATGTAGGTATTTGGGGTCACCACAGCATGTCTTCATCTTCCATACATCTCTTCACCCCTTCGCCACCCCCTTCCTAACCATATCATCTTTCGCACAATCCATCCATCGTTTTTTTTTGTCTTCCCCTAATTTTATAGAGACTGTCTTGTCTGTCTCTATAGTCAATGTTTAAATTCCAATTTGTGAAAGAAACACCATAGCCTGGTGGACACATTAGCCCTGGATGACGATATCTATAAATTTCGCTACACGTGTCATTGCAAATTGATGTATATCATCCACATATTCTCTCAAACACAACGGAAACTAACACCGAATAGTAACTTGACCCTTTGAAGCAAGTCTCACATTATGACGTTAATTGTCCTGCTCTCCGTTCACTGCCAACGAAGGTTCTTGTAGGTTAGCACTAAACCTTGGTGCACTTGATCCATACCCATGTTTACCTTGACATTGACTAAATACTTTCGATAAGGAAATTGCCGATTCAGCCGTGACAAACTCGAATAAAAAAGCTGCAAATATTTTCCAACTTGATTGAAAAGAAAATTGGTTGTTTGATTCTTGTTAACATTTAATTAAAGTCGTAAAATTGCTGAAAACACATTAATGTTTAATTTCCATTTTATCCATAAAATACATAAATGAATTGTTTTATCGGATGGAATACAGCTACTGGAATACCTACTAGTTTATTTTAAAATTAGCAGTTATATTAAGTATTATTTAATTAAATTGTGACCACATGTACGTACCTATCTAATATTATTTACACGCCTTAGTTTAACTAAATAGAACAATGGCAATACGCACTACATTTGACTACATAAACATGCACTTATCTCTCATGAACACATTGCAGTGTTATTTTTATATGTAACTTGAATCTTACCACTTTGACATGAGCATCTTGTACTTTTGATGTGTCACACATCTTTTCTCTCGCTTTCCAGCAATAAAAAAAAACTAAATAATCAAATCTATGAGAGTGATTTCGTGAAAAGGGACGAAAGTGTGTCTCAGAAAGCCGGGGAAGCGCGCGCTATTTGATTTGACCAATGAGCGCGCGCGGATTCTAGAGTTGGCCGTCAGAAACGACCTTGACGAGGCCCCGCCCCTTTAATGTTGCTTATTACCAAGGTGAGATGTCAGATGTTATACATTTTTACACTGTAAGGCTCGCTCGTTTTTTTTTTTTCGATGTTCTGTAACTGGCACGTCAGGCACTTAGTCGAATCTACATGTGTTCATGAGTCGTTTTTTTTCTGAAAGTATAACCGTAACTCCGTGGTATGTTTATTATGTACATATGATTAAACTTGTCAATTAACCCAAAGGGTCAGTGGCCTAACGCCGTTTATCGACTTGCGTGAGTATTAAAGGATTCCTAAAAATTGTATGCGTCTGAGAATTTATCGGAAACCTTAGGTATTTAAAATGTCTGATAACAATACTGAAGTGTATCTTTTCACAAAAAATTCAACAAATTATCATCTTCCTTATTTACAGTTTGATACCTTTCTTGTGGCTAAGTAATAACAGCCGTACCGGTCGATCGATCAGGTTAAGCTACGCTTGCCGCGGTTGGTCCGATTGGTGACCATCTTTACATACCAAGACTGCTCCGAGCCTCAGAAAGCATTTAAAGCCGTTGGTTCCGACCGTCATTTGTAGATCTTTGACAGTTGTTACGGGTCGTCAAAAGCCCGAAAGTCTGACAACCAGTCTTACCAAGGGGAATCGTGTTACCCAGTTACTGGGTTGTGGAGGTCAGATAGGCAGTCGTCCCATGTAAAATACTGGTATTCAGCTGCATCCGGTTAGACTGGAAGCCGACCCCAACATAGTTGGAAAAAGGCTAGCCAGATAATGATGATGATCTTTTTGTAGTACCTATTTAGACTGGCAATTATTTATATCTACGACCGTCAAGGCTCGGAACCGGTTTAAAAAATACCGGTTAAAACCAATTTGAGTTTTACTCCGAACTTTTCTTAACAACGTGAACGTTTTAAGAACTTTATTTTAACCTAAATTAACCGGTTTAATCGACGAGCGGCATGTTGGTAAACGCGTTGCAACTTGTGATTACTTGTGAGGATGCCACTCTGAATAAAAACTAAACAAAAAACCGGTTAATATTGCTCTAAACCGTTTAACCGAAACCGGTTTGTAAAACCGGTATATACGAACGAAACCGAATGAAAAGGTTTTTGCGTCAAGTACATAATAACGGTTTGAAAATTTAATCGGTATCCGAGCCTTGACGACCGTCACATTAGTAGGTAAGGTAGTGTGTGCTAGTCAAAGGAAGCATATAAATTAAACATCAATCAAACCCTTTAACTATTGTATTATTCACAAGCTACGTTGTAGTGTTATTATACTTTAGGCTTCGTTCTCGATATAAAATTTACATTGCAGCTTCCTCGCGTCAGTCGACAACCAATCGCATATTTAGAGCTGAAAGCAAAAACTAAACGCACAAGTGTAGCTATTCACGCTCTATACGTCATCTGTCATTCTTTACGTTTGCGCGGCAACCAGTACGCTATAATTCTCAAAGAATATTTATTAAAGTGTTTAAAACTAGTTCAAAGTGTGTTAAAAGTGGGCGTAAGTTATCATGCCGAAACGAAAACATGAAAAGGAATATTATCTTCCAAATATCCGAAGATTACAATCGATACCGGTACAACACCGATTCATCAGAGTCGTTCATTTTTTCTTCACCGAATAAAACAATTGTTTTTAAAACGTTTTATAAAGTAAAACGTGTTCCACATGGCTTAAATACGATATTTATTGTAACACGCGGGTAATGTACGAGATGCATTGACGCGAACATATAATTCGGGGCGTTTACGAGATAAACGCACGAGTTTTATCATTGTTTTATACAGAAAAACGTGTTCCACATGGCTTAAATACGATATATAATGTACCACGCGGGTAATGTACGAGATGCATTGACGCGAACAAATAATTCGGGGCGTTTACGAGATAAACGCACGAGTTTTATCATTCAACTATTTTATCGTTTTATACAGAAAAACATGTTTCACATGGCTTATATACGATATTTATTGTACCACGCGGGTAATGTACGAGATGCATTGACGCGAACAAATAATTCGGGGCGTTTACGAGATAAACGCACGAGTTTTATCATTCAACTATTTTAATGGTGTGGTCCGCGAGGCTACGCTTAGGTATGTATAATAAGGTACATTATCGGGGTCAATTCTATCTTTTTGCAGACTGCAAAACTGATGAACCAAAAGAAGTAGTTATTGACTGTGGCGAACCACTGGTTCCATTTGACAAAACTCGGATAACACTAATACAGCCATGGCTGTAACTGATGCTCTACCTGGGCCTGACCCAGCACCTGTGCTAGACACGGAGCCTACTAATATTCTATTCCAGGAAGGCAAGCATTAGGATTTGATGCATTAATATGCCTATAAAACATTACACTCCTTCTTGGGGCAGTTGTGTAAAATGAGCAATAAACAAGCCCATATTTGGAATACCATTTTGAAGAAGGGACGCACCATTTTAGGGGATGCATGCTAATCAACAATAATGATAGAGATCTCCCAGCTCAGTGACGCTGGAAGGATGTTAACAGACTTACACTTCACACAAACAAAATCTCGAAAAAACAAAAACCTTATTTTCTCTGTCCTGGACAAAAAATCCTTAGACATTGTTAAAGAAGTAGGAAGAGATGATCACCTTTATGGTAACAACACTAACATCTTATCTTACCTTCATGGTAACAACCTATCTGAAAAGATAAAGATTCTCACAAGCTTGCCAAAGAACAGACCAATTTATAAAAAAAGCCAAATACTTTTACCACAACCCGTCAGGGAAACTTGAGTGGTTCACTTTGTTACAACCAACAGAGGACAAATCTGAGGCCGGGACATAAGAAACCACAGTCCTCATATCATGCAAGGAAATATCAACTAGCACAACAATACAACCAGTACTAGCTACAGCATGCCGTGAGAAATCCCAAAGCCCCACCACCACAGGATAAGACCCGTGCTCGATACTAGAGGTTAGTCACACTGGAAGATTAAATCATTTCTTACCTTATTGGCAAAGCATCTCATCTGTGACAATGATTCAATATTGAATCATGTCATTGGATACTCGATACCTTTTACTGAGTGACAATCTGAACAGTCATTATAAAATGATATTTTAAATGACCTTGATATGCATACAACTATTAATAATTTGCTGGCATTAGGTGCAATTTCTCCTTGCACACAATGTAAAGGCCAATCAATTCACATCTTTTAAGTGTTATTGTTTTGAAAAACTGAATGGTAGCAAAACATTAATCCTAAACCTTAAGCCTTTTAACAAATTTGTTAACACAAGTGCCATTTTAACAGAAAAGATCACAGAACTGCAGTAGTTCTAATTTCTCCAGAATTCATTGATTTCAAAAGACTTCTATTTATTGGCAAATATTAATCCAGCTCATAGGAAGTATTGATGGTTTCAGTATGAAAAATATACGAATTTAAAACATTCCCACGTCTTGTGTTATGCACCTTATGTATTCTCTAAGATTATGAGAGCGGTGGTTACACAATTTAAAAACCTAAAGGTCACAAACACTGGTCACAAATCAGTTCAATTGATGACCTCTTGTGCATTAGTTCTGATTTTAAAACATGCTTGATAAATGCTATGCATTAACCCAATTGCTATTTTCAAATGTCTTGGATTTGTTCAAAAAAAAAAAAAAAAAAAAATTGTCCATCTCAGTCATGCCAATTCTTAGGTTTTTTTAAAACAAAAACCCATTGAGGAATATGTCCAAAAAACAGAGTTGTAGTATTAAGGATCTTGCTCAGTTAATAGGAACATTGACTGCCACATGCCTGGCAAGTACATATGTTTGGCTTTACTACCAAACTATTTGAACATAAAATATAACATCTAACCATAAATATCATGGTCTACTGTATAATAAAAGCAATTATGATAAAAAGATTATCATTCACCCAGATATCAAACTAGACCTACAGTGGTGGGCTGATAATATCAACATGTAGTTTACAGTAAAGTATAGCATACATACTCTAAATATGAGTTGGAAATATTTACAGATGTATCAAGAAGTGGGGGGGGGGCTGTTTGTAATGAAAATGATATAGGGTTCATGTGTTCTGGAAAATGACTGAAAAATCACATAAATTATCTAGAACCACTCACTATATTTTTAGCCTTAAAATATTTTTGTTAAAAATAAACAACATTTACAAATAATGTTACATGTTTGATAATAAGATTTCCATATAATATTAACCAAATGGGAAAGTATTCAGCACCCACATTTAAATAACTTTGCCAGAAGCATATTGGCAATGGTATGAAGATAGACAAATTTGGCCATTTGTAAGAGAAGCAGATGAAGAATCACATAGGTACAGCCAATCCTGACATAAATTGGGAAATGAATACCTCCACATTTCAGTACATTAATGTGACTCAGTTTGCTCAACCTGATAGGTATTGACTTTTTGCTTCAATTATTAATGCAAAATATGAATCTTACATTTCCTAGAAACCAGCCAGGTTTACCTGGTCGTGGACGAACCACTTTTTTATGCCCATTCAGTCTATTACTAAGATGTTTACAAAAAATTTAGAATAATAAAGCGACATAAATTATAGTTATGCCATACTGGCCATCATAAGCCTGAGAGAATAACCCTCGTTTATCCCCACCGGGATGTTATCAGGAAGGCATGGCTAAGACGAGCCATCTCCCCATCAGCTGTTATGTTAAGTTCACTTTCAAATAATGCCTTGCAACAATACACTGTCCACTGTACCTATGAATTTTATTATGGTGGGCCTTTTGTAAAAAACAAAGTTGGTACTTATAGATCCATTTACACCATCTATGCCAATTATTATGTATTGTTTTAACCCAAGTACCAAGTAATTTAACTTAAGAGCCTTGTATGGGATCTTTAAATTTACATAAGTCAGCCCTTACTGTAATAATAGACTCAAAAAATGGGGGTGATGACCGCATCAAGAGGCTACCTAAAGGCTTCTATAAAAAATCAAACCACCTGGAGCCAAGTATCAAACTACTTGGAACCCCAAGTAAAGTCTTAAGTTTGTCTCTTATTAAAATACCTAACAACACAGTAAATCAAGCAGGTGTACACATTTCTATTAAGTACAGATGCTATTAAAACAACTGGACCCGGTCGCAGCCAACTGATCCTCTTTTACCTTTCTTTGAAAAGTCCGATATTTTTTCCAGCTAGTACATTACGTGATTAAATCAACTATATTCAGAGCATTAGGGGAAATAATACTCACTCAGTACTTTCATTGAACAAGCCCCATAAACAAGTTTCTGCCTCTACCACCTCTATCATCTAGTTTCTCTCACTGGATAAAAAATACCTACTCTCTGTTTGCAGCATAGATATTAGTATTTTTTCAGGACATAGTACTAGACATACCTCGATACCCACTACACTACTAACGCTAAGGGAGTGTCAATAGATATAATAAGGCAAACAGCAGGCTGGATAAATAGCTCTTTTCTACCTTTCGCTAGATTTTATTATAGGACAAAAGCGAATTTGGTCATGCTATGCTTATGCTGAACAAAATACTTAATTAAATAATATGAATGTTAGGTACTTATAACTATTACATGCTATAAATAAGTATAAAACTAAATTAGACAAGAAGTTCAATATTCAATTAGAAGTTCAATTAGATTTGATGGTATTATGGTAATTTGATTAAAACTTTTTTAAAGTTGGACAATAAGTCCAATATTAACATGAATGATGATGATGTTCATGTTCATGATGTTTATTTAATATTGCCATTTTATTATGTCATTTGTGTCTAAAAACTAAAAGAATTTAATCTGTTATTTTATTTATAATTTCATTTTTGGAATCTCAATTTTCCTCATAAACTCTCAACATCTGCAATGTAAATTTTATATCGAGAACGAAGCCTAAAGTATAATAAGTGATCAAACGAACTTACCTGTTGTGAAGTTCGATCATTATTATACGAAGGGCTTCGTTCGAAGATATAGGGAACCCTCCCTACCCTACCCCAGAAAAATTGAGATTCTCTTCTTACTCTAAAATAATGACAGATGACGTATAGAGCGTGAATAGCTACACTTGTGCGTTTAGTTTTTGCTTTCAGCTCTAAATATGCGATTGGTTGTCGACTGACGCGAGGAAGCTGCAATGTAAATTTTATATCTTCGAACGAAGCCCTTCGTATAATAATGATCGAACTTCACAACAGGTAAGTTCGTTTGATCACTTATTATAAACAGCCATTGTTAAAGCTATTGATCGGGTCTTGCAAATTAAACTCGACCTTTGAAGTCTAAGGTTTCGCATTCAAAGGCGCGCCGGTCAAAGGAACCTAGTGCATAATAAATGGCAATGGCCGTCTGGAGTATAAAGAAAATTGGAGCACGTCAGCTGCTTATTTATATCTTTCCACGAAGTAGTACTTGGAAAGACAATTGAGGAAAGCGTATCCACTTATGCTCCATTAAGTTCTTTGCATTTATAGATTATTCTTTTCCAAGGACGGTTTCTAGTTAAATTGTTGACATTGCATTACTTAAAGGTTAGGTTTCCCATTTCTAGTACATACAAGTTTCTTTCTTTCATTTTTTATTTAGACTTCGTCTGCGTGGACTACAGTATTGGGTCCAAAGAAAAATTTAAAACGCAGATAGGCATATAGCGTTGCTACAGTTTAATAGATATTTTTAAGAGGAATAAATTTCTACATTGTTTTCATATAACTCTATTGATTTACGCGGCGCACGCCAATAAGCTCCTGGGAAATCATCATGATTTTTTTCTGACATCTTTAACAATCCTCGTCATATTTCAGCCAATTTACACAAAACCGTAATGAATTATACACCTAAACCTTTCTCATGAATCACTCCGTCTCCGTTGTTGAAAATTGTATGGAAATCCGTTCGGTTTTTGAGTTTATCGCGTTCAAACAGACAGACGCGACGGCGGCGGGAGCCTTTGTTTTAAAAATAACTAGATTTTACCCGCGGCTTCGCCCGCGTGGGTGTCAGAAAATATCCCACGAGAACGTGATTACATACCTAATAACTCATCATCTGTTACGACGCCTCATTGAGGTGGATAACAATTAAAATTCTATTGTGTCTCGTTAATGACAGTTGAAAGGATAACCGAGGAAAAGGTCATTGACTCCTACCGCTGCGCCCGCGTTGTCGTCAACCATAATTATTTTATAACGCGTAATTTTGAATCTGTGATATCTTTTAAAATATTCATGTTAATGATATGATGTGAAGGCATATTTTAATTTAAATTAAATACCCAATTTAAATAACATATTTTATGGGATAAGGATAAATATAAAACCGGTCAAAATGACTTCGGAAATGAAGTAGAATGAAATTTATATCAAATTCTGAAAGATAATAATGGTTGTTGTGTGTCATTCTCATAAAATAGACATAATATATTGTCGCTAATCATGTTGTGCAATTACGCTTTGGGTGATAATTAGTGATGCAACGAATACTACTTTTACGAATACGAATACGAATATCAAACCTACTATTCGGCGAATACGAATACGAATACGAATATCTCGCCATGGTAATAAAAGACTAATAGTCTAGTACTACATAGACGCAGCTATTACTAACGTTCGTCTAAGTTACTTAGGACTTACTATCCTACCTTTTGTTCATACAAAAGAAATACAGACCATAAAACTACTTATTTGGTAATTTATCGAAGTATTTCCATATGTCACTTTGATCTCGTTTACGAGAAGACATTTTCTATTCAACTTCAACTCCTTTCACTTCGCAGCAACCTCAGAAAATAAATAAAACAATACTCTCTTGCTTGACTTGTGCTTTCGACTGACAAATGAAATGAAAGGAATGAATGAATCAATCAGTCCATGGTTCGTAATAATAGGAAAACTCCCGGGCCGCGGCACTGTATAAACTATGGCCGGGGAGTCCCCCGTCGCGTCGTCGTTGCGGTTAAGGCCATTGCACACGTCGTATTTTTACGTGCCGACGACGCGCGTTTTCCAAGTCTGCCAGTAGTTAGATTTGCGTACAAACATATTAATTTTTAAATATTCGTATTAGTATTCGTATTAGTATTCGCCGAATACGAATATTCGGTAAATGTCTACTATTCGGCGAATACGAATATTCGTATTCGTATTCGTTGCATCACTAGTGATAATCAAGTCGAAACCTATAATGTGAACCTAGTGATATACTGTGATTGTTACCTGTTGTAGTTGCCTTGTGAATAAATAAATATGCCAACGCGGACTTTTTGTTGAACTTTTTAAGATGTACAATCCTGTAGAACATAAATTGTATTTATCTCTCACGGTTTCCGCAGCGTATGCCTGTAAAGCTCCGAGGCGGCATGATTTTTTTCGACATCTTCAACAATCATCGTTATATTTCAGCCAATTTACACAAAACCTTAATTAATTATACACCAAAACCTTCCTTATGAATCACTCCGTCCGTTGGTGAAAACCATTTGAAAATCCGTTCGGTGGTTTTTGAGTTAATCGCGTTCATACAGACAGACGCGGCGGGGGACTTTGTTTTATTATATTTGTTGATTAGATTAGGAAGAACCACAGTATTTTTTTTTGGTCTATTTAATTAGCTAAACCCTCAGTTTCTAAAAGCATATGGAATTTTATTTGTTCATTTCATATCAAGTGATTTAATTGAGTATTGTATTCCCGTCATCTAATCACAACTGCTTACTGTATGAGGTATACACGTGTTAGTTATTGTTTTAGAAAATAATCAAGAGAATAGGTATAAGAAATGTTACCTATCTATTTATCTATACAACGTGTAACATTAAATGCGCAAAACCTGAAAATAGTTTGACCAGAATAACGAGCAGAATCAATTGAACCACTTTTTTAATAAAGGTCACATTTTTCAAAAAATCTTCATTAAAAACGTTGCCGTGTCTATTTATTAATAGGTCAAGCCATCACATGCGCAAACCCGCCAAAATAGGTAAACAAACACAAATTGTTGTCGACCAATTTAAATAATCTCATTCGCGGGATAATAATTTTTTTAATGATTTTTTTCTCTCTAAAATAGGTCAATTGAATTAAAAATCAGTTGGGGTTTTGCGCATTTAACGTTACACGTTGTATAAAATATCTACATGCATGCTCCGTTAGCCTGTAAGTAATTGTTGCATTTATAAACGTACAATTAAGGAATTCATTTTAAATGTATTGTGTAAACTTGGCTATCCTAAATAAATAAATAAAAATCTATCGCCGTGCGTTAGTCTCGCCAAAACTCGAAAATGGCTCGACCGATTGTGATGAAACTTACGTAAGTTGTTGTGTGCGCGCCGGAGATGGTTTCTAACAAAAATAAAATATGAAAAAAACTTTTTACAAAAAAAAAAAAACCGACTTAAAAAAAAACACTACAAAGTGAAAAATAACTTTAATTTCGGAAGTCGGTGTCTTTGGTTTTGAATTTTCGTTCTTTGTCACCGACTTCCGAAATTAAAGTTATTTTTCACTTTGTAGTGTTTTTTTTGAAGTCTGTTGTTTTTTTTTTGTAAAATGTTTTTATTTTTCACTTTTTAGTTGTGATACCTACCCCACACAAATTCGAATACCACTACCTGCTATGTAAATAACAGTGACAGGAAGTTATCATAATATCATCCACATACTAAGCGAGGTAAAAATACGTATTATTGAAGCTAACTCAAAAACTACCCAAGTAAAGTTAATAAAATTTATATGGGACCACCTCTGAAGTATGATCTACCAAACAAAAAAAGAATCATCAAAATCAATTCATAATTGACGGAGTAATCGCGTAACAAACATACAAAAAAAAAAAACAACATACAGTCGAATTGAGAACATCCTCCTTTTGGAAGTCGGTTAAAAAGGCTTTGCAACACATATCGGGCATCAGCTAGTCAATATAAATTACAATACTTATGTTTTTACTTTTTTGTACATTGGCATCTTGTTTTTATTTATATCCATGTAATTTGTTGTAATTTAATTGTGTTTATGTGTGTCTTTTGTGTGCACTAAATAAATGTTTTATCTATCTATCTATCAATCAATAGCATTTCAGATTTCACACTCCTTAGTAGATATAAATAACTGATGTCCGATATTAATCCGTGAATAACCGTTTTTTTGGAAAAACACGCTTATCCTCTGTTACTGCTTACTGACTGTCATTGACATTATTTTGATACGAAAACAAACGCGAAACAATAGTAACCTTGTACCAATTTCACGAAAGGAGTGTTATCATTAAAGTTAAAGTAATCTGATCGGTTACGCTGATCATCGGTTAACTTATCAATTATTTTACTTTCAAGGTTAACATTACCTAGTAGGTACATATATTCTGTGATTAGCACTGTGAGAAATTACGAAACTTGAGTGATAAACGAGAGTTTAACGATTCTTTGTACCTAATCGTATTTTTAAGATATGATCGATTATTTTGTAACTGGTATCTGCCTAGCCTTTTCCCAGCTATGTTGGGGTTGGCTTCCAGTCTAACCGGATACAGCTGAATACCAGTATTTTACATGGAGCGACTGTATCTGACCTCCACAACTGGGTAATACGATACCCCTTGGTAAGACTGGTTGTCAGACCTTCGGGCTTCAGGCGACCCGTAACGACTGTCAAAGAACAACGGATGACAGTCGGGACCAACGGCTTAACGTGCTTTCCGAGACACGGAGGAGTCCCGGTGTGTACAGATGGTCAACCATCCACGGACCAACCCCGGCAAGCGTAGCTTAACCTAATGGTTTGACCCGTGCGGCTGTTATTACTTAGCTATGAGCTCCTCCGATTGTTTTGCAACTAATTAGTGAATATTAGATATGGTAAGTACTTATAGGTACGCCTCTACGTGATGTTACATTAAGTATGTGTTATTTATGAGTACCTATCATGTATATAATATGGGAACGAGGGAAATAACAATAATGTGTTAACTCAACCGTTAAACTCCAGGTGATATCAAATGGCGCTTCGATAACCCCTATTATTTTGTTTTAGTATGAAACCGTTAAAATGTTATGTTTACAAAATAAGCTATTTTATTTTAAGATAGGTACTGTTGAATAGCGTATATTTTTTTAAAACGGTGCGATTTCAATAATATCGATACCTGTCACGTTTGCAGTTCTGCTAGCTAATATTTTTGACCCTGTATTACAAGAGCACATTACCTTATGAACATCTTACAAGAGCACTTCAACAATCTAACATCACTACATAGTATAAAACAAAGTCGCTTTCTCTGTCCCTATATCCCTATGTATGCTTAAATCTTTAAAACTACGCAACGGATTTTGATGCGGTTTTTTTAATAGATAGAGTGATTGAAGAGGAAGGTTTATATGTATAATAACCCGGTTTATACCCGTGCGAAGCCGGGGCGGGTCGCTAGTCTTATATATAAAATTCTCGTGTCACAATGTTAGTTACCTTACTCCTCCGAAACGGCTTTACAGATTTTTACCAAATTTTATATGCATATTCAGTAGGTCTAAGAATCGGCTACTATCTATTTTTCATACCCCTAAGTGATAAGGGTTGTCCACCCCAAACAAATAATTAGCAAAACAATGTTTGCCGGGGTCAGCTAATTAATTTATAAAACAAGAAAAGTTATAAATCTACGTCTTAATAAAACAAATGAAGACCGTTGTCAGCCTTACGAACAGTGTCGGTTCATATCAACTGTATGTCATAATTGCAGCTAAACAATTTGTAAGCACAAGCCAATGAATGCTACTCCAGAAAACCAGATTTCCCATCCTCATTTTGAATGTTCATATACAGAGGCTTGATAAATACTAAACGCGAAATAGGACTGGCTGGCCAAATGCGACACCATAAATCATCAGAAGAGCTCCGCTCAATTGCTTCTAGGGATGAACACACCATTCTTTCATATTTCCAGCCCGTCCCATCCTTGATGACGACTCCCTCCGGTTGACGCCCTAAACCGAGGTTCGTACCCCACAGGGGGTGCCCTTAGCGAAAGTTCACCTAACGTTTAACGCTTAGTTGAATAGCCTCTGGCTGAAGGTTTTAAGTGTAGTAGCTTAAGGCACCCACAAGAAAGCCCAGTTTAGTAATCATGATCTCAGAGGTCAACTACGAAATGCCATACCTAAAAAAAAAAATCTTTCATATTACATGGAACTTAAACATAACTGGCGAAATGTGGGTGGGTGCTTTATGTAGTCGAATATGAACGGCAATGATTTAGTTTTAAAAGAAACTTTAATTACAATTCTTACAATAATTAGGAGGTGTTCTCGGTCAAAGCAATACAGACGGAAATGGCTTACGAACTATTGGTACATATTTTATAAAAAATGGTTAATCTAAACAATGACGGCATATTTTTGGAATGGACCACCAGGCTAGTTCTGATAAACGTTAACTTAAGTGTGAGAAAAAGGTGTCGAAAGAGATGTATGATAGGTGCATTCGGTGACATGGTTATTTAACTTAATAATAAATACAAGAGATTAGAAACAGGGTGTCGAGTGATTCACTACTATGGGAAATTGGGAACTAATGCCTGGTATGCATAACTAGGTACAATTATGTCTAACCCTTCGGGGAAAGAGACGTGATGTTATGTGATCTTTCCTACAATTACAAATTAACTTATTTTTATTTATTTTGTTCTAGGTTCCCTTATTGTAGTAGGATCAGCTCTAGTAGTATGGCTGACAGATTGGGAGTACAAATACTACATCGACCCCGCGCTCAGTATAGTGCTAGTCATCTTGATACTTGCGTCAGTGTGGCCGCTACTCAGAGAGTCTTCGTTAATTCTCCTGCAAACTGTGCCAACCCATATTCAGGTAAGCTGTTTAATTCTGATAACACTAAAATAGCCCTAGTACAGAAGGCACACTCCGCTGTAGGTAATTAGCCCCGTGCGACCTGAATTGCACTTAATTGTGTCGTTGCAAGAGTCGCTTTTTATTTAAATACTACTAAAACCAGCCTCGCTATCACCTTCCTTGCTTGCAAATATTGTCTATACTATCAAATAAAATAGTAACGAAGAATTTTTGTACCTTTGTCTGGATGGATGTTCCGTATTGGCGCAAAAATGGCTGAAAAGATTTGGATGAAATTTGAAACACAAATAGTCTTTAACCTGAATTAACACATAAGGTACTTTTAATCCCGATCGCACGTTCCCGTGGTATATTTTCTGACATCGACACGCGCAAAGCCGCGGGCAAAAGCTAGTTGATAATACAAGAGAAGAAAAGCTAACATTTGATTCTATTTTGTTATCATTTAGATGCTTGCCCCATCATCAACCTTTAGCAGTCCACTGCTGGACAAGAGTCTCCAAATGAACGCCAATGAGCTGAAAAGAAAATACTTTAAATTCCTTCTATAAAATAAAATAAATAAGTTTATTGTACAAAGAGAAAACATGATTGTACAAGTGGAGCTCAAAATCAGGTAGAACAGCTGGCTCCTGAACTAAATAAAAATATATTATAAATAAAATATATTTTCGGGTTCCCTACCTTCTTGGGATAAATTCATCCCAACTACGGAACTCTTCATTGTGCGTGGTCTGACATGCACTTTGGCCGGTTTCAAGTGCTCTGAAATGCAGATAAATTTTTTAATTTATGTATTTTTCAGATTGTAGGTCGTCATAGTATTTAGAAAATACTTTCTAAGCATTAGCAAACACTAGGAAAGATTTTGTTGTTACATAAAAGATAAATGAGAGAAAAAAATACACACACATATTTGCCTGACACAGCCTTGACCAATTTTTGCTACCAGACATTGAAAGATAATAAGAAAGATTAATGTTCTTTTTGTACAGTTTTCAATGCTTTTACTAAAAATAGCTTCTGTAAACTATTGTTGAATTTTGGGTGATACGCTATAAATTACAATAGTAAAACCTTGCAACTTTACACCTGCGGGAACTGTAACGTAACCCTGTCATAATCAATTGCTAAAATATTCATTGTTTACAATTACATTGTTAGCAGTGAAAAGCGGAATTCCTACTTCCGATCTACATTTCCGTAGTGTTTACTGTTTATCGATACCATAATAAATTGAACACTCATTTGTTGAGAATAAGGTCTTGTGTTCGTAAGTGCAGCTATTGAACGTGACGCCTTTATATCGATTCCGAAATTGGAACAAGTTTGATAATGTTTTGTTTTCAGTAATAGCCGGAATCGCCTAATGCATGGGCATTAGGCGATTCCGGCTGTCAATTGTTTTATTAGGACCTTACAACCTCACGAGTCTTTAATACCATTGACATAAAGTTCAAATTCGAACGACACACTCGAACGTCTTTTAAACCATCTGTCATAATGTTGAGTAAACAATCTTGACATTCTATTTTCAAATATATTATAACACGAGCCACAACTTTCTACAAAGCTAATAAACACGGCTGCTACAATTGTTTGGTTGTTGATAAGCCATGGAGTATTTTCTGACGTTATTTATTTGTTCAGGTGGACGCGATACAGAGGCGTTTGTTGGAAAAGGTCGATGGTGTGCTCGCTGTTCATGAGTTCCATGTTTGGCAGCTTGCAGGGGACAGGATCATCGCCAGTGCACATATTAGGTGGGTAAACTATTTTTTAAATACAATACACAATTACACATTACAATGTTTGTCTGTCTGTACAGACACGAGTGATCCTATATCCTAAAAATATGGATTTTTTACTCACCACATATGCCCATGAGGTGAGGAGGAATGAAAGATGAGGAGGGATGAAACGTATGTGACTAGGAGAAGGATGAATATGAATGTTGAAGAATAAAGAGAGTGAGGGAGACCACAGAAAAGATGGCTAGATTTTGGGAGGTGGCGGATGAGAATTGAAAATAAAATAAGTGTGCTGTTTCTAAGTATGTTATTAAAAAAGTATAGCTATGGAAGATAGAGAATCTGGTGCTGTGCTCAATCTTGAGGCCAACGTAATCTCTCGATTTTGTGGAGGTGGGTTTGATGTCATTAAACTTTAAGGTACCATTCCGTAGGCGACCGCAGGCGGCAACTGCAGGCGACGTGTTGCCGTGACACGACTGGTTTCTATGAACTGCCTTCATAGAAATACATAAGAATATATAAAAACCAGTCGTGTCGCGGCGACACGTCGCCTGCAGTTGCCGTCTGCGGTCGCCTACGGAATTGTACCTTTACTGTTGCGAATTGCAATTTATATTATTGTCTACTCAAACATCTGTTGATTTCACGAATTGAATACAATTATTACTTAATCATAAGTACCAATGACAGTTTCTAATCGAATGCTGCAAGCAGCTGGTCACAATATTCGTTCATTGAAATGTACCGAATTAGTCACACATCCTCTCAATTAAATTAAATACCGCGCCCGATGATAAGCCGCTGATAAATCTCTGTTTTCCTTAATTTACTTACCATGTTATCATGGAAGTTATAAATTAGTCACGGTGGACTATTTAAGTGCTGGTGTAATTATAATGCAACATGAAGTGCTAATTTACCTTTACCCCAGTTTTCTGAAACTCAATTTTAATTCGCCAGTTACCAGACACAGTTACGAATGAGTTGTTCTGATAGAATAGGGCCAGAATTTATTGTTTCATTCAATAATTTATCAGTAAGCTTTCTTCATCCTTACATAATTATTATAAAACAAAGTCCCCCGCTGCGTCTGTCTGTCTGAACGCGATAAATTAAAAAACTACCGAACAGATTTTCAAACGGTTTTCACCAATGGACGGAGTGATTCATGCGGAAGGTTTTAGTGTATAATTCATTAGGATTTGTGTAAATTGGCTGAAATTTTACGATTATTGTTGAAGAAGTCGGAAAAAATCATGCCGACTGGGAGCTTTACCTTTGGGCGCTCTGCGTAAACTGCAAAAGATACATAAAATTTATGTTCTACGGTGACCCACAATAACCATTATAATCTTTCAGAATTTGATAAAAATTTCATTGTTATTTCCGAAGCTTTTTTGACCGGTATTGTATTAATCCTTATACAATAAAATATGTTATTTAAATTGAGCATTTAATTTAGATTAAAATATGCCTGATATCATATCATTTAAATGAACAGTTTAAAAGATATCACAGTTTCAAAATTCGCGTAGCAACGCGGGCGCAGCGGTAGGAGTCAATGACCTTTTCCTCGGTTATTAGGTATGAAATCTCGGTAGTAGGTTCCCGTGGGATATTTTCCAACATCCACGCGGCCGAAGCCGCGGGCAAAAGCTAGTGATAAATAAATAATCACAAAGCGTCAGAAACAATAAAACAAGGAGCGAATATTCTCAGGTACCTCTGTATACCTACATAAATACATTATGTGGAATGCAATTTACCAAAATCTATACTAATATAGCTGAAGAGTTTGTTTAAACGCGCTAATATCTAGAACTACCAGTAGGATTTGAATAATTATTTTTGTATTTGATAGCTCAATTGTTAAGGAAGGTACAGTAATGTTCTTAATGTCCCTCGGCAAACCTCGTCTTTCGTCAGTCGTCGGATTTCTATCAGTTGCCCTTTGCACTTGGTGCAGGCCGGACGCTCTCAATCGACTTGGAAGTATATAGAGTTGTTAATACTCTTTTAACTTGATGTAATTTATTTAAAAAATGGGAGGAAAGCCGCTAAAGTCACAGGCACGACAGATAGGAAAATAGTTTTACACCTCTATATAGTTCACACGGAAATCAAAACAAAACAACAATAAAGTACTTAGTTCTGAATTCAAATTATTATACACGATAAATCTAATAATTGATGGACATGGAAATTAGCATTCGTTTGCATTCGAAAACCGATGATACCCGAGGGACATTAAAAAAATAGATTGTAGTAGGCTATTTGACATTACACTACGACCCTTAGGAGCCGAGCAAGAAAAAAGTCTGAAAGAGCGCTAAGTGAAAACGAAGTATGTAATAGCGCGGGCGGGCGATGCGATGCGACCCGATGCGATGCGACCCAATGGGTCGGGGGCCAAAATGTCACGCGGACGAAGCCGCGGGGAAAAGCTAGAAAAAATAATCGCTACCGATTACATACAAACACGTGTAAGATAGAGGTCAAGCGAATTGTGACAGTTTGAAATAGCAAAACAGAGACGACATCATTTAAATGGAAACGGAACAAAGTGGCAATATAATAAAAATGAGAGCAAACAAATAACAAAATTTTTGGTGGCAAATTCAGAAGTGCAGAAATAAGTACCTACATCACATTTGTTCCTATATTTGTTTCTATTTTGTGACGAAAATGCCCTTGATTTCTGGTAATTTATTGTCACAAAGAGGAAACAAAACTTAATCTTTCAACGGTGGACTACATGAAGTACTATAAATAGGTGCATCTGCTTTAAGAGACGCATTAGCTTTTCTTGGTATTTCCGGAGTCTTTGTTTTCACACAGTTAAATTAATCATGCACTGTAAACAAAGCGTCCCATAAAATCCTGCATTGCTGTAAATAAATAGTTGTTTAAAGATTCACTTTTCGATCGCAATATTTTTGTTCAACATTTTAGAACTTTCATAAAATAAAAAAAATATTCCTTCTCTGTATTAGAAGAGGCCTTTGTCATGCACTGGTACAATTTATCATGGCATAATTTATAATAATTGGAAACAATGACGATATAAATGTTATAAAAAAGCGTTCAACTTCTACAACTTTTTGTAACATATGTTGACAATAGCAAAATAATTTTATATGTAGATTCATATCGGCCGTAAATCTACTCAGAAATTTTAGAAAATCCCTATCGAAGAAAGCAATAAGCCTAAAAAATCTAGTGCCGAGCAAATGCAATAGCAACAGCAGTATCAGAAACCGTAAGAAAATTTGTTGAAAATTTACAGATAGTGCCATTCACGAAGACGCGCCCCACTCCGCGATTACTGTACTGTAAGCTGTACTTTAATACAGAGCAGAGCTTAGTAGAGCGCGTCTTCGTGAATCGCACTATCTATAAGATGTCGTTTCATATCGGCCGTAAATCTGCTCAATACTGAAAAGTATCACAATCGATAAAAGTTTACATCAATAGAAATGCAATGAACATCATCATCAGCCTATAAATGTTCCCACTGCTGGGACACAGGCCTCCTTCCTGTGAGAGGGAGTGGGCCGTAATCCACCACGCGGGCCCAGTGCGGGTTGGTAGATGTCACATGTCTTCGAATTTTCGGTTCTAGGACATGCCGGTTTCCTCACGATGTTTTCCTTCACCGTTTTGAGAGCAGTGGTGTAGAAATAATTTACACAAAGTAAAGCGCCTGTCTGGGTTCGAACCTACGACCTACAACTCGTAAGTCGCGGCCGTTACCACTGGGCCACCACTGCTCATAAAATGAACATAATTTTTTGTAATTTATTGTAAAATTCAATAACAAAGAAATTTGTTATTACAATTTCACCACACGTTCTCACGAAACTGCGGCGCGGTCTCGAACTGCGCCTAACAAAAATTTTTTGTCAGCAAAAGTCGATCAGGGTGACCCGTAAGTACATTGACAGCTGCATAGGATTGTATTACGTAACCAAGCTTTGTGTCTGCCATTGATTTGTTTTAGAGATGATTGATGGTAATAAAATATCGATGTCAGGCAAAGTTTCGAACAGAAATGGATGAACAAATTCAATTAGACGAACAGGCATTGCTGAAAAACAATGTTTTAATATTACCTTTAAAAGTTTGCCTGTTTGTTAAATAGGATAAACCTATTGTCATCCCATGAAAAAAGCCAGTAAAAACCATAATGGATAAGAGGAAATCTGATTCAGTTTTCCTGATACTAATCAAACATTTAGCTTCATATGTTGCGAAGTGAAGTATTTTCCCGTATTAAAATTCTCGAAAAATAATCTATCGTGGATAGTACCACGGCATATTTTCCTGTGCGAGAAATAAATACCTAGCACAATTCCTTAAACAAAATAAAATCGTACGAAAACTAGGCTAACTTGAGTACCACTAAAAATACTTAAGAATGTTGCCACGATTTTTTTATATAGCCTATTTCTAGGATAATTAGGAATTATAGTTAGGCTAGACGGCACGCTATTGAAATTGTTTGCACGAAGTTTCTTTTTTATTGCTACAAACGGTTTGTAAAAACTCATTTGTTACTTCAGTAAAAAAAGGCTTCAATTACTGTTGTGTAGCCCTTTCATATAAACCAACTACAGTTTTAAATGTGGCGATATAATTGGCCGCGATATTATTATGGTAAAAGTTTATTTAATTAAAATTTTCCTGTATTTTATTGAAGACAAATATAGAAATATAATTTAATTTTTAAATCATTTTGAGTTGCTAAAACAGTGGCAGGGACTTGACGCGAAAACTGTTACCATGGATTCAGTACATGATTCTAAACCCCTGAGTTGAAATTTTTCGTCGGTTAATGAAAAAAAACTGCTTTTAGGGTTTTTCATAGAAAAGTGCAATACCTACGCGGTCAAAATGTATGGAACAGCAGATTTTTTTTTTGTGTTTAGAATCATGTACTGAATCCATGGTAACAGTTTTTGCGTTGATGTCCTTGCCACCCTGTATATCGATCTTAGCATGTTTTTTTTTATCCTGAGGTTTTAATTTCAAATTGATAATTACTTTATTTAGCCGATACCTACAGCATCACCGTTTATAATGGTTATAATTATATCAATGTCTGTTTACCTTCAATTGTGAACTAAATATTATTCCAACACAAATTGACAACGTAACATTGGACAAATTAGCGTACAAATCAGAACCTGTCCATTGCAACTGGGTCAAGTACGTCATAGTATGTATACACGGTGTATTTATTTTATCTAAACATTTGAAACTTTTCCTTCGCTAGCTAACAGACGATCTGTCGTTTACACGCGCCAATACCGGCGTCGTGTGATAAGCAAAGCCTTTTAGTGCAGCCTGATAACTTGATAAGGTTGCTGAAGAGACTGTGTCAATGTTCGTACATACATAGTAGCACGTATAAACATATAATTTGCTATGTTGTTATTATAATCACTTTTATTACATTTTGTGACGTAACAGAAGAAAAGTTTAAAACATATTTTTCTTCCTAATGAATCCTCGTTGGTCTAGTGGTCGCAAGCGCTACTGCTGTGCATGAGGCCGTTCGATTCTAAGGTCGGGCAAAGTATTATTGGGTTTTTCCAACAGGAATTTCTGAGTAGCAGCCCGGAGTCTGGATTTGTGCCCGGTTTTGATGGCAATAAGTCGCCCTCCTATTACATGAGACACATAACTAGCGAAATGTGGGTGTACATCTGTATGTGAATAAAATTGTAGCGCTATTAATAAACTTGATGAACCAGCGAATTCAGCTAATAGCCCAATAGCACAAAGTAAAGAAACGGCTTTACTCATGTGCCAGTAGATAGTTGTGTAGGCAGATGTAGAAAGTAAATATGACAAAACGAAAGAAAAATTACAGTGACACTCCGGGAGTGCCGACAGAAGTGAAAACTTGAATAATTTAAAAAAATACTTCCAAAACCTTTAAAGTAAAAATGCTTGCATAGAACATTGATCCGTAACGTAATATAAATAAAGAGCACAATCGCGTTTACAAAAAAAAGGTGTCGGTAACGGTGTCGCGAGTTCAATTGTTGTTTCCGATCTCAAAAATGCCCAACGCGCCTAAAGAAGTTTTCATTTAAAAAACAAATCTTGTCTCTTCTTTTTCGTGTGGTTATTGACTAACTTGGTGTCAGAGTTATTATGCCGTCGAGAAATATTCTCAGGCATGCCTGTTGCCTCACGATGTTTTTCTTCACCGTTTCTTAAGCAAGTGATAATTATACAATACGCACATGAATCCGGAAAGCGTGAGAAAATTAATTGATATGCTATTAATACATCGATGTTCAGTTTGGTTGATAACAGTTTTACAATTTTTATTTAAATAATTCTGAACGTTTTCGTGAGCGTATCAAGTATGTAACCACGCGTGTTAAAAAAAGTAATTTTTTTTTTGATACAAAAGTAGTTTTCCAGCTCACCCGGTAAAGTTTGTTTTTGAAAAACGTTTCAACGAATAAATTGCTTTTGGCAACCAGCCAATCCAAACTAGTCTTTGTCCCAGAATCAATGTCAATGAACCAATGCGCCGGCGCCTTTATTTTACACTGTTTGTACGTGTCAGCGGCTTTATTAAATAATTATTGAACCCAAACTGATCAAATTAATTTCAGGCGTTACATTGTTTTCCGTCATAACGCAGCTGTCATTTGAATTATTGCTTGAAATATCTGATTAACATTTGCAAATACTGTTGGAGCTGCTGAAGATTGTAAGACCATCTTGGCATTGTATAAACTCAATCTCCTTTGTATTATATAATTGCATAGCACAGGTGTGAGCACTATGTACTAAAGAGTTATCATTTACCGGGTAATATGTCTTGCATTGACTTGAATGTGCCCTGGCGGCTGTGAGTATGTCATGCTCACTCAGATGTTTCGCTGATGGTGGCGCGTGTGTTGGATCATTTAGCTCCCTTCAAAATGGTTGAGCTGAATGGTGCTAATCCATGCGTCATGTTCGTGAACTGGCGCCGTTAGTTGGGACTGGTCACCTCTTAGTTGCCACGGCTTATTTTTAATTTATTTTAATTTTTTAATTGTTCTTTTTTATCTTTTTATTACGGACACTTCTAACGTGCACGTCTTTCTACATTGTTCTCACATGTATAATTTCAACATGAACGATGTAACCAATATTTTGTAACAATTTTTTATTTAAAAGAGTGTCCGTGGAGTTTCTTGCCCGTTCTTCTCCATAGGTACCTACTACGCTTTGGAATGGGCAACTAGCTTCATATTTCTGACTGACCGATTCCTTGACAATTCAAAAGTGCCTGTAAATGGTTTAATTGAAATAAATGCTTTGAGTTTGAGTTTATCATCATCATCATTTCAGCCGAAAGACGTCCTTTGCTAGACATAGGCCTGGGGGAGGCCCCAAACACCGCCACTTCGACCGGTACTGTGTTTCTCGCTTCCAGCGGATTCCTGCGGCCTTCACCAGGTCATCGGTCCACCTTGCCTTCCAACACTACGTCTTCTGGTACACGGCCGCCACTCTAGAACCTTTCGGCCCCATCGGCCATCTGATCTGCGAGCAATGAGTCTTGCCCACTGCCACTTAAGTTTGGCAATTCTTCGGGCTATGTCTGTTACCTTGGTTCTCTTACGGATCTCTTCATTTCTGGTTCGATCACGTAGGGAATCTCCAAGCTTAGCCCTATCATCCTTTTGGGTGACTTTCAGCCTTCTAATGAGGCCCATTGTGAGCGACCATGTTTCAGTGCCATAGATCATCACTTGCTGCTTGCAGGCTTGAAATATGGCAGACTTAAAAAAAATCTTGGAGATTTATTCATGTTGATAATGCCGCCATTTCTTTTGTGTAGATTATTTAATATTTTACTCGATTACGGCAAAGCCAAAGGAGGGTTATGATTACTAATGATTTACTTTTGAAAAATCTTTTCATGTTGTTAGTAAAGAACTGTTTCAATATGTTTAAAACTTTATTTAATTTGTGAATAAAATGTTGTGTAGGTATTTAAAGCTCGACATATTCATTCTAATTCACAGTTGGGATTTCCCGGTATTGATATCTAAATTATTTCCTGTACTCAAATTATTATGTACCCAAATCATTATCATACGCTTTGAGGTAAATAAGCGACTTGTGGCCGATGGGGCCGTTCTGAAGTGGTGACCGCGTAACGGAAGACGTAGCGTTGAAAGGCTCCCACAAGGTGGACCGATGACCTGTTGAAGTCCGCAGGAATCCGCTGGATACGAGAAGCACAACCGGTCGAAGAGGCGGTGCTTGGGGGAGGCCTATGTCCAGCAGTGGACGTCTTTCGGCTGTAATGATGAAGCGATTTGTTACAGGACAAGTTGAAAACACACAATCTAAATTACCTTTGCAATATGTAAATAAATCACAAAATACCTATATAAGAGAACGGTCAGCAAAATAAAAGAACCCCATTGTATATTTTACAAAGCGTGTGCAATACTTAACGTGTTGAAATAACAATCAATGATAAATGCTCTTTGTTTAAATTATATCGTCATTGTGTGAGAATATTGCTTGGAAAACATCTTATTTTCAAACCATTGAAAATGGTCACGTACTGAATCGAAATTAATGACTATTATTAAAAAGGTATTAGAATCACCCATTACTGATTTATTTACCATATTGTCTTTTCTGTGGACCACCACAATGATTTCTCAAATCATTGCAAATAGTCACGTAGTGAATGCAGTAAATTATCGAAATTAATGACTCTTTCAATAGTAATTTCCGGTCTATAATAAGGAAAATTTACTATTAAAAAGGTATTAGAATCACCCATTACTGATTTATTTACCATATTGTCTTTTCTGTGGACCACCACAATGATTTCTCAAATCATTGCAAATAGTCACGTAGTGAATGCAGTAAATTATCGAAATTAATGACTCTTTCAATAGTAATTTTCGGTCTATAATAAGGAAAATTTACTATTAAAAAGGTATTAGAATCACCCATTACTGATTTATTTACCATATTGTCTTTTCTGTGGACCACCACAATGATTTCTCAAACCATTCCAAATGGTCACGTAGTGAATGCGGTAAATTATCGAAATTTATGACTCTTTTAATAGTATTTTCTGGTGTAAATATGGAGAATTTATCATTAAAGAGATACTTGCATCACCCATTACTGATTTATTTACCATATTGTCTTTTCTGTGGACCACCACAATGATTTCTCAAACTATTCCAAATGGTCACGTAGTGAATGCGGTAAATTATCGAAATTTATGACTCTTTTAATAGTATTTTCTGGTGTAAATATGGAGAATTTATCATTAAAGAGGTACTTGCATCACCCATTACTGATTTATTTACCATATATTGGTGCCGATTCCCTTGTCCACAAACTAAACTAAATTTAAGTTCAGTGCATCTTTTTCTTTCTATCTCATTAAGAAAAGGACAGAAAATAAATTTTAGTTTAGTCCTGTCAAATTAATCAGCGCCTGTCACTACTCCATACAAGTTTAGACGTGATTAAAAACTTGCCTACTAAAATTACGTCAATTTACGTCAAGCGCTGATTAATTTGACAGGACTAAAATTTATCTTCTGTCCTTTTCTTAATGAAATAAAAAGAAAAAGATGCACTGAACTTAAATTTAGTTTAGTTTGTGAACAAGGGAATCGGCACCATTGTCTTTGTCACAACAATGATTTTTAAATTACAATAAACAATAGCTGTTTAGGTTATCAGGAAAATACGTGTTACCTACCATCTTATTGGTATACGCAGTAGGTACCTACGGGCGGCTAGGCATACCCACACATGTTCATGATGAAAGTGCGGTTAGCTTTTGCCCATTAATCATTTACTCTAATTTATAAACATTTTTATAAGTAGTTGTGTTAACATTTGTATGGGCATGTGATGAGGAGGGATGAAACGCATGTTACTAAAAGAGTGATAAATATAAATGTTGATGGATGGAAAGGGAGAGGAAGATCAAAGAAAAGATGGATGGATTTTGTGAGGGATGATATGAAAGAAAAAGGAGTGAATGATAGAGTGACGGCTGTTAGGGGAGAATATAAAAAAAATCAACGTGTTGTGTCGACCCCAAGGAACAGGGGACAGGGGCAGGAAGAAGTTGTGTAACCTGGTCAAAATAAAAGTCGAGTTTGCTGATATAGGCACACATTTTCGATTCTAAAGGTTCATGCACACACGTTAGTCACGTCAACGTCAAGTCACCGATCAGTCACATCAATTTCAACGACGTGTGTGATCAGCCCTATCTATATCTGTGGATCAGTCAGTCATATCAACGCCTGTTTCGTTCTTAGCAATACAAGTTTTGACTTGCCGGTGACGTAACGTCGACTGATGTGTGTAGCCTACGTCCTACAACTTCTACGGGACTATATTTTTTTGACGTGACTGATCGGCGACTTGACGTTGACGTGACTGCATGATGTTTATATTTGATATATTTCTTGTACCCAGTGGTGAGGTAGGGGAAAACAAACAAACACAACTTTCACGAAGTTTCGTACAATGTTTTATTTCTTTCTTGTTATAGGTGTAGAAATTTGTCAGAGTACATGAAGATTGCAGAGAAGGTGAAAGAGTTCTTCCACAATGAAGGCATACATTCAACCACCATACAACCTGAGTTTGTAGAGCTGCCTATTGGTGGAAATGAGGTAATATATTATACTTATTTTATCGTGCAATTTGTGTACCTACCGCTAAGGAGTGAAACTCTGTCGCCGGAGTCTGTTAACCTGAGGCTTCCTCCGGCCATGTTTGAGTATACGAATGAATATCACCAGAGCACCGCCGCCGCACCGACGCGAAAATCTTACTCTCATTATGAGATATTCTGGATTTTTTTTCTTCTTGCGCTCCGGCGCTGGTGCGGCTCCGGTATCATGTACAGGAAGCCTAAGAGTATTCAAGTTTTGAGTAAAAAGGTTACTTCTAGGCAAGCGGGCACTATCTATTTATTTATTTTGTATATTCAGATTACAAATGAGGTCCATTTTGTTAGTAACAACCTTACTTAGCCTATGTTAGTACTTGATAACTAAAACAGATCTTGTCCGATCGGTTAACGCCTAAACAAGCGGACTATCTGCCCTGGCGGCTATCGAGTGCAGAATGATGTTGGGACTGTCACGCAACCTGCGAAGTAACGAGGTAGATTTCTTGCGCCATACGGCGTCAAAGCAGTCAGTGCGCGCGTCGGCAAACATCGCCGATGCCCTGCAGAAGCGTGGCAGTCGCAAAAGCACCCTGAACGCATTATTATACTGGATGCGCAGAGCATTGCAAGCCCTTTAGGTATATCTGAACCACAAGGCCCCCGAGTACAATGTTGTGCAATACGCCTTAAAAAGGGCAATTTTAACTGCGACTGTACATCGAGAGAACCTGCGGGCCAGCATGTTCGCCCGGACTGACAACGCTCTGCGCTCCCTCCAAATCTGAATCGTCTCTCAGGGAATCTGGTACCAGATGGCCCAAATATTTAAATTTATACACCCTGTTTATTGGGTGACCTTTAAGCAACAGAGGAGGGACCGTAGATGGACATCTGGCACCAGACTTGAAGACGATATACTCTGTCTTTTTGGTGTTGTATATCAATCCATGAGACTCCGCGTACGACTCGCATACAGCCAGTAACTTACGGAGAGCATTGATTGAGGGAGCCAGCAGCACCATGTCGTCCGCGTAGCTTAAATTATATTATTAAAACAAACACCATCCACATAGCAGCCGACATGCATGCTGCTGAGTTGCTCGACCAAGACCTGAAACCGAAGAGCAAGGGCGAGGACAGTCCCCCCTGTCTATCGCCGACTACATCTTCGCTTACCATCAGTATAATGATGATCAAACGCAAGCCAATCGAATTCCCTTTAAAGTACCTAAAGTTACTGTTCTTAGAAATATAGCGACAAACAATCAATGATTCCTATCTTAAAAATCATAATTTCGTCATCTAATAAAGCCAACTATAAAATGTCGTTATGCTAAATATGATTATCATAAAATAGTAATATTTTAACGATTAGTCGTTAAATTATCTAGATAACGTGAAAATATTGATTGTGTTAGCAAGTTTTTCTGTTATCTGAAGGTGCTACTACAATGTTATCAGATTAGATTTAAATAATATTTCACAAAACGACCGCTTTACTGCTTGAAAATCCCAAAACATTGCAACACCAAGACGAGGGTTGTAGACGCCGCCGCCGACGTTTGATTTTTATCGTAATTTAATCTGTACTGAAGAATGATATTGACTGAACCTTTACAATATTAATAAGATACATACTAAAATAGTAAAAGACTTGTGGTTTTGACTTTGAATACTTTCTTCATTGGCAAAAAAAGGGCAGTATAAGGAGTCTCATATTAAATCCCTACTAGTAATGTTAACATAACATCAAACCAGTTTTCCATGAAGGGTAACCCAGAGCTGTACCTATAATAGTATACCCACATTTTACCAGTTTTATTTGTTTTTTTTTTTTTTTTTCTAATTATGTTGCATCATCATAATCTTCCTGCCTTGATCCCAAAATATGATAATAACTGTCTAAACGGAAGCTAGTAAACAATAATTTATTTTATTACAGATAATAAGCGGTGCATCTGCCGAAGCACCCTGCGCACTTCACTGTCCACCGAACGACCTTTGTCACAACGCGACGTGTTGTGGGCCCAACCAACAGGTGCGTCTTTTACCAGAAGACATTATTTAGTAGCTAGACATTGCGCCTTAATAACAGTACAAAGACTCGGATCCTATAACCAATCTGCTAAGCAATCTTCCAAGCTTAACTTATTCGAACCTTGCTGTCTTTACTAATTTTCCAACTTCCTCTATCCCTACCTATTAAGTTTATTTATTTGGGCAGCAAAATTAATACTTATTCATAGAAACGATACATATCGCCAACACTCTAATATCTGAAAAGTGGTTTTAAGTTACCCCTATTTGAAAAAGGGTGTTTCGTTCTAAAAAGTGGTTTCAAGGTACCTAACCCTATTTAAAAAATGTGTTCATAAATTATGTTGTAATAAATAGCACAATCTAAATTGGTTTTGGGATATTGTTGTAGGAACCCATTGTACATATTATGTATATTGTGTATAAAGTGTAAAGAACGATTTTTAATAAAATATCTATAGGACCAAAGAATAGCTGTATAGTCTTTAGGAAAAGACCGAAAAGCCCCCTAATTACGAAAATTGGAGACAATGTAAAAAGGTTATGTTTTTATAGCCTTTATTGCTGACAATGTTTGTATAAAGCCTGGGCAAGCACAATATCTTAAGCATAAAATGCAAGTAAATAAACGTGACTGTTTTAACAAAAACGCTTCTTGCATCACGTCGTCTTTATCAATTGGAAGTGTCGAAAATATTTTTGTCTATACTTCATGAACTACGCATGGACATCACAATAAACTGAATTTATGCTACACTATTTGCTTTTTATTTTTTAAACCAAATTATATTCTTTTTGTCTAAGTATGAAATTAGGTATTAAAATTTTTCATTATTATTTTAATTTTTTATTTGTCAGCCACTTAGCAGTATTATTTGTATTTCAATTACAGTTTTTCACTTTAGAAACGATAAGGGTTCGATAAATCTTGTTCAAGGAGATGGTTTCGTTGAAAGTGGATGAAATGAACACCCTGACCCTCTCCAGGTCAAACGGTATCAAGATTTTAACAGAAAACTGATGTAGAAATCGTTAGATTAATTATATTTTATATGTATAGAAAATATATTTGTATGGAAGTTATTTGTTGAATCATATACTTGTATTATTATTATTACAGGTTCATTAAATCATAAGTGATTTTGTATTAATGCCAAATGTTTGTTAACGAGGCTGTGTTCATTTGTTGTAAAAGATTTATAAAAATAGTAAAATGTTTACAATTTATTGGACTTTAATTTCCTTAGATGAGAGTCGACCTAGCTAGAGGTTCTCCGATACTATACTCAACTTCTACAAAAGGTGGCATCGAAGAAATAATTATATATATTATATTTAACTTGCATGACTATTTGGTGGCAGAAATAATCTTATCTACACACTACTATAATGGACCTATTACACTTATATTCACAGTTGGGTGAAATGGTATGGTCACAAATATCTATAAGGTGAAATGGCTAACACAATCCTGTATCCTTTTTAACCTACTCCATTTTCCTGGATTCCCCACGGTTTCTACCTTCCTATATTAATTATTCGTGTACATAAGTAAAATGAAGGAAGTGTAAATTCGTCGTACGTTATTTAAATTGCTCTTCAGAGCAATGCGATTTCCCTATAGAAGAAAAATGGAATGCCTTTTCGCTTGTAGTGCTCTCAAGATAATTGGCGTACCGTACTTATTAATCGCTTGTGAAGCACTGGGCGACCGCTTTGCCGTCGGATCAATATCGTTGCATATTTTCCGAAGGACACGTAATTGTTACGACCTATACCAACTATGAAAATGGTCAAACCGATGGCAATTTACTCAGAAATAATATAAAGGTAAACGTTTACTTTATGTCGAACGCACCCAGTAGTGTATCTAACGTTATTTAATTGATGTAGACGTATAGTGTATTTTTATTTTACCAAATATGTTGGTATTTATTTTACATACAATACTTAGTAGGTAGACACATACACACATTTTCCCTACCAATATGAAAAGAAATATCGTAGAAATAAAATATATTATTCGTCGTTACTGTCACTCAACACGTGTCGTAACTACTCAATACACAGAGGGTAATTAAACATAATTAACAAAGTTATCACACTATTTATCAAGTACTTGTAGCCAAGTATATATATGCTTAAAAATAGACACTTTTATTGTGGTACATTATCATCGATGCGTTATAAATCTTGTTGCTTTAGAACTATTGTTTGTTATCTTTGAAGCTGATTGTTATCAGATGAGTCTAGTATTTGAAATAGATTAGTTATCTGTGAGCGTTATAAATTTTCTGTGTACTTTTTTTTTACTTTCCTGACCTTCGTTTGGGATTGCACATATGATGGGATCCAGTTGATTCAACTTCAGTGGCGGGAAAACATTTTCTTTAAACAAGTCAATATTATATGGATTAAGTAAACACAAAATGTAAAAATCTTTTGGGGATTTTTGTGCTATTTTTTACCGTTTTCGTGTGACACCAGCGTCCACATTTTGATAAAACAGCCAACCTCATATAATACGAGCTTTATCAACATTCCAGGATTTCCAGGAGCAAAGCACACCCTCTCCCACAGTAACGCCGTACCTCTGCAGACAGCGAACCATGGGATCTAGGACCGAATCTATGTGTTCCGCCAATGGAGCAGGTGCAACCGGCCGGCAAGCCACCACGTGGAACCTAGAAGCTTTAGAGTGCGGGTTAGTAGAGTAACAATGATGGAACTTAGTAGCGATGGACCTATTCGATTTTATCGATCTCTCGATATGTTATCGGTGATATCACGTTGTTACTAACGGTTATATGTGATTAAGGATTGTCGTAAATTGATGTTGTGTAGTTAGTTGCAAGTAAACGCAGTGATGTTGAAAATGTTTTGCAAGTTTTATTTTAATTTAATTTTATTATATTTATAAAATCAGTTATTAATCTTGTATTTATTAAAACCGTTTTAATTTATTTGTTAAAGAATTGATAAATATTTTCAAACTCACTGTGTAAATGTTAAGAAACAGCGAGGAAATATTGACAGTAACCCTACAAAGCCCAAAGAGTAAAACATCGTTCATTAACACTCGCGTACATTTAACGTACATTTTGAGGCTAAATTGGAATATTGCAGTATTACTTAGCCACCGTAAGATTGAAATTTTTCATTTTGGTCACTGAAATCTTTAGTTGCCGACAGATCTCCAAGTAGGTATTATTTAAGGTAAAAAAGTACAATTTAATATACTATATGTTTCACCGTATATAATGTACCATCACGGATTCTAAAAGCTTTTCTTTAAAACGTAATAATTGTATTTTAATAAAAATAAATGCACTTACCACGTCTGTCGGCACAATATTGTAGACAAATTGCCGCTAAATAGAAGCTAAGAAATAGATAGATAAATTAAGTTGAATTTATGTAATGTTAAGGTATTTGGCAACTAAAACAAAACAGCAGACGCATATAGTAAGGGAGTTTAATAATAGTATTTTTTTTAGTTCCCTGCTCCCGTCGCCTATGGTGGACGGTCGCCTTGCGGTCTGACACCCGGCTGGCCCGACCGAGCTGTTACGGACTAACCCCGTTATTTTCACTACACATTAGCTGTGAAATTAGGTCCATTTTTTTATAATAACATTTTGAACATTATTGGAGAATCACGAATTTCTAACGTGTCATCTAACACAACGAATCATCTCATGTGCTGCTGTTGTAACTAAAATTCGATAAATCTCGCTACATTACCTAGGTGTTACTTCACTCATTAGTGTTACGTCGTTTCACATTTTAAATTAAGTACTTACCTTATCTAAATTGTTACAGATGCGTAGATAAAATTATTCATAATATTTTTAAGCTATTGCATAGCTTTTATCGCGGGCTTTGAGCGCGGCGACCGAATCAAGAAATTCAGTAACGAAAAAAACCTAACACCCCCCACTCCGCCTACCATGTAATGACGGATGATGACATAAAACAAAAATTGCGTTACGTAATTTTTGTTTTATGTCATCATCCGTCATCATCCCAAGTGTAGCGTTGACAAATAGGAAGTATGGAGGTTACAAATGCTATGCAATATCTTTACCGCGGCAGTCCCGAGTGCCACACGTTTTTTATTAAATTGAATATAATAGAAGTTTAAAAATGAATATAGATACAATTCATTTATATTTTACGGATGCAACATGTCATGTTTTTTTTTTTAATTTTAACAAATCTGACAAATTAGCAGAAATAGGCGATATGATTTAATTAATTAATTATTTTTTTACTGAGATTGAACCCTCGCGATATTGAACTGAAACCATCATTACAACGCGCAACGCGTCTAAAATAAAAATTATAAGTTATCCATTCACGTTAAGTAATTAGCGTAAGCATTAGTAAAGTTTAATTGGATATTTTATTATTAAAAGGTATTTCACAACTGTGAAGTGAAAGAGGTGTTTGTTGTTTATACCAAACCAATGTTGTTGAATGCTTTGCAATGTGAGTTATAGATAATTTCAATTGTATGATTAATTAATGTCTTCAATACAACAATAAAATATATTATTAATCATAGCAATCACGACAGAATGGCAGTATTTCGACGAATAGATAATTGATAAATAATTTTACTAATTTCAATTATTATTTTTATACAAAATTATAGTGCTCTATATGCTCTTACAATAGTCACCACACTGAAATAATGCTGCGATGTAAAATATGATTTATTATTTTGTATCAAACTGTTTAATCCTTAAAGTGCACGTCTCATTTGAATTTATGCACTGTATTTTTATACATTTTGGATTGTTTATCCCTGAAGTACAATACGCATATTATATTTTTTTGTATCTTGGAATAGTCTTTTTGGTGGCATTATTTTTGTAATAAAATAATAAATAGCGTTGTAATTTATAGGAACTTTACGAGGAAAACGAGGTTAATAACCTGATACTGATCTTCCACGTGGATGACACAACACACTGTCTACCAATCTTATCTAAAATAAATATTTAAATAATATATGTAATTGTGTTACGTATTTCTCTGTATCTACTTACTATATGTAAATTTTATTGTATCTTGAGTCTTTTTGGTGGCATTATTTTTGTAATACAATAATATGTAAATAGTGTTGTAAATTATAGGAAATTTACGAGGAAAACTAGGTCAATAACCTGGTACTGATTCCACGTGGATGACACAAAACACTAACAATCTTATCTAAAATAAATATAAATATGTAATTGATAATTATGTTAAGTATTTCTAAATAATATCAAAAATAAATTGGCAGCTTCAATTAAATTACATATTTGCGACAGATATTCACTTTAACTCATGGTAGCCTGTTAGGTGAAGTTGCATCAAAAGACAAAAAAAATAGTAGGGAAGTTATTAAAATTGCATTAAATAATCACAAATCTAACATTTAAAAGTCTTGTTAATCAAATTTCTTGTTACTACCACAATTACTGACGTTTTTAGAACATCTAGGCGTAAAATCGGTTTTCACAATTTGATTGTTACTATGATTAGGTAAAACCTAATGTTAATTCTCCTTTGGGTAAAGTAAAAAAAATTAGGACCTATCTAAGCAAATATTCTTTTATATAGATTTAAAAAAACATCTAACCCTCTTTATTATAAGAAAGGGGTTCTTATTACTTAAAAATGTGATGTAATTTTGTAGTTATAACTAGTAATGGCCGACTTAGGCTAGCATTTTATAGATGACGACATTAGAGCATTTTGCGGGTAACTTTGCAATAATAACTTAGTTAGATAATCACAATTTAGCAAAAAATATTAATAGCACTTGCGCCCCAAAATTATGAATGAATTTGATTAAATACTCCTCTATTAAGAGCGTTCATTCTAAGAGTTGGCAACGTCGCAAATAGCTGTCAAATATATATACCTGTTTTGATTAATTTGGCAATATTACTGTATGGAAATATAAAATATCGCTAACTAGTGACTTAGAATATTAATAATGGATTGCAATTATAACACTGAATTTGATGTTGTAGCGGTCACACCGCCACATACGAAATACGCATCAAAGACATGACGTCACACAAATCCTGCATCGCGCAATTAGAGTTTACCGAGCGATCGACATATATACAAGATTTCAACTTCAAACCGTTGGGCAGTTGCCCGCCAGAAACAACACCCGTCTGGTCGGAGGATCCTCCTTTTTCTATGGTGGATGAGTGAACTTTACACCCTGTTCCTCATACCACTAAAGTGTTGTAACTGTTTTAGGTGTAAAAAGGGCATTTGGAAAATTTCCAAAATCTTTTTTTTACATCAAATATTCGGTATTACGATATTAATTATTGCATTTCATAATTAATATTTTAGGTCACTAGTTAGCGATATTTCATATTTCCATAGAGTAATATTGCCAAATTAATCAAAACATCGAAATATTTGACAGCAATTTGCGACGTTGCCCACTTTCAGAATGCACTTTCTTAAAACGGTTTCAATTGGACCCCCATTTGAACTTTTTTAGAGTGACCGTCCCTATATGATTTGAAAAATTATTGTTTTGGGTGATCGTTTTTATATAGCCCTATTTGAACTATTCCTATATTTCCCTATTTGAACTATTCCTATATTTCCCTATTTGAACCTTTGTTTCATGCTGATCGTTTTTCCATCTCTATTTAAATAAAGGGCTATGTATTAAACAGAATGAATTTTCTGCTCCTTATTTCGAACGGCATATTATGATCTGTACCCTAATTGCGTAACTTATTTTCGTAAACAATTTTGCTTAATTTGTTTCATTTTGACAGTTCAACAACATTCATTGCGTTATTTACGTTGTTGAGAAGATTTGTTTTTCCAACTTATGAAGCAATGAATTAGCAATCTGTTTCAAATCGAAACAAATTGTGATTGTGTTGTATTACGCAATTAGGGTACTGGTCTTTCGGTTTAAAAGTAGATTACAGAACATAGCGTAGCATCAACCAAATAAATCATTTTCCGTGTATTTACCTCCAAAAAAAGATCGCGTAAAGATTAATTAATATTTTACCGCTCCGTTGCATATGACTTGACTTTGGTCTACAATTTTTTTTTTTGTGATATTTCTCTTTATCCAATCACTATGTTATAGAATACTTGTTTTGGATTTGTATTTTATTGTATAGGATTAAGTTTCAATGTAATTTATGACATAATCAGATCATGTTTACGGTTATTTTGTGAACTTGTGTGACTGATGTGACGTGTATCAAATGGGTCACTGCTCAATATTATTATGAAGAATTAAACGATGTGTACCATTGTTTCTATGTACAGTCGACTAAGTTCGCGGTTGACCAATTTTCAACCTTATTTCTAAGGATTGGGTGAAAAGTAGTCAACCGCCAACTTAATCCAGTGTACAAACAAATAATGTTCATATTTTTTGTGGACTACGTTTATGTTCTATCACATCACAGTAATAAAATCTTCGAGATTATTTATACTTATATTGAATTTTCTGTTTTTTTGAAACATTTTGTGAAAGTCGTAATAATTTAATTTTTCTATACGTACAGACGTGATAAAATTGTTTTTTTTTTAATGGATTCATTGAGACATGAAATTAATGTTAAATTGTGGATTGTGTTTCACAATTAATAAAAATATGTATTGAAATAACAGATTGTTTGAATTTCTTTATTTGAATTATATGTACTACAAGTTCTGCCCCATTTTAAATTATTGTGCTTTTTACGTGCTAGTGTTATCATACTTAACTAATACACACACACGAAGTATTTGTACTTGTTAGTTAACTTATAAATAAGTTTAATTGTATTTCTACCTCTACCCTTACAGAAAATATTTTGATGCTTTCTTCTAATTAATTCTAAAAATTATTTGCTTACGATAGAACTCTACTACAGACGTATTTTCCATGTGTCCTTAACACAATGTTTTTTTTTCTTATTTAGCGAGTATCTTTTAAGTTTTCAATATCATTTCTTTATTTATCGGATCTGTAAAGGAATGAAGACGGTGCTCTCGCAGGAATGAGTTTCTTTTCGCCATTTGCCGTCTCATATACATAGTATTCTCTACCATTAATAATCTTCGTCCGTGTAGTCTCTACGTTAAACCGAGGATTCTTTCCAAACAGCGAATCGTAGGGCGGGGGGCGAGTGTCGTCGTGTTTCGTCGACTTCTTGCTTATTTTCGATTTCTTTCTCTTTGGAGTCTTGTTGTTTAGTTTGCCGGAGACGTAACGTTTTATGAATATCTGGAAATGACAAAATGGGAGGTGTTAAACCAGAAGTTACTCTTTTATGTAGGTACCTGCACGCTTAGTATGACCATAATAGAAACGGGTTTTGTCGACGGAAGAATAGACTAAATGACAGATAAACAATGACAATTTGTCATTTTGTCTGTTCTTCCGTCGACAAAACCAGTTTCTATGGTTGTCATGCTCCGCGTGCTGTATCACATGTCATCGACACGATTCAGAAAATATTTATTAATAAAATTGAGGTTCTATTACCTACATAGCTAATCTATCCGATGTTTTGTATCTATGATAATTGTATTTTTTCAGTTCAATCGCCATCTATAGCCCGCTATCATGAGCGGTTTTATTAGGACCGCTCTTGACCTCGGTCACGTCTAACAAAACGTGATGTCTGAGGGAATATCACAGTATACTCGCCATATTCATCATATTATACTCGCCATAGTTTCTCCTGAGATACAACTATATTTTTACTTAGTTCAGGAACCAGCACTTCTACCTGATTTTGACCTCCACTTGTAAAATCATATTTAGTGTATGACTAACTATGTGTATACTCTTTGTACAATAAACTTATTATTTATTTTATTTATATTTACACGACGGATACAAAAATTAACAAGGAAAACAAACCTCAGCAGCAAACACGGCGATAGCAGTAGCAGCTCCAGTGACCATCACCAGATACGTCATAATAAGATCGCTGTTCCTGAGCTTTCGGTCTTTGGACTGCAAGTCTAGCGGACAGATCTTTGTGCTGGGCAGGTCTGCGCGCTTCAAGAAGTCCAGTATGCCAGCTTCGAATATCTGTGTTAATCTGTAAAATTAAAGTAAGTATATGAGCAGAAGTAAGTAGAAGGATTAACTATTACGAAATAAAATCAATCTGCCTAGCCTTTTCCCAACTATGTTGGAGTCGCCTTCCAGTTTAACCGGATACAGCTGAATACCAGTATTTTACATGGAGCGACTGCCTATCTGACCTCCACAACCCAGTAACTTGGGTAATACGATACCCCTTGGTAAGAGTGGTTGTCAGACTTTCGGGTTTGTGAAGACCCATAACGACTGTCAAAGATCCACGAATGACAAACAGGACCAACGGCTTAACGTGCTTTCCGAGGCACGGAGAAGTCTATGGTATGTAAAGATGGTCACCCATCCACGGACCATACCCGGCAAGCGTAGCTTAACCTGATGGATCGACCCGTTTGGCTGTAATTACTTAGCCACGAGCTTCAAACACGAGAACTATTATGAAATATTATCTTACTGCGAAGTTCATGGCGGGTAATTATAGATAGGTATGTCTTATGACAACTACACAATATCACGCCGCTGGAATCCCCGAAGGGGAAGGCAGAGGTGTACCTACCTAGGCTACCTATAGTATAGTGATGTAGGTACCTACATCTAGATTTTGCCAGTTATGTTTAAGTCACATGTAATAGGGGGCGAGCCTATTGCCATCAACTGGACACAAATTCAGACTCCGGGCTGCTACCGAGAAATTAATCCTGATGGAAAAACCCAATAACTTTGCCAGACCTGGGAATCTTTTTTTTTTTAGGTAGGGCATCTCGTCGTTGACCTCTGAGATCATGACTACTTAACCGGGCTTTCCTGTGGGTGCCTTAAGCTACTACACTTAAAACCTCCAGCCAGGAGTTATTCAACTATGCTAATTAAAATTAGGTGAAGGCTCGCTAAGGGCACCCCCTGTAGGGTACGAACCTCGGCTTAGGGCGTCAACCGGAGGGAGGAAATCAAGGATGAGACGGGCTGGATCAAAGTTTTGATCATGATTATTAATTAGGTCGGGGAATTTAAAGCTACTTGCTCAGCTGCAACAACTGCTGGCACCTCGTTATCGAGTAAGGGTGCCTGGGAATCGAACTATGCTCAGTTGTGGTTCTTGCTACCATTAGACCAACTAGGCAGTTTATGACAACGAGCTGTTATAAAAAAGTCGGTACCTAGCATAATATCACGTGTGACTGACACTGGCATGGCCACTGTCAGGGATTTTAATTTTGATAACATAAAAAAACATTGTCGGCAAATATCAGACGGTCACTATAGTCCAAGAGCTAGATCGAAGGGTTTACGAAAATCTTCGATCTAGCTCTTGGACTATACTTAAAATTGAACTCATTATATCTTCTAAACTAAGACGACTAAATCTGTGACTTGAAATTAACCTTTTCACCGCCCACGTACACAAAACGCGATGCCTCGCCAGCGCCAAGCTATAAATGTATAACGAAATATATAGTAAACAGTAGTGATGAGGGTATCGTCACATCGATGAATGAGATTTATACGCGTTCAGTTAAGTTTTTATTATAATTTTACAGATATAAATAAAAACTGATTAAATATTTCCATATTTGTTTTATTTCACAGTATCCCTAGTAAGAAAAAACAGTATAAATTATAAGTATCAAAGAAAAAATGCATAACTCAATTAGCGCTATAAGAAATGTGGTACATCTCTATTAGTTTCATGACGTCATCCGTTGACTTCATTTCAAGTCCTTGGCGTTCAGAGCACGATAAATTCAATTCTGGTTAAGGATGTCTATGGTCTTTCTTTCATTTTGTCTATCCCGTGTTTTTTCTTACTTTATGAGGAATGACCGTTATTATTATTTTTACGTCTTTTGACAATAATTCTCGGGACCCTGGGGTCCCAGGCCTTTGGAAGGCGAACAAGGGGCTGAAGCCAACTCGTAGAGACCGTAAGACGTTTTTAATTAATTAAATGAGGCACCAACCGACGATTATCTCTGTTCGCACTATTCAAGAGCACCCAAGGACAACCTTCGGTTGGTGTAGGTAGGACTATATTGCAGGATATGGAAATAAAGATATTGGATTATGGGTTTGGGTGGCTAAAATGAACTGGTTATCTAAAATTATGGAAAGACTATGATTATTACCTAGATGGAGTTAAGGACACCAGAATCATCTGTGTCAATATCCTCCACTTTCGAGTCAGATACCACACGTTGCAAATTTTTTTGTAACTCATGAGAGTTCAATTTTATTCATTATCTGCACTATTTATTTAGTCACACAACAGAATACAATTAAAATCATTTTGTTCTTATCACAAGCAAAGCGGGAAAGAAGGACGCGTGCGTGCTTTCCCGTTTACAATTGCTGCACTCTGCCAAAGTGACCTTGACACCCGTACGCTTATGACGTCACAGAACGACTTCTATAGTAGTCCGTGGCGCTCGGGGCAGTGACAACTAACTTTTTTGTAGAGATGGGAATATAATTTATCGATAAGGATTGGTGAACAATAACAAGAACTATTTAATTACGGATCGGCACCCATCTGAAGGTCTAAATTGGTTCATTTTCCCTTTGTTGTAAAGTAGTTAACTAAGTTCATATTTTATTGACCTCAAATTGTTTTCGATAGTAGTATTTATAAATATTTTTACGATCGAAATCAAACAGTGAACACTTTCGCGTCACATCACTGGCCGACTATATATGAAGTCCTTGGCGTTCCGGGGACATTAAAAATGTTCGGAGTTTTTGTTTTTGCCAATTTTAAGACAAATAACAGCTTGTTTTGTGTGGAAAATTAAAAAAACAGGGTATTAGACTGCTATATTAAATAATAAAATGAAAAAAACCTGTAAAATACAGTAAATTTCTTTTTAAAACATAGTTAAAATGAAGAGCTTCTAATGAAGTCGTGGCGCTGGTGGCACGAAAATCTGGAACTTCTATTGAAGTCCGTGGCGGTGAAAAGGTTAAATGAAATTGTTTATTCTGTAAATAGGATATCGGAATCACTTTTACAAGTCATATAAAAATAATAAAAATAAGCTAGTTGAGTTCGTTTCCTATCTGACTACTCTGAGAAGAAAAGCCGAAACAAACTCAGAGGTCGCAGTCTCTTTTAAAGTCCAGACATAATCTTGGTCAGGCCATATGAGGACCATGTAGATTAGTGTCTGAAAAGATCTTTTGAGGAAAGAACCACACAGATTTGAGTGGACCTGTCCAGTCAGTGCAAGCATTTGTCAGTAATCGTCAACAATTAAGTTCTGAGCTCAACTCAGAACTTAAGGAGCTCAACTCGACGAACAACACCAAAGAAAGGACATTTGGGTAGGCCGCATAAACTACTCAAACTGCCAGACCATCACTAAAACTAGCAGAGAAATAAAAATAATATCCACATAGTCCTCACATTCACAATAATTAAAATAATATAATACTTTACAAAGTAATCATGTCATTTTGAATATAATTTTCAGCAATGTCAATGTGTTTATAAAACTGGTACTTATATGTTGATTTTACATACCTAATAATTAAAATGTCTAGTTTTATGGTTTATCACAAGGTTTAGCAGAGCGAGCAGTTCAATTCCAAGCTTTTTTATCTTCTAAATAATCTGAAATTGTATAGTACCCTTTTTTACAAAGTTTGGTTTTAATACAGATTTTAAAATCGTTTAATGAGTAAGTTTCGAATGTCAATGAGGAGTTTGTTGTAAAAGCGTATACATTGACCCATGAATGAGTTGCCTACTTTGTGGAGACGTGTGCGATGTAGGTACAGCAAGGTTGTGTTTATTCCTAGTATTTAAACTATGAATATCGGATATTTTCTTAAAATTTGATATATTTTTGTGTAAGTACCTACATACAATAGGTTTTCAAAAGTATATTGTGAGGCTACAGTCAGAATATTTATTTCTTTGAATTTCTCTCTAACTATGCGTTCGCACTGGCGAAACATCACAACAAAACATGTTGAAATCTCTAGTGCCTGTCAAACTTTGTATGGAAAATTGACAGAAAATAGAGATTCCAACATGTTTCGTTGTAAATGTTTTGCCAGTGCAAACGAACAGTAAGGGAATCTCTTGGACCAAGGTTATAAATGGCTCGAACAGTCCTTTTCTGTAGAACAAAGATAGTATAAATGTCCGCACAGGTTCCCCAGAGAAGAATCCCATATGACATATGAAAATAACTAAAATAAACAATTCTGGCTGTATCTACGTCAGTTATCTGTCTAATTTTTTTAACAGCATAGGCGGCCGAACTTAGCCTTCCTGACAATTTTTCTATGTGTGGGCCCCATTGTAATTTACCGTCAATAGTGATTCCAAGAAAAACTGTCGACTCAACAGGGTCCAACTCTGTTCCATTAACCTGAACATTGGTAGATAACTGCCTGACATTTGTCATTGAAAATTTAATGAGTTTAGTCTTTTTTTCGTTCAGGAGAAGATTATTTACATTAAACTAATGCACCAATTTAGAGAGTGCATCATTAACTTGAACCAAGTTGACTAACTGACATTTGATTTAAAAAATGAAGGAAGTACCTATCAACTGCGAATAATACGATCTTGTGATTATCCTTTATGTGATAAGGTAAGTCATTTATATAAATTAGAAATAAGAAAGGACCAAGAATTGAACCCTGCGGAACGCCTATGGTCCCACAGTAAAGTCAGAAGGTCAAGAGCCTTGTCCCTCATACCATAGTGGTACAGTTTCCTAATGAGTGTATCATGATATACGCAATCGAACAAGGCCTTGGACAAGTCGCAGAAAATGCCAAGACCATCTTGCGACTCCTCCCAGGCCACGAATATGTTTTTCCGCAATTCCACGCCCGCATCTGTAGTTGAACGACCCTTTGTAATACCAAACTGTTTCAGATGAAGTAAATTATGTGCATTGAAATGTCCTAACATTTGTTTTAAAAGAAATTTTTCAAATATTTTGCTCAATGTAGGCAATATCGAAATAGATCGAAAATTTGTGAGATCAGGGGCCCAAGTCTGCTATTTTTATAAATTCGTCATTCCAACACAATTCCATTGTCATTTTGCTACAAGGACTAGCTCAGCAGTCGTGCTACGGAACACTAGACTTCAGGAGCAGGTAAAAGGCAGGTACTTATATGTGGGTATTTTGACTTTTCACTATAAACAAGTATTAATCTACTTACACAGGATCGAATAAACCCTTCAACTTGCTGCCAACTGGATACGCGAACGCCCTCTGTTTCTTCATAAACGCATTAGGAGCGACTACATAGGTGCATTTGTCAGATTCTTCTACGTCTTTCTTTGATGTATAATCGTTGTACATAAGGTGGTCTACCACGGTCTGTTCCTTGACCAAGACTGCGCCTTTCTTGACGGCTTCCAAGAAATCTTTGTCGTTACTCACTGATAGGAACCGCGCCTTATTATTGCTGATCATTGCGCTCAGGTAATATAGTTCTTCGCCTTCCTGTGTATAAAATAGGTTAACGATTGTGAATATCGTTACGATAAAATGCACGGAGTGAACTCAATATGTAGGTACTTACTTACAGCATTTTATAGTAAGGTAGGTTTATGTGGAGTAACTAACGGAGAAAATGGTAGTCATACTAATATTATAAAGGCGAAAGTTTGTGAGTGTGTATGTTTGTCTCTTCTTCACGCTCAAACGGCTGTTTATAACCTGGATTAACACATAGGAAAATTTTTATCCCGATATTCCCACAGGATCGAGACTTACGCGGGTGAAACCGCGGGGCGCAGCTAGTTTACGATAAAAGCTACACTTGTCCCGATTAAGGGTGCGTTTCCACTAAAGCGAAGACGAGCGGAGACATGTAAGAATAATGTTGGGTAACTCAGCACATGTGCTAGCACTGTTGTAGCTACTCACTAGGATCAAGAGTCACTCACTCTTTTGAATTTGATGTGCTACCACACACCACAGGCACAGATTACCTACACAGAACGTTTTGTACTCGTATTGTGAGTTTTGAATGAAACGAGTCACCCACTCAATTGCAAGTCTATTTACGATTCTAAGCAAAGAAGTTAAGGTCTAAGTTTAATTTGACGCATTTAACAGATTAGTCACCGCGTATGCCTACTCTACTGCGAGTCGGGCGAGTCATGCGCCTGACTGGCACTCACAGCACGTACGTGCTTACAGGCCACCGCAGCCTCGCCTCATTCGTGGTAGCACACTTGGTAAAATGAGTGCCTCGCACGATCCTCCTTTTAAAAGAGTGTGCTACCCATCTCTATGTAGGAATCATCCAATCACATAAATGAGACGAGAGACGCGATGAGGGTTTCAACCATTGTGATTGATCGATTCCTGCAGGTCACCGCTCAGCTCTGCTTCAGTGGAAGGGACCCTAAGGCAACATCCGAAAGAATTTGCGCCAGTGTCCTGAACAACCAGGCTCCAGCCTCCAATTCGAATGTCATCATTAAATCGGCATCACAGGTTTTTTCAAGTGGCCATAATATTGTGACGTGATAACAGAAATGATGATGAAGAAGCTACCTTAAGTTATCGAATAAAAATAAATCAACAGCTAACTTACAGATTTAACAATATGCTCCACCGAGCTGCCAGCCGATGCGACCCACCGGTAGTTCTTCTGATACAAGTCTCTTGGATACTCGATAGCCAGGGTAAACTTCGACAGGGTGAGGAAGGCAGTCAGGTTAGCGGTGTAGAAGGCTGATAGCAAGATCATGAACAGCCACCAGGTCACGAAGAGTACGCGAGTTGTGTCTAAAAAATGGTATAATGTTCGCCATAAAAGCATTTTTTCTAACTACCTACCTACGTGTTGGAAACTGTATCTAAGGGAATCAAACTCATGGGCCACGACTCAAACGAAACCTTAATTCTCAGCCTCTGGGCCTATAGACAGAAGGCCCTATAAGTACCTATTTCTAAACCTATTGCACATAATTGAAAACCGCAGTTAGGTGGGAATCCACCCCACGGCTCAAACGCATCCACTGAGCCAATGGAAACTTTATTCATAAGTAAAGTCACAGATTAAGGTAAAGTCCTAAATGGGGGGTAGATCTACCTAAATGATAAAGTAAGTAGACAAGGGCGTCGCCAGCCGATGGCCCAGGGGGTGGCAAGTTGATATAAGGAGGATGGGAAAAGTATGATTTGTAGGTACAGGAGTCAAGCACATGAAGCTTTACACTTGTAGTGCGAGTCTTACTACCTCTACGGCGCACAATGGGGCCAAAATCGACGCTGGACGCTAGTTTTAATAACACATCTTTGGCTGGAGGACATTTGATTTCTGATAAATCAGTTTCAACTCTGTAGTCCCGATATGAACTGAGAAAAATAATAATTTCCATATTTAATGTATGAATGGGAAACGAACCTTTCGGGTCGTTTTTCCTAAAACTATTCAGAACTGTAGAGCTAAAATCTAACAGGTATTATGACTCGGCCTACCACCAGCACATAGATACGAATATTACGTCTCCGGAATCCGGATTAGACCCCGTTTAGGAGTTACATATATGGAACTTTAAAAAACCAAATAAAAGTCGTCCAAATAAACAAAATTGGCTTTATACAAAGTGACTGGATCTGGACCCGCCATAGCAAATTCGTATATAGAGGAGGTCTGCGCGCGACTGCTAGTCATCGCCTGAGGTATGTGAGCGGTGAGACGGGGGAAATAGACAAAGGCCAAGCTCAGTGTGCCAGTTTTGTCAATGGCATCCCCGTCTCACCGCACCGCTCACATAAGTACCTCAGGCAGTGACTACCAGTCGCGGGCGGACTATAACTTATATCTAAGTATTTAAAACGTTTCCCATCTAAAGTAACTAACTAGCAAGTCTTCCCAAAGGTCAGCATTAATCAACAGCACACAATAACAGTAATCAGAATGGCCTGACAAATATTTTGACAACGATCGTTAACACCATTTTTGTTTGTGATTATTACTTTTCGTGTCGCACATGGAAAGTTGAAAGGGTGTGACAAAAAGTGACTGATTATGTAAACCATTAGTATCGATACGATCTAGGGTAGGAATTGACCGCAGTTATGAAACTAGTTTGTAATGCTCGTATCATCATTTTGATGGCGATGGCGGCCCAAACATAATATTTTAGCTTCTGCGTCGTGATTCCGATCAATATTGTTTTATTTACTATACCTAAAAATGTCAACTATCGTTTTTTCTAAAAACCTATTTCAGACGAAATTTTGATGTTTGCTTTTTCACCCTTGTTTCACAAGTCTACCTACCAAATGTGCAAAAGATGGGTACCTACGATTAGTCCCTACAGATGCCTTGACATTCAACACCCCCTTTTAATCAAAGCAATTAGCATCACACACATGGATGATCCGACCCACACCCCTCACCCCCTTTTGTGGTGCAGAAGGTAGTAGCTATAGCTTCAATAATTACTTAGTACTTGGGCGACCGAACTCTACTTTGGTGAAAATAGAGAATGCTCATTTAATAGTATAGGTAATTCCATGCTGCCATGAAAGTAGGTACTTACAAATTCCATGCTGCCATGTCATTATTCTAAGGTAGCTATCTTGTTCTAAACTTTTAGGCGACCGATATCTGTTTGGGTGAAAATAAGGAGAAAACGAATTTTCACAGATATGAGACCTAGCTAGATCGATTTTTTGCCCCCGTTAACCCCTATATTGCAACTTTCATCGACATCTTTAGAGCCGTTTTCGAGAACGTGATTACAAATATATATTTATATGTATATATCTATACCTATACAAATATTGCTCATTTAATATTACATAATAGGATAAGGTTTGGTACTTACTGGCCTCCGGCGCTAAATTGGTGCCTTGCTTGAGAAAAGCGCTGTAGACGAACCAAAAGCTTGGTTTTATTGGCAGAACACCTTCGTCGTCCGTGATCAGTTTAGTTCGTACACGCGTAAAGAATGTGATGCAGGGTCCAAATGTTAGAACAGCAGCCAGGACCAGGTACCTGGGCAAATATTAGGGTAAGAAATTGGAGAGGAGAAAGAACTTGGAGATTCCTACCATAGGTACCTACTTAGTAAAAAAGTTTAGTGGGGTGTCGAAAATTCCACATGGTATGTACTTAGTCATCGTTTGTTGTTGGTAGCACGAGGTTGGTAGATATAAAACTAGATAGGTACTCTATACAGGGTGGCAGGAAAATTAACGCACAACCTGTTACCATAGATTTAGTAGATACATGATTCTGGACCCCCTTAATTGCGTTGAAATTCTTCACCGGTAATTTTTTTTTTAATCTGCTGTTCTCTACAAAAGTGCAATTCCTACGCGATCAAAATGCTTAAAGCACCAGTTAAAACAATCTGGATACAAATTTCGGAAGATTGCACTAGAGTCCGGTCAGGATAATAATATTATCTAATCAGAATATGGTAATAATGTTCTCTAGTACTTAACAATTTGGTTCTTAGAGATGTTCTTTTATGAAGGTAAGTAAATAGGATTCTACTCTTTAAACAATACAACAGTCACCATACCATACAAGGTCGTTGAAAGGTGCGAGTAGACCGGACCCGGCAGCAGACTCCTTAGGTCTCTTCAGCATCATCACCCACACACCTTCGTCCAGGTATATGGAGAATGACACCTTCTGCCGGTAAGCTATCAACGTCGGTAGAAATGCGGCAGCCATGTCCACTTTCTGTAGATAGATGTAGGTGTTTTACGAAGGTAAAATTATTGTTGTAAAATCAATTTTGTTTCCAAAGACACACGGCCAAGTTGCTTTGTTTAAAATGCATCTAAGATATACAAGAACACTAAACATAAGAAAGAAGAAGAAGAACATAAGAGAACATAGACAACACAGGAGAACATAGAAGTACTAGAACATTATAAGCAATGTATTACCGCTGGCCTGCATAGGGCGGACTTATCCGGTCCAGTCAAAATGGCTGGAAAATACACGAGTAAGCTTCGCGCTTTCGGCATTTTTAATATCGGAACACTGTGTGTTTGCAGGGAATAAGAAGTAGGGAATAATATTGAAATATTCTTCTGACTATGGTGAGACTAGAACTAATAGAAAAATTCTTCACAAAAACTTACGCTGGTATTAAGCAGTCCTATTACGGAGTCATGGCTCGACGTAGTCCCCAACTCAAAGTTCCTCTTTGGCTCAACCACTTCATAAGTAAAATTAAATTTTTCCCGCAGTATATCCATGATAGTGAAAGCCACGCCTTTACCGACCACCGTGTCATTGTGAAATTCTGTCCAACTTAGGGGTGTGTTCTGAAAATATAGTGAATGAAGACCCATCCTAAGTCGCAGACTCGCAGCGAACTTTTCAAATGTGGGTAAAATCTATCACAAGGACTTGATAGGAGGAGGTACTCCATTCAGCAAAAGCACAAATGCATATCCGCAGGTAGCGCGTCCATAATTGGGCATGGGTGCCTGCACACCTCTATTGGTGGAACCGGCATTTAAGTCAGGTCTTCCACCAGATAGCAGAACAGAAATGAGACGAGTCACGGGCCACGGGCAACAGCTGCGTACCTCTACCTACGCAGTGGTTGCTGAATTGTTAGGGGAGGTACCTACTACTCCTAATAAATAATTTAAAAAACTGTTTCACTTGAACTTACATTATACGTCGTTATTTTCAGATTCTTCCCATTGACCATCTTCATCAAACTCATAAAATTGGTATCCTTCGTCTCCAAGGAGTCGGGCCCTAAAGAAATTTGTATAATTTAGAGAGACAACCAAACTTGAGCCGTAGGTGAATTTAAAAAGATGTGATTTTTCAAAGAAATGTTGAATTTGCCATAATATGTCACCTTTATATGTATCATTGTAAGGGACTTCGCAGAACGTGGCGTTACATATCGACGATATGATAAGTTCTATGCCGGCCATGGCATAATGAGGCTGACGGTTTCCGCCGTAGGACACATTTGGTGGTAGGTGGTCGATAGGCGACTACGAGTGGTCACTGCGGACGACTGCGAGGATGCGCCACTGGCATGGCCTTTCGCCACCACTGTCCCCCCACGTTAATGCACGTTGGATTAACATTGACATTCAGTGTAATAATCAATAGACCACTTTATTTATAAGTAATTGACGATTTCGCAATGGTATGGAAGTTTTGCATAGGATAGCGGCTGCAATAAGTTCTCAGTGGTTCATGGTTACTTTACGAGTATCTTATTATTTCCTTTTATTTCATTATTTACATATAAATTATATTTTTAAATATTAGAATAAAATTATATAAAAACATTTAAAAATATAAAAAATAGTAGGTATCCCCACCGGTATCGGGAACAGGGTCCAAGCTACCGGCGGTCAAGGCTCCAGAGTAAGGAACCTCCTGACAATGCGAGCCGTGTCCAGGAGTACCGCTTTCTGAATCAAGCCCTTAATCCAGCTGCCCAACGAGAGCCTCCTTAGGTGTTGGTCGAGGCTCTTGGCAATTAAGCCATTGGCTGATACGACTATCGGCACAATGATTGCTGAGTCCACATTCCACATGTCGACCATACCTGTAGTACGGCACTTCCGATTCCACAAGGCTGTATTTCAGAGCAAGTTGCTGATGGATAATCTTATTATTATTATTAAGCCTTTATTGCTGAAGAACTAAACGTAAGTATAATATAATAGTATTAAAAACTTAAATCTAACACATCGGGTTTTACGGTTTAGTGATCAGCGTGTCCTGTGACACATAGGCCTCTTCCAGCTGTTAGCACCTATAATTTTTCTTAAGTCGTCTATCCATCTCTTTGTCTGTCTTCCCCTTTTCCTTTTGCCATCGCGTGGTTGCCACTCTGTTATAATTTTTGTCCATTTTAACTTACTATCTCTCGTCATGTGTCCTGTCCATTTCCATTTCAACTGTCTTACTTTCTTTATTACCTATATCTTCTACATTAGTTCTGAATCGTATTTCAACTGCTCTTAACCGGTCTTTTTTAGTGACACCAATCATGCTTCTCTCCATTCCTCACTGACATGATCTCAGTTTTAAAATATGTTTTTGATTTAGGGCCCACGTTTGGCTCCCATACGTCAGGTAAGGTAAGACGCCCGAGTTGAGGATTTCTCTCCTAGCTGCCATGGAAAAGTGTTTGCTTTTAAGTATCTCCTTGAGTGACCAATATCGTGGGTACGGGAATCTGAGGACTATTTAGTCCAGTGTGAAATTCTATATCCTCATTAGCAATTTCAGTTTTAACGCAGAGTAGGTAGGTACTTAGTATTCCTATAAATCTGGAACCTCAACTGGTACCTGAGGAGGGAAGGGCATTCTTTCGTTTGTCGGGAAAGTAGGAAGTACTTAGAAGACGGTAAAATAATGCCATGAAAATATTTTCTTCCTTTTTTTCTCCGTAACCAAGTAGTTTTACAGATCGTCACAAGCCTATCTTATCACCCATTTTGTGATATAGCTCTTCTCGGGTAATTGCATAGGTATGCATTAGATTTAGATCTTTAGAGTGGTTCCCACTGCAGTTCAAAATTGTCGCGTTCTTTATCATTTTCAACCTATTTAGATAGCAAGCTATGAGAAAGCCCTAATTTCATAACAAAGAAATAAAATAAGTATACGAAGCACATCCATACTATTCCATACGACAATAATGTAGAGGTAAATAATCATAGCTCGTTAATGGGTGACGGCACGACGAGTTACTCGGTAAATTGTGATCTATAGTGTGCGTCATTAAACGTTACTCAATGGTTCTAGACTACGTAATTATTTTTGGAACGAAGTTCCTTATCGCGCGTTGCGAAAGGGGGCTAGACGGAAAAAATTAAGACCAAAAGTTGTAACGACACTTTTTTATTTTTTTTAATTTTAAATATCTCGGAAACGGCTGGGAATATCAAAGTTTTGAAAAAATTTCCCCCCCCCCAGTACCTTCCCTCTCAGATAGAAACTACATTCAGTTAGACCTCTTAGACCCCATTTTTGACCCCCAATATCTGTAATTCAGTATATCTTACAACTCTCTTAAATACATAACCTCCCCCCGAACCCCCCTCGATATCCTCCTGCGACCCCCTGATCCCGATACACCCCCTGCACACCTCCCCCTTCCCTCTTCTTCTCCCCCCCTCCCCCGTGCCCCTTCAGGGTTACCTCACCCCCCCAGGTCTTAACTTTGGAGCCAGAGGTCCTAGACCTATTAAGTTTGGGGTCCCCGAAATCAGGAGAAAAAGACCTCTCTTTTGGCTCAATTAAAAACACGGGAAAACGCCGCATTATTCCCTATTTTGGTATTGTGTGGTGCTGCGGTGTACGCTGTGTGTGTGGCGTATGCACTCACTTACCGACTCATTTTATTACAATTACTTCACTAATTAATCGAAAGGAACTTCGTTCCATCCGGGTGTCCTTGACACCTCTCAAGTTTTTTATTTCCAGTTTGTCTCCGAGGCAGATTCACAATTCTCGAAAACTAATAGTTACCAATAATAGGTAACTACGTCAAGGGATTTACGAGCTGCAACTAATCTGCTTACAGAAAAAAACCAGCCAAGTGCGTGTCGGACTACGCACAATGAAGGGTTCCGTAGTTGGGATGAATTTATCTCAAATATAAACTTAACATTGTAGTTGTAATACATGTTCTCCGATACATTCCAACTGCAAATGTAAGTTTGTACGCACAATATTGAGAGATTTACCATGTTATTTTAAAACCATATACTTCTAATAGGTTTTCCTGTAATCTGTGAGTAAAGAACCGTTCTACGTATTTTTTTCAAAATTTTTGGCCCGTTGTTTTCGGAGATAAGGAGGAATGGTCAATTTTCATAGATTTTCTTAAATATCTTTAAAAGCATTTATTTTAAAATACTATAAAAAATATGTTTGAGATCCTCGCAAGAAGCCCTTTCATTTGATATGTCACACGGTACTGTTAGCAAAACTTTTGTTTTTTATTTTCTTATTTGCCCGCCAAAAGTGACCACCATATTCAAAATTCATTTATTTGCATTACACGTCCGCGTTTGGGTCACAGAAATACATATTATGTGTGCCATATTTTAACTTAATCGGTCCATTAGATTCGTAGAAAATTGGCTTTGACAGACAGACAGACACACGAGTGATCCTATAAGGATTCCGTTTTTCCTTTTGAGGTACGGAACCCTAAAAACCCGTCGAGAGAATGCGTTCTTGACACCTGTCAGTTTTATACTAACGAATATGTGTTTTGCGAATTTGATTCTTATTAGTATTAGAAATTATCCAACTGGCAGGTGCCAGCACGCGTAGCATGACCACCGTAGAAACGAGTTTTGTCGACGGAAGAATAGACAAAATGACAGATTGTGATTGTTTATCTGTCATTTTGTCTACTCTTCCGTCGACAAAACTCGTTTCTACGGTGGTCATGCTACGCGTGCAGGAACGCATTTTCTCGACATTGGCGGCCGGACTGTGTGTATAATATATTCAACCTAGGAATCACTCCATAACGTAAAATGAGAAACTACTATCATACAGCGCGTGGCTGTCATCAGTCTTCGATTTAGCTGTGTGAAATAGCAATATAATGGTGTCGATTCCCTTGTTCACAAACTAAACTAAATTTAAGTTCAGTGCATCTTTTTCTTACTATTTGATTAAGAAAAGGACAGAAGATAAATTTTAGTTTAGTCCTGTCAAATTAATCAGCGCCTGTCACACAGACTAATGGCCTGTCACTACTCCATACAAGTTTAGACGTGATTAAAAACTTGACGACTAAAATTACGTCAATGTACGTCAAGCGCTGATTAATTTGTCAGGACTAAACTAAAATTTATCTTCTGTCCTTTTCTTAATGAAATAGAAAGAAAAAGATGCACTGCACTTAAATTTAGTTTAGTTTGTGAACAAGAGAATCGGCACCAGTATCTACCAAACGTACTACCGTTCTTATATGTCCATCTAGAAAAATACATTTTGGATCATTCTGCAGCCAACAGTTGGGTAAAAAAGAAAATTTGCCGGTGTATAATGAACAGCAGCAGTAGGTACATCACGTATAGTATTACAATAATAATTTTCATTTCTTACTGAAAATATTAAAAGTTAGTGTAGTGTGGACGTGCACTAAACGGTGACCCATCGCAATAGCCGCTGCCATCATAAATATTGCTTACCTATAATAAATGTTAGTGTAATTTAAAAAGTTTGCCTACTCTTTGTTGCATTTCTAACTGGGTTTGAAAACGAAAACATAATAATATTTGCTATTTTGACCAAGAGAATACCTAAGTATTTACCTGAAACAGAATTAATAATAAGTAAGTTTATACGATATAATAATGAGTGTATGCTTTGGTTATATTATGGGTTACTTATACAGGGTTACTGGTAACTCGACGTATTCCTTGCAGGACGTCATAGTAGGGTTAAAATGCAACAAATTAAGCCACCAAATGTTCTACCGAAATTCAGTAGTTTTTAAATTAGTTAAGAGTTTTAGTTTTTTATGAAAAATCCCAGATTAAATCATTTGAAACCAATTTAAAAATGATTTACGGTGCGACTGTACTGAAATTTAAGTTATTATCATAGTTGACGCCGTAGCAGACCTTTGTTAATAATTAAAAGTTCAATAATGCCTAAAACTTTGGCAAATATCACTAACCAAACATTTAATTTTTTGTAATTTTTGCTATTACTTCATAAAAAATGTAGTCTAGTGCAAAAAAAAAATGATACACCTGGTGTACAAATTACTAAGAAAATATCCTTGTCTTATCAGCTATCCAAAAAGGTATGAAAGTTAATACAAAATCATGGACTACATTCTGAAAATCGTTTTTGATTTAGTACAGGCGTGCGTGTCACAAAAAGGTGATCAAAAACAAAATCGTGAACATTATTATTCTTTTTAATCAATATTAAAAACTTTAATTACACACATTTCACACGTCTTGTTCGATGTGCTGCCCTCGGTTTCGAATACATGTTCTTATTCGCTTCCTTACTTCGGCTTTTGTTATTCTTGATGTGATTGTTGCCCTCATCTGGTCCGCCGCATTTGTAATTCTCTCCCCTTAGTTCTTCAATTGAATTTACTGGGGTCACATAAACTAGATCTTTCATATGACCCCAGACGTAAAAGTCTAGCGGCGTCAGATCAGGGCTTCGTGCAGGCCACGGAATCGGCCCACCGCGCCCTATCCATCGGTTTGGATAGTTTTCATCCAGCAATTGTCGAATTGTGATTCGGAAGTGGGCTGGACATCCGTCATGTTGGTAAATCATGTTTGCTCTTCTTTCTTCCGGTACATCCGTGAGCAGTGCTGATAAATGATTTCTGAGGAAATCTTCATAAAGTTCCCCATTTAGTGTTCGGGGTAAAAAATGTGGGCCAATTAATTTGTCGTCAATAATACCCATCCAAACATTAAGCGAGAACCTTCGCTGGGATGCGGTTGGTTTCAGTTTTTTAGGGTTTGCTTCTGCTTTCGGTGCTCAGTAATGTAAGTTGTGGTAATTTGTGATACCATCACGATCAAAACATGACTCATCGGTCCACAGAATGTTTTTTAAAAAGTTTTCGCTGTCGGCGTCGGCACTTAGCATAAAACGACAAAATTCAAGCCGTCTCGGCGGATCTCCTTCTTCTAATGACTGGACTGGTTGGTAATGGTATGGATGTCGGCCTGATAAGTGAACTACAGACCAGACTTTCCACTGTGACATACCAAGCTCACGCGCTACGATGTTTGTCGATGTGTTAGGATCGTCAATAAAACGTTGAAGAATAAGCTCCTCGTCCTCAGCCGTGTATCTCCGGGAACGACCAGTGTCAACTTGCCTGCTTCTTTGGACGCTGCCAGTTTCAGATATTCGCCGATAAGTCGATCCGAAGACACTAACGTGGGGGAGTCGGCGGTTGGGAAAGCGAAGTTGATATTCTCGCCGCGCCTCAGCAGCGTTACCGTCACAAAGTCCGTAACAGTACATTATGTCAGCGTATTCAGGATTAGAATATGCAGCCATAGTCAGCGCTTATGAAGGCACAGCACAGCACAAGAGCAAGATACGCAGCAACAGTTAGGGAAATAGCCAGTAACAAAACACGAGCTTGCGCGACGTAGAGTTGAAACTAACTAACGCTGACGACCAAATTTTGCAAAATCGCACCCCTTGTCATGCCGAGAGAACAATAGCGACCAATCACAAAGCTCCCCGAGTGTTTGGAGTTCAGCGCAGGTAAAAACTACGAATAATACGAATACGAAACAATAGGTTGACCGTCTCGCAATTTTACCTGCCCCCCATAAAACTCTTCTCTTCCCTGGCACACATGCAAAAGTATTGACAATCATACCTTTCTGAATAACTGATAAGACAAGGATATTTTCCTAGTAATTTGTACACCAGGTGTAGTATTATTTTTTTGCACTAGACTACATTTTTTATGAAGTAATAGCAAAAATTACATAAAATTAAATGTTTGGTTAGTGATATTTGCCAAAGTTTTAGGCATTATTGAACTTTTAATTATTAACAAAGGTCTGCTACGGCGTCAACTATGATAATAACTTAAATTTCAGTACAGTCGCGCCGTAAATCATTTTTAAATTGGTTTCAAATGATTTAATCTGGGATTTTTCATTAAAAAACTAAAACTCTTAACTAATTCAAAAACTACTGAATTTCGGTAGAACATTTGGTGGCTTAATTTGTTGCATTTTAACCCTACTATGACGTCCTGCAAGGAATACGTCGAGTTACCAGTAACCCTGTATACTAATATGATATGAAATAAAATTTCTAGTAATAAATAAAGTAACCGTTGATAAGAGATCAAATTAACAGGATCACCTTATCTCTTCTCCCAGAAAAATACAACGAGCCAGGGTGTCATAACTCCATTAAAATCTCTTTAAATCGAACTTTTAAATAGGTAGCTGTAAAACACGGGAAACGTATTTTTCATTCGGTCTTTTTCCCATGGGGGTAGGCGAAACAGGAAGTGTGGAATTAGATTTTTTTGTGAAAATCATTTTATCCTGTGCATTATAATATAGACAGTTTAGGAAATATCGAGTTCATAGAGAATCATATTCAGAAAATAAAAGTGAGTTTGAAGTAGATCTAACCACCAAAATACGTGCAGTGCGTCGCGGTCGTGATTTAAACCTAGAGACGAACGCACCTCTGGTTTAAAAAAATACGAATTGTCACTGTCACTGTTATTGTCAAAGCGTGATCAAAACATAACCTATTCATAATTTTATTTCTAAAATAATTATTGTAAATGGTTTAAAAACTTGAAAATATGAGGGATGTATATTTGTCGAACTGCGAAAAGAACTTTGTTAATAAAATAGTGACAGAGGGACATGTAAGGCGGTTCCAATTTGATTATAAACACTATTATTATTTACAGTTTACAAGTTTTTGAAACTTATGCTTTGATTACAGCGTTTAGATGGCAGAAATTATAATGAAAGCAGGACATTGAACATATCTTTTGGATCCGAATATGGCAGTTGTATTGTGTCATTGGGAGAAACTAAGTATGCAAAATACTAAAGTTTTTATATACCTGACCTACCAGCAAACCTACCCCTTGTCTTTGTTGTAAACTTTGCGAATGCCTTGGATTGTCATCTAATACGATAAAATATGTATCTAAGTAAAATTTGAATCTGTACAAATTTCTCTGCTACACTTCCAATCAATTCAATTTTCCTTGAGACTTGAGAACCTTATTCTAAATAAAAAAATCAAGTTTTTGTATACTTCATTTTATAGAATCCTTGCACAAGTATCATGTGAGGTAGTACAGCCGAAACAAATCAGACCAAACGAGGGTTTACTCTACATCAATGTGGAGATGAATCCTATGGCAGCCCCGCACATTGAAGCCAACAGGCAGACAGACCTTGCAGTGCATTTGAACAGGATGCTTGAAAAAGCTTACAAGGACTCCAAGTGCATTGACCTTGAGTCCTTGTGCATTGTTGTTGAAGAAAAGGTAAGGTTTTATATCTACTGATATGGATTGCAACAGATTTGCAAAACAATTTGCTTTGTTTATGTTGAAATTGTTTGTGTACGAAGGAGTTAATTATGTTTCATAGTAAATTAAGCATTTCTATGCTTTACTGAATTTCTATTCACAAATATATTTATCATTAACACATGCTACTTTAGAAAAAGGAATAAAGGTATTAGTTAAGATTTGCATAAAATTAGAACATGTGAATTCAATGCAGACAAGGACTCTGTTGATCGTTTTAATGTAATCTCATAATCACCATTTAAATTAGTCACTGGTGGGCAACAGTCCTCTTTGCTTCGCTGAGAACAAACAATTCATGCCTTGTTTAATTCTCTGTTTACATTAGCTATCTAAATAAATCCTCCAGCACAAAATAAAAAAACCTGTTCAACATTTTCCAGGTCTGGTCTCTAAGGGTAGACATCAAAATCCTGAATCATGATGGCAACCTCATAGAATGCGCGAGCATAGCAACTGTAACTGCTTTGGCACACTTCAAGAGGCCAGATGTGACTCGCAGTGGAGACAGTGTCATTATTCATGATATTACTGAGAAGGATCCTATACCTACTGTGTTGTTTCATTATCCTGTGTGCAGTACAATAGCTATATTTAATACGGAGTAAGTATATTTTTGAGCTTTATTTTATGTATATATTAAAGTAGAACACACGCACGCACGCACGCAAGCACGCACTCACTCATCATCAATCTCACACATTTATGAAGACTAAGGCGATTCGCACACTGCACCGCATCACGCAGCGTGGTGCGGGGCGGCCATAGAAAACAATCTGCGTGCGGGGAGCGCGTCGCGCGCGCAAGTTATATTTTCTATACAAACTGGTACTATGTTAAATCTGCTGCCCCGCGCTACGCTGCGTGATGCGGTGCAGTGTGCCAATCGCCTTACTGATGTTGTTCTAATAAAAGACGGTGGTTGTACAGTTACTGTTAAAATTAAAAGTAAGATCAGAAACCCAGTCTCACTTTTATGTGACAAAATCCTTTACTTATGAGTTATATTATGATCATGACTCTATAGAGCAAAATAATAATTATTTATTTGAAAGAATATTTAATGGGTTACTATGAATAACTGATCAATATAGCTTTGACATTCCAATAAACGTAGCATGAGCAGAGAGCCTGTTTGTCAGAAGGCAGATTCAGGAGAACAAAATTATGATAAAAGCAACATAATATACTTTATGAATAATTCCTAAAATTTCAGCATACTACTAGCAGATCCTAACTTCTTAGAAGAATCAGTATGCACAAGCAGCATAGACGATGGAACAACACCATGTGGAGGCCTCCTAATAGTTGGTTTCAACCAGTACAAAGAGATATGTGTAATGAATTTAAGTGGAGCTGCCTTATCCAGCGCTGGTTTAGTTCGCAAAGCCTTGCAAGGAGCCAGTGACAAATGTAAAGAGGTTGTTGAACTTGTGAAGAAGGCTATCATCAGTGATGATACTCTCAGGTAAATTGAGTTTACATATTTTTGAATTGTTATTGAACCTTGAGCAGAGTTGAGCGTCATCATCATCCTCCTCCCGTCCTTAGCATTTTTATTTATTTATAGCCCTATTTCAAAGTTATTTTTTTTACAAAAAACGTTTTTTTCTTTTTCCTTCGTTTTGAGACTCTGTGTGCCCTTTGGCAAAGGCCTCCTCCATCCCCTTCCAATTCTCCCTGTTCCTTGCTTGTCTAGTCCATGTCTTTCCCGCTGTCCTCACCAAGTCATCCTGCCATCTTTTCAAAAGTTTCCCTTTCTTTTTCTTCCGTGCTTAGCATAGTCAGCTTATAATGTTCCTACTGCTGGGACACAGGCCTCCTTTCAGTGAGAGGGAGTGGGCTGTAATCCACCACGCAGGCCCAGCGCGGGTTGATAAATGTGGCTCCGTATCAAAACGTCCTAAAAGCAAATCGTCCTATTAGCAAAACGACCCGTAATCAAAATGACATTTTAGCAAAATGTCCTAGTAGCAAATCGTCCTATGAGCAAATGGTCCTAAAAAACGAAAGAATGGAAATGGTACAGTCATACCACACATAAATATGTAATTTTTAAAGGAATAATATAATGTATCGTCTTCTCGAGACAACAAACTTTAAAATAAAATAAACTTTAAAACTAAAATTTACTTTAAATTAAGGAATGACACTTGCTAAAGCAGAGCTAGAGCAGTGGTGGCCCAGTGGTAACGGCCGCGACTTACAAGTTGTAGGTCGTAGGTTCGAACCCAGACAGGCGCTTTACTTTGTGTAAATTATTTCATCATCACTGCTCTCAAAACGGTGAAGGAAAACATCGTGAGGAAACCGGCATGTCCTAGAACCAAAAATTCGACGACATGTGACATCTACCAACCCGCTCTGGGCCCGCGTGGTGGATTACGGCCCACTCCCTCTCACAGAGAGGAGGCCTGTGTCCCAGCAGTGGGAACATTATAGGCTGATGATGATGATGACTTGCTAAAAAGAGAAACACCCTCCTTTTTGGGGTTCACCTCAGTTGGGTAAAAACCGATAGTGATTTTTCAGTGTTACTGTACTTTACAAGTAGGACGTTCTGGTAATAGGACCATTTGCTCATAGGACGATTTGCTAATAGGACATTTTGCTAAAGTGTCGTTTTGATTATGGGTCGTTTTGCTTATGGGTCGTTTTGCTTATAGGACGATTTGCTTTTAGGACGTTTTGATACGGAGCCATAAATGTCACGTCTTCGAATTTTTGGTTCCAGAACATGCCAGTTTCCTCACGATGTTTTCCTTCACTGTTTTGAGAGCATTGGTGATGAAATAATTTACACAAAGTAAAGCGCTTGTCAGGGTTTGAACCTACGACCTACAATTCGTAATTCACGGCCGTTACCACTGCTCTCATCCTTATCCCAATTTATTTGGGGTTGGCGCAGCCTGTCTTCTCTTTCATACATCTCTATTATCATTACATATTATAAAACAAAGTCCCCCGCCGCTTCTGTCTGTCGGTCTGTCTGTCTGAACGCGATAAACTCAAAAACTACTGAACGGTTTTCACCAATGGACGGAGTGATTCATGCGGAAGGTTTTAGTGTATAATTCATTAAGGTTTCGTGTAAATTGGCTGAAATTTGATGATTATTGTTGAAGATGTCGGAAAAAATCATGTCGACTGGGAACTTTATTGACGTGCGCCGCGGAAATTGTAAAAGTTACATAAAATTTGTTTTTTTTTTTCAACTTATGAAGCAATGGATTAGCAATCTGTTTCAATTGAAACAGATTGTGATTGTGTTGTATTACACAATTAGGATACCAACCGGTATCTGTGGTACGTTCCCGTGGGATATTTTCCGACATCAACGCGGGCGAAGCCGCGGGCAAAAGCTAGTCATCTTTAAAGCGAACCCCTTTTTAGCCATATTTTCCACACATCATTTCTTCGGTTTTCCCCTACTTATAAGCCATCTACACTCATACACAACGTTTTCCTCATTCTCTTGAGCTAAAATAGCTGGAAGCCATGGTGGCCTTTGCCCTGCAGTGGTATGATGCTGAGCTGTAACCGGTTGCTTTAGCTTTTATTACTTGGGTTTTATAATAACTGATGAATTGTGGAAATACAGGTATTGTGAAACAATCACACTTCTTTAAAACAAGCGTGATATTGGTTTGTCAGTTACTTATTTATTTATTTTTTACATTTGTTATGATTTTATGATGTTATACATCCCGAAGGAAATGACAGCATCTAAGCTTTTGTCTGATGTAGTAGCATGAAAAAAAAAAGAAACTAGTGAATAGGCTCTTCAATGATAGGTACGTTGTTGCGTGTAATTAACAGTTTACTACTTCAGCCATATTTCAAACTTTGGCCTGCCAACAAGACTTACTAACAGAAATAATCTTGTCAGGTGGATTCATAGATTGATTTAGGGGGCTTCGTGCAGATGCATGATTTATCTGTTATCAAGATTCAGTATAATATTGAAAGTGGTGACTGAAACAGTCTGGGTTTTCAGCTGAGGAATCATCATGATTGATGAGTCTTCAATCGGTCTGAAGTATTACAAACAGTACCGTTCTAACCAGAATACCTACTATTATGGATCCTCCAACTAAATGTTATCTTTTAGAAATAAATAAACATAAACCACAAAATGAGTTGCAAACAGAAATCTTATCATTAACTATAGGTATTGGTATACCACATTAAAAATGGTTATAAGATACATTGGTGCCGATTCCCTTGTTCACAAACTAAACTAAATTTAAGTTCAGTGCATCTTTTTCTTTCTTTTTCATCAAGAAAAGGACAGAAGATAAATTTTAGTTTAGTCCTGTCAAATTAATCAGCGCCTGTTACTACTCCATACAAGTTTAGACGTGATTAAAAACTTGCCTACTAAAATTACGTCAAGCACTGATTAATTTGACAGGACTAAACTAAAATTTATCTTCTGACCTTTTCTTAATGAAATAGAAAGAAAAAGATGCACTGAACTTAAATTTAGTTTAGTTTGTGAACAAGGGAATCGGCACCATTGTTGAATAAAAGATGACGAAGTCAATGATATTTTGCACAAAGTACTTTAGAAATAGGAAAAATCACAATTTCTATTAGTCACAAGTTCTGCTCAACAGTTTCAGTTTTGCCTACTTATAATTACTGACCAACATGAATAGCATCGATATTCATTGGTGCCGATTCCCTTGTTCACATACTAAACTAAATTTAAGTTCAGTGCATCTTTTTCTTTCTATTTCATTAAGAAAAGGACAGAAGATAAATTTTAGTTTAGTCCTGTCAAATTAATCAGCGCTTGACGTAAATTGACGTAATTTTAGTCGGAAAGTTTTTAATCACGTCTAATATTGTATGGAGAGTGACAGGCGCTGATTAATTTGACAGGACTAAACTAAAATTTATCTCTCTTCTTAATGAAATAGAAAGAAAAAGATGCACTGAACTTAAATTTAGTTTATTTTGTGAACAAGGGAATCGGCACCATTGATTGTGAATAGCATCGCGCCGATAAATCCTGAAGGGATAGGCCACCTGTATAGGAAGTATTTACATCTACATTTCATCAGTTATCTTGAAGTCCCATATAAAAGGTGTTGTTCTTACTGCCAGTGTCTGGTTAGGCACAAATAGACTCCAGACTGGTACTGAGAAATTTTTAGAAGTAAGTTGGTTTCACTGTATGCAATTTCTTGTTTTAATAAAATAAAAAATTTATTTTCAGACAAAAAAGAGTAAAGATAAACTTCTCAGATATAATAACACAAGATCACCTGCAGTGTTTGAGTAAAAAGGATTTGAAGATCAAACTCAAACATTATAATATTGATGATGAGGTAGACGAAGATATAATGGATGCGGATTCTGATCCTGAGCCAAGTAAATATGATGGTCAGTATAAATTCTTGTTCAATTTATATTTACTTAAGCATGTTAAGACTTGTTAATTTTTGGGTTCCGTACGTCCGAATGAAAAAACGGAACCCTTATAAGATCAGTCGTGCGTCTGTCTGGCTGTCTGTCCGTCTGTCACAGCCAATTTGCTCCGAATCTACTGGACCGATTTAGTTGAAAGGTGTTCACCTTTCAAATTCATGTGTGTTCACACATGAATTTTTGTGACCCAAACACGAACGTAAACATTTGAATATGGAGTCACTTTTCGGGGGCAAATAGAAAAAAAAAAATGTCGTACAAACTGTACCGTATGACATATCGAATGAAAGGGCTTGTTGCGAGGATCTTTAAAATATTTTTTGTATAATTTTAAAATAAATACTTTTAAAGATATTTAAGAAATTTGATGAAAATTGACCGTTCCCCCCTTATTTTCAAAAACACTGGACCAAAATTTAAAAAAAATACGAAGAATGGTTTTTTACTCATAGATTACTGGAAAACCTATAAGTGTATGGTCTTAAAATTACATGGTAAATATCTCAATATTGTGCAAATAAATTTACATTTGCAGTTAGAATGTATGGGAGAACATGTTTTTCAACTACTATGTTCAGTTCATCCCAACTACGGAACCTTAAATTGTGCGTGGTCAGACACGCACTTGGCCGGTTTTTTTTAGATTATATTCTTATTAGGTTGTCTACTCCAAAATGACGCGCCTCACTACCGCATTACCGTGTGTAAAATGCGGTAATGGGGCGCGTCATTTCAAAGTGGACAAGCTATACTTAAATTGGTTAATTTTATGTGATGGTTAAATCAATTGTTCACAGTCGTGGCATCCAAACCCCAAACTGCAGAAATACAAACAAAGCAAGGAGCTTCACAATGGATAGAAATTTCATCAGATTCGGAGGAAGACTGAAATAATACACATGTACTTGTTAAATAAAATGTAATAAATTTACATTTTAAAACTTCCTGTTATTATAATCTCTCTTAACAGTATTATATTAGCCATTGCATGTCCCTTTTCAATAAACAATCATAACATTTGACACTGAAAGGATTTAAGTATAATACAGAAAAATATTATCTAACTACACTAACATAACAAGAAAATAAATAGAGTAGTCCATGTGGATGCAAGTGGTGTGGAATAATAAAATAATACATTTTTAAACATTCACTCATTCAGAATCATTATAGAATTTAGCAAGTTTACAATTTGGCATGAAGTAATATACTTCAAATATCTTTGCAACTGATTCTCAATCTATATTTCTATGCTTTTATTGTAGAATGCAGATTGAAAATTTAAGAAGAAAATTAAATCAAACTATTCTATGTTATAACTACACACTTCAGCTATAAATTACAGTCATATATTATTCTACACTGAGTCAGAGTTCATCCCATTTTTCTGGTCTAACTTGTTACCATTAGTCTTCACCATATAAATAAAATAAGTCATTATTTCCTTTTCATTCACAGGTAATGATTTGAAATGTTTTTGGATAGCCTGGAAAAAATTAAACATACTTTTAATCATTGTCACCTATACATAAACAAGGTTTTTCTAGGAATTATTTAAATAAACACTGAAAATACTAAATAGGGAAATATGTTAGTAATGCAATACTTACATCAGCTAGTTGAGCTTTGTTCAATCCTGGCCTTGTTGGCACCTTATAATGTCTTTTATATCTCCTCAGTGTATTCACTTGTAATTGGAACCAGTCTACTTCAGGTGAATCCATCTCTGCCTCATTGCTGTCATCCTCCGAGTCCTTGGGCCTCCTCTGCTTTGTCCTTGCACACTGTATCATTGTTTTATGATAATCACAAATGTAAGTATGCCTGGCCTGAAAATAACATATGGAATTCAGTTAGCCAACATAATAACTGCAATTGTGTTAAAGCTACTCAATATTGTTATTGATGAAAGTTAAAAATAAATAAAAATGTGTGTGACATACTTGAGGGTCAATGTTAAGTTTCAGCCTTCTCTGGGCGACAGTCTTTTGTATGCGCTTGCTGTACGAGGCGTTGCCTGCGGGTCGCCTGCAGCTCTCGCCGTCATCCATAAGGCAACATATTTGGTCAGAATTACCTCTAGAATCTTCTTCTCCTGTACTAAACCCGTTGTTCATTTGATACTCCCGTTGAATCATATATAACGAATAAAATGAACTCTTCTATTACACCTCGCACCAGGCGATGGAAAACAGTTCGACGTATTCACAATGACACACAATTGAGGTTATGATTTATAACAACACAGAACATTTGTGTTAAATAAATCAATTAAAATCATCACAACAAATACCCGGCCGTTTGTCTATTGCACACCGATCACTCTACGAAGATAGTAATTCTTTATTCACTGCACATATGCAACAAATTGTCCATTGCTACTTCGCAACTGTTCAATCGTTTTATTTGCCCAAGTATTCGACGCTTTTATTAGATTACTGCTAAAATCAGAACTATAATTAACACGAATTTATTGTGTCCACGGTGCTTTTAGATAACTCAATTGCAGCCGCTGAATAAAAATGACTCGACTCGTACTCGTCGTATTCCGCACCGACCGATGGCATCGCCATTACAAATTTATTATTACTAGTTTGTAATTTCATTCACTCACTCATTCACTCGCCTCAAGTTACGGTGCACCTATAAAATAGGGCATTATTGAAATGGTGAATAGCACCTATTTTAGCGTAACACGATTAGAACCGCGAAACGAAAACAGTTCTTTTGGTGAATGTGTGCATGAATACAATATGACAACGTATCTATGTATTGTAGTATAAACAAAAAATAAAGCTAAGGCTAGCTCAGTTATTGGCTGAAAAATGGCGGGGCATTTAATTTAAGCCAATCGGAATGTTTTGTCACTGACATCGTCTGTTCATGTATTCATTACGACGAACGCAGCAAAGTTCCCTACGTAATAAGCGCTGAAATCGTGTGCTCGTTTATAATAAACACAATACTCGGTGAGTTTCATTATTTCCTATTATAACCATTTAATTTGATAATAAACGAAAAAGTTGTGCTACGTAAATTATTTCTGTGGTTTAAATAGTCTCAGTGTTCAGCTCGAAACGGTATTTATAGTTTTACATTCTAATTTTGTAAGCAAATGGCTGCCGAGTGCCGAAGTAAGGTGACAGATACTATATGTACAACCATTTATGTATACATAACAATGTCATAGTAGGCAAGTAATAGGTAGTTATCAATGCTCATAATAATGTGATATAGCTATCAATGGAAAGATTTGTATATTATTTTACCAAATGTCTTTGAACGTGTATGTAGTTCGGTTTTTACGAGTTTGTTTACAGGTATCTATGTAGTTTAAAATTCTTTCAAACTTCAAGATTCAGCGTTTTTATCCAAAATACTTAATTATAACTAATCCACAAGATATTTTAGTAGGTAGTTACCTACTTACTGTTTTTTTTAAGTATTGTGTAGCTGTACTAGATTCTAACTAGGAACATAGATTGAAAGACCATTATTTGAAGTATTGGTACTTAATTTATTTTTATGAATGAGCTAGGATAAAATACAAAGAAATAAAATTACCAAAGTAAGTATACGTACGGTACATAAATAAACTCTTGTTACATTACAGTACCTTAATAAAATTTTTTTGGTAGTTTATTTAACTCATAAGTAAGTCGTTAATACTTTTTTCTTGTAAATCTTTAAAACTTTATAAATCATTTAGATTATTGGGGATGTGTTTAAAACAATATAAATAACGAGGTAGGCATTATAATTTTGCCTAAGTACACCAATGTAAAATGCTACAGTGGCATGGAATAGAATATAGGTAGGTATGTTCCATTTTATTTGGTATGTTTTGCAACAGCTGCGGCACGTAACCGGCGTAAAACCAGGCATTTTCGGAAAAGGGTGGGGGCAATGTAACTTTTAAAGACTAATGACCCTTGATGGGAAAGACGCATTGACGCAGTCTAAAATGAAGTTGCCTACGTGCATTCGTGCGTATGCCTACATAAAATCATTCTTATGATTTCTACGCGTACTTGCATAGTAAATAGGTATACATACATAGTAATCGTTGCCAAAACACTTTTGAAACCACATTTGGCATAAATCTAATAAGTTTCATATAAAATTGAAATGTGTCAGATTGCCAACAAATCATCTGTGTAATTCTTACAACAGCAACTTTTTCCTCTCCTGTCCTTTACCTACGCCTTGCGTAGTTCGAGTTTTACGCTCCACGAACTATAAATTTTATCTGGTTAGGTTATTCGGTATCTACCTATTTCTATTGGGAAATTATTAATAAGCAGACAAGAGTTTGCTCACTATAAATGGCAGCATGTTCGGCTCCTTTTTGTCATGAGACTGAATTCAGTCAGCGTCGAAACATGGGAGAGTGGTATTATACCACAGCCACAGCAGCAGCTGTTCTACACCTCTGTTGCCCCTGCCACACTATGCTGCTCATCGCTCTGCTCTTAGCGCTGGCGCGATGTTGCACTTTCTGCCCACACACTGCTCTACTACTCGCGCAATTAATCGCGACGCTTCGCACTACGTCCTTAGACTTGCGCCCAAAAATCGACAAAAGTGGGAGCAGTGGGCATGACGAGGAGCATGACGTGCGGCATGATGAGTAACGTTGCGACACTACGTCTCTGCTTACTTTCCTCGCTATTTCTCACGCCACTCGACGAGTGTGTGGCAGGGGCATGTTATTTTCCTCGTGGAAAGCATGCGTCTGCTTATGTTTCTACCTTTCTTTCTATCTCTTTCTACCTATTTTTACTCCATGAATAAATAGCTCCGGAATCGATGGAAATAAGCACCACTGAAATGCATCTTATCGGTAAGTTTAATTACTCTCTCTCTTCCCAGCATTAGTCCCACATGATGGTGAGGTCAGCTTTGATCGTCTTCTCTCTTCTCTTCGCCATGTTCTTTATGCTGACTGTATTGGTAAGTTAAGCTGTTGGTCCCACGCCTGATCCTCTCTGGTCGTGTAGGATTGCCGTCCCATCTGACTATGAGAGTGATGGAAGAGTGAGTGCACCTGTGTCTGCGCAGTGTACAAGTATATACTTGTGCACTATAATATCTCCCGCGTAGATGGGCAGTCGCCGTTGAGATTGGCCGCCATTCGGTCTGGAGTAGTATTTATTATTATTAGTATTGGTAAGTTACACTACTAAAATACTAGTATTCAGCTGCATCCGGTTAGACTGGAAGCCGACCCCAACATAGTTGGGAAAAGGCTAGGCAGATTGATTGATTGGTAAATTACACTACAAACAATATTATTGCTACTAGCATGATCTTTTTACGGACATGCTTGTCGCAACGTAATAACTTAAGTGAGCACACAACAATACTATAAATAAGAGTATTGGATACTCTTGCCTGTACCTATCTAATATTATGTTGCCACAAAAGGTTTGGTTCAGCGATAATTGATTTTAGATTTCAGAACCTTGGACCAAAAAAGTTTTGCGAAATTTCCCAATCGCAACGTTTTCAGCAATTAACAGAGCGTCAAAATCGTCAAAAAAACAAGTTTACTGTCCACTTTATAAAGTATCAGTCCACTTTTTCTTGGAATAGGATAGTAAAGGCTTTAAAATTTTAGTCCAAACGAAAACCTTAAAAACCTTGTCTGAAAGTGTCCATAACAAGCAAAGTGAATCAAACTGCTGAACTTTGGTCTATTATGAACTGTTATGTTTAGCAGGGATCGCAAGGAACGAGAGGAAACGGTTTGTGCTTAGTTGCTCTTATCGAATCACATGATTGGCCTATGTTTCGATGGAAACCTCATTCTGTGCTCCTTAGACCACCAGCAGCCATCAGCACCATAATGTAATTTTAATACAAAGCCGAGTTTCTACCCAGCAAACCATTAAGTTACTCTGATCTGTTGATTCAAGTTTGTGGGTATAGTCCCATGAGCAAAGTCATGCTACTAGTAAAAGTTACATGCAACATATAGGCCACTTAGTTGCAAAGAAATGATGCATAGTTCTCCTACTCGAAATGTTTAGACGACAGCCGCGCTGCGTCACGCGTCGCGAAGTGGATGAGAGTGAAAATTCCAGATGCGCTGCCCAATAATGGTAAAAGTATGGGTGGTGCGATGCAGTGATGCAGAGTAGGTGTAAAAGAAGCAGCACAGTGACATTGTTTATTGCTTGGAACGAGGTACTCAAGCGTAAACGTAGATATTTTAGGACAATCATTAAGACCAGCCATGGAGATAGAAGTAATGGGTCGGAATATTGGGCCACAAAATGGATGAATGAAAGACAAATGCATGCAGCTGATATGAGAATACTAAGAAGAAAGCATCGGTTTAAAAATCGGTTTTAAAAAATCGGTTGTCATGGTATAATGGTACTGGCATTTGATATGGTGATAATGGTACTGGCATTTGATGCGAAGGAATGAGAAAAGTTCCGAGCATGAATGTGGATGGCTATAAGAGTATAAATGTGGATGGCTATAAGAGTATGAGAAGACCAAAAAACGATGGATGGACAGTGTGAAAGATGATTTGGCTAGAAAGAGGGTGACTACTGAGATGACGACTAACAGAGAAGTATGGAAGAAGAAGCATGTGGTCCCAACTCCAAGAAGACCGAGATAAGGGCAAGAGAATGATGAGTTAGGAGATGCAACGAGTTTTGATATAGCTAATTGTTAAATTTCAGATTTTATATAATCCTATAGTAAGCACGTTTCGTTAATGTGAGCTGTTCAGCTACTAACGGTCGACATACAGACTAAATTCTTTTCAAACTGATTAACATTTTATAATTATTTATTCACTTTTGTCTTTACGAGCCGTGTAGGCTGCTAGTCTGGACTTGCCTACAAAACGATACTATTTATACTATATTACTAACTTAAAAACTAAGCGCACGTCATAGACATACCTTTGCTAAATAAACCTCAAATAATTTTATTTAAGAATTTACAATCGGTAAGCTACCAATCTAAATGACACTTTGTTTTTGGCCTATAATTTCAAGTACCTAATCAATATTATATAAAATAATAAATCAATAATTCGAAATCTCCCCCTCAGCTGAACAGATCTTGTCTATCATTCCCCAATTCAATAACTACTACTGATAAATCGATTTTCGTTGGTCATATCTGGCATAAGCTCACCCAGAGACCATGTGCAGCTAACTGCTATAGTAGTGTGTACCAAGAAGAGAGAAGACAATTAATTTCAGAGTAGGTACCACCACACCAAATACGATCAACATTAGTAGAAAAACTATTAAATTATTACAGATGTAACCAATAGAATGAAATTTGTGTCTATGTTAGCGTGCTGCTACTTTTGGTGTTTTTAACATATTATACATTGTATTTTCATAAACACTCATATTTTAAACAGCATAATATATTATGTACCTACTTAACAACATTAACCGAACACTATTTCTTATTTTATAATTAATGGTACTTACATATTAATCAATCTACAATAAATACTTTGAAAGTGTGTACATTTTTCCCTTCAATTTCTTCCAGGTGACTGATCGATCACAAGTTGTAAAATCACAAATACCTATCGGTTCTGCATAGTTATGCCAGTTTCCATAAAAAATTACCGATTTTTTACTCTTACAATCGCGGCCTTGAAAGCTTACAAGCTTACAAGTAGGTATATATTTATGTTCTATAAATTGTGTGATATATAATTCATTATAACGTAATACCTTCAATTTACTACTAGTTCCCACAAAACTATATTTTCAAGAAAATAATGAATTCTGTATAAAGTTTATATGTAAATACAATTCCTTATAATAAAATAACATTTCGTATTTCACGACAGTTCTATGAAATACATTCTTAATCTATTAAGATGTGAAATGTTCTCATTTAAAGCTACCTATGTAAATTAACTTAAATTATAAACAAAAGAATTTCAGTATGAACATGGATAACCGAGGCTGCGCTAATCGTCTTATTGACCGGTTACTGGACGAGCTTGTTGCCAGTTCGTGCACACTCGTCTCTTTTCGTATATGTTCGAACGTTTCTAAAATGGCCGCTGCGCGTTGAGGGCGCTCGTGTGCACTTGTTTGGCGTCTGACTCTGCGACGTTGCCAACTTTATTGACTTAAGTACAAACGAAGACAAAACGTACGCGTGTGGAGTGGAACTTACAGCCGGTAGCTTTTTCACTAAACAACACGCGAGACCTTGTGCGTTTTCGATTTCCATGGAATAAATTTGATTAAAAAATAATGTGGCATACATAATCATATTGAGTCTTTGTGATAAAAACCGATTTGCATGAAAAGTGACAGTGTTTTAGTGAATATATTTCTATCAATACTTAAAGCTTAACGCTCCAGTATTTGCAATATTAGAGAAAGGACATGATTTCAACAGCTATTGGAACGCAGGAAACATTTTAACGTGACCAAAGAGGCATAAAATAACTGGTTGACCGCAAGCTACGATTGTAACATGGGGGATCGGGGCGCGACGGGGGACGCTTGGGGTGCGCGCGACGATGCCTCGTGGTGGCCGGGTGGCGCAGGTGAACTACAGCATCAACAACAATTACATGAGGAAATCGCAAGAAGCACTGCCGCCTCAACTCATCAACTGTATACCTACAAAATGACCGGTGGATTTCCGAACAACGGTGGTGATACCTCAACTCCGAGTTATGATTACCGCATAATGTCAAATTCAAACGCTAGAGAAGAATCTCCTCAACAACCATGGTGGTATGCATCTGGATCGGTAGAGTCGCAACAAACATCTTCTCCTACGGTACGAAAAGGTTTTATTGGCAAAATGAAAAATATAACAAAGCAAAAGAGTATTTTACGATATGTAGCTACATCTGAGGGTTAAATCTAGTAATTTTTTTTGTGTTTTGTCCACAAGTGTCTAAATTTTCAAATAGGCACATGTTTTATAAGGGAAAAACATATGTCTTTTCATTTTGGGTAGGTAAGTATAATCAAGTTTACTCCCATTACATAAATTAAAACATCAGTATTACTTTTTGTTGTTGTATATGTACTTGCGTTTATTTTTACGATTCACCTATTTACATCGGACACCTAATTGTATTTACCAATTCAGTTTGTTGGACCAAGCAAAATCAACCAATAAAACACTATAATCAAAAATACACAAATCTTTCAAACAAAGAGGTACCTTCTCATATTAAAATAAACAGATTTTAAATTTAATGAATTACCCACGGGAATAATTTATACAGATTTAGGAGAAACCTATAGCATTAGTTTTAAGGCTTAACTATATTTTAAGGTTAAAAAGGTAAAAAGGGTTTTATTTTACTTCAGATTCTTTACTTACCTTTCGGTCATCTAAATAAACTTATACATAATTGTATCAGTCACAAATCTGAAAAATACTATTTTTTTTCCACTCTCACTCCGTTTATTTTTGAAAATGCCAGATAATGTGTGGTTACTGCAACTTGTAAATACAATTCATTCAATCTTTTTTTTCAAAAGCATTCGGTCTTATTTTTTTTTTGAAAATGGAATTTCTGGAACACCTGACATATTATAATCTGGTTACTAGGGATGTTCCTAAGAATACTTCAAATAATATCGATTCTCTTCAACAAATCGGGAGAGTACTTATGTTGTTTGTTTTATGTTGAACGGTTATAATTATAAATCTGGCCCACATGAAATAGAACTTTAGTGTAACAGGTGAAATGTGCATGACCTCTGCCTACCCCTTCGGGGACCATCGGCTTCATGATAAGGTTACAATAAAATTCCAAAAACAAGTAATATTTTATTTTGGTTTAACTGATTCGTCAAGTTACTAACGTTAACAACTGCTGGTTGTTGTTTCTTCGGTTCAAAACAATCAATGTATTTAATTCCATCTATAAGATGCAAGATGATCAATAATAGAAGAAGATGTCTTCTATTATTGACCATCTTGCATGGATGTACAACCGAACATTGCAAATAATATGCAAGTCGTGTTCTAGGTACTTAACGATATTCAAAAATAGGAATAAAAATTATAGCACCCTACTCAAATCTAGCTGTTGAATTTATTACATTATCAATTTGATCCTATTTGAAAATACAGCACTACATGTACTAATATGAAAATGGTTTCAGTGTCAGTGTCATTCACTCACTGTCAGTTTGTCAAGGTCAAGGTATCATGCCATTGTCAAGTGTCGTCTTCTGAGTTTAATTTACAATTTTTCAGAAAACTACTTAGATCAAATTCTTGTTTTCTAGAGTCCAGACTAGACTATGTAGATGCAAGCTTTCTCAAGGTTTTTGAAAGTCCCTATACTTCAGCACTGTGAAATAGTGACATTATTCTCGGTATACTTATTTTACGTAGTTTAAAAAACGATTATCAACGGTAGGAAAGTGGTACTGTGGTGGGTGCCCGGAGTTCGGGGACATATTGAAGTCACTGCTGCAGATTCCTGACAACATTTGCATAATTTTTTAAGAAGAATGATGGTACCTCATACAATTTAAATATATAAATGATTAAAGTTTAAATTGTGGTATGAAATTGTTACATTGTGAAGAAGTGTGCTATACAGTTATACACTAAAATTTATCTTAAAACTACATCATTTCGCTAAGACATGCTTTCTGGGAATTATACAAGCCAATTCCTGAGCTACACTACAAGTATTTAGTTATTATTTTTTGTTTTTGACTTCAGTATAGTGTCATTTCTGGGCAAATATCGTCTGGGCCCCCTATGTGTTGGTTACTGTGACCAGTTTCTTAAGTCTGCCCCGGCAATGAAGTCCAACTTCGGCCACACTGGTTCTTTGGTCATGGTAACTGTAACTTTTAACTTGTTAACACCGGTTATTAATTTAAACTAATATTCAAAGATCAACTTTGTAATATAACCAACTATGCGAAATGAAAAGTTAGTGGTCACTCTGAACCCGAGGTGTATCATGCGCAGTATCAAATCAAGTTATGTTAGGTGTTGGAGCCTCGAAATGGAGCATACCATAGGTTGCACCTACTTAGGGTCAACCATCAAGTTTAAGCAGAACTGCAGTTGTGTGATACTCAAAAGTAAATAAATATTTTCTATTGTTGCAGCCACAAAGTCAGTCAAGTCCTGATTCTGATCAGAATAATCAGCAAGCGAATAGTATACAACAGAACCACCCGACTCTGCAGCAGGTGCAACAGGAGCAAAACCAGGCAATCCAACAGCAGCAGAATCAGCTGCAACAGCAGCTGCAGCAACAAAACTTGCAACAAGCACTGCAACAACATAATCGTACACTGCAACAGACTTTGCAGCAACAGCAGCAAAGTCAGCAAGAGACTTTGCAGCAAATGTTGCAACAACATCAACAGCAGCATCAGCAACAACAGCAGCAACAACAGCAACAACAACAACAGCAGCAACAACAACAGCAACAGCAGCAGCAGCAACAAGCTCTGCAGCAGAGTCTTCAACAGACTCTACAAGTGAGCCCAGCACAAGCTCAAGCTATTGTGCAAGCCCAAGCAGCTTTGCAACAGCAAGTTGCTCAAACTCTGCAGCAACAACAACAGACTCTGCATGAACAGTTACAAGCTGTCCAACAACAACAAATTCAAGCTGCCTTACAACGGCAATCTGCTACATTACAGGTAATACTTGAAAACAGTTTTCTTTGCATTTGTGATTTATGAAGTACACATTTCTGTTCAGGAGATAATGCTGCAGTTTACTTTCTGTGGTAGCCATTGATAATATATTTTATTCTTCATAAATATGAGGCTATGAACCCATTTACAGATGTGAATTTGTAGCCAGTATAGCCCCACCTTATTGTGACTATAATGCAGAGTTTTGTTTAATTGAGAGTTAGCAGTAGGCTCCCCCTATTACATGGGACTTATACATAACTGGAAATGTAAGTACTGTAGGTACGCCTTACCCTTCATGGATTACTGGTGTGGTGTTATGTACTGTTGTCAATACTTTTGTATTGGTTAAATCTATGAGCGAGTAACATCAGGCAAGCAGTTGAATCTATGTCTACTTCCATCTAGTTGATTTATTTTCTGTAGTTAGAATAAGTTCAAAACCATAGAATGAAACTTTAATGTCCAGGAATTGCAGCACCAAGCTCAACAGCAGGCGTTAATAGCCCAGGCTCAAGCGACCGTCAAACAGAAGATGCCTAGAGCAAGGGCATACAATAAGCCGAGGGGACGCATGACAGCTTATGCATTCTTCGTGCAGACGTGCCGTGAGGAACACAAGAAGAAGCATCCTGATGAGAATGTTGTGTTTGCTGCGTTCTCCAAGAAGTGCGCTGAGAGGTGGAATGTAAGTTTTTTGTGTTTTAAATATTTTTAGTAGGATTGTTTTAGGTAATCATAATTAGGTAGATAAAACAGGTGCCAGATAGAAACGGTCTCTTTTAATTAATTATTTTTTTATATGTATATCTGTGAAATTGAAATCTTGCCATATAGAGTTAACTTATCCAAAAGCCATGCAGTAAATGTAAAAAAATTCTCAACCACAAAAAAAAGGGATAAAATTGGTATGATTAAGGCCGCATTCCGAGTTACGCTAAAAGTGATAATATCGCGAATCCGACCAAATTTTATAGTCACAATAATTACTCAATAGCCCTTATATTTTGTGATTATTAAATTTGGTCGGATTCGCGTTATTATCACTTTTAACGTAACTCGGAATGCGGCCTAAATATAGTTTTCTATGACTTGTGATAAATATCAACTCATGCAAAATAGACCTGAGTCGTAGCAGTGGGAATATTAAAGGTTCTTTAAAATTTTAGGGGTGTGTGCTAATTGTGCCAAAATCCAACCATGACTAGTGGTTTACATTTCCAGTAAAAAAAAAACCAGTGGCACTCTGGGAGTGCTGACAGAAGTGAAAATTTGCACAATTTAAAAAAATACTAGCTTAAAGTAAAAATACTTACATAGAACATTGATCCGTAACGTAATATAAATAAAGAGCACAATCGCGTTTACAAAAATGAAGTGTCGGTAACGGTGTCGCGAGTTCAATTGTTTTTTCCCATCTCAAAAATGCCCAACGCGCCTAAAAAACTTTTCACTTAAAAAAAAACAACTGTTAACAAAAATTTACATTTCCAATAAAAAAAGAACGTAGGTACTTACTGCTAAAAAAATCATGCCAAATATGTACGTTCATAATTTTTCCATTTATTTGTTCAATTTTGATCATCAGTCTCATTGGACATGAAGAATTGGCACAATAATAGTAGTACACACAGCTACACATCAAGCTATACATTTTCAGTATAAGCGGACCTCGCATTGTACGGAAATCCTTTACAATGCGAGATCAGCATAAACTGGAAATGTATAGCTTGATGTGTAGCCGTGTGTACATTGAGTGCCAAATACCTATGCATAAATAACTGAAATCAGTCACACATGTGAGACATGAGAAGAACGCATTGTATGGATAATCGCGAGGTTTAGGATTTTATCTAAAGATCTGTTATGTTACTGGTAGGGTTGCCAACTTTTTCTACAAGAAATAGAGTATTTCTGATTTCAGAGAAGTAAAGAGTATAGATGAATAAAAAAGAGTACGATTTATTCTTTTTTTTTTAATGTATTTGTTTGTACTTTTTACTGTCAAAAACAATTTTTAATCATTAAATAAAAAAATGTAGGTCTCCAAACATCCTAAATCTAAATTCATTCATTCATTTATCAATTTTAAAGTTGCCCTGTTCCTCTCTTCTCGCCACTTCACATTCATGACCGAAAAGACTTCTCGGTGAAAGCAGAAGTGGCGGGAACTGAGCGTATATAGCTATTTTTTTTTTTAAATAAACAATCGTCAGGGCATTTTTTTTCAATACTGCCATTTTTCTGCAGTACTTTTCTGGCATAAAATCTGTGTTGTTTAAGAATTCGCGCTGTAGTTCTTTTAAAATGATAAATTCTTAATTTAAACTGTCTACATGTGTATGTTAAGTTTTTGTAAATTGAGTTTTCCTTTTATAATTTGTTCTAAATGATTAAATTCAATATTAGTTTTTAAAGATATTGAATTAGGCGAAGATAAGCTAATTTTCTCTACAAAAATTAAACCATTTTTGTAAGTAAACCAAACATTTGTCTTTACACAATGAAAGATTCACAGTTTATTTAAAAATTGTGTTTTTGCATACTAAATTAGTGTTATACATGTACTAGAAAAAGAGTACAATACTCTCTTTTAGAGTACGGTTGGCAACCCTAGTTACTGGCGAAATGTGGGTGTATTGTTGGTGCACCTCTGCCCAACCCTTCGATAGGTACAGGCGTGATGTTATCTGTTATGTTCAGACATACCTAAGTACTCAAGATTGATTTAAAGCCAAAGTGGCTTTTGTGTATGCAATTCCCCTTCTATTGGCTTTGACATTATAAAATGGCGTAATCTATAGGGATTTTCGAAATAACTGTCAAACTTTATTTTACAGCTCAATTCTTGAGAGATGCTTAGTCATGGTTCTTGAGAACAAAACCTTAGTCGTGAATTTGAGTTTAGTTTCTGCCAGATTGAATTGAAATCAAGACTCATCGCAATCATCACTCAACATTGTTTTTGAAAACACACAATTTATAGACAAAATCTCATTTAAAAAGTCGTATTATCTTGATACTTTTAAGTTTAAGTCGAAATAATTTGGCTACTTTTAGTCAACATTCCTAATTTCGCCTACAGACGATGTCAGAGAAAGAGAAGCAACGTTTCCACGAGATGGCAGAGCAGGACAAGAAGCGGTTCGACCTGGAGATGCAGACCTACGTGCCTCCCAAGGACATGAAGGTGCGAGGCCGTAAGCGGCAGCAGATGAAGGACCCCAACGCGCCCAAGCGATCGCTGTGAGTTATGGTCATGAGTTTTTCTTTAATCTTTTATAACAAATGTGCCTATTGTTGCAAAGCTTTCAATTTTTAGGTTTTTTTTTGTATTAAAAAAGATGCACTTCTTATTGACAGCAGAAGATTTTTGCACATTTATTCAAAGCATTTTTACGATTGCCCGCGATGTCATACTTATCCATCAAATTTCTTAATCAGTGTTTTATACAGCTTAAACTCCCGAACTTGCTCACTGCTTCCGCCTTTCATGTTTGTTGTGTTAAACTGATCAATCAGCCCATAGAAAACACGTTAGCGTAGGCAAATAAAAAATCATAAAACATTTTTAGGACTTCTTTATGACTCCTTTCCCCAAAATGTTTGTCTTGCAAATGGTAGTTACAGTATCCACGCGAAACTTTTAATGAAATGGTAATTTTTACTATACCGCGCTGCAATTACTACACCTTGGTATTTTTTTATACCATGCCTATTAAATGGGACCGACAGGCGACAGGTGACAATTCGACTATCTTGCAATTTTGTATATTTTTGAAGTGAAAACTTCTTTAGGCGCGTTGGGCATTTTTGAGATGGGAATTTGTTTTTTGGGATCTGATGGGAAATTGAACTCGCGACACCGTTACCGACACCTTTTTTATGTAAACGCGATTGTGCTCTTTATTTATATAATGTTACGGATCAATGTTCTATGGAAGTATTTTTACTTTAAAGTTTTTGGAAGTATTTTTTTTTTGTAAACGCGATTGTGCTGTTTTTTAGATAAGGTTACGGACCAATGTTCTTTACAAGAATTTTTCTTCCAAGGCGATCTTGTTCAAGTTTTCAATTGTCGGCGCTCCCGCAGTGCTGCCATTTTTTTCATAGTTTTCTTGCTTAATAAATAGCGCCTTTCATGTTTTTTTTTTGACGAATATGTCGTTTTGTCAGTTATATTAAATAGGGCTTAGGTAGAACATGACCAGTACGAAACCAAACCATCGATTCTCTCTAATCCATATACCCATCCACTAAAATGATACCTATATTTACAGATCAGCGTTCTTCTGGTTCTGCAACGATGAGCGTTCAAAGGTGAAGGCCAATAACCCGGAGTACACTATGGGCGACATCGCCAAGGAGCTGGGCAGGCGCTGGGCGGCCGCCGAACCCGAGACCAAGTCGAAGTACGAGAGTCTGTCGGAGCAGGATAAGGCGAGATATGATCGAGTAAGTGGTTGTTTTAGATTTTTATGTGAAGTGGTCTTTTGGGGTAGGGATAAATATACCTGTAAATTGGGTTTCGTGCGATCAAAACTACTCAACCATCTGAGTAAGGCCAGTGTTCATCTCTGGCCATCTGAAGACGGGACGTACTCATATACAGGGTGAAATAGAATTTATGGGCATTCTCTTAAGGGGTCATTGTACTCATCATTATGAACAACTTTCACTATGGGACCAAGCCTGAATACCGCGAAAAAAAAATCAGCTGTTCCCTCCATTTATGTTTGCATAGCTGGTCAAATATGGGGAACAGCTGATTTTTTCCGACATTACTTGAAAAATTTGCAGTTGATTAAAATGTATTTTATCATTTTTCTAAAACTTTTATCTATAAATATTCTTAATTTTTCGGAACCATCATCATAATTATAACGTATTCTTTGTCAGCATCACCTGTCGCATAATATATCAAGATGTATCTAATATAATATAACAAAAGGCGGAAGGTTTCCTATAGTAGCAGATTCGGTGGCAGGTGCGAATCATGCCTTTATATGATAGGATCGCCCGCGAGCCGGAATGAAAAAATGTTCGTCCGGAATGCAAGATTTCTTTAATAAAGAGAGGCGTTGAGAACTTTATTGGATTAAACGTTATTTATGTTTTTTTTTTGTTGAAAAGGGAGTGTTGCTAATACAGGGTGACATCGACGCGAAAACTGTTACCATGGATTCAGTAAATGATTCTGAACCCACCTGCGTTGAAATTATTCGTCGGGTATTTAACAAAAAAATTGCTGTTCCATACATTTTGACCGCATAGATATTGCACTTTTCTATGAAACAGTAGATTTTTTTTATAACCGATGAAAAATTTCAACACAGGGGGTTCAGAATCATGTATTGAATCCATGGTAATAGTTTTCGCGTCGATGTCCCTGCCACCCTGTATATTATAGAACAAGTGGATTTCTCTTGGATGCAAAAAAATACGTTTTTAGCCAAAACCAAAGGAGCTCGTGGCTAAGTAATAACAGCCGCACGGGTCGATCCATCGGGTTAAGCTACACTTACCGGGGTTGGTCCGTGGATGGGTTATCTTTAGGTACATAACGAGACTCCTCCGTGCCTCGGAAAGCACATTAAGCCGTTGGTCCCGGCTATCATTCGTGGATCTTTGACAGTCGTTACGGGTCGTGAGAAGCCCGAAAGTCTGACAACCAGTCTTACCAAGGGGTATCGTATTACCTTGTTACTGGGTTGTGGATGTCAGGTAGGCAATCACTCCATGTAAAATACTGGTATTTAGCTGCATCCGGTTAGACTGGAAGCCGACCCCAACATAGTTGGGAAAAAGCTAGGCAGGTTGGCCAATCGTGCTGAAATTGTAGTGCTCTTTTGCGATCCTTCTTCGTAGCAAAGGCGAGATCAATGATTTTTTGATATGCTTGAATATTATATTTAGTTCCACAATTTTATAGCACACAATCACACAAGCCAATACTTTCGATTATGCTTAACTTTGCAGCAAAAACTGTACAAAAAAACCAAAGATTTTATGAAGATACAATATGGTCACTCACACTCGCCTCATGTCACCATTTGGTTCCTAAAAAAATTTATGCTGCAGCCGCATCTGCGTCTAACCATTATTTGGTCACATCTGCGTGTATCGTATCACTGTGCGAAGCTTCGTTACGATAGACGCAGATGCGGCAGCAGCATATTTTTTTTAGAAACCAAATGGTGACATGATGCGACGAGTGAGAGAACATGCGCGAAAGTTCGCAGAGCCTATGTTCAGACCTGCCAAGTTATATCGGCCGAATTTTATCTTTATAAAAGCTACTTTTTTTTACAGTTTTTGCTGCTTATCGTCGTGATAGTTCGGGCTGCGTAGCACTTATCGCCCGGGTACTTAAAATGGTTTTGGCGTGCACACCGAGAGGCGACGCGACGCGCACTTTTTTAAAGATCCGATACAATATCGAATTTATTTACAACACAATAGGGTGCTGCGCGGTTCTGCGTTCACGCTCGCACTGAAATTAAACCTTTTCGTGAGGAAAATAAGTTCGGTACTTGTTTAAAAGTGCGCGCAGCGTCGCATCGCGTCTTGTCTCGGTGTGCACTGACCCTAAGGCTAATGTGATCACCGCATTAGCGCGATAACTTTTTAGCAAGCAAAACACCAAGCTTCGGCACGCATTGCTCTGTCACGATAGACGCAGATGCGGCCGCAGCACTATTGCGCAGCCTTTTGCGCGAAGTTCGGAACTACCAAGTTATACCGAGATACATCAGCAGAGAGGCTACAACTTAGTACAATGATATCGCTGCAATAATTCGTAAACTTGTCTTAGTGTGTATGTGTGGTTTACAATAAAAACATACATTTTGTTTATAGGAAATGACGGCATACAAGAAGGGCCCTCTAGCGCTAACGCAGCAGCAACAAGCAGTGGTCGCCGAAGTGGACGAAGACGTCGACTTCGACGCTGAAGAGGAGTACAAGTGAACCCACACCCCACCACCGATGTGATCCTGGCCAGTGCACGCCATGGCAACAGTCGGAACGTAAACTCGACATCGTAATTACTTCACTTTTGACAACGATTTACTAAGGTTAAAACTATCTAAACACTGATTTTTTATTTGCTCGACCAAAATGACAGCTACGGTCGACCTTTTTTTCAAAAATAACACGATAAATAATTAATATTACAGAGATAACACGACAACTGTGAAGGTCCTCCTGCAGAGAATGATTCAGTGGTCCTTCGTTGGTGAAAGTCACTCGGTAACTAGATTATTTACTAGGTTATTTTTATGTCGACACCAAATGTCATTTTAGTCTAGGAAATTATAAATCAGAGTATAGAATAGCCCTGTTGTATGACGTGCAAGCAATTACGAAGTGGATATTGCCAACTGTTCCTTGTGCACTTACATTTTAAAGTTAACCTTATATCTACAGTCGACCCCTAACTTTTTGCCTACAATTTTTATATACTCGGATATTTTTATACATCGACTGGTCATTTGTACAGATATTCGATAAGACGAATGCTTGACTTTATTTACCTTTTTATTATTATGCGGAGGTTTGTGTATGTTTAATTTTTGGAAAGTTTTCGAGTGCTGACGGTTTGTTGAGTGAGAACTTTGAAATTATAAGTATAATATGTTGTTGTTAGACTATCTTTAGTTTTCTGTTTCGACATTGTTTTTGTTGTCGAATATTCTAATTGTAGGTGCGATCATAAAGTGGATTCGTTGGAACTATGTCGGACGCCATTATGGAAAGAGATGTTTCACGGAGCAACCTGTGAACTTCTTTAAGGTTGGGTTGGAAGGGGCCTTATAATTTGAATCATCGTAACAGCAATAGTTAAAATATGTACGGAACAAAGTATAGGTTAAAAAAGTCCATCGAAAGAAAATTAAAATTAAGTGGATAGTATTTCAAGTTAGAAAATTTAGGTGTAAGTTCGAAACGCGAGAGTGAGTGAGATTTTGTTATTCGTGATGAGAAAATGTATAGTTAATAAATTATATTCCTTTATTGACCTTTGATTATTTTATGTTATTAATAATTATTTCGTTTAAGTAATAAGACCTTGTTTAAATTAAAATATTATAAAGACATTAACATTTTTGATTTGACGACATAGACCATGTAATAAATAATACATATTGTAAACTGTAAAGAATTGTGAATTCATATGTTAAAATAAACTTTTTTTAGTCGCCCGATAGTTGGATTGTTTTACCATTTTACATCGTAAAAAGAATATGTATTATGTGTACATATGTAAAAGGACTGCAAACCGTGATAGTACTTACTTGTAGGACATCTAGGTTCCATTCCGTATATAGAATAAATGCTAGAATATCCTACCTTTGCTTATTGTACTTGTTAAATATCATTTGACTGTTTTTATTTTCGAATGTTTGTTTTGATTCTGTCTTACACGATTAAGCAATTATTTAAGCAATTTCCACGAAATTAGAACCGTGTCGTATTAAAAGTCTAGTGAAAAGGAAAATGAGAAAATATTTTAAGCCGTTCTTAGTGTAATAGGGGCGATATTGTTTTGAAATGATGATGCTCACTGTACAAAACAATATAGTGAATCTTTTACACAAACATTGGTCTTTGATTTTATTTAACCCTTTCAAAACTACTTTTGAACCTCAGAGTTTTGAACTAACACACCCTGACGTTGCCAGAGATTGAGCATGGCTGAGAAACTGTCCGCGGTCCGCTAGTGCGCTAGTGGTGCCGATTCCCTTGTTCACAAACTAAGCTAAATTTAAGTTCAGTGCATCTTTTTCTTTCTATTTCATTAAGAAAAGGACAGAAGATAAATTTTAGTTTAGTCCTGTCAAATTAATCAGCGCTTGACGTAAATTGACGTAATTTTAGTCGGCAAGTTTTTAATTACGTCTAAACTTCTATGGAGAGTGACAGGCGCTGATTAATTTGACAGGACTAAACTAAAATTTATCTTCTGTCCTTTTCTTAATGAAATAGAAAGAAAAAGATGCACTGAACTTAAATTTAGTTTAGTTTGTGAGCAAGGGAATCGGCACCAGTGTCTATACCATTGCATCAAATTTCATTAAAAAAAGTAGTTCCACTATTTTCCGCCGGATTTCAGTGGTGGCGCGGACTTGCTAGAAAATTACATGAGTCGGGAACCATGGATTTAGTATGTACACATGACTACACATCGAGCTATACATTTCCAGTTTATGCTGATCTTGTATTGCATTGGATTTCCGTTCAATGCGAGGTTAGATTATACTGGAAATGTATATAGCTTGATGTGTAGCCCCGTGTGTACCTATTAAACAGGGTGGCAGGCAACGCGAAAATTATTACCATGGATTCAGTACATGATTCTGAATCCCCCTGCGTTGAAATTATTCGTCGGTTAGTAAAAAAAATCTGCTATTCCGTACATTTTGACCGCGCAGGTATTGCACTTACATTGAAACAGCAGATAAAAAAAAAACTAACGAAAAATGTCAACGCAGGTTTGTTCAGAATCTTGTACTGGATCCATGGTAACAGTTTTCACGTCGATGTCCCTGCCGCCCTGTATAATATGCAGGGCTAACATGAGAAGCGCGAGAACGCTCTTTCTCACGATTTGTCGTTAATCTACAATTCTGACGTCATCCTGAATCCTGACATGACCGCCAAGCCAAGATCGAGCTACCTCGAAAAAGGCACTATGACACTGGACACTGCATTTTCTCGCGAGACCGAAGTAACAAGTTATAAAAACAAATTATTTTTATCCTAGCAATATTGGCTTTCATTCATTCGATTATACGTCCATCTCTTTTAATGTGAACGTCAAGACTGCGGGATCATTTTGAATGGTAGTAATTCTTGAGCTGTAATGAGGATCCAATCCTCATTACAGCTATTGGAACTTGGTCAAGCCAAGTGGAAAGCCGAAGTGGTCCCGCCGTCCAGAAGACACTTTGAAAATATTATTACGCAAAAAATAATTTTCGCCATCGTTTCATAGTTTAATGGATCGGTTTCTCTTATTATGGACCAACAGTAATCCCCTCCCTATTATGTTTTCATCCCAAAATCCTGGAAATCGTTCATTAACGTTTTGTGAAAACATAGACTGTCCATAAACGTTGTAAACACGATTAGAACTTTGTTTACACTTTCTAAAAGATATTTTAATTCAATTTGAATCAATCTGTTATTTGAATCAAATAAATGAACATTAAAAAAAAACAACTCACTTTAGAAATTGGCAGAATAATCGACATCAGCTTTGCTTGCCATGTTGCCATAATAAAATGGAAGAGAATATTAAAAAACGGCCAAGTGTGTGTCGGACCACGCACAATGAAGGGTTCCGTAGTTGGTATGAATTTATCCCAAGAATAAACTTAACTTTGTAGTTGAAAAACATGTTCTCCCATACATTCTGTATAGGAGAACGTGTTTTTGCAACCGCAAATGTAAGTTGGTCGATTATTACTCGTTAACTTGTAAAGCCTACTTAACTGTGATAGTTTTCCTTTTAATTTTGTTGTATATGCTACTGCCGTAAATGTTTTCACATACCCAAAACCAACCATTAAGCTTCCAGGGGGAGGGAAGGATAAGGGAGGAAAATGGAGTCTAACAAAAATTTGCACTGTAAAGCTTAATATTTCGAAAACGGATCCCTAAATCCAAAAATGGCCTTTGTAAACTACAACAATATTTTTGAACGACCTTTTCAACGACACCCCATACTATGGGATTATTGAGAGAAAAAAAAATCATCCTCACTTTACGTCTAGGGGAGGTACCTGAAAAAAAAAAAAAATTTTTCATGATTTTATTTTACCACTTTGTCGGCGTGATTAATATGTATGCCCATGCCAAATTACAGCTTTCTAGTACTAAGCATCTCTGAGCTAAGCCGCGGACAGACAGACAGACAGACAAGGCGAAACTATAAGGGTACCTTGTTGACTACGGAACCCTAAAAATGAAGTAACTTCATTTCTCCTCACTTGAGGAGTAAAAAATTATTTGACTGTAGAAAAAAATGTGACGTGATAGAATATTTCTGCTATCACTTTAAGTTTTAAGGAAGGTAGGTTAACATATTTATTTCGGTATTTAAAAAAGGGATTTACAAGAAGGGGGACCTTTATGCTACTTATTATTCAAAGTTTGACTTGGTCCCGCGGTCCTGACGTTCACCTTTAATTAAAATTAAGTGTTTTCTTTGGCATTGTCATTAGCATAACTAAAATAATTGTTTATCCTATTCATTTAAATTATTATTTATTTATGAAAAAATACCTATATGTAAAATACAATAAATAATTTATTACAATTTTAGGTTGGTCAAAGTTCAAGATGGCGGCCATGAACATAAACAAAATTTTCGTCGTAGGTATCGTTTCCATGGTTTTCGAGGGTTCTCGTGACGAAAATGATGCCGATATCAAAAAACCTACTTAATAATGAACATGATTTGTGGCACAAATATGAAATTTGTGTGTTCTTCTTAGCCTGTCGATGGCAATCTAAATATATAGATTCGGCCTAGAATTCGGCTACGTGTTTGGCGCCATCACTAGCGTCCACCAGTTCCTGTAACGTGCAGCTGTGGTACAGTATACTACTTAATTCAAAAACTACCCAAGCAAAGAATAACAATTTTAAAGGACCACTGTGCAAACTTCCTCTACCATTTATAAAAAGAATTTTCAAAATCGGTCCACATTGACGAAAATATCGAGGGAAAAATCATACGCTTTGAATAAAGAACCTCTTCTTTTTTGGAAGTCTGTTAAAAATCGTTGATAGTTAAGCACAATATAATTTTCTATTGCCTTAATAGTCCCTCGGGAATCATCGCATTTCCGAATAAAAACGAATGCTAGTTTCCATGTCCATCAATTATTAGATTTATCTTGTAAAATAATTTGAATTCAGAACTAAGTACCCTTTATTGTTGTTTTGTTTTGATTTTCGTGTATACTATAGATAGCTGTAAAACTATTTTCCTATCTGTCATGCCTGCGACTTTAGCAGCTTTCCTACCATTTTTAAAATAAATTACATTAAGTTGAAAGAGTATTTATACTTCTAAGTCGATTGAGAGCGTCCGGTCTGCACCAAGTGCAACTAGGGCAATTGATAGAAATCCGACGACTGACGAAACACGAAGTTTGCCGAGGGATATAGTTGTTTGTACTCGTATACTCGTCGGCGCGTGTAGTGGGATAGGTGCATAGGTATGTCTAGCGAGAAGTGTAGATAGGTAGGCTAGGGAATGAATCTAAAATAAAAGTAGGTAATAAAATAAAGCAAAACTCATTTGAAACATTTTATTTTATAAAAATAAACGTTTTGACGACAAATAGTTACAATATTCGGGGTCCTTACGAATTCATCAACTCATAACAGAGTTCCCACAAGAAATGTTTCAAGACATTGTAAAAAATTCAGTTTTTACAAAAGTTACTTTTTATCTTAAAACATTAACAACATTACATTTTTTCACATCTAATTCTAATAACGGTCGATCACTTTCATGTTTTTTACGTAATATCTTTAATTAATAAGAAAATAATATTTATTTTGAGAAAGGTTGTAGGTACCTAGGTATATCCGCTAGGTAACAAATTGGATTATTACATAAAAAAGACAGCGACTTACATACGATACACACTGCTGTAATATTTGTCGAACTTAAAATCGTAATCCTCAAAGAATTACAAATTTCTTACAATTATTTTCTAAGAAAATTATATAGTTTTATAGGTACATACTTAGGCACTCAGTGTACATGATTGGGAGGAAAAATTAGAGTTAAATGTACCTCACTCGTTTTCGTGAGTAATTAAGTTATAGGTATTGTCATATCCTACCATGTTAGTACAAAAATCAAGACCCAAATTTATAAGAATAATTTTAGAAAACAGAACAGCAGTGTGTTTCAAAGAGATGATTTATTAAAAGTACGAATCCCGAACACAAATTATATCAAAGACTCAGATGTATTCTGAGAGCAAACTGAATTTAATTAGAATATTTTTTCCAAAATGAGTGTTGATGCTGATGGCCTTATATCATTTCCCACAGTGTTCACTGGTGACTCTCCAAAGACTTTCTTGGACGGTGAGTAGGTATGCGATAATTTCAACAGGTTAATGACTGATCCTTAATACAAATGTTTGTTCAGCTAGATAATAGGTTTATTAGAAATGGGTTCGCAGCAATGCGGGGCGACGCACTAGTGCTACTCCCACGCCTAATAGAAGCACGGGGTCATTCAACTTTAATTTCATGTACAATGCAATGTATTTCATATTCTAACTAGTAGTAAATAACCAAAGAGATTTTTATCGAAACGAGCATTGTGACTAGAGAAACTTAGATAATTAATTTACTGGAAACAGTTTTTATACATTCTATTTGCTATTTCCATTTATTTTTTAAATACACACATATTGTAATTGTCCATACATTCCGTATACCGGGCTAGTGACAAAAGCTCGTTGAAACATATTCTACTAATACCTATTTATATATGGCATACACAATTATAATTAATGATGTCTTTAACTAATATCACGAAACGCCGTTATGCAAATCAAGTTTTTTATCTACGAGATCAATAATTTTATTATATCGTTTGGCGTAAACACTTCGCTCAGTACCGTTACAAAATCTATAGCAGGTATCATACGTTAGATATCTTCAAAGGGAAATAATCTAAATCAAGCGACAGTAAGGTGAAATACAATACATTATGTCCGAGTCAGATAGAAGGTAATACCCTGATTGTTCGAAGAAATTATAAAAGAAATCGATAGGCAGATAAAACCGCGACTGGCCGTTCGTTTAGTTTGGTGTTCAAGAAGATATTCCTAAGCAAAATGTTATTTACATGTTCCGTATTTCACGTCCATTTCATGTTCCATATTCTACGTTAGGCTATGAGTCGTCGGTCTCGTGGGGGTCGGGGGGTTGTTGGGGGATGTAGTTCCATCTCGCTCGCACTTCTGTGGTAGCCGTTGCAGTGGAGGCGGGGTTAGGTGGTGTCTTGTTGGAGGCGGGGGTGGCGGCGGCCTGCCGTCTCGCTCGCACGACGGCGAGGTGGCGCTGGATGTAGTGCTCGTGTGGCGCCAGCGCGGCGGCGCGCGTGAGGCACTCCTCGGCTACCGCCAGCTTGCCGCGCTCCACCGCAACCACGCACAGGTTGTGCAGCGCTTGCACGTTATCTGCTTCTAGCTCCAGAATACGCCGGTAACACTGGAATGTGGAGAAAGGCACATTGTTATAGGGACTCAATTCGACGTCTCAAACTTCAACTTTCCAACTGAAATAGTTTCCTCAAGAAATTTTATACACTCACACTTTCAGCCGCATCCAAATCCTTAACAGAGTTGATGTAGATGTCACCCAGAAGCACTAACGCTTTCACATGGTCCGGGTGGTGCCTGACCAGCTGCTTCAAGAACGGCGCAGCTTCCAGCGGCCTCCTCCTGTCAGCCAGGAGTAGCGCCAGGTTGAACAGTGCTGATCGGAAGTCAGGCTTTAGGTGGACCGCTGCCCTGAACCACCTTTCAGCGCATTCGGCGTCGCCCTCGTCCATGCACACCATGCCGAGATTGAAGTGGACTCGCTCGTTTGTTGCTGGAATTTTAAGTGAAATAATTTAGCAGGTCCGAAGACATGATAGTTGAGAGAATTATACTTAGTTTATTGACATGAACAGCTCAGTTCAGTTAATTATGACCGCCAAACTTGGCAACAAAATATACCAGCCGAAGAATCTTGATCACCATAAATGCGGAAAGTGACGTAGTGAGGAATAGTTCTGCAGCCTCTAGTGTGTGTTGTTTCAAGAATTAGGTTGACTTGAAGTTGCTCTAACTAGATAGAGGTTATTCCAATTTGCTAGAACTTGGTCCAATTTGATATTGTTGTTCCAGTTGTATAAATGTTTTTCCAAGTGGAAAGACCTTGTTCCAAATTATGCTATCGTGACTCATGATTTACCAAACTTACCATCTTTGTCAAGTAGTTTGAGGAGACGCTGCCTGGCCAGATGCCTCAGGTCAGCAGCTCCGAGTTCTTGCAGGAGTATGGCGGAGTTCAGGAGAGCTTGTTCATGTTCCGGTTCTAGTTCCAACGCTTTGTCTAAGTAGGCCAGCGCTTGGGAGGGCTTGCCTTGCTCTAGTAGAACCACTCCTAGCTGTAAATCAAATAGGCAGTTCTTCATCAGTCTTTAGAGACAAATATATTGACCAAGGTTAGGGTCTTATTTGTATATTTATTAAAGACTTTTTTTGTATACCACATATAATAAAAAAAAAACCGGCCAAGTGCGTGTCGGACCACGCACAATGAAGGGTTCCGTAGTTGGGATGAATTTATCCCAAAAACAAACTTAACTTTATAGTTGATAAACATGTTCTCCCATACGAAATGTATGGGAAAACATGTTTTTGCAACTGCAAAGTTAAGTTGGTCGATTTTTACTCGATAACTAGTAAAGCCTACTTAGCTGTGATAGTTTTCCTTTTAATTTCGTTATATAAACTACTGCTGTGATTTTTTTCACATCTCCAAAACAAACCATTTAGCTGGCCCCTGCCAGCTAAATGGGGGGGGGGGGGAACTTGACCCTAACAAAAATTAGCACTTTAAAGCTTAATATTTTGCAAACGGATCCCTGAATCCAAAAATGGTTTTCACAAACTCATAATGTTTTTGTAAGACCTTTCCAATGATACCCCACACTATGAAATAAAAAAATAAAAAATAAAACATCACCACTTCATGTGTATGGGAGGTAGGTACCCTAAAAAAAAATGTTTTTCATAATTTTATTTTACCACTTTGTTGACGTAATTAATATGTATACCTATGTCAAATTACAGCTTTCTAGTACTAAGGGTCTCGGAGCTAGACCGCGGACAGACAGACAGACAGACAGACGGACATGACGAAACTATAAGGGTTCCTTGTTTACTACGGAACCCTAAAAACGACAAACAATCTGGAAGTTGCTGGAGTTGGAAGCACCACCTTGATCCAATGCGAACGAGCATTGAAAGTCATGCTCAAGAAACCTTTCAGATACTCGACAGCCCTTTTGTACAAGGAAGCCGCTTTCCTCAATGTCCGACAGTTATATATTTTAAAAATTGTACTGAAGGAATATAAAATTGTAACACAGACCCCGGAATACTCGTAACTTCTCAAACGTGTGTGCTTCGAATTCGATAAGAACACGTACAACCTTCGCACAACACATGCAGAATTTCATGCTCAGCCACATATACAACAAACTGGTAAAGATGTGTAACATCAGTAATTCTAGAACTAGTCCAGTCAAAAACATCGTTCGCAAATGGCTGCTAGCCCAATCCTACAGTGACTCCGAATCTCTCTTATTAAAGGTAATTTTGTAACACACTAACACATACACACACCCCCACATATACCCCTTCTGACACACACACTAACTCATAGTGCACATTTCGCTCAAAATATTCTTCTATCCGGTTCTTTATTAGTGATCGATGTCTATCCGTCTTTATTAGATACTATTTTAATTTAAAAAAAAATTCAACTGTTCTTAGTCTGGACAATGTTTTGATTGCTATAAAATAATAACACTTTTTCATGTGCTTCTAAGTAACAATAATTAATTATGTAATACGCATTTTCATATGGCAATACCACCCAAGGACTCCACGAGACAGGCTCGTCCTAGTGTGGAGTTCATAAACAAAGTACTTCCTTTGCGTCTTATTTCATTAAAGAATGTAAACCTAGCTATTAATGTAGACTGTAAGGAAATGTAAACCAAATCTTTCATTATAGTCAGTTAATTGAATCACGGAAATGGTAGATTAGGTATAATTAATTGACCATCAAAGTACTTACGTTGTAATAAATATCAGGGTTCCCACTGTCATACAGCAAAGCCCTTTCATAAACCTCCTGAGCTTCCTTCGTCCTATTTAATTTGATTAAAATATCTCCTCTATTTATGTAGGCCTGAGTATAATCAGCTCTCATGCTGATAGCTTGTCTGTATAGCATGTCTGCTTCTTCTAATCTGGTGGCGTTCTTAGAGATCAAATTCGCTAGATTCAAGAATACATTTAAGTGGTTAGGCGCTATTCTTGCTTGGTATGATTCACCAGGTTTAGCCTTTGGAAGAAGAGATTTCGCTCTGACATAAGCGTCTTCAGCTTCTTGGTATCTTTCTAGGTGGTTGTAAGTTCTGCCCACATTGATATGGGCTCCAACGTCATCTGGTTGCACATTAACAGCTGTGTTGAAGAATTCTAACGCTTCTGCGTACTTCCCGTCCGCTTCTAAGGCATGTCCTACATTATTGTACAATTTGGCGTTGTTACGATTTACCTGAAAAAGATATTTTAATTTTAGCAACACTTTCTAAATTCCAAAAATGCCGATGAAGAAATAGCTTTGCTTAATCAATTTACCTTTAGTCCCGAAGCAAATATAGAATATTCAGTCTTCCAATCCCAATTCCTCATGTAAGTCTTGGCGCTGAACGCTAGGAGGAGGAATATGAGTGCACTGGCGGCAACTTTGGCCCGTCTCTTGGCCAGGAGTCGCCAACCGTGGGCCACTAGCAGGCACCAGCCCATTGAAGGCATGTAGAGCACTCGCTCGGCGACCACGAAGCCGACAGGGAAGAATAGGTTTGATGCTGGTAGAAATGGTAAAACGAGGAGTGCTAGGCCCTGAAGATAAAAAAGAAAGCGGTTAATTTTGACACCGCACATTAATGAGTGTGCCCGTAATAGTAGTGAAGCAGAAACTTAAAAATAAACAAAAATGTACGTTGTACCTATTCTTTATTGCGGATGTGAATACTTTACCAATCAATACAAAGTGGTTCAAGTGGTTGGAAAAAATGAACATACAAACATAAGCTCATCACTCATTTCTAAAATAAAACAAACGAATGTGTTTTTATTTCTTTTTGAACGGATATGAACACTTTACCAAGTAACCAAGTGGTTAATACAAAAAAACACAGTAATGTAAACAAAATAAAGTCTCATTTCCGTTGTGTAGCTTACCATCGAGAGAGCAGACGACCGCGTCCTCAGCGCGTGTATGGTCGCTGCCACGATGATGACGACCAGCGCTAACGTGGCCAAGTTGCGAGGGTCGCGCCAGCACTTTAGCAGAGCTACCGTCCCCATGGTCCAGTCACAGCAGAGTGCCTCGGGTAGTGTGAGCAGCCAGGCGTTTAGAGCTGGCAGGTACGCGAAGGTGAGATGCCTGTAAGGAGGAAGAATTAAAAAATGTTAGGATTGTAGAAGTAAAATTTGGAGAATCGAGAGGGAAGGATAGGAGGTGACGAAGCTCCACGAGAGACGATGCGCTCTACCTACTAATTCCCTACTGATTAATCGCTGTATAAATGTGTTTATCTGGCTGATGTATGTCACCATCATTTTGAACATTGACAAAAAGCCTTAATCAACTTATCACAAACTACGAAAAGTCAGCAACATCTGCAAAGTTCAAAGTCCAAACAAACAACATCCACCTTCTAACATCACTAAACGATACAAAGCCAGGCCTTGTTTATTTAAGTGAATTCCACCATAAGCCAAGAATCCACCACTTGAACAATGGCATACGAACGAGAACGCTCATAAAATTAATGTGGCTTAGCTTGCGACCGGCCGTTTCGCAGCTAGTGTGCTTGTCAAAGCCAATTATCCTTATTACTGGGCGATAAAGACGCAGACTGCCTCGTCCGGTCACAAAAGAAGAAAATACGAAGACATGTTTGTGAATACACGATTAAGTACTTAATAACTTGCTAAGCTTGGTTGGTTAAACGGATAAAAATTAAGAGTGACGTAATCTACTAATTTGAAAACAGTTTAGCCGCTTTTTTTCCTGTATGTCTGGTGAGTGCTTATCTTCTCGATCTTAAAAAAATTTCTGGTAGCTTTTCTAAGCTGTTCAACCCAAGGTCACTTGGAAAATATTAAATAGGTGTATATGTCGTGGCCAGATCTTAGAATTGATCATTTCATGAAATGATCGACCACTTCATGAAATGGTTGCATTTCATGAAATAGAACATTGACCGCTGGCCACATCATGATGTGGTCTGGCCAGATCATTGAATACTCAACGTTTGACGATATGAACAGTTAAACGCACAACTACTTCATTATGTGGCCAAACATTAGTGATCATTTCGTAAAATAATTAGATTATCCACCGGTAGAGGCGTTGATGTCGCTTTGTTTTTGTTGTGCATCATGGCGGCGGACGATAATTCGATTAGAAAAGCAATTATAAATATGTAAATGGAAGATAAAAGTGCAGTGAAGTATCGTTATAATACCAATCTACGTGACTTTTATGAAATTCACTCGAAAAACGAGCGTAACCTTAAAAAACCATGGAGTTTGGAACGTATTTCACAGGTTAGTATAATCTTTTAATTATTATATTTCTTCTGGAATGACAGCTATTTAAAATGTTTTATTTATGCATTGGCCCAGATTACTAAAAGTTAATGAATGCCAGTAATATTTGCATGGATACCTTACTTATGATATGGCCAAACGTCAACTGACATATCATTAAACGTTGACGTTTGAACGATATGGTCAATTTTAGCTGGCCATTTCATGAAACACAACCATTTCATGAAATGGTCGATCATTTCATGAAATGATCAATTCGAAGATCTGGCCACGACATGTATAGTCCGGAAGGTCAATTTTTGTTTTTAAAAACATTCAAAATCTAGTCGCAATTTTATCTCAGCGATCAATGTAGATAACTTGTGAAAAAATGGTAAATTAGAGGTATTTTTGTCAGATTGAGACTAAGCTTAGAATGTGTTCTTAAGAATACGGGAATTGCCTCCCTGATCTTTGGGTTAGGTGCTTACCTACACCTTCGAAATTATAAGTTCTTGTTTAGAATATGAGACAGTATAAACGTTACCTGGCAGGCGGATGAGCAGCTCCAGCAGGGTTGTCAAACCGCGTGAAGACTGGCAACTGCGCACCCATGACGTGCAGCCTCGCAGCCAATAGCGCGAGCGTGGCGCAGCACACAGTGGCAACGCGTCGCGCCGCCTCGCCGCACGCGCAGCCCCAGCCACCACCCTTGCCCCACGCGTCCACCCACGACCAGCGACTGATGCCGCCTGAACTTCGACGCTGTAAGAAATTACGGAGTTAGTTTAATAAATAAAAAATTAACATAATCAAAATCTTCAATTTAGTTGCTGACTTGCTGCAGAGCTGGTCATGAAAGGGTTTGCTGTAGAAGTTGCTATCATATCCATTCCTGTTGCCAAGTAAGTATAAGTACTGAATTCTGGTTTATATAAATATAGTTTGTAAACAAAGAGTACATAGATAGCTTAGTAAATAAAATATTCGTACATTTGTGAAGGTTGATCGCTGCTATTAAGGAAATAATCATATTTAAGACCGACTTTGTTTTCAAGAACATACGTACATACATAAACTCACGCCTTCTTCCCATGGGGGTTGGCAGAAACTACAGAACGCCACCGCTACGATCCTTACATACTCGTTTTGCCTCGTTTACGTTCATACATCTGGTCATACACGCACGCCGGTTGCGAGTATTACGCACCTGACCTTTTTGAAGAACACCACCAATAAGGTCAGTATATGTCCTCTTACGGCGTCCGCCCCCACTTCACATCTGCCTTGTAAATAATATCTCATCAAGATCATCTCATCTACCAAACCTGGGTGTAGTAGGTGCTATTGGGTAGCAGTAACTTCACGGTGTACTATTATCGGTACACCTCTGCCTTACCCTTCGGAGATTATAGACGTGATGTTATATTATGTAGTAAAGTTTTTATTACAAAAACTGGTTCGATGGTTTAAACCATGTCAAAAGAAAAACTTTTTTTAATAAAACCGAGTATGACGAGAAACTTGTTCAAAAACAAAAATGCTTCTTGCTACGTAGCAGTAGTGTATGAATGTCCGGAGTGTCATATAGATAAGCTAAAGTAAAATCCAGCAGAAATAATGTTCTATCTTACCTTCTGTGCTACGAAAAGTTCGTAGACAACGCAAACCCCGGTGACGGTGATGCCTTGTTCCTTGCACAGCATTGCTACGCCGACGCAAGCGGTGCATGCTACGACGTAGCGCCAGTCTGAAAACATCAAGGTTGTTTTACATTCTATGATCTGTGGTAGCGACTATTTTTGAAGTGAAAACATCTTTAGGCGCGTTGGGCATTTTTGAGGTGGGACTAAACCATTGCGTTCGCGACACCATGACGACACCTCATTTTTGTAAACGCGATTGTGCTCTTTATTTATATTATGTTACGGATCAATGTTCTATGCAAGTATTATTACTTTGAAGGTTTTATAAACGCGATTGTGCTCTTTATTTATATTATGTTACGGATCAATGTTCCATACAAGTATTTTAACTTTAAAGGTTTTGGAAGTATTTTTTTTTTGTAAACGCGATTGTGCTCTTTATTTAGATAAGGTTACGGACCAATGTTCTGTACAAGTATTCTTCTTCACCAAGGCGATCTTGTTGAAGTTTTCACTTCTGTTAGCACTCCCGGAGTGCCATCACTTTGTAGGTATTATGGTATTTTTTGTCTATTAGATAATTAGAAAAAAATACAGAGTAATAAAAAATGGTAGGTATTCATATTTATGTATTTTTAATCTACTACGGTATCACAGCTGAGAATTAATCTTGTTTGTTCTAAGTTTTAATATTGGGCTAAAGTTCTTTATAATAAAATTTTAACAACTAACTTATTTAATAACACGACAAACAGGTTGAACTAAAATGTTAAAACTTAAAGAATTTTAATCAAACTTTTCTCATTCATTCTTCAAAGACTGGGAACTGATTGTTGAATAATTTAAATTGTGCCTGTTTAGGATAAACGACGATTACTTAGGCTGTTACCCAGCGGGCTTGCGGACGGTGAGCAATGGGTAGTTCGCCGTCCGACAAGGACCAAGCCCGGGTCGACGGCGCGTTGTGTTCCACGCACGCCTCAAAGAAATGTCAGCAGAATTGACGGGGTCCGCTAGGGCCGATGCCTGCCGGGGCTGCGAAGAAGTCCGAAAGGGAGATCGTGCCCCCCCGGCAACATGGCAACCGAAGGAACACGGGTGGGTTTTAGTCAGTAAGAGTCTGACACGCTCTCCCGCTCCGCCCAGAGCGGGAGAAGATATTTAATAATTTCCCACGCAAAAAAAAAGGCTGTTACCCAGCGGCAATAAGACTGTGCACACCGGCGACAAAATCGTTTTCTTTGCCGTCAATCTGCCTAGCCTTTTCCCAAGTATGTTGGGGTTTGCTTCCAATCAATAGCTGGATAACAGTATTTTACATGGAGCGACTGCCTATCTGACTTCCACAACCCAGTAACTGGGTAACACGAGACCCCAATAATTGCGTTAATAGTAAGTGTTTTGGCTAATTCGTTATCAGCCTTAAATGGATGCTCTTTAAGAAACAAGCTCTTAAGAGCATACATTTATTATTTAGATAATTCGAGAACGTGGCTTACATAAAACCTTCCTAAGCACCAGTAAGTATAAAAAGGAAAACGCTATGAAATAATAACAGAACAATAGTCTGTCTGAAGCCATTTCTGTCTGATCTGTGCACAGAGTTAAGTACTTAAATTCGTATAACACGAGTACACGGACTACATATTTTAATGTACAGTTCAGGCGTCAATATTAGATTGACGCCTGAAGTGTACATGAAAATATGAATAGTAAATAAGGATGTCTGTGTCGGGAATTCAGGAGATTCACCCAGAATTTTGATTCTCAGTATTACCTACATTAAAAGAGGCTCGAAATGTTTTTCCCTTATATAGTAAGTAGAATTTAGGAAGGTTTCGTGTAAGTCACGTTTTCGTGTTATCTAAATAATGAATGTGTGCTCTTAAGGCGTTGTGTCTTAGAGAGCATACATTTAAGGCTTAAATAAATGAATTGGGCAAAACACTTACTGGCTCTTTTGAGACATCAAATATTAATTAGAGATCCATTATGTCAACTGAGATTTATGTTTTGTTTCATACATAAACGAGATCACAAATTCAACACACTTTTGGAACGGATCATTGTAAAGTGCCGTTAGTTCCGTATGTTTTATGTACCTATATAAGCGTAAATTGAGCCTACTCCTATTTATTCTCCACCTATTTGCATAGAGAGAAGACATGGCATAGTTTGATATACATAATTGGGATCATCATCATCCTATAATGTTCCCACTGCTGAGACTCAGGCCTCCTCTCGGTGAGAGAGAGTGGGCCGTAATCCACCACACGGGCCCAGTGCGGGTTGGTAGATGTCACATGTCTTCGAATTTTCGGTTCTAGGACATGCCGGTTTCCTCACGATGTTTTTCTTCACCTTTAATAGGGATAATAAGGATGGTGACTAAAAATATTTTTATGTCCATCAGGTAGATTATTAAAAATATTAGACAAGTATTTTTTCTTTATTTACGTTATCAAAAGATTACGGCGATACATTGAGTCAAAATGTGCCATAACGTCACGAGTATGTAGATTTTTATACTTACTTGTGACGTAGCGACCCCCACTCCCCAACTTTAATGCATTTTATCTAAGTAATATTTTATTATTATGAAAAAGCAAAAAATACTTGTCTAATATTTTTTTATTGAAGTGAAAACTTCTTTAGGCGCGTTGGGCATTTTTGAGATGAGACTAAACCATTGAATTCGCGACACCATGACGACACCTCATTTTTGTAAACACGATTGTGCTCTTTATTTATATTATGTTACGGATCAATGTTCTATGCAAGTATTTTTCTTCCACCAAGGCGATCTTATTCAAGTTTTCACTTCTGTCGGCACTCCCGGAGTGCCACCAATTTTTATCTGACTGACGGACTAAATAAAATTTCTTTGTTTTGGCCCAGGCATCATACCTATTAATCTTATAGTTTGGAAAATCCCTAGAAGCATAAACTTTTGCGGATTGTTCCCGATCATCTCGCTGGAAGCAAAAGGACGTTGAACATTGGACCAGCGTTCGTTTTTATCAGTTTTCATTCTTCATATCCTCTCAGTAATAATTCCGTTTCACAATCATATCGACGTAATATTTTCTTGTATATTACCTGTGTATCTTCTCCGCTGTGAGGCGCGCGCGTAGCACAGTAGTGCGCCGAGGAAGAATAGCGAAGATAACATCTCGGCGCGTCCCACCACGCCCGTCACCTGTCAGAAAAATATTTTTTATTAGAGAAAATATTTACTGTTAGATTCTGTCACGATTATAACATTCGAATGATCTGAACAGTAGGCTATTCATATTCATTCTTCTTCTTATCGTGTCGATGGCAATCGAAATAGACTCGGCACAAAATTCGGCCACGTGTTTGGCGCCATCGCTAGAGTCCATCAGTTCCTGTAACGTGCAGCTGACAAGACACGCAGGACATGATATTAAGTGTCCCATCGTTTATGGATCAGCCCCACATTTACACTTCAAGGCGGAGTCGTTTATGAATGTTCACCTGTATCCTAATTACGTAATACAACACAATCATAATTTGTTTCGATTTGAAACAGATTGCTAATCCATTGCTTCATAAGTTTGAAAAAAAAAACTGCTCAACAACGTAAATAACGCAATGAATGTTGTTGAACTGTCAAAATGACACAAATTAGGCAAAATTGTTTACGAAAATAAGTTACGCAATTAGGGTACTGAACAGGTTCATCTTCATTTATTTGGGTTCTATAATGTAAATGGGTACAATTTAAATATAATTATAAGTAAGGATAAGATTACGATAAGTATGCTATCGTAATAGGTTATCCTGTAATGATAGAAGTAAGTTGGAAATAAATAAATAAAAATCTTTCTATATCTATATATATCTGTCCCTGTATTTGTCTGTGTGGTCGCGTTGTTCTTCTAAACTGCGCAACGAGTTTTGATGCTGTTTTCACTATCATTTAGACAATTTATTCTGGAAGGTTAAACTTAACCGAAGAAATCTCTATATATTGGCAGAATTGCGAAGCAGGGGCAGGTCGCTCTACAATTCTCGCTCTTGAAGTGATCGGATTGAATTATACCAATATCTAAGCTTGCATAAATCGTTTTCTACAATCGTGGATTCACAGCTCAACTGTTGGAATTTCAAAGTGGTGTTTAGTAACACAATGGCTTCAGCCAATTTGTTTGAATACTTACAAAAGTTTAAAACGAGCTGCACTAAATTACTGTAAAACTATGTAAAATTAATAATGCTAAGTTATCAAAACCTGTCAAGATGAAAGCCAGTTACGCCAAGAGTCGATGTTTTTTTAACAACCTGCCTCTTCTTACGCATAGTTGTTACTATCAAACCAGCACATTACTCTTTTACGACGTTTCGAAGTAAAAACCTTCAAGTTTACAACGCGAGCTTCCAAGAAAAAGGGACAAGTCCAGAAGGCGCCGTAAAGATTGCGAAAATAGCAGCGACTACGCCACAGTCTATAAAAATAGCAAACATGGTTAAGGCTTACGTACGGGGGCCGCAGTAGTCTCGCGTTCACGACTTCATTACGGCGAGCACACTACAAACACATTTCCTCTACTCTGTGATCTTCACGAAATAGCTTCACAAGTTTACTTATAACAAGACGATTTATGGAAAATAGGACTTTAAAATAGTTTAAATATGATTGAAGTATAAGTAGAGCCAAAAGGTTTCTTTTTAAAAGATTCCCAATCATGGCTTGTAGATGCAATAAGCGGTTGTTACTTTTTTCAACCAAAAAATGAATATACTAGTAATAAAAAAAAAATACTTTCAGAAAAAAAAAAACTTTGCATCTGAAATACAATTTGAACTGTTTGTTTATATAAAATATATAAACCGATTTCTATAACTGTGCACCTGTCAATGTCAAAATATTACAGTGTATGTGGTTTAAATAATAACAATAACAACTTAACGAATAATATGACAGAACTGCGGAGACGATACCTGTTGTGTAGATCGTATTAAGAGGCATTGAGGAGGTAACCGTTCGGGTGAATTAAATATTAACAACCTACGATTTTGACAGCTCCAGCGCACAGTTATAAAAACTTATTACAAAAATAAAAAAAGAACAACCGACTTCCGAAATTAAATTTATTTTTCACTTTGTTAGGTTTTTTTGGAAATCGTTTTTTTTTTTTGTAAAAAGTTTTTATTTTTCTCTTTTTAGTTGTGGTACCTACCCCACACAAAATCGAAAACCACTACCTGCTATGCAAATGATAGTGACAGAAACTTATATCATCCACATACTAAGAAGGAAAAAAAAATGTGTTATTGAACACAGAAACTATTCAAGCAAAGTTAATAAAATTTATATGGGACCACTTTCAAACAAAAAAAGAATTTTCAAAATCGGTCCACAATTGACGGAGAAATCGGCGGACATACAAAAAAAAAACTTTCAATCGCTACGGTCCCTCCTCCTTTTTGGAAATCGTTTAAAAAATCGAGTTACACTTAGGTTGATATAACTTTTAACACAGCAACTCAACGCGGATATAAATCGTATGCCATATAAAATACGACACAATAAAAAACGAGTGTTTCTAATTGGAATGCTGACGTAAACGAAAAGTTTAAAGATCATCAAGTTCACACCTGACGGGGCGTAAAATTTGCTATACGAGTTGACGGTTGCCATAAAGTAACCAGCTACCAACGGACGGTCGTTATTACCTACCACAGCAATTGCTACCGTCAACAACGTATTTTTAGAAAGGGTCATAAAATGGACTGCAATCTCGTAAACTGCTTTGACGATTTTGAAAATTCTTTTTGAAGGACCTAAAGACCTTAAACCTGGAACCTTGCCAAGTTGAAAAGTCGTAAACAACCATAGAGTTTTCTTAACAACAGTGCATCTGTATACTTGGATCACTTTTTGGAAAACAAAAGATGGTCCATATGATCTCGGATCGAGTTGAGTGGAAAACAGTGGAACAACACAGGCTGATTTTATAAAATACTATCAGTGGCCCGCGGTTTCACCCACATAAGTCTCGATCCCGTGGGAATATCGGGATATAAACTATCTTATGTGTTAATCCAGATTATAAACTATCTCTGTGCCAAATTTCATCCAAATCCGTTTAGTAGTTTTTGCGTGGAAGAGTAAGAAACATCCATCTATCCTCACAAGCTTTCGCGTTTATAATATAATATTATTATATTATATAAGTAGGATATCCAATTCTACCTAGATACTAGATAAGTGGATTACCATTTGGTAATCTGATGATCCTTTATGTGATGTCATGAAAATCTCAGAGAGCCAACCCCATCAAAATAACACGTTTTTCACGATAGAACGAAACGAATTGAGAACTTCGTTTTTCCAATCGGTTAACAACGAAAATATAATCAGATCGTTCGACGCTCTAGCTATAAACAGAAAAACATTCTGAAAACGCTTGCTCAACACACGATTGCCATCAAATCGCATTTTTTTATGTCGAGCATAAAATTAATTTCTTCCGGAGAAGCACGAAGCAAGGGGAGCAAATAATACGACTTACAGGCAAAGTATTTTTTTAAACAAAAAGATTTACTACTTTACTTTGCATATATTGGATTTACTTAGTTCCTGTTTTTAACCGACTTCAAAAAAAAGGAGGAGGTTCTCAATTCGTCGGGATATTTTTTTTTTGTTATTTTTTTTTTATGTGTTCCCCGATTACTCGAAGACGGCTGGACCGATTTGAAAAATTCTTTTTTGTTTGAAAGGGTATACTTTCAAGTTGGTCCCATTGTCATTTGGTCACGATCTGATGATGGGATCTTGGAGAAATCGAGGGAACTCTTCAAATATTAAAGGCACATCTATAGCGATTTGGGTATTTTTGATGAGCAGTTGACATAAGGCTATTGCAACTTAGATAAATTACAAACCAACCCACTAAACAGTGAAAAAAAAAACTTTTTTACAAAAAACACAACCGACTTCCAAACTACAAAGTGAAAAATAACTTTAATTTCGGAAGTCGGTGTCAAAAAACTATAATACTGATCTGATCCAAAGACTTCCGAAATTAAAGTTATTTTTCACTTTGTAGTTTGGAAGTCAGTTGTGTTTGTAAAAAAGTTTTTTTTTTCTAATGTATAGGGCTTGACGTAGAACAGTCTAATTTTCATATTTTATTTCTTTCTTTTTCTGTTTAATGGAATCGTATTATCTTAAGTATGAAGTTTCTGAGAATTAGATTGGAGGCTTTTTCTTGTTTACAAATACGTTCCATGTTCTATTGATTTTTTCCATTTTGCATTTATTTTGTAAGTGCATTAATGTAACACATTTGGCTGAGTTTTTATTCAAAATAGACTTGAATTTGTGTTTTTCGAAAGTGAGTTTTGAGAACTACGCCACTACAAATTAGTAGGTTAGTGGCACCAAATTCACAGAGATTTACTGACTATCTACGAGTGAACAACTAGAAGCTTTGCAACATTATATCAACTTCAATATTTGAATAAAACATTCTTCGATTCAGTACCTCCAGTGCGGCACTAGACAGATATACAAGAGAACTTGTCACCGAAAGAAATTGGCATCGTAAATCGTACGCGAAGTGGCCTAGCACTTGCATCCCCACATAAAATGCACGTGTACCTAGTACCTATCTACCGACTGCGTCCTAATGTGGTTTTATGTACTGGCTGAATATTTAGGCACTAGTTCTGAAAATAAAGATGAAGGGTTAAGAGTAAGATAGTCATAGTAAAAACAAAGTCTTAATTTGAAATATAAAAAAACAAATGCAGAACGACAATTTTCCTTTTTTGCAGTAGTAGACATAACATTACATCACGGCTGTAATCGCCGTTCGTCGGCGACATAACTGGCAAAATGTAGATTTACACCTCTGCTTATCCCTATAAGCAGAGGTGTAAACCCACATTTCGCCAGTTATGTTGAAGTTCGCAGTTCGTAGGATTGAAAGTACCTACCTAAATAGACAAAATAAAAGAAACATTTGATGTACTCTGATCAAATTCGAGAGCAATGAGAAAAGCCAGCCAAATTCGAGTGCAATCAGAAAAATCTGCAATTTTTATATCATGTTACTAGTTACTAGCTTTTTTGTAATTTCACGGGTTTTGTGAACATTCATGTTTATTTGAAACCATCAATATACCCATACAAACGAACGTTTCAATATACGGACGGTTTTTACTCTTTTGCGAATTTCCATTTTAGTTTGCGAAGTAATTTCAGGCGGGAGCATCAATTTTGTTCGTTTTTAGAGAACTATAAAAGCCTTTGCGTGTTGTAACGACCAACCACCTGCATATGTACTTGACATCTGAGATTACTATTACTTACTATTTCTACTGAGGAACTTTAATACCTCGACTATTCGACCCCGCCTTTGTATAGACCAGACTAGATATAACCATCTTTCACAAGCTTACACACAACACAGTATACATTTTTGAGAAAGCAATCAGAATTCTAATACAAAACTGCTCGTATGTACGAAACACTTTAAAATATAATGAAGTATTCGAATGAAAACAACGAAACGAATGAAATGTCGAACAAAATATGCGGTGGAATCGAAAAAATCACAACGGATACTGTCACACACAGCGTGTTGTTATTTCGAACGCAAAACGTTTAATATCTCGAATGAATATTAACCGAATGCCGTCCGATACGACATCAAAGTTTTAAAAGCATTCCAAACCGCTTTGGGGATGCAATATTTTGGTCTATTTCGTAATACATATTTTAGTCGCGCATAAAGTAGCGAAAAGCTTTTTGAGGAAAGATTTTCCAGCCAATCAGGAAACTTTTAATAAAGGATGCAGTGTTCGAAAATGGTTTAATGCCGGCAAAATTTAATCAGGCTTCCATTAAGACCTTTTTAAGCCGTCCTTTGTGAAAAATGTGTCGATAATTAACTTTTTGAGTATCTTGTTAGATGGAAAACAAATGAAGACTCGTTATTGTATGAGCCCAAATTATAGGAATCATAATGAGACCAACGATCGAGATATAAATCATATATGTACGTATTTAGTGACTGTTGCTATATTACAGGCTCCCATAGCAACCCCAACATTTACCTCAATAACTTGAGACGGATACAATATCCTTCACTATTTTTAGGGTACCGCTGACGATTCTGACAGTTCCTTTATATGCCGTACATAAAGCGGCTGACGTTTGATGTGCGAATACCGGGAAACTCAAGTTTTCATAATGTATATATGAAAAGGGAAGGTGTGATCTTCCCCCGGCATCCGCGAATAGTTTTTAACTTAATTTATATTTTTAGAGATCATTGACAATTATAAAGACAATTAGGTACATGGTCAGTTCTACATTCAGACCCGTCTGACCTATCGAAAATCCGTACTGTGTATGGTATCGTTTCGTGTACGTGCTTGCATCCGGTCATATCAAAATGATGCTGGATCGTCTGTTCATATTTATCTCTACATGTTTGTCAATGCACTTTACCAGCTAACTTTTCACGGGTCCGTAAACCAAAAAGCTAAAGACGTGGCTGACATAAAAGACACATCTTCCTCAAAGCTACGTTTCAAACATGCATAGTTTCAAAGAGCCACACATCACTCACGATAGACACTCTTCAAGTTACACTACAGCTATAAAAATAAAATACTCACCGCCTCAGTATGAATAGGATGCACGGCAAACAAGATGGCAGCAACAAAACTCGCAAACTCCGGCAGGAACATTGCGCACACCCTGTAACAGAATAACTAGGTCACTGGATGGATAAACAGGCTGAATATGTCGCCACAGAGTAGATAGGTGCAGAAGGCTAGCCCCGTAAAACTAGCGAAAACAAACACATACACAGACATGTAAATGCGGCGATTTCAAACTAAAACAAATGCTCAGTCGCAAGTGTGCTTGCACTCTCGCTGTAAGATAACGCATGTCTATGTGTGCGTGCGTTTTTGCAGAGCCATTCTTCTGTAAATATCTATTCTGTGATGTCGTGGTCTTCTAGAATTACATGTTTTTGTAGACAGTACTATATTTACAACTGTTTGAACTGGGTTATTAGCAATCAAGAGTGGTGTATCAGTTGGTATCAGTTACAAATGGACGGATACTCGGTTAGCGTTTGGTGTGGACAGATTGGAGAGAAATTATGGGAAAATATTTGTGGTGTAGTGTTGGGAGAATTGAAATTGTATTAAATATCAATGATTTGCGGTTTGCGGCGTTTGTTTGTTATTGCGTTAGTTTTATAACTAGTTTGATATTTTTGAATATGTTTGTCTATTTTGCGAGTACATTTTCACATCCATTTATATCTACGTAAACCAGTGGCAATAAATTCGCTCATTTATTGTTTGAAATAAAGCCTAACATATATTTTAAATAACGCACAGACGCCAGCACATCAAGCTATCCGAAACTGTCAAATTTTCCCAATCAACTTTGAACCTTAGACATCAGCGATAAAGTTGAAAATCTATTAAATAATTTTGACAGATTGTAGTAGCTTGATGTGCTGGCGTCTGTACCTAATCACAGGTTTCCAATTCAACAGATTTTTTTTAACAAATTCTGTCGCTTGCTACACAAAGATTTAAACAATGTTTTACTTATATTTTTTTTCAACACCTGAACTGCAGTCGGACTCACCCGCACCCGCATACAAATAAAACCTTAAAAATGTTTGAAAAGGTAATTGCTAGCGTTTCCAGCGCTTTATTTCTATTAGAGAAGCAGCGTTGAGCCGTGAAAACTTTTGTGGTTTCATTTCGCACGCACGCTCGCACGTCAGACCCGCTAAACTTTTAATAGACGTATTTTTATATTTACTTCTATATGGGAAACTTTAATGACTTGTTTGGAACGGATTAGTATGACAGCGTAGGGTAAAGTTTGATTAGATATCACTTTGGGTGGTGCTTAACGTCAGCTTTGTTATTAAGCCTTGTTTTTGTGAAAGGATTTATTGAAAAAAAAAAACGTGTGGCACTCGGGGACTGCCGCGGTAAAGCTATTGCATAGCATTTGTAACCTCCATACTTCCTATTTGTCAACGCTACACTTGGAATGATGACGTGATGACATAAAACAAAAATTACGTTCCCATGACAACATCACGTTTCCCATGACAACACATGACAACGTGATTTGTCAACGCTACACTTGGGATGATGACGTGATGACATATAATAAAAATTACGTTCCCATGACAACATCACGTTGTTATTGGTTAACCGTCATTACATGGTAGGCGGAGTGGGGGGTGTTAGGTTTTATTTTCGTTACGGAATTTTTTGATTCGGTCGCCGCGCTCAAAGCCCGCGATAAAAGCTATGCAATAGCTTAAAAACACGAAATGAAAGCGATTGTGTTCGAATGTTTTTCTTTGTTGATCATCATATTCTCTATTAAGATCCCTTAGCATAATCAGCCTATAATGTTTCCATAGCCCCAGCTATGGGAACATTATAGGCTTGTGTCCCAATACAAGCTTGTTGTCTTCGAAAGGGAGTGGGGTATAAGCAACCACACGGGCCCAGTGCGGGTTGGTAGATGTCACATGACTTAAATTTTTGGCTCTAGGACATACCGGGTTCCTCACGATGTTTAGCTTCACCGTTTTGAGAGCCGTGGTGATGAAATTATTTACACAAAGTAAAACGCCTACTTGGGTTCGAAACCACGACCTACGATTCGTAAGTCGGGGCACCACTACTCTATATTACGATCCCTTAATCACCCCTATTTATTTATTAGCTGTCATTTGTAGATCTTTGACAGTCGTTACGGGTAGTTAGAAGCTCAAAAGTCTGACAACCAGTCTTACCAAGGGATATCGTGTTACCTAGCAACTAGGTTGTGGAGGTCAGATACGCAGTCGATCTATGTAAAATACTGGTATTTGGCTGAATCCGGTTAGACTGCAAGCCGACCCCAACATAGTTGGGAAAAGCGAGATGGAATCACCCTTATTTATTTGATCTAGTTGTAGGTAGTTCTTTAGCTTATTGACTTCTAAGGGATTATCACAAGTTAACAAATAAACTGGCAGTGGATCAAGTGCCTTAATTAGATTTTAACTTTCGCTTTTATTCTTCATCTGTGCTTAGCTTTAGTCTGTATAACTTCGTATAAATCCTTCGGTTCTTCAAAAAGACACACACACACATACTCCTTTTGTGTATATCCTTGTTTGTATAAGTTAACTGTATTTTTGCTTAGAATTTATACAAAATTTAATTGTAAGTATAAAGAACTATCTTAGTTGGTCCGGACTAAGGTGATGGCATTCGTGATCCAGGGTTATCCTAGTACGAGTGCCACAGTACTCCTTTGACACCTTTTTTTTTTTGGGTTGGGAAATTATCAAATAACTTCTCCCGCTCTGGGTGGAGCGCGAGGGCGTGTCAGACTCTTACTGACTAAAACCCACCCGTGTTCCTTCGGTTGCCCTGTTGCCGGGGGCCACGATTTCCCTTTCGGCCCATATTCACAGCCCCGGCAGGCATTGGCACTAGCGGACCCCTTCAATTCTGCTGACATCTCTTTGAGGCGCGCGTGGAACACAACGCGCCGTCGACCCGGGCTTGGTCCTTATCGGACGGCGAGCTACCTATTGCTCACCGTCCGCAAGCCCGCGCCTACTGTGGCCGGAAATCGGCTCGCGATCCCGCCCTGGGCATCTCCTCCTGCGGTGGTTAGGAGCGTGAGGGCGCGAAATTTGCCACTCCTTTGACGCCTAAGTGCATATTATATAAAACCACATTTGTATTAAAGAAGATTTACTGTACCCATTTTTCTAGTAATAAAGACTTTTTATATATTTTTTAAATAAAAGTAATGAAACCATCTCAAGCTCCGAGTAGCCATCTACAATCTATGACATAAGTGATGTCTGATCGAAGCCAAGTTAATGTCGAATGTCACTTAGTAATATCACCCGGGACCGGTGATGTAATGCCCTCTCAGAGGCGAACGGAGTAAATTAGGCGTCATAAATTGGCCACCCATCACATTGACGGTCCGGCCAACACCATAATTTAATCACACGGATCGAACGATCATGTCATTATCTTGACTATGAACACAGCCTCCAAACGTTTATTTGGGTTAGTTAACCTTCGGGAAAATTGGAGTATGTTGAACAGTAAATTAAAGCAAAATAAGCGCTCGATCTGTATTTATGGGAACACAAACTACAATGTAGCATTGAGAGACGAAATTGAGAAAGTTATAACAGAAACGGAACAGGTAATAACAACAAACCACCAGGGACTGTCAACTTAGTTATCAACAGCACTTTAAAATTGAGTCGACAATTTTTACCGCCGCCTGCGCTGTCTCGTGAAATATATAGCGCAGTACCTACGTCCTGACTGTGTGAATTGTGGAAGTCGAATGACAATAATTGGGCAAGTTTGTCCAGTGGCGCGCCTCGTGGCGTGCACCCGCAACTTTGCCGCAACAGCTAATTGAGACTAACGCGGCGAAGGTGCTCCCGACGGCTAACTTCTGCCGGAATTAAGTCACTCGTTAGTGACTTTTTGCGAATCTGACGAAATCTCTTGCGAAGTTGGTGAAAAAACATTTATAGCTAGTTTGTTCGTGAAGTGCGCACCTAATGAGCTCCTCTCAATCGATACGCTTGTGACGATAGTGGCTTGTTTCGTAATTGTGACGATCTGTTTTATGTTCCTCGTTTTATATCGAAACTTTTAATGAAACTACTTAAAGACGTTAGACTAAACGACGTATAAGTAACTTAGTGCAAGTAGTGGGGACCGTAAAAACTTTAATCATATTTTTTATGTGTGGCTTCGTTTATGTTTATACGACGGAGTCTTCATGCTAGATATTGTGAACGTGATATAAATTATGATCCATTGAGCGCCGAATATTCGAGCTATAAATATGTTAATTTACATTTGAAAGGACTAAATTAATGTAGATCCGATGTATTCAATATTTGAAATTAACTAGCGGAGGTATTATTCATTGTGGATCGGGTTCTTTTGTTTATTGTACAGTGTATGGATTCTGTTAATTGCTATATTCATTAAAATAGTACCTACCTGTGTAATTTACAAACTTGCATGTGTTAATATTTAAGTACATAAAAAAATAAATTGATATGACGTTCAAAAGCAGACGTTAATTTTAGGGCTGAAAACATAAAATAGATTATAGTTTTAATTCAATGTGATATTTTTTAGTTACTACCAAAAAACCTAAACCTTCATCACTGACTTCAGCTTACGTAATGCGAGTCCACCAGACGAAATGGCCGATAAAAATTAGTTTTAAGTATTATGACTGTAGTTATTTTCACTATACAGCCGCAAGCTCCGATGGCAGACACTCATATTAAGTATTCATTGAATTTCTAAATGTGCCTACACAAAAATATCAGACACTCAACCTACTTTCACAAAATCTACAAATAGGTTTTAGGTAAATACTTCAGAAAGAATTTTGCCGTATATAATTGGCTTCAACTTCATAGACATAATCAGACTTCCTGTAAACCTTTTAATACGAAAATAAAAGAAAAATATTTGAGTGATCCTCTAAAAACTTATTGACCTTCTAATGGTGGGCATTTTTTGAATGAATGAACCTCTAAAAACTCTTTGCGCTTATGCACACTTTTTTATTAATTATTGAGCCTCTTTTTAACTGGCCTGTTCTCATGGTTGGTCGCAATAATTAAGCTACGGTAACCCGACCAAACGGGTTAGGTTAGATTGAATTAGCGCGATCTGCGCGAGCCGAGCGAGCGAAGCGAGCGGTGCCATGGCAGCGGCCGGCAAGCGCTATCCGTGTTGGTCGCAGTTACTTTGCTATTTAGTTTTTTTAGGACCCCAAAATGTATATATTTGAAGTTCACTTAAAGAGGTGCAATCATTATATTCACAAAATGGGAATTATTAGAGTTTCGATTTGCTAAATTCGGATATGCCAAAATAAAATACATTATTTTATAAATTGCAAAGAAAAAGTTACGTCTCGTCATCCATCAAAAATCGTCGTCCATCAAAAATAACCGTCTCTAACACCTACGACCATTCTATTTCCATCGAAATTCCACAACACTCGATTATACGGATCTTTTTATCGATAAAATGTTGACCACTCGGAATATCGATTACGCTAAAACTGTTCGTAGGGACACCTTGTTTGAAGCCTGTCGCGCCGCTGACGTAGCCACAAACAGCTTGCGTAGCAGTTTCGTAGCACTACGTAGCGCTGTCGTAGCGGTTATTAATACGTAAGTACTTCTACTACGCTTTTGTATTGTGGCGTCGAGATTTTCAAATGAACATAGAAAATTGTTTAGTATGGTGTTTCGTCTGCATCTGTGGTTTTGCGGGCGGCGAGATAGAATTATTTGATTACCTCAAAAACTTTGGAATTAACAAATATTTAACAAATAAAATAAAATCATGTCTGTGATCCTTGATCGGGTAGGGGGTTTATTTTAATAGTACAGCTATTTAATTAATATAAGTTATAGACGACGAGCCCAGGCTTCTTAATTCCTTAATGGAAAAACCCAATAACACTTCAGCATTCCCAATATTATTCTAGAATTAAGCTGTCAAACGACCAACGATGTTATCAGCGCGGCTCAACTATAGTTAATTACACGAAGGGGAGTGGATTACTTAACGATAGCTATTCGCAGAAGGTAATGGGTGTCTATAGGACGACATATCGCGTGCCACATACTGCACTAGGATATTAAGTGCAGAAAATAGGTGTGATTTGCTGCAAATGCGTACACGTCACTCGTGAAGTCGTGTCTGGTGTTCAACCATTTTCACAAGAAATATAAAAGTTATTCGACGAAAGTTTAACTATTTTTTTTAACCGATTTCAAAAAGGAAGAGGTTCTCAATTCGAATGTATGTTACTCAATTACTCCGCCAATTATGCATTTATTTTGATGATTCTTTTTTTGTTTGGTACGCCAAGCTTTTTTTGTTGACGGCGCGTTGTGTTCCACGCGCGCCTCAAAGAGATGTCAGCAGAATTGACGGGGTCCGCTAGGGCCGATGCCTGCGGGTTGCGAAGAAAACCGAAAAGGTCGTGGTCCCCGGCAACATGGCAACTGAAGGAACACGGGTAGGTTTTAGTCAGTAAGAGTCTGACACGCCCTCCCACTCCATCCAGAGCGGGAGAAGTTATTTGATAATATCCCATCCAAAAAAAAAAAAATGGCCATGCTCCAGAGGTAGTCCTATATAAATTTTATAAATAATTATGCTTGGGTAGTTTTTGAATTAGTTCATCATCACTATGAAAAATAACTTTAATTTCGTTATCGTTGTAACGTTGTAACGTTATTTTTCACTTTGTAGTGTTTTTTTTGGAAGTCGGTTGTTTTTCAGTGTTAAAAGTTTTTTTTGTACGAGATATAGAGATTTTTTTTTGTAGAGAGATTGAAGAGAGAGAGACTTATTCTGTATATAGGGCTGTTAAAAATATCGTTTTCGTTGAGTTTTGTGGGTATATGTACAAGTCTTTCTAAGCCTCAAACACAACCTCACAATGGAACGTTAAAATGGAGAAGACCGAATAACCAAATACGCTTGTTACAGTCAACTATATTGCTGAATTTGTATTTTATTTTTATTATACATTATGTAACGAAGAATTCAATGAGAGCCTCTGCTCTTCCTAAAATTCTTCTTTACACCATACCCTATCATCACGGTATCACCATCCAATTGCTCTGAAATTCTAGTAAAATTTCGAGCAGCTTCATAGGCATTTTCTTGTTCGTTAAGCCGGCAACTATTCTGATACTTAAGGTTGAGTAAGAATATACCTACCTATTCCTACTTATATAAAGTAAGGGGATGTCTATCATTGGACGGTATACATCGCGTGTGAAACGGAATGTACGTGTGATTGGCTTCAGTTGATGCGTTATCAGGTGTATTCAACCTTTTCTTTCTTGGCAGGATACTAATTGGAAATTTACTTTTAAGTAACAGTGCTGTTTTCTTTAAAAAAAAAATAGTTGTTGTAGTTACAGATCTATGGAAGAAAAAGACGTACTGCGATTCTCTGTGACTCTAAAAAGAATGGGATGGTGGCAGAAAGATGAAAACCATAATTTAGTATTGGTTTCGCTCTTACGGTATTTATTTCTTGCCTGCTGAATTGTGAGTTACTTTTTGCAAGACAAAAGCTTTTTCTCATAAAAAGATGGAAAATTGATAAGAACTTTTATCACCAAGCTTTGACCAGCAAGTGGACGTGTTGACGATTTCAGACCTTTATAAGTACGATGTTTTCATACGACAGTGATGTCGAGATTAACTTTACTTAGAAAGTACATACATTTAATGAAATTAAACTCGCTCGTGCTTAAGAAGCGGGTCTTTAAACCTTCATCGCGACATACATATTATAAGGTACTCGGTGGGTAGATACATATTTGCACACGTGTAAGTTGACAGTTATTTTGATCCTTATATAAACTTTATTGGTCCGTAGGTTGAGTTTCTCTGCTCCTAGTGGTAGTTTTCCTTCAACACTTCAATTGCATAAATGTTTTAGATTTCTTAGAAAAGTAACCTCATAGGGCTTATTTCCAAGAAATAATCTAAAATAGATTTCAGATTACTTAAAATTATTTTTTTAACAATTCATTTTTACTATTGGAAAGTGACTAAAGCAGATTCGAAGAAATGTAAATGGAGGTTCCTAATGGTTCTTTTTAATGTTATATTCGTGTGTTGCGGCTTTTTCATGGTTATTATGGTTACAATTGCAAATGAATGACGTCTATGTTTTCGTGATTTTTATTCGAACCTTGTAATAAAGAGCTTTTAAATGCAACTTTCAGATTATCTAGATAAAGATATTTTTTTCTGGAAAATGTAGGTACTATTTGCATTATTTTGCACGTGTTTTTCGAGTAAATAAACTTGAATTTTAGATTAATTAACAACGTCTGGATCTATGATTCCTTTGTAATTTTTAATATAATTCGTAACTTGATCTGTATCTGCAATTTATCTGCTTTATGCGATTACTTCACATACAAATGTTATATCATTTTTTAGGGTTCCGTAGTAAATAAGGAACCTTTATAGTTTCGTCATGTCCGGGCTGTCTGTCTGTCTGTCTGTCCGCGGTCTAGCTCCGAGACCCTTAGTACTAGACAGCTGTAATTTGGTATGGGTGTATATATTAATTACGCCGACAAAGTGGTAAAATTTAATTATGAAAAAAAAAAATTAAGGTATCCCCTACACGTAAAGTGGTGATGTTTTTTTTTCGTTTTTCTGTCCCATTGTGTGGGTTATCATTGGAAAGGTCTTTTAAAAATATTATGAGTTTGTGAAAAACATTTTTGGATTCAGGGATCCGTTTGCGAAATATTAAGTTTTAAAGTGCAAATTTTTGTTAGAGTCAAGTGTCCCCCCCTGCCGGCTAAATGGTTGATTTTGGATGCGTGAAAAATCATAGCAGTAGTTTATATAACGAAATTAAAAGGAAAACTATCACAGCTAAGTAGGCTTTACAAGTTAACGAGTAATAATCGACCAACTTAACTTTGCAGTTGCAAAAACATGTTTTCCCATACATTCCGTATGGGAGAAATCTTTTTCAACTACAAAGTTAAGTTTATTTTTGGGATAAATTCATCCCAACTACGAAACCCTTCATTGTGCGTGGTCCAACATGCACTTGGTCGTTTTTTTTAAATCATCGTAGCCATGTCAGGGAATTGGGTTCTCTAGCCAAACCTACTGGATCGTAATAGCTTACTAAGTACTAAACTATATCTGTACATTTTTCTGTCACCTCCTCGCATTTTTGGCCGTCGTTAATCGTTTACAGGCAGTTAAAGTTTGGTAACTGCAGTAGCTCGGTGCTAGAACGACCAAGTTCATATCAACATCCACTGAGCAATGAATAGTTAATACTTTTCATATACAGACTACTTCTATATAACTCTCAATTATTTGGCAGAAATACAGCCGTGCTTTGGTCAAATATTTGTACTCTTTTTTTGGCTTACCAAAGCTTTTGGCAACCATCTCTGGCTGGCATGCGTGTGAGGATATTTCAGTTAGTCTCTATTTTGCAGTTTGATTTTGTTAAGAGAAAATATTTGGATCTGTATTATTATTACATTAACTTTTTACTATCTAGGAGTTGATAGCAAATTCTACGCTTTGAACTCACTTCACATACCTACTCAAAAGGAATGTAATTACTAGCTTGTCACATAAAAATATTTACCGCGATAGTCATTTACTCTTTGCCACGACTCCTAGAAAGTTAATTAAGATTTATAAAACCGCATTACTAAAGCAAAAGCAACATGAGCTCCTAATCCTAAATCCTTAATATTATAAATGCGAAAGTAAGTTTGTTTGTTACGCCTTCACGCTAAAACGGCTGAACGGATTTGGATGAAATTTGGCACATATATAGATGATGCCCTGGAAAAGAATATAGGATACTTTTTTTTTCCCACGGGATCGAGACTTATGCGGGTGAAACCGCGGGGCGCAGCTAGTAATATTATAAATGTGAAAGTGAGTGCTTGTTTGTTTATTTGTTAGTTACGCTGTCACGCTAAAACGGCTGAATGGATTTGGATGATATTTGGCACATGGATAGATAATGACCTGGGTTAGGACATAGGATACTTAGTATCCCGGTAGTGCGTTCCAGTAGGATAATTTCCGAAGTAAACGCGGATGAAGCTGCGGGCAAAAGCTGGTTATTATGATCATAAAGCTTTTTTATAGTTTCCATTTACTTCGAATGAATTGAGAAAAATAGAAGAGAGAATGAAGTGAATTTATTACAGACAAAAAAAAGGAACAGATAGATAATGTACAAAGGTGATGTTCTTTCTTATGATAGGCTTTCCATAGTATTGCGCGCTATTTATTAAGATAACACTAGGCATGGAAGAGAGGGGGGGGTATTGCAATGCTCTACAATGTCTATGTCACTTTTGTTTTTGAAGTGAAAACTTCTTTAGGCGCGTTGGGCATTTTTCAGACGGGAAAAAACAATTGAACTCGCGACACTGTTACCGACACCTCATTTTTGTAAACGCGATTGTGCTCTTTATTTATATTATGTTACGGATCAATGTTCTATGCAAATAATTTTATTTTTAAGGTTTTGGATGTATTTTTTTGTAAACGCGATTGTGCTCTTTATTTAGAAAAGTTTACGGACCAAAGTTCTATACAATTATTTTCTTCCACAAAAGCGATCTTGTTCAAGTTTTCACTTCTGTAGGCACTCTCGGATTGCCACTGTTTTTTTATTAGCCTGAGAGCAGTGGTGGCCCAATGGTACAACCCCGATTTACGAGTTGCAGGTCGTGGAACACAGGCAGGCGCTTTACTTTGTGTAAATAATTTCATTACCACTGCTCTCAAACCGGTAAAGGAAAACATTGTGAAGAAATCGGCATGTCCTAAAACCGAAAATTCGAAGATATCACAGCCCACTCCCGCGGCCTATTTGTCGCAGCCGTGAGGCACACAATACTGTTTTAAACTTTCTTTGCTTTTTCCTGTCTTTTTTTGTTTTTGAAAACTGTGTGCCTTAACCTGTGTCAAATAAATTTATTTTCTTTCTTTTTCTTTCTTTCTTTGACTCCTTATTGAAGAGAGAAAGCCTGTGTCCCAGTAGTGGGAACATTATAGGCTGATTATGATTATGCTGTTGGCCTGGAGTATTCGAGACCAGTTTCGTTCCTGGCCTGAGCTTTTTGCGCTGTGTGTGCTTTCTAAGTTAATCAAAATGGCTACGGCTTCACGGTTAAGACTAACATAGTGTTGAAACTTGGACTAAACAGACTGAAATCCAGTGAACATAACTTTCATACATACCGTCTTTGTATGTATGAGAACCTGAAAGGCTTTTCCTAATATTGTAGCGTCTTTTCTTTGATACCTATCCTAGAAGAATTAATAATTTTATATTTTCAACCTAGCCGGGTATAAATATAACATAATATCATGACTATAATCCACAAAGGGTTATGCAGAGGTGTCACTTAGTACACCCACATTTCGCCATTTATGTTTTTAATCCCATGTCATAGGGGCGAGTCTATTGCCATTAACCTGAGAAATTCCTGATAGAAAAACCCAATACCACTTTGTCTAACCAGGGTATGGAACCTAGGACCTCATGCTCAGCTCTACTTGCGACCACTCGACCAACGAGGCAGTTTAGGCAACAAAAAATAAACAAGCATAAAAAATTATCACGTTATTTTTTCCGCAAATTACTCTAAAGATTTTGAAAAATGATCCCGCACGTGATTTGTCACTGTTGGTTGTAAGACACAAATTCAAATTAACGACAGATACTGCGAAAAAGTGGGTGTTCATCACTTTCACGCACACCCTTCAGTCGCCTATGACAAATGAAGTGTTGGAGTAACGCCTCGTTTATCTTACTCCCGAACTCAGACGGAAAAATATGGTATAAATATAGAAAAATAACGACAAATACATCTAAGATTTCTCTAGAAATATCGGGCTGAAAGTCATCTTTATCATTCTCAGAAAAATACTACGAATAGAATGTTGAAAGAGATGGAAATGGATATGTCATGTTTTGTAAAAAAAAAAACGTGTGGCACTCGGGGCCTGGTAAAGCTAGGTATTGCATAGCATTTGTAACCTCCATACTTCCTATTTGTCAACGCTACACTTGGGATGATGACGTGATGACATAAAACAAAAATTACGTTCCCATGACAACATCACTTTTCTCATGATAACATCACGTTGTCATGGGAACCGTAATTACATGGTAGGCGGAGTGGGGGGTGTTAGGTTTTATTTTCGTTACGGAATTTCTTGATTCGGTCGCCGCGCTCAAAGCCTAAAAAAGCTATGCAATAGCTTAAAAACACCGACTTTTGTTACTCACAACATAGAACATACCTACATGGAGTGCCAACAATAACCTGTAGAACAACTCCCATCCTGGTATCCCAAAATTACCAAAACATGACGGAAGCAAATGACGAAGTAACGTCGATAATTAAGCGCCATTCGTCATCGTAGCCGGAACCCTCCACAATCACGGATCGGCCGACTCACATATTGGCCTAATTGGTATCAGGCGTGGGTCCTGCCAAACGCTCCGTGTAACCACATAGCAATCAATCAAATAGACATAATGTATTCATTGACGATGTCACCAAACACCATGTAACACGAGAAAATATACGGAAGCAATAAAGGGTTTGTACCAGTAATGGAACCCGAGGGATCGCAAATCGTCACAGCAGTTTCCGTCTTGTCATATAACTTTCACTGCTCCTATATTTTTCTATTTATTGCGCTCTTTTGTTTGTTCTTAGTTTTATCTTCGCGGGCGATTTATGTGTGTGTTGTGTGGTTGGGAGCGGTTACAGGTTAACGGCGGACGGTTCTGACGTCACGTGCTTACTTCAAATGTCTGAATTATCTTGGTGGTGGCGTGCTCAGATAAATTGCATACTTCCGAGGTAAGATATATTTGATAAAGGAACTTGTTACGACTGTGGATGTAGGTATAAAGTTCTAACGACCACGACATTGATCTGAAATGGATAATGTTTTTGCATATTTTCTATAGGGGACAGGAATTGTAAAACTAATTAATGAGAAAAGAATGAGCACCTAATAGTAGATTGTTATACGAGGGGCTAAAATAACCCATTGTAACGAGGTAGTTTTACTCCCGAGCTTTAGCGAGGGAGTAAATAGAAACCGAGTTATAATGGGTTTTAGCGCCGTGTGTTACACTCTACTTTTCACTACGATTGCGAGAAAATAAAAAAATCCAATACAATATTAAATACATAGTTTATTTAATTTAAATGTACAATTTGTACAATTATTGATATTTAACAAGATGTTTTTTTCCGGCAACTTAATTTCAGTCCTCTGTGAAGATGTTCTCACTAGATGATGACATTTTCACTGTTGTAAATTATATTACGGTCATCAATTCAATTCGTAATTAGAGAAAAATTGTAAAGATTTAGCGCCAATGCCTTTTTTATTTCTTCTGTAGCCGCAACGCAATGCACGCATCCTACCGAAGAGAGCCGCATTTAGTTCCATTTTAAAAAATCAAATGTTCTTCTTTTTTTTGTGAACCAGTAATAAGTCGAGTCCATAATCATGATTATTCTACATAAGAATAAAGACTTTTCGTTTTTCAAGGCTCGTTGGAACAGACAAAAATTAAAAAGAAATTACTTTTCCCCTAGAGCAAGAAATGCTATTTTTTCCCCGCTCTAGTGCTCTACAATGACGGCCTTTTTGAGTAAGAGGAGTGAAAAAAATCTTGATCTAAAAAGGACTAAAGCTTGCAGATACAAGTCTTTATACTAAAACGTTTTCTAGTAAATAAAACTGAGTAAAACCAAATATGCGTATGCAAATGTGTACAACAGCGAAGCGTACCTAACGTTTAGGTTTTTTACGGTTTTGCCAAATAGGGGGCGCTGTTAGGGTAACTTTTTTTTGTTCTTCCATCTGTTTGATTATTTTTTGCTACTGTACGCAGTGCTCACTCCCGTACGATCCGTTTTTCACTGAACCACAGATACATTACGGGCACGAAGCGACATCACCGCACTCAGACCGTAATTATAACGCATCTAGGGAGTTTTAATTAATAAATGGCTTAATTATTCCTGAATAACGATACACTCACATTACGAGTAAATTAATTACTAAATGTAATTAATTACTGCATGCGAGGATAAGACAAAGCCCCGTAAGTAACTATATGACAGGAGGAAGTACGGGTACTATGAAAAACTAATTTAACTCCGCGGTAAAAAGTTTCGCGCTCTCCGGCGCCTCTCTCGCTCCATTACGTTATGAATGCCCCAAACTGCCTTCGTGTCTTACGTAACAAATTCTCTTGTTTGCCTATTCCGTTACTTTGGCTCAAGTTGCTTTGATTATTATTCCGGCGAGAGTTTAACGGTTATATCTAACTTTCAGGAATATTTCATTAATTAATATTAACGTTACTAACTCTACCTACTGTTTTTCTGGGTAATTGCACTGTTCTCATGTTTCCCTGTAGAATAGCTTTTTTATCTATATCAGCCATTTTGTTTATACAAAGCTGTTGCTGTAATACAACGTGTTTACGTGTCTTGCATCCACAGGATCTGTAACGCAGGTAAACGCAAGAAGTTTTATATAACAACATGCATTACTTTCGAATTAGGGTTTCCGCATGAAAATAGCAGCGAGCCATGAATTCGAAAGTAATTCCATTATAAGTTTGTTGAACATTTTCGAGTTGCAAATAATAATTTGTGGCTGCCTAAAATTTCCGCTTGATTCTCTAATGTGATTGGAGTAAGAGCAGCACTAAGCGTATTAAAAACTTTTGAGTGACGTAAACAAGTTGTCGTCACGCGTCATAGTATTGACTACTAGCAATACATGTCTCGCCGAGTTGCATTTGTACCTGCATTGAACACAGTCGAATGGCCTCGCTTCGAGTCAGAACTTTAGCGGATTAGAATGATGTTCGAGCTTCGTTACCACGTTGTTGTCGGCTCTAAATGCGTCATTTGCGTGTGAATTTTAACACCTCCAGAACACCGTAAAGGGAAATAGGTAGTAGTGCTCCGTTCCCACGACCCGTACTAAGCCCAAATGGATAGGAATACCAAGGATATTTACCGCCCAGACGCAATGTAAAGAACGGTCGAATATTTTTGGAATGTCGGCACATTTTGGATGGAGCAATTCTAGTGTACGCCAATATTTGGTTATGGTTTTCACGTGCGGTCCTGTATTTTCTAAACGTGCTCTTGTATGGAATAGTTTCACACAAAAGCGAACCTTCTCAAAATACGGAACCGCTGTGGACTTGATCTCAAAGTTTTCCTTTCACTTGAACTTTGTTATCGAATCGTAACAGTTTACATGGGTTTGCTATCAAAGGGAAGTTGTAAATACATATGTACAAATGGGAACCGTAGCGATGTTCTGTAACAAGTCCTGCGGAGTAGAATAATAATGAGAGCTCGAAAATCATTAATAGGATTATGTTGGCAAATTGGATATTGAGCATAAGCCCGGCTAAGTTGGCGGTGGACAGCAAGTATCCGTAATTAGCAGTAACTAAGGGGATCGGGCGCACGGGTACGGGCACGCTGATTAAAACTGGCTTAACTGGAGCAGTTGGAGGCCCCCACGCCTCCGTGCGGCCGCTGCAGCCCGACCCAAATCGTAACTACTTATTAATGGCAACAGCACTGGCATCCTATTACACTCCTATTTTAAAAGCAATAACAACCAAATCAAATGAACATTCCGAGATCGTTTACATTCATTAATTATGTATTTTAGAGTTACAGTTAACTTTCATGCGATCTTAATTGGAGATCGTTTGTTTCTTCGGTTCTCTGTTGCTACAACAAGGGCTTTAGGTCACAGCGATCTAAATGTAAAGTATCTACGTAATATGTACCACTTCTCATTCATTCTCCGAATTTTTTTCAATGTTTACAATTTACATCTCAATGTGTAAAAGAAAAATATTCTCAATTTTAATATTCCGAAAAAGACACAAAATGAAATATATTTTTTTGCCAGTATTTCTCTGTATCAATCAGAATCGTACGTCAGTATACGGTTGTGTGCAATTTGTGTGTGACGATAACGAGCAGACTTGCAAAATAAAACCCTCGACACGACCGGGATTCATAGCACTCACCCTTTCTTCAACCCCAAACTGCGACGCGTTAACTCAATTTTACCGCGCAAAAATAAATTAAAATTCACTCTGTGGTGGCGTAAACAACCCTCAACCACCCGATCAGGGGTATATTGTAATGAATAATTAAATAACCTACGCCTACTTCGGCTCAAACAGTGGATTATTGAGTCCTAACAATTAAAAGTTTTGCTGTTCAATTATCAATTACGAGTTAACAACGCCGGTCAGCTCTGATTGGGCTTTCATATTAATCAACGTTATGTTATGTTATGTTATGTACGGGACAGTTGTTATAAACTACTTAGGGATTTTGTATTGATCAACCCATAATGACTGAAAATATTAATATTCTGATTCTATGATTACTTAAATTTCTAATACGAAATTAGTGTAGCAATGTAAAGAACAAAAAAAAAAAACTATTCTTATTTATCTCCAAAGAGTTTAGCCCACTAGATCTGCATAATACGATTAACTATCAAAGATAAAATGAGTTTACAACTCAGCCTTGGCCTATAAAATCATTTACAATTTCAGTAAACACAAGAACCGGGCATGATACAGCGTCTCCTTCAATTAAAACTGTTTCCATCAACCTAAGGGTAGATAAATATGAAATAATAATTCATTCTCTCAAGCACTAGAGATTTGAAAGGCCTTCTCATCCAATTAAGCCTTCCTACGTTCTTTAATCAATCCCATTTAGGCGTTAAAGTCATTGGAGTTTTAATGAGAACTGAGTTTAGCCTCACTGGCGATTTTTCGTTATACAATCAAAAGTTGGAATTTGTTCACTAGAACAAAAACTGCCTCGTTGGTTTAGTGGTCGCCAGCGTTACTGCTGAACATGAGTTTCTGAGTTCAATTCCCGAGTCGAGCAAAGTTTCATTGATTTTTCCATCTGGAATTTTTCAGTCCCAGCGCGCAGTTTGGATTTGTGCCCGGTTGATGGCAATAGGTTCGTCCCCTATTACATGGGACTTAATCATAACTGGCGAAATGTGGGTGTACTACAGGTATACCTTTGCCTAACCCTTCGGGGATTTCATTGTGATGTTATGTTATGTTATAGAACAAAAAGTAAGTTCGTGATGTTATGAAAATCAGGGTAATCTCGGCGGTACGTAATTAGTTGCTATACACTAAGGTTGCATGGGTTTTAATTGCATATTCATATTATGTATGCGTTGTTGTATGGAGTGCCCCCATGTTTCCTTCCTCTGGTTTTGTAAATTACATTAAAGGATATGAACAAATTATAAAAGGGATCCGGAAAATACTGTGATGTATGTTGATATTTATTAGAGTGTTTTTTGTTTGTGTGTACATTATAATTATTCTAGTTGGTACAGAATGATTTGATTATTGTGCCAATCTATCTATTTATGTTCTTGTGGACCTATTTTATTTATAATTCATTATGTTTTCTTTTTAATATGTTTTATTATAAATATCTCCTCTCAGTCAGAGCACCTGCCATCTAATCTCTTCACCACCCTTGGTTGACTGGTACTGAATGCCTAAGGCATTAAGTCCGCCTTTGTACCTTATTGTGTGTGTTGTGTGTCTTGTGGTTCATAACTGTTGGAGCGCTCTAATTTTGTTACTGCGACCAATTTCGATGTAGCGCTCGTCGGCCGCTGCCGCGGCACCGCTCGCTTTGCTCGCTTGGCTCGCGCGTAGTTCATCACAGTTCTAAGCTACCCTAACCTATTTGGTCGGAGTGCCTAATAGTTATATTACTAAATCGTGCTCGTATCATAGTTACATTCCTAGTATGTAAGATAGTTATGAACCAATTTCATTTAACTATATTACGGTATATAGCTATATCCCTAGGGATATAACTGTATCACGGCTATAACCATCTTACTGCGACATAAAGATATAGAAGTAAGTACACAATTCACTATACCTGTAATACAGCAAAGACACGAGGGCATGTAACAGCAAGTTGACGAGGTGGTACCCAGCCGGCTGCAGACCATGGATGGCGTAGTTCCATCGGAAGGTCAGCACCGTCAGTGGACGGTACGACTTGTGTGATTGTTCCTGGTAACAAGAGAAACAAGAAATTAGGACTTCATCAAAAACACAATAAAAAATATCATTAACATGGCGGCCAATTTCAAAATTGCACGGCAGGGTTAAGCGCCTTACCTAACAGCAACCGATCAGCTGTAGCGATGACGCGTCGCCATTTTATGCCACAGATAATAACAGAAAGAGCGGTTGGACGAGTATTAAAGCACATAAATACTCAAAAATATTGGATTTGACGGTATGCAGAAAAAAATGTTTTTATTGTTAAAATCATTTTTGTTTTATTTATTTAATTCATACCTATATATTATTTTTAGCCATTATTCAACTTCATTAATATTAACTTTACTACACCATTTTTTTGTTGAGATTCCAAATTCAAATAACATTATGCACCAGCGAGTCATGTGGTCAGGTTTGCATGACATAGCGAGCAGGTGATGTGAAAATGTATTAAAGATGTTGTAATTGTTTGATATTAATGCCGATGGTCACTTCTAAGGACTACGAATACTCGCGATATCCCGCAGGTCAGGCGAGGTACTTCACAATGTATGGGCGCATACGAATATCTATCGCTGCGCTTTACCGCGATAAACCGCAAAAATAAGCAGCTCATTGGTAAAGCTGGAAGTCCATTGTATTTTACCTACTGACTAAAGTTTTGGTGACAAATCGGAACTATGACGAGTTGGGATTGATTCAGCGTTACGATAGTTAAATTGTTTTGAAAAAGTAGATTTTGATAGGCCAATTAAATTAATTATTATGTAAATTACTATCAAAATTCAAGGCTGACCCAATTTAGATTGCCATCGTAACGCTAAGAGGAATATGCCAATCAATCTGTCTAACTTACATTTGATTTCTAAAAGTATAAATAGGCCAATTAAACAACTTATGAACTCCATTTGTTTTGTATAACTGTTAGTAGGTCAAACGCAATAGTTGTTAATTGGATTTAAGGGTAGGTACAACTTATAAACCCAATTAACGAAAATTTAATCAAAGTGGAAATTAATATCTGCTGGAATTGTTACTGATATGTTTAAAATAACTTATTTAACTATGTTGCAAATTAACACGAGATCATTCCACATTACCTACAGATTAATATACTATAGAAAAACGACTTTATAGGTTTGCGAGGTTAAGCTGCGCTTATCGAATGGGTGACCGTTATAAACACATTGAAACCGCTCTGTGTCTGATGAGACGGTCGATTTAGGTTGTCAATTAAATAATATGGCATTAATTACGGTTTCTATTAAGCCTGAAAGTCTGACAACTGGTCTAACCTTAGAATATTCGGGGGGGCCCAATAATTAGGTTGTCCCATCGTCTTGAGTATCGTTTTTAATGATAACATAACATGAGACAGCTGTGCTGCTGGGGACTTTGTTGCGCCTCTTCTTTTTCCCAGCACTAGGCAGTGGTGAAGGCCGCGCGTTTTGGGGACTGTCTTATGTAATTTTGACGTTCAAAAAGTGCTGATTATCAGCCTAGTTTGAATAAATGAATTTTGATTTGGGTTCATCATCACATGACTTTCTTCTACATCTAGTTACACTGGAAGCCAACTGATGACTGAGCAATGACCAATTGATTTATTACACAAATAGCTGTTCAACCATATATTAAACATATATTAGTTCCACATTAAACTTTGTTAAATGTGTCAATTTTCTTGACTTCACGGACATTTCCATTCACCGCTAAATAAAAAATAAAAACTTAATTTCTAATTAAATGTCACTGTTAGTGCATGTAATTAAAACTTTTGTGAAGAATTAATTAGATGCTCCACGGAGCTGTTCTTTTTTTAATTTAAAGTACGTTTTTATTGTTTTTGTTTTAATTAAGGTGAACAAAAATAATTATAAAGTTTATGTTTTGAACTGTTCCGTGTAATTGTGATTCTTTCGGGTCAAAAATTATTTTTAAGGAGATATTTTAAGATAGAGCTTTACTCGATAGTTTTTATATATTAGTAATCTTATGTGTATCCATTAAAAAACCGTTTCAAAATCAACATTTAAGACAAAAACAGATTATCTTCAAGAAACAAACCATGCAAATTATTCAAATAAGTTGGTACAGAAGTCTGACTTTCATATAAGTAGGTAATCCAGGCTAAACAAAGTGCGCACTCAAACCTTTTAGTAAGTTAGTGAGAGCATACCTACCTCCAAGTTTCGTATAAGTAATACTTATCTAAGATCTATTTGTCTTCGTACGATTTCAGCTCACTTACTCACTTTTATATATACAATGACATGAATATTTACTTTAAAGTATTATTTTATTTTAACTATTGTGAATGTAAAGACTATGTGGGTCATTCCTTTTTGTTTTGTTTTAAATTTTTTCTCAGTTCTAATCATGGTCTGACAGTTTGAGTAATTTATGTGGCCTACCCAAATGTCCTTTTTTTGGTATTGTTCGTCGAATCGTTGAGCTCCTTAAATTCTGAGTTGAGCTGCACGATAACTGACAAATGCGTGCACTGACTGGACAGGCCCTCTCAATCTGTGTGGTGCTTTCCTCAAAAGACCATTTCAGACACCAATCCACAAAGCCTTCACATGATCTGACCATGATTATGTCTGGACTTTAAAAGAAACTATGACCTCTGAGTTTGTTTCGGCCTTTCTTCTCAGAGTAGTCAGATAGGAAACGCCGACCTCATCTAGTTTTTAACATATGATTGACGTGTAAAAGTGTTTGTACAAACCTACTTACAGAAATAAAATCATTTATCACTTATGTCTAAGGAAGATTATGCTTATGATTAACATGAGTAAGGAAATACCAAAGTTAGTATATCCAAACGGAATAGGCAAAGTTGTGAATTCTGTACTCATAGTTTTACCTAGGTACATTTTGCAGATGAAGTTAATATTAACGTCCCATTATTACCTTTTCATTTTATAATCAGATGGACAAGGACGGTCGCACAGTTGGTGCAAGACGGGCGTTGTCGCCAATTCGAGGCAGGCCTAGGAAACGTTGGTGTGACGATATGGACTCGGTCTTGCCAGATTGGTCGGAGAAGACAAAACATAAAAGGTTGGAAAAATATGGGGGAAACCTTTACCCACTTGTGGGATAATATACGAGTACATCAACGATGGAAAATTTTAGGTGTACAATTCTAAGCACTGTATTCTTATTGTTTTTTGACACAAAAATTCTAGAACTTCGCATGCTCAGTAACATTGGTACCTACTTTACTATACCACACTTAACCAGCTTGTTATGTTCCCACTGCTGGGACACAGACCTCCTCTAAATAAGAAGGAGTGGCCCATAATCCACCACGCGGGCCCAGTGCGGGTTGGTGGATGTTGCATGTCTTCAAATCGGTTCTAGGACATGCCGGTTTCCGCACGATGTTTTCCTTCACCGTTTTGAGAGCAGTTTTACTATACCATAAGTTCAGCTATTTAAACGTTAATTTACCTACCTACGTATCGTTGTGAATCTTATGATACACAATGTTACCTATACAACATGTAAAAAAAACTCTGTTCAATCCGTGGGGGTGTTGTTAGGTATCGTACTGAGAGTCGAAAAGAAAATCGAAAAAAAATCAATTTTTTTTTATTGGGAATTTAACGGGTTTTTTACATGTGACGCAGACGGCCGTCATTTAGCGGGTGTCTACAAGTCATAACTTATGACCCCTGTTGAAAAATTTGGGGTAATTTTGGTACTAAAAATGTGATTTTTAAATAGCAATAACTTTTTTACTTTCAATAATAATTCGATTTTCTATTACTTTTAGGTAATGTTTTTGCAGTACCTATGAGCCCCTTTCGAATTGGATTGGGTTTTATTTACATATTGTATATGTGTTTCGCAAAGAAAATCTACAAATAACATCATGTTTGGGTTCATTCTCATTCATACCGGGATAATTCATTCCGTTACAAGCGAGTGGTTTTCAGGGAGCGTCGAGAGTTTAGACAGGTGTTATGTTTGCGTTAAAAGTGGATTACGTGTATTACAGCCGTGTTTTAGTCAGTGAACGTCCACTTTTGGGTACAAGCCTCTGAAAGACTGACTTATTAATAATACCAGCCTATTATTGTCCCACTGCACTGAGGAGCAGTGGTGGCCCAGTGGTAACTGCCGCGACTTACGAGTTGTAGGTCGTAGGTTCGAACCCAGGCAGGCGCTTTACTTTGTGTAAATTATTTCATCACCACTGCTCTCAAAATGGTGAAGAAAAACATCGTGAGGAAACCGGCATGTCCTAGAACCGAAAATTCGAAGATATGTGACATTTACCAACCCGCACTGGGCCCGCGTGGTGGATTACGGCCCACTCCTTCTCACAGAGAGGAGGCCTGTGTCCCAGTAGTGGGAACATTTATAGGCTGATGATGATGATGATGATTGTCCCACTGCTGGGCAACGGAGGAGCTAATGGCTAAGTAATAACAGCCGCACGGTTCGATCCATCAGGTTAAGCTACGGTTTCCGAGGTTGGGCTGTGGATGGGTGACCATCTTAACATACCGAGACTCCTCTGTGCTTCGGAAAGCACGTTAAGCCGTTGGTCCTGGCTGTCATTCGTGAATCTTTGACAGTCGTTACGGGTCGCCAGAAGCCCGAAAGTCTGACAACCAGTCTTACCAAGGGGTATCGTATTACCCAATTACTGGGTTGTGGTCAGAAAGGCAGTCGCTCCATGTAAAATACGGTATTCAGCTACATCCGTTTAGACTGGAAGCCGACCCCAACATAGATGGGAAAAGGTTAGGCAGATTTTGGTGGGCAATGGTCTCTCTTCATACAAAGAAGGCATGAGCATTGACCAGCACCCTTGCTCAAGACAGGTTGGCAATTTCAGATTTATATTACCTGTAAGTCCAGGTTTCCTCACAATATTTTCTTTCAATCGATGTTAGTAATGTCCAAGATAAACTCATAAAGCATATAAGAATTGAAAAAGTCACATTGGTATTTCTCCAGATTTGAACCGACAACCTCGTGAATCTTATAAATACCACAACTTGTTAAATAATAATTGACGATATTAGAGAGAACGCTGTTTGCTAATTTCCACTCAATTTTCTCCAAAAAACTATGAGCTGAGGCCCTAGTGTGAGTTTCTTTTAACCATCTCGACTTTACGCATCGACCGCGTTCGGTGCTCCGATTGGCCCTTCACTGGCTTTCACTGGTGAAGGGCCAATTGGAGCGCCGAATGGGGTCGATGCGTAAAGTCGAGATGGTTAAAGGAAACTCACACTAGGGCCTCGGTTGTACTACCTAAAGCTACGGTTTCTTAGAAAAGTAGTAGCCGCCACTTAACGCCCACTGGCAGCTGTCATTGAAATGATGGCAGCGAGGTTGAACTTTACGAGGTGTCAACGCTCTCTACGAAAACGTACCAACTTACTTTCATAAATAACGTTTCAACGTCACTCGTCGGTAAATTGCGGACGCTATGTGGCGGCGGCTCTTCTAGAAAACGGTAGTTTAATAATAATTAGTTCCTGGGCGACCGAGCTCTGCTTTGGTGAAAATAGAGAATGCTCATTTAATAGTATAGGAAAGGTCATACTTACTCCACGCTGCCATGTCATTATTCTAAAGTATCTTGTTCTAAACTTTGAGCGACCGAGCTCTGCTCGGGTGAAAATACGGACAAAACGAATTTTCCCAGATATGTGACCTAGCTAGATCAATTTTTCACCCCCGTTAATCCTATCTTGCAACTTTCATCGATATCGTTAAAGCCGTTTTCGAGAACGTGATTACAAATACATATGTCGGAGTTGGTTTTTAATTACAATTGTACAGTCAACAGAGTTTGGTATGATTTGTTTTGCTTATTATTCATTTATGTGATTTTTACTATCAATTATTGTCTAATAAATTGGACATAATTTATTAAGTACTCGATGTACTCACTAATTGATTTTGGCAACTTATTTTGATAATTGTAACCAATGGTTTTGTTCCAAATAATTAATGACATGTTACTTTAATTTTTAAATGCTTTACGTTGTGAATTCACCATTGTTTATTTACGACAATTATTCTTGTATTATTTGATTACTTTATAATGTAAGTCTTATTAGATTTAGCACATTTTAGTGTTTTGTATCAAGTAAACACGTGACGCACTTCCATGCGTCATCGGACAGAGTTGTCGTAGTGGGATTGCAAAGTGGGGGCATCGTCTTATAAAAGAGCGTGCACTCTGTAGGCGAGGGAGGGCACTCTCCGACCCAGATGACCCCATTACACTTCTCCAGGAGCAGAATAGGGCCACCAGTATAGTGCACAAACACAGACGCCTCCCGTCATTCCGACCTCGCCGCCGAGGTTCTTTACGTACGCGATCTACTCCCCGAGTAAACGAATCCCCCCCCCCCCCCGACCCTTGCTCGAAAACGAGGTGCCAGCAGTTGTTGCAGTTGAGCACGTAGCTTTAAATATCCCGAATAATAATCATCATGATGATAATATAAATTTGATCCAGCCTGTCCCCTCTTGCTGTCCTCCCGTCAGCGATGCCCTAAGCCGAGGTCCGTACCCCACAGGGGGTGCCCTTAGCGAGCATTCGCTTAATTTTAATTTAGAATAGTTTAAAAAGCTCCTGGCTGGAGGCTCTAACTGTAAAGCTTATGGCACCCACAGGAAAATCCGGTTAAGCAGCCACGACCTTAGTGGTCAAAACTAAGAGAAGCCATTTAAAAAAAAATATAGGCGAGGGAGTCGATCTTCGGATGCGAATCTATAAAAAGCCCCTGTTCCCGACAAAACTGTCGGTTTACCTGGTACAGCACTGCTGTATATTCACATAGCTGTATTGGCTTGCTGATAGCGAGCAATACACTTTGTCATTAGGTGGCTTGGCCACTATACAAACTATAAGACCTTAAAAGCCTGTTCGATTATTACTACCTATTTACCTACTTTATCTTGTTACTAATTACGATTTGTATTGTGTTTTACCTTATATAGTGTAACTAGTACCTACTATAATAAATGCCCTGTAATTGTTTATACACTCTTGTTTATCCCAATAAAATGGGAACTCCAAACCTTGACGAAATACCTCTCGGCACTCCTGATCCTACATATATATATGTCACGGCTAAAACCCGAAGTGCGGCTACACCTAGTTTTAGCCGGCTACAACTAGGTGCGGCCGGTAGCAGTTGGTTAAATTTAGTTGTAGCAAATGAAAATGGTTGAAGAGTAGGTTAGGTTAGGTTAGGTTAGGTTAGAACAGTGACCACATAACACACCGCACGAGCCGAGCGAGCGTAACGAGCGGTGCCGCGGTAGCGGCCGGCGAGTGCCAGGGTCCATTTAGGCAAGTTTAACTAACTGCTACCGACCGCACCCAGTTATAGCCGGCTAAATCTAGGTGTAGCCGCACTTCGGGTTTTAGCCGTAACATATGTATATTCAAATATTGCTCATTTAATAGTATAGGATTTGGGTAATATTTGGTCATCTAGGGTGCCGTACTTAGTAACTTTTTACGACACCCACTTGAAATGAGTTAGTTGGTCAGTGATTTCTTCTGTGCTATGAACCACACCACGTTACATTAAAACACAACAGCCACACCCACTCTTAATAAACGCATTATTTCTCGTTAAAATCGGGCGTGGTCACGGGCTAATTTATTGACGGCATTAATCGTATGCCGTTCACAAATGGGCACATTATCAAAACTGGGCGTGGTCGTATTTAAGGTGCAACGTTCACTGCGTTGATAAGCGGTGCACGTCATGTTGGTGAGGCATTTGTGTAGGGATGAAGTTAATTATATTGATGCAAAAAAAGAAAATAACCATACCTAATTTTTTTTATAATGAAAAGGCTGTCAGGAAAAACACTACATGTATACATAAACTTATTTCTTTTTCCCATGGAGGAAGGCAGAAACCACAGAAACACTGCCTGACAGTAAAACTTATGCAAAATGAAAATATCGTTAATAGGCCTGAGTCCAAAAAAATAAAATTTTGTCCTTCTTGTAGATTATTAAAAAATATTGAACCCGTATTTTTTCTTTTTTGACGTAATCAAAAGATTACGGCGATACATTGAGTTAAAATGTGGCTTGACGTCACGCCTTGCTAGATTGATTTTATAGGTACTGCGTTGTGACGTAGCGAACCCCCACTCAACTTTAATGCGTGTTTTCTAAGTTATTTTTTATTAATATGATAAAGCAAAAAATACGTGTCTAATATTTTTTTATTATCTGAAAGACGGACTAAATAGAATTTCTTTTTTTACCTAGGTTAACTACCGTATTGTCTGATACATGAAATCTCAAACCATTATTCATACGTTATAATAATATGAAAAATAGCAAACAAGCCACAAAAACCTATCCATATACAGGCATCACACAAGCTATTTGCCTAAATGATAAATAAATAAATCAGTTTTATAGAGCACGGAGTTACACGCACAAAAATGTGGCTGTCTCGTAAACATGATTCATCGCCCAACAAAATTAGCAAGTGGAACGGCAATATGGGCCTTCTTCTTTAAATGAAATTCCATGTCAGGTGTAGAGGTAGTGCCATAATGGGAGCACATATATCACCTACAACAATATGGGTGTGCTAATAAATATCACTTGTCACGACTTCCCCAATCCTATTAGAGCCTTTGGAGGTCGCTGCATACCTCCCGGCGGTTTTTCAAAACTTTAATGACGAAAAAGTTTGTCACTTACCAAAATCACAGATGAATATAGATGGGAAACTCCGCAGTTTAAACATGAAGCTATAACTACGCGGCGGGCCCGTCTTGTCGGGCCAATTCAGTGAGTGTAACGTAGTCAGAAGATCTAAGAGTCACGCGATAGAAAGAAAGGCAACTTTGAGGTGAATAAAACTGTAGGTAATTGTGCTGTGCGACCTGAATTGCACTTTATTGTGTTGTAGCTAGTCGCTTTTTATTTAAATGATTTTGCGTGTGAGTGTCCCATCTATATAAAGGACATCGCTCAATATAACAGAGCCGCTCCGACACGGCAAATAACTTGTCATTCAAGTTAGGATTTTAAATCAAATGAGTTAAAGTCTATTTTACGATGGCTATACAGAATAGTGGACCGCTCGCCGGCCGCTCACTGCCCGCGAGCCGTTACACGTAAAATAGACTTTAATGTGTTTGATTTAAAATCCTAACTTGAATGACAATATTTTTGCCGTTTCGGAGCGGTGCTGTTATAATGAGTCTGTGCCAAAATTAAAATTCAACTGTACCAAGTTATGTCGACGTAAAATGTAACGCTGTGTTTTTATAGGATTACTTTAAAAACATTGATTTACTGTTAAATTATGGTAACAATTGGGATCGGAAGTGGATGTAGAAAGTCGCTAACTCGATTCGTAGGAAAACATTTGTTTGCACTTATTACGAATTAACTTTGGCTGGCTCACAGATTTGTGCGAGCAAACTTTGGAATTGGGCCGCTTGCTACCAAATTCCTCATTATTATCAATACGTGCACTACGGTGATTGAATGAGGGAATGCTATTGAAGCCTAGGTGATTGAGTGACGGGTATGTGGATTCTCAATTTAAAACATGATCTGAATTTCAGGTCTTGTAATGTATTTTTAACGGACTTCAAAAAAAGGAGGTTCTCAGTTCGTCGGAATCTTTTTTGAAGTGAAAACTTCTTTAGGCGCGTTGGGCATTTTTGAGATGGGACTAAACCATTGATTTCGCGACACTGTTACGACACCAGCTTTTGACCATTAAAAAGACATCAACGCGTTGATTCCGCGTGCCGATTTTTTTTCAAGTTTTCACTCCCGGAGTGCCACTGTTTTTTTTTAGTAGGTTTTCATATTTTTTTAACAATGTTGAATTACAAGTAGGCATGTCAAAATTGATGGCTTCAAGCCTCACTGGAAAAGATTTACAGGGCTAAAAGTAGATCAATCGATTTGAGAATAAAGCCTTACTCTAAGGTACTACATAGGTCTGCACTCGAGGGCCATTCTGCTCCAACTTTTATAATAAAATTAAGCACAATTACACTAAATTATTAAGTACATAAAATGCGCGCCTACGGTATAATTACCTAAGTGAATAAATCTGTATTTTTCTCATTTCGAATAAAAAAGTAACAACACGAAATTAAAAGAGCTTTCAGGAAATGTATTTATGATTTTTTTTAATGACACCGCATTCTGCATATTGCGAGCGTCACGTTGTGCTCGTATAAAGCGGTGAGCACAATTAAACGCTCGATTATCTGGCGTATAGCTTGCGGTCTGCGGTGTGCGCATTCATCAGTCACCGAAACAAATTGATGGGTTATGATAAATAATAGACACCCGGGCGTCGGGCACCCCAGCCAAAGAATACATAGTTACAGAAGGTTGGCTGCATTGAATGAGCGAAAACGCGCGCACAAATAGACACGGTTCACGTACAGCGAGGGCAAGCACTCGCGATTTTCAATTGTTTGAGATCTCCGTATGAACGCGACAATATTTTTGAAGTGAAAACTTCTTTATGCGCATTTTGTTGGGCATTTTTGAGATGAGAAAATTGAACTCGCGATACCGTTACTGACACCACATTTTTGTAAACGTGATTGTGCTTTTTATTTATATTACGTTACGGATCAATGTTCTATGCAAGTATTTTTATTTTAAAGGTTTTGGAAGTATTTTTTTTGTCAACGCGATTTTGCTCTTTATTTAGATAAGGTTACGGACCAATGTTCTATACAAGTATTTTACTTCCACCAAGGCGATCTTGTTCAAATTTTCACTTCTGTCGGCACTCTCGGAGTGCCACTGTTTTTTTCTGCCGAAACACAACAATGCTGTTAACATTGTTGTTACCACCATACCATAAACCAAACCGAGCAGAAAATTTTGCCCCCGCTGGGATTCGAAATCGAGATCTCTGGGTCTAAGACACGTGGTCTTACTACTAGACCACAGTGGCGGTAAATGACTATTGTATGCTGTGCGTGTTCCTATTTTCGCTAGCTGTATTTAGCTGACCTTCTGCACCAATCTATTCTGTGATTCAGCCGTGGCGTCGGGCACCCCGACCGACGCGTCAGCTTTGCCGCCATATCGTACGTCACGGATGACAACTTGCGAATGTTCGAGGGGAGAAGCATGCGCAATCGGGATTTTTTTATTCGCTAATGTTTATCGTTCCATTGTTCGTGTACAAATAGCTGGTTTTTGATGCGTTAATAAAGAAGCATTGGTTTTTGGAACGAAATTGATTTTGTTATGGTTGGTAATGTTAGATGTGGCAGCTGAGCGTTGTAATATTAATGAATTATGTTCAGGGCGAAACGAATTCATCTTAATGGCACATTTTTTCTGGAATATATGGGCTTCAACGATTACATTACAATTAATCATTACTGGATTGTCAGATATATAAAAGGTATTAATAAGACCTCTGTTTCGTTCCGTGTCCGATAAATATCTTAGATTTCTTAGTAAATACATCAATTTTATTACGTGTTCATCCAACACTTCATGGCTAGATCCAATAAAAAAAAAAAGCGGCCAGGTGCGAGTCGTACTCGCCCATGAAGGGTTCCGTAGCAGCAAGTAACATTGAATGAAAGGTAAATTGCGGTTTACGATTTATGACGTATTAAAAAAAAACTACTTGCTAGATCTCGTTCAAACCAATTTTCAGTGGAAGTTTACATGGTAATGTACATCATATATTTTTTTTAGTTTTATCATTCTCTTATTTTAGAAGTTACAGGGGACATTTTACTACTTTGGAAGTGTCTCTCGCGCAAACTATTCAGTTTAGAAAAAATGATATTAGAAACCTCAATATCATTTTTGAAGACCTATCCATAGATATCCCACACGTATGGGATTGATGAAAAAAATTTTTTTGAGTTTCAGTTCTAAGTATGGGGAATTCCAAAATTATTTGTTTTTTTTTCTATTTTTGTGTGAAAATCTTAATGCGGTTCACAGAATACATCTACTTACCAAGTTTCAACAGCATAGCTCTTATAGTTTCGGAAAAAAGTGGCTGTGACATACGGACGGACAGACAGACAGACATACATGACGAATCTATAAGGGTTCCGTTTTTTGCCATTTGGCAACGGAACCCTAAAAACAGTGGGACTCAGGGAGTGCCGACAGAAGTGAAAACTTAAACAAGATCGCCTTGGTGGAAGAAAAATAATAATAAGAACATTGGTCCGTAAACTTATCTAAATAAATAGCAAAATCGCGTTTACAAAAAAAAATACTTGCAAAACCTTTAAAGTAAAAATACTTGCATAGAAAATCGCGTTTACAAAACGAGGTGTCGGTAACGGTGTCGCGAGTTCAATTGTTTTTTCCCATCTCAAACATGCCCAATGCGCATAAAGAAGTTTTCACTTCAATAAAACTGAGCAGTCCAGTCTCCATTTATAATTGTTGTTTATTGCAAATTACTTTTCCGTGATAACTTTATCAACAAAAACATGCACAATATAATTCAGACGAAAAAGTATTCAACGCGGAATTAAATCAATTAGCCAACGCGACGCCGACGCCTTTCAAATGCAAACACTCCATCATCGAGGTACTTTGTACTATTTGGTATAAACTACTGGCAGATGGCAACACTGCCTTATATTTGTACAAGAGATTAATGTCTACCGCTGTCTGCGTGTAATAAAATAACAGCAACTGAACTGAAGTGACAGAATCACTGGCGAATAAGGGTCGACACACATCGGCCCGCACAAGGTCGAAAGCGATCAATTTCCAAAGCATATTTGCGTACGGTACACCTGATACTGTAAATTAATTTTGATTCTTGACCTTGTTGAAACTGTTAGTAGTTTGTTTGTGTAATGGTTTATCAATATAGGCTTCGTTACAAACACACGTTTAGTTTCGATTTACGTAAGACTTTTACAGGGGGCCTACCACCAGCTCATAAAGCAATATTATTTTAATAAAACTTCAGTGTGGGAAAGAGATGAAGCTCTACAGCACGCGTAGCATGACCACCGTAGAAACGAGTTTTGTCGACGGAAGAGTAGACAAAATGACAGATAAACAATCACAATCTGTCATTTTGTCTATTCTTCCGTAGACAAAACTCGTTTCTACGGTGGTCATGCTACGCGTGCAGGACGTATAGCTCCATCTCTTTCTCCCACTGAAGTAATATTAAAATAATACTGCTTATGATTTGGTGGTAGGCCCCCTGGTTTACGTAACCAATCTAGTACCTATTAAATTCGGCGACGATAACTAGCTTAGGTACTTTGAAATTTCATAGGCCCAAAATAATGTTGTCAGCAATATTTATCGCATAGACCCTTCAGAACAGCAGACTTTATGTAAAGTAAGCATACTGTTTCATTTCGGAGTCCGCATATATAATTGTAATGTGTAAGTCGACTCTAACTGAGCTTCGAGGCGGACGAATGTGGATTTCTTCGTTATTTTCGTATTCTATAAAAGCTTGAAATGTAATTCTTTTTACGTGGGAAGACAATTTCCACAGTTTTAGGCATGTACGAATAGATTGGAGTGGGCATGTGGCCATTTTTTGTCATTATTAAGAGGGTTTATCCTAAAAGTTGGCAACGTCGTAAATAGCTGTCAAATATTTACCTGTTTTGATTAATTTAGCAATATTTCTGTATGGAAATAAGAAATGTGGATAACTAGTTCCCTAGAATATTAATAATGAAATGCAATAATTCACATCGTAATACCGTATATTTAATTTTAGATGTAAAAAACCGGCCAAGTGCGTGTCGGACCACGCACAATGAAGGGTTCCGTAGTTGGGATGAATTTATCCCAAAAACAAACTTAACTTTGTAGTTGAAAAAAATGTTCTCCCATACGGGATGTATGGGAAAACATGTTTTTTCAACTGCAAAGTTAAGTTGGTCGATTATTACTCGTTAACTTGTAAAGCCTACTTAGCTGTGATAGTTTTCCTTTTAATTTCGTTATATAAATTACTGTTGTGATTTTTTTTCACACACCCAAAACCAACCATTTAGCCGGCAGGGGGGGGGGGACACTTGACTCTAACAAAAATTAGCACTTTAAAGCTTAATATTTCGCAAACGGATCCCTAGATCCAAAAATGGTTTTCACAAACTCATAATGTCTTTGAAGGACCTTTTCAATGGTACCCCTCACCATGGGTTAAAAAAAAAAAAACGTCACCACTTTACGTGTATGAGAGGTACCCTAAAAAAAAATGTTTTTCATAATTTTGTTTTACCACTTTGTCGACGTAATTAATATGTATACCTATGCCAAATTCCAGCTTTCTAGTACAAAGGGTCTTGGTGCTAGACCGCGGACAGACAGACAGACAGACAGACGGACATGACGAAACTATAAGGGTTCCTTGTTTACTACGGAACCCTAAAAAGTATTTGAAAACTTTCCAAATGCCTTTTTTACACCTAAAATTGTTACAACATTGATGTTTCATTCAGTGTTATAATTGCAATTTATTATTAATATTCTAGAGAACTAGTTAGCCATATTTCTTATTTCCATACAGTAATATTACGCTACAGCTACAGCTATTTATGACGTTGCCAACTTTTAGGATAAACCCTCTTAATAGCACTTTCTTGCCATCCTAGCTTCTAAAATTAGCCTCGTGGTATCCGGGCATTACACCCTATTTTTGGGAAATGAATTTGATACTCTCGTAATTAAAATAATTACACCAAAATATTTCAACGTTCGTTAGCATTATGATGGGTGAAACATAATTATGTAAATGTATATTAAAATAACAGACAAGTAATATTCAAATTCAAATCGTGTTGTTACAGAAAATTATAAAATTGCTCTGTTAATTATGTAAACTGAAACCGACGGAAAATATATTCTCTTTGGTACAAAGAAGTGCTGTGTTTTTTTCGCAAAGGGAAGAAAAACGTCTAAAGCAAGGCCCCGCCCGCCCAAAGAGCTGGGGCGGAAAAACCGCCCAGAGCAAAAGGTCGCCTTTGCGTAATCCCTGGTTTCGGAGCTTTTGCTACATAGAGAAAAAAGCAATTTAGGTCTCCGTAATACACAGAGATTGAGCAACGTATAATATTGTAACAATTACGAAGATAAATATGTTTTAATAACTGTTTATTACGTGTCAAAGTTGCCAGGGCGAGTTATTGATGCTGTAGCGGTTACACCGCCACATAGGATCTACGCATCATAGACATGACGTCACACAAATCCTGCATCGCGCAGTTAGAGTTTACCGAGCGATCGACATACATACAAGATTTCAACTTCAAACCGATGGGCAGTTGCCCGCCAGACACAACACCCGTCTGGTCGGAGGATCCTCCCTTTTCTATGGTGGATGAGTGAACTTTACACCCTGTTCCTCATGTCACTAAAATGCTATGGTTTTTGGGACTTTTTATTTAGCTTTACTTGGCCACTCGTCACTCGTGTTAAGCTCGAAATTTCTTCCGATATACTCGAGAAGTCTTGTTAGCATAACATAACATAACATCACGCCTTGTTTTACCGAAGGGTTGAGCGGAGGTGTACCTGTAGCAGGTACACCCACATTTCGCCAGTTATGTTTAAGTCCCATGTAATAGGGGGCGAGTCTATTGCTATCAACCGGGCACAAATCCAGACTCCGGGCTGCTACTGAGAAATTCCAGATAGAAAAACCAATAACACTTTGCCCGACCCGAGAATCGAACCCAGGACCTCATGCTCAGCAGTAGCGCTTGCGACCACTAGACTAACGAGGCAAGTCTTGATAGTTTGGTCGTTAAACTCATCGATAGGGAAAGCAACTTAACAACTGACAACTTTTGCTAGCTTCTAAATTAACTAGATTTAAAGTTTAATTTTACAGGTATCTACAAAAAAGCAAAGTAACTAACATTTATGCAAACAAAGCTATAGTAGAACCGGGAACCATTCCTTCCCTTTGCTTCTTTTTCTTCCATCCAGTGTAATATACCTGTTAGTCGAATCGTGTCGTCACGTAACGATGTGTCAGTTTTCCTTCACTGTCGAGATGCCGACGGTGACTCTACCAAATTGGACTTTTTATTGAAAACGAGGAAGAACTTCAAAGGGCTGTGTAATGTTTTATTTTCGGCCCTTGAAATATAATCATACTATTAAGTCGATGGAGGAATCATACTGTAGAATTGTAGTGTATATTAATATGATTGAAATAGTTTTGATTCTTATAACTAAAAATATGTAACAAATATTTATTTCACAAATATGTAATATATCTGAGAATTTTTATACTGTTATAAACGTTTTATGTTTCACAATTTCATTATATCTGGATACAAAATGGTAATGAAATTCTCAGAAATTTACAATCATACGTGATTTCATTAAAACAAATACTCGAATAAAGAGTTTCCAAGAATTCAATGCTTTGATATTTTATTCGAATAAAAAACCGATATCAAAAGCAGACATTAAAATATTAAACGGTCAGAAATTCAAATACAAATCGGGCCATAGAACGAAACAAGTGTATTAAAATAATATCACAAAATAACTGGAAAATGAAAGGCTTATTGCCTGCGACCTTACAACGTCGCGTATTGTTAAAATGTGACGCCGAGGGTTAATACAATGAAACTTTTTTCATTTCGTACGAAAAAACTGAACTCATAGAAACGAAAATAAAGGGACGCAATTAAAAACTGTTATTCTTTTAAATTTGTTACTCCGTCTTACTTTTTGGATGCTGAAAGTTTGTTTGAAATTGGCTTGTTTTTCTGTTTAAAAAGCTGCATTTTGCCTTCATTCATAAGGTCTTTCATTCGTTTGGTAGCAGTAGAATTCTAAGGAGAAATATAGAAGACTAATTTTTACCCACGGCTTCCCCTGCATGGAGGTCGGAAAATATCCCAAGGGAATGTACTACCGGGATAAAAAGTATCCCATGTGCCAAAATTTTATCTAAATTCGTGCAGTCGTTTTAGCGTAACAATCAAACAAACAAATTCAATTTCCCATTTATAATATCAGTTAGGATTAACGTGGGAAAGTTTGTAAGTTATGTTTTATTGACCCTACGACATTCGATATCTTGAGATCTAGCTCAATTTTTTTTTTTGTTGGCCTACCTATTGTGTCCCACTGCTGGGCAAAGACCTCCCCTTTTTCCTTCCAAATCTCTCTGCTTTGTGCGATTTCAGGCCATGTTGGCCCCGCAAACATAACTAGATCGTCACACCACCTTCGCCGCGGTCTACCTCGACGGCGTTGTCCTCCTTCAGGCGTCCAGTGAGTGACGATCTTTGCTCATCTCTCCGGGTGCATTCGTGCGACGTGGCCGGCCCACTCCCACTTGTTGTTGTTGCCTGGCTGTTTTTTCTCCAACATCCGCTACTTGAGTTATGGAGCGCAGGATGGTGTTTCTAACGTAGTCTTTTCGTTTGACACCTATTATGCTGCGCTCCATTACCCGCTGGCAAATCTTGAGTCTATCTAGGCAAATCTAGCTCAAACATGATATTTTATTCTATCTAGATACAATACTTATTTAGTTGGAATTCGTTACGTTATATTGATCGTCAAGGTTCAAATCAGGCGTCCTTTGGAATTTTGTTTATGTTAGAAGATAAAGTATAAAAATGTAGGTAGCTCCTACTACAAACTTTTTCTAATCTTGAAATATCTTTACCTAATTTTGTTATTCTGAATAAAGGCTTTTGTTTGTGAAAAAGGTCGTATTTTCTTATCTTAACATTACGCAGCATAATGTTTATAAAGTAATCTCACTACACGTAACAAAGATAAATAAAAATGTTGTTTGATAAATTTTTAAACAGCAATTTGTCATTGTCTTCGACGACAAAATTAAAAAAGACATTAAATATTTCTCCATGTTTGTTGAGAGGATTTTCTCAGACAAGAATAAGTAATAATTTATGTTACCCAAGATACTTTGATGGATGATCACAATTAATTCAATTTGTGTTTATTCAATGGATATATTTACATAATTCCCGTATAGGCTTTTATAGTGATTACGATATTACGGCGGACTGGTATCTGAAAACGTTTTTTTGCATATTATGGATATTTTATGCTACGCAGTATTTTGAGGTAGGCAATAACTTTTAATGAGCCTTTGGTTAATATACAGGTTGGGTAAAACATCGTGGATCAAATGAAACAGGGCGATAGTTGGGGTTATTTGCAGTTAAAACAAAGTTATGACTATTTTAGTGTTTTTTTAAAGAAAACACATTTTATTAAAATAATAGGTAATTAGAGTAAAACGGGTACCTATTTTAAAACAATAAATAGTGTGTAGTTGCTTCTAGGAAATTTATCACCACTACAAAAGTGCTTTTATGACAGTGGGTACCATGATTTATGAGTATTGGCACTTTTTTCAATATCTTTTAAGTCTCACGAAAAATTATTTGTATTTACATGTTTTATTCACATTTTTGCCTTATCAGAAGGCTAAAAGTCACCCAAAGGGCAATGGAGAGGGCTATGCTTGGAGTTTCCCTACGTGATCGAATCAGAAATGAGGAGATCCGCAGGAGAACCAAGGTAACCGACATAGCCCGAAGAATTGCCAAACTTAAGTGGCAATGGGCAGGGCACATTGCTCGCAGAACGGATGACCGATGGGGTCGAAAGGTTCTGGAGTGGCGACCGCGTACCGGAAGACGTAGCGTTGGAAGGCGTCCCACAAGATGGACCGATGACCTTGTGAAGGCCGCAGGAATCCGCTGGATGCGGAAAGCACAGAATCGGTCGAAGTGGCGGTGCTTGGGGGAGGCCTATGTCCAGCAGTGGACGTCTTTCGGCTGAAATGATGATGATGATGATGATTCACATTTTTTACTGCAAATAACCCCAACTAACGCCCTGTTTCGTTTGATCCACGATTTTTACCAACTCAGATAGATAGGTACATATACTTAGGTATATAATAGTTTTGATTAGCATAATTACTTCTGTTTATTAGGAATGGATATGTAAGTAGGAATTAAGTATTTGCAGGTTAAATTAGGTTATTTTATTTTTGACATTGGTGTCACTGCTCTGTTTATCAGAACCACTTATTTTCGGTCTTAGGAACTTGGCTTTAGACTTGCATTTACTTGTTTAACATATCGAATTACTGTATTGTACCTATATCATATAGTAAATTAGAAAAACCGTATGCCAACATACACATATTTTATATAGTAAAGGCTACAAATAGAGAAAACAAACTTTCCCAGAAATGAGACCTAGCTAGATCGAATTTTCGCTCCCATAAACCCCTATATTGCAACTTTCATCGAAATCGTTAGAGCCGTTTTCGAGAAAGTGATACAAATATATATGTGTATACAAATATTGCTCATTTAATAGTATAGGATGTAAGTGCGGTGTCTGTAGTGCGGTCCGCATTCCGATTGGGTGTTGCGGTTTGATGTCCGTATTAGACTTAAACTTGTTTGTTACGATTGTCATGGTTCACGTCTTGTATTAATCGTGGCAACCACGTTGAATAGTAAGTATCTACTAAGCCTCATGTGTTAGTGTACATTTTCGTATTTTAAAAGAAATTTTGATGCTTAGAAAATGGAATTAAAAAAATCTAGGTTACAATTAATACTAGCTGCGCCCCGCGGTTTCACCCGCACAAGTCTCGATCCCATGGAAATATCGGGATAAATAGTATTGTATATCCTTTTCCAGGTCATGGTCTACCCATGTGCCAAATTTCATCCAAATTCGTTCAGCCGTTTTAGCGTGAAAGCGTAACAAATAAACTCACTTTCGAGATTGATAATATTAGTTAAGGTAACTTTTAAGGACGAGTTGAAAGAAAATGGCAGTGATTTAGGAAATATTTTTAAGCTATTGCATAGCTTTTATCGCGGGCTTTGAGCGCGGATCAAGAAATCAAGAAATTCCGTAACGAAAATAAAACCTAACACCCCCCACTCCGCCTACCATGTAATGACGGTTTAATTTTTGTTTTATGTCATCACGTCATCATCCCAAGTGTAGCGTTGACAAATAGGAAGTATGGAGGTTACAAATGCTATGCAATAGCTTTACCGCGGCAGTCCCCGAGTGCCACACGTTTTTTTATTTACTTCACAAACGAATACCCAATAGCTTAGTTACCATTCGATTCTTTATTTTACAACCTAAACCAATTAACAGGAGAGAAAATCGGCTGACGTTGTTCGTAGGTAAGTGTTTTATTAAAGACCTGGTAACCAGCCTTTTGGAAAACTGAGAACCTTTGAACATATTCAGACTTCAAGATTTTTCGATAAAATCTTGATGATAAACACGTTTGACGACAAACCCAAATAAGTATGTGAAAAACCAATAAAATAAATAAATACATTTTCGTGAAAGTTGAGTCTGTGAATATTTTACCATTCTGGCTTTGATTTATATTTAGTATCAAAGGTAAATAAGTTTCTATGTAAAAGTACGAATGTAAAAAAATACCTATCACATTAAGATTTCTTTAGATACAAAATACAAAAATATGGTACGCTGTAAATATAAAATGGAGTAAACCTGCAAAAAATTATTCGAGCATTTGAGAAATTCAAGGATTCAACACACGATATGAACTTAATCTGTGTAAAGTACAGGAAAAGTAGATTTTTATACGAGGGGCTAAAATACCCCATTCTATCGAGGTAGTTTAAGGTATTCCCGAGCTTTAGAGGGGGAGGAAATAGAAACCGTGTTAGAATGGGTTTTAGCGCCGTCTGTTACATTCTACTTTTCACTAGAATTGCGAGAAAATAAAATAATCCAATACAATATTATCAATCAATCTGCCTAGCTTTTACCCAACTATATTGGGGTCGGCTTCCAATCTAACCGAATGCAGCTAAATACCAGTATTTAACATGGAGCGACTGCCTATCTGACCTCCACAACCCAGTAACAGGGTAATACGATACCCCTTGGTAAGACTGGTTGTCAGACTTACGGGCTTCTGACGACCCGTAACGACTGTCAAAGATCCACGAATGACAGCCAGGAGCAACGGCTTAACGTGCTTTCCGAGGCACGGAGGAGTCTCGGTATGTAGAAATGGTCACCCATCCACGGACCAATCCCGGCAAGCGTAGCTTAACCTGACAGATCGACCCAAGCGGCTGTTAATACTTAGCCACGAGCTCCTCCTCAAATACAATATTATATTTTATTAAAAAAAAATATACAATTTGTTCAATCAGAATTTTTAAGGTAACTTTTTATCCCGGTGTACGGTAGTAAAAAGCTAGTTTTACATAAGAATAAAGACTTTTTCGTTTTTGTAGGCACGTTGGTTACAGACAAAAATCACTTTTTCCCCTAGAGCAAAATATGCTATTTTTTCCCCACTCTGGTACGCTACAATGACGGACTTTTTGGGCAAGAGGAGTGAACAATAATTTATTATTTACGAAATTGACTGCCAACTTAAATTGTCCGTATATTCAAATTACAACTGTCAGTCTTTGACAGGTGTATGAAATGGCTATAACACCACAATTTTACGAAGTGAAGATAAACAGCAAACAACTTGTACATTTAAAAATAATAGCTAATGTTTAAAAACCGTTCCACTTATATGTTACAACTTGGTTAGTTCTTATTGGAACATTTTCGGTTTTTTGTTTGGTTTAACATTTGACTTCTATTGTCACAAACAGAAAACAGAAAACGAGGTTTGACCATAGGTCGAGGATGCTGATAATCTAATTGATCACTTATTCTCCTGTTATACAGCAATCCTTTAATTTATATAATTTTCGTCACCACTGCTCTCAAAATGGTGAAGGAACAACGTAAAGAAACCGGCATGTCCTAGAGTTTACCAACTCACACTGGGCCCGCGTGGGAATTCAGGAGGCCTGAGTCTCAGCAGTGGGAACATTATAGGCTGATTATGCTTAATTTACATTATCCATGACTAGGTAGTCATTACGATTCACGCACACATTTATGCATCTTGCCATTAAAAATATCTATATTCGACAAAAATCGAAGTTAATTGACAATGCAATTCACTCTGAGCAATAATTACCATCATTAATGTCTCAAAAGCTAACATAATAGCAGCAAAACGTTCAAAATGAACGGAGAACAGTTCAGATTGAACGTAGCCAACAATTTTGAACGCGTGACAATTTTGATGGATCGCCATGACGTATTTAATTTTAACTATCGATAGCACAGACGCACGCCGCCCGTTTAAAACACGATCAATCATCTGAAATGTTTGGAATACAGACACATGGGTACCTAGGTACATATTTCAAATATAAATGTTTGTGAGCCCTGAACGGTTAGGGGTGTGTCTGTAAGTAGACGTATGTACAGTTGACAAATGTGCTTGGGAGGTTTTTGTAATATGGTTACGCACTATTTTACTATCGATATAAATTTATTTAATTAAAAAACGAGCGAGCCTTACAGTAGTCGTATATTATGTGTAACATCTGACATCTCACCTTGGTAATAAGCAACATTAAAGGGGTTAGGCCACGTCAAGGTCGTTTCTGACGGTCAACTCTAGCACCACGCGCGCTCATTGGTCAAATCAAATAGCGCGCGTTTCCCCGGCTTCCTGTTACACACTTCCGTCCCTTTTCACGGAATCACTCCCACAGATTTAATTATTTCGATTTAGATCTCAGGAAAACGAGAGGAAAGTTCTTACACGTAAAAAACAGTGGCACTCCGGGAGTGCCAACAGAAGTGAAAACTTCAACAGTAAAAAAAATAATTCCAAAACCTTTAAAGTAAAAATACTTGCATAGAACATTGATCTGTAACGTAATATAAATAAACAACAGAATCGCGTTTACAAAAATGAGGTGTCCGTAACGGTGTCGCCAGTTCAATTGTTTTTTCCCATCTCAAAAATGCCCAACGCGCCTAAAGAAGTTTTCACTTAAAAAAATCAGCTTCAAGTGAAGCCCTTAATATAAGTCCTATTAGGTTTGATATTTTTGGGTTTCATCATTGTATGAAAGAAAATGTCAATGTCATAACGTTGAATGCCGCTTTAGAATTGATTCAAAGAAAAAGTCCAAATTGGTAGGCAATGGTGGTGCAATTTTGGCCATCGCCTTTTAATTTAATCATTAGTTATTGTACGGCTCAGATCAGTTCAGTGATAATGAAAACGTTGTAGAATGCTTTTAGTACAAATGTTCCGTAAACTGCAATACTAAAACATTACGTGCAAGTTGTTCCACATCGCCTCGGAGCTTAAGCATCGTGATTTATTTGCCCCAGTCGGCTCCTGCAAGTAGCATAGGAAACAGGCATCAAAATGTTTTTAATTGAAGTGAAAACTTCTTTAAGCGCGTTGGGCATTTTTGAGATGGGAAGAAACAATTGAACTCGCGACACCGTTACCCACACCTCATTTTTGTAAACGCGATTGTGCTCTTTATTTATATTGCATTACGGATCAATGTTCTATGCAAGTATTTTTACTTTAAAGGTTTTGGAAGTTTTTTTTTATAAACATTGTGCTCTTTATTTAGATAAGGTTACGGACCAAAGTTTTATACAAGTATTTTTCTTAAACCAAGGCGATCTTGTTCAAGTTTTCACTTCTGTCGGCACTCTCTGAGAGCCACTGTTTTTTTTTTAATTCGGACTTTTTTATACTTATTTTTCTATGCTGATGTTTTTATTTTAATCTATTATCGATATAATGTAGATTTACATACTGCATTTTATGTTAAAACAAGAAATTTCACGCGGACGAACTCGCGGGCAGAAGCTCGTGTACTAAAACAATTTGATACCTATCACTGTAGGTTAGCAAGCAAAATGAATGATGTTAAGTTCTTATTCATTTATCTTTCGACAGAGATGAGAGATTACGGATGGCAAGAAAAAGTCAGATAATCGTAATAATACATGGAGTCGGATAATCCGAAATATGTTGGTACATATTGCGTACCGAAATTGCAATTCATCGAATAATTTTGTAACGGGAAGATAAATAAATGTTATGTGCCTATCATTTTGTACAAGGATTGAAAATACCTTTACTATTTTTTACTGAAAACCCTGTATCTATAAAAAAACAGACACAGTTTTCTCCTATCAGTGGCGTGCCTAGGGGTCAAAATTAGGGCAAGCCGCCAGATTTTTTACGAAAAAAAAATCTGCCAAATGAGGGATTGACTTATTTTCATTTATGTTGTTCATGGTACAACATTATTATAATTTTGGTTAGAAAACCTTTCAAATGCGAAAAGGTCATGACATGTCAGGCACGTAATTGTCATAAGCGCCATCTATCGCCACGAATGCGCGTAATTACACCGCTTAGTCGAACCTTTTTACCAAAATTCATATTGGCTTGTCTGATGCAAAATTTTTCAATCAAAGGCCACTAGATGGCTCCCATAGTATCGATTTGTTGTTCTATTACCAAACGCATAATTTTATGAGTTTAAAATTTAATGTCGATTGAAAATGTTAACATGAGATATTACCTACCTAAACAAAATTTTATAATTTATCATAATCATAATGACAATAGCCAACTCTAATCTTTATTTCAAAACACCTATGAAGAATCTCTTCGATACGAACATTATTGTTTTGTGATCTCAATGAGATGTACTTAAACATAATAGGATGGTTTATTTTTCAGTAGTTTTCCAAAACTACATTGCCATAAAAACAACACTAGTCATATGCTTTCATGGCACCAGCTACTTACATAAGTTTGTGTAATAGACATTCGAATGCCTATTTCAATCTATTCTTCGACTGACAAAAATACATGTTTTTTTTTTCCGAGAAATAGGTACAATAATTTGAGGTTGGTTACGGTGAAGTAAAGAGTTACTTATTGTCAGAAAAATCAATATAAATACCTTTACGAACACAGTTTCCGAATTCCCATTTTGATGATAAAATTACCTTTCCGAGTAACAATTTCACACACTTTAGTCCTTCACAAGGAACAATTGCATGCGTTTCCGAATTAATTTTAATGATAAGAAACTTTTTAATCACTTCAAAACAAAGATAATAATCACAGCAAAAACTAATCGTAATCACAATTCACAGAAAATGAAAAAAATATCAAAGCAAAAAAAAAAGTGCCAGTAGCCGCTCAAAACAAATTTGAACTAACTATCATTCTATAGAAAATCACGCATTGCGCAGCGTCTTGCGCAGAGTCTTGCAACGATGACATAGGTAGTTGCTTCACTCCTACTATTCATAATCAAATACACGATTCGTTCCATTCATAAAAAATCAAAAGCCGGGCTTAAAAATTAGAACATTTTGCGAAATGAGTACATACTAATGGTACCAACAACGTTAACAATTTTCCATGCGAAAGATGAGAGGTATGAAGCCTCATAAGAAGCCCCCTTGTGTGAGCGAGAAAGCAATGCAATGTACCACAGAATTGACGTTTTCATTCATCGATGCGATCTCGCGTCCTGCTTAACGCTATAGTGTTAGAGTGAGATCGCAACTGCGGCATCCGAGATAGTTTGGCAACGTGCGTGATGAAAACGGCGCGGAATTTAAATATTATTCTTTGAGTACGTAAACCTGGCATCGTAGCTTCTAAAGCGCGCGGCTGATACGGTGCAGCGCGGAGTTTAAGTTATTATTCTTATCAATTCTTGCGACATGAATGAATTACTTGGTTGCTTTACAAGTTTACGAGTGTAGTTTTTTTTTTTTTTGTGGGCTCATCTTTGAATGCAAGCCGGGCTTTTCGGCTTCTATGGAGGTACCGCCACTGTCTCCTATATCGTGGTCACGTTACACAGGCACCAATCTCTTTTACACAAACTCAAAAACTCAGCAGAAGCCCGTTTTAATATTTGTTCTGTTAGAATAATAAAAATGTAACGCAGAAACCTATCGAGCCATTCGAACCAATTTTTTTTTAAATTTAGTAATCTATGTAGGTCTATCCTAGCATAAAATAATCTTCCTACATAACCATGGAACCTATGAGGAAAGGACGGCCCTACTCTCTTTCAAAAGCCAAAGAACAAAAATGGTGCAATTATATTTTTTTCGCGGCCATCAATCAAACATTATTAATTAGATGCAGAATAATATGACAAACAAAAGTTAACATGCGGTAACATAACCTAACATTAGTCTGAACCGAGTTAGATAGAAAAGTTAACAACCGACTTCTAAAAAACACTACAAAGTGAAAAATAACTTATATTTCGGAAGTCGGTGTCTTTTGTTTATTCGTTATTTGCCACCGACTTCCGAAATATAAGTTATTTTTCACTTTGTAGTGTTTTTTAGAAGTCGGATGTTTTTTTTTTGTAAAAAAGTTTTTATTTATCGCTTTTTAGTGGATCAGTAGGTACCCTTGAAGTACATCTTTTCCAATATAAAAAGAATCATCGCAATCGGCTGGCGTGATATTGAGTTATTCGTCCATTTGTCGCGCATATACTAAATGCAAATTTAAGACTTATATGGTTTTCTCATGGACGCCATTGTCAGAACTAGACCAAATTGAAATGGGACCATACGAGAAGCACAGTTCAGAGGTAATAAAAAACAAAAAAAAAAATACAGTCGAATTGAGAACCTCTTCCAAAAAGGAAGTAAGTAGGTTAAAAATCGTTTATCTATTCATTTTTGTAATAGGTCTTTCCAACGTTGAGGAGCTCGTGGCTAAGTACTAACAGCCGCTCGGGTCGATCTGTCAGGTTAAGCTACGCTTGCCGGGGTTGGTCCGTGGATGGGTGACCATTTCTACATACCGAGACTCCTCCGTGCCTCGGAAAGCACGTTAAGCCGATGGTCCTGGCTGTCATTCATGGATCTTTGACAGTCGTTACGGGTCGTCAGAAGCCCGAAAGTCTGACAACCAGTCTTACCAAGGGGTATCGTATTACCCAGTTACTAGGTTGTAGAGGTCAGATAGGCAGTCGCTCCATGTAAAATACTGGTATTCAGCTGCATCCGGTTAGACTGGAAGCCGACCCCAATATATAGTTGGGAAAAGGCTAGGCAGATTGTTTTGAATAGGTTTTTCCAATACCGACTAAGGTTTCAACGATGGCCGGGGTATAAAACTAAATACTCCACTTCCCACTGTGATTTGGTCATTGTCCTTTTATTGTCTAACTTGCACTTCCTATTAAAACAACATCTGTTTGCATCATCTAGTAATCTACATCATTACTAAAGGTTAATCCCATCCAAGTATAATATTTAGTTAATTTCACTTACTAGCTAAAGACGATCCGACATAGAATCGATGTAGCCCGGTGTTCTGGTTAAAGCGATGCTAATACTGTGCCAAAGCGATTAGTCAGGCGGCCATAACACTACCTAGTACCTGATATTGGCGTCCGCACGTAATTGTTATGGCATCTAGAATATCTCTGGTCGGTATACCTAGCTTTAGATTGAGTAGATTGTAGGTTAGGTTGGTACTAAATTATGTGGATGGTTGTACTTGTAAGTTTTGTAATGTTTTATGTAATTTTTTAAGTGAAAACTTCTGTAGGCGCGTTGGGCGTTTTTGAGATGGGACTAAATCATTGAACACGCGACACCGTTACCTCATTTTTGTAAACGCGATTGTGCTCTTTATTTATTTTATTAAATTAATTGTTAGTCTAGATATAAGGCCAGATTGTAATAAGATTAGGGTCCAACCTATTGTTGAACCCTAAGACAGTTAACATTTCACATGGTGTGTGTGATTTTTTGTAAGGTATTGATCGCTTTTTGAAAGCGATTAATAAGTACTATTATCTCAACGTCTTATAAACTCTATCTATGCCCTTTTTGTTTTGTTCTATTTTTAACTCACTCACTACCCGTTGGCAGTAGCCTGTACTCCAACATAGCTACAGTCTAATCGATTTAGGCATAATAAATGAACCTAAACCGTTCCACAGGCTATTAATGATTGAAAAACCCCTATTCTTTATATATTCCTCGTTTACTTAGTGAGCGCTAAATATTTTTCCTTTGTACTGTTTTTCATGCTTTTGGTAATGATTGGCAGTCTAGTACATTGTTCCCTTGACGTTTGACGTGCCTACAGTAGTGTTACATACTGTTTTCCTGATCGACAGTTCTTTATGGAAGCTTCGTGTGCAGTACTGACAGGTTTCCCAACAAAATAGAAGAGCAAACTAAAAGGATAACGAAATAGGCACCCTTACAAGTAATTTTAATCAAGAAATTATAACAAAATAAATGCATAAACTTTGAAATTGTTTGTGATTTTAACAGTTTGCAAAGTTTAAATTGTAATTGAAAGTTTCTAGAATTTAAATGTTAATTTCAGAAGCAATGAAATTCGAGTACTTATCTGAAAATTTGGTAAACTCCGTTCATTTTCTTCGTCAATGACTAAATTAAATTTGACGCAAGTTAAATATAAAATTTTAATATTGATTTTCATATTTTCTGAAAATGCTAAGTTAAAACCATCTTTATCAGACAAAAATTACATAAGAATTTGCATTTCCGTCCGCCATGATTTCTCATAATTGTCGGCGACAGAATTACTTTGGAGTGCTTCTAAAAGCGATTGCTCACAACTGTGTCAGCATTTCCCTCCCATAAAGGAGTGGACAAACTTGCTGTAAAAACATTCAAATATCCGGCGACCAGCTTAGTTACCCAACGATAACATCAACTTGCCTTGAGCCAATTCGTTTCGCCAAAATTACTACTTAGTAATGGAAGTAATTTAATCGAAAAGGTCAACTGTTGTTTTTAGTGACAGCGGGTCATTTTCATTACGTCAAGCACCTATCGGCCTTTCGGCTCTCCTCAGGGGATTTTCATTCGTGCTAAGAAAAATCAATTTGCGAGTACTGTTCTATGTTCTTATCTTAATGAAAAAAAATATTGGAAGGGGAAAGGCAATTGCGATGTGATTTTTAATCAAGATTCCGTTTAATTTTGTTTTTTTTCTTCTTCGCTTTGTTTCATTTCCTTTCCAGGAAGTGGCGGTGCTGTTGGCAATCATCAACAAGACTTTTTTTTAATTTATAATTTAATAGAGCACATTACCAGATGTGTGGAGTGACAAAAATGGATAAAGTAAGAAATGAGTATATAAGAGGAAGTTTAAAAGTGGCGCCAGTGACAGAAAAGTTGAAAGGAAATCGTTTGGCCTGGTATGGGCATGTGATGAGGAGAGAAGAAACGCATGTGACTAAAAGAGTAATGAATATAAATGTTGATGGATGGAGCGGGAGAGGAAGACCAAAGAAAAGATGGATGGATTGTGTGAGGAATGATATGAAAGAGAAGGAAGTGAATGATAGCGTGACGTTTGACAGGGGAGAGTGGAAAAAGAAAACGTGTTGCGCCAACCCCAAGTAACATGGGACAAGGGCAGGAAGATGATGATGATTAAAAAATTTAAAATTAAAATGTTTTATATATGCTTCAGTTTACAAAAAAGGGTTTCGTGTTTGGAGTCTCCTTTTAAGCAAACAATGCCTGTGTTAGGTTAGGTTAGGTTGATGATTATCCATGTCATAAATGAGACTCTTACACACCTCCCCTCCCTCCACTCACCACCAGACGCACCCCAGAGGGGTACGTACACCTCTGCCTAGCCCTTAGGGGAAAACAGGCGTGATGATATTTTATGTTATGTTTAGAGCAGGGTTTCCCAAAGTGTGCGCCGCGGCGCCTTGGTGCGCCGTAAACAGGAAAGTGGGGTGCCGTGAGGCGCTCCAAGTCTCATCGAACTCTCTTGCGACCAAGATTCAAGTGTTCAGATTTGATGGAGTTTTGGATATCGAACCGAAATAAATATCCAACTTTAAATAAAAAATCTCTAGGAATTCTTATTCGCTTTGTAACATCTTGTTTATGTGAAAGCGGATTTTAAGCTGTAGCTGTAATATAGAGCAAATATCGCTCAAAGATCAATGTGGAGCAAGAAATTAGAGTAGCGATGTCGAACTTATTTGGAAAAATGTGTGGAGATCACCAAGCTCACATTGACTAAGTTGCCATTGTATTTTATTCCCTATTTTTCCCAAATACTTAATAAATGTATTCTTGAGTGTCAATCTTTATATATATAATTCTTCTGTGAGTGTGTATGTCACTGAACTTCTCTCAAACGACTGGACCGATTTTGATGAAATTTTTTGTGTGTGTTCAAGGGGATCTGGGAATGGTTTAGATTCACAATTTTGTCCGCTGGACAATGTTTTGACAGGACAACGTCTGTCGGGTCCGCTAGTATAAATATAAAAACTTAGCATTATACTGCGGATGTTTTTTGTCTTGTTTTTTTTTTAATCATTGTACCCTATTTCGACTAGCTAGGGCACCGCGAAGTGAAAAAGTTTGGGAACCCTTGGTTTAGAGGATGCCTGTTGGCTAAGCAACAGATACGTAGGACTTTTCGTTCAGATTTTATTAACAATTTAAAATGTGATAGTGCAATAATGATAGGTAGGCAAGCCTTGACCTGAAACGAGCCCTAAACAGCCCAAATTACAGCTGAAACTACGTAAAGCTGAGGTATACCTGTAATATTAGAATGAGTCACAAGAGAATACCCACAACAATAGTAACTTAGCTCACCTACTCGTTAGCTTCTATTATGTCAATGTAAACACCACAGTCCTTGTTGCCTTTATATTTCTATTTTTCTTTGAACTTAGTTTTTCAGACCGTGTATACGTTGGTGTTGGTTTTCTTACAATATTAATTTTCCGCCATTTTCCCGGCCAAATGGCTAACGGGGACCACAGCCGCGATTAAGCTTTAAAGATAGCAGAAAATGGCTGGAATCAATCTACTCTAGGACTCATAAAAACGATGTAGGCAGGGAAGGGTTGAAAATAGAAATTCCAGTAAAGAACTTAATATTTTTTTTTAACCGACTTCCAAAAAGGAAGAGGTTATATGTTCGTCGCGTATGTTTTTTTTTTATGTATGTCCACCGATTTCTCCGTCAATTGTGGACCGGTTTTGAAAGTTAGCTTCAATAATACGTACCTTTTCCCACTTAGTATGTGGATGATATGATAAGTTCCTGTCACTATTATTTACACAGCAGGTGGTGGTGTTCGAATTTGTGTGGGGTAGGTACCACAACTAAAAAGTATAAAATAAAAACATTTTACAAAAAAAAAAATAACCGACTTCCAAAAAAACACTACAAAGTGAATAATAAGTTTAATTTCGGAAGTCGGTGGCAAAAAACGAAAATACAAAACCTAATCGACTTCCGAAATTAAAGTTATTTTTCACTTTGTAGTGTTTTTCTGGAAGTCAGTTGTTTTTTTTTTACAACGATTTTCAATCCATCAGCAGTTGACATAAGCTTTTTGGTAGCTTATGTCAGTCCTATACATTTTTCAGTTTTCCAGCATCGCTATCGTTGTTAGAATGTCGCTTTGATTGGGTCTCATCATCAACATCGTCCACTGCTAGAAATAGGCCTCCGCCAAGCATCATCACTTCGACCGGTTCTGTGCTACTGGCATCTAGCGTATCCCTGCGGCCTTCACCGGGTCATCAGTCTAGTCCCTAATGTTGAACTATTTTATGAAGGGCCATAGGAATTTATTATTTATTCTCAAGCTATAGAACTTAGCCTTGAACTCCAAATAGCTATGAAGGCTAGAAATGTGTGTTCGATATACAATTTACTGTGATTGTAGCATAATTTATTCATGAAAATTTTTGGTTTCCTTTTTGTTAGGCAATTTTTTTAGGGTTCCGTATCTCAAAAGGAAAAAAGTGGATAGGATCACTTCGTTGTCCGTCTGTCTGTCTGTCAAGACCCTTTTTCTCGGAATGCGTAGAGGTTTCAAGTTGAAATTAATATCAAATACGTAGGTCTACGCTCCCTTGGATATCTAAAAAAAAAGGATTGTGTGGTTTTAGGAAACCACGGTAAGAGTGAAACTTTTAAGCGAACTATAGGCGCCGCCATATTGGCCTTGGCTGCTCTGACGAGCACCTTTCACTTTATCCCTACTCCGCGGCCGACCGTCACGCGACATGCAACACACAGACGAAAAAGTTTGAGACGATGTAATAAAAGTTTCACTTTAAAAATCAATCTTCTAAGTCAACGCAATAAAAAATACGGCCGTTTATGAGCTCAACTGTCATTAATGAAACACAATAGAATTTTAATTGTTATCGATCTCCAGGAGAGCTCTTGACAGCCAAGAGGTATTTTGATACTCGCAAATAAATCAAAACCTACAGGGTACTTGCCGTTGATCTAAATTTATGAAATTTGCCAGGAAGCAAGGTCTCGTAGCACAAGTAATGGAAAAATTCCGAAAATCGTTAATTTGTAGTTATACCATTTTTTTTTGCGATTTGAATCTTACATTTGCAGTTGGAGAATTGTCCGTGACGTATATCGATGTATGGGAGAACATGTTTTTCAACTAAAAAGTTAAGTTAATTTTTGGGATAAATTCATCGCAACTATGGAAGCCTTCATTGTACGTGGTCCGACACGAATTTGGCCGATTTTTTGTTTAAAAGCAACACTCGCTGATGTAGCAGTATGGTGGATTTTATGAAGTTCGCACGCTTCAAGCGTTTTACACTTCGCTTTGGTAAGGATAAAAGATTTTTACTTCAAGCCACTTTGATAATGATATTAGGATGAAATTCCGGAAAACTGAAAGAGAAAATCCTGAAAGATAACATAACATCACGCCTGTTATCCCCGAAGAGTTAGGCAGAGGTGTACCTATAGTACACCCACATTTCGCCAGTTATGTTTAAGTCCCATGTAATAGGGGGCGAGCCTATTCCACCGGGATCAAATCCAGACTCCGGGCTGCTACTGAGCAATTCCAGATGGAAAAATCAAATAACACTGCCCGATCCAAGAATCGAACCCAGGACCTCATGCTTAGCAGTAGTGCTTGCGACGAACGAGGCAGTCAATTAAAATCCTGAAAATGATACTGAAATTCTAAAAGTATAAATTTCCTTTTTGGTAATTGTGAAGCAGTTCCTTAGTGTTATTGTTAATAAATACCTTGATCTACAAGGACGGTAATTATGACACCCAACTACTAAAATAAAACCTAAACACCGGTTTGTATAACCTATAACTCAGAAATAGAAATTCATAATTACTTATCTTAATTAAAATTTTAATACTTCTATTTTCCGAATACGTCATTAGTACCTAACAGCATCGTACCTCTGTTTATTAATTCAGACCCGAGTTCTATTCAGTTCAGTGACACCTACAACAATAATTAGGGCTCAAATTAAGGCGACAATTAATACAGGCTACCCTAAGTAGCCTGTATTAAATAATAAAATATACAATTAACTTTAACGAACTTTATTAATTAAGTTCGTAACGGAAATTGGATGAATAAAAACTGTTTCGTGTCCTAGTTTGAAGTTGGAACAAAAACTGTCCAGGCGGGGTAATGTCTGATGTATGATCGCTCATACATACATGGATGATGTGGTTAGCATCAATTACAGTTTACCACAAGTCGATTTAAATCGAAAGGAATGTACCTACGTAGTTTCGTTCGAGGACAGTCACTAGAAGAACTGCGTTTTTGCGGTAAAAAACTGAAATGACAAAAAAAACGGAGCCCATATAACCTAACATTCTTAATAGCTACGAGTATGTATTTAGAGGTATGAAGAAAAGGGAGGATTCTCCGACCAGACGGGTATTGCGTCTGGCAGGCAACTGCCCGCCGGCTGATGTCGAATGGTCTTATATATGTCGTTGGCGTGGTAAACTCTAATTGCGCGATGCAGGGTTTGTGTGACGTCATATCTTTTTGATGCGCAGTTCGTATGTGGCGGTGTAACCGCTACATATACAGTCACGGAAATTAATTGTTTATCAAATTGACACATTACGTCAAAGACTGACAATTTTGATTCGAATAAACGGTAAATTTGAGTTTGTAGTCAACTTGATAAACAATTAATTTTCCTGAATTTAGCATAAGCATAACCACAAGTAGTCTATAATGTTCCCATTGCTGGGTCACAGACCTCCTCTCTTCGAGAGGGAGCGGGCTGTAATCCACCATACGCGGGCCCAGTGCGGGTTGGTAGATGTCACATGTCTTCGAATTTTGGTTTCTAGGACATGCCGGTTTCCTCACGATGTTTTCATTCACCGTTTTTAGAGCAGTGGCGATTAAATTATTTATACAAAGTAAAGCGCCTGCCTGGGTTCGAACCAACGACCTTACAACCTGTAATTCGGGGCCGTTACCACTTGGCCACCACTCACTGCTCCCTGCTTACAACAAAATGTATAACATACATACATACATAAACTCACGCCTTCTTCCCATGGGGGTAGGCAGAAACTATAGAACGCCACCTGCTACGATCCTTACATACTAGGCACTAACAAGCCTTACCTTTACATGCGGGGCTCTGTAGAGTGTCGACAGATTTTTTCCTGTGCTTTTCATGGGAACGTAATGAGTTTAAAGTCAAATATTAATAATCAACTCTGAGGCGGCGGTGATGCTCGCCATACACCACGTCAGTTGTTTCCACGGGGCGAAAAGCGAGCAGCGGAATGTCGCTTCGCTACAAAATGTATAATCATCTACATGTTATGGTAACATCAAATGCTAGCTTTTTAACTAATTAAGTTTCAAACGTATGTAGGATGAGTGTTTTTAGTGTTTATCTATGAGGAATGGAACAGAACGCGTGTGAAAGAGAAAGAACGACAGTGAGAGAAGGAGAGGAAAGAATGAAGGGAGGAAGGAGGGTAATGTCAGTTAGTTTTCGGTCGGAGTTTATGACGCGAAGATGAGCAAAATTATATAAGAGGTTTTTTCACATTGTATCGGTTCCGGTTTAAATTTTAATAAATCACTTGTAAATGTTTTAATAGCATTTTACTTGCCCCACAATCCCACATTCTACACGTATAAATTTCACATGACAAAAAGTGTACCGAGTATACCTAGTTGGAAACAGGGGCAAAAACTGTTGAGGACGGTCGAAACAGTTGAAAGTGTGGTGAATGGCGGCTGAAACATACATATTATAAGTGATGTGTGTAGCATATCCATATGTGCTGGTGGAGTAGAGCTGGAAATTATAGTGCTTTGTGCGAGAGAAAAGGTGGGGGATGACAGGATTTAAATGTTAAATATTTGTAACACTTTAGAAGGAATGAAGGACATTTTAAGATGATAAGGTGTTGAAGTGTTGGATTTTATTGTTTCTAGACACGCATTTATAATAAATTTTTAACAGATTTTAAAATCAGTATGCGTGATTCCTTGTGGTGCTTTTGAGGCAGGGTGTAAAGTTCTCTCATCCTCTTTAGAAAAGGGATGATCCTCCGACTAGACGGAGTGTCTGTCGTGTCTGGCGGGCAACTACCTAACGATTGATGTCGGGGAAGTTATATATATGGTGTTCAAGCGGTAAACTCTAATTGCGTAACCCAAGATTTGTGTGACGTCAGGATTTTGTGTGAAATGGCGGCAAATATATGCATAAGTGATGTGTAGCACATCTCTATGGGTACATAGGGATGCGCCATAATTTCTGCAGGTATTTAGGTATAATGCAGAAATTATGGCGCTGTGTGTAAAGGTGGGCTGACTGAGTGCGTTTTGAAGATTATTAGGTGAAAAAAGCATTTGATTCTCAGTAGAAGCGTAATCTATATTATATAAAAAAACATGTGGCACTCGGGGACTGCCGCGGTAAAGCTATTGCATAGAATTTGTAACCTCCATACTTCCTATTTGTCAACGCTACACTTGGGATGATGACGTGATGACATAAAACAAAAATTACGTTCCCATGACAACATCACGGTGTCATGGGAACCGTCATTACATGGTAGGCGGAGTGGGGGGTGTTAGGTTTTATTTTCGTTACGGTTTTATTTTCGTTAAGAAATTTCTTGATTCGGTCGCCGCGCTCAAAGCCCGCGATAAAAGCTATGCAATAGCTTAAAAACATAACTAAGAAAGAAAAAGGGAGTGAATGATAGCGTGATGGTTGACAAGGAGAATGAAAGAAAAAAACGTGGTGCGCCAACCCCACGTACCACAGGACAAGGGCGGCAAGATGATGATGGTGAAAAATTTAACCAACTTAAGAAAACAATTACTGAAACATCATTTCTTGTGTTACCTATGTGTAAATACATAGCATTTTCATTCTCATAACGTGCCTTTGAAGATAACTCAGATTCCTTATGGAAAAATACCTTGCTGCTTTGTTGGCGATGACAACATGCAGCGATTCCAGTAGGGAAGAAGTGGATGATGATGATCGTGAAAGTATTTTATAATATGCATGCGTATTTTTGAGAAAAATAATTTTAGTATGTAACTGATTTGCCTTTTAATATTATTGCATATTCGACATGAGTAGACTGTTAAGCCTGAATATGTTATGTTTAAAATAAGAGCTGATTAACACAGTTATGCAAATAATGCATCTTTATCTTATGAGAACGAATACGATCCTCGATGATGAAAATACTTTTTATAAAAAAAACGACCGACCTCCAAAAAAAAAACACTACAAAGTGAAAAATAACTTTAATTTCGGAAGTCGGTGTCTTGGGTTTTGTATTTTCGTTTTTTGCCACCGACTTTGCCAGGTCGATTGTTTTTTTTTGTAAAAAGTTTTTGTTTTTCACTTTTTAGTTGTGTTACCTACCCCACACACATTCGAATACCACTACCTGCTACCAGTGACAGAAACTTATCATATCATCTACATACTAAGTGGGAAAAAAATACGTATTTTGTAGCTAACTCAAAAACTATCCAAGCAAAGTTAATAAAATTTATATAAGACCAATTCGAGAGCACACCCTTTCAAACAAAAAAAAGAATTTTCACAATCGGTCCACAATTGACGGAGAAAACGGTGGAAATACATAAAAAAAAAACAAGCATACGCGACGAACATATAACCTCCTCCTTTTTGGAAGTCGGTTAAAAAATATATAAATTATCGAAAGAGAATAATAACAAATATACATTAAATAACACAAAAATTTATCTACATCCACACTAAATTAAAGAATACCAATGAAACCCAGATTCCTGAGATAGAAAGCTAAGTACTAAAAAGAAACCAATCGGTATCTTACGACCTCCCAGCCTTTACTTTCCGTCATAAATCTCAAAGTGAATGCCAAGCGAACTTTGATGATAGAGGGAGCTTCAACGATAAAATATAAATGTGCCTCGTTAACTGTTAACTATGGTGGTGTAGTATACGACAAGAATAGAGTTTATATGGAGTAAATTGTAGCTGACTCTATTTTGTAAGTCTTATTTATTTATTTACGTGAGCACTCCAACACTTATAAAATAGAATAGATTAAATTACTATGTCACATCACACGAATTACAGATGACAAAAATGTACTTAGAAATTTTACATAGGGTGACACAATGGGCGGTCTTATCGCTAAAAGTGATCTTTTAAAGACAACCTTTGGATATGTTAAAAAGATAGATAAAAGTAGAGGACAAAGGCAGTTATCTTTTACTTATATCATCTAAAATTTCTTTCAGCAGAGCTGCGACTAGACAGCTGAATGAGATTTTATAAACAGATTATAAAATACTGTCGATATGAGAACCTTTTCTTATACCGATACGCTTTGAATATTATTAAAATGCTTCTGGCTACATCACCAACGCAAAAAAATTGTATAATACCCCTTCTAAAGAAGTACTACAACTTCTTCAATACCTAGACAATTCAAACTGTACGAAACTACATAACCAGTCAAATAAACAGTAATTTATTAGCTGATAAGCAAATGGTAACTTTCCTCTGTTTGCAATTAAGTTGTAATTAGCTTGTATAATCTAAAACAGTGTTATCTTGGCTCTGGGCGCTATCGAATAACACAGCGTCCTTTGAGATACCATCTGATCTATAGTAAATGTTATTGTTTTGTTCCTCCGGGCGAATTCGGGACCACACTCCTCGTATATTAGGCGGAAACTGTTACAGCTATTTAGGAGCTTAGATACGTAGATATACAGCTAGAGGAATAGTTGTGGATAGATACGCCGTTCTGATATTTATTATGTTGATTTTCCTGGAGTTTTCTCTCAGTATTCAGGAAATCACGACAGAAAAAGAGGAAAATTCTCACGCAAAATATTCTGTTTACCGCAAAAACACTTATATGTAATTAGTAGATATAAATCAATACTTATATATAATTAGAAGATATAAATTGAGGCATTTCGTTCGTCTGATGATTTCTTAGGGAGGTACAATATCTCCCTATTGGTTATCTAGACGGGGCGGAATGTCTCAGCACAGGGGCATTTGTGTACCTATAGAATGTATGTAATTGTATTTAAGTACTAATAATAGTTTCTAACTTTTTTGTATACTAACCTTTGAATCTAGTTGTCCCGAAATAAATAAATTTGAACAAATAAAAAAAAAAAAAAAAACTACTGAGCGACTTGCTGAGCGGAAAAATAAACACGTGTCCTACTTCCGAGGTAGTGAAAATAACGAAAAAAATGAAAAAAACCAATGAATAAAATTACACAAAACAAAAATAGCACGTGTGGCGCGACTATTGTTGTGGATAAGAAAGAGCAACTGACATGTAATAGAAAAAAAAACTTTCGTCGACGAAAGCTAAAAAGAAGTCTAATAAAAAGAATGTACAGTCAGTCTCAAAAAGCTGCACATCGGTAAGAATTAATTTAATATTCTACAATCTTTTTTGTACACATTCGGTATTTAATTGTAGTTTCAACTTGATACAGTATAATGGAGCAAAGCTTGTAGGCATTAAGACTACCCGTAAGTATATATCCCCTAAAGTTCCTATCCCCACGACACCTACCTCTTCAATCCTAATCTCCGCCACGTCCTTGGCTTCATCTAATTGAAGCTCAAGTTTGTACGGATCGCTTCGCAAAGGATTCCTTCGTTTTGTTTCCCTTAGTTCACGTGCGCTTGTGTGATTCCTCGACCGTTAAGGCGTCTAGTAGAACAGGTATCCTGCAGCGATTTCAATAAGCGCTTTATTGCTTTACGGACAATGCGACGGCCTTTCTTTTGCTGATAAATGATGGAGCTGATTGCTTTTGAAGACGTGCTTGTGATTTTTAATATTTTCGAGTTGGGAATAGTGTCTAAATAGATTTAAGAAAGTTGGAAGTCAAGATTTTATTGTGCATTTTGGCTTGCGCTTGGTTATATTACCCGACTGCAGCGAAGCCAAAAAAAGGAGGGTTATGTGTTTGATCGGTATGTATGTATGTCCGTCTCTATGTTCCGTCATAACTACTATACGGCGAAACCAATTTTGATGAATGATATGTCGTTAAATTCGTCTTTATTGCGCGAATGTCATTACAGGTGGGCCTGTAATGCCAAATTTTTTATACATACTCGTTTATAGGTAATTCTTAATTTAATAATTCTCACTTAACGTTTAATTTTTTACGCTTTAAAGGTCACTTGCTTGTAAAATCCTTTTAATTTTAAAACTCGCTTTACCAGGGAGAAAAACACGAATTTTAAATTAAGATTGTATTAGTTTGCAAGCACTAATAAATCACCCGAAATGTCAACTGACACTATCATTTTATTCTCAGGTACGAGGTCAATAACCTTTGCACTTTACAAAGTGCTCGCCACATTGCAAAAGCTATTGTTATAGATAAGCTCAAGCTCCACACTTCGTATTTTAGCACTCACAGCTTCTTTTTCTCAGCAAAAGAGAAGAAACTTCAGTGATACATAAACGCTAAGCACGTATCTAAGAGCTAAGTACGTGTACATACACCGTGTTAAAATGGCGTCATAATGTTTCTAATGTGACGTAGTAAGTTTTAGTTATTAGGTCATTTGCACACCACTGCAGCATTGCCGCGGACCGTAATAGGGTGGTAATAGAACAGAATGCATGAAAACGGATTGCAATTCGCGGCGGTATCGAGGCGGTTAGTAATGTATGAGAACTATGCTTAGTAATCAAGGGGTTTTATTTATAAACGTAGTTTAAAGTTAAGTGACAATTAATGTCTGCATAATTATTAAAAAAAAAAACTGAGGGTCTCTCTTAACTTTCAGCAACTATTATAAACAACTAACTGATTTACATCCGTAAGACGTTCTCGTAACATAAGGTCGAGTTGAAAACCAGCGTCAGGCACTAGTTGGCTGACATTTATGCTGAACTGGGTATTTGGCGCAGCCGTGAGGCACACAATACTATTTTAAGTTTTTCTGTTTTTGTTTTTGTGTGAATATTGTGTGCTAGATGTTGAAAAAGTACTAATAGTACCTACCTGCCTACTGTTAATTTTATACCGCGTATTATGACTGAATAAAAATAAATTAAAATCATACTAGCACTTTTCTTACTATCAGTACTTTTGCGTCTTCTTCTACATGTAGTATACGTACCGGGCGAGTTCAAACTGGGGATGAGTATGGACGAAGCCGCCTTAACCTGGGTCAATTTTTTTTTTTTTTTGTATAATTTAATTAATTAAACAGTATCTGCTGTCAGTAAACAGACATATTTCGGGTTTCCGTCGTACATTCTTTAAGTATGCTGCATTTAATATTCTAGAGATGGTTAAAATTAGTTAAGTTAGAAATACCCGTTGTCGAGAAATGGCGGCTTCATTTTGGAAACTGTGTGCGAGAGAAAAGCAATTACTTCTAACGTATCACAAATTAATAGCAAAGCCCAAATCCCATCTATCTGTAGCTCATATTAAACACACATAAGCATGAAGGTAATGAGAATATTATTCAAATATATTTCATTTATACACGATAATTATTTAATGTTAAATATGGCGTCCATTCGGCTGCCGATGCAAATGATTTGCATAAATATGCATAATTCCTAATATCAAAATATCAACAAATTATCGTAATAGCCCATCTGAGCTCTGCAATACAAATAGATTTTGTGTATATCGTGTTTATATGCTTTGATATTGGGTTTAATTGTGTATTGAGAGTTATGAAAGTTGTTTTGAAGTATAAGTTAGTAATAGTAGATTCACAGATTGTTAAACAAGGGTCAAAAGGAATCAATTCCCATACGAGGTATATAGACTACTTCTTTAGGCTATAGTCCGAGTAGGAATTGATGACTTTCACCCGTGTTAAGGTGATATATTGAAAAAAATTGGCTTTTTCTTTATCGTGTACCTTTTAAAGTATTTGGAATAGGGATTTAACATTTTGGTGTGTGATTTTTGACTATATGATCTAGTATCCTGAAAAAGGAATACACGATACAATGAAATTTTATCTATTTTTATCTTTTTTTGAGTATCATGGCGCAACGCTTATGAGTTATTCAATGGAATTTACTTTAAAACATAGAGAATAAGCGTTTCAAGTTTTAAGAAAAGCAGTTTTTTTTTTAAATAATACTTTTCATTTACTAAAGACGGCATTTCGTTTTGACACATACGTTGTTTTATTCCGAGCGGCACACATTATCGTCATCTCTTCTTTCGCCTATCAAAAGTATTGTCATCACTCTTGTTCATTCATAAATCAGTGCCCGGTGGGGCTCATCGACGAAGAATCTATGTCATTTTTTTGCAAATCGGTCAGACTCTACTTTTCATTTCGAATATAAGGAAAGTAAAAAACAGTAAATCGCGGGACTTGATAGTTACGTTATATCACGTGGGGCCTCTATCGGTTATGTAAAATTTTTCGTAGCCGACTACCTAACCAAATTTAGTTTTATTTTTAAAATTCATTCCCGCCCCAGAGAGGGAAGCAGCGTTTTCCACACGCTACTCAGATCAAACAAACACTATTTTCCAAGTATGAGAAAAAAAAAAGAATTGAAAAGAGAATATCACGCCTGTTATCCTCGAAGGGTTAGGTAGAGGTGTACCTATTGTAGCACCCACATTTCGCCAGTTATGTTTAAATCCGACGTAATAGGAGGCGAGCCTATTGCCATCAACCGGGCACAAATCCAGGCTCCAGGCTGCTACTGAGAAATTCCTGGTGAAAAAACCCAATAACACTTTGCTCGACCTCGGAATCGGACCCTGCAGGACCTCTAACTGAACAAGTGGTTAATTTTGCTGGCTGCTGATCTTTTTCTGTTCTATAGCTTAAAAGGAAGAATATTATTCGGAATAAAGGTAATAAAATAAATTACCTACTCATGAATAAATTAACATCTGATTTAAATGACAGCGCTGCCCTGAAAATTACCTAAGTATAGAGCTTCAACCACGCAAGACAGTCATGTACCTAATAAATGAAAGTGCTGAAGAGATTGGATTTAGGTGTCAATCCCACAACGTAGATTTATTTATTCAAACTCAAAACTAAAACTCAAAGCATTTACTTCAATTAAACCATTTACAGGCACTTTTGAATTGTCAAGGAATCGGTCAGTCAGAAATATGAAGCTAGTTGCTCATTCCAAAGCGTAGGAGAAGAACGGGCAAGAAACTCAACGGACACTCTTTTAAATAAAAAATTGTTACAAAATATTGGTTACATCATTTATTTATTTAATACTTCAAGCACACAAATGTACAGAGGCGGACTTAATGCCAAAGGCATTTTCTACCAGTCAACCTTTGGGTGATGCAGAGACAAACAGTGGTAGGTGCAATAGCGAGAATTGAGGAATATACATAAATATATATTTCCAATTATATATACATATAAACAAAAATAAATACACATAAAAATACTACTAAAGCAAATAAGACAAACAATGGGATCATTCATGTTGAAATTATACATGTGAGAACAATGTAGAAAGACGTGCACGTTAGAAGCACACAGCAGTTTTCAGTTCACAACATCATTTGATGGGAATTTAAAAATGGCCGTCTATGGTCGGTAACCGAAAATAAGACTACATTCAGTAATAGATGGATATAGGATGAAATAATGTTGAGGCCAAAATCATAACGACGATCTTTGACAGTTGTTACGGATAATCAAAAGCCCTAAAGACAAACAGTTCAATTAGTTGGTGATGGAGGTCAAATAGGCAGTGGCTTCATGTAAAATACTGGTAGGTATCCAGCTGCATTCGGTAAGACTGAATGACGACCATAACATAGTCACAGTATAATAAAGTAACAGTATTATATATCGGCAGTGACCTTGAAATAATTAGCTATGGCCGCTTGGAAGATAAACCTTTCGCGTCCGTGCGTATTAACTGCCGCGCGCTCGATCCTTGCGCACTGTTGCGTACTGATGTACACTGAGATTTCTAAGCGCGTCGTTTCGGCCGTTTTCTATGAAGACATAATACTGTTACTGATTTATACAGTTGGGAAAAGGCTAGGCAGATGATAATAAATGTTGATGCCACAATAATTGGGGATGATAATGCAAAATCGGTATCACTTACAATTATCATGTATGTACTTAGTCATGTCTATTTTTTGGTTAGTCCGTAATAGTATGAGACCCATTTTGACACACTTCCCTAAGTGTTTATGATGTCGTAAGTCAACTCCATTTTTGGCTTACCTCAATACCATTTGCTTCCACATTAGCGGTGTTTATCGAAATACATTCCCCAGTCGAGCACTGTCGCGGTTCCCTGCGTGTTTCACTGGAGTAATCTGTCCCCTGGGGCCACGAACATCCGTGGACAACTTACTGTTCCGCGCATACGCATTCTAGACGTTCACTTGTTTGTATAAGTTCTTAGGCGAGTCGAGTAGGTTAGGGGGATATGCAGGTAAGAATAAAGACCGTGTAAACGTAGCTTTTAGGGTTATAACATCAAAAATATTTGTCTGTATCTGTACTAATATTAGAAAGAGGTAAAATTAGTTTGTTTGTCTGTATGTTTGTTTGTTTGTATGTAAGGGGTAATCTCCGGAACTACCAGTCGGATTTGAAAAATTATTTTTGCTTTGGATAACCTAATTATTGAGGAAGATTATAGGCTCGCAGACGAAGTCGCGGGCAACAGCTAGTTTTAAATATAGGTGGTATGTAATCATATTTTGGATTGAAGGTTTAAACCAGTAAGGGAAGTAAAATTGTAAACTTACACACTCCAATGGTCTAAGCATCAAAAGCAGGATATTGTGATGTTTTAAGCTATTGCATGGCTTTGAGCGCGGCGAACGAATCAAGAAAGTCCGTAACGTAACGAAAATAAAACCGTAACGAAAATAAAACCTAACACCCCCCACTCCGCCTACCATGTAATGACGGTTCCCATGACAACGTGATGTTGTCATGGGAAACGTGATGTTGTTATGGGAAACGTGATGTTGTCATGGGAACGTAATTTTTGTTTTATGTCATCACGTCATCATCCCAAGTGTAGCGTTGAAAAATAGGAAGTATGGAGGTTACAAATGCTATGCAATAGCTTTACTGCGGCAGTCCCCGAGTGCCGTACGTTTTTTTTTGTTTTCCAACTTCCATGCGGACGAAGTCGCGGGAAACGATATACGGCTTGCAGACGATGAGCAATGGGTAGCTCGCCGTCCGATAAGGACCAAGCCCGGGTCGACGGCGCGTTGTGTTCCACGTGCGCCTCAAAGAGATGTCAGCAGAATTGACGGCGTCCGCTAGGGCCGATATCGGGGTTGCGAAGAAGTCTGAAAGGGAGATCGTGGCCCCTGGCAACATAGCAACTGAAGGAATACAGGTGGGTTTTAGTCAGTAAGAGTCTGACACGCCGTTCCGCTCCGCGGGAAAAGTTATTTGATAATTTCCTACCCAAAAAAAAGGGTGGCAGGGACATCAACGCAAAAACTGTTACCATGGATTCAGTACCTGATTCTGACGTGTGTTGAAATTTGTAGTCGGTAATTTTTTTTAATCTGCTGTTTCATAGAAAAGTGCAAAATCTACGCGGTCGAAATGTATGGAACAACAGATTTAAAAAAAAAAATAACCGACGGAAAATTTTAACGCAGGAGGGTTCAGACTCATGTATTGAATCCATGGTAACAGTTTTCGCGTCGATGTCCCTGCCACCCTGTATATGCGCCAGATGCGGGCCAGCCCCAACATTATACTGCAGTGTATCGCGAACAGACTGGGCTGTTTGTGTGTGAATCGCTGTTGCAAGCTTTCCACATCGGTGCTGAGCTTGTAGCAGAGATTCTCATAAGCAGTGTTAGGTTAATTACTAAAATAGTTGTTAAGAAATATTGTTACTAATATTTTGAGTCTTGCTACTTGTTGATTAAATATAAATAAAAAACATTGGCACTCCGGGAGTACCGACAGAAATGAAAACTTGAACAAGATCGCCTTGGTGGAAGAAAAATATTTGTATAGAACATTGCTACGTAATCTTATCTAAATAAAGAGCACAATCGCGTTTACAAAATGAAATATTTCCAAAACCTTTAAACTAAAAATACTTGCATAGAACATTGATCCTTTTTTTTTTTTAAATGGCTTCTCGCAGTTTTGACCGCTAAGGTCGTGGCTGCTTAACCGGATTTTTCTGTGGGTACCATAAGCTTCTACACTTAGAGCCTCTAGCCAGGAGCTAAAATTAAGTGAATGCTCGCTAAGGGCACCCCCTGTGGGGTACGGGCCTCGGCTTAGGGCATCGCTGACGGGAGGACAGCAAGAGGGGACAGGTTGGATCAAATTTATATTATCATCATGATTATTATTCGGGGTATTTAAAGCTACGTGCTCAGCTGCAACAACTGCTGGCACCTCGTTTTCGAGCAAGGGTTGGGGGGGATGCGTTTACTCGGGGAGTAGATCGCGTACGTAAAGGACCTCGGCGGCGAGGTCGGAATGACGGGAGGCGTCTGTGTTTGTGCACTGTACTGGTGGCCCTATTCTGCTCCTGGAGGAGTGTAATGGGGTTATCTGGGTTGGAGAGTAACATTGATCCGTAATGTAATACATATATATAAAGAGCACAATCGCGTTTACAAAAATGAGGTGTCGGTAACGTTGTCGCGGGTATAATTGTTTTTTCCCATCTCAAAAATGCCCAACGTCCATAAAGAAGTTTTCACTTCAATAAATAAAATAAGAATTATTTATATTGTGGATAAAATAAGGGGCTTGTGGGGATGTATCGGGCTAAATAAAAGCACTACTACATCTTCTATTGAGTTAACTTTATTTACGTCGGTATTGAAAACACGGCCAATACTCGAAATTGAACTAGAGTGGCTTCTATCCGATATTATGTAGGTAAATGTTGAGTTTATACCGAATTATTGGAAAAACACTTGTAAATCTCAGTATCAGTTTAATTAAAATTGGTCCAGGAGTGGCGTTACTTAGGGCGAAATTTCTCTAATGAAATAGAACGCGATCAGTATTTTATTATTGGTGAAACGCCCTTTACACTTGGTACAGTCAGCTGCAGAGAGATCTCATCCCCTAGCAATGTAAAAATACTTTGCTAGGAGGTGAGGTTTATCTGCAACTGACTGAACTATTCCAAGCCCTGAGTGAACCACGATATCATTCTAAAGACAGGCTAATATTTAAACCGCGACATGATGTATTCTTGTCGTGTCAATAGGGTAATAAATATGATGGAATGTTCTTGAATGGCATTTATAATAAAGTACCTAATGGTATAAAAAAATATAACTTTTTTCAAATTCAAAAGGGCACTAAACTAAATATTAATAATAAAAAGTTATTACACAATTGACGACTTCCTTAATGATAAATCACTGACTGATTTACATGCTAATAATCAATTTGACATTTTTGTATTTTAGGGTTCCATAGTAAACAGGGAACCCTTATAGTTTCGTCATGTCCGTCTGTCTGTCTGTCTGTCCATCTGTCTGTCTGTCTGTCCGCAGTCTAGCTCCGAGACCCTTAGTATTAGAAAGCTGTAATTTGGCATAAGTATACATATTAATTACGCCGACAAAGTGGTAAAATAAAATTATAAAAAACAATTTTTTTTAGGGTACCTCTCCTACACGTAAAGTGGTGATGTATTTTTTTTTAACCCATGGTGTGGGATATCATTAGGAAGGTCCTTCAAAAACATTGTGAGTTTGTGGAAATCATTTTTGTATTCAGGGTTCCGTTTGTGAAATATTAAGCTTTGCTAATTTTTGTTAGAGGTCAAGTGTCCCCCCCCCCCCCGCCAGCTAAATGGTTGATTTCGGATGTGTGAAAAAAATCACAGCAGTAGTTTATATAACGAAATTAAAAGGAAAACTATCACAGCTAAGTAGGCTCTACAAACTATCGAGTAATAATCGACCAACTTAACTTTGCAGTTGCAGAAACATGTTTTTCCAAAATTCAAAATTCAAAAGTCATTTATTCAAATTAGGCTGAGAACCAGCACTTTTCGAACGTCAAATTACATAAGACAGTCCCCCAAAAACGCCCACCCTTCACCACTTCCTAGTGCCTTTAGCTGGGAAGAAGAAGTGGCGCAACAAACTCCCCAGCAGCACAGCTGTCTGTTCAAGTTAGAAAAAAAATAAAAATGACTCTATACAATAGTATGCAAAATTATTATGCAACACAAAACATTATTTTAATTAAGTATAAATTATTGGCCATATGTTAGCTAGCACACGCCGATATACCAACCAAAAACATCGAGAACTATCATCATCATCATCATCATCAGCCTATAAATGTTCCCACTGCTGGGACACAGGCCTCCTCTCTGTGAGAGGGAGTGGGCCGTAATCCACCACGCGGGCCCAGTGCGGGTTGGTAGATGTCGCATGTCTTCGAATTTTCGGTTCTAGGACATGCCGGTTTCCTCACGATGTTTTCCTTCACCGTTTTGAGAGCAGTGGTGATGAAATAATTTACACAAAGTAAAGCGCCTGTGTGGGTTCGAACCTACGACCTACAACTCGTAAGTCGCGGCCTTTACCACTGGGCCACCACTGCTCTATACTCAAGCAGAATTAAAAAAATAAAAACTAAACGTAAAAAGAACTAAATATCTAAATAAAAGCCTCCAGGCATAAAGGGCGTGCCCGCTTACATAAAGCTGTAAATTGGAAGTTATAAATGATAAACTAGGACCATCGAGGTAAAATAAATGTACAGTTAATTACTAGTAACAATAACAAAACCATGATCAGCAAGACGACCAGTCACCACAAGCAGCACCCGTTCACGAGCATAACGCAAAGATCAGCCATTACCCCCCTCGCCATATTTGAGGGAAGGAGGCAACCCGACTCCCGACGCTACCGCAAGCATTGACATCTAAGGGAGCATGACGAACTTGCTGCCGGTTGCTCAGGTAAAAAAGAATATAATCAATTGTCGAGGTCACTAGCCAACCACAAATTGCAATACAAACTCATAACAAACACATTGTAATGAGTAGATTATGTCAACAATTCCATACATTCCGTATGGGAGAACATATTTTTAAACTACAAAGTTAAGTTTGTTTTTGGGATAAATTCATCCCAACTACGGAACCCTTCATTGTACGTGGTCCGACACGCACTTGGCCGGTTTTTTATTTTTGTTTTCTGCATGTAACCTTGTTGACATTTGACATTTTTGTATTAATTTGACATTTACTGTAAATTCGAACGATTTGACATAATTTTTTATATTGCTTTAATTTCCTAATTGTTATTTAAAATGATAATGTCTTTTGTGTAAATTAACATGATTTGCATGCTCATGTGACGGTAGAACCTGGAGGACTTTCTTGATAAAACATCAATGTAATAATTACCCATGTTTGCAAAGTAATAAATGATTTGATTTGATTTGAACGACCTTACTAACGATACCCCACACCATGGTACAGACGAGAAAAATATTAACATCACTTTACGTGTAGGGATGGCACCCTAAAAAAAATACGTTATTTTTCTTTACCACTTTGTCCGCGTGATTAATATGTATACCCATGCCAGATTACAGCTTTTAAGGTACGGACAGACAGACGGATGGACATGGCGACACTATAAGGGTGCCTTGATGACTACAAAACCCTAAAATGTAGGCAACTAAAGGCACATCCACAAACTTCTTAAATGTACGGGACGAGAAGCTACCTAGGAATATCACATACTTGCCACTACAGTCCAGCTGTCCTAATACGTACTTCTGGAGTTATCGATTCGCCCACAAATAAATTAAGTTCGTGTGAATCGCCTTTAGAAAAAAAAAAACGTTTGGCACTCGGGGACTGCCGCGGTAAAGCTATTGCATAGCATTTGTTACCTCCATACTTCCTATTTGTCAACGCTACACTTGGGATGATGACGGATGATGACATAAAACAAAAATTACGTTCCCATGACAACGTGATGTTAATTTTTGTTTTATGTCATCATCCGTCATTACATGGTAGGCGGAGTGGGGGGTGTTAGGTTTTTTTCGTTACGGAATTTCTCGATTCGGTCGCCGCGCTCAAAGCCCGCGATAAAAGCTATGCAATAGCTTAAAAATTATTTAAAAGTGTTGATTCGCCCGTATCGGGCGAGTAAATTCGTGCTCTAGTTTCATTCTAACTAATATGTGTTTTGCGAATTTAATCCTTATTAGTACTAGAAATAGTCCAACTGACAGGTGTCAGGAAAGCATTCTCTCAATGGCCGGACTTTAGCTGTTAATATTATGTCGCGGCATGGTAACAATTTTTTTAATATATACACCGTGACATTTTTGTTATTTTACAAAGGGCGTCTCAATGTACCTGATATAAAATACTTCTAGGAGCAATAAAAAAATTGTTACAATGTTTTTTTTTAATGATTGTTTAGTGGTCATTGGATACATGAAGTGCCTACTTTACGACTAAAATGTCATGGTGTATATGCATACAATGTCGCCCATCGGCATGTGCCCACCTGGATTTTTCTGCATGTTCATCAAAAATTCTCGAAAAATAACTTTAAAAGGGGGGTCTATCTTGACATTTTTTTTTTTTTCTAAAATTATTTTTTTCAAAATCCCGCTTTGATTTTACGAAAAAAAGATTTTCAGCTACGTTTTTTTTGCATAGTGGACAATTTCTTATAAAATCTTAGTTAATCCGATAAAATAACTCATAAACTTTTATAAATAATAAACAGAATCGAAATCGAGCCAATAACATCGGAGATATGGCAAACGCTACTCAAAACATTAAAAATTGAATAACTTGAAAAATATTAAAGATAGATCCCCCCTTTTAAAGTTATTCTTCGTTTTTTTTATAAATATTCAGTAAAATTCGGGCGGTCACATGCCGATGGGCGACATTGTATATTGGCGGGGTGTTAGACCCCTTTTAAGGGGTAAATTTCTTTAAGGGATTACTGGATTTTGTTTTAATGTTTAGCCGAGCTCAATGTTCTAAACTTTAGTTAAGTCCGACAGTTAATCACGTAATTCGCATAATCGTAGGTTCCCAAACGCGCCTATTAATTTGTAAATCGAATTATATCAAGTCTCTAATCTCTAATCGAAGCTTAATTACCAATGTGTATAATTAGCCTAATCGTAGTGTGTGAGCATGATAGACTGCATACTGCAAGGTAAGCTTAAATTATCATTTGATGACATCGGCCATTGAATGACGTCACCAAGGATACTGTGATAACTGATAGCTCTGAAAAGATTAGACTTGATCCTCAGTCATAACCTTGCTCGTAAATCTTCGAATAAATCTCTGACGTTAAACCTGAGATAGTCCCAGAATGTACCAACCCATTTTGACTCAATCAAGATGTCTGAAAGATTCTATTCAAAGTAACTGGCGTACAAGTGAATAGTACAGTAAAAGGCAACCTCTGTGACTTGTCTACGATTTGAGTGATGTGAATGCGCCATTCGCCTGAGGGAAAGGGGACTGATATGCCCCTGTTGAGTTTCACTCCTGCCTTCAGGCGGAGACATCTTGAAAATTCGTACATACTTAGTAACTTGTACGGTTCTTTTAATATCTGGTTGCTGTGTGGTAATATTCCTGTGTGAATAATGTAGACACAGTACATTTTCATTTATTTAGTGTAACTTTCACAAATTATGACTAATGAGTTTTGTGTTATGTTATGTTCAATTTGCAAAGATGAAAGAAAACGGGTGTTAATCTTCCTGTGTACGTAATATGAGTTTTTGAGGAATGTTTCGTGTTTCCTCGTTGTTATTAGAGTTATATGCAACATTCGGATGTAATCTTTTACTGTAATGAAAAAAAAAAAAAAGATTGTTTGGTTTTATGGAACCACGGTAAAAAAGTAACTTTTAAGCGAACTATAGGCGCCGCCATATTGGCCTTGACTGCTCTGACGAGCGCCTTTCACTTTATCCCTACTCCGCGGCCGACCGTCACGCGACATGCAACACACAGACGAAAAAGTTTGAGACGATGTAATAAAAGTTTCACTTTAATAAATAGGACTGTCTTGACGAGAAAACATCGAACGATAGATAGGCGTAAATGTGAGGTACATTTTGTTGAATAGTCTTTTGTAGGCACTAATGAAAACTCAAGAATTCTGTATGTATGAATTCTGTATGTAATTCTGTATTCAAGAGGACCGCTTAGACACCCATAGTTTCAACTGCAGATTGGTTAAAAATCAAACCAAGTGACAGCAAATAAACGATTAAGAAGTATCGAGTAAATATGTAAACATCGCCGCGTATTTAGACATTTGCATTCCTTGTAGATTTATACGACAGGACTTCATTACTCAAGTTAAAAAACTGGGGATGACAGTAAAAAATGAAAAACGAAACGACAGCTCTTTGTTAAAAACGTTTTATATTTCGGCAGAAAATATTGAAAACAACCCGAGGCGTATACTTTGCTCGTATAATTAAACTTTCACAAATAAGCTGTCACAGAAATGGAAAAATATATTTCGATGGTAACATTTTAAAAATACTCCGGGTGGATTTGTTTCAGCGGAATCACTTAATAATGCGGACGGCGCGGTGCGAGTGGCAAGTCTGCGGCCCGCACTAGGTAAATGCGGCCGGCTACTGGGTAGGGTCGGGATGTCCCTCACGGCTTCATCCCGAAAAAAACGTGAGATTGCCGGATCTTTATGTACTGTTTGCGAATCCGACCGTCGATGTTTCAACCCTTCAAGGCTTCAGTACCTATAATATAAAAAGTTATTTCGCGTTCCGTCCCGACAATTTTTCATGCTTAGGGTCGGGCGGCGGAAAATACGTATTAGCCTTCACCAGTTATTCGTATTATGTTTCTATTTTACACGATTTCATTGGAAAACGGTATAATACCTTGTGTTATGTAGCGTACACGTGCATGTATAATGTACATAATGAGAATACCAATAGAAATAAACGTTTGAGCACTAGAAACTTATTACTTTTACTGAGATATTACGACAACGAATTGTTTTAATGATAGTTGACAAATGAGATTATGTGATTATTTTTATAATACTCGCATGAGATTAAAAAAAATCTAGTCTGTGACTAATAAATTGAAAAATAATAAATAAACACTGTATAAGTGAAACTTCTAAAGGCGCCGCCATATTGGCCTTGGCTGCTCTGACGAGCGCCTTTCACTTTATCCCTACTCCGCGGCCGACCGTCACTCGACATGCAACACACAGACGAAAAAGTTTGAGACGATGTAATAAAAGTTTCACTTTAATAATAATAAATTCTTTATTGCCATAAAAAGAAGAGCTAAGTTAGAGTACCTATATTTCAGGACCCAGAAATAATGAAGTATGAATAGAGTTACACAGCTAAATTGTGATAAATAAATTTGATGAACATTGTCATCGACTGGGATCGATAGCTAAAAAGAAATTGTGTAGCAAACGGTGCGTAAATCGAAGCATCATCATTACTTACGTTTGGTATCGACAATTTAATTTATTGTGAAACGGCGGCTGCCTTGCTTTTGTCTCTCATAGATTGATACCATTACAAAAGGGAATAACGGTCTACCATTCCCTTTTGTAAGCACATTCCCAAATTGAAAGGAACGCGGTGTTCAATGCTGAAAATCAGAGCTTTGGTTACACGTAATCTATTTGTGTACCTGAGGGATTTATTCAGAATACGTAAACTCAATTTTGCGTTAAAAGCAGACAATTAAATCGTTTATCTCGCGATTAAACTGCCACATAATTAACATTACGAGTTGGTAGTCAACCATAACTTGACCGCTGCTTCTGACGTTTTGACAACTTGAAACTAAAATTAGCTGTGAAATGTTGTTCAACACGCTCGAGCTACGATGTAGTGATCATTTATATAATCTAATGTAACACAAAATATAGCAACTCATAGAGCGTAGGTGTAGGAGAAAATACAGCTAAAACGTGAGGTCGGGAGGATGTGTTCCGGAATTTTCCGACAACTGATCGGTCCCGCTCGGAAAGTTTCAAATTACGGTTGGCCCCCAACGATTTGCTTTTAGTTCACTGAAATATTATACGCAATCACTCGTTTGAATTCTAAATTACTTTTGTAATTAAAATTCCCCGTAAAATGTCTAGAGCAGCTACTCCAATTTAAAATTGACGGATATGAGAGTTCAATGTGCAAAAGTTAAAGCAGATTGTTGGAATTGGAGAGCTGAAAAAATCCGGTTGCAGTCGGTAAAGTCTTAAATTCGCTGACGAGGCGCGCGGTGGGTGCTCCCGGCGCGCAGACCCTGACAGCCTGATTACAAAGTTTCAACAGAATGATGCCGAGAAAGATTTTTTAATGAATATTAATTCCTTTCAAGTAAAACAAAGTTTGTTCTCGGCGCGGATCGGTAATTGCTTCGTTTTTCGTTTACGCTGAAATTCTTAATCTCCTCCCGTTGTCGAAATGCTAATACAGCTGAATTGATTTTCGCACTCTGAGCCTTTGTTTTGATTGATAGAATCCGGTAATATTATGTACCTGTCCGGGGTAACAATGAACTTTCCGGCGTTCAACAGCATCGATACTTGTGATCGTAATTTCCATTCTTCCGTTTTGTAAATCCCAAAACTTGTATAATGAAAACAGTTTAAATTTGTATCTACCTTTTAAAAATACAAAACATGATACCGTAACATAATTGAGGAAGAAAAATGGAAAAAAGTAACTAGCTTGAGGGCAGAGGGGGATATAGTCATGTAATCATGATGAATATTTTTTTGGTTTATGTTTGTAAAAAGGTTTTCGCAATTTGGGTAAGTCATTACAAGCTTGTACCTACTCTGCTTTGCTTTAAGAATAAAAAACAAAAATAAAATCTACAGTTTGTAATTCATTTTGTATGACAATTGGCTTACTCATTCAACAGTGGCATTTATAATGTGCAATAATTTAATATTTACGTACGTTATAAATAAAATATACTAGCTATTTCATAATTATACATACACTACATAAAAGATACAAATGAAAGAAAGAAGAAAGAAAGAAAAAACGTTTATTTGCGGTAAACATGACGCAAGAAAAAAAAAAATTATATTACAAAAATGAGAAAAAGTTGGGGGAAGCATGCGTCACATCCACGCAAATCGGCTATCGCTCAGCATTATGCTACGACCCTGTGCAAGACAGAGCCCCAGCGCTGGTTTTCAGCGACAGCCGGCGCCGACGTAATGACGTCGACCGGTGCAGCAAACAAATATTAATTAAGACGCTGTACCAGTACAGCGTATTTAAAGAAAAATAATTTAGATGCAACGAAATACACAACGGATATATAACTGATGAATATAACTGATATACTAAATAGATATAAAAGATAAAAAATAAATAGACATACTTTATTCTATGTTACGAGAATATCATCCTCAAAAAACATTTTACGTTTTATATAGTGGCAACATTTCGACGCGTCCTATTAAACCAAATTGTGATGTAAGAAATTACAAAATGGCCAATGATGCAATGAGTATTACTTAGTCTGTGATATAATGTGTCTATTATTATGTAAACGTGATGTGTCAGTGCTATATGCGTTTGTGAGTGACTGTGAAATGAGATGGATCCAATAAAAGACAAAACCCTGGAAAACTGGAGGGTGACCCGACATGCCAAACACTTTCCAAAGAGATATGCAGCCTCAAAAACAGGAAGGTGTGAAAAATGCTCTATTTAATGCGTTTAAAAAGTTACTAACTAGTAAAGAACTAACTTTTTATATTGACAACGGAATGGAAACTGAATTAAGTTTTAAACAGAAAAATTTGTTTCAACAGCTGGTACATTTTTAATTATTTTCATATTTAAGTAAGTAGAGAATTTAATAACGAAGAAAATTATAGTTTAAATAATACTTGAAAACTTAATGTGCGTATTTATATTCTTAAGTCTATAATACCTCAATTTGCTCAGCATTATGCTCCGTTATATCAAACATACTGCAGCATTCATTTTGAAATTAACGAAAACATGATTTCATAAAATATTTTCGACAGAAAAGAAACCAAAGTTACCTCCAAACCGAACAATAAACCGCTAGTATTAAAAAAAAAAACATCAAATTAGATCATGAAACTTGGCATATTATCTGAAGTAACTATAAAGCAGATACAGTAGTTTTAATTTTTTTAATTACCATTATTTTTACCGTAAAAATAAATTACCTAAACTATCGGCGCCTTAGAGCCTTCTCTCCGTTACTCAGCCCTCGAGCAGCAACTTGCGAGCGAGATAAAGAGTGAATTTGAGCTGAGGTATTATGGACTCTTAACGTGACGATATTATCGTGGACGTCCACGTTCACGTCCATAAAATGTATGTCCTCATATAATTTCCATAAATTTTATTTTCCCGTGTTATCGTGATGCCGTGGACGTTAACGGTAATAAGTCACGTTAGAAATTATAAAAACGATAGATCCTGACTGGGGTTATGTAATGTTTAGTCGACCTCGTATCTATAAAGCAGATACAATGATTTTTATTTAAATTATCATTATTTTCGCCGTAAAAAGTAGTGATGCAACGAATACTACTTTTACGAATACGAATACGAATACGAATATCAAACCTACTATTCGGCGAATACGAATACGAATATCTCGCCATGGTAATAAAAGACTAATAGTCTAGTACTACATAGACGCAGCCATTACTAACGTTCGTCTAAGTTACTTAGGACTTACTATCCTACCTTTTGTTCATACAAAAGAAATACAGACCATATACCTAACTACTTACTTGGTAATTTATCGAAGTGTTTCCATATGTCACTTTGATCTCGTTTACGAGAAGACATTTTCTATTCAACTTCAACTTCTTTCACTTCGCAGCAGCCTTAGAAAATAAAAATAAACATATGTGCAATTCACACGTGGTAGAAGTGAAACCTTCTAAAATGTTGACTTCAAGAAAACGAAAAAAAAAAAACATGTATGACAGAATTGTTTCTCTTTAAAAGTTCTAAAAAAAGTCCGCAACAGCATACATCACGCTTTCATCAGTAAAAGTGGAACTTTAAAACGTTTGGTAAAAGTACTGGGTCTTATAATCTTATATCAAGCCCTTCCCCCTCATGCACATCATAAATGCGCGCGCAGTACTTGATCATTATTTTGCTGCGATGTTATTTTAAAACTGCGATATCTCCTAAGATATTCATTGAAATCGAATGATGTAAAGGGCAATTTTGTTTTAAATTAAATACTTGTGATGAATAATGTATTTATTAGGATAAGGATTAATATCATGTTTATAAAAACACCTTCGCAAATAATGCATTATTTTAGAACAAATTTGGTTAGCATAAAAAAGGTTATAGTGAGCCAACCTTAAAAGATAGACATATGCTGTCGCGGACTTTTTTTTTAGAACTTTTAAAGGGAAACAATTCTGTTATACATGATTTTTGCGAAATTTTAACCGTTTACGCAGCGCACGTAGCGGAAGCTCTCAAAAGGAAAAATAAAACCCCCCGATTTTGAAACATTCTTCATTGGTGCTCAGCTCCTATTAGTCTTAGCGTGATGATGTATAGCCTATAGCCTTCCTCAATAAATGGGCTATCTAACACTAAAATATTTTTTAAAATCGGACTATTAGTTCCTGAGATTAGCGCGTTCAAGCAAACAAACAAATTCTTCAGCTTCAGAGAACCACAAACATAAGAAACACTATATAATGTTTCCTATCTCATTTTCTCCCACGTTAAATCTTATGAAAATATGTTTGTCTCTTTTTACTGTCGCTTTTTCGTTTCATCGACTTTCAAATCACAACGATACTAAAGAAGTTTTCACTTCAATAAAACAATATTCTCTTGCTTGACTTGTGCTTTCGACTGACAAATGAAAGGAATGAATGAATCAATCAATCCATGGTTCGTATTGATAGGAAAACTTCCGGGCCGCGGCACTGTATAAACTATGGCCGGGGAGTCTCCCGTCGCGTCGTCGTTGCGGTTAAGGCCCTTGCACACGTCGTATTTTTACGTGCCGACGACGCGCGTTTTCCAAGTCTGCCAGTAATTAGATTTGCGTACAAACATATTAATTTTTTAATATTCGTATTAGTATTCGCCGAATACGAATATTCGGTAAATGTCTACTATTCGGCGAATACGAATATTCGTATTCGTATTCGTTGCATCACTAGTAAAAAGAAATTACCTAAACTATTGGCGCCTTGGAGCCTTCTATCCACCACTCAGTCCTCGAGCAGTAACGTGCGAGCGAGATAAAGAGTGAATTTGAGCTGTAGTATTATCTCATATAATTTCCATATATTTATTTTATTTTCCTGTGTTATCGTGATGTCGTGGACATCCACGATAATAAGTATCGTCAATTCGTCATATTAGAAATTATAAAAACGCCCATTGGATCCTGACTGGGGTTATGTAATGTTTAGTCGACCTTGTAAATGCTTGACCATCAGAAGGTTGAATATTATTTGCACCTCATAAAACGACAAGGTCTATTTGTCTATTTCACAGTAAGTTTCAACCTTATTGAAGTTTCAATTTACTGGGAATTGTTGTCATTAGTCTCGTGTCGACCGAAGATTAAGCTATGCTTGCCGCGGTCAGTTCGTGGATAGGTGATCATTCATTACATATCGAGCCCCCTCCGTGCCTGGGAAAGCACGCTAAGCCGTTGGTCCCGGCTGTCATTCGTAGATCTTTGACAGCCGTTACGGGTGGTTTGAGGCCCAAAAGTCTGACAATCAGTGTTACCAAGGCGTATCGAGTTCCCCATGAGTATAGTTACTCGATACGCCTTGGTATGGAGCGACTGCCTATCTGACCTCCACAACGTGGTTGTGGAGGTCAGATTGGCAGTCGCTCCATATAAAATAATGGTATTCAGTTGCATGCGGTTAGACTGGACGCTGACCCCTGCATAGTTGGGAAACGGCTAGGCAGATAGATTATTAACTAAATAAAGAGAATAAAATAAACCAATACATACTGAAACACACTTCATTACATTTGGCTAAACCAATGGTTAATTTTATGGTTGCTAGTCTTTTCATCCGACTACGGCGAAGCAAAAAGGAGGGTTATGATTTTGACCGGTATGTATGTATGTATGTTCATCTGTTACCTCATAACTTCTAAACTAACGATCATAATTTGACAAATGAGGTATCATTAGAAGCGTCTTGATCGTCTGCTAGTTATAGGCTATATGGCGTCACATTAAATGCAATATGGCGCCCTCTAGAGGACATAAAGTCCATAGGTAAGTAGGGGACCATAGTTGGGAAAAAGCTAGGCAGATTGGTTGTTGTCAAAAGTGATAAAGTAACTGCGAGGGCGACTATCCCTACCTACAGGGTTCTGAGAGGCCTTTAGTCCATGTGTTACAGTTGGCATAGTGCCTAATGTCTGACGGCAGAATGAACATGGAAAGGCACAGACCTCGTAATGGATCGTCCATCTTATGTAAGTTCATGTCTACACAAATGTATTTTAGAAGTGAAAAAAAGCAGTAGCTGAAGTGCTATTTGTCGCAGCCGTGAGGCACACAATACTGTTTTAAGCTTTCTCTGTTTTTTTTTTTGTTTTTGTTTATGAAAACTATGTACCTGGGTCAAATATATTTTTATTCCTTTCTTTTTCTTTAAAACTTCTTTAGGCGCGTTAGGCACTTTTGAGATGGGACTAAACCATTGATTTCGCGACACTGTAACGCAATTTACCGACACCGTGGAGTAAAAGACATCAACGCGTTGATTACTGCGGCGCCTTTTTTTCAAGTTTTCACTTCTGTCGGTACTCTCGGAGTGCCACTGTTTTTTTTTGTTTGCAGATATATATAGTTAAAGGCTAAACGTGCCTACGTCATCAGTGCCTAGCCTTTTTCTCAACTACGTTGGGGTTGGCTTCAACTCTTAATCGGATGCAGAGTAATACCGGTATTTTACATGGAGCGACTGCCTGTCTGACCTCCACAACCCAGTTACTGGGTAACACGATACACCTTGGTAAGACTGGTTGTCAGACTTTCAGGCTAATCGTACCTAAGTATTTTTATTATTTCATGTACCTACGTACCGACTATTGTGGCACCCTATGTAAAATTTCTTTATGAATCCATATATCTTGCATATATTCTGGGCGACCGAGCTCTGCTCTGGTGAAAATAGAGAATGCTCATTTAATAGTATAGGATAGTTCATACTAATTCCATGCTGCCATGTCATTATTCTAAGGAGTCATTATTCTTTTTCTAAACTTTGGGCGACCGAGCTCTGCTCGGGTGAAAATACGGAGAAAACGAATTTTCCCAGAAATTAGACCATGAGACCTAGCTAGATCAATTTTTCGCCCCGTAACTTTCATCGAAATCGTTAGAGCCGTTTTCGAGAACGTGATCACTAATATATATACAAATATTGCTCGTTTAATAGTATAGGATATATATATATTATGTTACCGGCAAAGCAGGTAATTCAGGCATTGTATAGAATACCTAGTAATTCTTTACAATGCCGAGCTCGTATAGGCATATAATAATGAGTATACATACAATTTTATTCTAGCAACGTAGCAATACTTTTATGTGCTGTTTTATCAATCTCCGTAGGCTACAATATTATCAAAGACATTAAAAAGAACACTTAACTCCCCCCTTGATTGCAACCCGACCCAACATCTTTTGTAAGAAGAAAGTATAAAAAAGTAATGTTAAGATTTTAGGGGCAGCTTAACTCAGCTTCACTTAATTAGGTGCTCAGTATTTTCCCTATCATTTATAATCTCGAATACTCTGAGATTTGTCAGTTGTCAGATAAAAAAAGCCGGCTAAGTGCGAGTAGGCCTCGCGCACTGAAGATTCCGAACCTTGGAAGGAAAATATATTTTTCCATTTTCACAGTAAAAATCTCATGAGAATAGTATTTTCCATCACAACTTCACAAGTCAAAAACTATGCTGAATAAATAGAAATAAAAAAAATTACAATGAAAAACAACCGACTCCCGAAAAAAAAAAAGTTTTTATGTAAAAAGTTTTTATTTTTCTCTTTTTAGTTGTGGTACCTACCCCACACAATTTGGAATGCCACTACCTGCTGTGTAAATAACAGTGACAGGAAATGATTATAACATCATTCACATAGGCTAAGTGGGAAAAATACGTATTATTTGAAGCTAACTCAAACACTATCCAAGCAAAGATAATAAAATTTATATGAGACCACCACGCAGCGCAAGTTAGAAGTAACTTGCGCTACCAAAAGAAATAATTTTCAAAATTGGTCTACAAAATGACGAAAATAACGAAGGTAATAAAAATTTAAAAAAAAAACATACAGACGAACTTAGAACCTCCTCGTTTTTCGAAGTCGATTGAAAACATATTTTGTGTTGTGCAAAAAAGTCATCTCATAAGCTAAAAATAGCAGCTGTGACAGACAGGCGAAGTTGAACCATAAGGGTTCATTTTTTATTTTCGTACGGAACTCTAAAAATGTGCCTACCCACCCGTCTACGTTTGTTCTTACAAGAATCGTAATTAAGGTATTCTTTGAAGCTCGGATACCCAAAGGCGGTATATGTTATCTTGAATTTCAAACCGTAACAACGTTGAAAGGGAGATTTGTAGGAAAGGTAGGTAAAAGAACAGCTAGTTACAGACAGAACAAAGCCATTGATTTTCGCAACAAAACACATCAAAGGGTAACTACTGAAAAAGGCTTTTACAAAAAAGAGGCTATATGTACGTGTACTATAATCACATAGAGCCTTTAGTGAAACTGGCTAGAAACTAGATAGGGATAGTTAAGAACTGAACCGAGTGGGATAACAAAGAAAAAATCGAGTAATTTCCACACACAAATGGTTGAAGAATGTCGTGAGGTAGTCTGCCAATCTAAATAAAGTTTCCTTCGAATTAAAAATGAAATCAAATGAAACTCATATTAAAAGCTCAAAGCAAGCCAACATTAAAAAATGTCTCCAAGATAAAAAGTGTTCATTACGGCGTCCACTAAGATTAAATCAACGTAGCGATATAAAACTTCGCGGAGATAAGATTCCTATTGTGATCGAGATGAAAGCGCGGGAGTGCTGGCCCACAATGGCCGCCGTGCTGTTCCATACCGTACACAATGGAGACCATATCTCTCATTTCTGAAAACAACGGATTCAAACACTTTTATTGTGCGATAAATTGGAACAGATGGAAATACGCGACCATAATGAAGTTGACGTAAGGCTCATTTTCCGTTGCATTGTCCTTCGCCGATCAGGTTTTGTGGCGTATGAATGGGCCTTAAATGTATTGAATTGTGATGATAGTGCAGCTCAATGTTTTGAGATAAAATATTGTTGGATTAAATGAGATGGTTTCGTCATTGTTTTTGCACGATGAGATAGAAATTGAATGAAAATTTGAATCAATACCAATAAAATATGTCATATTTTGATAATGACATTCATTGTCAGAGCAGTTCCGGTTGTTTCAATAGATGTATTGAAAGTTATTATATGATCGAACAAAAAAAAATATTACATTACTTCCGATGTTAGTGATACGTTTGTAACTAAAACAGCCAAATAATATTATACGATTCACTACTTCTACAAGTCCTTTATTGTAACTCCCACTTCACCGAAAACGTACCCTATTCAGCCAATAAGGCACATCTATACAACAACACCAACAGGACATTTTTATACGAGAAAAGGCTTCCTCTTTGTCGTATAAAAATGTTTATACCTAAGCAAGAAAATAATAATACGCTCTGAGAGGCGGACGTTACGAATCACTCGCGAATCTTATCATAATGTATATCCTTGCCGAGTATAACATTTTGATCCCTACTCAAAGAGGTGAAAGACATTGACAAAGACACGAGGTAATAAGAGAACACCAATCACGGAATGCATAACAAGGGCTTCCGTTATATTATAGCTGGGTAATCTACACTAATGTTCCGTGATTCCCCTCCTCATCGTACACAATACCCTGTTAATATGAACTATTTTGAGGTCCAGAATAACAGCTGCCCCGTTTCAATGGATTAACACTGATTTAGAAATGATTTCCATCGCATTATAGAGATTGACCAAGTTTAGTATCACGTTACAATTCGGATCAAAAAGGTTTTGGAAATTGTTTGGCTTCCCAGCTATTTACAGAAAAGGAAGCCCTTCACAAATATTTACGTACATTTTTATTAGCATCGTGATTAGGAGTAAAGAAGAATATATCGTGCTATAAATGTTTCGTTCGGAACAAAAAGCTTTCCGGGATTATTTGAAGTTACGATAGGATGTAAAAATAAAAGTGAACTGGCGAAAGGCACGTGTGAAATCTTTATTTTTCTAACTCGCCGCGAATCGAAATTTGCAAAAATGCCGGCTGGCCGAAAATGGGATCTCGTCGCTTCCCACACAGCGTTTTGTGAAGGAAAAAGAAATAAAAGCGAGTGTAGCACGACTGACTCATAAAAATTGTAGAAGCAGTGGCCTACGGACGCTACGGGAAATGTCGGAAAATGGGGACGGTCTCCGAGATAGACTAGTATTTCATAGAAATCACTCTCCGCCTTCTTATAATAAAGCAACGACGATCCATTATAATTTTTGACTCAAGAGAAATTGACATGGCCGTGCCGAGAGATTCGCAGTGTTTGCGAAATTGTTTGATGTCATGTTTTCTTTGAGTCCTGAAATATTGCTTAAATATTTATTTTCTCAACGAAGTTATCTCAGGCAGACATAATAGCGATACAGAGTAAGTAGTCGGAGGTTTTGGTTTCAATAATTAAGTAAACATTTTGTGTACGGTAGTTACGTCACGATTCATGGCGGCGCTCGGGAATTTACATAAATCTGTATTTCATTAAAATGGTAGATGCGGATAACTAGTTAATAATAAATACATTATTAACGTATTCCACTGCAGGATTAGGTGGGAAGCGGATTTTGTTCTCAGTGAATAATTCCATATTGGATGCGGAATATATATCGGAATTTCAACTAAAGTCTATTCTGTTTGATCTGGAGGGATCTGTTGGATCATTTATCTGCCTTCAAAATGGTTGTGTTGAATGGTGGTGATCCATGCGTCATATTCGTAAACGGGCGCTGTTGGGACTGGTCATTTCTTAGCTGCCCTGGCTTATTTTAAATTTTGAATTGTTCTTGGTTTTATTTTTTTATTACGGATATTTCTAACGTGCATGTATTTCTACATTGTTCAACATGAATGATGTAACCAATATTTTGTAACGAATTTTTTATTTAAAAGAGTGTCCGTGGAGTTTCTTGCCCGTTCTTCTCCATAGGTACCTACGCTTTGGAATGGGCAACTAGCTTCATATTTCTGACTGACCGACTCCTTGACAGTTCAAAAGTGCCTGTAAATGGTTTAATTGAAATAAATGCTTGGAGTTTTGATCCAAAAATATCTGAAAATGTTACAGTAGGTATGTAGCCGGGAATTACCACAAAATTACAAAATACTTCCTCGACCTTTTTATTACCTACGCTCCAAAAAGTGAATTAAAAGAAAGTGCGACATTAAACGTTAGCAGACATTAAAATGCGTCCACAAAGGGTTAGTCGGCGTTAAGATCAACAAATAACTTGATTTCTCTTTAAAATGAAGTCAATAAAATAATTAACTTACGAGAGACAGAGACGCCTAAATTAAGTGTGAAATTAGATTTCAATAAGAAGTTGTAGGTAATTGTAAGTTGAAGATAAAGGTATTAGAAGAATATAGTGGGGATTTTTTTTTGAAACTTGGTTTTAAGACGCTATGAGAACGCTAGGTAACACTTGTTGAAATTTCCGAACAAGGACGGTAAAAGATAGAATAGAATTATTTATTTGTAAAACATAGGTAAAAAGGTCGAGGTCTTACATGATAATTATATGTTGCGCTGTGTTTTGTCATTGATGACATACAAATAATAATGTGATTACACAAAATAAAGAAAAACAAAGACAAGAAACAAAAAAATTCGAAACAAAACAAATACATGCAATACATTGATCCAATGATCATTAATAGTTAAGTAGTTACAGTGTTCTATCATTTAGAGGTAATCATCTAGGGCATAGTAACATTTCTCAACTAATAATTTATGAAAATACTTTTTGAATTTTTTAATGGCATACTTCTTATGACATCGGGTATTTTATTATAGATTTTGGGAGCAACACCAAAGAAGCTCTTTTTCATTAATGATGTATTGCATTTTAGCGTACATAATTGATTTTTATATTGGGTACGGATACTACAATAATATGTTATAGTTCGGGGATTACAGGCGTGATGTTATGATTTTTAATTTTTTTATTTGGTTTCTCCAACAAAAGATACACAATATAAATCATAATATTAAAAACGGTTCTTTTACGTGTGCTCCTTCAATTACAGGAGACCACAGCATTCACATATAACTAGGTTTAAAGATAAAAATAGAGATAATAAATGACAAAATTATTGTTTTTTTAAATAATTAACATGTCTAGGTTCATATTGCAATTGTTTAGTATCATCATCATCATCAGCCTATAATGTTCCCACTGCTGGGACACAGGCCTCCTCTCTGTGAGAGGGAGTGGGCCGTAATCTACCACGCGGGCCCAGTGCGGGTTGGTAGATGTCACATGTCTTCGAATTTTCGGTTCTAGGACCGAGGACCTAGGTTTCCTCACGATGTTTTCCTTCACCGTTTTGAGAGCAGTGGTGATGAAATAATTTACACAAAGTAAAGCGCCTGTCTGGGTTCGAACCTACGACCTACAACTCGTAAGTCGCGGCCGTTACCACTGGGCCACCACTGCTCTTATTATATTATTCTTTTCTTTTATTCATTTTTTTACATATTTAATACATTTTTAAATATTTTTATAAAAATCATAAAAAAAACATTTAAAAATATAAAAAACAGTGGCCCATCGGCATCAGGAACAGGGTCCAAGCTGCCGGTGGTCAGGGCTCTAGAGAGAGGAACCTCCTCACTATGCGTGCCGTGTCTAGGAGTACTGCTTTCTGAATCAAGCCCTTGACCCAGCCGCGCAATGAGAGCCTCCTGAGGTGTTATTATTAGGTATATTATTCTTATTGTTTAGTATACTTAATAATAATTATTTATGTTATGTTATATCATAAGTTAGTTCAGGATATACCTACTCTGTGCTGTGGTTGTCGTCAAATTTTAATTCTGATTGCTTTTTAATTTTAATATCGCGTTCTGGTGCCGAAACCACTAATGGTTTTCGAGGATTAATAAAGCTCTATATCTAACTGATATTCTTGCTTCATAATTCCTTTATTCTTATAAGACAATGATTTCGTTTGTTTTAGCGCATAAGATTTAATGAGCTGAGTCCTTCCGTCTTTCAGGGCCGTATAACTAAGAGAGTATGTCATCACGTTTTGTCTGGAACGTCCTTGAAGAGAAAGGATTTTGTTTATCATGCAAATAAGCAGTTTAAACGTTTATAAGAGGATCTCTGGAGGCTTTATACGATCCTGATACAATGTACTTACTGGCGTAAAATTAAATTGTTCATTGCAAAACAGTTTCTTACTAAGTTGCTATTTTGTTCGTACTTTGTGGGATATAAAGCTATAGGAAGTTTAATTAATTTACATAATAAGTCGCATATATTCATCTATTTCCAACTGTAGATTAAGATCTAAATAAAGATAGAAAACTGGGTTTCTAAAAGTAGATTTACTCACAGAGAGACACATTCACAGAGTGTCAAAGCTACCTTCTTCGGCAAACGGAAAAGAAATGGCTTACGTCAGCAACCCAAGTTATTACTCACTTTCAGAAAACTCGTAAGAAAATGCGGATAAATAGGTAATTACTGGCGTAATAAGATGGCTAGAGAATTAATGACGGCCCTTGACCGACGACGCGGGTTGTGGCCCATTGGTTGCCATCTCCATCAGGGCTGCTACCCCTAGATTTATACCTCTAGCCTCATTACATCCCTAATTATGTTTACGGGTCGTTTTTTCGAGGTCGAAGGTTTGGAAGGTAATTGATGCTGAAGAGTCTAGTAAAGTGGTTTATAAGAGTTGGTGTTTTTAAATGTAGTACTTATCGGCTGGCTGAGGGAGCTAGTTCTTTTAATTTTTTGATCACCATTAATTTTCTCGATTATTCCTTGTTTATTGACTGGAATTTAAATAATTTCTGTATTTAATTAGGTACAGTTATGGACATGGGTATTTTTTATAATAAGCAACCCGCCCCTCTTTCGCACGATTTTTGATTCGGAAAACCGCATCAAAATCCATTGTGTATTATAGTTTGGAAGAACAACGCGATTACATAGACAGACACGAAAAATGACTTTAACTGTTGACTGTAAGATGGTTATAGTCGTGATATAGTTATATCCCTAGGGATATAGCTATATACCGTAATATAGTTATATGAAACCGGCTCATAACTGTCTTACTAGGAATATAACTATGACACGAGCACGATCTAGTAATATAACTATTAAGGCACTCCGACCAAATAGGTTAGGTTAGGACTGTGGCCTGTGCTACGTCGAAATTAGTCACAGTAACAACAGTTATGACCCGCTTTCATATAACTATATTACGGTATATAGATATATGCCTAGGGATATAACTATATCACGGCTATAATCATCTAACTGCGACATATAGTTGTGAATGTTTGTTGTTAATTAGATTATCTCGTCAGTACTTAGTTTGAGAAAGCAAAGCAAAGTAAAATAATCTATACATTTCTGGAATTATTTCAATGTCTACCTTGATTATTTGTTCATGATTATAATGTAAGAAAAATTTGTACTTTTTTAAAAGCATAGAGCTTGGTGAAAACCCAAAATTCACAAAGATCCACTACTTTACCAGTTATAAGTTATCCGCTGTATATATGGAAATACAGCGGATAACTTATAAGTGCTATTTAAACTTAGCATATTTGGAGCTTCTAAAGAAGAGAGAGTACATCAAGAGATTAATAATGGTGCTATAAACTCCATTACCTATTCGTAATTAAGTTAAATGGATAAAATTTCGCCAAGCGTTGAGGCAAATAATTAATTTTTCGTCTGAAATGTTCTATCACGGAAGTTTTTGAGTTGAGACCTTTTTAGATTAGGTTAGTGTGGTGTATCTAGTAGAGTCCGACCGAAACTGGTTTTCCGGCCGAAACCGAAACCGAATATTTGGCCGTGGCTTCAGGGCCGCCAGCGTCCGCCAAAGCGTTGCCGCTAGAAACAAAGTTAGGCGAGCGTGCACAACTTCCGAAATCAGTTTCGGTTTCAGCAAAAGTTTCGGCCAATTTTGGCCGAAACCGAAACTGCCGCCGAAACTTGATTTTTGGCCGAAACTCGGCCGAAACCGAAACCGAAACGGAACTTTCGGTCGGACACTATTATCTAATGTATTTAGATCAAGTGGGGTACCGGTTTTGTAAATTAATTAGTATTTTGTTTGTGTTAGCACCAGTTTCGACTGCTTATGATCAAAAGTAGACTGGAATATAATTTTATTTTGTTTTAGTATTAGGCCGCGCTCACTTTGGACGCGAATTTGTATCGTACGTAAACGCAAGATCGTGGTCGTACGAAATGAGTGCGCACACTGAATATGTTTTTCTCCGTCAAATAGGTGTGATCGTATTCGCGAAGTCCTCTTTGGAGCGCGATGAATAATCTGTATCTTCAAGATAATAAATAATTCACATATAACTCGGACACTGCATCGGCGCGCGTCGTCGCTGACGTAGAACCGTCGGTGTGTAAAATATATTTAAAAAACTTTTTACAAAAAAAAAAAAAAACAACCGACCTCCAAAAAAACACTACAAAGTGAAAAATAACTTTAATTTCGGAAGTCGGTGGCAAAAAACGAAAATACAAAACCCAAGACACCGACTTCCGAAATTAAAGTCGAGTTCGGTTGTTTTTTTTTGTAAAAAGTTTTTATTTTTCACTTTTTAGTTGTGGTACCTACCCCATACACATTCGAATACCACTACCTGGTACCAGTGACAGAAACTTATCATATCATCTACATACTAAGTGGTAAAAAAATACGTATTTTGTAGCTAACTCAAAAACTATCCAAGCAAAGTTAATAAAATTTATATGGGACCAATTCGAGAGCACACTCTTTCAAACAAAAAAAGAATTTACAAAATCGGTCCATAATTGACGGAAAAATCGGTGGACATTCATAAAAATAAAAACTTTTTACAAAAAAAAACAACCGACCTCCAAAAAAAACACTACAAAGTGAAAAATAACTTTAATTTCGGAAGTCGGTGTCTTGGGTTTTGTATTTTCGTTTTTTGCCACCGACTTCCGAAATTAAAGTTATTTTTCACTTTGTAGTGTTTTTTTTGGAGGTCGGTTGTTTTTTTTTGTAAAAAGTTTTTATTTTTATGAATGTCCACCGATTTTTCCGTCAATTATGGACCGATTTTGTAAATTCTTTTTTTGTTTGAAAGAGTGTGCTCTCGAATTGGTCCCATATAAATTTTATTAACTTTGCTTGGATAGTTTTTGAGTTAGCTACAAAATACGTATTTTTTTCCCACTTAGTATGAGTGGGAAAAAAATACGTATTTTGTAGCTAACTCAAAAACTATCCAAGCAAAATTAATAAAATTTATATGGGACCAATTCGGGAGCACACCCTTTCAAACAAAAAAAGAATTTTCAAAATCGGTCCACAATTGACGGAGAAATCGGTGGACATACATAAAAAAAAAAAAAAAACAAACATACGCGACGAACATATAACCTCCTCCTTTTTGGAAGTCGGTTAAAAAAAAACAAACATACGCGACGAACATATAACCTCCTCCTTTTTGGAAGTTGGTTAAAAAGACATGAATTCGGTGAAATAAGTGCTAACTTGAATCACTCTGATTGCACCAACATTTATGTCCGTAAACCAGGTAAAAAAAAAATCTAAACCCATTTTAAATTTTCAATTCACAAAATTGTTTTAAAATCCCAACAAGTTTGTTTTTGGACGTCGGAACTATATGTACGACTAACTCGCACTCGGTTTATGCGCTCCTTGGAAGGTCGGGATCATTCGTGCGTGTTCGTATGTGTTCGCACGAGTAAAATTCGTACAAAAACGCGTCCAAAGTGCGCACGGCCTTATACCGACACAATTGTAGACCCTTTCTCTCGCTCATTTGAAAACATGTAGCTTAGAGCTACAAATGTACTGAAAATAATAAAAATACCTGTTCCAAGCTACATAGGATACTTCACATTTGAACTTGACCGTTATATGTCTATAACTCGAGCACTCCGAACTAAATGGTTGACGTCTTTACCTGAAACAAATTAAATTACCTTTTGAGTATAAATAAAGTACGTAGAAAAGTGACCGAAAAAGTATTTGTACATTTCTTTACAAAAATGTTTTAGGTTTACACCTGAATAGCTTCTACCCTTCGTCTTGAAAGAAGGGTACGATGCTTTACTTCAACATGCCAAAATACATTATTTTTAGTGCGGTTAGAAGTCGATAAAGGGTACACAGGGTAATTTTAATCCAGACCTTATAATTGGTACAGACAGGGATATTAATTTTAAGCAAATTGACACTCTATATAACACGGGCAAGGGCTTTGAATATACGGACAATTTATGTTGGCAGTCAATTTGGTTAACAATTCCCTGACTTTACTTATTCACTGGTATTTGCCATATACCTTTTTCATCCAGATTTATTGCTACTGTTGTAGGTGTCATTGGTACTGTCAGCACTGGTATAGTCACCTCTTTGGTCGCCGTCAATGTCAAATTGACAGCGACCTAAGAGGATTGACTGTACCTAATAATAATTTACGTATCCATTACTCTATTGAATTCTATCTTGTATACCTAAGGTTGTCTGTCCACGAAGAAAATGTTAACACATTACGTCGACAGGGTGAGCAGAATGCTTTCTGATTCAAGATCTTCTTTGATGTCCCTATGAATAAAATAATTCGTAGTATCAGATGAAATGTAACCTCTATGCCCTTGTCTTGTGTGAGTTGGGTAGGGTTTTATTATTTCGTTTGTTCATTACCTATTTTAGTTATAAAGGTAAGGCTTAATATAGAATATAATATTTTTGTAAGACCTTCATTTGAGAAAGGTCTCGATGCCTTAATTGACATGTTGATTGAAAGTCACTTTACATGCGTGGGGCACTGATTTTTGCTGGCTTTATTATTTATTTATTTATGTACACACAAAATACATAGAGAAACGACAATATTATAATTTAGAGTACAAAAGTACTGCTTATTTCTTAAGAAATTTCTTCCAGCAGACCTGCGAAAGGAGAAATAAGAAAGAAATGTGTGTGAGAATAAGAAGAGAAAATGCGAAGTCTTAAATTAAAATATTAAAATTTCTTACTAAAAATTTCTTCCATTATTAATGTATTTACTTGATGTGAAAGGGTTTAAAACCACTATGGGACACCACTTACGCAGATATGCAGTCCCGCTGTCGAGAAAATGCGGTCTTGACACCTGTCAGTTTCATACTAACGAATATGTGTTTTGCGAATTTGATCCTTATTACTACTAGAAATTGTTCAATTGACAGGTGTCAAGAATGCATTCTCTCGGCGGCCGGACTGTAACAATTTTGTTGACTGAGAAATATTTTTTGCCACGTTTAATATTATTCTCGTATAGATCCCGCTGACACGAGACTAGAAGAAGAATCACCTCCTTTAATACTTTCTATTATTTATGGCACTACTTTGCAATGTCTTAGAGTTTACTTTCTAAAACTTCCAACTGCAGATATACGAGTAGGGAGGCAAGTACTGTACGATATAATTTACCGCAACTGTCAGACAGGAGCGCCGCCATTTTTTACTTCCCTAAAACGTAAACACCGCGCCCGCGGCTTTTTGGTAAATAATTAATCTTGGAGCTTATCGCATTAGCCCCCCCCTCCACCCCTCCATGTCCGAACTATTACAAGGTGGCGTAGGTGCGTGCACAAGGGCCAGTCCACAGATTTATGCGCCACTAACATGCCCAAAAATAATTGGATCGCGACCGAAAAATAAATTGCCGCGGACCCCTCCCTACCCACTAGAAATAACTCCAACAATTTGTTATTGAGGATCCCTGAATTACAAGGTATCGTGGCCTTCCTTGCTATATTTAATAACGTTTTTGGGTGATCAAATAAAGTATACTTCGGTAAAGTGGATGAAGTTTGTAATATCGTCGTGATTATCGGAGAATTATGGATGTGGAGGTAGATGGTGGAAGGGAGGTGGTATTGATAAAAAGTACCTAAGGTTTCTCTATTAATCCGAAGAGTTACTTTTTGCCCTTCACTTTATCAATGTAAGTTCTACCTATTAGATTCTAAACTCGCTTCATGAATCGATACGCTGCCGATCATTACAGAGCGTTCGGAATATAATAGGCACCCGACTCCGAGTAACTTATCGAAGTTCATAGAATTACCTGCCTTAATACATACACACACACATCAGCATGTTACATGCACAGTGAAGAAAATCCATAAAGTAGGTATAAGAGTACCTAATCCCTTTGTCACCTATTCTTAGCATCGTTCTACGACGAAGGTACGAAAGATATCTCATGTATATACAAAATACCTTTTCTGAACAGTATTAGTGAAGCGAAATTGGCAATAAATAATTCAGATCCACGTTTGTCCTTCAATCCATTTGTCTGTCACAGCGGATTATCGTTGAAAAGGACTAAGCTACCGACACACTCATATTGCCAGTTATTCAGCAATCCATTCTATAATACTCAGGTATTAATATGGATAATAGCAATCGTAAAAAGTGGTGACAGGAAAATAGGGATGGGGAAAGTAATCCAATTAATAAATTCGCAATGCTCTCGACTGAAGCCAAAGTGAGCGCTGAATAAAGCGGAGTTCGCATAAATCCTAAATTGTAATACAATTTACATTGCCTCTATAATCAAGCGCTTCACAATGCACACGCTTGCAATTGGTATCACACAATCCAATTTAGCTAAAAGCTGATACTGTCCATCACCAATTCATAGGAGTTTCGTGTGGTTTTATTTATATATGCGGGGTTTCCATTTATTTCAATATTCTCAGTTAGTTTATTCAAAGCGACAATATGAATGACTGAGTAAAGTGCATAAGGCTTTTAAAAAGGTTTTTTAATTACTTATTGCGACTAACATGTGGTTGCATATTTTGTACTGTTCGTTTTAGTAGGTGGCAGTCTAACCGGATGCAGCTGAATACCAGTATTTTACATGGAGCGACTGCCTATCTGACCTCCACAACCTAGTGACTAGGTAATACGATACCCCCTTGGTAAGACTGGTTGTCAGACTTTTTGGGCTTCTAACTACCCGTAACGACTGTCAAAGATCTACAAATGACAGCCGGGACCAACGGTTTAACGTGCTTTCCGAGGCACGGAGGGGACTTGGTATGTAAAGATGGTCACCCATCCACGGACCAACCGCGGCAAGCGTAGCTTAACCTGATCGATCGACCCGTGCAGCTGTTATTACTTAGCCACAAGCCCCTCCATAATAATTTTAGAACACAATCTAAGTAATCATGTCCTAAGAGCACTTCATGATAGCAATATTTCAATATAAACTCTAGCAACACACACGTACCGTATGCAAATAATCAGTTAATTCATCGAGACACGTTTATTACGTCATATCGGACGTTATTCGAGAGGGTCTCTCCGTAGTCCGTAGCTTTATGGATCATACGAAGGAGGAAATTTATTACATCGTCATTCGACTAAATTCCTCCCACAATGTTGCAAGCTAAAAGGAAATGAGGGTTGGCAGATGTTGCTCGATATATAAAAAAAATGTTGAATATTAGGTCGTAAAGATGACAGTTATTAAATCTATAGCCGGTGCCGAGGAAGCAAAAAAAATCTAACAAATACTTATGAAGGCGAAAGATAATATTGATCAAGCTCGGTCGGTGTTGGGAATTCGAGCTCAGGATTGGAATGGAATCCCTAAGGTAAGCGATTCAAATAGTCCGTACTCGGTGGTATGACTGTGGCTGGGGAAATTGGTCTCAATGCAGTGGATCGTGCAATCACTTACAGTTCGGAGGACTCTGGTCCTGTCTGTTGCGAATTGAATCGATTTGACAGCGGTAGGCTGTGCCATGTTCGTAGCGGATACGTCATCGGAATATATTCTAATACGTTTTGGTCAACATTGTACTTTAATGAATTTATTTTAACAGACATATATTCAAGGCTTTCGGTTACACACTCCGTTATTTGTGAGTATTATTGAGAACAAAAAAAGTACTTTATTGTGTTAACAGTAAAAATCCTTGACATATTCAGACGATTCCTACGCTTTTTTGTGAGCTAGATTGTTCCTATCGATTCGATTACATCACTTGTTTAGAGAAAACACGTTCTCTGTCAAGTACTCAAACAAAAAGTCTGTGTGTGAAAGCTTGTAACTCTGCATCGACTGCCGTAGTGTAGTCAGGAAAACAGATAAGCATCATTCAGCGCCAATTTATCGTCGTGTTCATTTTACTTGCGAATTCAATTGAACTGAATTTGAATAGTTTCGATATCGAGCGACATCCATCGATAGTGTGAATGCTCTGTTGTTTCTTGGCTTGGAATTTTTATCGGATGGTAAGTTGACGTCAATCTAATTACAACACTTTTGAAAGTTACATAAGATAACGAGAAGATAAGGAACATCATTTTCTGCGAAACACTGTATTTGTAGACACCTTTAAAAAAACAAAAATAAAAAACAGTGGCACTCTGGGAGTGCCGTCAGAAGTGAAAACTTGAAAAAAAAAATCGTCACCGCGGTGATCAACGCGTTGATGTATTTTACTCCTCGCACCGCGGTAATCAACGCGTTGATGTCTTTTTAATGGTCAAAAGCTAGTGTCCACACAGTGTCGCGAAATCAATGGTTTAGTCTCATCTCAAAAATGCCCAACGCGCCTAAAGAAGTTTCCACTTCAAAAACAGTGGCACTTCGGGAGTGCCGACAGAAGTGAAAACTTAAACAAGATCGCCTTGGTAGAAGAAAAATACTTGTATAGAACATTGGTCCGTAACTTTATCTAAATAAAGAGTACAATCGCGTTTACAAAAATGAGGTGTCGGTAACGGTGTCGCGAGTTCAATTATTTTTTCCCATCCCGAAGTTTTTACTTCAAAAATGCGATTTGTTTTATGATTTTATGTATTTTGTTTTCTCTTCTACTCTGACACATGGTGTCTTAATCTCTTTTTATCTGCTTCCTATACTGGAAGATATGTCTTTAGAAATAAGCATCACCTTTGTACATATTTTTCTGTTCTTCTTGTCGGTTTATGTCTAAGTACATAAACGGTAAAATATATAAATATTACATGGTAGGCTCTTTCTGTACGATATTTTTTAACATCACTACGAAAACAAAATGTCTTTGAAAGAACTTTCTTACGATACAGCAAACGGAAGGAGTTTACTCTAAGCCGGTGGACGTTTCAGAGGTTCCCAATGAAGGGCGGGTGTTAAAATTAAGTTGGACAGATATGCGACATGGTGACAAGGGTCGACTAGGGCAAAGGGACACTGTCTACGTACCCCAACGTCCCCAACCCTGCCATAGCTTCTACAGTGAAAACATTTTTACATGTAGATATATCACTTTATCTTGCTACGCTGAACTTATTAATGCTGATAAAAATGAAATACAGGCTTATTTACATCATGCCGAAAATAACATGAAACCAAAAATGTCGCCGAAAAATGTGTATAGGAGTGAGAATTCTGATATAAAAATTGACTTCATGTTCTTTAGACACCGTTTCTCAAATTTTTCTATTTATAAATAGTTACTCATTTAAAGAGATTACCTATTCTGTTATTCTCTCTGATCATAATATCTACTTTCGAACCCTTTTTGGGACTAGCAACTAAAATCTCGAAGGCATTGTACAAAACCGAAAAGACAAACAATAATTTGTAGCTAGTCCTGCCAAAGCAATCTCGGGATACACTCGCGCTCATCAATAATGAAAATATTTCCTCCGAAGGATATTGACTCTGATTGCGAACATCTGAAGATATTTCTCGAACCGTCTGTATATCTACTAATACAGTACGAGACAGAATTTGTCCTCATCAATTTAGAATACTCATACATGACCCACATATATCAAATGTATTCGATCCGAATTCGTTCGGAACACTTCGTCAAATGGAATATAATCAGAGTAAGAAAATATTTAACGACACGGGTGTTAGAGGGTATGAATTTGATTTACCGGATCAGGAAACCATGAAGCAAGTTTTAAATGGATAAGTACAGTCACAGGACGTGTACACTTAAAAGGGTTTTTCTAAAGAAAAGGTTAAAGAAATAACAAAAGTTTGCGGCTTATTCCGCCAAATTCAACGAGGGTTTAGGTTTAGCTCCTTGTTATGGCTGAGCAATATTTAAGCACAATATAAATGCTACGAGCTCCCGGCTTCAAAGAGATTCTTCAAATCAACCGTGCGCTTGTCGTGTTTATCGAATAATAAAAAGGTAAGGAAATCCATTAGGCTCCAAACTAATAAAAACTTTACGTGACGGGGGACTTTATAAGCCGAGCACTATTATGTGTACTAACACGTTTGATTTTATGAGCTGAGTCCATAATAGCTATCGCCACGAGAAAATGAAGTGGTTCAATATTTTAAAGCCGGTTTACGGCTGCCTCTGTTTGCCTTTATTGTTTTTTACACGAAACATTGTATTGTAAGCGATTCAATTCTTTCTACAGAGTTCCCGAAAAGTAAAGAAGGAGAAGCGTAACGGCAGGATTACCGACGATAAAGTGCGCTACATTACACGCGCGTAAGGGGCAAAAGTCACACGATTTAGATGAGAAATGGGTAATATGCCATACCGCACTTTAGGTACGTATGTTACGCCGAGCGCGGAGGCAACACATACTCGCTATTACTTATCTGTTTATTCTCTTGTTCGCTTTGACGTTCAAGAGCAACGTAAAGCCTTCCACCACAATCTGTCGCTAATCCTTTAACACATTAATGTGTGTCTTAAAATGTGTGCTAATCATTTACTGTGCTTAATATTCTCCAATTCGCTTATCAAGTACAAAAATATAATGTCCCTTTGACTCAGCCCAGTAGATTTACATGTCACTCACAAGTTCACCCTCGTTGTGCATTTGAGGGTTTGTTGGTCGCAGAGAAAATTAACTGCCTAAAAGGTTTCCCTTTTTTAAACATTTATTCATGAAGGCTATTTATTAAAGCAACAGCAGTTACATGTTAAACAGTAGATAGGGGGTGGGAGACCATGTGGCGGACAGTAAATATATCAGTCTGACAAGGGCATCCATCTTGAGGATGGAGAACGCCCAACCTTTAAACGATTTACGAGGGGCAATGGGCGCTGCTGGTAAACACCAATGGATCGAGTTCAGACCTATAAATAACACCAGTCCTCTAATCGTTGCTGTGCGCCTCTCCTCTTAAAGTTGCATAATATTCACGTAGTCTGTGAATAAATGCAACAACATACATGGTGAGGAAATGCAAATCGCCGTCCAGAGTACCAGTTTGAAAATGTAAATTGAATGGTCAAACTCAGCAAAGATTCATGAATTAAGCATCCCCTTAAAATTCCACATTTAAGAGGGTACATAAACAGGATCGGCTGGATGTTCTAATTTAATTTGCAATCTGACGAGCCGACCTTTGTTGTCAAGTGACGAACGGATAATGACGTTCGGGCCGCACTCGTGGGTTTTCAATGTGAGATCCTTTGTTTAAACATTGTAAATTAGACGTTATTAATGACGGCGTACGGAAAGGTTTCCTATGTCGTTTAATTTGGGTAATAAATTCTGGAACGCAATTGTTTCGACCGCATCACATTCAAAGAAATCGGCAGTGTGTGGGCGGAATGTTGCCTGAAAGCTGTTTGTATTAACTATTCCCATTTCATTTGTATGTAAATGTGGAACGTTGTTATTTTTCAATCTAGTATTGGAGATTGGATAAGGCAAAAGACTGGTCATTGTTATTCGGATGAAATATGAGTGGAGTCGCTATTCGGTGGGTATTGTCTGGCGGGACAAAGCGGATGGCGGGGCATCCGCGAGAGGGCGAACTTCTTCCGAGATACAAAATTTAATTTCTATGATTTCGAGCGCATTTCTTTCTTGAGCGCCTTTGTCGTCGATGCCCTTTATGTGCTTCAAGTTGAATTCCAGTCAATAGAGACGCGATATTGTGCAGAGTTTGTGTAAAATGACTAGCACATTTGCATTGGTTCTGAACAGTCGCAGCTTCAAGTGAATTTGTTGAGGTAAAATGTGCAATATTGTGTGTTCCATTTGTCTGTTCGTGTTACTAGCCATTGTTCTGACAGCGAACGGCCTGTTCTAGTTGCCCTTTACTTTCTTTTGTTGGATCCTCAATTGCTTTGCAAAGCCCGCAGCTATTAAATTTCTATAGAAATCATTTTATATCCTTTATTTTTATAAAGTCCTTCATAATCCTAACTACTTTCCATTATGTGCGTGTGTGTAATATAAACGAATAGATATATCGTCAAAACGGATATTTTAATTATAAAAGGGTCTTTGTTTCTTTCGTCCTGAAGGCAATCGAGCTTACACGAACTAATTAAGCTCACACAAAAGGGTTTGATCAGTACGTACATTTTAATCTCATTTGCAATCAATATCTCTATATTGAAGGGTTCGGGAATGACATTGACGGGCCCACTCGAGGCTCCGTTCTGTCGATAAAGGCAAATCTTCGTGAGCTAATATTTTTGAAAGGCTTTCAATGTGAACAATAGCCTTTGGACAATTGAATGTTCGATATTCCAATATCCTTTCTGAATCGTAAGGTTTTTCATTTTATGTGGCTATTAAAAGAGTTTTATGTTTTCCTTACCTGGGCGATTTAGTTTATTTACGAGTTCGGAATTGTGGTCTATTTTTAGATCCGAAGTTAGCACTTTGCATAATCTTAATTTTGCTGTATATGGAAACCCATTTCATGGAGCAATCGCTTCATTTAACGGCGTTCTGTTTAAGACTCATGAGAGTTCGTGCTTTGACAAGACTCGGAAGTTATGCAACTTTATAACATGTTTCACAAAACAAATATAAAATTCTAACGTAACTCTTGATACTTTGCTTGAAATATTTAAAAGAGTAATGAGCTTTGAGATATTTTGAGACTCTACAAAGAAAACTTTAGGTCTTTATTATACCCACGGTACGGCTAAGAATAGACCAATTTATTTTGGTTAGGAATTTAGAACTCTAAGGCCTTATAATAAATTACTCTTTTTTGTGAGTTCTGACATAAGATGCTAACTAAAAAAAACCTTAATTTATTTCGCCAATTGTGTGATATTGTTCAGTACTATGCTCTGAAAAGCAAGAAAAAAACGGCAAAATACTTAATCGCAGAGAGGAACAAACAAAGTATTTTTGAAGTTGTATCTCGGAAACAACTTCAAAACTCATTTAATTTTACAAAATAACGTCACAGCTTACGCGACGCAATAAATACGCGACATGCAAACTAGGTTGACTCCGTGCAGCAGAGCGCAGAGCGCTGCTATTTCCTATTGGAACAATTCTATTTACTTGTATAGAGCCAGCGCGTCTTGAGTCCGAAGCGCTGCAGCGCTCGCAAATGCACCGAATTGAATTTAAGTTGACATAGGATTCGGTGCATATTTATTGCATCGATGGAAATGGTAAATCAACTATTGGATGGTCAGAATTTGAATTTAGAATATGAGATTCAGGGCTGCAACGATGCTCTAATATGTTAGTAAAATTTAGTGAATAGAAAAGAAAAATCATAACTTATATTATAAATGCGAAAGTGAGTTTGTTCACGCTAAAATGGCTGAACGGATTTGAATGAAATTTGGCACACGGATTGACAATGACCTGGATTAGGACATAGGATACTTTTTATCTCTATAGTACGTTGCCTTGGGATAATTTCGGACATGCACGCGGGTGAAGCCGCTGTCGAAAGTTAGTTGGTTATAGTTAATTGATTCAGGCGTGACCTTACGGAAATTAATTATGAAATACAATTTAATAGACATTGATATATTCCGCTTAACTATTCCTAAAGAGCCGTAAAAAAATCCCTGAAAAAAAATCGACACGTGTTTCACCTCTCAACGAGGCATCCTTAATATGACGATTGACTTGTCGCGAACCCGAACAAGGCGTGTTGCTACACCGAGCGCTGGACGCAGAGCTCTGCGTCCAGCGCTCGGCGTACTTTATTCGGTCTAGCTCTCTTTTACCAAGTGTGTCTTTTACCAAATATAATTTTTAACACTAAAACTTACTTAATTACTGGAAAAACTTAGTTGATGGTGATCAAACTGAAAAAGTTTGCCGCAATATGTAGGCCAGGTTAGCAGGTACCTGTGTTCCTGGGTTGCTATTTAATTTGAACTAGCTAACTACGCAGACAGGCACATTTAGTTCAGCACATAGCTAAGCTAGGCTTAAAATCCGGCCCGAAATACGTAAAACTAAAAACTTTTGTCATTAGTCCGTGTTGTGACCGTTAACAGGTATTTTAATTACTTTGAAACATCGCTGTTAATTTATATTATAACTATCTGAATTTGATGCTATAAGTTTTGATGGCGGCTCCCGTTTATTAACATGTTTACTATCATGAATAATAATTATGTTCAAAGAAGGTCAATATTAAGCTGAAATATACATTTATATAGGTTCATAATTTGTAAGCTAACAGTGTTCATCATCATTCAAAATTTCCAGCTAAAGCAGGAGTGGTGAAGGATGGGCGTTTTGGGGGAGTGTCTTCTGTAATTTTGACGTTCAAAAAGTACTGATTCTCAGCCTAGTTTGAATAAATGACTTTTGATTTATATTACAGCCGAAAAACGTCCATTACTGGACAAAGATTCCCCAATTTCGACTAACAGACTAAAAGCTAATAATACTTTTAATTATTAAAGTACATGTATAAAAAATCGCTTCAGTAGTTTATGCGCTACGGTGGAACACACGTAAATACAAAAAAAAAACAGTGGCACGCCGGGAGTGCCGACAGAAGTGAAAAATTGAACAATTAAAAAAAAACACTTCCAAACATTTTAAAGTAAAAATACTTGCATCTTGATATTGGTGCTTGCATATTGATCTGTAACGTAATATAAATAAAGAGCACAATTGCGTTTACAAAAATGAGGTGTCGGTAACGGTGTCGCGAGTTCAATTGTTTTTTCCCATCTCAAAAATGCCTTTAAGAAGTTTTCACTTCTAAAAATTGTTTCTCCTACAATTGTTCTACAGTACAAACTTGAGGCAGCCCCGGTAAGTTATAAGGATACTTGTGATGGGGTTACCTCGCAACTTCCCATGGGTTACTGACTACAACGTTGAGACATAAGTAAAGAAGAAAAGAAAAGTTTAGGTTCTAGGATGTTACAAAATTGTTGTAGCATGTTCAAGTGTAGTGTTTGTGTGTTTCTATGCGTGTGGGGTGTGTGGGTGCGAGTAGGTGTGTATTTATTTATATTTACTTTATTGTACACCACAAAAATACATAACAAAAAATAAGCCTAACACTACAAAATATACAATGGGCGGCCTTATCGCTTTCCGCGATCTCTTCTAGACAACCTTGGAATGGACAGTGATTTGCCTGGACATAAAATGGGGCTGTCGTTGGTGCAAATAATAAATATATAATATACTAGAATAGATACACAGATATATACATATCCTAAATAATAGATACATAAATACGTACATACCTACTTACTAAATATAAGTTAAAAAAAAATGAAGACTATAGACGAGAACAAGATCACAACGACAAGTAATGTTCCTTCACGAGTCTCTTAAATATAGGTAACGATTGCGCGCGAGTGTATGTGTGTTAATGATTGATTAACTACTGCATGTTATGATTGGGTACAGGTTCTTCATTAGCATATTCTGGCTAATATATTTTCAATTTCATCGTACGTTTGTTTTTTTAACCATTCCGTTAGAGTACTTTTATATTCGTACCGCAACATGAGGTAAATATTCAATTTAAGGTTCAATCTTAATATATATAAATTACGTGTCACGTTGTTTGTTCGCGATGGACTCCTAAACTACTTAACCGATTTTAATCAAATTTGCACACCGTGTGCAGTTTGATCCAACTGAAAAGATAGGATAGCTCACATCTTAATTTAGGAAAAAAAAAAGATATGAAGAAAAATTATGTTTTCATAAATTATGGCAGGGTAGGCAGGGTAGGCAGGGTAGGCAGGGTAGGTAGGGTAGTAAGTGATAAAGATGGTCCACTCCAAACATTTATATGGTAAAACAACGTTTGCAGGGTCAGCTAGTTTATTATAAATATAAGTTGATTGAGTACAAACATACATACTTACATACATAGACTGCTAAAATCATAACCCTTAATTTTGGCTTTGCCACAGTCGGGTAAAAAAGGGGGGAAGGAAACAAGGAAATGCCCAAAAGGCTGGCAGCATTCTCACGTTCAATAGCAATGTTGATTCTTTGACCGAAAAATAGGCCAGCTCTCTGGACTGTTCAAAATTAACACAGATCGAAGTACTTAACAGAATTAGGCATCTCTATTTAACTTTGCTTATCAATTTAACTACTTTTAAAACGGTTAAGTATTTGACGCTTCTTTAAAAAGAAAAGTTAGGGGAAAAATAAATTGAATCCCCAAAACAGGAAGGAGTTATAAGCTTTCAAAGTCTTTCTCGAGTTACCCTTCCGTACTTGTTTCACAAAAAAGAGGATTTGCGCGAGTCTTTATAAAATTTTGTATTGTAACCTCATTGCCTTTATAACCTTGTCGTGTGGTTTCTGGTGTAAATAGAACGTCTTCTATATTTATAGAGGTGTCTGATAATTAAGTTACTATGGCCAGGGTATAGGCAGATGAATCTGTTTTGATATTTGAAAAAGTTTCTTATGAGCATAATCAGACTATAACGTTGAACTTCCCCCGCGACCCTTGCTCGAAAACGAGGTGCCAGCAGTTGTTGCAGCTGAGCACGTAGCTTTAAATACTTTTCATAATAATCAAGATGAAAATCTAAGTTTGATCCGGCCTGTCCCTTCTTGCTTTCCTCCCCCCAGCGACGCCCTAAACCGAGGTTCGTACCCCACAGGGGGTGCCCTTAGTGAGCGCTCGCCTTATTTTAATTTAGAATAGTTTTGGTCCTGGCTTGGAGCCTTAAAGTGTAGAAGCTTAAGGCACCCACAGGAAAGCCCGGTTAAGCAGCCAAAACCTCAGTGGTCGAAAATGCGAGATAAGTAAAAAAAAAAACTTTCCCTCTGTTGGGACACAAGTCTCTTCTCTGAGATCTATTTATAGTTAAAATACGTTGTTTCCAACACTAAAAAGCATTGTTTGAATTTTATAATGTAAAAAAAATAACCTAACGTCATTTCCCGGAAACATTAAAATATTCCAAAATAAAAATATTTCCGGCCAACTATTGTTTTTTCTAAAACACCTACAATTTAAATAGCTCCGTTAAAAAACAGTGCTTTGTGAACAAAAAGCCGACGTGTGATGTATCATCTGTTATCTCCGAGCTTTATGTTAGAGTCAATTGTGATAAATGGATCACCATATCCGAAGGTAGCGATGTAGGTACACTGTATTCAACTATATAGCTCACGACTTCACGTCGTGAATTACGAGTTGTAGGTCATGGGTGAGAACCCAGACAAACAGTTTACTTTGTATAAATAATTTTATCACCACTGCTCTCAAAACGGTGAAGGAAAACATCGAGAGGAAACCGGCATGTCCTAGAACCAAAAATTCGAAGACATGTGACATCTACCAACACGCACTTGGCCCGCGTGGTGGATTACGGCCCACTCCCTTTTACATAGAGGAGGCCTGTGTCCCAGCAGTGGAAACATTATAGGCTGATTATGCTACAGCTGAATTCGCAGTCAAACTAAATGCTATATCCCAAACTATGTATCCTCATTTAATTTGCAGAAAAGGCAAAAGGGTGGATTGAGCCCCTAAATGTTTTCGACGTCCCTATCTATTTACAAGTCGCTATTTACCGGAGCCTTACGGCATTCCCCGCTATTCGTATTCAATTTACCGTCTAAATGGACGTTAGGCCTCATTTGGTATCGTATTCCGAGTTCCATCTGTCCCTGCATAACAATACAATCACATTTTCAAGCGTTGAATCGGAATCAAGTGAAGAAAATTGTTTACTTATAGTTTAGGCACGGTTATACAGTATGCAAAACAAATTAAAAGCTGATTTTATTAGGTACCAGCGATCCGCCTCTGCTTCATCGAGATTTCTTTATTATATGTCAAGTTAAGGCTCCGTGCAACCCTTTTTCGTCAATAACTTATCTAATTATAAGAAAGCTTGAAGTAATTGAAACATTAAGCTTGTGTAACTATAAAAGTACAGTTTTAGTGGTGCTATACACACTTTCGCGCTCTCGAAAATGTGATTGATTTCGCCTTTGATTTACTCATTGAAAATATTGTATAATCTTAAAATAAAATTTGATTTATCTCAAGGGTAGCTGAAGACTAATGTGTGATTTTTAAATTTCTTGATATGGTTTGCTAAATAATAGGAAAAAATACATTACTGACAGGGTTTTAAAAAAGAAACATGGTTTTTCAACATTATTTTTCAGGTATATTTTGTACGGAAGTTGAAAAAAGTGGTGTCCCTAATGTACAAGTAGACCATATAATGATGTTGATAATATTTTTTAATTTTCAAAATCAACATTAGTTTCTTCTTACGAAACAATCAAACGTCAGTCTCGCGTCCATTTTTGGAAAACTTGTTGCGAATTTTAGTGATTTTCCACGAATCCTTAATTTATTTTAAAAATCCAAGACAAATAATTCGACTTTCCAAATTACAAATAATGTTATTTAATGTCCGTTTCCCTTTCTCAAAACGAATGAACAAAATTGACCAAAATCAGTCGATTTCGTGCACGGCTCCTTAATATTAATATTATACACATAAACCTTTCGCAATTAATTCTCTAAATGATGGTGAACACCACATCAAAATCCGTTGCGTAATTTAGAAGAACAACGCGGCCGAAAAGAGACTTTATAATGTGTATAGATGTCGATATATATGACTCATATCGAGGTGAAGCTACGAATTCTCGTAGCTATAGCGATAAAAGCGTAGCAAACGGGCTACGACAGTTTTAATTGCCGTCAATTTAGTTTGAAGTAAAAGTTTCGGTCTGTTATAATTTTATGAATATATTAGTAAGTTTTTGAGTTGGTACTACTTCCACGTGGATTGACACATTACAAATAATAACCGTATATTTAAAATGTTTTTTTTTATTAAGCCATTTTATACCTATCTATTTTCTACTATATCTAAAGGTATTCGGTAATCACTACTGCGGTGAATGTTTTATTTCCTGGCTCAGGTCCGAGTGCTGATAACAGGGCCCTGGGCATGATAGCATCGCGTCTAAGTCACGCAATACACAACCCCTGGCTTTACACAGTGGCCCAACTAACGCCAACGTCGATTCCAATGGTGACCGGTGGACATGAACACAGTCACACAGATTCGGTAATTTATAATTTGATCCTAAGGTGCCTTCACACGGTTCAACGTAACGTACGTAACGAGTCGCTCGTTCGTACCATTATTATTGAACATTACGTTCGCAGAATATTTTTTAAGCGTGAGTGCTTGATCATTAATCATGAGCCCGTGTAAAGTACCTAATTCGAATGTTCGCAAGTTCCTGGTTCGCAATATTCCACAATTGGGTTACAGTGGTCTAGTCGCAGTTGCTTCTTGTAAAATATTGATATAATATTCAGCCGTATCTAGTTACAGAGGTCGGTTTCCAGAACCGACCTCAATCTAGTTGAGAAAATACAAGGCGGATGATGATTCTCAATATTTATGTCGGTTTTACTGTTGGCCCCAACATTGGGCCCAGTGTGTTGGCTGTAAGGCACGCCCAACGTTCTTTATTCATCGAAAACGTCTGAAAATCTAAGCTGTTACCACAAACAAGCTACGGGACTCATACATATTAATGTTTTATCTTCATTGCCTAACACGCTGGGGAGAAATACTCGCTTTAATGTGTTTGAGGGAGTTTCGCGTTACCTGTCCAAATTGTGACATTCTCGTGTTTGGTTGCGTGGGTAAATATATATAATTCTTTCAGTATTTTTAATGGTCGGACACCGGTCTATAAGCGGCTCTGTAATTATTTTTCTAATTGGGAAAGGTAAATAATTTTCTATAGGATCTATTATATGAATAGGTAGTATGACTAAGGAGTAAGTGTCATGAAGATGGAAGTATGTCTGACTGAACAGAATGCGTCTCATAACTGAAGTAGATAGGTAAGCGTGTTGCAAAGGATACCGGGATCAAAAACATTCTCAGTGCGCTACTTTGAGCTTCGGCAAAAAATGAAGGACATCTTCTTTTCAAAAGTCACCAAAACAAATTTTCTTTTCAAACTAAAACCAAGATTTATGATAAAACAATTTTTAAGTAAAATAAAATAAAAATTTAGCATTTAACAAAACATTTTGGTATTGTTATCAATTCTTTTCAAAGGTTTTTTGTATCACAGACGCTATTATTTAATTTTCATTGTGCAGCCAGCTCTATTGTTTTTAGGGTTTCGAGACCGCCAGCATTGAGAGGCTTTGATGAATATTTTTAGATGAAGAACAAAATGATTCGTAAAACAAGTATGCCGATTTTTTGTATTTGAAACAGAAGTCTCTAATTTAAAATTATATTTTAATATAATATAATAGTTTTTAGTAGCAGTGATAGCCTAGTGGTGTGACCCGTCAGACTGCCAAGTCATAGGTCTCGAGTTCGAACCCAAGGCACGCACCTCTGACTTTTCGGATTCATGTGCGTATTGTATAATTATCACTTACTTCAAAAACGGTGAAGGAAAACATCGTGAGGAAACCGGCATGCCTGAGATATATTTCTCGACGGCATGTTAAGCCAAGTCAGAGGCCCATGGGCGTCTTTAAAAGTCTGACACCAGGTTAGAAACTAACCACACGAAAAGAACAAGAAGTTGAGTTCTTAGTAGATTCGTCTGTTACAAATTGAAATATTACATTTTGTTATTAAGTTTTTAAGGTAGCCGATTTTATTTTGTTTTAAATTATTTTAACAATAAAAGGAGGTTTCTGTTCCCGATACCAGTGGGTAACTATTTTCTTATATTTTATATGTTTTTATATTATAATATTTAAAAATGTAATGAATATGTTTAATAGTGAAACAAAGGAAGTCTCACGATTGTTTCTAAAATATTCAATCAACTAACGCACTTTTTTACACATCTCAATTCATTGAAATTTGAATGATTTCTTCAAGGTTAGAGTTGGTTACATGGAAATTAAATACGTATAATTTTTACAGAAAATTTTCAAATACTTTTAAGTTCGTTTCAGAGTTTCTCCGTTCAATGAAATTTGAGCCCACATGGAAGGAAAGTCCCGAAAATATTCAGTCGGATGTCTTGAGTTACGTTCATACACAAAGGAGATATTTCTCAGTCATCTACATTAAGCATTCAAGTAATTTCGTTGAGAACTTATTTTGTATCTCAAAAAATTGAGGCGTAAAGGAAAACCTTAAAATATCTACCTTGTCGGGATAATTTTCGCTCGGATAATTTATTTCTTAAAAGTCTGTCATTGTAGATTAAAATTATTAAATGTAAGTCATGAATAATTCTGCGAAAAGTGTCATTTTTAGGTAAATATTTTGACCAGGTTTTGGTAAATTGAATTTCTTCGTTTTAATTTTGGTAAAGTCATCTAGAAGGCGAGACGAATAAGGAAGAAAGTAGACCATCTAGCAATATTGAAGCCAGATTGGAGATTTGATATCTGGGTTGGGCAATGTTTATGTTAATTTATTAAGGCCTTGAACGAAATTGTAAATCTTACATAATTTAATAAGAGTAGTGGTGCCCCAGTGGTAATGTGGGTTCAAACCCAGGCAGGCGCTTTACTTTGTGTAAATATTTTCATCACCACTGCTCTCAAAACGGTGAAGGAAAATGAGGAAACAGCCAGGTTCTAGAACAAAAAATTCGAAGACATGTAACATCGACCAACCCGCACTGGGCCTGCGTGGCTCAGCTCACTCTAAGAGAGGAGGCCTGTGTCCCAGCAGTGGGAACATTATAGGCTGATTATGATGATGATGACGTAATTTAAAAAGGCAATGAGCGATACTACGATTATAAAATCGCCCGATTAAGCGTTTCATGTCCTTTTGTCATTAAAATTGTTATCAAAAATCAAAAGTCATTTATTCAAATTAGGCTGAGAATCAGCATTTTTTTTAACGTCAAAATTACATAAGACAGTCCCCCAAAACGCTCACCCTTCACCACTTCCTAGTGCCTTTAGCTGGGAAGAAGAAGTGACGCAACAAACTACCCCGCAGCACAGCTGAACTAAAGCTGTTAAGTTAGAAGAACTTGATTCTAAGTAACATAAGTGAAGTAATTAACATTACAAAGAAAAACAAATCATTAAATTAAATTATTTGCCATATTATTTTAATTAAATTATTTCCTAAATCACTAACCACTCCAAATACCCAGCCAACATTTAAAAACGAACTATAAATTGAAAAAAAAGAAAACCTAAGAAGCATCCACACTTGGAACTTATCTACAGCATGTAGACAATGTGTGCGACAATCAGGCCGGAGTCGGCAAACAGTCAGGCGCGGCGCCAACGCAAACGTCACCCTACCCGGACAATTAACCGACTCGCCAAGTAAAGCGTGTTGCACCCAGGATCGTCGAGACGTCCATTAGGTGCAATTTTTCAGCCACCCTTTAATTTTTTCTATTTGATGGAAATTACGCTAAATTTTTTTCCTTCAATAAATCAGGTTCCTCAAAATTCTTTTTAGTGATGATCATAGACGGTATATCTTATATATAACGGCTATAAAAACCCATCAACGAGCCTAGATTTAAAAAAAAATACGTCATTGTAATTTTTACTTTTAACTAGACCATGCCTGGGAATCGACGAGCTATGGAGATACTCAAGGTCAAAGTCCCTATACATAGAAGGTAAGTTAAGAAAACATCACTATAACTGGAAAATTATGCAAAGCGCGTTTTTTGCGTTGTACACAGCAACGTCCTGAGACGTTCAATAGGTGAAATTTTTCAGCTACTAGCAGTTTTGAAGAAGTCCGAAAGGGAGATCGTGGCCCCCGGCAACATGGTAACTGAAGGAACACGGGTGGGTTTTAGTCAGTAAGAGTCTGTCAGTCAGAGTCTGACACGCCCGCACAGAGCGGGAGAAGTTATTTGATAAATTCCACCAAAAAAAAGCTATGAATTTGCGATATGGTCACAACCACGCTCTGCTACCACAAATTATTTTCACTTAATTTGGAAGAATAATGTGGATCTGGGCCCATAACCTGATATATTTATTAAATAAAGCAAGTGAAAATAATTTGTAACGTTCATTGTAGTGATGTAACAATTGATAAAGAAGAAAGTTCTTAAATTTATAACTACAACAGACCGTATACCTTATACATAACGGCTGTAAAAAAGATCCATTAACTATCTGAGAGTCACAACTTTTTTCGTCTTTGCAATTTTTTTTTTGGGACTCTACGAGCTATGGAGATACTGAAGGTCAAACTGGGTGTCTCAATACATAGTAGGTACCTTTAGAATGCCAAAGGGTGACGGTGTTTTTATAAGGTGTTTATTCTGGCTACTGGCTTTTAGGGTTCTACATCAAACACAGCAGGTGCGGCGTCAAAGCAAATAGTGCCCTGCCCGGTCAATTAACGGACACGCCGAGTAAAGCGCGTTGCACCCAGGAACGTCCCGAGACGTTTGCATACAGGGTGCTCCGTTAAGAAAAATAGCCAAAGAAGGTTTTACAAACGGCTTTCGTATTTTTTGGGGTTTGCTTATTTTAACATAACATCACGCATTGTTTCCCCGAAGGGTAGGGTAGAGGCGTGCCTGTAGCAGGTACACCCACATTTTGCCAGTTATGTTTAATTCCCATGTAATAATAGAGGGCGAGCCTATTGCCATCAACCGGGCATAAATCCAGACTCCGGGCTGCTACCGAGAAATTCCAGATAGAAAAACCCAATAGCCCTTTGCCCGACCCGGGAATCGAACCCAGGACCTCATGCTCAGCAGTAGCGCTTGCGACCACTAGACTAACGAGGCAGTCTAATACAACTAAGTGTACTAATAAGTGCTTATTTTAATTCTATTTTTTTATTACAATAATATTTATCTAATGAATGAATGAATTAATTCGTGTTATGTTGTTATAGTGTACATTTCATTTTAATTCTGAACCACATTTTTTTATTTACACTATTTCTAATAAATATTTAATATTTTGGGGTTTCTTTGTACGGCTCGCGTTTGTTTGTAGTCTGTACAGAGCCTTTAAATGAATAGATACAAGAAAATTCTTTGAATAGCACAGTTGTCTTTCTCTTAGAAGTTTAATTTCCGAGAAAAATTTAACGAGACGCTGTGTTAAGCATGTTCTAGCTGTAGGGCGATCTAGAATTAAATGGTAAAAGCAGTCTATGTATTTCTTTCTGCATGTGATAGGAACGTGAAAAATATGTAATATTGCTCAGCATAGAAAATAAATGTAAGAAATTACAAATAATAAGTCTATTAAAAACGAGCTTGAACGCAAGGATGCCTCGCGTAATCAAAGAGGTTAAGAGCTGAATAAGATTCTAGAAATATTACGTGAAAAGTAATTAGACGTTCTGCACGTCTTGTCAGTACTAAAATTCTTTAATGAAAGAATACTTACCGCCCTATAAACCATTCCATTTCACAGACTAAAAACTCCATTTGAAAAATATTAAACAAAATGAGGAAGTTACGGTCAATTTATGAAGTCGCATTTCTTGGTGGTTTTTATATCGTAAAGTTGAATGAATGCAAAGTAGTTTAAAACTAGGTATCTCCAGTGGCCAATGGAATTAAATCTATATTCTGTTTAGTACAACCAAAACTTTGAAACTTGGCAAGGTTAGCTCGTACAATACATTATATACGCAGAAAACTTTCAAAATGTTTGCGAACTAATACTGTAATGCAAAAGTGTTTTCTGCTATAACACCCAAACGGATGAATATTTTCCGTGAATTTTGGTCCAAAATTCACCCGTAGGATTCAACTGCTAACCTATCGCCTGCTATTTTTAGATAATAGTTTCGAACTAATACACTAATGTAACAATGTGTCAAGTTTGTTAGGCTGTGTCAACCAAACTTGTGAATAATTTTACATGCTGTACATAGAAATTTTGTTTTGTTTGAGTTTAAACATGTCAAAAGCGGTTTTTATCGCGGGTTTCTATTATTGCTTCAATGATCATTCTTATAAACTTACCTATTTATTTTGTGATTACCAAGACTCCTCCGTGCCTCGGAAAGCACGTTAAGCCGTTGGTCCCAGTTGTCATTCGTGGATCTTTGACAGTCGTTACGGGTCGTCAGAAGCCCGAGAGTCTGATAACCAGTCTTACCAAGGGGTATCGGGTTACTACTGCAGTTACTGGGTTGTGGAGGTCAGATAGGCAGTCGCTCCATGTAAAATACTGGTATTCAGCTGCATCCAGTTAGACTGGAAGCCGACCCCAATATAGTTGGGAAAAGGCTAGGCAGATTGATTATTTATTTTGTGATTAATATAAGTAATATTTTGTTAAATTAAGCCATATAAATATAACAAAATAGATTTTCAAGTCATTACCGGTAGAAAAATGATTGGACCATCTTAAGTTATCGGAAACTTTTAAGTTTATTCCGCACCTATAACGAGTAGGTACGTAATTCTCCCTAAATTTCCTCTTCCTCGTTTCTAAAGCCAAGTTAAATCCAGTACGAACCTAAACTGGTGATGTTGACATTCCTCGAATCAGCCGCGGACGCATTCGGAGCAAAAAGAGATTGTTTGCCAACTCTCCGGGTTTAAGTAATTTCCTCTCACAACTCAAGAGTCGTTTCCGTTAGTTACTTCGTTTTGTTGGTCGAGAGTGTTATTTTAGTGATTTACCAAAAACTCCAGGGGAAATTGTCCTTTAGTAGAAATATCAATAGGTATGGGAACGCCATGCAGGGAATTTCGTGTTCGTTGGAGGTTTCTTGTTTTCTTGTCAATATGGGGGAAAAAGGAAGGAAATATTTACAGACATTTGTGGCAATCATGCTTTTTTGTTTTTACTTACCTTTTGCTAGTTTTAGGGTCACGATTTTATTTGAAATGTAAATTCAAATTCAAATTCAAATTCTTTATTGCGAACTAAGTGTACAATATTTTGAAGATGTTAACAATAGGTAGGTTCTTAGAACTTAGTTGCCTGTTAAGCGTGCCTTACATAGGTTAGTTGACCAGCAGTGCTATTCTGTTAAAATCACACCGTGAACGCTTAGGTGAAGTGAGCTGTCATTCCACCTTATGCTAGGGATTGACACTATTGACAGTAGTGCTATTCTGTAAAAATCTCACCGTGATAACTTAGGTGAAGTGAGCTGCCAATAGTGTCAATTCTTAGCAACTGACATCTCACTCCACACTCACTTCACCTAAGATAACACGGTGAGATGGTTACAGAATAGGACTACTGGTAGAGTGAGTCTCCTTCAAAAACTCGATGTGTTATATTAAAGTCCTGCGGGGTAATAGCCATAGTAAGTAAGTAAAAATTTATTTGCATCGATTGCAGGTACAGTAAATAAGATGTAACAGTTAAAATATGGGTGATCCTTGTACAATCTACCTTATATTAGGCATGCAACGTTATTATAATGGCGGCACAGTGGTAATGGCCGTGACTTACGAGTTGTTGTAGGTCGTTGGTTCGAACTTAGACAGGCGCTTTACTTTATGTAAATTATTTCATTACTACTGCTCTCAAAACGGTAAAGGAAAACATCGTGAGGAAACCGGCATGTTCTAGAACCAAAAATTCAAAGACATGGGACATCTACCAACCCGCACTGGGCCCGCGTGGTGGATTACGGCCCACTCCCTCTCACCGAGAAGAGGCCTGTGTCCCAGCAGAGGGAATATTATAGGCTGATTATGCTTATGCTTACAATGGCAATGCCTTTCATATTAATAGTTCAACAATATTTATTGCGATATTTACGTTGATGAGCTGACGAATTTTTCAATCACGTGAAACAATGGATAAGTAATGTCCTTCAAAATCTTTCGGATTGTGATTGGAAATATGTTACGCTGGATGCTGGTAAAGCATACCTAAATGTTAACTTATGATACTTATTTCGTATTAAATTTTAAACTTACCAAAATTAAAATATTTTATTCCACATAAACTTACATGGGCACTTAAAACGTCAAAAGCTAGGTGCACGGTTCCAATTGGTCGTTTCCTATGGAGAAGAGCTGACAAGAAATTCCACGGTTACTCTTCTAAAATAATTGTCGTATATAATACTTTCAAATAACAGTGTTACTAGGTATGGGAGGAGTGTAGGTCTTTCAATAAGTACCAGGTACTTAACAAAATAGAAAATGGTCAACAGATCTACCTGCCTACAAACCCGTCTTTGTAATATACACCACTATAACTTACTAGCTAAACCTGTATCATAATGTACATGTGGACAGGTATGGAATCTAGGACTATTTGTTGAAATAATTACAAACACTACATTTTTAAAAAGATCGCAGCGACCACTCGTCTCGACACGGCATTCACAACTGACAGCACCGCGACAATCGCTTTGGGGTCTTGTCAATGAGCGCGTCTGTATGAGTGTGCCGTTTTGAAAGATTACTACGTAGTTTCTGTACTGTCCATATTTATACTGTGGCTTTATGAAGATTGATCTATACTATAGACTAAGTTTTACATGAGAATCTAGTAATAATTGCTTGAGCAATTAAAAGTCCTACGTGGGTAATGACGCTTTATATAATTTACGAAGAAATCAATTGCTCAGTAATTGCTCCTAAGGTGAACGTTGTAGTCATTAATATTTTAATGGTAGGAAATCAAAGTATGAAAGTGATTATGTTTATCACGGAATATCTATTCTGTGATGTCTACGAAAACTATACTTAATGGTTTTAGTTTTTGTGTATAATTTTGATAATTATTTTTGATTGGAATAGTAGTTTGAAAAATTTGAAAAAGACATTATTTAAAGCAAGTGCCATTACAGCTATTACTTGAAATAATGTCTTTTAAATTGTTTACAGTTGTTAAATTAAATAAATGATCAACCTGTACAGATAGTGCCATCCACGAAGACGCGCCCACTCTTCTTCCTAAACGCTTACAGTACAAGAGTGCAACATTCCGTTAGTGTGAGTGCAACTATGAATGCGTAATTAGTAAACGCGACAAAACTAAAACACTAGCCGTACGTTGCACACTTGTACTGTAAGCAATTAGGGAGAAGAGTGGGGCGCGTCTTCGCGCATGGCACTATCTGTATTTACTTACGTGGGACTATATACAACATGTTTTGAGAATATTATTATTTAACTTGAGCTACTTATGAAGTGAGGCACCGTATAACCAGTTTCCTTTCTATTGAAACGTGTTTAGAAAACTAAGCAGCTGATAATAATGATCTGTATTTATTAAATTTATTTAGGAGTTGAATAAGGGCTATAAAGCTGAATGTGTCAGCATCTAAACATATAATAAAAAAAAAACGTTGACAAAAGCACAAAATGTATAAAAAATGACGTACAACTTCCCATTTCTATAGAGCTCAATAAAAGCAACTCAAAACTCGCATTACTAAGCATTTTGACTCCAGAATGTTCCATTCATAAGACGTCAACAATTTGAAAAATAGGGTAACAAGTCGACGTAAGTACGCCCCTACTTCCACGTGGGCGGATCTGAGGGTCAAATCTAGTTACGTAATAACAGTATCAAGACGTATAATATGCTTCAGTATTTTCCCCATACACTTTTATTGTAACGTAGACCGGATTCCAATCGATTGTTTCGTAATGAAACGAAATATGCATGAACATGAATAGCTCCAAATAAGGTGGGTGTGCAATTACCTACTATTTATATGGAAAACAGCAATCGACTTAACTGTCGAGCATTTTTCCTTCGTAATGCTATACTTAGGAATAATGAGTAAAGGGCACGAGCGCAACACTAAGTTTAATGAAGGTGAGAGGGCTCCCTCGAAGGAGTTACGTAATGGCGATGATGATAGCTATATAAAATCTAATAGGGACCTTTAACAGTGGTACATTTCACTCCGGCCCGCGGATGAATTAGTGAACTACGGCTGGCGAAGGGTGTATTTCATATGTGACCCATCGCCCCGAAGGGTCACGTCATAACACCCAAACCCTGTATAATGTACATTAAATTGTCGCGACATCTCAAGTAACTGAGTTGTGTAGAGTAAATTGTAATTTATGAAAACCTCTAACAAAAGCGGAGGGAGCACAAGTACTCTACAGTAGTCGGAGTACCTACATACTCCAATTATAATGAAAGTAAAATATGAATTCGGTACTCGTAATTCATTTAGACGTCTTTTGATGCGTTGAAATACTCCCTTATACGTCTATTTCATTCGCGGTTAACAAATGTGGAAATATCTCGTTAAAGCACTCGGTTCACAGTTTCTAGAAATAAAATTAAAAGAAAAATATCTTGCGCGTTCTGTTGTTGGCAACGCCTTAAGCGAAGTTTAATGAAAAACAAGTACCTCTAACGTCTCAGTGTGCATACTGCAGAATTCCTCTAATCTAATTATGTGCACAGCTGGTGCTCATTGTTTTCGTTTAAAAATAAAATCTGTAGAATTTACGTTCGTTTCCTGCGCTGCAGATAAATTGATGTTAAAGCTCCTATTTAGGTAAACGACACACCTGCACGCTTATAGCTTGACCACAATAGAAACGGGTTTTTGTCGACGGAAGAATAGACAAGATGACAGATAAATAATCACAATCTGTCATTTTGTAGGGTTCCGTAGTAAACAAAGAACCCTTATAGTTTCGTCATGTCCGTCTGTCTGTCTGTCTGTCTGTCCGCGGTCTAGCTCCGAGACCCTTAGAAATTTACATTACTAGAAAGCTGTAATTTGGCATAGGTATACATATTAATTACGCCGACAAAGTGGTAAAACAAAATTATGAAAAACATTTATTTTTAGGGTATCTCTCATACACGTAAAGTGGTGATGTTTTTTTTTTTTTTACCCCATAGTGAGGGGTATCATTGGAAAGATCCTTCAAAAATATTGTGAGTTTGTGCAGACCATTTTTGGATTCAGGGATTCGTTTGCGAAATATTAAGCTTTAAAGTGCTAATTTTTGTTGGAGTCAAGTGTCCCCCCCCCCCCCTGCCGGCTAAATGGTTGGTTTTGGGTGTGTGAAAAAAATCACAACAGTAGTTTATATAACAAAATTAAAAGGAAAACTATTACAGCTAAGTAGGCTCTACAGATTAACGAGTAATAATCAACCAACTTAACTTTGCAGTTGCAAAAACATGTTTTCCCGTACATTCTGTATGGGAGAACACATTTTACAACTACAAAGTTAAGTTTGTTTTTGGGATAAATTCATCCCAACTACGGAACCCTTCATTATGCGTGGTCCGACACGCACTTGGCCGGTTTTTCTATTCTTCCGTCGACAAAACACATAGACATATTTTCCCCTTTTCTATAGTTGTCATGCTATACGAGTGCAGAACATCACTGCTGCCATTACACGTGATACAATATCTGAAAATGTGTATAATCCACGTGATTAACACATAATAGCGTATATTCGCTTTCACAATATAACGAGCGATCATTGACCTTCCCGCGGCGTTCGAACCACGACCGCAAAATCCAGCGGATGTTATTCAAAACAAACAATATGGCGAATTTGCATGAGTAAAATAACCTCTATGTAGACGGCAGACGCAGCGGTCACGATATTATGCTGTGCTAGTAAAATTGTCGCAATAAATTTTCCGTGTCACTGATAGAAAAAGTTTTTCTAGCATAGATGGGGACGTTCTCTTGCCAAGTCCCCCGTCCTTGTTTTACTACGCCTCCGGTAGGCATTACTTGTAGCGAGTTGGCTTCGATTACAGCACTGCGTCGAGATGGGATTAACGGAACATGATATTCGTCCTTCGGCACTCTAGGAAATGGTAGAATTGTATGAAAATCTATACCTACAACTCATATAGAATTACTACAACGCTTCCAACAAATCCCGGAACAAGAGTCTATAAACAGGAGTATATTGAAAACTTAAATTCAAGGTTTTATGGCTCATAATTTATAATAAATTCTATATCAATGTCGGCGATAAACATTAAGTAGAGCTATAACATACGCATTATGCACTACTTGCTCGTCGTATATAGGTCGTTAATAGGAAAAGTTTTTGCGCAATGCCGACCTACTACAACATTTTATTTATGTTATGTCGTTTAAACGCGGATGCATTGTTTATGCTCTGCTGAATTTGCACAATTTGTGTGCTTTGTCTGATTTGGCAGAGATAATCTGGCGGGCCAGTGTTCATACTGCGTGAAATTGTTATGATAATTCGCCATGTGCTTTTAATTTCAATTCGGCTATCCCATTTTCGAGTGTTAGAGTTTACAAACAGCCTAAATTTATAGTCTAATAAAGTGTATTGTCGTGTCATGGAAACCAATATGTATTAATGAATGAAGGATCGTAATGACGTGCGATATACATATATTATAATGATTATGATTGATATTGAAAGGCGGTTTTGTGTTCTATTTTCTAACGGTTATAAATCATAATTTCCACTTCGTACAACGTACCCTATAAACGTGAAAGAAAATAGAAAAACCTTTGGGGATTTTCCGTGTGATTTCATTTGCAAGCCCGATTCGGCAGGCCGGGCTCGTGTTGTCTATTTTGCGCTACAGAAAGCACATCGGTAGTTTGGCACGTCCGTGCTCCCGGCCTGCCAAAACGTCAGATCTCCATTGTTATAGAAAAGTTAACAGTTTTCACTTGTCGGGAAATTCGAAAGCGAAGAAACGAATGAAGGAATCAATTAAGCGATGCTTTTATTTCAACAAAGGATAGTGGAAGTTCGGTGTAGAGGGCGGTTGTATTGTCTCGGCAGAGATAACGGCGAAGACAAAGACATCGATCAAACTGAAAGGTCGGCGACATCGAAGGGGTTCTGTATATAAAAGCATTATAAATCATATCTACGGTACAATATAGGGTTACAACAGATTTCATGCCACGAATACTGTTTTAGCTTTCATTGAAGATTTAAAGAGCTTTTTGCCTCAATAATACTTTATAGTCTCTGAGAGTACGTAATACAGTGAAAATGAGAGTGCGTACAGTGTGTAATAAGTTTTTATTATGTGCCTTCTTCGTAAAGTGAAAGGATTTTTTTATTTCAATATTATACACGTGTCGGTAATGTAAGGAGAAATACTTATAAGTATGTCTATGGGCTTAATTTGCGCACACTCCTAAATCCTGTAGAGGGATCTGATGTGATGGAATCGAGTGAATTTGTGAGTAATCTCATTGGGAGGGCGTAAATATATCAGTGTGGAAGCATTTCTATGTACTGTACGGTTTGGTCGGAAGGAGTCAATCGACGTATACAAATTACATGGCGTATGTTGGTCGATGTTTCTCGCTCGAATATTGAAAAACATTTTCATTCAGTGCGAGAGTTGCAATGAACGAATGAATGAATGAATGTTATCATTTTATGTCGCGTCTCAGAAATGTATTTTGTACATTTCATGTTTTGATGTCAAAACATTTTCTAATATTATTTAAGATGCTTTTACAGTGAATTTATGTGTACGTCACCAATGTCAATAGTATTCAAATAGAAGAATATATTGTGTGTAGATGTAAATAGAAGGGGAAGTTTGCAGTCAATAATGAAGAGGGGTGCAAGGTTCAAGGGAGTCCTTTGGTCAACAATGGGTCAATAAGGGGTTGAAAGAAAATCTTATTACTTTATCCTTGTTTGTTTTTTTATACTTGAACTGACGTATATCTTTATAGTTACTGAATATAGTGATAAATAAAGTTATTAAAGTAGATAATATTTTGAGCAAAATTCTAGTTACCTATGCGATAAATAAAATAGCGAAATTTCGAGACGCCATGCATTTCAGTTGGTATATAAATTTTGACACCACCCACCAGCTACAAATCTCCAAAAAAAAAAGAAAACAAAAGAAAAACAACGACTTTCCCATCTCACAATGACGTCGCAGATCATTTTCTGTGAAACTGAAACTCGAAAGAATCTTGCGTCAATATCGTCATCCGAGCCGACACCGCGACGTCAACGGCAGGAAGACGGCAGGTCATCAATCATAGAGCACAAAAAGAACGGTGTTGATAGGGCACGGAACTCTTTGCGTCGCACTTTGTCTGTGGTCTGATGACACCTTTTAGTATCTGCCGTGTTTTTGTTTTCGGATAGTGCGTTGTGTATCTACGGACGGAGAATAGTGTGGTTTTAAATGGAACAAATGTGGATGAGTATTTTGTTTAGAATTTTACTGTGTATATTTTGAAGTAGTTCCAGCGGGGTTTTTCTTTGTCTTTCTTTTAGTAGTTCAAGTTGATGCATAAGTGAATCACGTTAAATAAAGTAATACGGCGTAGAAAGATATAGGAAAGCAGTGACAGAGACTTATTTATGAACAGAAAGAATCAGTGAAAATTGTAAACACTAGATAATAAGAAGTTATTTGATAATTCAGATTTTAATTAAAGGAGATGTTTCATTTTCGGCCATAAAGTGTACATTAATGAAAAAAAATGAAAAAATTCCACGTATTGAGGAAAAATATTCTTTCCTGTTTTTCCCCTGATTACTTCGGCACAAAAAATAATAGTTTTAACAAATTATTGCCATATTCTATTCATCATGGCGTCGTCTAGCTTGCATACTGCTTTCGTCCAGAAATCATGTTACATTTTAACATAATAATATCACGTAGGCGTCATTTAAATAAATATGAAAGAAATGTATTTCTGTACTATAATAAGATAGCTAACTGATACAACTTTTTTGATTAATTAGAAAGTGTGATTCATAATAAAATAAAAAAACTGCTTTTGTGGATTGTAGATTTGTAGGTATTTCTGGACGAAAATGGCTAGCGGTCGATGGTCGTATTTCTCCGGACAAACGTCAAACATTTTCGGTTTTTATTTTGTGCCCAAAAAGTAGTAGAAATTATGGAAAAAAATAGTCTTTATTGTATAGAGGGGTTTGTTTCCCAGGTTTTCTAAAGTGTACATGTTATGGCCGGAGTCCCATACAAAAATGAAACGTCTCCTTTTAGCCTATTTGGACTATATATTTAATTAAAATCTGATTTAAATTATAAAAAAGAAACTGAATTGCTATCGAGTTTTGTCGTTAATAGTATCTACCTCCGTTACTTATAAGAATTTGCAGAAAGTCAAATAATTTCTTTAATAAGTAGACTTTATAATATAAGCAATAAGGGCTAGTGGATAGTCTACTTTGCATAATAAATAAAAGGATTGTGTGGTTTTATGAAACCACGGTAAAAGTGAAACTTCTATAGGCGCCGCCATATTGGCCTTGGCTGCTCTGACGAGCGCCTTTCACTTTATCCCTACTCCGCGGCCGACCATCACGCGACATGCAACACATAGACGAAAAAGTTTGAGACGATGTAATAAAAGTTTCACTTTAATATAATGACTGCCTCGTTGGTCTAGTGATCGCAAGCGCTACTGCTGAGCACGAGGTCCTGTTTTCGATTCCCGGGTCGGGTAAAGTGTTATTGGGTTTTTCTATCTGAAATTACTCAGTAACAGCTCGGAGTCTGGATTTGTGCCCGGTTGATGGCAATAGGCTCGCCCCCTATTACATGGGACTTTAAACATAACTGGCGAAATGTGGGTGTACCTGCTACAGGGACACCTCTGCCCAACCCTTCGGGGAAACAAGGCGTGATGTTATGTAATATATAATTCTGTTGAGGTGCGATAAAGAGATTGTGTTCGTTTTTGTGGTTAAATTAAATTGTTTGTGTAAATAAATCCTTTTAAAAACCCAAATTGTGCGGTTTTTAATGAAATCGTTATTTGTGTTCGGAGTAAAATTTCAGTCTATCATAAATTTAGGGTAACGCTAATAATTTATGAATGATGTTGGTGTGTGTAAACTAATTATGTTAAATTATGTTTTGTTTAATTATGCTGTGTTTGGCAAAACCAATATTTTTTAGAATATTTCATACTTTACCTATCTACTCCTGGTTTTCTCTCAAACCAAGGTCAAGGTCTTCGTTTCAATATTGCAACGTTATAATCAAAGTTACAACCCCTCACTTGCCATTCCAACCCTTAGCATAGCTGAGCATTATCAGCATATGATGTTCCCACTGCGGAGGCACAGGCCTCTTTTCTGTGAGACGGAGTGGGCTTTAATCTACAACGCGGGCCCAGTGCGGATTGGTAGATGTCACAAGTCTTCGAATTTTTGGTTCTAGGATATGTTTCCTCAAACTCAAACAAAAGCTCAAAAACTCAAAGCATTTATTTCAAATAAACCAATTACAGGCACTTTTGAATTGTCAATGGGTCGGTCAGTCAGAAAGATGAAGCTAGTTGCCCATTCCAAAGCGTAGTAGGTATCTATGGACAAGAACGGGCAAGAAACTCCAGGGATACTCTTTTAAATCAAAATAAAAATCATAAAATAAAGCTATTATCATTCTTCTATGATAGATCCAAGTCTAGCTTTTCAAAGGACATGACAAAAGACAACATAACGAATTCTTTATACCAATCTTTTTCTCCATACAAAAAATTAAGCTAATATTATAAGGAATAAAACGTTTCAAACAAACGAGAAAAGATATCGCCTGTACCCTGTTAATGTATTTCCTTTTCAGCTTCCGTTGTCAAAGAAACTTGAACACTTCCTTTGACAGTCTCGCGGTTAAAACTTTAAATACACTTCAGCCTAAGGATTTATTATTAGTGTCTGTCTTTAGTGTTCTTAGTAAATTGGGGTATTTTAGTATTGCACCAGAAAGCTAAAGAAGGATAATGTTTTAACTTTATCCTTTTTTAGTTTTTTCTTTAGTCTTCTAAAGGAATAGGGGAAATGTCGCTTTGAGTATGAATGTAGAATTGTGGATGATTATACAGATATCCTCCCTCTCACAGAGAGGAAGCCTGTGTCCCAGTAGTGGGAACATTTATAGGCTGATGATGATGATGATGATACAGATATAATATTACATTACGGATCAATGTTCTATGCAAGTATTTTTACTTTAAAGGTTTTGGAAGTCTTTTTTTGTGCTCTTTATTTAGATAAGGTTACGGACCAATGTTCTATACAAGTATTTTTCTTCCACCAAGGCGATCTTGTTAAAGTTTTCATTTCTGTCGGCACTCCCGGAGTGCCACTGTTTTTAATTTTTTATTGCGGTATGATCCTGCTCTTGACATCGAAATCGCCTCTTGGATGGGGTCTACGATGGAATATATACCCTCTTGTCTTGAAAGCTGATGGGTTATAGTTATGTAGTAGTAGTGGTAGAAGATGATTTAAAGCCAAAAGAAATTGCAATAGACGACCGACTGTAAGTGCTGGTTTTGTGCGTACCTAGCGTTGACGTAGCCGTCCAATCTCACAAGATGTGACCGAGTAACAGTATATTTCACACAGAGCAACTGCCATGTCACTGCTGAAACCCAATTACTGACGAATATTGAATTATGTACTGGTATCCTTACACTAAACCAGTTGTCAGATCTTCGGGCTTTGACACAAACACCACACAGTCGATATACGCCTTCTATGGTAAATAATTCCTTTTGGTTTTAAGTGCCATAGTATTTTAGACGAGGCAAACCGATTACCGAGAAATACAAATATTCTTAGATTAAATCCAATTTCGACGTTACTGCACGCGTATCTAGACAATCATAGAAACGGGTTTTCTACGGGTTTTGTCGACGGGAGAAGAGACATAATGTCAGATTGTGATTTTTATTTATTTAAGGATTACCAACAAGTTACATTACAATTATTATCTTTTACAATAGTAAAACTTAGTTATAATACATTATCCTGTAACGCACACTCAATTACTGGTAACCACAGCTTATAAATTATCGAGTACATAATTTTTGAAGTGAAAACTTCTTTAGGCGCGTTGGGCATTTTTGAGATGGGACTAAACCATTGATTTCGCGACCTGTTACCGATACCGTGGAGTAAAAGACATCAACGCGTTGATTACCGCAGTGCCGATTTTTTTCAAGTTTTCACTTCTGTCATTTAGTCTATTCTTCCGTCGACAAAACCCGTTTCTTTTGAGGCAATGCTAAGCATGCGTATGGCTTAACCTGTTTAGATACCTATATACGTCAGAATATCGCTAAACTACTAATTAAAGATGGCGACAAGTCAAACACATGGTATTAAACAGACTCCATAGATAAACACCAGGTACATTTCACATAATACGGCGTTAACTCCACTGGGTTTAATTATTGCGGTCCACATCACTAATGATAAATTGTCACCTAATCTCATTAATAACATCCACACGGGTCGATTGAAGGCTAAGCTACACTTTTCGCGGTCTGTTCGTCGATGGGTGACCATCCATATGTAATCTAGACCCCTCCGTGCTTCGTAAAGCACGTTATTAAGCTGTTTCTCCCGGCTGTCATTCGTAGATCTTTGACAGTCGTTACGGGTTGTCAGAAGCCCAAAAGCCTGACAACCAGTCTTATCAAGGTATATCGTGTTACGGTACCTGGGTTGTGGAGGTCAGATAGGCAGTAACTCCATGTAAAACACTGGTGTTCAGCTGCATCCGGTTAGACTGGAAGCCGATCCCAACATAATTGGGAATAGGTTAGATAGATTGGATAAATTTGGATTTTGATGTTGTGTCAAAATGTCTTGTCTATATTAAAAACTAAAACAATTTGAAGATTTATAAAATAGAAAATACTAGCGACCCGCCCCGGCTTCGCACGGGTATAAACCGGGTTATTTTACATATAAACCTTCCTCTTCAATCACTCTATCTATTAAAAAAAACCGAATCAAAATCCGTAGCGTAGTTTTAAAGATTTAAGCATACATAGGGACAGAACAAGCGACTTTGTTTTATACTATGTAGTGATATGTCATATTATTAATTATTACTAGCTTTTGCCGGCGGTTTCTGCCGCGTGGATATCGCAAAATATCCCACGGGAACGTACTACCGATACCGGGATTACATACCTAATAGCCGAGGAAAAGGTCATTGACTCCTACCGCTGCGCCCGCGTTGCCGTCAAACATAATTATTTTTTGACTGGAAGCCTAGGCCTAAAAGGTTAAGCAGGTTGGATGTTGTCACCTAATGGTTTTTGAACACACAAGATATTACATAGCACATTTCCTTAAATTGACTTCCATTTCCCGAAGGTCAACTGTCAAACATCCGTCCACTTTTTGTTTCTTTCCCGTCTTTCTCGTTTATAGAAAATATGGAAATATCCCGAAAGGTCCTTTCTATTTTAAGAAGAATGGGTTATACATCTTAAAAGGTCTTAGGTATGTCAGTGTCCGTTGTCGTATAAGCAAACGCAGATATTTGATCATATCGGCGAGGGGTTGAGATGACCCGGAATTTCATCTCCCTGAGAGGTTCCGACTATGCGCCATTTATTTTAGTTTGTTCGATTTCTTATAGCTGAGAAATTGACTCGGAGTTGTTTGGACTTGAATGATATATGGCTTTTATTATTGGAGCGTACGTACGTGATACGTATTTTAGGGTTCTGTACCCAACGGGTGCCAAGAGGGGTCGCCTTTAACTCAGTTAAGGCTACGCTGTCCGTTCGTCGGTCACAGGGCTGTATCTTTCGAACCTTAATAGGTAAACACTTGAAATTTTTACAGAGTGTGCACTACTATGGCCGCTATACCAATAAATAATAAAAATAAAAGAAAGTTTAAAATTAAGAAGAGACAAGACACAAGAAACGTGTTTTTTTTTGCTAGATCTTAACCATGGAAAATATTGTACGGTGGTTACCTTTGGAATCCTTTTTGTGCTGGTTTTTTTTAAATATTTATTTATTTATTTAAATTTTTCACACACAAAAAGGTAAAAAGGCGGACTTAATGCCTTAGGCATTCTCTACCAGTCAACCAAGGGTGGTGAAGAGATTGGATGGCAGGTGCTCTGTTTGAGAGGAACAAAGAAAAAAAATTATTAAAAATATATCATTACTAATAAAATAACAGTACATAAATAACTTATAATACACATACATATACACATATACACATACAAATATTGCTGGTGTTGTGGCATTATGAATGAACTTGTGTCTGTATCATGTGATTAGAGGAAGGACGTCAATACGTAAAGGGATTGCAGAATTAGGATAAAAAACTTTGACTCGTAAAGCTACTTACATAAGAAAACCTGGCTGTTTTTGAGGTGTTCACAATACAAGAAAGAAATAAAGAAAAAGTATTCATTGAGACTTGCATAGGAAATCACAAATTAAACTAAAACCCACTCATATAAAAAAAAAAACAATAAAAAAGAGTAAGTCTTAAGCCGGGTTTCCTGCGCGTGTTTTTTCGAAACATTACACAAAAAACCTTACACATAAACATTTGCTTTCATACAAAATATCGTGTTTGCATACAAAAATGGCCTCTTTGTTGCGATGTTTTTGTGTAAAAACACGCGCAGGACACCCGGCTTTATATATGTTTTCTACAAATAATAGTATTCAGTACCTAGTTAGTGTTATTCGAATATACTATAAACATACAATATATTTATCTACGATTATTTTGCTGCATAGTTTATCAAAATCACATTATGTATGGAAAACATTAACAGTTTATTACCTTAAAGTTCGCTATGATCACAAAGTAAGGATGCATATCCGACTTCCAAAAGGAGGAGGTTCTCAATTCGACTGTATGCTTTTTTTTTTGTTTGTTTGTTACGCGATTACTCCGCCAATTATGAATTGATTTTGATGATTCTTTTTTTGTTTGGTAGATCATACTTCTGAGGTGATCCCCTATAAATTTTATTAACTTTGCTTGGGTAGTTTTTGAGTTAGCTTCAATAATACGTATTTTTTCCCACATAGTATGTGGATGATATTATGATAACTTCCTGTCACTGTTATTTACATAGCAGGTAGTGGTATTGGAATTTGTGTGGGGTAGATACCACAATTAAAAAGTGAAAAATAAAAACTTTTTACAAAATAAAACAACCGACTTCAAAAAAAAAAAAAACACTACAAAGTGAAAAATAACTTTAATTTCGGAAGTCGGTGACAAAGAACGAAAATTGAAAACCAAAGACACCGACTTCCGAAATTAAAGTTATTTTTCACTTTGTAGTGTTTTTTTTTTGAAGTCGGTTGTTTTTTTTACTGATTTACACAGTCACAACCCTACTTAGCCATTCAACGTGGTCATGCAGCCAGTCTTCTGGACACGTTTCCAGATGACAGCGATGCGGACGAATAATTCGATACCTAAGTGTCCTTTTATTTTTGTATTTAATTTGTATAGTTAGTCATTTAATTTAGTACCTAATGTATTAGTATGTATTCATTTTCAAGTTATCTATCACTTATGTTGCAAATGCCATGTTTTGTCTCTGCATCACCCTAAAGTTGACTGGTAGAAATGCCACACCTTTGTACAGTATTTTTTACTTGTGCATAAAGTTTTAATAAGTAAAATAAAATAAATAGTTAGTTAACTTAGCCAGGTTAAATATAGTTTATAATATTTTAATTATTTGTCCCATTTAGAAGAAGTCTTTATGAGTAAGCAATTATAGACATTTGTGGTCCGTGTCTAACGTCATTTTCATAAAGCAAGTTTATGTTCCGTCTAACACTACTCAACACGACTTTGTAATTCTACATAAGTGTATTATTAGCCATCTCATCATCCCACATAGTGGCTCCCTTCATAAGAAGAGAGATCGATCGTAAAACTACAGGTTCCTACATATTTTCATGTTCTAGATCGCCCCACCGTCTATAAAGTGAGATTGGAAAATTCCAATGCGTCAGGTGGACATAACTCACATGCAGGACCGCTGGAATGAATAATTTACTAAGTTCCAAACTTTACTGATGCCGATGTTTCAGCAACGATCCAATCTCGCTCCCCAAAGAGAAATTAAACCGAACATTCCAAAAAATACTGTCATCTAATGAAGAGGAAATGTAGACAGACACTAATTTGTTTAACTAGTACAACGAAAGTCAGAACATTTTTGCGAGTAAACTCGGCCAAACCACCCGCTACTAGGGTTGCGATGTCAGAAAATTATGTAGGAACGTCAAAGTAGAAACCTCGGCGAGGTAAATATTTGCATGTTCCACAAACGGCCCGGCTTAGACAAAGCGGATGTAGTTCTCACAAGAAACAAAAGACAAAACATTGCAAATGGAAACACCAAGATGGAACGCCAAGGGGTTCGCTCGTTTTAGAACACGCTGTGTAGTTTGCCGAACGATATGAATATTTAGATAATGAGCGAAGTGAGCTTCTTCGTAATTCGCCTTTTACGCGTAAAAAGCTTTTTGTTTGGAGTTTGTAATGTATTTTTATGTAGGTAACCGAATTCTTTGAGCGTGATCCTCTACTTTTAAATTACTATTCTATAGTTGTACGAGACCCAAATTTGTGTAGACTCACGTTACCAGTATACATTTCCAAGCACTTAAAATCGTCTGGTATTCGGCACACTTCAGCATTAGTCGGCGAAGAATGTCTAAAATATATTTGGGGCGCCAAGATCGGATGTCGTAAATCGATTGACTATTCAACTAAATTCCCGTCCTTTGGACAAACTATAGCTTAAGTGCGTAAATCGAAAGTTCCGTGCACCCTAATCTATAGCCAGCCCCTCACATATTGGTAGAACATTTAGATAATAAACAAAGGGAGGTTTTCAAGCTTTGCGATTTGGCTTTTGTCTAAAAGCTTTTTGAACGAGTTTGGTAATACGTTTTAACGTAAGCTCGGCCTTGGTGGGTATTACAGGCCAGCATTACTTGATTGATTGATCTGAAACCTTAGATAAGGTTTTAATAAACAGTCTCATCACGCATATGAATTTCCTTTGTCCATTGTTCTACCAGCAGGTAAAGAGTCCGTGTTCCGCACATCGTTCCGTATAAAAACTAGGTTCGGCGGATCAATACCGATTAGGAAGTAGCGGAGAGTGGAGAGGTTATTATTATGCTGTCATCCGCAGACCGCGCCTCCGGCGTCCGCAAATATTTTAAGCTTTATGTTACTTGGGATGAAACAATAGTGAGCGGGAAACGGGAATTGATTTGTAACCATGAACAAATATTTGAACATAAGTTTGGGCGCGCGGTCAGAACTGAGCGGGTGCTTTGTTGTTACTGTTTCACTTTGATCTTATTACTGACCAACATGAATTTTATTGTTGGACTTGATGATTTAAGGATTGTTTTTTCTTGTTTTCTGTTATATTTGGCAAAGAAAGTTACCTGCAGATGCGTGATATCTTAGTTTAAAATGTAGAAACGTATATGCTGCAAGTGTATTAAAAAAATTGGACAAGTTTTTTTACTTTAAAGTAAAAAAAACTTTTAATTTTTTACTTTATTTTATTTTTATTTTTTGTGGATATAGCGGCATTAGAAATACACAATCTGTCAAATATTAACTGTCCATACCTATTACGGTTCTTGACAAACAGCCCGCTGAAAGACAGACGGACGGATAGCGGAGGCTTAGTTAGGGTTCCATTTAGCACCCTTCGGATAAGCAACCCTAAAAAGAATGTCAAGAATAATTGTTAAGTCCAAACTAAAATTAACAATTCATTGGTAGTTAGTTACGAACATTAATATCTCAATTTACCTTACAAGGCGCCATTTTATAACACAATATTACAATTTAGAATTCGTAAACCCTCGGATAACTTTATAAACAAGCTCAAATGAAGTCGATTGTAAGGTGACCCATTTATCAACCCGGTACGAATTTAATTTACCCTTCCCTCCATCACATTGTTACTCCTCCTAAATGCATTTTAGCCTCCTTTCTCAACAAAAACGAGATTTGCATTTTTTCCGCTACAAAATTAACAAGGAGAAGAATCCGGTTACAAATACCCATTATTAATTCCGAGTAACAAAAACTAAAATCAAAAGACAAAAGTAAGTGAGCCAATTTGTCCTAAACTCCCCTAACCGTGAATGCACAAAAAAGATGAATGCCGTGAAATTAGCTGGGTGTTTCAAAATTCGCGGTAGGTAATCCAGCGAGGTCATGTCTCCCTAACATTACCCTCATACAGTTTTTGTTATACTGAGCGAGCTTTGTATTCCTGAATAAATTTACATCTTAACAAATGCCCGCTTGGATGCAAGACCTTTTTGCTATAACAGGGAACCCTAATAAGTTCTTAATGGGGAAATGGAACTAAAACAATCACATTGTGCCCCAAATTGGGTTTGCGCACTGTATTTGGTTAATGTTTGCAATTTATATTAACGGCTTTTGAGGTATTTTTGTTTCACTTTTAGTCAAAGACTTCTCTGTATAAAAAGAACTGTTATCATATGTGTAGACTTATCTATAACAAAATACCGAAGAACTTTAAATAGTTATGTAATTATTTTTTTTAAAGTTAATATTATGGCTACTGGAAAAACCATTTTTCCAGTAGCCATAATATTAACTTTAACATAATTTTAACAAAAAAAAAAAGAAAGAAGTTAAGAAGTTTTATAAATTAACATTATTTATAAATTCATTTATATGAATTTATAAATAATATTAATTTAAAATTGATTAACATTCATTATAAATTCATTTATATGAATTTATAAATAATGTTAATCAATTTTAAATTAATGTAACGAACATATTAATAATGTATGTAGTGTAAAATTAATTAATAATAGAAACATGTAAAGCATGCCAATGGACATAAATATTATAACTCTAGAATTAAATACATTATAATGTTTTGCATGTCAAATGTCTGACATGATGTATTAGGAACTTACAAACACTGTATAATAGTTCTTGACTTTTTGCTGATCACGAGCGCGGTTGACCCTTGATTGTGTTTAGACGTGTACATGTATGGTGTGACAGTGTGCGTGCTCGCATACGCCCCGCGCGCACACATTAAAATCATGCATGTACACGTCTAAACACAAGCAAGGGCCGACCGCACTCGTGGTTTGCAACAACTGTACCAATACTTATTGCAAATAAATGATTATGATTCATTCTCCCTTCTTCTCTGTGTAATAAAGTAAATTCAAGTAAAATTTTTATTCAGACTGGTCAAAATGAAACACATCCCGCTTAGCAACTATTAAAGCAGAACAAATTATTAAAGTCATTTCCGTAAAGAGAAAATTTACCTTTTGGCAATGCACCAGATTACTACGAAATGGAAATGTTTCGCAGGCAATTCTTTTACGTTGTCAACTCAACCCAAATGTTCCCCAAATAAAATGCTTGTTTATTTGTATGAGTAAACATTGGAGCTGGGGGAGAAAAGACGCACTTTTCATCATACCACATTTGTTTTATTCATACATGTATATCGGGTGCTTGTGACTATGAGCACGATCGGTGAATATATCACTAATATAGGTACCTATACATTTATTTAAGTTATTGGTTGGCAAACAAACAGACGGCCCTGTATCTGATGGAAAAGCGGAATGGACATCTGCAAAACCAGAGCTAGTAGTGTTTTTATTTGAAGTACGAGTTAAATTCAATTTTTTTTTTATTCGAGTATATTTTTTTTTATATTAACTCATAATAGAATAAATAGCATAATACACATTTACAAATGAAATAAAATTGACTTTAAAATAAAATTACAATCAAAATTCAAATCAAAATTAAAAGTCAAATAAAAAAAATCGAAATTAAATTAATAATAATTAACAAAAAAAATTTTTTGTTTTTATTATTTCCTTTATTTCATTTTTAAACATATTATTAACATTTTTAAATATTCAAATAAAAAAAAAACATTTAAAAATATAAAAAATAGTGTCCCAGTGCTACCGCTGGTCAAGGCTTCTGAGAGAGGAACTTCCTAACAATACGCGCCGTGTCCAGGAGTAACGCTTTCTGGATCAAGCCCCTGATCCAGCTGTATAATAATTTAAGAAAACCTGTTTTATCCTGTTTACACAAAAAAAAAACTGACTTTTTTAAACTGATATTTCAAGTGACTACGTGACTAGTGCGTTCGATAACCCCAAAAAAAGCTCATCAAATTAACTTCTTTTTTATTTTATCATGTTTAGATATCGATACTCATCACGTCTGCAGAGTTACTATTTAGCTAATTTATTTTGATCCTGTAGATAAGCTGAAATATCTAATTTGCCTCTAATTACACCAACACCCATGTCCCATACCTTCGAAGCGGAATACAGCCAAGCCACTCGGCGGCAGTTTTTTTTTTAAACAAAGTCCCGTGCATATGATGACCAAATATGTTACCGCCCCGGTTCTATGGCGGCCGAGTGCTGTTAAAGTTATTTTTCACTTTGTAGTGGTTTTTTTTGAAGTCCGTTTTTTTTTTCTTGTAAACATTTTTATTTTTCACTTTTTAGTTGTGGTACCTACCCCCAACCCATTCGAATACCACTACCTGCTACCAGTGACAGGAACTTATCATATCATTTACAAACATACGCTACGAACATATAACCTCTTCCTTTTTGGAAGTCAGTTAAAAATAATCCTTACGGTGGTTAGTTATGGCTTTCCACGATGGTACCTATGGTAGTAGTACCTACTTCCGACTCTCGAAATAATATTACTGTAATTTATGAGGTATCAGAAGCCTGATACTTGCTTTGAGTATGTGTAAGCTAATTGATATTACAACACAGTTTCAATTTAATTCATATCAAATATCAAATGGGGACAACTCAATATTGTAGCAAATTAACCTTGTCAAACATGGCTGTGTGTGTGTGTGCGTGTCGAGGGGTGAAGTCGAAGACGCACATATAATTATTTACACTATTTTGCCGACACGCTCCGGCTTCAGAAGGTTCTTACGACTTGAAAAAGCATGGAGATTTCTTTATTATACAGTGTGAGTCTTTATAATTTGCACTTAACGAAATGAGGGAATTACATTATAAAGACTCGCACTGTATGAAAGTTTAATATAAATGTGTTATACTTGTCGGATCCAGTCATTAGTACGGACACGAAATGAATCGCAAGCGCGCCACTAGCGACATCAAGAGAGATCTATGGCCACCAAAAAAGGCGCGCTTCTTCAGAGTCGTGATGTTTTAAGGCCAAGGCGAGGAGGACATTCAGCCTTTGGTCGCATTGGAGTCAAGACGTCGCGGAACTGTTCTCGATTCGTGGTGCTCAGTTATTGTGTTAGTTGTAAATTGTGATCATTTTGTTAATTGGTGATTTTAATAAACGCCGTCGCACCCAATGTGTGTATAATTTAGATAGTGTGATTCATTTGATGGTAAATTTATAATGTGATCTGAACTGCAAACTGTTTTTCTATTGCGCATTAACCAACACTACCCACACTACGCCCACAGTAGTTAAAATATCGCTGATGATAACGAAAGTCACATACCCGTCTCCGACATACTCATGTAGTGAAAACTGCATCAAAATCCGTTGCGGAGTTTATAAGAATGACGCGGTCACACAGACAGACACGAAAAGCGACTTGAATATTATTTATAACTAGCGGACCTGACAGACGTTGTCCTGACCGAATACCGCCACCTATCGGGTCCGATTGTGAATCTAAACCATTCCCAGATCCCCTTGAACACACACAAAAAATTTCATCAAAATCGGTCCAGTCGTTTGAGAGAAGTTCAGTGACATACACACTCACAGAAGAATTATATATATAAAGATAATACTTATGTATAGATAGATAGGTAACAAACAAAGGGAAGCTATAGTCTAATATGAACTTGTTCCATCATTATAATGTGGAAAGGAAGACTGGACATTTAATCATTCATTTTGAAAAAAAAATAGCTCGGTTAGACCTTGACCTGGATTAGGACATAGTAGGTATACTTTTTAACCTGACATTCCCACGGGACCTAGAACTTTGCGGGTGAAAGTGCGGGGCGCAGCTGGCTAGTACTAATATAATACTATCTTGAATTCATGTGAGCCTAGTACTTTTTGTTAGGTTACTGGGGGCCTACCACAAGGTCATAAAGCAGTATTATTTTAATATTCCTTCAGTGTGGGAAAAACATACATACATAGACTACTAAAATCATAACCCTTCCTTTTGGCTTTGCCGTAGTCGGGTAAAAAGATAAAGCTCTACAGGACGTATAGCTCCATCTCTTTCTCCCACTGAAGTAATCACTACATAGTATAAATCTATGTTTAAATCCTTAAAACTACGCAACGGATTTTGATGCGGTTTTTTTAATAGATAGTGATTGAAGAGGAAGGTTTATATGTATAATAACCCGGTTTATACCCGTGCGAAGCCGGGGCGGGTCGCTAGTATTAAAATAATACTGCTTTTGAGCACCCTGATCAAAATTTGTGCAAAACGTGTCGTGGACAGAAAACCGTCTTCACATGTAAATTACACCCGTACGAAGCCGGGCGGTTCGCTAGTTATATTATAAAAGAAAAGTAGATACATTTTATAGTTATTTTATACAATTTAAATTAGATAAAATAGGTAAACGTACGAGTAACATGAAAAATTATGTTATTATTTTTGGATTTCGTTTTAAAGCTACGTAATATTTTTCCATAAAAGAAAATAATATTCTTTTTATCATATGATGAAAGAGGAAATATGGCCTGAAGCAATTATTAAAATCATTGAACCGAAATGCTGGGTAAGCAAATTAAAAAAATATTGGCTATAAATTGAATCCCGAAAAAATATGAAATAATTGGCAGTGTAATGCCGTGGGCTATGCCTATCAATTTATATATACCAACGGACTAACTAGTCCGTAATTCTGTGTATAAATTTCATAAATTACGGTAGTATTTAGGATTTATTTTAACAATTTTTATTCGATCCGATTCCGATCAAATTACCAAAATAACATGGTTAAATCAGTTCACGCTACAAAAAATGGCAAACGCTGAAATAGTCTCGAATATCTACAAAAATTGGCCAAGGACTCGCACACGAAGTGTTCCGTACTACTGTACAATATTTAATACTACGTTTTTAAAATTTGTATTTTATTTTAAACTTTCTTTTATAAAAACACATAATCTGTGAAAAAATCAACTGTCTACCTATTACGTTTCATGAGATACAGCACGCTGACAGACAGACAGACGAATGGACGGACGGACAGCAAAGGCCTGTCTATCTATATTACGGTTCATGAGATACAGCATACTGACAGATAGACGGACGGATGGAGGGACAGACAGCGAAGGCAATATGGTTCCGTTTGGCACCTTTCGGCACCCCTAGAATAAGATATTAGTATTACTAACCTAGTTACCTTACGTTACGTTTCATAATTAAATTCGTTCTTAACACGAACCTTTAGCGAACAAAGTCCTGTCAACAATTCAAATAATTTTATCTCAGCATCAAAACCCTTATCACATCAGTTTTCACTATGACGTCACGAAAGAGAAAGCATCTCAGTAGTTAGCTGTAACATTATCAGTATTCTTTGATCTGTCCATCACATTCTAAGACTAGTCTACATAGTTATGATCAACGTCAGTCAGTGACAGAGTGTAACGGGCTAACGGGTTAGCCCTCAAAGCGGTGCAGAGCAAATGGCTTTAAGGGTTAACCCAATTTTGAGTTGATTAGTTGTGTCAAATATAAATTAATAGCTGTGTCCTGCGGTTTCACCCGCATAAGTCTCGATGCCGTGGGAATATCGAGATAAAAAGTATCCTAAGTTCTAACCCTGGTCATGGTCTATCTATATGTCAAATTACATCCAAATTCGTTCAGCCGTTTTAGCGTGAAAGCGTAGCAAACAAACAAACAAACTCACTTTCGCATTTATAATGTTAACATACAGGCTGGCAGGGACATCGACGCGAAAACTGTTACCATAGATTCAGTACATGATTCTGAACACTCCTACGTAGAAATTATACGTGGGTTATTAAAAAAAATCTGCTGTTTCATAGAAAAGTGCAATACATACGCGGTCAAAATGTATGGAACAGCAGATTTTTTATTTAATAACTGATGAAAAGTTTCAACGCAGGGGGATCAGAATCATGTACTGAATCCATGGTAATAGTTTTCGCGTCGATGTCCCTGCCACCCTGTATATATATTTAAATAGTTAGGTAGGATTAAGGAATATACTTTCGAACGGAACGTTATAAAAACCTTTTTTGAAGAACAACATTTAAATCGTTCTCAATTAATAAAACATTTTTAACCGTTTTTTTCCATTTTTGGGTTGATCGATAGGAAAATACGAATATTACGAATTTCGTTCAGAATTGAAGAATATTACGAATTTCGCCATGCATAAAACATAAACCGGTTTTTGAAAACGTTCTCATTTCATTTTCGTTCCGAACAAAATGTTGTACAAATAACTGTAAGAAACGTTTTAGAAACGTTATTTTAAATAACGCCCCGTACACTACGGGGCCTAATCGCGTATTGTTTCTTTCAATAAACCACAATGGCTTGTTACTGCAACTAGATTTTTATGTTGTAAAGTGATGTTACAACTTTTCGATAACAATGAGGTATCACATTTTTCGGATTGAAACTGAGAAGGCAGATATTTATGACACAAGAAATTGACACATATTTTTGCAGCCGATGCAGCATTCTATATTATGGCGTCGCTTGTTTCGTCAGATAGTTTTGGTGTTCCTTCAATGTCGCATATTTGTGCTGCCACTTGGCCTTCCACAAATTATCACATATATTTTAATGGATGAATCATGCAATCAGATATTATTGCCGAGCTGTTCATACTAATATTGTGCTCGTGATTGTGCAGTAAAAAACCCAACTCAGTAAATCTGTAACAGTATAATAATTTGTAATACTCATTAATATAAAACTAAATAATACTCAAAAAACACTTCATAATTTATTTACAAATTAAGTAGAGGTTCTCCTATTACTGCTATTAGAACTAAATAGTTCAAGCATGTATCCATAAATATACACGTTTGTGCTTTTGAATGAAAGCTGAAGTGCCTTTATCAACAATGAGGTAATGGTTACCAATTACTTATTTATGTTGAATTTACAGAATGTAGGTCACCGTTACCAAAGAAATACTCCTACATTATGTTGGGTTATTTTGATTCAATACACTCCTTACGAAACGGATGATCTAATCAATCTCTGTTTACGTGTTTAAGTACGTACACGTTCTTAAAGCCAGGAATACATATGCCAGTAAATTGCATGGTGGTTGGTTGGGCATGGTATTTCCTGACAGGTCTACACTGTCCTCCCATACCTATTAACACTGTAATTTGAAAACATTCTAAAAGTCAATTTATTTTTAAACGAGTAAACGAGTTTCTTGCTAAAGAAAGAAAACACGTTTATTTACGATAAACATGACGCAAAGAAAGGAACAAATACATGAAAAGAAAAATTTGGGGGAAAATATGCGTCACATCCAGGCAAAACGGCTATCGCTAAGCATAATGCTGCGCCCCTGTGTTGGTTTTTAGCGACAGCCGGCGTTGCTGGCTTTTTTCTATAGTAAACGACCAATTGGAACCGTGCACCTAGCTTCTGACGTCTCATAAGTGCCCTTGTAGGTTTATGTGAAATAAAATATTCACACATGCACCAAAGTATGTATAAATTGTGCCATAATAACTTCTGACTGGTGATCATATGAATGGCATGCAAGCTACTTGCATTCTTTTGTTCAAGCTACTCGCATGTGTATTCCTGGCTAAAATCCTACTTCAGAGTTAAGATCCTTTCATAATATTCGAGAATAATATGAAATGGGATTGCGTAGCTAAGTATTGTCTGTGGAGCGTCAAAAGAAGGACGCCTCATAAATATTCAATTCAGTTTCAAGCCCGAAAAGTCATCGTTAAGTCTATTTTCGATAAAATCCTGACGCGCTTTCACCTCTAATGGTGATTCCATTTTGGCCCACCTGACTCGTGAAAAAAATATTAAAAGTTATTTGGGAACTTTTTTTATAGGCTGACTTAGTTCACCTTTACGTCAATGTGGAGAGAAAGGGTTAAAATAAATGGAAAATCGGTGTTTTTGAGCATCCAATAAAGTTTTTCCAGATAAATTTTTCTATTTATACATTGACTAACTGAACCTAACCTGGCACTTTTTTAGGCATACTATAATATGTCTCATTCACAGTCATTATTTGCCTACGTATTTAGACTATAACATTCCCCGTCCTCTCAAAATGACATGGTAACCCACCCCAAAATGTCCTTCATAACTTGTCATTTCTACACCAACACGCGCGACATGTTCATTTAATTTTTATCAACGGTCACTGGGATAACTAATCAACCGAGTAGTATGACCCCATTCTCCCCTTGTGGATTGTGAAATTATTTAGTTACAAGGGAGCGGGAACAACGGATTTTGATACTAAGGGTCGCCCAAGGGACTATATGATATCCAACCGTGTGTAAATATTACAAGATTTAGAAATATACAGATGTATTTTCATGAAGCAAAGAGCCATAACGGTCGGATTGGAGATTTCCTCAGAAATATATATATATTTATAATTTTGTTTCTGTACCTATTGTGTTTTTATTTCGCAGTTTTTCTTTTCATGTATTATAAGACATCGTTATTGTATATGAGAGGATTTTATGTCATTAACGTCGAGTAGGTATATAAGCTATATCCAACTATATGAGCTTATGATTATGAAGTAGTATAAGTCCTACTAATGATGATCTTTGGGTCAAAAGCTGATACTTTCTTCTTTAATTTATTTAAACATGTACATATTATTATTACTTTAAGACTGTTAGCTTTTACAGTAAGATTTTAAGCTATTGCATAGCTTTTATCGCGGTCTTTGAGTGCGGCGACCGAATCAAGAAATTCCGTAACGTAACGAAAATAAAACCTAACACCCCCCACTCCGCCTACCATGTAATGACGGTTCCCATGACAACGTGAGGTTGTCATGGGAACGTGAGGTTGTCATGGGAACGTAATTTTTGTTTTATGTTATCACGTCATCCCAAGTGTAGCGTTGACAAATAGGAAGTATGGAGGTTACAAATGCTATGCAATAGCTTTACCGCGGCAGTCCCCGAGTGCCACACGTTTTTTTTTTTGTAAAATGGTAATCCTACCCTTTACTTATACTTTTATTTGATTTGATCTCAAGCTGTACAAAAATAGTCTTGAAAAATCATGGTGCACAAAACCTTAAACGCAATAAAAACAACGCAAAGTAATAAATCACTCATAAAATAGACTTTATTAGAAGCTTTTACGCGTCAATTTAAATAAATTATCGACTAACGACGTTTTGGTAATGGCAGTTAACGAGTTGACGAGCCGTTGTAAGTACCTAATGCTATTATGTACACCACTGATTTAATAACGATTTACGTGTATCTATAACTTGTGTATTATTTGTACAATTTATACAATGTCGCCCATCGGCATGTGACCGCCCGAATTTTTCTGAATATTCATGAAAAATGATCGAAAAATAACTTTCAAAGGGGGGTCTATCTTTAATATTTTTCATGTTATACAATTTTTTATGTTTTGAATAGCGTTTGCCATATCTCTGATGTTATTGGCTCGATTTGGATTCTGTTTATTATTTCTAAAAGCTTATGAGTTATTTTATCGGATTAACTAACATTTTATTAAAATTTGTCAACCATGCAAAAATAATAGAGATGATAACATATTTTTTTTCAAAAAAATCATATTTAAAAAAAAATACACAAGTTTAAGAAGTTCATAAAATAACAGGGAGGGATTATGAAAAAAAAATTGAAAACAAAAAAAAAATAAGATAGACCCTTTTAAAGTTATTTTTCAATAATCTTTCATGAACATTCAGAAAAATGCGGGCGGTCACATGCCGATGGGCGACATTGTATATGCATTGGTATACCAAGTTTTAGACACATAAATGATTACATGTTAACAATTCGATGGTTAATCTGTACATGGATGCAATTAGGGCAGATCCTAAAAATGTTTCAGTACGGTGATTTTTAACAATAATTGTGCTCAGTTTTTTACAGGTAGAACATGCACACATAGTAGATTTTATTGCATAGATTTCATCGTCATGAGGTTAATGAGAATGAGGACATAATCTCAGGATCTAATTTTGTACCTCAGTCTTGTCAAAAAAGAATCCTATTAGTCCTAGGGGACTATTTACGTGTGGCTTCCCTGAGGAAAGTATCGATAGGGACGAACAAAGAGAGATGTGGGATGCTATGCGGGATTCTTTAGCCTAGCAGGTGACACTATAAATTAACAAAGAGCTGTTTCCTACTCCTATACTATTAAACGAGCAATATTTGTATATACATATTATTTTGTAATCACGAAACCGGTTTCGATGAAAGTTGCAATATAAATATAGAGGTATACGGGGGTGAAAAATCGATCCAGCTAAGCCTCATATCTGTCAAAATTCGTTTTCTCCGTATTTTCAACCGAGCAGAGCTCGGTCGCCCAAAGTTTAGAACAAGATGGCTGCCTTAGAATAATGACATGACAGCACGGAATTAGTAAGTACCTACTATCATGGCAGCATGGAATTAGTATGTACTATACATGGAATTAGTATGGACTATCCTATACTATTAAATGAGTATTCTCTATTTTCACCAGAACAGAGCTCGGTCGCCCATTTAAAAATTCATATAGCAGTAAACAAAACCAAATGTAGCTCTATTTATCTAATTATTTCCACAAACATTCGCTTCTGGGTTGCAACATTGTTTGCTTTTCAACACATAAAAGGAAGGCAGAGAAACCTTCCTTCAGTGTCAATCATAACAGTCGGCTTCTACCTCAAACAGACACACAATTTACATTTACAGGAACCTTTCGTTTGTTATTGTATGCAATGAGATTTGTTCTAACAGAATCACGATGAGGCTAAAGCCGGCCGCACATTGGATACGAATTTGTATTGTAAGTAAACATACGTTATTGAACGTACGAAATGCGCGTACACGCATGCCTAGTACCAAAGTACTCGTAGGGTAGGGATGGATCGTGCCTTTTCGTACGTGGTAGTAAGAGTCAAATTCGTACGAAATCGCTTCCAGAATGCGCCCGGCCTAAGACAATCCACAGACTGACAAATCCTTCGTAAAATATACAAATGGAAAAGCATCACCGATGACAGACGGATTGTGGAAACTATACAAAAGAACAGAAGTGTGAAGTATCATTTATTAAACAAATTGATAGGTACGAACAGTAAAAAGCTACTGAATATTAATCGTTTGAAGCGCGACCATTTGTTCTTCTAATAACAACCTTACCAGAATATGAATAAGGATCGAATTGATTTGCTTAAGAGGTTCGTGATCTGAGAGTTTTGGCTCAGGAAACAAACCGAGGGTATGTAGGTCAACAACTTGAAGCGAGAGGCAGTGGGTAATTGGAACGTAAGCCATGTGAACCTTCGATTTTCCGTAAAATCAGTCGAATCGGTATTGATGTTGTAACGCCTTTGGTCCTTTGGGCTCAAAAGAAAATAATAAACTTTATGCATACAAGTAACAATAAGTATACAAACTAGATATAATCATAAAAGTAGGTATTCGTTCAAAGTATGGAATTATATCAGAGTGAGTATCTGGGCGGCCGAGCTCTGCTCTGGTAAAAATTGAGAATGCTCATTTAATAGTATAGGAAAGTTCATACTAATTCCATGCTGCCATGATAGTAGGTACTTACTAATTCCATGCTGCCATGTCATTATTCCAAGGTAGCCATCTTGTTCTAAACTGGGCAACTGAGCTCTGCTCGAGTGAAAATACGGACAAAACGCATTTTTTCCAGATATGAGAGCTAGCTAGATCGATTTTTTGCTCCCGTAAACCCCTATATACTTTCAACAAAATCGTTAGAGCCGTTTTCGAAAACTTGATTACAATGCATACATAAATAATATTAAACATTAATTAATAATTGTTCATTTAATAGTATAGGATATTAGAGCATTATGTAGTTTTATTGTACCTATCTAATTATAAGCGCACATCGCATTAGTTTTATATAACTTGTCTTTTTAATATGTGGAAATGTCGTGCCTTATATATTTACTTACTCTGTAGCTTAAATTTTGTAAAATACTGTAATGTTTAACCATTTGTTTTCCCAAATAAATAAAATAATAAGAGAGAGAGAGTTTCAATGCTCCATTTCATATTTCAGTATTTCATCGAGATTCCGTATTAAGCTCACTGTAATACAATCTCTGTATCCTGAGTTTTTTCCTTTGATTTTCAGTTCGGGGGTTCAAAAATCGACCCCGATTCACTAATGTGATGAACTTTTCCGATGTAAGCCTTAATTGAAGGTTCGAGGATGATAGGAAGAGTAGATAATATTACGGATTTTCTCTCGGAACTGATTTCGTGGACTACCGTGAATTCCGTTAATAAAGCAATTTATTTTCCCCTTTTAGATTAGCGTTAAAAGGCAAAGAGTTTTAAAGATATTATCTGTTAATTTTCCTCACAGACTACCTAATTCGATCCTTATACAGTGTTCGAGAGCTAATTCTTAACTATCTTGCTTATTTTCATAATTTGTGTGGAAATAAAAAATTATAGTCAGTAAGCGAGTAAGATAACGAAGCGTGGAACGTGGCTCGTGGCTCAGGTGCTCGTTTTGAGCATAATTAGAGGCTCTGCGAAGTGGAAGTTTTCGACAGCGTTTTCAGCTACATTTCCCATTATGAGTTCATGAATATCAATTAAAGTTTACGACTTTAATTGGCTTCCCACCGATATTTTAATGCTATTTGCATGTTGTGGGAGCATTAACTTATCCGACGATTAACCGTTAGTAATTGGGTTTTGTGCGTTTTCCAATGCCAATTACTTTACTTTTATTGAAAAATGTTACTAGTTGTTTTCGTGAAATAGCGTGTATGCAACCCGCTCCTTTATTATGATATTGTTATGGTTGTTATTGTGAGGAACTACGTATAAAAGGGAGGAATAAATTGTTTGCCGATAGAAACAACACTGGAGCTGTTGTAGTTTCTTTGTAGGTTGCTGAGTTCTATTATTAAAAACAGTGGTGTTCCGTGAGTGCTGACAGAAGAGAAAACTTGAAAAAAAATTGGCACCGCGATATTCAACGCGTTGATGTCTTTTACTCCACGCACCGCGGTAATCAACGCGTTGATGTCTTTTTAATGGTCAAAAGCTGGTGTCGTCACAGTGTCTCGAAATCAATGGTTTAGTCCCATCTCAAAAATTCCCAACGCGCCTAAAGAAGTTTTCACTTCAATAATATTTTTTAGGCCAAAGAATCAGCATTGCCATTCAACGTGGGCACTTTTCCCACTGACAGCGATGCGGATAAATTTTTTGATGCCCTATGAGCTCTTGCCCTTTTTTATGTGCTTGTACATAGTATAAATATTTTAGGGTTAGATTGTATATTGTATTTAACATAACATAACGCCGTGTTTCCTCGAAGGGTTGGGCAGAGGTGTATCTATAGTACAAACGCCAGCACATCAAGCTACCCGAAACTTTCAAATTTTCCCAATCAACTTTGAACCTAGCACTTCAGTGATAAAGTTGAAAATCTACTAAATAAATTTGACAGATTGTAGTAGCCTGATGTGCTGGCGTCTGTACATCCACATATTTCGCCAGTTATGTAACACACAGTTATGTTATGTTGTGTGTTGTGCATATATTGTATTTGTATATAGAAGAAATGTAAATAATAATTATGTAAGTAACTATTGATTTCCTATAAAATACTGATGGCGAATTCCGAAACCCTTTTTAACCCCCGACGCAAAAAGAGGAGTGTTATAAATTTGACTGCTATGTGTGTCTGTGTGTCTATATATGGCACCGTAGCTCTTAAACGGGTGAACCGATTTGAATGCGGTATTTTTTATTTGAAAGCAGGTTTTCTAGCGATGGTTCTTAAACTTGTCTTATCAAAATCGGTTCAGTCATTTGAAGATTATCAGCTCTTTTCTAGTTGATGAATGGATTTGAGTATCTCCCACAGGTCATATCGATTTGAAATTTGGTTTTCTGTTACTTCAATTATATTAAAAGAACATTGTAACCTTACCAACTTACAGCACAGGTATCGTGTTTGGGTTCATTGGAATGGTCTCAATGAATAGGTTATAGATAGATGAACAGGGTCTGGTGATGTAGTAGGAAAGAGAAATGAGGAAATGTTTGTGTCGGGGGTTTTTAGAAAATATTTGCTGTTAAAATTTGTACTTGTTAATTTACGCGATTAAAAGTTTACCAAATCCAAACCCAAGCTTTTATTCATCTTTTTTTTCACAAAACTAAAGTGCATTCCAGATCCCACTCTACCTACATGGTGTTGTTTATTCAATTTAATAACGATTGTGCATTAAATAAAGCCTACGTTCGACGTAAACAACGTTCCGCTCGCTAATTGAAGTTGCCAACAAAATTAAGTCAATTTAACTTCATTACAGTGTCATAGTATTTCGCTAGTCATTAATAATGCATCGTGTAATTATAGTCAAGTTCGTAAACTATTTACGTGTTGTGTGTAGTTTAAGATGTATAATGGAATTTTCGTGGTAATGTGTTTGTAAAAGAACATTTAAACGGCCATTGCCTTGTGTTTGTGCAGTTTAAAGTTATATTACCTATCGTTTATTCAAATAAGGCTTACAATCAGCTCTTTGTGAAGGTCAAAACCCCCACTTCACCACTTTGAAGCCAAGAAGAAGGGATGGTTATTTTGCTAGAAATGGCGTCTTCTTCAAAAGAAAGATAAATTATATATAATGTATTACTTTAGCGTTAAATCTAATTTGTATACTACAAACTACTACTATTTGGCTACTTGTAATTTTCAGAGTAAGAAATTGGAGAGTATTTTTTTCCAACATTGTCTCCAATTTTGTATCAATTTTCTCTATTCACTTTTCAACCTTATTCCTTCAATAAAAAATAACAGTGGCACTCCGGGAGTGCCGACAAAAGTGAAAACTTGAAAAAATGTCGGCACCGCGGTAATCAATGCATTGATGTCTTTTACTCCATGCACCGCGGTAATCAACGCGTTGATATCTTTTACTCTTTGCACCGCGGTAATCAACGCGTTGATGTCTTTTTAATGGTCAAAAGCTGGTGTCGTAACAGTGTCGCGAAATCAATGGTTTAGTCCCATCTTAAAAATGCTCAACTCCCCTAAAGAAGTTTTCACTTCAAAAATCCTTTATTTGAAAAACCATCAATCTTACATTCACTATTATTACTTTACATTCCTTTAAAATACGAGACGATTCAGCGTATGAACGCTTTGACCTAGTCTCTGCTTGAGAACTCGCTTATCAAATAGCTGGAATTCTTATTGATTCCCTGGCAGCGTTGTTAGCTGGTTCAGAACTTTATATACGTAGGTAGGTAGGTACTTGATACCCACAGAGCAAGAAGACGCCTCCGCGGTTGCTGCTGGAAGCGGCATTGCCAACACTTGCCATACAAACCAAGCGTGTCACCGTTCTCGCACTACGAGACACTAATGACGTAGGTATAGAAACTGACGACTTTGAAGGAGGTTCGTGACTGAAGTTGTGAGCTCAACGCATTTTTGGCGCTACGAATTTTATTTATAGTGCCGTCTCTAGACGACGATTCAGTGCTCTGTGTTGATACCTAATTAAAGAAAACATCGTGAGGAAACCGGCATGCCTGAGAGGTATTTGAAGCCAAGTCAGAGGCCCAAGGGCGGCTTTAAAACTCTGACACCAGCCAAACGAAAAAAAGAAGACCTAATTAATAGTAGGTTGGAGAAAAATACAGCTTCTTATGCTAAATTACTAAAATTAAAAAATAAATTAAAAATAGCCTTTATTTTTTCTGACCTTTTTATATATATAACAAGTAATAACATTTTGTCTTATGGTTGTTAACCTTTTACTATCTATTATCATCAGCTACCAGGTCAGGCTGTCTTGAGACATAGGCCTCCTCTATTTCCCTCTACTTGTTCCTGTCCCCAGCTTTTCTTCATCAACCTTTTGGCAGATTACCCTCCCATCTTTTCACCTGTCTTCCTCTACGTGTTTTTCCGTTCATCAGGTACCATTCTGTGACATTTTGGTCCATTTTTCGGTCTTTGCTTTCATCGTATGACTGAATTACTAAAGCTATGTTCAAATTACTTTACTCGGGCTTTAGCTTAGCGTCTCAATTCAATCAGCTAATAAACATAAGCTGGATAAAGGCAGCTCCGTGCAGCAACCGGTTTTGCGCTTGCCACGTCTAGTTTCATATATGTCACCGTAAGATTGTGAAAACCATTAGTTTATAATCTATCGATCTTATTTCCGTTAGATTATAAACTGACGAAAAATTGTGAACTGGGTGAAATGGGTTAGGTTAGACCTGGGAAAAATCGCGCGCGAGCCGAGCAAGCGAAGTGAACGGTGCCGTGGCAGCGGTAAGCGAGCGCTACTTTCATGTCACAGCTAGGCAGACTATTTAGTATTAGCGCAAGGTGCGTTACGTCGTTAGCAAGTTTGATACCAGTTCACAATTTGTCGGTTTCCCATGGATAGATTATAACTATTGAAAAATAATGCGTTAAATTGTAAATGGTTTGTTGCAGTTCACAATTTTTCGACAGTTTCGAAACAATACTATTATACGGTGTCATATGGGTATTTTGCATAAAATCCAGAACAGACACCTCATTTTTGCTAACGCGATTGTGCTCTTTATTTATATTACGTTACGGATCAATGTTCTATGCAAGTATTTTTACTTTAAAGGTTTTGGAAGTATATTTTTTGTAAACGCGATTGTGCTCTTTTTTTAGATAAGGTTACGGACCAATGTTCTATACAAGTATTTTTCTTCCAGCAAGGCGATCTTGTTCAAGTTTTCACTTCTGTCGGCACTCCCGGAGTGCCACTGTTTTTTTTTTTCTGTTTACACATCTCGGGACCATGGGATCCTTTGGAAGATGCACGAGGGGCCGAAGCAAACTAGCAGAGGCACTTTAAACAATTTTGAAATAGAATACATTTCATTTAAAAAAATGTCTTAATTGTTATAGTTTTTACTGGCAACGCAACTAAACAACTAAGAGTGCTGCGTGATCATTGAAAGGGCTCATACAACGTGACTTGCATGAGAAATAGCTGTTTTAATTAATCGATAAGTAAGCTTAAAGTAACTTCAATTAAGTCGACAATTAATTAAACGACTAACTTGTTTTTTCTCCGTTCATTGAAACGTGTGATTAGAATAAAATACCTTGAAGTGAGTTCTCTCAGAAGTTCGCAATTGTTAACATCAAAGAGAATTATTATTAGGTCCTTTCCTTGTAGTCCTGAATATGAGCGTTCAAACATTAATTTATATAGAATGATAACGTTTTGTATTTAAATAAATATTTCCACGTTCAAGCACACCGAATAATTAGTTTTAATAAGCAATGAAACGATCATGGGGGGGCTTGTGGCTAAGTAACAACAGCCGCACGGGTCGATCGATCAGGTTAAGCTGCGCTTGCCGCGGTTGGTCAGTGGATGGGTGACCATCTTTACATTCCGAGACCCCTCCGTGCTTCGGAAAGCACGTTAAGCCGTTGGTCCCGGCTGTCACTTTGACAGTCGTAACGGGTAGTCAGAAGCCCAAAAGTCTGACAACCAGTCTTACCAAGTTGTATTGTGTTACCTAGTGACTAGGTTGTGGAGGTCAGATAAGCAGTCGCTCTATGTAAAATACTGGTATTCAGCTGCACTCGGTTAGACTGGAAGCCGACCTCAACATAGTTGGGAAAAGGCTCGGCAGATGATTAAGCAATGAAACAAAACTGCCTGCCTCGTCTGTCTAGTGCTCCCAAGCTACTGCTGAGCATGAGTTCCTGGGTTCGGGCAAAGTACTATTGGATTTTTCTTTAGTAGCAGCCCGGTGTCTGTCCGCGGTTGATGGCAATAGGCTCGCCCCCTATTACATGGGACTTAAACATAACTGGCGTAATGTGGGGTTCTATGGGTACACCTCTGCCCAACCCTTCGAGGAAACAAGGCGTGATGTTATGTTATGAAACATTAAAATAGCTTTGTAAAAATAAAGAAGAAAGTATTATTTAGTCTACAGGGTATTCCGTAATGCCTTACGGTATAATAAGGCCCCTGTTACGCCGTAAGGCATTACGTAATCTATTTTGTCTTCGCAAACGGTGGATCTGGGACTTTTAAAGGCGAACGCTCCTTATTAGGAAGGAAGGAGGGCGAATATTTTAGCAAACTCGTACGGAATAAGGACGTTTTTATATATTGTAGTACCTACAGGCGAGAGATTTGGATATAAGATTTAATTTTTCGTATACTCAGATGTTTGTTAAGATAAGGTACGAAACGACGTTGATTATGGAGATTTATTTATGTTGATTTGGGGATACAAGAATGGGGTCTTTGACTTGAAAGTCGACTATAAAACAGGCGGCTATAGACTTTTTGATTAAGTTTATTATTTTTATTGTCTTACTATGTGTTGGTTAGCCATTCATCAAGCGCTTCGCGTAATTAAGACTTAATCTACGTTGTTCCCTATTGTTCCTCATTCCATAAAGTGAGGAACTAAATGTGCTTATTAGTGAACAAAAATTTAATAATAATAATTTCTTTATTTACATTTCAAAGTTACAAACATCTGTGTATCCCCTGGTTCTTGTACTAAGAGTTTCTGTATTACAAGAGCCAGACCTCTCAATTTACAGGGTGCAGAAGCGCGATAGACAAAAATGAAATAATTAATAACAGTGATGGTATGCATTGACAGGAAGGTTTACAAATATACAAGAGATAATGACAAGTTGTAATATATACTTTTATCAACAAACGTTTTCAGTTCTAAAAGAATGTAGTGGTATATATAATCTACATATGCACACAACCTGTTTTTTTTTTTTGGTTGCGAAATTATCAAATAACTTCTCCCGCTGTGGGTGGAGCGGGAGGGCGTGTCAGACTCTTACTGACTAAAACCCACCCGTGTTCCTTCAGTTGCCATGTTGCCGGGGGGCCACGATTTCCCTTTCGGCCCGTATTCGCAGCCCCGGCAGGCATTGGCCCAAGCGGACCCCATCAATTTTGCTGACATCTCTTTGAGGCGCGCGTGGAACACAACGCGCCGTCGACCCGGGCTTGGTCCTTATCGGACGGCGAGCTACCCATTGCTCAACGTCCGCAAGCCCGCGCCTACGGTGGCCGGAAATCTGCCTGTGATTCCCGACGCCCAGGGCGTCTCCTCCTGCGGCGGTTAGGGGCGCGAGGGCGCGAAATTTGCCTCTCCCTCACGCGTTCCGCCTCCTCCTTCGCGAACTCAACTACTTAAGACGTGCGTCGCCCGTTTGTGGGCCCAGTCAGTCAGAGAGACAGTTCTAATACGATACGACACACAGCAGTCACTAACTGCGTCCCGCGTCATCTCGCGTCACATTATATTTACCTACTCTTATTAATGTTTATAAACCGTGTTTAGTTATAGAACCTATAATACACCCTAACAAAAGTTTTATATCGGTGACTCCGACGTGATATCCAATGCTCGAGAAGAGCTTTCGACAAATATGCTGTCTTAAAACACTAATTATTAATTGAGGTATCAGTAACGTGCCTAAGCTAATAATCCCCTAGTAACGCACATTCACATGTCCTAAATTCGTCTGCATTAAATTAATCCCAGGTAGTACATCCCCAGTCCCCTAACACAATGTTAGCAACGTTTCTCATCATTTATCTGGCTTCCAGTAAACAATCCGAGCCAGGCCTTTGGTCCGGGTAATTGTAAGATCTGTTACTTGTAACAATAAGGCAGAATTGGGCACTATGTTTTACCCGAGTCTGAATCCCCTTCAATCTACGCCAACATTTTTCCATCTATTACAACAAGACACATTGTCGCTTTATTATACCGAACTGCAATAACCAGACGTAATATTTTTTTATATCTCTTATACGAACACGGTTTTATACTTAAACACAGTATTCGCTATGTAGATATTACCTTTCATCTACACGAAGGAAATAAAAGCGAAGATAAAAATATCCAATCGTATTTTTGTGAGGAAGGGGATCTTGAGAACGTTAGTAAGTACGCTTTTAGACGTGAATAATTATTATTTCTAGGAGGGGGTTTCTTGCTACGGGGCCCGGGGCTCTCGCTATCAATAAAGCCTCGGAGAGAGCAAGCCAGAGCGCCGCCAAACGCTCCATCTTCGGGATTAGAGCGCGACAAGTATTCTTGCGGCGTTTAAATTTAGATGCCGATCTTTACTATAATCGGTGCTTAGTCAACGCGATTATACGAAGCCTTAGGCTGCGTTCAAACCAAACGTATTGAAATAAGAACCATCTTTACTCTAAAATAACTAATTTAATTACGAATATAATTATTTAACCTCAAAATAGATACTAATCCCCAAATGAATCTTAAAGTCGTTACCTCAATATCATTATCTAAAAGTGTTTAATAAAACTACCTACATATTTACAATATTTCAGGGATAAGGAAAATAATACGAAACACCAAGATATTTTAACAGTCATTTATATTTCTTTGCCAACATCAAATTCAATATTCTACACCATACCATCACATCTCCTATTCCCTACATAATATCACAATTCAATCCGTATTCTAATATTACCATATAACTAATAGGTTACCTTAATTTACAGTAGATCTCCAACCAATACTATGCCAATCTATCTTTTTACCGATACAGCCACTAAGCACGTCTTACTGTCACGAGCGCCCGACCCAGAAGGCCGTTATTACCCCCATTTGGGTGTTGCCAGTACAATATCCAACAATTACGTATTAATAAATTGAAACTTAACAGTATAGTGACAACTGTGAGCGTCAAGTTCAAAATGTATGAAAAGCAATTTGTTTTTCATACATTCTCACAGCCGGCGATTATATATTTGGGGTAAATGCGGCCTTATTATTAAAAACCAGCCAAGTGCGTGTCGGAGCACGCACAATAAAGGGTAGTTGGGATAAATTTATCCTAAAAAAAACCTAACATTGTAGTAGAAATACATGTTCTCCCATACATCGATATACATCTCGGTCAATTCTCCAACTGCAAATGTAAGTATGTAATCGCAAAAAAATAAAAAAAATGTGAGTAATCTACAAATTAACAATTTTCAAACTTTTTTTTCCTTTACACGTCCTGTGAGACTGCTTCCTGCCAAATTTCATGATTCTAGGTCAACGGGAAGTAGTACCCTGTAGGTTTTTATTTATTTGCGAGTATCGAAATATGTCGCAAAAATGGCCGTATTTTTTTGTGTTGACTTAGAATCTTGATTTTTTTTGACTCCAAGAGGCCATAGACCTACGTATTCGATACTAATTTCAACTTGATATCTCCACTCGTTACTGAGAAACGGGTCTTGACAGACCGACAGACGGACAAAGAACTGATCCTTTATGGGTTTCGTTTTTTCCTTTTGAGGTACGGAACCCAAAAAATTAAGAAAACGGAATAATTTAAGCTGTCACTTTCGCGCATATACTTCGGTACATTTGTTAATCATTGGTTTACGAGATTAGGACAGTTTTGCATTGATAAGCAATCTTAAATGGGGTTTGGAACATTAAATCATTTATCGAGGACAGTTCGATGGGTCATCTAGTACGTGACTGAACTTTCGATAACTGTCAAGACAAGACAAGTTAACTCCGAACTGTGCAGAGAATTAAATAAAGGAAAAATGTAAGTACCTATTGTGTTTCTTATATACTACTATACTCCGTTTGAAATAAGATTAGACATTTAACTAAACCTTTTTTACAGGCCGTTCAACCGATTTTTACTTCTATTGCGTTGGTGGCATGACAAATGGCAGCTGCAGTAAACAGTTGGTATTGTAACCACTTTTTTGCTTTCAATGCCATCCTTATACTTACGGTATAGAAGTCAAAATCGGTTGAACGGACTGTAAAAAAGTTTTGTTTAAATGTCTAATCTTATTTCAAACGGAGTATAGCTGAGTTGAGACTTATGAGTCGTTGTCCTGTCCAAATTTTAATAATTCATACAAAATTGCCGGCAACATTAATTTTTTTCTTTCCTTAAGAACCCGATTCAGACTATTACGAAAATTTTAAAACAATAAATACCCAAATTGGTCCAGTCGTTCTCAAGTTATGCGCATTTTTATAAACATTTCAAAAAAAAAAAAAAACATTTCAAATCATTTATCTTACATATCTTAAAACCCTAAAAACTAGTGTTAGTAAATTTTGGTATTATATACATATATAGAAGATCGATTAATTAAGTGATGTACTATACTGTAGGTACATAATATCTGTATATTGTGTTTTGGTGGCAGAAATATTTTTTGTCGGTTATTAAAAAAAATCTGCTGATTCATATAAGTGCAATACCTACACGGTCGAAATGTATGGAACAGCAGATTTTCTTTTAAATAACCGACAAAAAATTTCAACGCATGGGGGTTCAGAATCATGTACTGAATCCATGGTAACAGTGTTCACGTCGATGTCCCTGCTAACCTGTATATTACATACAACAATTTTTAAAACGGACACACGCTTCCCTGTGTTTATTATTCTAGCGTATGGCATTCATAGGTTGCAGTGGAAAATCAGCGTCAGGTGGTACACTTTGTAGTCATCTGACAATATGCTGAGCTGAGGCCCTTTTGGCATTATAATCATTGTTTTCTGTTTTTATAGTTTTAAGGTGTATTTTTGCAATTCCAATAAGCGCTTTTATTTATTTTCTTCTACAAACTGCAATTAAAAAGTTTATGAAAAAAAAACACTGAAGTCAAACATTGTTACGCAAACCCTCAACAGTGATTTACTCTTTTAAACTATGTAATGATGTATAACTATTTCCAACAAAATGCTGTCCTGAATCCGGGCATGCAAACTGACGTTCCTCCAACTCAACATATATCTTCATTTTAACAAAGCATCAACTCAAACGTTAGGTGAAGTTTTGAAATTGCGTTTTCAAATATCGAGTCTACGGATTACGGCGGGGCTTTTGTGAATAGTATAACTTTGTAGGTACATCAACTTGTATAATAGTGGAACATCACTAACCTTGTTATGACGTCCGTTGTATACTGTGGATTATACAGTAAAGTTGTCTAAGTTGGGCTTATTGTAATAGGGCTTATTATATGAGATGTGGCGTTTGAAGTGTTTGATAATTTTAATATGGAATAAAAGTCTAATGAGTCATAGCTATTGTCGAGCTTATTTCATTAGAGATAAGGTTTATATCTGCAATGTTGAGGTTTCATAAAATTAAAGGTTTTATGCACGTGAATCTCAGTAGGTATTTCAAGCCTATATCAAGTCATCAAAAGAATATTTAATTCAACGCTTATTGCAACAGTACGATTCAAAGACAGTAGCTAAATAAAAAAAAAGGGAGAAATCTTTACAAAGCCTATAATACAACAAATTCTTCTGCATCAAGTCGCCTCCTGCTCCTATTAATTTTCGTTTTGCACACTGACACACAGTACACTGTGTCCCTCCGTAATCCTTAGATTATGCGGTCACGGACCGTACGGATGAGCCCCGTGGGTCGCGTCGCAATCAATAAGCCGGAGCTGATCCTCCGTCAGCTTGAGCCCAACTTAATGAAGTCCCCCCCAGAAGTCAGTCAGGACTGTTACGTCAGCCTGCTTCCTCAACTTTCCATTACTCAAGTAAGCCTTATCGATCTCCGTAGTTTGTTGTGCCTTACATGTGAGCCTGTCAAACGATGTTTTATCTTATATTAGGGCCTGCTTTTACGAGCGTGTTGGGTAGCCGCCATGATTGGTAGTGTGACGTCACAAGATTCGCTTCTGTCTTTTTTCATGCAAAACAGAAGATGGCTTATGACTAGTTTTTGTGCAGTCTCGCTATTGTTGCCGATCAATCAGACTCAGTAAACTCATTTGCAGTGTGAATATGTGATTAATATATTCGACTTCATTCGCTTTTTGCAAAACATGCTGGTTTTTATAGTAATAATCTTCGACGTTGGCTATAAATTCTAGAATAATCATTAAAAGTAATTGATTTTTTAACGCGTGAAACGTTATCCATATTAATGAAATACGCCGTAGACAGCGGCATTCTGAGAATGAAATTCATTATCTTATATTCTTTTTTTTACTTTTTCCGAAATCTAATTCGTTATTGTAATTTCTAGAAAGCTAAAGTCATTTGATAGTTGAAGAGATGTTCCAAAAAGATATTAAGATCTGTAGGTATTATAAAAAAACGTTTGAAAATGTTAACTCAACAGATGTAAATGGAGCAAACATTGTGGTCGCCGCAAATCTTTAAGAAGTTAATACACGAGAGGTTTGAAAGTCGAGCAAACGCTGTATAGCTGACATTTAACAAGAAATGCACAACTTAGCAGTTGCAAATGCAATTTATCCGTATTTTGCGACGCTGCGAGTTCGTTTTGAGACCACAACAAACACATTTGGGCGATTCCGTTCGCTTGCAGAGGCGAGGCGATAAAGTTTGTTGACAATGACTGATGCGGCGAGCGCCCGATCCGGCCCTGGCCGGTACATCCGTGGCAAATGTGCAATTTTCGAACGTGCCTCTGAAAAGGACCAAAGTTTCCCCTTTCTCAGTATTGTAACTCGATTTTGAGACAGTGACACAATGTTGCGAGCGACCCACTTTAACTTGGGACTTATTTTGATATGAGTTACAAACTCCGAAGATTCTTCATTGTGACGTTTTTCTAGTTTTTCGTCCCACTTTGCTTTTCGGTACAATATCTAGTAACTGTGTATACTAACCTTATTTGCGTCCATTTAATAAAGTGAAACAAAAGTAACATTTAGTGTTTGTTTAGCAGAAACAGCGTATGTTGTTTTTACCTGAAACAAAAAAATATTTGACTAGGATTATTCAGTTTGAAACATGAGAATATCGTTGTTTTTTTTTTGACAGTAACATTTATTTTATCTAAGAATGTAGCCTTTTGCTGATGTAAATTGGAGTCTATTTTCTTTATAATTGTATTGTAGCGGTTACATCACCACAAACAAACTATTCATCAAAGACATGACGTCACACAAATGCTGCATTGCACAATTAGAGTTTACCGCGCGATCAACACATATAAAAGATTCCGACTTTAATCGTTGGGGCAGTTGCCCGTCAGACACGATACCCGTCTGGTCGGAGAATTCTCTATTTTCTATGGTGGATGAGTGAATTTTACACTCTGTTCTATGTCTCTTATTAAAGTATCATTAAAATGTAGTGTCAATTTATTGCAAAAACATCTTTCCAGCTACATAAATGTGCAGCCGAGCCGTTCAAGAGATAATCTCTAGTCTAGATAGCAACAAAATAATCCTTTCAGAATCGCATTACCCGCGGCTCATTCTAACCCAGTTGGTAAGTAGTTATAGCAATTCGCCACTCTTGACAATGCCAGGAATCTTCAACTTAAATATAATGTGGGTAGTTTGTACATTAGGGTCGGCAGGCTCGTTACGTGGTTTCAACAACTTACAACGGTAATCGTAAACATTTTGACAGCCCCGATGGTTAGAAAGTTGCGGACGGCTGGACCTCTAATTGCAGGGGATGGGTCCCCAAAGACAGATAAGTTAATATTTCCGCATTATTTTAGAGAAGGTTTATTATGGTGATGTTAGAAGCTGTAATGGAAGAAACATTGACAGAACCCCACAAACATCGGGGGGCACGGCAGTGGCCTGGTCAAGTCGAGCAAAATAAACACAAAGGCACAGCCGTACCATCTTTTCTCGAAGCCATTCATTAGATATTCTTCTTGCGCGTTTGATAAAAAAAGGTATTATCAACCAATCTGTGTGAGTGGAAGTGAGTACAATTTGTAGACGCCGGTTAACTCTACTATCTAAACCGTGTTTGCTATACTCTACCGAAACTTTACCGATGATTGTAAATAGTAGTGCCAAGTAAGGGCCGGCGCCCACTAGCGGCACGGCACGGCAAAGGATTTTTATGCCACAAATAAAAATATACCTTATATGTATGACAATAGAATTGAAATTTCAGTGATGATGCCTAAAGACGTCGCGGCATGCCTAAGGATGCCGCGGCATCGTAGCCGTTGAAATTTCAATTATATTGTCATATTATTAAGTTATATTTCTATTCGTGGCATAAAAATCCTTTGCCGTGCCGTGCCGCCAGTGGGCGCCGGCCCTAAACGGATGCGATTGGTGCAATTGACAGTTTATTGATTCGTCTGCAGCTGACTACAAAAAGATTATTATAAAAGCTCTCTACCAAAATAACTTTTCTTATTCGACCAGACTCTAGAATCGCATCCAAGTTTTTCATTTCACTTTGACTAAGAATTTGTGTTTGTTCTTTAAAACGATAGAGCAAATATATGTTCACAGTCTCACTTGATCTATGTATATGTAAATTAGTTAACAATGTCTAAAAGAACTACACAAAACCAAACAAGGAAGGGTCTTAAAATTGTCAAATAATAGGTTTTTAGGGCAGGAAGGGATACCTTGTTCTCCGCATTGCATATTACTTCATTGTCCTGAATAAAAAATACCTTCGAAAACCCTATTCATAAAATGTCACAAGACCTAAAACAGTGTAATGTCAGGAAGAACAAACACTCAAACAAATAGGATTAGATGAACTAGAACCTCACTATATCCCTTTTTGCCTAATCCAATATTCGGTCGAAAAGGGAAGCAAGTAAAATATCGTAAAAATGTAGCTCAATATATCTTTTCTGGACAGGAAATCTCGGATCTTAACTGTGGAGCGGACAGAATTCCTTTTTGGCAAAAGGACTTAGGGGAATAAACTGGTCACCTGCTTCCTTTATGTTGATTTTTTCAGTAGACTGTCGGAATTAAACTTCACAGTTATTCGGGAAATAATAACAATTGCATTTTTATTCATTTCTGGTAGTATCCGCAGGCATAAGGATGGACGGAGTCAAGGGAAAGTCCGTTAGGGATACTGTGGCCCTTGGCAACATGGGAACTGAAGGAACACGGGTGGGTTTTAGTCAGAAAGAGTTTGACACGCCCTCCCGCTCCGCACAGAGCGGGAGAAGTTATTTGATAATTTCCCACCTAAAAAAAGGCATAAGGGTGGCATTAAAAGCAAAAATGTGGTTACATATACAATACCAACTGTTTACTACAGCTGTCATTTGTCATGCCACCAACGTAATAGATGTCAAAATCGGTTGAACGGACTGTGAAAAGGTTTATTTAAATGTCTAATCTTACTTCAAAAGGAGTATAACAATTTCATACTTTTTTGAGCGTGATTTTTCAGTAGTCGAGTTTTAGTATTTGTACTTACTTTTTATGTCATTGTATTAATGATATTGGATGAGAAACAAGTCGCTCGCACTAGACATTTCGCAAATGTGTTGCCGTCCTCGAGAGAAACAAGTCGCTCACACTAGACGCTTCACAGATGCGTTGCCGTCCTCAAGAGAAACAAGTCGCTCGCACTAGACGCTTCGTAAATGCGTTGCCGTCCTCGAGAGAAACAAGTCACCCGCACTAAACGCTTCGCAAATGCTTTGCCGTCCTCGAGAGAAACAAGTCGCTTGCACTAGACGCTTCGCAAATGCGTAGCCAACCTCGAGAGAAAGTTTAATGTCTCATGTGTCTGTAATTACTCCATGACTCATAGCCCTTCAAATAGAACACAAGACTCATCCATATACAAGGTACGAAGGTATTGGTACTAACTACATAGATAGACCACCTACATGTACCAATAAAATACAAAATAAAAGCTGAGAAGAACACAAGAACCAATCTCACATCAGCCGTTTACAAAACGTTGCAGACTTCAGCAAGTTTCACGACAATAACAAGAAACGATAAATAGCAAGATAGTGTTTCACAGCGAAGTTTAGAACCCCTTTCCTGGTACGTGTGTATGATAAAGTTATGAATGGTACTTGCAGAGCGATAAAAACATGAATGATGCATAAACCCTGACCCTGAGGATAGTAAATTGTTGTGTATCAGAGTGGAAGGATCGAAATACATACTGTTTCGGTTCGTAGGATGAATTGGTAACTTTAGAAATAATATCCATTGGTGAAAACTGGATTTTAATTAATCTTTTTGAAGGGAAGCCTTTGCCCAACCGTGGGATAGGATAAATATAACATGTTTTGTTCCATAGATAATTGAAGTTACTTGACCATTAACATTATTATCTTTGACATTATTTATTTGTTTTAGTTTAATTGTATTTGATCTTGTTTGTTTTTTTTAGGGTTCCGTTAAAAAACGGAACCCTTATAGATTTGTCATGTCTGTCTGTCTGTCTGTCTGTCTGTCTGTCTGTCTGTCTGTCTGTCTGTCTGTCTGTCTGTCTGTCTGTCCGTCCGTATGTCACAGCCACTTTTTTCCGAAACTATAAGAGCTATGCTGTTGAAATTTGGTAAGTAGATGTATTCTGTGAACCGCATTAAGATTTTTACACAAAAATAGAAAAAAAACAAATAATTTTGGAGTTCCCCATACTTAGAACTGAAACTCAAAATTTTTTTTTTCATCAATCCCATACGTGTGGGCTATCTATGGATAGGTCTTCAAAAATGATATTGAGGTTTCTAATATCATTTTTTTCTAAACTGAATAGTTTGTGCGAGAGACACTTCCAAAGTGGTAAAATGTGTGTCCCCCCCCCTGTAACTTCTATAATAAGTGAATGATAAAACTAAAAAAAATATATAATGTACATTACTATGTAAACTTCCACCGAAAATTGGTTTGAACGAGATCTAGCAAGTAGTTTTTTTTTAATACGTCATAAATCGTAAACTTATCGTTACTTGCTGCTACGGTACCCTTCATGGGCGAGTCTGACTCGCACTTGGCCGCTTTTTTTATCTTTAAAATTTATATTAATGTATGTTTGATAATGGGTGTTATTTACCTGAAAATAAATGAATTTATTATTAAGTAATTCCAGTTAGGTGAAGTCCACGAACAAATACTTAAACAAAGTCGTTATTTAGATGTTGGCATGGCAGCCGACCAACTCTTACATTTCCTGAACTAGGATATGCTAAACATCTTTTCTAGCCCCTAATTCTAACTCGTAACGAATACTAATTATGAGGTACTCTGTAATCCCTGTTTTGGCGCACAAGTTACCTAAAAGACCCATGTAATGACGCTCGTGCATACGATGTCTAGAGGGACCCCGCTAAACTTGCTTGGCAGTGCGCCTTGGCACAGCTGCCTATTTTATTGTGACTCGGCGCCAACAACCGGGAGATTTACCCCATCTGTAATAGCTTGCCTCGTTTATTAATAGCTACCAATGTTGTGGTCGTATAATGTTTCTGGTGCTTAATGGCCGAATCATGATTTTGATAAATCTGGAATCATTTGGGCTGAACTCGGGTTAGAGTAATGGTGGCTGCGAATGTAAGCTATTATTTTAATGCTTGTGGAGTGAAATGATGCATTTCGGTATATGCTTGTTGTTTATCATTCTTTTCAAACGGCAGCTAAACAGCTATATTGCACAGAAATGTTTTAAGAACCTGTAATAATTCCTTCCCTCTTTTTGCTTTGTTGTCATACGTTGCATAAAGCTGCTAAACGTTCGGGGCCGTATGTCTTGGTTCGGTATGTCTTGTGGTTGTGGGACTGAGTCTTGCTGTTTTCTCAGGATAGTGTATGTGCAGGGATCTACTTTGTCACTCAAAACAAAACAAGATCTGGGTCCAATAATCCATGAAACCATGTAGGACATGAGAGTGGTGTGTAGATCAGGCAGAGAGTCTGATGTTTATACTGTTGTTACAAGATTGCGCTAAATACTTAGTGCAAGGCTTCATATCCATAATAAACTGTATATTCGTGTCAATAGGACATCTGTTTATATCAGCGATAAAAACGTTAATAATCTAAGTTGCAGAAATATGATCATGCAGCAATGGCAAGAGCCAGTTTTTGCAACCATAACAAGTTTAGCTCCAGCCATCCATGTACCAATGATATCATGAAACCATGCACCCGTGCGAAGCGTTCCATGGACCGTGTATGGTCCCCCTATTTTGTAATAAGGTCGAATCAGTACGGGAACATAGCACGGAATAGATAGATAGATATGAGAAGGAAACTACTAGTCGGATTTCAAAAAATCTTTATGTTTTTGATAGCCCAATTCTTGAGAAAGGTTATAGGCTATTTAACATCACAATAAGATACTTAGAAGTAAAAAGACAAAAAGTCAGAAAGAACGCTAGACGAAAACAATGTAATAGCGTAGGCAGGCGATGCGATGCAACGGGGTGGGTTGGGGGAACAATAAATTTTATGCGGATGAAGTCGCTGGCAGAAGCTAGTATATTATAATGATCGAGAACGCACGCACAACCACGGCTCACGTACAGCGAGTGCAAGTTGCAATCGCGACCGGCAAACAGAATCAGAACAATAATGAGAGCATTTTTTTATATCCTTGACATTTGAGGCTGGTTTCACAGCTGTCCAGGAGACCCGCATGGGCTGCCCGCACATGGGAGACCCGTACGGGTAGCGCCTGCAGTGCTCTGAAACGAGGGAGTTACTACGATACGGCTGCTAGCGTTGTACGGGCTCTATCCGGAGCGGGTCGCGTACGGATCAATCCACGTCGCTGTGAAACAATGTTCTAGCGCCTCACATGTGTCTCCGTTCCGGGAGCCCGTACGGGCGGCCCGCACGGGTCTCCCGGACAGCTGTAAAACCAGCCTTAGTATGGATAATCCAACTAAAGAACGCTCTATCTCTGTTTACAGAAAAATACTATTTGGTAAAGTGGGGATAGAATATCCCACCCGAAAAAGGATCTAGGATCTAAATCGACCTTTAGATTGTTGAAGGTTGTAAACTAAGCGTAAATGTCACAATATTGTTTGTGTCAGCTGTCAAAGATACCCCTGTCATTCATCTGTCTATTATAGTAAACTTGAGCAGACACCGCGAACAAAATTTTGTCTAGGACAACAAATGTCTCAGTCTATTACCTGAATACGCATACACCGCAGTTGTCACATTTGAAATCCGCGGGGACACATCTTTTGTTTGTAATAGCTTCTCTATTTCACATTGAACCTCAATGCATAGCTAAGAAAAATAAAAAAGTGTAGGTATTTGCTCTGCAATTACTAATTAAATCTGTCCTTATAATACGTTTTTCTTTTCCTATCAATAACCCATCATAACATAGTTTGAGATCTCCGCACGATAAGCGCCTATTTTTTCATTCGTTATATGGTCGACCTTCCGTACCTATCTGTTTTGTGCACCATGTTCTAGTGCGATAGTGCAGTGCAGTATGTGGCTTTATTGAAGCTAAAGTAGGTAATATCGATGTCTCGTGCACTTCTGTTCGCTAAGCTGAAGATCGCGATGACACGTTTCATATTTATGGTGAAGGCGATGCTTGTAACATGGTTTTGTACTGAGCGTCAATATTTTGTCGTTATTGTGTGGTGTGATGCATTTTATAAATGGCTTAGTGGTTTTCGATTTATAGTTCTCATTATTTAACATCACGCCTTGTTTCCCCGAAGGCTTGGCCAGAGGTGTATCTGTAGCAAGTATACCCACATTTCGTTAGTTATTTCCATGTAATAGGGGGCGAGCCTATTGCCATCAACCGGGCACGAATTCAGACTCCGGGCTGCTACTGAGAAATTCTAGATAGAAAAACCCAATAACACTTTACCCGACCCGGGAATCGAACCCAGGACTTCATGCGCAGCAGTAGCGCTTGCGACCACTAGACCAATGAGGCAGTCTCAGTTCTTATTACTTCCGATGGGAAGTAATAAATAAATTAAAAAAATTAATTAAAAGTAAATAAATTAAACAAAGAAGCTTCTTCTTTCTTTGTTTAATTTATTTTCAAATTTAGACGATATGCTTTAGATGCAATACCATTAATTTCCATTTTACTAAAGCCATCCACGATAAGCTTGGTTCAGGAATTAACAGCAATCAATAATCAATAAGCTGAGACGATTGGCACGCTACTAGTCATCGCTTATGCACAAATGCCATCTTTAATCCCCTGATTACCGACGAATTAACGCAATAAGCCCCCAATATCACCACTTTGATCGATGCTCACGTATTTGAGAACACAACTTTGAGCCCCCCAGGGAAAAGAGAATGTACCTTAGACATACAGTTCGTACTAACTTAGTAATTACGTACTCCGGTGTAGTTTCGTATTAAATTTACGTTAACTACTGTGAATTATGAACTTGTGGGAGCAGAGGCCTGAATTGTAGGATTTGTACGTCTTTAGAAATTGTCTACCTCTGTCTTGGGAAGGTTATGTGAATGTGAATTTGTATGCCTGATTTACATGGTTATAAAATTAATTAAGTGACTTATGAACGAAGGTATACTCACTATTTTACCTAACAAGCAAGTTACTTGATCAATTAATAAGGAGATTTGAAATCAAAGGACACAAGTGTAGTAGTAGTAGATAATCATCACAAAATTTCAAAATAAGAGATCCACAAACTTGGCAATTAAGTCAGTAAAATTAATCGAAAAATTCAAACGAATACAAAAACAAAACGGTAAAGCAACAGTAACAATGAAAAACATGAATCGATAAATGTACCTATTTTTTTTTTTTTTTTTTTTTTTTTTTTTTTAAATGGCTTCTCGCAGTTTTGACCACTAAGGTCGTGGCTGCTTAACCGGACTTTCCTGTGGGTGCCATAAGCTTCTACACTTAGAGCCTCCAGCCAGGAGCTTTTTCAACTATTCTAAATTAAAATTAAGCGAATGCTCGCTAAGGGCACCCCCTGTGGGGTACGGACCTCGGCTTAGGGCATCGCTGACGGGAGGACAGCAAGAGGGGACAGGCTGGATCAAATTTATATTTATATCATGATTATTATTCGGGGTATTTAAAGCTACGTGCTCAGCTGCAACAACTGCTGGCACCTCGTTATCGAGCAAGGGTCGGGGGGGGGATTCGTTTACTCGGGGAGTAGATCGCGTACGTAAAGGACCTCGGCGGCGAGGTCGGAATGACGGGAGGCGTCTGTGTTTGTGCACTGTACTGGTGGCCCTATTCTGCTCCTGGAGGAGTGTAATGGGGTCATCTGGGTCGGAAAGTACATGCCTCGGACGGCGGATCTGACTGATTTGGGACGGGACATAATTGGCTGCCTCGACTATCAGAGGGTTCCGATGTCGAGGAGCGGACTCAAAGTGGCGCTTTGCCATGCGTTTGAGGAACTGGTGGATCGTAGGGATCTTACAGTCGAGATGGAGGATCTCGTTTCTGACGTACCACGGGGCTCCCGTGGCCTTGTGAAGGAATCTGTTTTGGAGGGACTGCATCCTATGGATGTGACGGGGTTTGGCGTGGGCGAAGACTGCTCCCGCATAGGTCATTATGGGACGGACACACGCTGTGTAGATACGCAATTTGCACTTTAGTGACAATTTGCTGCGTGAATTTAGGATACAGTGAAGCCTACCTAGAGCGAAAGCGGCTCGCGAACGAACCGTCTTTATGTGCTCTGAAAAGGAGAGACGGTGGTCTAAGATCACACCTAGGTACTTGGCTCGCTTCTCCCAAGGGATCGGCTTGCCGAACAGGGTGATCGTTCGGGGGGGAGGGGGGGGTCTAGATCTCGGTTTCGAGAATGAAACCGCTTGACTTTTGTCGGGATTAACTTCGATCCTCCACCGTCTAAACCAGGCGCCAAGGTTATTGACGGCCCGTTGTAGATTTAGGAGAGACGAAGGGGCGTTGCCTTTGCAGGTGATCGCAGTGTCGTCTGCGAACAGAGCGAGTTGCGTCCCTCTGTGTCTGGGGATGTCGCTGGTGAACAGCGTGAACGCGAGGGGGGCTATCACTGAGCCCTGAGGGACTCCTGCCCTTATGGGGCGAGGGGAGGATAGGGCACCTTCGATACGGTAGCGGAAGGTGCGATTCGACAAGTAGTCTCGTATGATGAGTACGAGACGATCCGGCACTCCGAGTTTGTATAGCTTGTATACTAAGCCGTTGTGCCAGACTTTGTCGAAAGCTTTCGCTATGTCGAAGAAGACTGCGCATGTCGGATAGCCGCGGGTGAGACCACCTTTGACCAGCTCGACTATGCGGTGGACCTGATGCACGCTAGAGTGCTGAGTTCTGAAGCCGAACTGCTCGTCGGGTATGAGGCCCTTAGTCTCGGCGTAGTCTCTGAGACGCTTATAAATAAGCCTCTCGTAGATTTTACCGAGAACTTTGAGCAGACTGATTGGGCGGTAACTAGAGGGCTCGTTTTTAGGCTTGCCGGGCTTTGGGATACCTATGACCGTGGCCTCTTTCCACGTCTGGGGAAAGATGTTATTGCTTAGAGCACCATTGAAGATGGTGGTCAGTAGCATGATCAAGTGGGCTGGGAAGAGCTGGACCACCCTATTGGTGAGTCCGTCTGAACCGGGGGCTTTGCGCGTATGCAGACCTTTGATTATCTCGTGCACCTCATCTGGTTCGATGGGGGGCAGGGGAAAATCAGGGTCTTCAATGGGAGGAAGGGAGGCTCTACGTTCGACTTCGGCGTCGACCTCGTCGAGGTGAGCTTTGTCTACTGGTAGGGTGCTGGGAGAGCATTGAGCTTCTAGACTGTCGGCTAGGCACTCGGCTTTGTCGATGTCGTCGAAGGCAATGGTTTTATCGGGGCGGACTAACGGGGGAACGGGGGCCGACTGGGGGGACCTGAGTTTCCTCTGGAGTTCCCAGAAGGCTAGATGAGAGGGCTCTAGTTCGCTCACCATCTTGTCCCATCCCGCTTCACGCAGCTCCGCTATACGTGTCCTAACAGATCTCTGATAGTAGCGCATATGGGCTTTGTTGGCGGCACAGGGGAAGACGCTGTAGGCTCGAGTAGCCGCGCTCTTCTCAGTCATCAGGGCACGCACATCGTCGGGGAGATTCAAGTAACAGGGTTCTGTTGCTGGAACCTCCCTGGAGCATTCGCTCAGGACGGTCTGTACGTGCTCCGTGAGTGAGTCGATCGCGGCAGTCGTGTCAGCGACTGAGTCGAAATTGTCGGGGATCGAGTCTAGTAAGGGGGATGTGTTGGATTTCAGCTGAGTGCTTACTTTCCTCCAGTCCGTCACCTTTTTAGTGGGGAGGGGTTGGTCAGGGTCGGAGGGACCTGTGCGGGAGGTGAGTTTGATGATTACCGGTCGGTGGTCAGAGGTAAGCTCGTACACCGTTTCTATTGAATCTAGTCTTAGATTAACGTTCTTAAGGAGCGTTACGTCGAGTACGTCAGGGGTATGACTGATGGCATGGGGATAGTGAGTGGGACTCATCGGAGCGATGATGTCGAAGTTTAGGGAGGAGGAGAGGTCGAACAAGTGCCGACCTCTGGTGTTGGTGGTGGAGCTATTCCAAGAGGGATGTTTCGCATTGAGATCCCCCGCCAAGATGACGGAGTCACTCATGTTTAACAACAGTTGGATATCGTCCGAGAGATTTTGGAAATTTTCCGAAGCGATGGTAGTAATGGGAGGGATATAGACCGACACTATAGTGATCGGTGCGTGACCGGTCATGCCCAGATGGCATGCTGATACTTCTAATCGTGAGAGGGGGGGAGGATCCATTGGGATGCAGTACAGATCCTTTTTGTAATAAATGAGGGTGCCGCCCCCATGACAACGCGTTCTATCGTTCCGAACGATACGATAGTTAGCTAAGGAGGGATTGCCTCTGTGGGGCTTTAGAAAAGTTTCCTGGATGAGGAGGATATCTAGTTGATGAACGCGGAGGAAGTCCGCGATTTCATCTTTTTGTTGATTTAAGCCATTGGCATTGAAGGTGCCAAGCTTGAGGGATCGGGGTTTAAACCTAGCCTGAGTGGTGTTAGACATGATGGGGGGTAGAGAAAGAGGTGAGGGCTTGCGTGATCTCGGGATACGCATTGAAGACGTTACGGATTGCCGCTAGGCTACCCGATTTCTGGGCTGTAGAGATGTCCAGGGCCATCTGTGTAGCCCTGGGGGAACAGAAAAGTTCGAACGCGGTACTGATTACGTCGAAACGATCGTCCACGGGTTTAATTGGGGCCACGGGAGTGGGAGCGGGGCGCGGGGGTTTTAGAGCGGTGGCGGGTTTCGCGGGGGGCGCGGAGGGCGCGAAAGAGGGGCCGCGGAAGCCGGGGGGAGGGGGGAGGTGATGGACTCGCGGGTCCATCATTGTATAGAGAGGGGTATGAGGGGGGGGGGGGCGCGGAATACCCAGGGCTGGGAAAGCCTGCTGGTGATTGAGCATAGTCCATGGACTAGGCCTCTGAGGGCTTAGCCGCTCAGGAATCTGGGAGGAGGGGAGGGGATGGAAGTCCCTCTGTTTTTGCTGCCTCACGTCTAGACGTTTGGTCAGCTTATTGGATGTAGCCTTAGGGGCTTTAGAGCAGCCGCGGTAGTTGGCTGTGTGGCCCTCGAGGCCGCACAACACGCAACTAGGCGGGCTGTTGCACTGGCTACGGTCTTTGGGACGCGAGCAGTCAGCGGTGCCGTGGTCACCCAGGCACTTTACGCACCTGGGTTTTGCATGGCAATTCTTTTGAGAATGGCCATACAATTGACAGCGGTGACACTGTCCGATCGCGCTGTTCTTCCAGGGCTTCTCGATCGAGAAGCCCATGAGGTTGCACAAGGTCTTAATGTTGAATATGGGGTGATGCCCCTCGGTGGGGGAGCACACGACTAATACCATGTCGTATGCTTCCCTGCCGCGCGAACGATGCATGCGGTGCACCTCGTCTACAGGGATTTTTTGCGACTGAAGGTCGGCTAAAATTTCGGCGGGAGAGATTTCCTTGGGGATCTTTTTGATCACCACACGGATCTGCCTATCTTCTGGGAGGGAGTAGGTGTGGAATGACACACCTCTCTCTCTCAGAACTCTGGTAAGGTCCCTGTAGTCTTTCGACGTAGGGACTAGAACCTTAATACCCTGTTGGGTAGATCGGGCATTTGTGTAGGAGATTTTCATCTCCATACACCACTTGGATACAGCCGTCCACTTCTCCTTGTCTTGTATGAAGACAGGAGGTGGAGGCGCGACCTTCTTAGGGCCGGAACTAATGGGCGCGGAGCAATCCATCGCGGTGGATGATGCGGACGGGGAGGCAGAGGGCGCGGGGGCATCCTTTGCGGAGGATGACGCGGTTCGGGGGGCGAGGGGCGCGGGGGGGGCCTTCGCGGAGGACGTAAACGAGATCGGTGGGGCGGTGGAGGGGGAGGGGGAAGCTACGGTAGCGCAAGTCGCGACGGTAGCACGCTGTTTAACCACAGCTGGTTTGATGGTGACGGTGGATGAAGAGGAGTCAGAGTCCTCTATTGCGGCGACCTTACTGGCCTGCGCAGAGGTCTGCTTCCTATTCTTCCTCTTTCTTCCCTTTCCTTGGACGGCTATGAAGCCGTCGTCGGAGGGGGAGGAAGAGGTAGAGGAAGCAGCGGACTTTGGCTCGTCTTCCTCCTCCGAGCCAGAAGGGTAGGAGGGTTGCTTTGAAGAAGCAGCGGGGGCGTCGGTGTCCATTGACTCCGACGAGGGGGAGGGGGAGGGGGGTCTGGGCGACTCTACAGTCGGAGGGGTATCAAGAGCGTCGCTGAACGTAGCGACGCTGACATCTTGGTCGGGGTTTTCGCCCCTTGAGATGCTCAAGAGGCAGGAGAGCTCCTCCTTGTATTTACCTCGGAGGGAGGGCTCCGATTCGAGTATATACTCGAGAAATAGGGTTAATTTCTTCGAGAGAAGCTCGAGATCTACCTTTTTGGTGGCCATAATGGCGGGGGGGGGGGGGAATGGCCTAACTATGCCTGTCTCCCCGGTGGGAATGCCGGGGATGTGTACAATCCCTCCCTGTCGGGTAAGACAGGGAGGATGAGTGCCTATCGGTGAGCCCTAAGCTTGATTTGGCCCGTTGCCTATCTTAATGTGCAACGGGGTCCTAACCAGTCTAGTGTGAAGGGTATGAAGATACCCGACCACGCTAGGTGAGTTGCTGTGGAAGCAAAACTGTCACCACGTGTTGACTAGGAGATCCCCCAAGGCCAAACACTGGGACCCGGCCAATTCACTGCCTTACCCTGAAGGGGATCGGCGGGTGTGTTGGGTCAACACCCCACTCGGCTTCGTTGGCACCGTATGGTATCCACCGAGTGACCACGAAACTGTGGTTTTGCCCGGAAGGGGCCTGGTGAATTTACAGACGAAAATCTCTTGTTAAAGAAATAAGATAGCCTTGAAAAAGGCCTTTTTGTGGATCTATGCCCGATCGATAAACGATCGGAGATCGAGTGTAGTCGAGTGACTACGAAAATCGTTACGTAATGCAACGAATATATGACTCAGAGCAATGAGTCAAGAACGGGAGAGCGCAAGCACACAACCGTTCGCGACCGATGCCGGAGCGTATAAGCGCGTAAATGTACCTATTCGGTCCATAGCGTTTTATTTAGATTATGCAAACAGAAAAAAAGGGGAAATGGTGTGTCAAAAATAAAAACGGTAAACAATATCAGCGGATTTAAACACCAGGTACCTATGTACACTAGAAATGCTAACATTGTCGCTTGAAATTGTGAATAATGGTCAAACACATGAAATTACTGTTCGACCGAGTTCTAACTAATGGCTGGTAGAGCTAGTGTTCCGTTGAAATAGTGCAGATAACGAGCTAAAAGTTCAGGGTACTCGACTTGCAAATAAATAAGGAGATCTATTTCTTCCTCGGGTTGGACCGCGCTAGACTTGGAGCAGTTAAGCCACATAATGGTCTCGGTTTGGTTTTGCTTCCATATTTAGCATCTTATCCTCCTTTGCTTTTGGGAAAGGACTTTTTAAATGCACCCCTCGTTATTTTTGAGAGAGAGTAATTATTTATTTTGCTTTTTGTGTAAAATAATAAGAAGAAAGATAAACGAAACAAACTCCAGAAGCAGGGATAGATGTATCCGTACCTACAGCTGAAATGTTTTCATTCTCCCTTCCTGATCCGCTTATGACAAATGACGGTATTATTTGACTTATCTCAGTAGCAGGTACAGATTATTTGTAAATATCAACTACTATTTGTCAGAAATTCTTGGGTGTGGTAGTCTAACAATACAAACAATAGTTATATCAACAGATGTATGTATAACTATAACCCAGTAGAAAATATTGACATTTTGTATAAAACTGTCAATATTTTCTACTGGGTTATAGACCCAGTCACATTTACAAATTTTTTGCTAGTTCCAACTGTAATAGTATCAGAAAGAAAATTTGTGTTAAATTTAGCAGTAGGCGAAGTTTCATTTCTAGAATTAAATAATTTCACTTTGATTTAAGTGGCTACTTTTAATTTAATTTTACTTCCAAGAAACGGAATTAGTTATTTCTAATTTGGGTCTACGCAATATTCCATCGCTTTTCCCGAAAATTATGAGAAATATTGGAAATTAAAAGTATAATATTTCCTTATCTTTTGCCGAGTGGTAACAAAAAGTAGCTATTATACATATTAACTAAATAATTATCATCATCTAGCTTTCAAAACAAGTTTCTTTCATCTTCTCGTATTGTAATCTGCTCATTGTTTTCGAGTTTTCAAGGTCCGTTTCTTTGTCCATATTATTCTTTACTTATTTCGTTTCTCCTGCTCTTGCATCACGTGTATCTTTATTGTCATCCTTTTTTCCATATTAATGCTCATGTCGATGTTTAAATAATGTAAATAAACGTCGTTTTTCCCCACAACACAACTGCGCCCCTGCATAATTATTTAGCCAATGACACATCCGGGATTACTGTGTCTCGTTTCATCGTTCCATACATCATTTGTCAGAATGTTGTCGTTTGACAGGATTTCTAATGTCATTTTTCCGCCAACGTTTTCTATTTGTTCAGAACGTGAATTTATGGCATTTGGAAATAGCGTTGTTAGTTGAGAATTCCGTACCAAATTGGAATTCAGAAGGAATATTTCTGATTTAGAATGATTGAATGATGAACGACTATGAATTGGGATTGTGAAACTCAATTTTTTTTCTTGCAATCCGCTTCTCAAGACTTTAACAGATACGTTCTGTGGTTGTTGTCGTTTCGAGTACGGTCCTGAGGACCGACCCTTTTCTTGTTGCCTGACGAGATCAACTATGTCCCATATTATGTGCTGTCTTTTCAGTCAACGCTGTTCCAGTGAGTTAGTCAGTACAGAAACCAGGCTGTTGATGTGCTTTTCAATGCGCAATTTAAAATCAATGAAAATGATTTAGGTGTGTTACAAAACAAAAACAGCAATATATTAGAGAACTTCAAAACTTAAGTGAAAAGGAAGATATTTCGAACAACACCATAAAGTAGGTACTTGGGATAGTGAATTAACTTTTACTTGTCGGATAAAAATGTTTCGAGCCGAACAGGAAAACTTCCGAAGTTCTGTATAAGGCAAAGTATCTCAGTAGGTTCTTCGTTCACAATGCTCGCTTCACCAACCTTGTCTTACGTAAACTTAGCAATTGAATATATTTTGTTCAAGTCGCCACTATTGTGTTCAAACACAAAAGGAACTACGATTTCAAGTATTGATAAAGTCGACGAAAGATTTCTTTGAGTTTACACTACAAATGATTTAATAGTTAGATTTGATAATCGTTTGCGAATTATTCAAGTATTAATATCAGTTTTTACAGCTATAAAGTAACTATGGAAACATTTTCATTCATTGTATTTTCTTTCTTTGTTTAATTAGTTTAGTAGTTGTTCATTTTCATAACTTGGGTACTTTATTTTAAAAAGAAAAGGTCCTTACATTTGAATATTTTCTCATTCCTAGCAATGCTTGTGATATAAAATAATTTAAATGTTTTTGAGTTAACATTAGGCCCTTTATTACATAAAAAAAATCAATTTACTTTTATTAAGGTATCTTACATTTTATGTTTTCAATCAGGGCTTATCCATTTTTACAGAAGATTCTGGTTATAAAAGAAAAAAAGTCAATGGAACCAAGTCTTTCTACAACCCTGTTGCGATTTAAAGTTTTGTGTATAGAAATGAATACCTACGGTTGTTACAGACAGATTCTAATTAGGGCTTGTTAATTAACAATCTAAATGTGTTTACTCTCGCCGTTTCTGAGAAAATTTTATAATGCTTTACATTAAATTTTACACGAATCCACTTATTTTGAGCTGGTTTCCTTAGAAATTTATATTTCTAACGTTTAATATTTGCTAATGTACCTAATTTAATTTATTACTGCAAACCCTTTTCGTAGCTCTTCATTTACCTATAGGTATTTCAAAAATAAAACCCCTTTTTTGCATTCATTAAGTAATTTGCTAACCCTTTTTTAAATGTACACAGGGGTTTATTGGCAGTTGTTGAATTTTAGGTCCTTAGGTTTGATATGAAGAGAGAGTCTTAGATTATGAAGTATGTTCTGCCGTTACGTTATATCAGGTTCCAAGTACCCTCACTTGTATAGAATTAGTGTCGATAATTCAATATCGCTTAAGACTTTTGTTCGCCTCCTTAGGGACGAAGTGAAGTACGTGAAAATAGCTTACATTAAATTGTATCTATGTTAAGAACGTCTGAACACGTAGGTACGTTTACTTAGAAGCCTTGATAATTCCCAGACAAACACGTACTATTCGTTCTGATCTCAAAATAGGTTACTTCCAGCATGAGAACAAAGCCATTCGTTCAATATCAAATTATAAAATGGAGAAGAGATCCGGATGAGCAAATTCAATAATACTTTTAGATGATTGGATTTGCTCGTCCAAATAATCTAGTTTGTATGAGGTAGTAGAAATTTTGCACATTAGATACCTTCGTGTTTCAGTTCACATTTTAGAATTTACTCTTTTCTCATGAAAATGGCGAAGGAAAACATCGTGAGGAAACTGACATGTCCTAGAACCAAAAATTCGAGGATGTGACATCTACTAACCTGCACTGGGCCCGCGTGGTAATTACAACCCACTCCCTCTCGAAGAGAAGAGGCTTGTGTCCCAGCAGTGGGAACATTATAGGCTGATTATGATGTCACGAATATGGAATCTAGTCGGAGTATTCACTTGGGAACGGTATATGAAGTATTATTATGCTCTCGTGCAATAATATTGACCGTCTCTCAGGACTATTTCTCTTATGTTAAACAATGTACGTTGTATGATGGGTATATCCTTGTGTTAAACTTGTTGACGTGTTCTCCCCCTGTTTATCTCACCCTCTCACTAATTGGGAGTAAGCACATTGTTTGAGCAGGAGCGCCTTGCCGTCTACACACTGTAATATCGTCCTAGACTAGGAACTCAACGAAATCGCGGAAGAAGAGGTATCATGGAAACTGTGAAAGATAAAGGTAATTAATTTTAAAATCACGACGTGAATCGGTTCGCCACTGATCACCAACTGTTCAAGTAATAACGATATTAGACGCCCCGCTAGAGCCAGTCACAGCGAACTTTATTAGCTTTTAAATATCGAACTTGTGCTGTTATCTGCATAGAAGTTGGAAGGGGAACTTTTTCCTCAGAACAAACACATTAAAGGATCGCGTCCACGTCCTGGGGCGAGGCTCGAAGGCGCGATAAACTTGCTGTGTTGACGTTGATTTATGTCTCCGTTTGTTTGTCCCGGAGACAGCCGGCTCCCAAGTCCCGGTTCATCCCGGAATACCGGTTAAGATAAGACGCCTCTAATGCATACTACAAATTACTGGACGAAATTGCTGTTTACGCATATACGGGGGATGCGGGGGCGTTTGCTAATTCGTCTGGGGGACTATCTTACCTTATATGCGGAGTTGATTATCCCATCTCGCTGCGATGCGATAATAATCTCTAACTGGAAGTGATAGAGTTTTAATTTCTGTGCATGAGTCTAATGGAAACGAGGAAGCAAAATTCGCCGGCGAGAGATGACTTGAAGTTTCAAAGTACAATGAAATACATTTTGGGGGGAAACACCATATATTTATATTTAGGTTGTTTATAATATTGGTATTATGACAAATTGGTCCCTGAAGCGGAAAAAGTGTGCGCGAAACAGAGGACATTTATGAAATGAAAGGGGCGTTTTATGCCTAACGGAACATAAAAAGTTTAAATGAATATTGTTTAGTAGAAACATAACGGTAATATGAGATGAGGAGTCACTAACTCATTCTTCAATAAACCGCATCCAGGAATACTGGAAACTGTTCTCAACAAACTTGGAAAAAAATAGGATGACGCATTATGTCCAAGTCAATATAACTACAGCTGCAAAGACACATTCACAGATTTGACGTCAAAAATAACCGCTTTGCAAATGGTACATGAGTTAATGAAACAAAAAGTTGTCATCGGCACTGACAGGGCAGAGCATGTCGGGTCACGCGTGTCCACAGCTCACTAACCACTCCGAGCGAGATCTGTTCGCCATGTTTTTAATGTTTCGGACATTTTGTGGTTATTGTGTTACCCCTGACAACTAAAGGGCGAATTTGTCCAATGAAACTGAACGTGATCAACACACTTACACCGTATTCAAGAGCTGTCAGTGTGATAATTGTTATGGAATATTGACACCGACAGGTTTTGAATGCGAAAACTTTACCTATGCTAATACTGTTATACTAATACTATGCTAATACTAATATACTAATACTGTTATACTAATACTATGCTAATACTAATATACTAATACTGTTATACTAATACTAATATACTAATACTGTTATACTAATATACCAATACTGTTATACTAATATACTAATACTGTTATACTAATATATAATATTATAAAGAGGTAAAATTTGTCTGTTTGTATGTAGGGGGTAATTTTCGGAACTACCAGTCGGATTTGAAAAAATCTTTTTGCATTGGATAGCCCAATTCTTGGGCAAGGCTCGCTGACAAAGTCGCGGGCAGAAGCTAGTCCTAAATATATTTATGGAATTGTGTGTTTCTCAACAATCATCATTGTTTAGAACGAGAATCGTCAATGTTACTTCGAAATTGACTACTGAGCGTGGAATTCAAAGTTCAATCCCCAAGTGGGACAGTTTTATTGAGGTTTAGAATTTAGGAATTTCTCAGTATCAACCTGGAATGTGGGATTTGTGCCCGGTTAACTGTCGAGGCTTGTGGCTAAGTAATAAAAGCCGCACGGGTCGATCGATCGGGTTAAGCTACGCTTGCCGTGGTTGGTCCGTGGATGCGTGACCATCTTTACATACCAAAACCCCTCCGCGTCTCGGAAAGCACGTTAAGCCGTTGGTTCCGGTTGTGATTCTTGGATTTTTGACAGTTAAAAAGTCTGACAACCTTACCAAAGGGGTGTCGTATTACCCAGTAACAATTGTGGAGGTCAGATAGGCAGTCGCTCCATGTAAAGTACTGGTATTCAGCTGCATCCGGTTAGACTGGAAGCCGACCCCAACAGAGGAAAAAGCAAAGCAGATGATGAGGCTCGCTCCCGATTCGGCGAAATGTGGGAGGAAGTACCTTTACACAGACTTCTGTCTATCCCTATGTGGAATACAGGCGTGATGTTATTGTGTTAGCTTTAAACACGTGGAACATCAATTTCAAAACAAAGATCAGTTTTGTTTTGTATTGAATAAATCGCTCTTGCGTTCAAGTGGGTATTGGAGGAGGCCAGACTCAGAGTACCTATACCATATGGGGATACCTAAGCAGAATCATCCGCATAATAGGTATAAAAATAAAATGGCACTCCGGGACTGCCGCCAGAAGTGAAAACTTGAAATTTTTTTTTGTGCAGGAAATACTTTTCTTTTTTGAAGTCGGTAAAAAAAAAGGGAAATGTCAATCATGTCGTTGTCATGTCTCAATGTTTGGAATGTCATTAATCCAAAATAAAATGTATCGCGCGTTGATGTCTTTTTAATGGTCAAAAGCTGGTGTCGGTAACAGTGTCGCGAGTTCAATTGTTTTTTCCCCCATCTCAAAAATGCCCAATGCGCCTTAAGAAGTTTTCACAAAAAAAAAAAAAAAGGATTGTGTGGTTTTATGAAACCACGGTAAAAGTGAAACTTCTATAGGCGCCGCCATATTGGCCTTGGCTGCTCTGACGAGCGCCTTTCACTTTATCCCTACTCCGCGGCCGACCGTCACGCGACATGCAACACACAGACCAAAAAGTTTGAGACGATGTAATAAAAGTTTCACTTTAAAATAGGTTCTACGATCAAATTCTTATAGACTAAGCATGCACGTCATAGTTATGGGAATATACGTGTTATGCTTTCATTAACAGTAATGATGGGGTGTTAGCAAGAAATATTTGTAGCATTTATTTAGTACAAGGCCGATGACTTGTAATTTTTCAGTCTTCTTTCTTTTCCGTGTGATTAACCTGGTGTTAGAGTTTTTATGCCGCCCATGGGCCTCTGACTTGACTTCACATGACGTCGAGAAATATCTCTCAGACATCACAGGCTCTCTCAGTTTTCAGTATTAGGTAGGTATAAAAAACTGGCCTAGCGCGTGTCGCACCACGCACAATGAAGGGTTCCGTAGTTGGGATGAATTTATCCCAAAAACAAACTTAACTTTGTAGGTAGTTGACATGTTCTCCCATACGGAATGTATGGGAAAACATGTTTTTGCAACTGCAAATATAAGGTGGTCGATTTTTACTCGTTAACTTGTAGAGCCTACTTAGCTGTGATAGTTTTCCTTTTAATTTGGTTATATAAACTACTGCCGTGATTTTTTTCACACATCCAAAACCAACCATTTAGCTGGCAGGGTGGTGGGGGGACACCACAAACTTGACTCTAACAAAAATTTGCACTTTAAAGCTTAATATTTCGCAAACGGATTCCTGAATCCAAAAATGGTTTTCACATACAATGTTTTTGAAGGACTTTTCCAATGATACCCTACAATATGTGATAGAAAAAAAAAAACATCACCACTTTACGTGTAGGGGGAGGTACACTAAAAATTTTTTTTTCATAATTTTGTTTTACCACTTTGTCGGCGTGATTAACCCATGCCATATTACAGCTTTCTAGTAGTAAGAATCTCGGAACTAGGCCGCAGACAGACAGACGGACATGACGAAACTAGGGTGTTTACTACGGAACCCTAAAAAGGTTATGTAGTTAGCTACATAACCTTTTACCTTTTTTAATGTTAGCTAGTAAAACCTGAAAAAATATTCCACAACCAAGCCTCCTACATATTCTACACACAGTTTGATTTTTTGTTGGCAAAAGTAATTTATTTCACGTACCATGCCGTACGACATTGCTGGCTGCACGTTTATCTTCAACACAAAAAGAACTCTTGAAAAATATATTGCGCTTTTCTACGTGAAGTTTAATGGCTGAGCGTAGTTAAAACACCTATACGCGTATAACCTTTTTGCTAAAACGAATATGGAACGAACAAAAGAATATTGTTTTAATGGATGCTAATTATAGTACATTACTGCCGCGGTCTATAATGACTACTTTGCTGGTCGCGCTGATGATGGCCGACAGCGCAGCGTAGCGCAGCGTAGCGCAGCTCCAGGCCGACACAGCGCGGTCAGCGTGCAGCACTTGATGGACGAGCTGAGATAAAGGCCGAGGCCGTAGGTCGAGGCCTTTACAGCGAGGACAGCAAGGGCTGCAATGATGGCCAAGCTGGAAGGCCTAGAGCGTAGCTAGGCTAGCTCGAGGCAATCATAGCGTGACCACCGAAGCAGTCATAATGGGCCAAGGCTTGTATAGTGCTTTACTCAAAAATGCAAGTACCTAATCTAAATAAAACCAGCAAGTAAAGATTTAGATTTCCTACTGATTTTCCTCTGCACAAATTTTTCATATGCAAGCTTATATTTTTCCTTTGAGTTTCGCGGTATTAAATTTTCAACCACTAATTTAGCTTCATCTTTAATGTCTGGCGGTGTTAAACACATTGAATCGGAATAATTTTCGCTTTGAGAGCTCATTTTTAGCAAAAAAGTCACTAAATAAAAATAAAATTTTCGCTGAACGGTGCTTTTGTTACTTCTTTGTTTTTTTTTTTTTTTTTAACAATGGTAGTTGGAACTATACAGCCAAATATGGAATAAAATCTTTTTGTACCTATCTCTATAAATACAAACAGCTGTGTTTTAAATAAAACCTTTTTGCATTTGATTTTTTAAAACGTTGAAACGTCAAAATAGCAGCCGGCAATGTTTTGCCGGCCTGTTAGAGCGACCAGCAAAACTTTGCCGGCCGCTCCTTGAAACAGAACGGCAAGGTCGATTTTGCTCAAACAAGGTTTCCAAAATAATGACCACATTACATGCATTTTTGAGTAAAAGTACATTACTCTCGTGGCCTGCAACACGGGTATTGATAGACGATCGTGAAAATGTGGGCCGAGGCGATGCTGAGGCAAACATATGTGAGTCCATCAATGCCTGGTTGCAGCCAAGTACTTTTCTCAAACATGCTTGGAAATTCGAACAACGATAATTTTTACGCACCAATATGTTAATTTGTTTCTTCTTTACAGCTCTATTTGCAAGCCAAATCGAAATTTAAATAAAATCTTTTCGGCTGCTTAACACGACAGACATGGATTTTCATAGAAACATTACCGGCTGCCTACTCGCATGTATTTTACCAGTACAGCATTTTCGATTTATCTCGAAGAAGGATGTCAAAATAATGCTTGAATTTCCATGTTTGAGAAAAAGAATACTGGTTTTAATGGTGGCCTGACTATACAATAAGACATGAATATCACAATCAGGTTCGTGCGGTGAAGGAATAAAAAGAAAAATATTTGAGTTTGTTTGGCTTTATTATACTTGTTAACGGCGAGTACTGGAGTTACTACTTGCCACTGTTTGCTTTTTTAAATTGATAACTCTTGTTCTTGACCGTGTGTTAATCAGTCTTTTAAAGTGTACTTCAGGGAGACAATATTATAAAGTCTCCTATGCATTTAATACATGTAACATATCCATCTAATCAGAGCACACATTGGCTGTTTGATGACAGGAAGATTTTCTGAAGTGAAAACTTCTTTAGGCGCGTTGGGCATTTTTGAGATGGGGCTAAACCATTGATTTCGCGATACTGTGATGACACCAGCTTTTGACCATTAAAAAGACATCAACGCGTTGAATACCGCGGTGCCGATTGTTTTTCAAGTTTTCACTTCTGTCGGCACACTTGGAGTAACACTGTTTTTTTTTGTATAGCTTTTCGCTAGTCAACCTAGGAGGTTGTTGGCTGCTTAACCGGACTTTCCTGTGGCTGTCTCAATAAATTAAGGTCTCCAGCCAGGGCATGAAACTTAGAAACTAAGCGACTACACGCTAAGGGCACTCTCTGTGGGGTACGGACCTCGGCTTAGGGCGTCCCCTGGGGGAAAACTGCAAGGGACAGGAGGTTTTGGTTTCAGCACTTATACCTACGGACGAAATATTTTACAAAGCTAGTAGACTTCAGACCCGCAAAAACTGTTTGTAATTTGGACCTCATGAAGCTACAACGACAACATATTATCAGCCAACCGTGTGAAACAGCCCAACGAAACAAAAATAAATAAATGCGGTACCTATGTAAATCGCTGGAGGGACGTCCAGCTTAAATTGGTAGATAGTCTTGTTAAGCTACATAAATTGTGGTTACATTCGGGGTCTCAGTTAAACACTGGCGAGCATTTTAAATGCTCCAGCCAAATATTTACAAGGATAAAATTTATTATTACGTTGAACGCTCGCGGCAGCGGCGGCTCGTTATTGAAAATATTTCAATAACTCGTTATTACGTTGTTGTTATTCGCTGATGCGACGTTTTAATTTAATTTATGTAATGTCTCTGTAATTATTTTATCTGTACTATCGGTAAGTATAAGTTCCTAGAAGGAAAAACGCCGAAGACCTGTTGATGACTTTTTGTGGAGTAAACGCTCCACAAATTAGACTTAAATTTGATTGAAACTAATTTCTTGTAAGTGGAACCATGCTCTAAATAAATCTGTCGATATGCATGGCAACAAACGATCTTGTAAATATCTAAGCTATCTAAATGAATTATCTTACTGAATTGCTTTCCAGTTGCTTATCCAAATCTTTTCAACAAAAGCAACCCTTTCTTAGACTTGCACAATGATCAAAGTAAATTGAAATGATTGAAAACCTAGCAATTTAATATGACAATAATGTATTCAATTGATAACGTTACCACGTTACACTTAACGTTACTTTAATAAACAATTTTAACGGTTTAATCGCTTCGTGTAACCGAGTCCACGCGATCTCATAAATTACTCGAGTGCCTTACATACAAATGAATTTCTTGAAAAGGTCGTAGAAATTAGAAGTTCACGTCAGTGTCCGGTCACGCGAGCCCAAAACTCTTAGTACATATTTACCTGTTGTATTATTTAACCACGGTGGTTATAACCAAGTTGTAATTCACTACTCGCTCCCTAAATAATAACTACCTATGTTATACGGAACCACCCATATAAGTGCCGGGGCTGAAACTTTTATGAGAGAAATAGGGACAAACACGCGCCGTTTTGAGTGTGTAGTTGTGTACTGCTTGCTTAATAGTTGCAGCTTTGTTTCAGAGAGGAATTAAATACTTACCTTCATTTTATCAGTGAACGAAACATTTTGTGGATCCCGAATATTTTGACCGTAAACTCATTGCTACACAGAATTTGTGCACAGCAACCTTTTCCTCCATTTCATTAGGTCAAACAACCTTTACTCTGTAAAAGTGAATTAGGTGCAGCCTTGAGAAAAACCTCACGTAGAAAAACACATTTATCTCGCAACAGGAAGAGGGGCTTAAAAGATTAACTCGGGGAGCAACTCTCCTCGGTTTTAAAAAAACCGTTCCGAGGCCGTCCCTGGTCTTGTGATGTAAAATGGAACACGTGGAAGTGCCAGTCCATAGCTTGTAATTAACAAACGACTGACAGGGAACATGAAAATCGAATAGCAAAAAACTGGGGATCATCGAACGCGGACCTCTCATAAATCGGCATTGGCGGGCGTGGAATAAAATAATCGAGTGACAAAGCGCTCGCACTGAGCGGCCCGATCCCTGATATTCCATGCATAAGCAATATAAAATGTTATTCTGTCCTGGTGAATAATTTATTCTCGATTGTCACCCTTGTCGACATCGAAAGCGAACTGTGTTCACCAGGTGTTCGATCAAACAATTACACATGTTTCAGATTACGATACTTACTGATTGATCTCCATCTTTTAAGATTTTCTTAAGGCATATGAAGCCGTATGTATATTATTGACTGTATTTAAAATGAAGGACGAGATATTCTTGCATGGAGGTTGGGGCAAACAGATATTTTTGTCTTCAATTGTATATGTTTCCACTGTTGGGTTCCCTTGATTTAAATCAATCAAGGGAACCCAACAGTGGAAACATATGTCTCTAGCTACGGAAGGTATTTCATAGAAATACATAGAAACCAGTAGTGTCGCAATGACACGTCACCTGCTGCTGCGTGCAGTAGGCTACGGACTTGAATCTTTACAAGGTAATATTCAGAGCTGACGAAAACAAAACTAAAATGCTTTAATGCCATGAATGATGAATAGCGTACGCGTTAAGAACAAAGATCATTATAATTCATTCCATTTCTTGCTCACTAGTTCTCCGAAACTCGTGGTATTAATCAAATCTTAAGAAAGTTAATATTTAAAGTGATACAGGCTGAAAGTTTGTAAACAAAAACAGCGCGGACGCTTCGACGGAACCAAACGAAAAACTTGCTCTGTTGACATTGATTGATGTGGCGGGCAAACGCGCTAACGCCGCCGACCATTTTACTAAAGGTACCCTCTGAATACCTATACTTATTTGTAAATCGGTAACAGTAAGAATTTACGTAGCGGTCATTTAATATACAAGTATGCTTATAGTTTTATTACTCACAGGAAAAGCTTTTGGAAACGAAGATGAGAATGACACAGTGAAATTGCTAATAATAGTCTCTTTTATTAACTTCGTTTTTCGTTCAAAATTCAATGTGCTCGCGAGTGTACCTCTTGATAGCTTATTTGCATTTTGGGAATGACGTAACTCAGGATTTCGTTAAGCTGACGTGTAAAATGGCGTTAATCTCTTATTTAAATACTTAGTAATACCCCGTCCATTGTGTTTGCTCGATTGTACTGGATTATGGAACATTCGAATAGATGTAACGTCGTCACGCTGAAATCAAACATTACGCTTTTAGACGTAAGCCTATTATTACTTAGGGAAGTAATGATCAAAAGTGTTATACCTAAAAATATTGTATGTTATGTTGGGTACTGCAAGCAAAAGTAGCACGCAGGAGGAGACGCCCGGGGCGGGAATCGCAAGCCGATTTCCGGCCACCGTAGGCGCGGGCTTGCGGACGGTGAGCAATGGGTAGCTCACCGTCCGATAAGAACCAAGCCCGGGTCGACGGCGCGTTGTGTTCTTCGCGCCTCAAAGAGATGTCAGCAGAATTAATGGGGTCTGCTAGGGCCAATGCCTGCCGGGGGTTCGAAGAAAACCGATAGGGAAATCGTGGCCTTCAGCAACAGGGCAACCGAAGGAACACGGGTGGGTTTTAGTCAGTAAGAGTCTGACACGTCCTCCCGCTCCGCCCAGAGCGGGAGAAGTTATATGATAATTACCGACTCAAAAAAAAAGGAGCAAAAAGAGCAAAAGGAGCAAAAGTAGTTGGTATGCAAGGATCGAAGCAGGTGGCGACATGTAGTTTCTGCCTACCCCAATGGGAAGAAGGCGTGAGTTTATGTATATACGTGTATGTATGTTGGGTACTTTTTGGATGATAACACTCACATATAACACCAAAAGCGCCGTTACTGCAAACAGTATCAGCACAGCAACAATCAAAAGAAAGCTAAGAATTGAGGAAAACAATTAGTTTCTCCCTCGTTCATAACAGGATGTTTACGAAGACATAGGGAATTCAATAATAGAGTTGTAATACATACCTAGGAATGGATTCTAGTCATCAGGACAATTCGTTAATAATATTAGAGGAAATCAAAATTTATCAATAACTATCTAGTTAGTTTTCGTTGGTCATCATTATGTAGATTCATCATCATCATCAGCCTATAATGTTCCCGCTGCTGGGACATAGGCCTCCTCTCTCTGAGAGGGAGTGGGCCATAATTCACTACGCGGGCCCAGTGCGGGTTGGTAGATGTCACATGTCTTCGAATTTTTGGTTCTAGGACATGCCGGTTTTCTCACGATGTTTTTCTTCACCGTTTTGAGAGCAGTGGTGATAAAATAATATAGGTTACGTAATGATAAAATGAGCTTTTCATGTAATAAGAGAAAAACCGCATACCAACATTTAAGTATAGTGGTACAACTCAGCATTCACGAGATTATTGAATATGAATAAAGTTTGATGAATTGGTTTAAACCACAATTTTTGGTTTAATAGAAAATTATATTTCGGACCGTAATTAAATTTCTCTGTGCCATTCAAAATTCATTGATATCAGATTTAAATAATTTGAAGTTCGAATTTGTTGCTTGTATTTTTCACGTGAAAGGTCTCGTATTACAACAATTTTCTCTACCTCGCACAAGTTGTAATTACGTTCTAAGGCTTCTAAAGTCGATCAACATTTAGTTGACTTGTTTCAGCTCTTATTTCAGGAGCCAACCATACATCTTCCACTGACCTTTTATTTGACATTCAATTACTTTATCCGCACTGCAAGTTGTAGAAAAGCGATTTAATCAAACTACATCCCTGTGACTGGAATTCTAAATGAAAACTTGTAAAAGAAATAGTCGTGAATGAAGAAATCTTTTCATTTCAAGCTACTCAATTTTATCTGGAGCTGGGTTTACGATAAATATTTAAACTTTTAAAACATAGGTACAGTAAAATTACACGATTCATGTTCTTGCATAATACATGACATGTTTTTTCTCGAAGGGTTCGAGAATGTCGAAGGATGTGCATTTTGTATTATTATGTCTCTCTTCTTTAAAGAGTTTAAAATTAACATCACAAAGCATTTTATATGGATGTCATTCGTTAATCTTGCCCTTGATAGTGTCATCACGGTCCTATTTCATTCACCTCATTAAATAAACCGGATCTGTTGATGAATAAATTAAGAGCTCGATTACGATAACGGTTTTTTAAAGAAATGCATTGGCTATTAACCGGTTTTGGATTTTTAAACAGATTCCAGTACTTAAATTATCACGACGTATTTCATTTGATGCAAGTTCTTAAATTGTATTTATATAATTTATTTGACTTGTAAAATCTAGGTAAGCTACAAGAGTGCTTTTCAAATCCCTTTTGTCATGTTGTCTTCTAAATATTTCAGTCTTTCTATTAGTCTTTTCTAAGAAATACGTTTCATAAAAACATGCAAACGGTTGTTAAGATTTTCTTGTTTTATTTACAAATCACGCCAACTGTTGTGCCAGTCTCGCAAAGTCATTTGTGTACTCCACCCATTCCCCTGACATTCCATTCAACGTTTCACGCAGAATATATCCAAACGGAAAGAGGAGCGATTACTTTGATTACACTTTCCGTTTACAATACCCCTGCCGAAGCACGTTTACATTGTTCTCTAATAGGCATTAAGAGGTTTTCAAAAATAACCATTTTGTTAAGATGGATCCCATATAACATTCGATACAATGAAACTGGCAGTTGAAATTCTCAGTGGGAGTAGCGCTAGCAAGGTTCATTAAACTCTTCAGTGAACGCAATGTTTAGGGAACCGCAAATTATTTGTTTAAAGTGTTTCTATGTATTCAGGATCATTCGAGGGTACATAACATTCTACGGTACCGTATTATTATACAATAGAGTGATTGTAATTTGTTTTGTTTACCCAGAATTTACATCACTCTAAAATCTCGCTTGGGAACAACGAAATTGAGTTTGATAAATGTAATATCATTTTGCAGTTGAAACAGCATAGTGGATAGTAAATCGGTGAGAGGCATAATGCACAAGGTTGAAACATTCATGATGATTACATCCATAAATTTCCCGGTTACCTGCGCGTAAATGGTTGATTTATCGCTCTCGTACAGAAGTAATGTGTCGCAGTGTTTCGGGTCACCAATTATATTTGCATGTTCGTGCAAATACATTAGTCGAGAGTGCGTGATAAATGACATTTCGGACGAAATAAAATAACATCATTTATAATCCATTGGAATTTTTGGTTTTTATGTTGTTGGTTCCTGATTGTATCTTTCCAATGATCAGAGAGAAAAACGGTTTATTTCTGTTTTTAAAACGTTCTACAAGAATATTTTTTTGCGTGCTACTTAGTTGTGTTCAGCTCACAAAACATAACATCAATCCTGTATTACCCAAAAGAATTGGGCAGAGGTGTACCTCTAGGTGTACCTATAGTAGGTACATCCACATTGCGCCAGTATTGTTTAAGTCTCATGTAACAGGGGGCGAGCCTTGATTTAGCCATTTAGGATGCTTATACACTTGGTAGCATACTACATAGACAAATTAAAAAACAAGATGATATCGTATAAGCCATTTTCTTAAAGCTTTCTAGTGCCATAGTTTTCAATCAGTAGATATTTCTTGTACTACTAAGTTTAACAAGAGTAATGATTCCGATTTGATCCACAGCGATCCCAAAAGGATTGATCATACAAGTAGTTTTATGCAGGTTGATAAAGATCTTGTGATCTCAGGAAAGTAGGAAGCGGTGTTGTTTTTGATATTAGTTTACATTGTAAGCATGAGCATGTTCGAGACAATCGGAAGGATGCAGAAGGTTACATACATACTCGTAATACGATTATCCACTAAGGAAGTTTGTAATTGGAAAGGTATTGGAATAATAATTTCTAATTAGAGAAAGGTAGTATCTTTAAATTCACATCAGAAATTGCATTGTGGAATGCAATGTGAAATCAATTCCTCTTTCCGCACACTCAGTTAGTTTTAAAGAATATGTCGTATCAATATGCATCTCGTGCAGAAAAGAAGCAGAATGCACGAAAATCTGTACTTCGTTTGAGAATTTTGACAATTTCTGAGAAGTTCAGAATTGTTCTTTCGATTTCTTGAAATTACCTACTTATATGCATACCAAAATTTGCAATTTGTATTTGTCAGAGTCATACTGTCGGTAATAAGGTTATTTACCTTACATTTGTTGTAATAAAGGTTAGTATTCATTCTAAAAAGAAATAGGGTGTAAGGGTAGTTGAAGTCGGGTCACCAAATCTATATAGGTAATAAAAAAATGTTATAATTGTAAATATTGTGATCATTAAGTAGCCAAAATACCAGTAAAAATAAATAAGGATTAATAGTATCGAAATGAGAAGTTGATTAATCTATTAATTAATATCGATGTCTCTCAGACAGTTTTGATTAATTTGCAAAGATAAAACGGAAAACTGGTAACTCCATATTCTTCAATTACTGTGAAATTTTAATTAAGGAAGGAAGTGATGAAAGTACGAAAAAAGAGGATTCGTTTATTATTCTGTTAATTCTTTATTCAAAAATGTTTCACTGTTCGTTCGCAGTACAATTTTCGAGGAGTAGGAGATTTGACTGGAACAGATATAATATGTAAAGGATGTGTCAAGATTATTAACAAAAATAAAACAAAGCAAACTTAAAGAAATGTTCGGGATTATCTACGAAAGCGTATCTAGGGCGCTGTCCTTACCTTATGTATAGGAGTCCCCCAAAAGTCGTTGAGGAAAATGTTTGATATTGGAGTCTGTGGTCTCAAGTCTCTGTTCTCTTTTATGGCACTTATGTCATCGAAGACGAAACCGCAGTACAAACAGTTGTGGTAGACGAGTATGCAGGCGAGAACCAGAATAGCACCTAGACCACGACGCGGGGGCTCGGGCAAATCCTCAGGCATCTGATTTTGACCCGTCAGGCGCCGTTTACTACGACCAGTTCTGGTTCTTACTGCCGACATCACTCCTCCGAACCTACACACGCCACTCACGCGGTCCATCATGTATTTATCACATCGGCAAACAATTATTATTTACTAATCAACACGAAACACTATTTTGAACAGTTCATAATAAGTAGAGTCATTTACGTAAAAGCAAAACCGAGCCGCCAGAAATGTTTAGGAGCTAGCGAAAACACAATCACGAATAGAGCCGGGGCAATAAATTTCGCTACACAAAATCAGAGATTAAAAACGACTAATACGCAGAATAACACTACCGTACACTATGAACAGAACGTTATTGTTAATGTTTAGGTTATAACGAAGCACATGTCACTATGTTTTTTCGAAATAATTTCATTTGACATTTATGTGATAGTTTCGTTCCGACGCGCGTGGACACGCCCGCTCACAGGGCAGATTCGCCGACAACTGCCGAAGAGCGACGAGCGAATGCCGCGTCAAGTCACGTGACCCGTCGTTTTACTGCGGGTCGTTTTGAACTGGCGCATGCGCCCCGTGCCATGGGCTGGCGGCAAAACATTTGGGGTTTATAAGTGTTGATTAAAATACAGTAAATATGTAACAATAAGGTACGAGTATATGAGTATAATAAATTATATTTCTTACCTTTTTATTTTTAAATTATTTTAAGATTTAATGATTGATGTTCAATTAAGTGCATTAAATGTTCATTTATTTAAAGAAATGACATGTCAAAACCAATAAAAGCTTATTTTCACCGCAAATGATTCAAGTGCAATGGCATATTATCGCAATTTGATTACCCTACGGTATTATGGGCGCATGCCCGGAGGTTGGCAGCGGGGAGGGGTCGGAGTAAATGTTGATGACGACATTTGGTCGGGTTCGGGAGACTGAGATGAGAGCGCTCACGGATCGGAATACGCGCCTCTCTATTATCCGAAATTTCGAAATCCAAATTTCGAATATTAGACGTACACTTCCCGAATTTTCGTTCCAATCGAGATAATTTTAAAATATTACGAGGGTTCAACGTTTTATTTCTGGAATACATTATTTCCTTACTTGTACGTTTTTGTGCGAACATGTTAAAGCTGTTTGTCACCCGTTTTTATTTCTTTTGCATCAACTGTACCGAATGATGAACTGTGTTAATAAATAAAAGGTTTTTCATGTCGCGGAGTTTGGTCGCAACTTAAGAGTAAAGTTAGGCAATCTCTCCGTGACTTTTTTGAAATGGAAATAAGAAATGGAATAATATTTTTGTCATAAATCAATGAACCGGTGTGGTATTGTAAAAATATAAGACTTTCTGAATATTTTGATTTCTGCAGAAAATTATTTAGGGAACGTTGAAAAGACACTCGAGAGGAAACTCGAGCATTTAGGTACTTCGACTGGATAAAATGTATTGTTTTTGTACTTAATTATTATATATTGAATACATACCTAGCTTTAACTGACTCGTTGGTCTAGTGGTCGCAAGCGCTACTGCTGAGCATGAGGTCCTGGGTTCGATTCCCGGGTCGGGTAAAGTGTTATTGGGTTTTTCTATCTGAAATTTCTCAGTAGCAGCTCAGTCTGGATTTGTGTTCGGTTGATGGCAATAGGCTCGCTCCCTATTACATGGGACTTAAACATAACTGGCGAAATGTGGGTGTACCTGCTACAGGGACACCTCTGCCCAACCCTTCGGGGAAACAAGGCGTGATGTTATACTTAATTATGTCTTTTTAGGGTTCCGTAGTAAACAAGGAACCCTTATAGTTTCGTCATGTCCGTCTGTCTGTCTGTCTGTCTGTCCGCGGTCTAGCTCCGAGACCCTTAGTACTAGAAAGCTGTAATTTGACATAAGTATACATATTAATTACGCCGACAAAGTGGTAAAACAAAATTATGAAAAACATTTTTTTTATACACGTAAAGTGGTGATGTGTTATTTTTTATTTTTTTATCCCATAGTGTGGGGTATCATTGGAAAGGTCTTACAAAAAAATTTGAGTTTGTGAAAACCATTTTTGGATTTAGGGATCCGTTTGCAAAATATTAAGCTTTAAAGTGCTAATTTTTGTTAGAGTGAAGTGTCCCCCCCCCCCTGCCAGCTAAATGGTTGGTTTTGGATGTGTGAAAAAAATCAAAGCAGTAGTTTATATAACGAAATTAAAAGGAAAACTATCACAGCTAAGTAGGCTTTACTAGTTATCAAGTAATAATCGACCAACTTAACTTTGCAGTTGCAAAAACATGTTTTCCCATACATTCCGTATGGGAGAACATGTTTATCAACTGCAAAGTTAAGTTTGTTTTTGGGATAAATTCATCCCAACTACGGAACCCCTCATTGTGCGTGGTCCGACACGCACTTGGCCGGTTTTTCTTTTAAATTTGTTTTTCTGGCGTTTACAAGCTGATCAGCCTATAAATGTTCCCACTGCTGGGACACAGGCCTCCTCTCTGTGAGAGGGAGTGGGCCGTAATCCACCACGCAGGCCCAGTGCAGGTTGGTAGATGTCACATGTCTTTGAATTTTTAGTTCTAGGACATACCGATTTCCTCACGATGTTTTCGTTCACTATTTTGAGAGCAGTAGTGATGAAATTATTAACACAAAATAAAACGCCTGCGTGGGTTCGAACCCACGACCTACAATTCGTAAGTCAGGGGCCGTTACCACTGCGCCACCACTGCTCCACCGGAGTGGTTATCATTAAATTATTTAAACGTTTCTAAGCAGAAATACTTACCTACTTACTTATATCCGGATAAGAGAGTTCAACTCAAGGGACTCCATTTCGGTAAAACCGTTGTTTCATTTCGGTAAAACCGTTGCTTCATTTTCGATGACCCTTGACACGAACATTGAACATGTAAAAAGTTAAGACACGTGGGCAATGTTTTCCCTATTTTTGTACCCTCAATTGAATCTATTTCCCTAAGGATATCTACATATTCAATTACTAAAATAGAATTGACGAAGGCTGGTACAGTGAGCAAAATAAGTAGATTGTTCAGACAACAGGATTGAGGGACCTTACTATTAAGCCTCGTACAGATTGGCGCGACGCGATTCGAACAAAACAATTTCAAAGAAATCTTCACGGTAGAACAATTACCGGTGTCGTGTTGCGTCGCGCCAGTCTGCACGAGGTTTTGTGCTCTAGAATTCTGGACTCATTTAGACTAGTGATGATAAAGATAGACTAACCGAACTCATCTAGTTTTAAAAAGTATTTTAATTTCGACGTGTAAGGTGTTTTATTGAACCACACACATAAACATATTATAAGTACCATCGGGGTAACGCATACCTATGTGAGCATTTTGAAAACAAAATCCCGTGCACACGACCCTTTTTTTTCGTAGGTAAGCAATAGTATAGCGGCCGAACGCTGTAAGCAAGAATAGTCCTTACAGTGTCCAGATATGCATTTCTTTGAAAATACATATTTCACGTCTTCGTCCCATGGTAGAAACAACAGAACGCGACCTGCTACGATCCTTAAGGCTCCCGCAAAGAGGCGCGACGCTACTCCGGTAGAACAATTACCATGAAGTTTTCATTGAAATTGTTCCACCGCGTCACGCCGTCGCGTCGCGCCTATTTGCGAAAGCCTTTACATAGGTACTTCTGTTGTTCCGTACACGTTCATACATCTGCAGTGCTATTCTGTTACAATCTCACCGTGAACGCTATCATCATCATCATCATCATCAGCCTATAAATGTTCCCACTGCTGGGACACAGGCCTCCTCTCTGTGAGAGGGAGTGGGCCGTAATCCACCACACGGGCCCAGTGCGCGTTGGTAGATGTCACATGTCTTCGAATTTTCGGTTCTAGGACATGCCGGTTTCCTCACGATGTTTTCCTTCACCGTTTATTAGAGCAGTGATGATGAAATAGTTTACACAAAGTAAAGCGCCTGTCTGGGTTCGAACCTACGACCTACAAATCGTAAGTCGCGGCCGTTACCACTGGGCCACCACTGCTAACACTGGTGCTGCTAACGCTGCATACCGTGAACGCTAAGGTGAAGTGAACTTGAAGTGAGCTGTCATTCCATCACATACTAGGGATTGACGCTGTTGACAGCTCACTTTCAAGGTCACTTCGCCTAAGCGTTCACGGCACAGATATAGATATACCTAGATAACGCAAGAGCAACTACTTCGCGTGCCATTTTCGTGCCCAGCCTACGTACAATAATCGTAAGCTGCCACTTTCGCGCTCAGTCTGCATCGGTGCCACGCTTGTCGGAAGTCAGTTAAACAATTGAAAATGGTTAATTACGCTGTTATAAATTATAAAACTGTGCAAATGCGAGGAGAAAAAAATAAAAGAAACGTTTCCAAGTGCTTGTGACGTCATAGTAGGTAGTAAAAAATGGCACGCATTTTCATACAGATCGTGATACTTGCGTTATCTAGGTCTATCTACAGGGTGTTTCGCAGAACGTTGAACATACGAAAATGGTGGATAGGTGGGGTCATCTGCTACTTACTCAGCCCTAATTTATTTGGCCCTGGCCCCCCTGGTTTTTTTAATTAATGCAAGTTGAAATTAAGATTCAAGTATTTTTACATTTTTCTGTAAGTTTGAGGACTCATAACTTTTTTCTAGCTAACATCTGAATAAAGCAATAATTTTATTTTTATAAAATTATTGCTTTATTCAGATGTTATCTGCCAACATTAAAAATTAAAAAAAAAACAAAAATGGCAATATTTTTGTTTTACCCATTTTTAATAAGAATTACACTTTAAAGTTAAGAAAGTGGTGAAATTAGAAGAAAGAAAAAAAAATTTTTTTTTTAAATACTGTGGTCGGCTTCCAGTCTAACCGGATGCAGCTGAATACCAGTATTTTACATGGAGCGCCTGCCTATTTGACCTCCACAACTCAGTAACTGAGTAATACGATACCCCTTGGTAAGACTGGTTGTCAGACTTTCGGGCTTCTGACGACCAGTAACGACTTCAAAGATCCAGGAATGACAGCCGGGCCCAACGATTTAACGAGCTTTTCGAGGCACGGAGGAGTCTTGGTATGTAAAGATAATCAACCATCCACAGACCCCGGCAATTGTAGCTTAACCTTATGGATCGACCCATGTGGCTGTTAGCCACGAGCTCCTCTACTCTTTTGCTTATTGGACATACTTAACCAAAATTATACTACGTAAATTACACTACATAAATTACACTACGTAAATTACACTACGTAAATTACACTACGTAAATTACACTACGTAAATTACACTACGTAAATTACACTACGTAAATTACACTACGTAAATTACACTACGTAAATTACACTACGTAAATCACACTACGTAAATTACACTACGTAAATCACACTACGTAAATTGCTTATGACTGCCTCGTTGGTCTAGTGGTCGCAAGTGCTACTGCTGAGCATGAGGTCCTGGGTTCGATTCCCAGGTTGGTCAAAGTCTTATTGAGTTTTTCCATCAGTAATTTCTCAGTAGGAGCCCGGAGTCTGGATTTGTGCCCGGTTGATGGCAATAGGGGCGCTCCCTATTACATTAGACTTAAACGTGCGAAATGTGGGTATACTAATATACACCTCTGCACAACCCTTCGGGGATTTCAGGCGTAATGTTATGTTATGTTAAATTACTTATCAAACGCTTTCGCGAAAGCTTTCGCTTTTGGAAAGGTAAACACAGCGCGAAGTAATAATTTCGGCATGTTTATTAAAATAGATTTTAAACATGTTTAATTAAATATCATTGTGCGATCATTTAAGGCTTTCATAAAGGGTGGGGACGTGTTCTGGTTTACAATGGCCTGTAATGAAAATGTTGCAAATAAATGGCTCGAGCTTTTCTACGTGAGGCACCTGTCCCACCGCACGCCGGCGCAGATGCGGAAGCGATTCGCTACCAGTGATTTTCTCGCCCAAGAAATGTACAAAATATTGTTGGTCTCATGTAAGTAAAAAAGATACATCCTAACTGTAAATTATAATATTATAAATGCAAAAGTAAGTTTGTTTGTTACGCTTTCACGCTTAAACAGCCGAACAAATTTGGATGAAATCAGGACATAGCAGACTTTTTATTCCGATATTCCCACGGAATCGAGACTTATGCGTGTGCAGTTAGCTATATATTAATAGTTGATCGATCGTTGACTGTTCAGACCGCGTCGGCGAGTACTCGTTTGTCGCAATATGAGCTATGAAAGAGAGTACTCGCTGATCGACGCATGACGGCGGGCAGAACACTTGCTGAGTGACTCACGCTTGGTGCATACCAGCGAGTTGTAGCCCGTCGCCGTCGCGCATTCGCTGCTTGCTACTCGCCAGCTCCTTTTTAGTCGCTGGCTCTACTTGCTATTCGTTAATCGCCCGCGGTCGGATACCTGCCTTACGTCCGGTTATAGTGGAACTGTGGAACATATTATTCGTTTATATTTTTATTTCCGTTGTTGAAAATGTGACACGTCCGTCATTATCCATGTAGTAACGGGTTTTTTTACGTATATTTTATGGAAAAGTTAATAGACACTGTGTATTGTATAATAGCAACTGTTATTTGAGTATTTTTTTAAGTATTTTCTAGCTTTTTTGCTTTTTTTTTTTTATTTGAGTATTTTTTTGCCAGGTGCGTAGTACTCGCAACAGGCGTGCGTGTATGACCAGATGTATGAACGTAAACGAGGCAAAAGGACTATGTAAGGATCGTGGCAGGTGGCGTTCTGTAGTTTCTGCCTATCCCCATGGGAAGAAGGCGTGAGTTTATGTATGTATGTAAGTGTATTTTCTCTCGAAATTTTTCTGTTTGACTTTTAGCTGTCAGAATTAATTATATTTACATTTATGTTTGTTGGTATACTTTGTTTTGCTGCACTATAAAACAATAACGACCCTTGTTTTACTAAAATAATGTTAATGGTTAATACTCTAAAAAGTTGTCAGAGTGGTAAAATTTTGTAAATAAGCTTGAATATTAAACTGGATTTAGTTGAGTGTATGATGTGTTAAACCACCACTCGTAAAAGCACTACATGTGACATAATAACAAAAATTCAATCTTGATTATTCGCTTGTCGAAAAAAAGATACAAGGTATCCCATTACATCTGCGGAGTATCTTATATTTTAACATGAATTCTTATATTTCTTATATTCTTAAGCATATTTCTTTTTTGTTACCTTATAATTAATAATGCATGAAGTCCTGGGTTCGATTCCCGGGTCGGGCAAAGTGTTATTGGGTTTTTCAATCTGAAATTTGTGCCCGGTTGTTGGCAATAGGCTCGCCCCCTATTACATAAGACTTAAACATAACTGGCGAAATGTGGGTGTACCTGCTACAGGTACACCTCTGCCCAACCCTTCGGGGAAACAAGGCGTAATGTTATGTTTATGTGATGTTATGTGTTTAATTAATAATATCTTAGTGTTATTTATTTTAGAAGTATATATATGTTTGTGTGTATGTATATTCCCATATTATTTGTTTTGATTTTATGTATATTACTTTCTCTCTACTCTTTACACATGGTGTCTACATCTCTTTTTATCCTCTGTCCTATCGCAGGTATGCGGGAAGAGATTTCTTTAGAAATAAGCATCACCTTTGTACGTATGTTCCTTTTGTCTTGTCTGTGTATACATGTGTGTATATAAATGGTTAAATAAATAAATGAAAAACAAAAGAATGAATTATTTGAATTTTTTAAGTATAGTGGTAACCTACTTCTAGTATGTAGTATGAGTTTAGAAAATCCGTTTTTTAGTTTTATTGTGTTTAGATATTGATACACATCACTTTTGTAAAGATAACATGAAAAGAACTGGTTTTTTAAACTGATATTTTAAGTAAATATAAATACAACTGTTTATATCAGCCAAACCAGACCAAAGCCAGACCGGCGCTTTACTTTGTGTAAATTATTTCATCACCACTGCTCTCAAAACGGTGAAGGAAAACATCGTGAGGAAACTGGCATGTCCTAGAACCGAAAATTCGAAGACATGTGACATCTACCAACCCGCACTGGGCCCACGTGGTGGATTACCGCCCACTCCCTCTCACAGAGAGAGGAGGCCTGTGTCCCAGCAGTGGGAACATTTATAGGCTGATAATGATATCAGTCAATGATATTAATCCAAGGAGCCGGCGTGATCCACAAAGACTCGTTCTGCATGATCTTCCCAAGCTTGCTAAATATAATAAAAGCTGCTTATATAATTGTGTTAGTATATATAATAACATACCGAGTAGCATAAAAAACTTAAACTCCAGATTATTTAAGGGAAAATTGTTTGACTGGTTAACCTTGAAAAATTTCTATAGTCTTAAGGAATTTATGGATAACAAATTCTCATGTTAGTATTAAGTGAACATATGCATGCTAAGTACAATTCTGGCAAAACATGTAAGATCTTTGTTGTAAATTATTGTAACACCATGTATACCATGTTTTATGCAAATAAATAGTTACTTACTTACTTACATGAGGACGTTAAACCCACAAAAATCATCAAATCATTTTTGAAGTGAAAACTTCTTTAGGCGCGTTGGGCATTTTTGAGATCGGACTAAACCATTGATTTCGCGACACTGTAACGCAATTTACCAACACCGTGGAGTAAAAGATATCAACGCGTTGATTACCGCGGTGCGTGGAGTAAAAGACATCAACGCGTTGATTGCCGAGGTGCCGATTTTTTTTCAAGTTTTCACTTCTGTCGGCACTTCCGGAGTGCCATTGTTTTTTTTTATCGTTTTATCTTATTTTGATAATGATACCATTCTGTAGAGTTTTACTAGCTAGTTAAATGTGACCTTGTATAAAATATAATGGCCACATGTGTCTCATCCCTTACATTTATTGAACTGCGAACATCGCTATACTATTTAGTTCTAAAGCGAACAATGTCCACTTCCCCTCACTTCAATCTTTTTCAATTACAGTAACGATTCACTGGACCTTTTAGGCCCTTTGTGGTATCCTCGCCGCTGAGAACTTTCATTCAATCATGTTAATTATTTTCTTAGGGGCATTTCCGAAGGGGAGTTTAGGGGACTAGAACTTTTCTATACAGGTATTGTGGAGAGGGCTTTTGAAATTGTTAAGAAACCTCGCGACAAGATTAAAATGGCCACTTCAATTGTGTACGACGGAAAATGAATACGAATTTGGTAGAGTGTCGCCTTGGATGGGGATTCGCCGACTCTGAATTAGTTTAGTGAACTTTGAAATACGAACGGGAGATCTTTGCTTCGTGCTTCTTCGTGATTTCTCGGATTAGGTGGGTGACTTGAAATTTCAACTGTTAGCTACTAAAATATTTTGTTATAATAGAATAGAATAGAATTATCTTTATTCAAGTATCATATGACTCACAAATGACATAAACAACACACACAAAACAACAACACTAACAACTATATCACGAAAAAAAACTGACACAAATAGTAGTGTATCACCGCTGTGATAACCCATGTGAGATGGCACAACAGCGACCCACGAAAACACAGTCTAGGCGACTTGAAATCATGCTTAGGATACTGTTGGAGCTGCTCCACACCCTGCGCACCATGGAACCGCACCTTTTGCGCATGGTTGTGTAGAAACAATCTACATGCGCTTCCGCGAACATCCCCGACGCACTACAGAAGCGGGGCAGTCCCACCAGCATCCTAAACGCGTTATTGTGCTGAACGCGGAGAGCGTTGTACGATCTTTGTGTATATCTAGCCCACAGGCTGCTCGTGTAAAAAGATGTACAGTAGGCTCGAAAGAGTGTTATCTTGAGGATAGGAAGTGAGCATCGTGGAAACCTGCGAGCCAGTATATTCGCTCTAATCGACAACGCTCTCCGCTCCCGTTCAATGTCGTCATCGTCTTTGGGATTGGGTTCGGTCTTTGGATTCTTTGAATTATTTTGAATTAAGTTGGTTGGATGTTTTTGACCATATTTAGGTGTACTTAAATTTTGAATTAAAATGTCTTGAAAGTTACTTTAAGTGAATGTACCTAGTATAAAATAAACCCAAGGCACGCACCTCTGACTTTTCGGATTCATGTGCGTATTTTATAATAATCACTTGCTGAAGGAAAACATCGTGAGGAAACCGGCATGCCTGAGAGAGATATTTCTCGACGGAATGTGAAGCCAAGTCAGAGGCCCATGGGTGGCTTTAAAACTCTGACACCAGTACCTACCCTAATTGCGTAACTTATTTTTGTAAATAATTTTGCCTAATTTGTTTCATTTTGACAGTTCAACAACATTCATTGCGTTATTTACGTTGTTGAGCAGATTTTTTTTCCAACTTATGAAGCAATGGATTAGCAATCTGTTTCAAATCGAAACAGATTGTGATTGTGTTATATTACGCAATTAGGGTTGTTAGCGACGCGCTCATGATTTTTAGATTCCTAGATAGTAAGATATGTATAACTAATTAAGTACAGATATATGGGCCACTAGACCCCCACCCAACACGCCGGCAGTTCAGTCCGTGCGAGCACCACAAGCGGGTGTGCTTGTATGTGTTTACCTTGTTTGTAAAAATTATCCGTGTCTTTTAAAATATAAACTATCTAAAGCCATCTTCTCGTTTCACTTCGCCGATTACCACCTACTACCATCTACAAAGTGGTCAATCGAACCGGATCAAGTAAAACTAATGTTTGTCACGCCACCAGTGAAAAGAAAAATGGTGGGCACGCGAAGTACGGTACGGCGCGAGCGCGCGCAACGCGAACTTTTAGAACAACAAAAGGTTGCTCAAGACTCAGATACTGAAGATCTTAAGTCTTCAACTAGTGCAGCAGCCAAAGATATGGCGGTCAAAACACCCGTGGCACCACCGAGCGTCAAAACAGACAACACGTTGCCAAGGTCGAAAGGTCATTCCGACACATCATCGGTTAAAGTTCGTAAGGCGCAGTTGCTTTTGGATGCTGCAAAGCAAAAGGCACAGATACGACTGGAACTCATAGACAGACAGCTAGAAGCGGACTTAGCTGAACTAAAGGAAGAAGAAAAATACAGTCCACGCGAAGAATGTGCTCACGACGTGGAGCAATGGCTGGAACGGAGTCACCACGAATTAATGCAATCGGCCCCCGATCATGGCAACCCCTTGGGCAAGATGCATCCACCTGACACAGAACCAGCCGCGTCTGCAAATGCCGTCCTCTTTACGGCACCAGCAGCACCACCAGCTACGTCACCTCAAAAGCCGCCACCTTCAGTGCCATATCTGCCGATGGAGTCGCACCCACACATTGTACCTGCACCGCCACCAGCGGCGGAGGCCACCAGTATGCAAGCGACTATTCAGATGCTAGCTGGCGCGTTGAAGGACCTGGCTTCTACGAGTGCACCGAATAATAACCTTATAACTCGATTAAGCACGCCGAAGGATCTTCCAGAATTTTCAGGAGACCCACTGGAATTTTTGCAATTTAAACAAGCCTATAAAGAGTCAACCGAGCTTTGTAAATTTTCTCCTGAAGAAAATCTGTGGAGGTTAAGAAAGTGTCTCCGAGGAGCTGCCAAAGATGCTGTCGCAGCCTTACTTATTTCTGCGAGTCCACCGTGCAAAATCATGTCAACTTTGGAGTTACGTTTTGGCAATCCTGATCTAATAATATCCAAAATAGTGCAGGATATCAAGAAATTGCCCCCAATGTCAGAAAACTATCATAGTGAAATCGTGCCATTTTCAGTGAAAGTGCAAAACCTTATACAAGCAGTGCGAGCAGTTGGACGCGAAGAGTACTTACAAGGTATGAGCATTGTTTCAATTATATTGTACAAGCTGCCTACAACACTGTTATCTAAATGGTCTGATTACAGTTTCCCGCTCATCACTGAAGGAAAGATATCCCGTATGGTCATTTTATCTGATTTCTTACACAATGAGGCCGTAAAGATATCAGTCACATCAAATATCTATTTTACGTGTCCTCGTACTGATCAATATAAAAACAATAATCAAAAAAACAAAGACAGTTCCGGTAATCGATATCAAACTATATTATTGCAAACAGATGATGATAATGATAACTGCAAATTCTGCCGTACCTCAAAACATAAATTAACTGAATGTAAACAATTCAAGAAGGCGTTACGTAAAAAGAGATGGGAATTTGTAAAACGTAACGGGATTTGTTATAAATGCCTACTGTCGCGCCACGCACGTGACACATGCTCAGCACCGCCTTGCGATAAGAACAGCTGTGGAGAGGGGCATCACAATCTACTTCACTACGTCGGAAATAAACCGAAAAGTGACGCTGGAAGTAGCCAGGTTCCGGAGCTGAAGCCGACGATGCCTGTGCAAACGCCGATGACGACAACATCGTCGATGCCCTCCGCCAATAGTACACAAACAGTGACCCATATAAACGCGAGTGAAAACAAAGTGTTACTTAAAGTCGTACCTATACGTATACATAGTGCTAACGGTGTGTTCAGTGCAAATGCCCTCCTTGATGACGGATCGACCGTTTCACTTATCAGTGCGGGGCTAGCGGAGCGCGCGGGGCTTCGTGGCCGCTCAGAGACGATGCGAATACGCGGAGCCTGGTCTGACGATGAACTGGTATGTGAAACGACCATCGCGAATGTAACATTATCAGGTATGGACAATAAGATGCACAATATGAAAGTTCGATGTGTTGATAAATTAAACTTACCTTTACAACAACTTTCTGTTTTCGATTGTAATAATTACAAACATCTGTTAGGTATAAATGCTATGTTAAGTAAATATGATGTAAAACCTGAGATTTTAATAGGTCAGGATAACTATCACTTATTGTTACCTCTCAAAGTTATAGTAGGTAAATTGTATCAGCCGTCCGCTACATTGACTCCCCTAGGATGGTGCATGCACGGTATGTTGCGAAGGCCGCACGCTCGGCACACGCAGGTCGCTGCCAGCGCCGTCGAGGCGCATGCCACGCTGCTGTTGAGTTCGGCCGCTACCACCGCCGCGGACAGGGATGAGTGCTTACTACGGGAGCTCCACGAGGAGGTGAGGCACTCATTTGCTGTAGACGCCTTGGGAATATCAGGTAAGCCGAGACAAAATATTAATGATACTTGTGCCGTCGCTCAGCTCGAGAAGTCTGCCGAACTCGTCAACGGTCGCTGGCGCGTAGGTCTGCCTTGGAAGGATGAGGCCTGCACCATGCCCGACACCTATCCTAACGCTCTAAAAAGGTTAAACGGGATAGAAAGGAAAATGGCACGTGACGATGGTTTCGCCGACAGATACCGCGAGCGTATAAATCATTTATTACAAAATGATTACGCTCACAAGATGGAAAAGCGACTGCCGGGTCCCAGGACGTGGTATCTACCCCACTTCGGGGTAGACAATCCCAACAAAAGGTCGCTTAGGCTAGTGTTCGATTCCGCCGCCCTAGTTGGTGATAAATGTCTCAATGATTATTTACTTACAGGGCCGGACTTGTTGTCATCCCTGTTTGGTATAATGCTGCGCTTTAGGGAATATTCAATTGCAGTAACCGGTGACATCAAGGACATGTTCCTTAGGGTAAAAATTTGCCCTAAAGATCAACACGCGTTTAGGTTCCTTTGGCGGAACAGCCCTGACGAGCCAGTTGATATTTACATTATGACGTCACTTATTTTCGGCGCTAACTGTTCTCCTTTTGTAGCTCAGTTTGTTAAAAATGTAAATGCGCGTCGTTACGAGTCGACATTACCAGCTGCTGTTAATGCGATATACAAATCACATTATGTAGACGACTATATTGATAGCCTGCCGGATGACACGACGGCGATAGAAATGGTTAAAAATATTACTAAGATTCATAGCAGTGGTGGTTTCGAAATTCGTAACTGGACAAGTAATAGCATTGCTGTTTTAGAAAGTATTCCAAAGAATACTTTAGGTACCGCCAGCGTTAGGTTCAAATTTGAACAGGAGTACCATGGCGAGCGCACCTTAGGACTCATCTGGTATCCAGGAGAAGATGAACTAGGTTTTGACGTGTCTCTGAAACGAATACCTGAAAATATTATTTTAAATAAGGATAGGCCGACTAAAAGAATTATGCTGCGAATAGTTATGTCCATTTTTGATGTATTAGGATTCTTAGCACCATTCACTATTCAGGGCAAAATTTTACTGCAAGATACTTGGCGCTTAAACATAGGCTGGGATGACGTAGTACCCGATAGCATTTACAATAAATGGTGCAAATGGATCGACTTATTAAAATATATAAAGCAAATACGTATACCTAGGTGCTATAATAAAACTATTATGTTGCGAGGTGGGTGTTCGAGCGAGACGGGACGAAAACCGGTTGCCGAGCCAGTGATGATAAGGCCACCTCCTCCCGCCACCGCACCCGCGACCCCCGCGTTGGAGTTATCTGCTACGAGAAGCCGCTCCGAGACGTGTAGACCGCCTACGACAACCGCTACGTGTGCTACGCCGGCAAGTAATAATTATACATGCTTACAGCTGCATTTATTATGCGACGCATCTGTTCAAGCCATGTGTTGTGTGGCGTACTGGCGATGGATAGTCAATGGGAATGTTAACGTTGCATTTATAGCAAGTAAATGTCGTGTCTTACCTGTTAAGCCCATGACTGTGCCCCGAGCCGAGCTACAGGCAGCGCTGTTGGCTGCACGATTGGCTGATACCGTTCTGAAGGAACACAGACTAGCGCCCGAGCGACGATATTTTTGGTGTGACTCCACCACCGTTTTACAGTGGATTAGAAATAACACTCGTAGGTATAAAACGTTCGAAGCGAACCGATTAGGAGAAATTGATGAACTCACGCGTATTTCCGAATGGAGATATGTACCTACCAAATTAAATGTAGCAGATCTTGGTACTCGTGATGAATTTAACCACACGTTGCTTCACAGTGAGTGGTTCCCGGGGCCCGAATTTTTATACAAAGACGAATCCTTGTGGCCTGCCGACGTCGTGAACCCCAACATCGATGGAGACGAAGGGAGTTTAGAGTGTGTAGCTGTGATGCATGAGCCTACATGTAACTTACCTGTTCCTGAGCCGCAGCGGTTTTCCTCCTGGCTTCGCTTGCTGCGAGCCACGGCCGTCATTCTGAAATTTATTGACAGATGCAAGAGACTTACCGGTGAGCTGGACTGCGATGCGATGGCTCGAGCTGAGATCCTGTTGCTAAAGAAGGTGCAGGTGGACTCATTCTTCGCCGAAATATCTGCAATCAAAAACGGAAAACACATATCACGAGATAGTAAGTTACTTACCTTGTCACCGTATCTAGACAAAAATGGTTTACTCCGACTCGGTGGCCGCATCGATGCTGCGTCAGACGTGGACCTAGAAGTGAAGAGACCAATTATTTTAGATGGAAAACATGACATAACGCGTCTTCTTGTACGGTTCTTTCACATTAAGGCAGCACACGGGAACCAGGAAATGGTCGTCAATAACCTGAAACAAAAATATTGGATTATTAGAATAAGGCCAACAGTTAAAAGGGTGGTTTCGAATTGCATGCTTTGCCGCATAAGGAAATGTAAGCCTCAAGTGCCCAGAATGGGTGACTTACCCCATGCCCGAGTAGCACATCACCAACGACCATTTTCATTTTGTGGTCTGGATTTGTTTGGTCCAATGGAAGTGACTGTTGGCAGAGGAAGGCAGAAGAGATATGGCGTCTTGTTCACTTGCCTCACTATACGAGCGATTCATATCGAGCTTGTTCCGTCACTCACGTCAGACTCTTTGATTATGGCGTTGCGACGCATGGCAGCACGGCGAGGTTGGCCCTGTCATCTATACTCTGACAATGGCACCAACCTAAGAGCAAGCGATAAGGAGCTGAAGCAATCAGAGCAGGTACTTAATATGGATGCTCTGAAGGCCGTCGGCATGAACAACGCCATGCAGTGGCATTTTATACCTCCCTCTAGTCCTCACTGGGGTGGAGCCTGGGAGAGGCTTATTCGAAGCGTCAAAACATCACTTCGAGTTATAATGAACGAACGCGCTCCACGTGAAGAAGTGCTGCTTACCCTGATGGCGGAAGTAGAGAATATGGTCAACGGTCGTCCGCTGACACACGTCTCCGTCGACCCTGAAAGCTTAGAATCTTTAACTCCTAACCATTTTCTTTTAGGTAGCTCATTCAACACACCTATCATTGGGACTTTCGACGATTCCGACATGTTTCTACGCAAACAATGGCGAAAGTCACAAGCGTTGGCGGATATGTTTTGGCGAAGATGGGTGAAGGAGGTTCTTCCTGACTTACTGCCTCGAAGAAAATGGAACGAGGAGGTGAAAGCATTGCAGGTAGGTGACGTAGTGCTAGTGGCTGACCCTAACAGTCCTCGTAGTACCTGGGCGAAGGGTGTTATTCAGAACACATGTCCAGGTAAGGATGGACGAATCAGACTGGTCGAAGTGAAGACTAAGACTGGCGTCTGGAAGCGACCTGCAGCCCGCGTCGCGCGTATTTCACTTGGTGAGGAGTGCTGAGCCAGCACTGGGGGGGAGAATGTTAGCGACGCGCTCATGATTTTTAGATTCCTAGATAGTAAGATATGTATAACTAATTAAGTACAGATATATGGGCCACTAGACCCCCACCCAACACGCCGGCAGTTCAGTCCGTGCGAGCACCACAAGCGGGTGTGCTTGTATGTGTTTACCTTGTTTGTAAAAATTATCCGTGTCTTTTAAAATATAAACTATCTAAAGCCATCTTCTCGTTTCACTTCGCCGATTACCACCTACTACCATCTACAAGGGTACTGGTTAGTCACGAACTACACGAAAAGAAGAAGAAGTATAAAACGAATACAGAGCCGAGTTAAGGCTCTTTCAAACAGGCGCGACACGCGACGCGACACAAAGACACCGCTCGTCGCGCGACGAGCGGTGTCTTAGTGTCGCGTTGGTCTGCACGAGCCTTTATACTTAAACAATATTTACCTACTAAGATCAAATACTAGATTGGAATAGAAAGAAAACGTTTACCTACAGTAATTTCTGTTGTTACACATCAAGGATGCTTTCAACTACGCGACTGTTGCTCAACCAATTCCTGTAATTTTAATTAAACCGACATTGAAGGACCTTGAACCAGCCTGTAAGGGCCCTCAACAACATTGATTAATTTAAAAATAACCACGTAGATAGGCAAGCGTTCCTAAGTAAACCAAAACACCCATAGTAATTTTAAGGCTTCCGCAAACAGGTGCGACACGAAACCGGTAATTGTTCTACCGTGAAGTTTTCATAGAAATTGTTTTATTAGAGTCACGTCGATCTCATCATCATCTGCCTAGCCTTTTCCCAACTATGTTGGGTTCGGCTTCCAGTCTAACCGGATGCAGCTGAATACCAGTATTTTACATGGAGCGACTGCCTATCTGACCTCCACAACCTAGTGACTAGGTAATACGATACCTCTTGGTAAGACTGGTTGTCAGATCTGTTTGCCTTTAAACTGTAAAGCAAACTTTATAAAATTAATACAAAACTTACACAAAATTTAACAAACGAAGCCAAACGATAGTTTTCGAAAACAAGATTTGTTTTAGGGCCGCCATCTTGGATTAAAATGGACACACTCATATCGCAAACCAGCCCGTTCACAACCACACCACATTGCAGCAACAAAATGTGGGCAAACAGTGGTTACGTGTGAATAGTGTCGCTGCAGCGTGTTGCACTTACGTTAAGATTGCGTTGTTGCTTGTAGTTTTAGTGAGTACCTACACAATTTTTTACAAACGAAACCAAACGATAGTGATCCCAAAACTTTGCTTTGTTTCAGGGCCGCCATCTTGGATTAGAATGGAGACACTCATATTGCAACTGGCCAGTATTAGGGCCCGTAAACAACTATACCACATCGCAGCGACAAAATGTGGGCAAGCTATGGTTACGTGTTAATAGTGTCGCTGCAGCGTCTTGCATTTGCGTTATGGTTGCTTTGTCGCTTGTAGTTGCGATATGGTTAAGTTGTGGCTAGTGTTTGCAGACAGAAAAATCGTTGTTTTTGCGATGTGGCCGGCCCACTAGTGCGCGATTTCACTTGTGGTTGCGTTGTGACAACGACGTGGCTTCGATGTGGTCGTATCGCTCACACGGTTGATTTTGACGGTCAAATGTGGTCCGTGTGAATAAACTATTCATTTGCATACAAATTAGCGCTTGTTCAAGTGTTGTTGTGGTGTGGTTGTGGTACGTATGATCGGGCCCTTATAGAGATGTTCTGTGGCAACTGGTCCAAAAGTTAAAAGTCGCCAAGTGAACTGTGGAAAGAGCTTTGGTTAAAGTTAGTTTGCGATCGAATATGAAATGAGGTAAGCTGGTCGAACTAGTAAAGGTGATGAAGTTCTATATGTAAGGCAACTGAATGGATTGACTTAAGACGTGTTTCGTGTAAACCCTGGCAAATATATAGACCACTGTACTCACACAGAGGCGTATATAGCTGCCAGAGTCACGGGAAAGTCTGAAAGGGATACCGTGGCCCCCGGCAACATGGCATCTGAAGGAACACGGGTGGGTTTTAGTCAGTAAGAGTCTGACACGCCCTCCAAGTTATTACATAATTTTCCAAACCAAAAAAAAATAAAGGGGCGTATATAGCGGCTAAGTGATCATCTGCTAGCGTTTTGGTGCGATGTTTATGAGAATTAGAGAGTTCAAAATATTAGTTAGGTAGTTTTGGTTTAAGTTTTATTTTTTCAATTGTGTGTACTTGTGACATTACCAAATAAACTTTTTTTTTCTTCCTTTCGATTCTTTCAGTCAGCAAGGTGGCAGCAGGATTGACAGCACAAGGTGCGATTACTAAGGGGTATTTTAAATTGCCTTTCCGAGTCAAGGGGTAAAACTGAAGGAACACGGGTGGGTTTTAGTCAGTAAGAGATTGACACGCCCTCCCGCTCCGCCTAGAGCGGGAGAAGTTATTTGATAATTTCCCACCCAAAAAAAAGGGGTAAAGCAGTTCCATCCTCTGAACTAACCTGCTAAGCGTCACGATTATGTGATGATTATGTGTGTGTTAATTCTTATTCAGCGTTGGAACTTATCGTTCACATTTAGGTAGTTGTTTTATGTCTTTGACTATATAGCCTACACAGAGGACGAGTCTAGGACAGGATTAAAATAAACAGATGAATAAATATTGAAACAAGTTGAGTTAATTGAGTGTGGGTGTTTTGCGTCTAAGATTTATTTATGTTTGCTACGATACTCCCACGTTTCAGCAGATTTATTAACGTTTCTTATGTCGTGTAGTCGATCTAGGTTTTTCTGGAGTAATATTTTGCCCGACTACAGATATTATTGACATCATCATCTCCGTCAATAGATTAAATAATTTATTGGACACTGGAGACTTGGTTACGTAACATTATTGTACCTATAATCCGAAGTAAACACGTGAGTAACCATAATTTCGAAATCATCATGACTTTTTATTTAGGTATCACGTGAATTACCTTATATGAAAGAGGTACCTGAGGTACCGAGGTGGCCCTGCACAAGTCCGAGGCCATGTGTTTTCATGGTCCTTGGAATGCGCCACCGTAAGGATTCCCAGGTAACGGCGGGAGGGGTTCTCATCGGCGTCGAGTTTACGATGAAGTATTTGGGACTCGTCCTCGACAGCCGGTGGAACTTCGTGGAGCATTTCCGACGTTTGGCTCCCAGACTGGACCGGGCCGGGGCTGCCTTGAAGCGGCTCCTGCCCAATCTGGGAGGTCCAAACGCCTCCTGCCGGAGTCTCTATGCGGCGGTCGTGCGGTCCATGGCTCTTTATGAGGCACCGGTGTGGGTGCGTTCCGTGAGGTAGCGGCCAGCCCGCCGGTTGAACGCGTCCCAAAGGGTTATCGGGGTCATGGCCATCCGGCTGGCCCGAGGATACCGCACGGTCTCCTGTGAAGCGGCGAGCCTCCTTGCCGGATTACCGCCATGGGATCTGAAGTCTTTGTGCACATCTGGGAATGGCGCGAGGAGACGAAACGCCAGGGCTTAACTACGCTGACGCGAGAAATCACGGCTCAGCGGACAGAGCTCCGATGGGATCTCATGGCGTCATGGAGAGTGCGATTGTCGCAACCCAGCGCTGAGCACGCCACAATTGCGGAGTGAGTGCAATCTTTGAGGAGTGGCTAGACAGGCGCCACGGTGTTCTTACCATCCACCTGATGCAGGTCCTCGCCGAACATGGTTTTTTCGGGAGGTTCCTGTTCCGAATAAGGCGGGAGGAAACGCCCGGGCGTCACCATTGTGTGAGTCGCCCGGAGGACACGGTGGAGCATACGGTGGAGATCTGCCCGGCTTGGGTGGAGCATCGCTATGTCCTCGTGGCGGTGATCTCTCGCGACTGGCCCTGGTCCAGGCCTTGGTACGGAGCGAGAGGGCATGGGAGGCGGTCACGTGAAGGAGAGGCAAATTTTGCACACTCATGCCCCTAACTGCTGCAGGAGACGCCCTGGACGTCGGGAATCACAGGCCGATTCCCGGCCACCGTAGGCGCGGGCTTGCGGACGGTGAGCAATGGGTAGCTCGTCGTCCGATAAGGACCAAGCCCGGGTAGACGGCGCATTGTGTTCCACGTGCGCCTCAAAGAGATGTCTGCACAATTGAAGGGGTCCGATAGGGCCAATGCCTGCCGGGGTTGCGGGTTTGTCTGAAAGGGTTATTGTGGCTGCTGGCAACATACAGGCAACCGAAAGAACACGGGTGGGTTTTAGTCAGTAAGAGTCTGACACGCCCTCCCGTTCCGCCCAGAGCGGGAGAAGTTACTTGATAATTTCCCAACAAAAAAAAATGTGGTTATGGAAATAAAATTAGGTGAGTAATAGTTAGAAAAATATTAAGTCAGTGGGTAGCCTATCCTAACTAATATTATAAATGCGAAAGTGAGTTTGTTTGTTTGTTACGCTTTCACGCTAAAACTGCTGAACGGATTTGGATGAAATTCGGCACATGGGTAGACCATGACCTAGAGAAGGACATAAAATACGTTTTATCCTGATATTCCCACGGGATTGAGATTTATGCAGGTGAAACTGCGGGGTGCAGCTAGTTAAATATAAAGATAGTAATTTGTGAATCAACTAAATACCTAAATTATTCTTTTATGGAGATGGCACATGGGCGTGGGGATTGGTACAAGAAAATAGAGGCCTATGCCCAGCAGTGGGTGAAGCCAGGCTCTGGATGATGATGATGATTACATGATTCATGAGTTCATTTTATCTCAGAACGGGATCCCTTTGTTACGTTATATACCAAGGCCTAAAATCTTATCATCCGATTACAATAAGATGGCATAATATTTAACTGGAATACAACAGTACCCAAAAGGGTGGACAATTAATTTAGGTGTCTTTTAAAAGAGGTAAACTTAGGGGTAATGTTTTGTTAATGTGCGTCGCTTCCGGCGAGGTCCGGACCTAAATAAGTTCAACGGAGTTATTAAATGGAAAATTATGTAATCCGGATTACCTTTATAGGTTACTTCCGGTTGATAATTACCGATATTTGGTCGTCAGTAAGTTTATAGAATGGGTAAGCTGGAGCTTGAAAGCGGATTAAAGCGTTATTTAAAATGCATTTTAGATGTCTTGATAAGTTTGGGCCTATTTTTAGGGTTCCGTAGTAAACAAGGAACCCTTATGGTTTCGTCATGTCCGTCTGTCTGTCTGTCCGCGGTTTAGCTCCGAGACCCTTAGTACTAGAAAGCTGTAATTTGGCATAGGTATACATATTAATTACGCCGACAAAGTGGTAAAACAAAATTATGAAAAACATTTTATTTTAGGGTACCTCTCATACACGTAAAGTGCTGATGTTATTTTCTTTTATCCCATGGTGTGGGGTATCGTTGGAAAGGTCCGTCAAAAACATTGTGAGTTTTGGAAAACCATTTTTGGATTCAGGGATTCGTTTGCGAAATATTAAGCTTTAAAGTGCAAATTTTTGTTAGATGCAAGTGTCCCCCCCCATGCCAGCTAAATGGTTAGTTCTGGATGTGTGAAAAAAATCATAGTAGTAGTTTATATAACGAAATTAAAAGGAAAACTATCACAGCTAAGTAGGCTTTACAAGTTAACAAGTAATAATCGACCAACTTAACTTTGCAGTTGCAAATACATGTTTTCCCATACATTTCGTATGGGAGAACATGTTTATCAACTTCAAAGTTAAGTTTGTTTTTGGGATAAATTCATCCCAACTACGGAACCCTTCATTGTGCGTGGTCCGACACGCACTTGGTCGGTTTTTTTTATAAAAGACTGTGGCTAAGCCAATTTCGAAGAGTTTTTATTCTAAGAAATCAGAAAACTCGTCTTTGAATTTTTCTTGAAGAAAAGTTATTTGTATATTTGGTTACACGTTTTCAAAAGAAATCTAATAATTATTCAAAATTGTCACCTGTCAAACCCTCCAAAAGTAAATTTTAGTGCAATGTCATGTTTCAAGTTGCTCGTTAATATAACGAAGTTAGGAGTTCGAAGCGCAGTGTTGCATAATTCAATTGAATAGTTAAAATCTTTAAACCGTTTCTTATTTTAGCCAGAGCTTAAAATGCTAGCAACCTTCGAATTTGCATTTCTTAGTATTACTAAGAACTTTTTCGGATTCCTCATTATAATACCAGCCTGTCACTGTGTGCAATGATAGGGCAAAGGCCTCTTCTCATACAGAGAAGACATGAGCACTAATCACCACGGTTGCTCAAGGCGGGTTGATAATTTTAGACTTATTTATACGCCTAACTCTACTGAATATATTCTTCTTGTTTTTTTTGTCATGAGATACATTTATTGTAAATGTCGGAAACGGGTATCTGAATCTTCGTTATTATCAGCGATATTTTAAGTACTGTGGGCGTAGTGTGGGTAGTGTTGGTTAATGCGCAATAGAAAACAGTTTGTAGTTAAGATCACATTATAATTTACTATCAAATTAATCACACTAGCTAATATAAATTATACACACACTGGGTGCGACGGCATTTATTAAAATCAGAAATTACAACTAACACAATTACTGAGCACAACGAATCGAGAACAGTTCCGTGACATCTTAACTCCGATGCGACCAGAGGCTGAATCCCTCCTCGCCGTGGCCTTAAAACATCACGACTCTGTAGAAGCGTGCATTTGGTGTGGGTAGATCACTTGATGTCGCCAGTGGCGCGCTTGCGATTCGTTTCGTGTCCGTACTAATGACCGGATCCGACATATATATTATGTACAAGTATGTAAATAACTTATAACTTATTTGATAAAAATAACAAAATGATGTACTAACTTAACTAAAACTATTTACAAACTAAAATATAGCGTCGAAAAATTCATCCGCATCGCCATCGACTGGTAATGTACCCAAGAGACTTGCCTCATTGCCACGTTGTATGGCAATGCTTAGGTAAAAGCCAGCCTATACTACCTCAAATTGCTTAGCACGATCCTCCGTTATATCGAAAATACTGCAGAATTAATTTTGAAATAAATAAAATATGTTAAAGTTGAAGATTAATGTTAAGTACTTACTATGTTTGATGAAAACACGATTCCATAAAATTTCTCTATCGAAAAAAATCCAACGTTACCTCCAAAACGATCAATAAACGGTTGGTATTAAAAAAATACTTTAAATTAGATCATGAAAGTTTGCATAATAACTGAACTAACTATAAAGCAGATACTAAGTTTATTTTATTACTTTTATTTTTACCGTAAAAGAAATTATCTAAACTATTGGCACCTTGGAGCCGCGAGCTCCCCACTCAGTCCGCGAGCAGTATGGTGCGAGCGAGATAAAAACTGTACTTGACCTGAGGTACTATGTTTTCTTTCACCGACGTCTATAATGTCTAATTTTAACTTAGAAAATAGAAACTACACAAGAATATCCCTCATAATTATAGGTAAAATACTCACAAACAACTAACAAAGACTGTTATTTTTCAACCACCCAAATTTACCAAAACATCTAAGGATTTAGCTAAAAAGGTAAACCAAAACGAAAAACACGTTAATTCATATCCCAATGGTGAACACCGCAAGTTTTTTGGCCCGTAGGCATGTCAAGGGACGTCGACTGCAAGTCCAGTCCGTTGGGAGCTATGGCCCCTAAAAACTGGCCCACCAGTGATTGATGGAGAGTCGTGTGTAAGCACCGAATAAACACACCCCACGTCCTTTGCAATCGCCCTCAGGTGCTCTTGTTTTTTATACCTACAAGATTTTTTTGTTCTAACTTGCAGGGAGTGATTGTGTATGTAGGGATGTATTTGTTTCGACTTATTTTTGGGAAATTGGATAGTTTATAATGTTTTGTCCTGACTGGGGGCCTTAATTGGATTTTCTTTTTTTAGAGAGTCAGAGAGTTTTGCTTATGTAATTGGCTCTTTGATTGTGTAGGTTTTACTTAAAACTGGCCTACTAGTGTTTGATTGCGAGTCGTGTGTAAACACCAAATAAGCACACCCCACATCCTCTGTAGTCGCACTCAGGTAGTATAGCGTTTTACCAAAAAAAAAAATGTCGCGGGAAAGTCCGAAAGGGATACCGTGGCCCCTGGCAACATACAGGAAACTTAAGGAACACGGGTGGGTTTTAGTCAGTAAGAGTCTGACACGCCGTTCCGCTCCACCCAGAGCGAGACGGGAGTTATTTGATAATTTCCCACGCCGAAAAAAAGGAGTGAGTGTATGGATGATATTTGTTTCGACTTGTCTATGGGAAATTGGGTTCTATTTAATTTTTAGGAACTGTTGAACTTGGTATGATAAGTTTATTTTAGTATGAAGCTTTTCGGATGAACCGGATAAGCAGGTTCTTTGATTGTGTAGGTTTTGTTTTAACTTTCACTATGGGAGGGATTTTTTTTTCGTGATTTCAGAGTTGCTCCCATAGTGAAAGTTGTTTATATTCATGGGTAGAACAGCCTGTAAAAATTTCGAGACGGTAAAAAAATCACCCGGTATATACTCTGCGTCCAGCGCTCGGTGTGGCAACATTCCGTGTTCGGGTTCGCGACAAGTTAATCGTCATCCTAAGTATGCCTCGTTGAGAGGTGAAGCACGTGTCGATTTCTTACAGGGTCTTTATGGCTCTTTAGGAATAGTTGAGCGGAATAGGTTACTAAATATATCAACGTCTACGTATTTTATTAGGCTAGTATTTCGCCTAAAGAGTACGCAGAGGTTTATTACACCTACATTTTGCCAGTTAAATTTAAGTCCCATGTGGGTTTCATTTATTTTAGGTAAACAATATTAAAAGTTTGTATATAACATGAATCCCGTAAACTGTTTATCTGTTCAACTAGTTTTACATGATAACTATTTGAAATAAGCATTTCTATTTTAAAATTGTAGGGTATTCGAAAATATATTAAATTTCGTAAGATCTTTTCCATTATATTAAAATAAACGGGTCGTGTACAAAATTTTGCATCTTAAAAACAAGTTAAACTTCAATCACCACCAAAAATAATACCATTACCAATCCAATAATGAACTTCTAAATTATTTCTTACAACAAAGTTGCTAAGGTGAATACTTAATTTGATTAAAAGCTTCTAAGAAAGTGTAACCGCAACTTGATCCAGGGTAGAACGATAAATCACAACTTAGCCATTAAAACAAACGCGGGACCGCGACACATCGGGATCAACTATCCTAACTCTACTTCTTCAACCAAGTTTATTGTCTGAAAGTTTTATGACTCACCAACCCTTGCCGTACGTAACTTGTTGTACTTACTTTACTTGACCTGAACTCGCTGACTGCGATATTCTTGCTCAATTTTTGCTACATTATTAATATGTAACCTCGTTTCTGTTCTTCAAGTTACGAAGTAATGGCTGAAAATGTAGGTTCTTTTTTAGTTATAACTATCAATATTCTTGTCATATTTTGTGAGTAGGAGTTTTGTGATAAGATGTTTACTTCCCACGTTGATTAATAAGTTCAATTTATTTGTTGAACTTTTTTATTAGTAGATAAGCCTTTAATTATACCAATCTTATTAAGGCCAAATAATTCCACATTCACGTACCTATTCCTTAGTTACGATGAAAAGACAGCCTCTTTGTTTAAGAATAAAACAAACAATACTGTGATAATTATTTATTGTACTTAAAACCACACTTAAGTATCATTATACTAAAATTCTGTAGTAGATTCCAATAGGAGAGTAATTGTTTCACAGCATGGGCAGATTTTCATACTTCATTTCGGAAAATGAGACCTCCTACGTGCCGTTGTTATTTCGCCCCACGGTCTTAATTATATCAAACATAATAATAATATATTCTATTTACTTACTCTGAATGTTTACTTCAAATATGGTTATTTGTACGATATATTTTTGTTCTACATATTAAATTAAATAAAACTTTATTTCAGATATGCCTGGTATGGACATGTGATGAGGAGAGAAGAAACGCATGTGACTAAAAGAGTGATGAACATAAATGTTGATGGATGGAGCGGGAGAGGAAGACCAAAGAAAAGATAGATGGATTGTGTGAGGAATGATATGAAAGAGAAGGGAATGAATAGTGTGACGGTTGACAGGGGAGAGTGGAAAAAGAAAACGTGTTGCGCCGACCACAAGTAACATGGGACCAGGGCAGGAAGATGATGATGAAAACTTTATTTCAGACTAAGGTCCATAATTATATTAGTACTTTGGTGATAGTAGCAATAATACTGATAACACCTTAGATCCCTCTCCTCAACCGAAACCTACAAGTACTTGGGTATGTCGGAAGCATTAGGCATCAATGTTGCCGACATGAAACAATCGTTGAGGGAACGCTTCTTTGGCCGCCTGAATAAAGTGTTAAATAGTCTTTTATCAGGCGGAAACAAGGTGCGTGCCTTCAACGGTTGGGTCATGCCGGTGTTGATGTATTCTTTCGGCATACTCAAATGGACTCAGACGGAACTTGACGCTCTAGATAGGAAGGTCCGTACATTGCTGACAGCAAATCGAATGCATCACCCACGGTCATCAGTGATGAGACTGTACATCCCGCGGAAGTGTGGGGGTCGAGGTTTCCTAAATGCTAAAACCCTCCACAACCGCGAGATTTACAGTCTCAGGGAATACTTCCTTCAAACTGACGTGGGTATGCACCGAGATGTGGTCGCAGTGGACAAGGGCCTCACCCCGCTCTCCTTGGCAAAAGAGAACTGGCGCAAACCTGCAGTACTTGATACTAACGATCGTAAGGAAGTATGGCAGGGCAAAGAGCTACACGGACGCTTTTTCCGGGCCCTCCACGGGCCTGATGTAGACTTTTTGGCGTCTGTATCCTGGCTACGCTTCGGTGACCTCTTCGGGGAAACCGAAGGTTTTGTCTGTGCGATTATGGATGAAGTTATCCTGACGAATAATTATCGGAAATACATTGTCAAGGACGGTACGGTTGACATCTGTCGGGCATGCCACCGCCCCGGTGAATCAATCCGACATATTATTTCCGGTTGTTCTCGTCTAGCTAACGGCGAGTACTTGCACAGACACAATCTAGTCGCTAGGATTATCCACCAGCAACTTGCCTTGCAGTACAACCTTGTAGAATCTGAAGTACCATACTACAGGTATGTGCCCGACCCAGTTCTCGAGAATGGTCACGCCACATTGTACTGGGATCGATCTATCATCACTGACAGGACTATTGTAGCTGATAAGCCTGATATTGTGGTGATAGATCGACGAGAGCGCCGTGCAATGATTGTTGATATCGCTGTCCCTCATGACGAGAATCTCGTAAAAGCTGAGAAAGAAAAAAAAATCAAGTATCTTGACTTAGCACACGAGGTTGTCGACATGTGGGATGTGGACTCTGCAATCATTGTACCGATAATCGTTACGGTTAATGGCCTAATAGCGAAGAGCCTCGACCAACACCTCAGGAGGCTCTCATTGCGCGGCTGGGTCAAGGGCTTGATTCAGAAAGCAGTACTCCTAGACACGGCACGCATAGTGAGGAGGTTCCTCTCTCTAGAACCCTGACCACCGGCAGCTTGGACCCTGTTCCTGATGCCGATGGGCCACTGTTTTTTATATTTTTAAATGTTTTTTTTAATGATTTTTATAAAAATATTTAAAAATGTATTAAATATGTAAAAAAATAAATAAATGAGTAATAATGTAAGGTAACCCTCCTCGCGATACCGGTGGGCTACTATTTTTATATTTTTTTTATATTCTAATATTTAAAAATATAATTTACTAGCTGCGTTCCGCGGTTTTACCCGCATAAGTGTCGATCCCGTAAGAATATTGAGATAAAAAGTATTTTAAATCCTAATCCAAGTCATGGTTTATCCATGTGCCAAATTTAATTCAAATCCGTTCAGCCGTTTTATCATGAAAGCGTAACAAACACAAAAAAAAATTTTTTTTCTTCATAATATTAAGTTTAGATATGTAAATAATGAAATAAAGGATACTGTAATATTAATAACTGCTTTATGATTTTGAATTGGTGGGCAGAGGTCTACCCCATACTTTACAATTTCCTTTATTATGTGCCTTCTCCGGCCAATGGATCAGGAATGAGTCTAAATCGTCACACCGGCGTTTCTCAGGCCGGCCTCGGTGACAACGGTGCCCGTATTCAGGCATCCATTGACCATAACAATAACTTTTAGTTGCTATAAATCTCGCCACACATTAAAACCGTCGAAAATATTTGCCAACTCAGTCAATAGATTAAGACTTTTAGTACTTTTCATGATAAATGTACCTTTTAGCGAGAAAAGAGTACAAACAAAGTTGGATCTAGTTAGCAGATTAACGTGAATTTTACTCTGAATGATACCTTGTAATGAATTTGAAACGCTATTAATTAAACTCTGTGGTTAACTACGTAGATATATACTTCGAAAAGTGGCATTTTAGATAATGATAGCGAGCCTGGCATTATCTGCCATTACTACTAATAGCTAACTATCGCAAGCGTGTTCCAACTACAATACAAGAGGATTAATTTGGTCTGCTTGTAAACGTTCTCATGAAACAAGTGTTTGAAATTGCTTCAAGTTTGATGTATTTGCGCCGCTCCTCTAGAGATAAATTTGTTCGAAAACTTGCTGAATGTGAAAAGTTTGAAGCTCACTTCAATCCATTACACGAGTGAAATATTTCTTTGTTTTCTGACTCCAGTGTGGGAGGAGGCGACCTTACAAATCAGAAGTTTACCATTACGGCGGCGGCGGGATAACCGCGGGATCCCCCTAAATACGTTCTTGACACATTCATCATTTTAATTGTAATGGTTTTATAACGTTTGATTGATGACACCGGAGGATTTTCTTGAAAATAGAGCTGGGTGTTTAATTTCTTGCGGGAAGCGTTCTTCAGTTGTCAAGGTCGAATTAAAGTTTTGTTCGTGTCTTCATAAACGGGGGGCGATCAATCTTGGCTGAAGGAACCGATATGTTTGAAATGTAATATCGGTGCGGTTTATTTAATATACCGTCCATCAATCACGGGCAGACGGTGTATATCTAGTAGGTTGGAGACAGATCGGCGAGCAACATGTGATATGAGTCAGCTTCGCCGTGTCTCTGTGAAACTGTTTGCCTTTTATTAAATGCCTCTGCCTCGTCATCGATATTTATTAAATGTATTATCTTGACATCTGACATTATTTTTTATTAAGCTATTGCATAGCTTTTATCGCGGGCTTTGAGCGCGGCGACCGAATCAAGAAATTCCGTAACGAAAAAAACCTAACACCCCCACTCCGCCTACCATGTAATGACGGTTCCCATGACAACGTGACGTTGTCTTGGGTACGTAATTTTTGTTTTATGTCATCACGTCATCAGCCCAAGTGTAGCGTTGACAAATAAGAAGTATGGAGGTTACAAATGTTATGCAATAGCTTTCCCGCGGCAGTCCTCGAGTGCCACACGTTTTTTAGTTTACAAATCCATAATAGTCTACCTATTTTTATCAAAATCTAAAAATCTTCTCTGTAACCGAAATAAAGTAGACTTCTCAAATCGGGCAATGTTACTTGAAATAGAAACATAGCCTCGTTTTTGGTCTTCGTCTAGATAAAGCCAGTTTTCTAAGATATCTTCGTTTAAGTTTAGGTCTTGTGCTCTATTTCCCCTTCCTGATAGAAATAGATAACTGATTTTCTTCAATAAAAGGTGATACTTAGGTATGGTATGTAACATTGTTATAAGAAATGGAAAACAATAACTATATGTACTATTGCGTTTTAAAAATAGGTTTTTATTTTTATTAATTTATTTATCTTTTGTATAGATTCTTTTCTATTTTGTGAATGTGAGAACGCTGTAGGCTTATTGGATTGTAGAGCTGTTGACCATTTTCTATTTTGTTAACCGACTTCCAAAAGGAGGAGGTTCTCAATTCGACTGTAAGTTTTTTTTTTTTTCGTATTTTTGTTACGCGATTACTCCGTCAATTATGAATTGATTTTGATGATTCTTTTTTTGTTTGGTAGATCATACTTCAGAGGTGGTCCCATATAAATTGTATTAACTTTGCTTGGGTAGTTTTTGAGTTAGCTTCAATAATACGTATTTTTACCTCACTTAGTATGTGGATGATATTATAATAACTTCCTGTCACTGTTATTTACATTGCAGGTAGTGGTATTCGAATTTGTGTGGGGTAGGTATCACAACTAAAAAGTGAAAAATAAAAACATTTTACAAAAAAAAAACAACCCACTTAAAAAAAAACACTACAAAGTGAAAAATAACTTTAATTTCGGAAGTCGGTGACAAAGAACGAAAATTCAAAACCAAAGACACCGACTTCCGAAATTAAAGTTATTTTTCACTTTGTAGTGTTTTTTTTGAAGTCGGTTGTTTTTTTTTTGTAAAAAGTTTTTTTAAGTATCTGGTACTTATTGAAAGACCTACACTGTCCTCCCATACCTAGTAACACTGTTATTTGAAAGTATTGTAAAAGCCAATTATTTTTAAAAGAGTAACCGTGGAGTTTCTTGCCGGCTCTTCTCCATAGGAAACGACCAACTAGAACCGTGCACCTAGCTTCTGTCGTTTCATAAGTGCCCATCTAGGTTTATGTAAAATAAAATATTTTGGTTTTTTTAATTTTATACCTTAGTATCTTCTTCTCTAGTTCTGGTAGGTGTTGGGGTTTCCCAACACCCCGCATTTTGGTCAAAATATAGGGTTTTCAATACAATCTCATGTTTTGTTCGAAAAACTGGCTGCCTGTCTAGTACCTACAAAAATCTGTCTGTCCTTCATCTCCCTTTCATGAACTCAAACCATGTTTGGTTTGAGATCCTGGATCATAATCAGTAATTCTGGCCTGTAGCAGAATTCTACAATATTTATTTTAATAGAAGTTAGAAAGTGTCACACACTTCTATTTTACATTGCAGTGAGGCGACCCCCGAATGCCAAAACATTCTCCCTCCATAGCACCGTTAGCATAAGAAAAGAATACAAGCTAATCAGAAGCTCCTATTTACAGCAGTGAAAAAAACCTAGCCAATCAGAGGCTATTAAAAACAAAGTGGCAAAATGAACAAAGAAAAAAGCTTTAACATGGATATAAACGAAGAACTTGAAACAAGCAACACGCATCGAGTCTGAATCACTGTGAAACTTGCAGCCGGTGAATTCTTGAGAGCTACACAACTTAGTACACCAAAGAAATACAATTTATTTAGAATAGAACGTACAGGTAAGTACAGGTACTAAGTTGGCGTGTTTTATTCTAGTCACAGATATTTTTCTTTCAGGTAAATAGATTCACGTTATTGTTAATGTACATAAACTGCAGGAAACCGGTTTTTAATAACCCAAAAAGAAATAGCCTCCCCTTGTGAATACCATATACCATGAAACGCACTGTAAAGAAGATCTAAAGACCTTTTTTTTTTTTTGAGTGGGAAATTATCAAATAACTTTTCCCGCTCTGAGCGGAGCGGGAGGGCGAGTCAGACTCTTACTGACTAAAACCCACCCGTGTTCCTTCGGTTGCCCTGTTTCCGGGGGCCACGATGTCCCTATCGGTTTTCTTCGAACCCCCGGCAGGCATTGGCCCTAGCGGACCCCGTCAATTCTGCTGACATCTCTTTGAGGCGCGCGTGGAACACAACGCACCGTCGACCCGGGCTTGGTCCTTATCGGACGGCGAGCTACCCATTGCTCACCGTCCGCAAGCCCGCGCCTACGGTGGCCGGAAATCGGTTCGTGATTCCCGCCCCGGGCGTCTCCTCCTACGGAGATTAGGGGCGTGAGGGCGCGAACTTTGCCTCTCCCTCACGCGTTCCGTCTCCTCCTTCGCGAGCATTATCGCTTCGCAGAAGGAGGTGACGGCCTGCCATTTCCTCTCGCTCCGTAAAGATCTAAAGCCCTGAAGTGTCCTTTTGCGTGCTAATCATAGAAATCCCGAAAGACATATTCTGCTGGACATGAACTGCCATTTTTTTTTAACGTATTACATTACGGCTAACACTCCATTAAATAATAACCAAGCAGATATGGATATCATCAAATACTTACTTTGGCTTCTTAAAACTTTTGTTGATCATCAATAGTTAATTCTTTACTTTAAATTAAACCAATTTTACTTTAATTAGTATTCCGTTATATATTTTACACCACTGAATTTCCTTCTATAATTAAGTCGTTAATTTTAAGCACAATAATTATTTTTAATTTTACCATTTTCCATCAACTTTAGCACCTATCCATCTGACACATTACTTACATATATACATTCATTGCAGCCACAGCAGACGACCGTAATGTTCAATGGCGGATGGTTATCATTAGATGCGAAATTTTAATCAACTGATTGATTGCCTCCATCACTCATTATGGAGCGTTATGTTCATTGAAATAAACTTACGAGATACAACTCGTTATCGGCAAATTGATTTGCGTTCCTATAGGTGACTAATTGATTAATTAATCGGTTATTTAAAGTTTATTATAAGTTTTTAAAGTTCAAGTTTGAATACAACGTGGTAATGGTACACACGGCTACATATCAAGCTATACATTTCCAGTATAAGCTGATCTCGCATCGTATAGGATTTCCGTACAATGCGAGGTCAGCTTATACTGGAAATTTATAGCTTGATGTGTAGCCGTGTGTACCCGTCTCTTGGCTACATTACCAGTCGACAGCGATGCGGAGGAATTTTTCAAAGCCATATTTTAGTTTGTTACTAGGTTTAGTTGGGTTACGATGTTATATTTTTAGTTTTGGAAGAAATAACATCTTGGTATAAAATAAAAAAGTTTGAATTAGACTGTAAAATTCTCGTTTTCAGACAACATGTAGAAGATGAGATAGGGAGGCATTGGTGCCGATTCCCTTGTACACAAACTAAACTAAATTTAAATTCAGTTCATCTTTTTCTTTCTATTTCATTAAGAAAAGGACAGAAGATAAATTTTAGTTTAGTCCTGTCAAATTAATCATCGCCTGTCACTCTCCATACAAGTATAGACGTGATTAAAAACTTGCCGACTAAAATTACGTCAATTTATGTCAAGCGCTGATTAATTTGACAGGACTAAACTAAAATGTATCTTCTGTCCTTTTCTTTATGAAATAGAAAGAAAAAGATGCACTGAACTTAAATTTAGTTTAGTTTGTGAACAAGGGAATCGGCACCATTGTTTCATTATATAATGGATAATGCCCTTATTATTCCAACTCCCACTGGAAATATTTACTCTTACACACTACATTAATTATCATATTAAACTAATTCAAGCGTCTACTCAATCAGCAGCGGTTTATATGCGTGTTAAATAGTAGTTAGTAGGTATAGCAATTAATTTGGCGGCTGACTGATTTACGGTACCTCCGAAACTTTGAAACCACGCCAAACCCTAGGGCCCGGATGACGTCACTGCTGGCTTTCGCCAGGTCAATGAACCACCCCTTAAAACGCAAGGAAAAACGGAAGAAAAGACACTTCAAGTGGATAATTGGTGGACCTCGACACCGGGCTGCAGGCAGTCTAAGGAAGCAATGCCATCCTTGGATAGCAGGCTAACCAGGCGTTTATTAAGCCTTGACAAGAATGGCCTGCGCTTGATGACGGGGAACATCACGAGTCACTGCTCGCTAAACAAACACTTCCACACAATAGGCATAACGTCCTCTGTGCAGGGCATGCATGGAGGCTGAGAAAACCGTCGCGCACGTGCTCTTCGAATGCACAGGTGTTACCCAGATTAGAACAGAAACCCTCGGGTCATCAGATCTTTCACTGATTTTCTGAACAGACCAGGAATTTTAATTAACTTCTGGAGGGAGGTGGGCTGGTTGGAATAACCACCAAACGGCCGCCATGGCCCACGCACAATGGTCCACTTGACGGACTAAGTGCGGAAACCAAACCCCATAACATAACATAACACTTCAAGTGGAACCAGACTCTGTCTCAGACCCATTATCACTAAGCGCAAAATATCATGTTAGACGAAAGTAAAGCAACCATCGTTAAAACTTACTTAGCTGTTCATTATAGTTCTAAGTAGAAATAGGGCGAGAGCTACCTCTAAATGTCATTCGCTAATGACGCGTGACCACGAAAGGAATCCTGTCTCCGACACAACTATTAATTGACGAAGGGTTTCGTTATGTGTGTGACATTTATTAATAGCTCTTGGTCGCGGTCAGGAAACCATGATAGTGTACCTATTAGTTACACGACTTATTGCTCCAACGAAATTAATCCCATCTCTCGATTTATTGTAGAATAGAACTTTCTACTTAATCATATTGCTTAGTTTCGGTATTGGGACTCGAATTCAGATTACGTAATCGAATCTAAGTTTGACAAATAGCTACTGTGTAATGTTCTATTCCAACTAAGTTATTCGCTCAGGTCAGAACTATTCTGACAAATATTAGTTCATATTTGGAAAATGTTTCGGAACTCAATATCGTCTATCGGATGTAGGAATAACAATAAGAACTAATTAAAGAGTAATTCGCTTCGGTAAACGACTTTCTGAGTTGGTTCCTTCGTATCATGTATCATCTAAGGTTAGTAATATAAGATAAAATATTACCCTAAACTTCTCCGGAAGCAATTCCCATCGTCGCTTGTTCTTCAAAGAGTTTGTATGGAAAACGGACAATTCGGTAAGCCGACCCATCCCCGAACGTATTCACTCGAACTAGTCGAGGAGCGCCCCCTAACGGGAAAGTTTTGATTTAGTGCTTATAGCTGTCCCAGTCGGAGAGCCCTCTTTAAAGTTTTAGTCGTGTAATAGAATAAAACTGTTGGAACAATGCTCGTATTCAAGCATTCATACCGGGTTCGGTAAAGCATTATAGAAATGTACGGAGCTACGGACTCAATTGCTAGAGCGCTTTGCGACATAAAATCTAATGTGACCATCGAATGAATATTATAAACTTTGCGGTGGAACTCGGCTTATTTCTGGTGTTAGGTACTTCTTTTGTTTTTGTTGTCAGTCTGGATCTATTTGGAGAGCAGGGGTGGCCCAGTAATACAGAGTTGCTACTTATTTGTATTTAAAATGCAAATACAAAATGCAAAATACATATTTTATATTTTGTATTTATATACCTTAAAAAAAAATGCATTTTATTTTAAATATTTTTGGAGATGTATTTTATATTTGTAAAATTCAAAATACTTTACTGCTAAGTTTCGCCAACATTACCACTAAAATTTTCATGTAAATGGGTCAGCGATACGACAAATAGCCACTAGAGGCGCTGCAAGTGCTGCAACCTTGCGAGTCTGTGCGCAAAGTGACAAAACAAAATGAACGTTATCAATGGAATATGACGCTACGCGCTACGCCCTGTATCGAGATTGGTTTTGCTTCGATTACCGGTCTTCATGATTCGACGCCGTTAATAGTGTTTATTATCAAAAAGAAAGTGTTGGATTTTTAACACAAATTTCATTAAAAAATATTTTATTTGAACAAAGTATTTTGAAAATACGTATTTTGCATTAAGTATTTAAAATACTAAAAGCAAAAGTATTTTGCATTTGAAATGGTAAATTAGAAAATTATTTGCATTTTGTATTTAAATACGTTTTTTAAACTATTTTGTACATCTCTGCAGTGGTAACAGTCCCGACTTACGCGTTGCAACTCTTCGTAGGTCGTAGGTTCGAACCTAAGCAGGCGCTTTACCTTGTATAAATAATTTCATCATCACTGCTCTCAAAACGGTGAAGGAAAACATCGTGAGGTAACCGACATGTTCTAGAACTAAAAATTCGGAGATATGTGATATCTACCAACCCGTAATGGGCCCGCGTAGTAGATTACAGCCCACTCCTTCTCGAAGAGAGAAGGCCTGTGTCCCAGCGATGGGAATATTATAGGCTGATTATGCTTATGCTGGATCTATTGGATTGTTTTGAAAATGTAACAGTCTTTTATATACCTACTTACCAATTTTTTATAAATAACTTTTGGATTCTTCTTGTGCAAATGAATGGTTCTGTAATAAATAAATAGAAGTAGGTATTTCTATGCTCTACATTTCCAATTCACAAGATGAAATACAACTTCCTAGTTTTACTCGTGTCTTTCGCTTGAAATTGAGAATCTTGCCAAAAAGTTTAGCTTTCAATGTTTGGGTAAAACGGTTGGTATCATTGCCAACACTGTCCATCATGTTTCACCTTTGAACTTCGATCTTCTGCTGGTTTCATATAAATAAAAATGCAGAGGCAGTTTAAAGTTAGAAAGATATCTGGGTTAGATTTCAAGAATAGATTGCTTCTGGGGATGCAGTATTTAGTGTCTCGCTGTGATCTTTAAATATACTAAGGATTTTTCTTTACCATTTGGTGATACTTTTAAGATGAAACCTTGCGGAAATCCATTATAAAATACAATAGACGTTGAAATATTTAGTAACTAGTTCCGCTTAACTATACCTAAAGAGCCACTTGTTGCGGACCCGAACACGGCGTGTTGCCACACCGAGTGCTGGACGCAGAGACAACGTGCCAGCGCTCGGTGTGGCAACACGCCGGGGGAATTTGAAATGACGAAGTTTGAAGGCAATTTACTAATAAGTTTTGCAAATAATTATCAAATCATATGGACAAGGGACAAGCCTGGTAACGGGCTTAGATACCATTAGATTCTTCTAATGGTACCTTCATTAGAAGAACCGAATGGTACCTAAGCCCGTTACACGAAGGTGTCATTACTCCTGAAGAGAATAAAGTTTGTTTCTAAAAGGATGTAAAAAGTTTATAATGTCACTAGCTGACCCCGGCAAACGTTGTTTTGCCAATTATTTGTTTGGGATGGACAACCCTTATCACTTAGCGGTATGAAAAATAGATAGTAGCCGATTCTCAGACCTACTGAATATGCATATAAAATTTGGTAAAAATCAGTAAAGCCGTTTCGGAGGAGTAAGGTAACTAACATTGTGACACGAGAATTTTATATATAAGATTAAGAATAACCTTGAGGAAAAACAAAGTGAAAACTACAAAAAGTGTCAGTTGATAGATGCCACGATACTCACGTATTACAAGCTCACATCACTTTAACCCGCAAACAAATATGTAGTTACAAAGTCTCCGAAACTTCTGTATAGTTCTACTTTATTATTAACTTTTATTTCCGCCAAAAATGCAAAGAGGGAACAGGAACAAATGGGATCAACTTGAAAAATGTGTAACAATAACAAAATGGGAAAACTTGAAAGTGACACCGGGCCATTAGGCAGTGCGGGGGTGACGCCGGCGCACTCGCACCATAATGAATCAAAAGTTCCTCGCGACGTAAATGGAATACGGAACTTTTCGGATCGAGAATAGTCATCAGTAACAGGTACCCTTTTTGTTGTAAATATAAATACTTAGAAGACTATTTGGAGATTGAACAGAGGGGCAATTTCCGTATTTTTAATAACGTTGGCATTCTAAACTCAGTTTTACTCTATCAAAAATACCTCTAATTTATCACTATACCTACAGGGTTGATTTTTGAGATAGGGCAGCAAGGGCAGGTACCTTAACTGTTGTAGCTACAGGAAAACGGTCTCTGGGGACTGTTCTTAACTTTTTGAGAAATTTTGATCTGCATTCACAATTTTTTTTAAATTTAATTTTACGGTCAGCAAGAAAATGGACAATTTTTAACCGACTTCAAAAAAAGGAGGTTTCTCAATTCGACCGTATATATTTTATATATTTTTTTATTTATATATTTTTGTATGTGTGTTCGCAAAGAAGAATCAAAATCGGTTCATAAACGACGAAGTTCCACTTCATCGTTTATGAACCGATTTTGATTATTCTTTTTTTTTTGGAAAGGAGATATTCCAAGGGTAGTACCATGATAAGGAAACCAGGATCTGATGATGGCATCCCAGAGAAATCGAGGGAACTCTACAAATATTATAGGCAAACCTATAGCGATTTGGGTATTTTTTATAGTAACTCGTGCAGTTGCTCTTGGAAAGCACCATTTGGTTAAGTGGAACTGATGATGAAGACACAAATAGCCACTGGAACTACTCAATAATAAGTATTTTACGGGTTGCGATTCGATTACTTTAATATGGTTGCAATGCAATTTATGCTCGTCACAATGCATATGGAGAAGTGGAGCTGATGGTGAAGTACCAGGAGAACTCCTCAACGATGAACGTCCCTGCATCGGGAAAAGCAATATTTTGTAAAAGGTAATGAGCAGTTAGCATTAGGCTAATGTAACTAAGACAAATTACAAATAGACCCACTAAAAAGCCAGAAATTAAAACTTTTTTACAAAAACAAAACAATCGACTTTCAAAAAACTACCTGCTACAAAGTGAAATATAACTTAAATTTCGGAAGTCGGAGGCAAATAACGAAAATACAAAACCAAAGACACCGACTTCCGAAATTTAAAAAAAAATTCACTTTGTAGTAGTTTTTTGGAAGTCGATTGTTTTTTTTTGTAAAAAAGTTTTTATCACAAATACGATCCTGTTTCTTATAAGCATTAAAACATTATTTCGGATCAACTGAGGTTTGATTACTAGAAAAGTCAGAAATCGCGAAAAACTTTTCCCATACATTTCGTAGGAAATGAGACTCCAACTTACTTGTTTATGATGGATAGACTGGCCGCTACAAAAGTCAGAAAATCGCAAAAAACTTTTCCCATACAAGTCTAAGCGGTCTAAATTATTTGAGAACATTTTTCTCAGAATTACAGAAATCACAAGCAAACATACTTTATCTAAATTCTGTTCTCAAAGTAAAGACAATTTTATTACGTATTCGTTCGAAATTCGAAGTTTTAATTTATTTTGTTCATTTTCGGCCAGTTTTCATTGTAGCGGCTAGTCATCATAAAAATTTGTGATCGATGATTGGAAGTCTCATTTCCTACGAAATGTATGAGAAACGTTTTTTGCGATTTCTGATTTTTCTAATACTTAAACCTCAGTTGATCATTTACAGTTTTTTGATCGTTTTATGAAACAGGATCGAATGATATCAAAAACAGCTTTTGTTTTTGTGAAATTTGCCCATTTTCTTGTTGACTCTGTTTTTTATCAAAATCTGTGAATACAGATCGTAGGTTATACATTTGTAACTTTTGTATATTTATAACTTAGTATAAGATTTTAATGTATAACTGTTTATTTTCCCGAACAAATAAAATAAAATAAAAATAAAACTAATTTTTCAAAAAAATTAACCTCCTAAAGCTGTTTTTTAACTACGGCGATTAGGATACCTACCCTTACTGCTCCGTCTCAAAAATCCATCCTGTATGGTATGTGTACTAATTCCAATTTACCCTACATTTTTGACAAGTTTTTGCAATTGATTGTCGCCAACATAAGATTACTACTAGATTTTGATCGTTTAATTACGGGTATTGGCCTGCAGATAAATAATTGTTATTAAAAACGTATGCCCTAGACCTTTAGGGGCATGAGGAACAGGGTGTAAAGTTCACTCATCCTCTATAGAAAAGGGAGAACCCTCCGACCAGACGGGTGTCATGTCTGGCGGGCAATTGCTTAACGGTTGAAGTCGGGATCTTTTATATATGTCGATCGCACGGTAAACTCTAATAGCGCGATGCAGGATTTGTGTGACGTCATGATTTTTGTGTGACGTCAGGTCTTTGATGCGTAATTCGTATGTGGCAATGTAGATGCCGTCACATCCACATCACTTTTGTCCGGACACCGGAGGTCGATAGTGGGCTGAGTCTTGTATCTTGCGATGCTTCACAGTGCCAGCTGAGGTTCCAGTAATTTGGAACCGGGTGCCGCTTAGTTCACGGTGAGTCGGAACTATCTGTGGTGATTGAGGTGATTCCCTAGTAGGTCGGGGTAGTGGATTGTGGCTGACTGCTGGCGTTGACCAGGAGAGGGTAGAATGAGCTCTGCTTGTGAGACCGGTCGAAAGTGCAGGTGCTGTGCCAAGGTTGCTGATGAGGCTGAGGGTGATGACCAGGAATGCGCGTTCGCTGCATGCTGGTGGTCAGCACCCGTTGAAGCCGTGGGTGCTGGCTGGCTGTGTGACTGGCCTCACAAAAGCTTGCAGGAGTGATGATGACGATGACGTCACGCTGAAGTAGTTGCACGAAGGCTGCGTTGACGTTCATACTAGGGGTCACCAATTTAGGGGTATGAGGAACAGGGTGTAAAGTTCACTCATCCTCTATAGAAAAGGGAGGATCCTCCGGCCAGACGGGTGTCGTGTTTGGCGGGCAACTGCCCGGGAAGTTATACAAAATGGTCTTTGTGCGGTAACTCTATTTGCGCGATGCAGGATTTGTGTGACGTCAATATTTTTGTGTGACATCAGGTTTTTGATGCGTAGTTCGCATGTGGTGCTGTAGATGCCACCACAGTCCCACAAACACAAAATTATTTGACCTTTAGTGCAGCAATCAATCAGTGAATGTCTACCTTTGTCATAGATATGAAGATTACAAAAAATACTACCTACCTTCTTGGGCAGACGAGTAAATAAAAAAATAAAGTTTAATAAAAAACTGTAACCCGACTACGGGAAAATAAAAATGATCTAAAAAGTACGAAACAAGCAAATATTTCAGACAGAAATCAAGACATAGGTACAAAAGTGGTCAAGGTAAAGCCGTCGTCGCATGCCATTATAATTTTGTAGGTGTTCTTGGCACCAACATGGTATACAGGCATGCGACCACGGCTTTACTTCGACCATTTTTGTACCTATGTCTTGATTTCTGTCTGAAATATTTGCTTGTTTCGTACTTTTTAGATCATTTTTATTTTCCCGTAGCCGGGTTACAGTTTTTTATTAAACTTTATTTTTTTATTAAACAAATGCATTTCAGCAAGTACAAGGCTTGTGGTGCTTTAAGTAAAATGTGCTTTCAAGTTAAGTGACACTTAAGTTTTTTGGAGTCTCATGGTCTCAAGAACTAGAATCAATTCAATTTTTTGTAAATTTTGACGTTCAAAAGTGCCTTTTTGTGCCTAATTGAAATAAATTATTTGACTTTGACTTAAGTTTATGTCTCAATATAGGTCACGTAGCCAGCATTTTTGAAGCAGGGTTCTTATTGATATTTTTTCAGTAAACTTTGTTTTTGAATAAAACAATTTTGTTTTGGTACTATGGCAAAAAGAGGGAAGTGACAATTATGACAAGTTTTATTTTGAACTAAAGTTCCATATTTTGTAGTTTCATCTCTCAAGTTTTAGACAGATTGTAGCTACGGGTAAGTTTTAACGAGATACTATTGACTTGGCGCTTGTCGTAGAGCTACCAACTTATAGAGCTTTATTTAAAGTACAAAACTTTTGGCAATATTGTGAAAGCGATTTTCTCTTGCGAAGTTTTTATCTCATTCCAGTGCAGACTGCGAATAGTACTGGCTATTTAAAATACAATTAACTAAGTACTTAAAAGTAGGTACTAGAGCAGAAAGTTGGTTGTACTGAGAATTGTTCATAAGTATTTAAATCGTCTATTGTGAACACTTTTTTAACATAATAATGGAGTAAGAATTTGGTTTTACAACGACTATTGAAAGTAACTTAGGTATAACGTCTAGCGTAAGTTTCGAAGCTAAAAGTAGCACTCTGCGATCATCACTTGGTTTGCCAAACGTGATGATTATGAATGAAATGAAATTGTTTGAAAATAAGCTAGATGAGTTTGGCGTTTCCTATATGACTGACTCTGAGAAGAAAGACCGAAACAAACTCAGAGGTCGCGTTTTAAAGTCCAGACATAATCTTGGTCAGGCCATATGAGGACCATGTAGATTAGTGTCTGAAATGGTCTTTTGAGGAAAGAACCACACAGATTTGAGTGGACAATATGGTAATATTATCATACACGCATCAATATCGTTTATTGTAACGCTGTAGATATAATATGTTATTGGTAGACTACTGTTTGGACTGTAATTCGCAACATCAAATTACTGAGTAATTAACGCGTTACAATATTATGTCTTGGTGTTTCAATTTGACCCTGCTGATCAAAAACAGCTAGAATGATTAAATCCAATACACTGAAAATATACCCTGTTTTGCTGACCACAGATTTTAAAAGTAACGCGTAACTACTTTAGCATACATACATAAACTCACGCCTTCTTCCCATGCAGGTAGGCAGAGACTACATAGCGCCACCTACTACGATCCTTACATACTCCTTTTGCCTCGTTTACGTTCATACATCTAGTCATACACGCACGCCGGCTGCGAGTACTACGCACCTGGCTTTTCTGAAGAACATCACCAATAAGGTCAGTATAAGTCCTCCTAGGGCGTCCCCGCCCGACCTTTCCCTTCACATCAGCCTTATAAATACTTTAGAATAATAGCACAATAATGTTCCCACTACTGGGACATCCACCACGCGGGCCCAGTGCGGTTTGGTAGATGTCACATGTCTTCGAATTTTCGGTTCTAGGACATGCCGGTTTCCTCACGATATTTTCCTTCACCGTTTTGAGAGCAGTGGTGTTGAAATAATTTACATAAAGTAAATCGCCTGCCTGGGTCAAACCTACGACCTACAACTCGTAAGTCGGGGTCGTTACCACTGGACCACCACTGCTCTCCACTAGGTACTTTACTTGCTGTTTTACTATAGTGGAGTTTCTTACCCATTCTTCTCCATACGAAAACTACCTTTTGAAAGGGGCGACTAGAATCAATTCTATTATTTAGTAAATTTTGACTTTAAAAAATGCCATATAAGGGCCTATTTGAAATAAATGATTTGACTTTGACTTTATAGTGAATAAAAGATGCGATGTGATGAAACACACAATTACTCAGATACATAATACCTTCGTCTAATTGGCTCCGTTCCTACAGATGATGCAGTGTCTGATCCGAGATAACAGAAGTTAGAACGTCTTAGGTGCAAATTGTAACGACTTGGGAATTAAGCGCTTTTATCGCTAACTGTGCTATTAATTGCGCTTTAGATGGTTTTGGTTGAATAGATAATATTTTTGTTGCTGTTGCACTTTTAGTCATATTTTAGTCACTCTATACTCCATTTGAAATAAGATTAGACATTTAACTAAACCTTTTTTACAGTCCGTTCAACCGATTTTGACTTCTATTGCGTTGGTGGCATGACAAATGGCAGCTGCAGTAAACAGTTGGTTTGTAACCACTTTTTTGCTTTTAATGCCATCCTTATGCCTACGCAATAGAAGTCAAAATCGGTTGAACGGACTGTAAAAAAGGTTTGTTTAAATGTCTAATCTTATTTCAAACGGAGTATACATACCTAAAAGTTGTAAGCCTTGTATTCATGGTAAGCAAACTTTTTTGCAGCAACATATTTTTGTTTAGCTGGCAACAATTGTGTTAGAAACACGATTTAGTGCACAAAATCATGTTACTATAACGATGTTGTGCTATTTTTACCCGACTACGGTGAAGTCAAAAGGAAGGGTTACGATTTTAGCAGTCTATAATATGTATGTTAGTATGTATGTTTGTTTTTACGTGTGTTCTACCGTAGCGCCTAAACTACTGAACCGATTTTGATGAATGGTGTATCAATAGATTCGTAATAATGGTCCGGGTGGCATAGGCTATACAAATTCCCTAAATCACAATATAGGTACAAAAATAGTCAAGATAAAACCTTGGTCGCATGCCTGTAGGTATACCATGTGGGTGCCAGAAACAGCTACAAAATTATAAAGACCATTTTTGCACCTATGTCTTGATTTCTGTCTAAAATATTTTCTTATTTCGTACTTTTTAGATCACTTTTTTTTTCCGTAGTCGGGTTACAGTTTTTCAACCTTAATTTTTTATTCTTTATAATTAATATTGCATAAAGGTAATACGCTAAAATATTTACCCCGATTCAATTTCAGTTAGTGCTTAAAAGCGCTTTAAAGCAACACAGCTCCATTCCTATTTTCTGTGAACTGTGATTCTGTTTTCATTTGGTGAGCATACAGTTGCAAACCAATAAAAATATTTGAAACGGTTCTCAGAACACAGAAACAAAACATAAGGTACATATCGGGCATACAATAAATAAAAATACAAAATAAATGTTACATGATTATTTTTTTAAAACGAGAGGGCTCGGTTTTCTAATACTTATTCTATTTCATATATTCTACATAAATCTATTCATAGGTATAATAAAATAGTAACGAATGGAAAACTATACGAAGAATATTTTTGAAAAAAAAAAAATAACTGCTACGAGGTGTGGAAACAAGTCTGATGCTAAACTATAGTTTTTATAATTTTTGTCTGCTTGTCTCTTTGTCTGGGTGTATGTTCCGGATTGGCGCAAAAACAGCTGAACGGATTTAGATGAAATTTGGCACACAGATGGGGTACTTTTAGTCCCGGTAGTTTGTCCCCGTGGGATATTTTCCGACATCCACGCGGTCGAAACTGCGAGCAAAACCTAATTTATAAAAACAGTTGCTGTTTTACATCACAGCTCCGTATTAATCAGATCAGTTATAACTATTTTTACAAACGTCATTTGACTCGATTTTTGTCGATAAATACGTGTTTTCTATAATAACTTTGCCCGTCATGGCAAAAGAAGTACCTATTATTAAAAAATCCCGGTCAAGTGCGTGTCGGACCCCGCGAAATGATTCCGGGATGAATTTATCTCAAAAACAAACTTAACGTTGTGGTCGAAAAATGCGTTCTCCCATACATCGATATACGTCACGGGCAATTGCAAATGTAAGTTTGTAATCACAAAAACATTTTTTTTTTTGTAATAAAACTACAATTAACGATTTTTGGACTTTTTCCTTTATTTGTGCTGTGAGACCTTGTTTCTTGCCAAATTTCATGATTCTAGGTCAACGACACCCTAGGTTTTGATAATTTGCGAATGTCAAAATATGTCGCATAAATGGCCCTATTTTTTATTGCGGTGACTTAGAATATTGATTTTTAGAGCTCCAAGTGACTGTAGGTAGACTACGTATTTGGTATTAATTTAAACTTGATATATCCACGCGTTCCTGAGTAAAAAGTCTTGATAGACTGACAGACAGATAGACAGACAGACACACGGATAACGAAGTGATAATATAAGTGTTGTGGTTTTTCGTTTTGAGGTAAGGAACCCTGTCGTTCTTGTTGATCGGCAAAACCCGAACAAATCTGTAGGCACCTTTAATCTCACTAAAATGCAATGGTGGAAATAGATTTTCCTGTATCAGTATTTTTGGATTCGAAGTACCTACCCTGGTTTTTTTCTTACAATTACTCAGTTTTTTTAACTAAATTTTAATCATTAACAGTTCCACGACAGCTAAAATCCTTTAAACCCTTGTGGTGATAAACTCCCTTTACCATTAAATATCAGTAAGGATTATCAGAATACAACCGCCACACTTCTTAAGTTAGAAAAAAGTATGTCTCTTGGAAGTTAACTCGGTTCACTTGAGTTCCGCGATGTGGGGTGGAGTGTTAGGGCGATTAAGGGTTCTTCAGGAAGTGGGTACATACTGTATAGTATATGTTCCTGTTCCGATATATACTAGTTTAAATGGCGTCTGGAGTGGGATGGAGTAAAATTAGTATTGGATTTAACAAAATAGAAATGATGTTGAATTTAAAACATGAAGTTACAAGTAAAAATAAAAACGTTTCCTTATAAATTTCTACCTTAGAAATTGAACCTGTAAATTATTGACATCACTATATAAGTATTTTATGTCTCATTGTAGTAATATTTTTATTGTAAAATTTGGGTTTACAGCCACACAGATAAACCAGAGGTTTTCATTGTGTGTTTAAAACGAAACTGTAAAGTAGGTTAAGTGTTTTAAAAATAAGTAAATAATAACAATAATATTTCGAATTATAATGTTGTTTTAACATGCCTAGGTACCTATTTATACAGGGTGATTGGCAGAACGTTGAACATACGAAAATGGTGGATAGGTGGGGTCATCTGCTACTCACTCAGCCCTAATTTATTTGGCCTTGGCCCCTGGAGACTTAAAAAAAAAATTTTTGCTTTCTTCTAGTTTCACCACTTTCTTAACTTTAAAGTGTATTTTTCATTAAAAATGGGTAAAAGAGACAATTTTTTTTTTAAATCTTTAATGTTGGCAGATTCTTACAAAATTATTGCTTTATTCAGATGTTAGCTAGAAAAAAAGTTATGAGTCCTCAAACTTACAGAAAGATGTAAAAAATACTTAAATCTTAATTTCAACTTGCATTAAAAAAAAAAACTAGTGGGCCAGAGCCAAATACATTAAGGCTGAGTAAGTAGCAGATGAACCCACCTATCCACCATTTTCGTATGTTCAACGTTCTGCCAAACACCCTGTATATTGTGCCAAAATCTTATTTCTATGGAATTATTGAAATCTCACAAATTGTGAGATGATTTCATACAGAAAATATAAATGAATTCGAAGAAAATCCACTCGAGGTCCTCCCAAACTCAAGTTGAATAAGGTATACTTACACATCGTTATTTCGTTACCGAGAAATCATTTTATTTGATTCTGGAGTCTGGATTGTTATGGAAAAATACGGCTCTAACAATAGAAACAAAACTGGTATTACAATGTAGATAAAAAGAAAGTAGATAAGTTAAAAAAATAAAACCCTCGACATAACTTCAGTTGTTTATTCATTTTCAAATTATAGTGACATACCTACTTAAATAAACGTTTTTTAACCTAAGCTTCTGTTTTTATTCTGTTCTTTATTCTGTTTTTAGAGAAATCATCGCGAAACACTCCACAGCGTGCGAACAATTGGTCTTCTTTTTTTTTGTAAATCCACTTGTTTTTTATTTGAAGTAGTTTTGTAGTAAGTCTCTTCAGTGCTTGAATTTCTGTCTCCGCTAGAATCACAATATCATCGATAAATATCGCCATATTTCTTTTTGCTATCAATTCTCTGAAAATAATGGAGACAAATCTCTGAAAATATTTAGCGTGCAACTAGCAAAGTGCGAACAGGCTAAATTCTTGATGTGAAAACTTCTTTAGGCGCGTGGATATTTTTGAGATGGGAAAAACAATTGAACTCGCGACACCGTTACCGACACCTCACCTTTGTAAATGCGATTGTGCTCCTTATTTATATTTCGTTACGGATCGATGTTCTATGCAAGTATTTTTACTTTTTAAGGTTTTGGAAGTATTTTTTTTGTGAACGCATTTGTGCTCTTTATTTAGATAAGGTTACGGACCAATGTTCTATACAAGTATTTTTCTTCCACCAAGGTGATTTTTACAAGTTTTCACTTCTGTTGGCACTCCCAGAGTGCCACTGTATTTTTTTTCGCTTAATTCCCAACGTATTTGCGTTTATGTAAGTATTACCTTCTGCCCGCGACTGCTTCTAAGTGGACTTTAGAATAAAAGTATTCTTTGTATTAATTCAGGTTAAAAACTATCTGTGTGCCAAATTTCATCCAAATCTCTTCAGCCGTTTTTGCGTGATTGAGTAACAAACATCCAAACATACAAACTTTCACATTTATGATATTAGTAGGATCCGGGTCACATCATTCAATCTCCATCTCCCAACATGTTTCATATTAAATCTGAGAGACAAACACCTATGTGCTGCCACCGATGCATGAAAGAGAAAAAAGATAAATAACATAACGGAAGATCGGTCTATGATTACATCACTGTCCCGAAGGAATAGAATGGAACGCCGTGATTTCGATATGTATGGAAGACGGTTACAATACTCTCGTGTTCCCAGTGGGTTCTGTATGTTTGTATCGATTAGGTGTTCGAGATTTGAAGCCGTTTTGACTTTTCTGTTGTTTATTTCATATAGGAATTGAATTTTTTGAAGAAACACCTACAGATTCTTCTGTAGGTAAATAAAAAATGACCTTTAACCTAGAGTATGCGGGCGTTAAAGAATGATTTTCCACGATATATTTAATGTTAAAAAAAGACAGTGGTACTTCGAGAGTGCCAACAGAAGTGAAAACATGAACAAGATCGCCTTGGTGGAAGAAAAATACTTGTATAGAACATTGGTCCGTAACCTTATCTAAATAAAGAGCACAATTGCGTTTACAAAAAAAAAAAATTGTTCCAAAACCTTTAAAGTAAAAGTACTTGCATAGAACATTGATCCGTAACGTAATATAAATAAAGAGCACAATCGCGTTTACAAAAATGAGGTGTCGATAACGGTGTCGCGAGTTCAATTGTTTTCTCCCATCTCAAAAATGCCTAATGCGCCTAAAGAAGTTATCACTTCAAAAATAGAAAAACTTTTTACAAAAAAAAAAAACAACCGACCTCAAAAAAAAAAACACTGCAAAAGTGAAAAATAACTTTAATTTCGGAAGTCGGTGTCTTGGGTTTTGTGTTTTCTTTTTTTGTCACCGACTTCCGAAATTAAAGTTATTTTTCACTTTGCAGTGTTTTTTTTTGGAGGTCGGTTGTTTTTTCTCTGTAAAAAGTTTTTATTTTTCACTTTTTAGTTGTGGTACCTACTCCACACACATTCGAATACCATTACCTGCTACCAGTGACAGAAACTTATCATATCATCTACTAAGTGGGAAAAAAATACGTATTTTGTAGCTAACTCAAAAACTACCCAAGCAAAGTTAATAAAATTTATATGGTCCCAATTCGAGAGCACACCCTTTCAAACAAAAAAGAATTTTCACAATCGATCCACAATTGACGGAGAAATCGGTGGACATACATAAAAAAAAAACATACGCGACGAACATATAACCTCCTTTTTGGAAGTCGGTTAAAAAGAAGTTATTTTACTAGGAAAACAGACCTTTTTTCAGCGCGCGGTGTGGCAACACGCCGTGTTCGGGTTCGCTACAAGTCAATCGTCATCAAGAGGATGCCTCGTTAAGAGGTGAAACACGTGTCGATTTCTTTCAGGAGTTTTTTATGGCTCTTTAGAAATAGCTAAACGGAACAGGTTACTAAATATATCTACGTCCATTGTATTTCATAATGGATTTCTGCAAGGTCACGCCTGAATCAATTAACTATGAAAAGTAAAAAAAAAACAGAGATTGAAGATAAATATTTGTTTAAAAAAACAGTTTTTTTTTTGTTTTCCTAGACGTGGTCGGTATCGATATCTAAACGTTATAAAAAAACAGATTTTCTCAACTTATACTTCAAGTCACTATACTACCAGAGGTCGTTGACCCAAAATGGAGAAATTTTGATTTTTTTATCGTGTTTGATATTGTTTGTTTTTTTTCATCGGAAAATTATAGGCTGATTACGCTACGAAGGTACTTAAAACTGGCATGAATTTCCAAATATGTAATTTAGGTCTATTTTATAGTACCTAATGATAGCACCACCCTAATACCTAACTAATACTCAGTTATAGGATTTCATACCGGTATAACGGACAAAATATCGTGTGACCTGGGAACCTGTCTCCTGAGAACGTTTGCAGCTGCTTTCAGAATAATAGTACTCATTTTGATTTAGGAATGAAGGAGAAATATGGGATGTCTGTTAGGTACTAAGGTGTGAGAAAGGTTATCTTAAGACTGAAATTCTGTGTGACATATTCAGTAGCCATGAATACTACAAAGGCTTACGTAAAGAATTCATTCAGTAGAACTACAATCAAATAATAATATTGTAATATTATTGTAATATTATGTAATATTATTGTAATATTATGTAATATTATTGTAATATTATGTAATATTATTGTAATATTATGTAATATTATTGATAATTTTAAACATTTTAATAATTTAGTTTCAGATTTTTTTATTATTTTTGTCCTAGTAATAGTATGATTGTGGTGTGTATTTGAATACTAACATAACTCTTATATCTACTAACAAAAATATGGATCATTGTGTCTGAAGTAAATAAATAAATAAAATAAATAAATAACCTATTTTATTTTTGGGATAACAACATTTTATATACTTGTACATATTATTATATTAAGTCTGATAGTTTTTAAATGATGTAAATACGTGTGTAAATAAAAAGTATTCAGTACTTTTACAAAACAGAACTATTAAAATTATAAGCAATTGAATTCGGCGCCTTACTCACTAAATTACTTTACTAAGGGAGGAATAGTAATGCTTCTATGATACAGTGTACAAAAATATTCTGATGAAAAAAAAAATTATTTAAAAAAAAAGACAACAAGTCACAATAATAGGGATGATGCCTAGGTAAAAAAAAAAAAAATATTTATTCCCTCTTTTAGATAATAAAAAAATAATTAGACCCGTTTTTTTGCTTTATCATATCAATAAATAATGACTTAGATAAGATGAATTAAAGTTTGGGAGTGGGGGTTCGCTACGTCACAACTCAGTATAAAATCTAGCAAGGCGTGACGTCATGCCATCTTTGACTCCGCTCCCAGACACCGCAACCCTCTGGTTGTCAAGGCAGCCGCCTATATCCTATCCCGTATCAGTCAGATTCGCCGACCGAGGTATATTCTTTCCGACCCAGATGACCCCATTACACTCATCTAGGAGCAGAATAGGGCCACCAGTACAGTGCACAAAAACAGACGCCTCCCGTCATTCCGACCTCGCCGCCGAGGTCCTTTGCGATCGTGACCGCTTCTCCGAGTCAATGAAACTCCCCCCGACCCTTGCTCGAAAACGAGGTGCCAGCAGATGTTGTAGCTGAGCACGTAGCTTTAAATACCCCGAATAATAATCATGATGATAATATAAATTTGATCCAGCCTATCCCCTCTTGCTGTCCTCCCGTCAGCGATGCCCTAAGCCGAGGTTCGTACCCCACAGGGGGTGCCCTTAGCGAGCATTCGCTTAATTTTAATTTAGAATAGTATAAAAAGCTCCTGGCTGGAGGCTCTAAGTGTAATAGCTTATGGCACCCACAGGAAAATCCGGTTAAGCAGCCAAGACCTTAGTGATCAAAAACTGCGAGATGCCAATTTAAAAAAAAAAAAAACGTCATGCTATATTTTAAATCAATGTATCGCCGTAATCTTTAGATCACATCAAAAAAGAAAAAATACATGTCTAATATTTTTGCTTGCCGGACAAAACAAAAATTTGGACACAGGCCTATTTAAGTAGGAGGTAGGAGGCCTATTTAAGTGTAGGCAGACGTTTATTTTTTGTGTATAGAAATATGAAGGTAGAGAACGTAGAGAAATATGTTCAACTAATAAATAGGTAGGTACCTAAATCATCCAAATAAAAATGTTCAGTATTCGCACTTTATTATGTGCTCTTAAAAGGGGCATCACCAAGTCAACAAAAAAATAACATCGCAAAAATTGGTCAGAACACTTAAACATGCACGTAAAATGAACGTGATTTGAAATACGTAATGAATTCTGTGAACAGTAAAAATGATGGACCAACAAAACGTTTATAAAAATGTGATAGTTCGGGAATAATATTGGGGGTAGTGGTAGTGTCTGATTTGCATACAATATACAGGGTGGCAGGGACATCGACGCGAAAACTGTTACCATGGATTCAGTACACAATTCTGAAACCCCTGCATCGAAATTTCAAAAATTTCAACACAGGGAGGTTCAGAATCATGTACACCCATGGTAAAAGTTTTCGCATCAATGTCCCTGCTACCCTGTAGATGATTTTTCTGGAAATTCTTCCACCTATTCGTACTTAATGAACCCTGAACAAAGAAGTCAATTTTTCGTCATACCTACACACATATTCTGTAGATATGTATTCCTAATAGTTAGTGAGAAAATAAAACCTCTATATGCGTTTTTAGCGAGGCATGCAATCCAAAAAAGGGAGAGGGTAAAGCCAAAGTTACGACAAGATTCACTGGACACCACTTTTAACCACATAAACAACATAGCATAAGGACTATCAGTGTCAGTGACTGTACCTATAATATAAACGTTGAATTTACTACTACTGTCAGCTCACTCCGATGTCATAGTATTAGATACTATTTTACTTGATATTACTGCTTTCCGTCGCGGGTCTCTCCCTGCATTTTATTACTATCCAGAGCGACACGTCTACGGGAGTCATAAAATATATGATGTATTACCAACTAGCTCTATTCATGACGTTTGAATTTATGACGCTCCTAATCTTAAATTTGCTGATATTGCCAATATCTGACTTCATGTTCGTAGTTCGGTGTTATTACCTTCGATGGCGGCCATCATATCTGTGCTTGCACGTTTTTATTTGACAAATTCGTTAGTTGTAGCGATGCTTCATTAAATAAAGAGCGCTTAATAGAATTTAACAAATTATGTCGTTACGAAGGCTAATTGCGCCATATCTCAAACAGCAGTCGGGTCTACATTTTGTTTTATGCCGCTAGGTGGCGGTAGGTGTACCTTGCGCTTTGTACACACGGCTGGAGCCGAATCGAGACATTGTGTACGATGCCACCGCATGCTCCACAAATTGTATTTTATTTTCGTGTCTGCAACATTCTTTATGTGCCGACACATGTGTCTGGGCGTGTAGCGAGTATTTTTCGCGTGTCCCTTGGACACTCCTCGCAACATCTTGATATTGCTCACTCGGCTGCTTATAAATTGGTATCTACTTTATTCACTTCGAATAAATGCCTTATCGTTAGCTACTTACGGCGCGATAAGAATCGCACCTTTTGTAGTGTATTCGAGTTAGATTTTGTGGAATTGAAAATGACATAGGTAAATACTGAGTTGGCCAGTTTACTTCACACAGTGATCTGCCAATCGGTTAACTTAAAAATAGAATTTAGGAGAAAACTATTATTAAGAAAATAAAATTACCTAAACTAAGAAAAGTAACGTTTTATATTGTAGGTGTAATCTACGTTAATCCTATCAAAACAAGCTTGTTCCTAGCTCAGTATTTTTTCTAATTAGGTAGGATACTAATCTTGTAAAATACCGTAAAGGCAAAGACTTTCTTAGAAAAACATAAATCGAGTTTTTGTTTACGTTTCCCTTGTTATATTTCAATGTCCGAATAAGACATAAAGATAGACTACGGTTGCCACAAATAAAATTAAAATTATTTAAGATAAATGTCTACCGCATGTCTATTATAATTATTTATAACCATTTACCAAATTCCGTTCAAGATTTAACATAGGCATTGTTAAAAAAAATCTTTTTATACTTTTACCGTTTAAAAAATATTACACTATTAAAGAATATTTAGAGAATAAGCCGATAGGACCTATATATACCTAATATAAATTTGTAATAATCATAATTTTAATATTAAATTACTTTTTCACTGACATGAAATGTATTTGCACGCCATATCATGGCAGGATATGCTGAAACCAGAAAATATAAACTTTTGTACAAAAAAAAGGTCTTTGGTTTTTAATTTTCGTTTTTTTGCCACCGACTTCCGAAATAAATTTATTTTTCACTATGTAGCGTTCGGTTTTGGAAGTTGGTTGTTTTCTTTTAGTAAACAACCGACTTCCAAACATCCACATAGACTAAGTGGGAAAAATATGTATTATTGAAGCTAACTCAAAAACTATTCAAGCTATGTTAATTAAATCTACATGGAACCATCTCGAAAGCATAGGCAACCTTTTAAACAAAAAAAAATAAAATAAGTCTATCATTGACGAAAAAATCGGTGGACATACATTAAAAATAAAAATAAATACAAGACAATAAACATGGAACCTCTTCCTTTTGGAAGTCGGTTAAAAATTACTGTAACGTCTTTTGTACCATATTCCATACCATATAGTAGTAGTTAGTAGAAATAATACAAAAATAACGTATAACAGAACAGACAATATTTTTAGCCGCGACGATTTAGTAGTCGTTCGGATCCGCGATATAGCGACTTTTAGCATCTACAATCGATGTTTGATTTTTTTACTGCGACCAAACGCAAAAAGCTCCCAAAACGTAATGCATTATTGATGCAGTAGCCAAATCGCTGGTCGCCGAAACAAAAAGACGATACTTTATGTTGTTTCGGCGATCGGCGAGTCTGTTCATCATTCACTTGCTCTTAAGTAAAGTCTGGCTACGCTATGTCTGCTTATGTAAAAAAACGGTGGAATTTGAAAATCTATAGACGGCAACACCATCCTGTCCTACGAAAATAGAATTTGATACTTTGTATGTCATTTTGTTTTTGATAGGTTATTTTGTTTATATTCTAACTTATTCCTGGTAAAGAATAGTTACTTAAGCAAGATGTAGTGTAGATTTGATACAGTTTTGTCATCGTATGGAGGTAGAGCATAGGTACGACATAGTGTATTACACATAATCTAATAAGCAAAAATCAAAAGGCAAAATATCAAAATCATTAGATCTACTTAAAAACCCGAAACTGACATAACTGATTGACGTAAAAGTCTACCATATAAAGAAGTTTTTGAGGTTGCCCATTAATTCCTTTGCAGACTTAGCGTGGCCAGACTATCTCAATGTAGTCACCCACACAAACACACACATAATCACACAAACACCCACATACCCCTCCACAACACAACCACACCCACATACACACAGTCCATTGTTTCTTTCATCTTCCCTTACTCTTATAGCTATACTTAAAACTTTCCTCGCGATCCAGTCGCCAATACAAAGAGTATCGTGTCTGCCCTAACCCTAAAACGGATTATTAAAAGCAAATTTGAAAATTAAAATGTTCGCGGCCACGATCAAAATACATTTGATTATACAGGTAGGTAAATTAAATCTCGTTTGTTTTCGAGTACATCGTAAAATAGCAAGGTAAGTAGCCGTCGAACATTTTAATAACATTAAAATGGCCGCTGAAATGTTTCGGCGTTGTATTTAATTAAGCCACCGGTCCTTTTGTTCGGCCCTTTATGTAGGGTGTATGCCCCAAAGAGTTTTATTGCATGTTATTATTTTCAGACATTGTTCGAAATTGCGAGAAGATGAGGTCTTCAGTAAAATTTTATTGCTTTGTGTGTTAGTGAGATATTATGTTTTATAGCATTTTTGTTGCGCATAAAAACAATAAAAGAGCTGCTTCTAAATCCTAAAATGTTTTATTATTTGTGACGTCACGAAACCGGGACGTATGGCAAAAGAAAGGGGAGGTCTATCCCAGTAGTGGGTGATCCCGGGCTGAAATGATGACGATGATGGTGATGCCACTGTCTACCTGCAGTATTGTTTCACCTTTTCCCTTAAATCCATCCAAAGGTTGTCTGTAAAAGATCGCTTTTAACGATAAAACCGCCCATTGTCATCCTATGTAAAATTTCTAAAATGTCTGTAATTTTTATGGTGTACATAATGAAGAATATTCTATCTATCTATCTATCTATGATGGATATGATACCTTTGCACTGCAGTGGGATAATCCAGCCTAATAATATAGACCTCCAGACTGTATTTCGGTCATGGCGGTCAATGTCAACGGAGATCAATCCCTTCGGCGCGGGAGATATTACAGTGCACAAGTGTGTGCGCGACACAGATGCACTCTCGCAGGCACTAGGACTACGCGGGCTTCCGGACGGTGAGCAATGGGTAGCTCGCTGCCCGATAAGGACCAGGCCCAGGTCGACGGCGCGTTATGTTCCACGCGCGCCTCAAAGAAATGTCAGCGGAATTGACGGGGTCCGCTAGGGCCGATGCCTGCCGGGGGTTGTGAAAATAAGGCCGAAAGGGAAATCGTGGCCCTCGGCAACATGGCAAATGAAGGAACACGGGTGAGTTTTACTCAGTAAAAGTCTGACACGCCCTTCTGCTCCACCCAGAGCCGGAGAAGTTATTTGATAATTTCCCACTCAAAAAAAAGTAAACCGGCCAAGTGCGTGTCGGACCACGCACAATGAAGGGTTCCGTAGTTGGGATGAATTTATCCCAAAAACAAAATTAACTTTGTAGTTGAAAAATATGTTCTCCCATACGGAATGTATTGAAAAACATGTTTTTGCAACTGCAAAATTAAGTTGGTCGATTATTACTCGTTAACTTGTTAAGCCTACTTAGCTGTGATAGTTTTCCATTTAATTTCGTTATATAAACTACTGTTATGATTTTTTTCACACACCCAAAACCAACCATTTAGCCGGCAGGGGGGGGGGGACACTTGACTCTAACAAAAATTAGCACTTTAAAGCTTAATATTTCGCAAACGAATCCCTGAATCCAAAAATGGTTTTAACAAACTCACAATATTTTTGAAGAACCTTTCCAATGATACCCCTCACCATGGGGTAAAAAAATAAAAAAATAAATATAACCACTTTACGCGTATGAGAGGTACCCTAAAAAAAATGTTTTTCATAATTTTGTTTTACCACTTTGTTGGCGTAATTAATATGTATATCTATGCCAAATTACAACTTTCTAGTACTAAGGGTCTCGGAGCTAGACCGCGGACAGACAGACAGACAGACAGACGGACATGACGAAACTATAAGGGTTCCTTGTTTACTACGGAACCCTAAAAAAAGGCACTCGGACTAGTATAGTCCTCCAGACCATATTTCAGCCATGGCGGCCAATCTCAACGGAGACTAGCCTTCGGCGTGGGAGATATTATAGTGCACAAGTGTGTGCACTATAATATCAGACACAGGTGCACTCTCTCTACCCTCAATCTCATAGTCCAATGGGACGGCAATCCGACACGACCGGAGAGAGATCAGGCGCAAGACCAACGGCTTGCTTTCCGAGGCACGGAGGTATCACACCGCCAACTTCCAAACTCCGGGCTGTTACTAAGAAATTTCTAATGGAATTCCACTTTATGAACTTCAATCAATCTGCCTAGCCTTTTCCCAACTATATTGGGGTCGGCTTCCAGTCTAACCGGATACAGCTGAATACCAGTATTTTACATGGAGCGACTGCCTATCTGACCTCCACAACCCAGTAACTGGGTAATACGATACCCCTTGGTAAGACTGGTTGTCAGACTTTCGACTTCTATACTTAATATTATTTATATGAACTTCAATATTCTTTTAAATTAAGAGCTATGAATAAATTAGATCACTTACCTGACGAAGATTTAAAGATCGCTTGGTACCTAAGCTTTTTTTTCTCAGCATTATTTATTTTAGTAAAATTCTAATTTCGTGTCAGGGTTTAATACCTACTTAAATTAAAGTATTCATACACAAAAAGCCTTAAGGAAGCAAAGTATAACCGAGTATATTTACTTGAAGGCTTTGATAAAGGTCTAAAGTTTCATTAGGTGAAGGCAAAGAAAAATTCTATTCCGCCTGAAGGGAGAAATACAAAAGAAAGTAATAACTAACCTTTTAAAACAAAATAGGTTCGTTTCCAAAAAACTTTATTAAGGTTGTAGGTCAACGCCATTTTGGCCTAAGGTGACTACAAATTTTAATTAAGACTTGGTTTCTGCGAAGTATGCCTGTTATAAAATTGTGTCTATTTTAGCTTGCTTGTTCCAGAATATTTTTGTAAAACAAGTGCTATTTTTGTAACTAATTGTTGAGTTTACCTACTTACTTAAGATGAAAGTTCTCTCTTCATTAACTATTTGAATGGACAGTGTAGAGTCGTCTTTAAGACGCAAACCTTTGATGTGAATTCCCCAAATAATTGTATCGGAAAACAAGACTGGAGTACAGCATACAAACATACAACCGACACACATAGGTATATACAACATATTTAATCAATGGTTTCCTAATACAAGACCAACATTTACAAAGGCAACCACTTGAAAATCTGTATACAGGCTGACTTTTTGACGAGAGAATTATTGCAGGGAAATATATAATCGCGGAAGAAAATTTTTCAGTTATGATAATAATATGAAAACTTATCAGGAATTAATAATAATTCGTAATTCTGACGAAATACACGCGGTTGTGGCTACTAAAAGAATTCAACGAAATCTTACATTCTAACTCTGGTGTGCTGCAACCGATCCAAATGCGGGAAAACTCAGTCCGAAGTTCATACAAACAGTCATAATACTATTAAAATAAACAATTGTATCCGAATTTCACTAGTCGCCAAGTACTTACTTATAGAACAAAAAAATATTTCAGAGAGCGCGGCAGTAAAAAATAGTTATTCGTCATTTGACACAAACTATAACGAATACGAATAATCTACCTACATAACATACATAAACTCACGCCTTCTTCCCATGGGGATAGGCAGAAACTACAGAATGCTACGATCCTTACATCAGCGTTACCAGAATTTTTTTTGGGCAATCCGGGATATTGAACCCTTTTGAGTAAAAAAGCGGGATTTTTTCGTCGAAAGTGGGACATAATAAGAAAACGTAAATTAAATTATTATTTATTTGTATTATTTTTTACTACTTATCCTTTTATTTGTGTTTCAAATTAAGTTTCCAATGATGATATAAAGCAGTAGAAAATGCATTTTAATGAAAATACGTTACTTTACTAAACTAATAACCAATAACTATTAGTTTGCCCTGTAAGGCAGTTAAATCTTCAGAGGAATATAATAATAAATAAGTAATTCATTACTTATTTATTTTTCTATCCTCGAAAATCGGAACTGAGCGTGTCCCGCCCGGGACATTTAATATTGGGCAAAAAATCGGGACGTCCCGCTAAAATCGGGACGTCTTGCAACGCTACCTTACATTTTTTTTTCTTCGTTTACGATCATATCTGATCGTGCATGCACACGCCGATTTTGAGTACTACCCACCTGACCTTTTAGGCCTGAGGAACCTTACCAATAACGATTATGTCCTTCTAAGGCATCCCCTTTCGGTGTTCCACTCACATTATTGCTGGGTCTCCAATGGCAACATTTTCCTGAGGAAGCTGGAAGGGGACAAGCATATTCTGATTGGTTCTGAACAGTCCCTTCAAGATCTCGAATCTAAATGACTATATCATTCATGTTACCTTCTCTCACACGACACTTTGGTTCTTCTCCGATATTTCCTAAACACAATTATCTCATCATTACACATACACTTTAGACTACATATTGTGCACACCCACACTACCTCTCCTTGCTACAAACACAAACTTCTCTCAATATACACCGTAACACTTTTCTCACGTCGGATACTTATAGTTCTATGTATTTATAAGGCCCCAATTCAGCTCGTCTCTCCTCATCTACAGGCCTTTTTCTTTAATTGCCTGTCTTGTGGTTTATACATAACTATAAATGGCGAACATAAATGACATTATACAAGAAATTGATGCATCTACGTGTATGGGCGCCTCTTTCAACTGTTTGCCTGAACACTGTCCACAGTATGTTGTCCCATCAACTCGTGGTAATTTTAATCTACTTCATGTAAATATCCGTAGTGTCAGTAAAAACTTTGATTCTATCCAGCTTCTAATAAATCAAACAAAAATTACTTATGACGTTGTGATTCTCACCGAATGCTGGCTCAGTAAGGTCACCTGTTTACCTGTTCTTGACGGGTTTCAGGCTCAATCTACCATCTCAAACTGCAATCAAAATGACGGCATTATTATGTATACCAGACTTGGTTTGCAAAGTTCGGTGCGGGAACCAGAATTTGAGGGAGGTAACTGCCTGGTATGTGAAATAGGTAACAACGAATTGGCAGTAGTTGCAGTATATCGTTCACCATCACTTAACTCTAATAGTAACTTTAACTCCTTTCTGTCTAATCTGGACATTCTATATAATAGTATCTCTCGCTACTCTAACATCGCTCTTATGGGTGATATGAACCTGGACCTGAGCCCAACCAATAGAAATGACAGAACGCTTGAATACCTAACACTAAATGCCTCTCACGGACTAATGCCCACCCATCTCATCGCTACTCGCTTAGATCGCTGTTTAGACCATATCTTCCTTAAGTCCAACCTACCATCTACCTCTCTCATCCTTGAATCGCATATCACAGACCACAGACCTACCCTCTTGAATATTGCTAACTACAACCCACCGCACAAAGCACCTCACACAGTCACTCGCTTAAATTATCCATCCATAATTGCTGACCTCGAAAATGTAGACTTTTCCGGAATGTATAACACTGACGACGTTAACACATCAACAACTATATTTATTGACACTGTTACTTCGGTCGTCTCTAAACACTCAACTCAAGTAAATGTCCCTAGGAAAAAACATGTTATAAAACCGTGGGTCACCCCTGGACTGTTAAAATGTATACGAAATCGTGATAGAATGCATATTAAAGCCAATAGCTCTCCAGATAACGTAATTCTAAAAACTACCTACACTCGATACCGCAACTTCTGCAACGATTTACTTAGGAAACTAAGAATTGCTTATGAGACAAATGAGCTACAAGAAGGCAAAAACTGTCCCCGTAAACTGTGGCAAACAATTAACACAATCACAAACAGACATAAATCGAAGACAAGTCCCTCCGAGTTGTTAGAATTGAAAGGTGATCACATGTCTTCAATTAACGAGGTGTGTCACTTCTTTAGTTCCATAGGAAGCGACCTAGCTGACAAAATCACATCACAAAATCATGCTACTAACACGCCAAGTGCACACCATTCCCACCCTTACCGTAATAGTCCCCCACCCTCAAGGGTTAACTCCCTTGGTTTTTTGGATGTTTGTGAATCTGATGTTGAGACCCTCATACTCCAGTTACGCGACAGAAGTGCTGTGGGCTGGGATGGTCTGTCGCCTCAGCTGTTGAAGTGTTCAAGACATGTTTTGGTCCCACCCATAACTTTCCTGTGTAACCTTTCCCTCAAAACAGGCACATTCCCTGATGCGTTTAAAAAGGCTATTGTTCACCCGATATACAAGGGCGGGGACAGAAACTGCGTCACCAATTATAGGCCCATCTCGGTACTGCCGGCTCTTTCTAAGGTCCTAGAAAGGATTCTAAACAACCATCTAAGGCGCTTCCTTGACAAGTACCATATTATCTCCGGCAACCAATACGGCTTCAGGCCAGGGCTGTCAACAGAAGATGCTGTACTGGAACTCACGAAAACGGTTGCTGCAAACTTGGACAGTAACACTAAATGCCTCGGAATCTTTCTGGACCTTTCAAAGGCTTTTGATACAGTTTCTGTCCCAAACCTCATCTCAAAACTGGAAACCATGGGTGTGCGGGGTATTACTCTAGATATCTTTCGGAGCTACCTTACAAACCGCAAACAGTGCGTCAAGATAGGTACTTACCTGAGTGATGAGGAAATCATATCCTACGGCGTTCCCCAGGGTAGCATTCTGGGCCCAACCCTATTCCAAATCTACGTCAACGATCTGTGTAATTTGAACCTTCCTAATTGCAATATTTTTGCATACGCTGACGATACTGCAATCTTGGTACGTGGCTCAACTTGGGATATGGTAAGGGCAAATGCGGAAGCTGCAATGTCTAAAATAATGGTATGGCTAAACTCTAACCTGCTAACGCTAAACGTAAATAAAACCACATACATTCCTTTCGGGTTAAGACGAGGTAGTACTCCTGGTTCAGATTTCACCCTTAGAGCTCACTCCTGTCCTGACCCCACGCTACCTTGCGCCTGTCCCACGATGATCCGTTCAGACACTGTTAAGTACTTGGGGGTACAAATTGATTGTGGATTGAGGTGGGACAAGCAAATTGATACCCTTACCTCAAGAACTCTGCGTCTAATCCACATCTTCAAGTCACTCAGAGATTCTGCCAATAGTACCACGTTGAAGATGATCTATTACTCCCTCTGCCAATCTATACTCGGGTACTGTATAACTGCATGGGGTGGAGCAGCTAAATCCCTTTTTCTTAAAATAGAAAGAGCACAAAGAGCAATACTAAAAGTTATGACTAAAAAACCTTTTAGATACCCAACTTCTGATCTCTATGCCGACTGCAAAGTACTAACAGTGCGGCAGCTCTTTGTGTTCAAGGCAATACTAAGGATACATAAGCACCTCCCCCCTCCGGACCGGAACAAACGCACTCTAATCATCCCCAGTACCCAGCACAGAACCACTTTCGCCCGGCACCAATTTTACATTCTTGGTTCCTATCTGTACAAGAATATCAATAAAAAAATAAAAATAATGGACCTAAACTCCCACAACCTGAAAAACAAACTGACTGAATGGCTATTGCAAAAAGACTATGCATTCACGGAGTCTTTACTTACTTTCATAGAATAATCCCAACAATCATTACTCTACCCGACTTACACTCAACTCATGATCACCCACTCATTTCCCAATCCTTATCCTTGCATTCGCACACTCTCTCTCACACTCTCTCTCACACGCACCCGTAGAAGTACGCACTCACTCCCATACTCACCACTCACACACTTACACATACTTATGACCACTCACTCACACACTACACTCAAACACATTTACACACCGGCACACAAATGTATTACTTAACCACCCTTGCGCTAAACACCCTGGCTGCTGCTATACCTACATGACTGTTCGCCCTATATGGCCTAACACTGTCTCCTAAGATACAGGACTACCTAGTTTAGGAGACAGGGTTACATAACCTGTGTAGATTTATGTAGACATACCTTGCTATATTGTAAGTCTGTTTTTTTTTTGTGTATCATGAATCTTGTGTGTATCGTAATAAAGATTATTATTATTATTATTGGGAGTGTTCTTTTTCTCAGCTCTTGGGCTGGTTTTAGCTACATTTACGGGCCAAAGCCAAGTAAATGCAGCGTGTGGTGTGTATTTAAGATGAGGGTGTGTTTTCTTCTTCTAACTGCATGAATTTCCTAACTATTCTGCAGGTGTTTAAGATGGCGGCTTTCTGTAGAGTGATATAAATGGAGTCTTCTAAATCTATTAGTTTCAGGCTACGGAGAAGATGGTTGGGGATAACACCTGTCGTGGAGAGAACTATAGGGATAACGTACACTTTTTCTTGTCTCCAGATTCTTGCGACTTCTTCCTTAAGTTCAGCATATTTACTTATTTTTTCAGTTATGGTTTTTTGTAGGTTATGGGTATTAGGAACTGCAATGTCGATGAGGTAAGTGATTTTTCTTATTTTATCTTGTAGGGTTATGTCTGGTCTGTTGTAGTGGATAGTCCTATCTGTAAGTATTCCGCGATCGTAGTACATTTTGTGCGTATTATTTTCTAGTATAGTTTGTGGTGTGTACTTGTAGTAAGGAGTGTTAGAGTTTTGTATGAGACTGTATTTGAGTGCTAGTTTTTGGTGAATGATGTTTACAACCTGGTTGTGTCTGTGAGTATAGTCTGTCTGTGTGAGGGTTGTGCATGCTCCGGTTATGTGTTGTATGGTTTCTGATTGAATGTGGCATCTGCGGCATTTGTCGTTTGTGATGGTAGGGTCTTTAATTATAAATTTTCTGTAGTTTTTGGTGTTGATGATTTGATCTTGTATAGCTATGATAAAGCCTTCTGTTTCCGGGAATAGGTTTCCTATCTTAAGCCACTTATTTGATGCTAATTTGTTTATATGGGACTGCTCTAGGTCATGAGGGTGCCGGCCGTGAAGTACTTTCTTCTTCCATTCTTCAATTTTTTGTTTCTCCGGGTCGTCATTGGTAGTGTTTTGTGTTTCTATCTGGTCGTTTAAGTTAAGTGGAGTGTAGTTGAGATCGTTTATTATTATTATTATTATTATTTGTCTTGTAAATACCTTTTGTTAATCGCCTAACAAAAATAAATCAATCAAGAATAATCTCTCCCTAAATAAACAACATCCTGTATAGACAAGTCTATCATGGTCTCCGAGATACTCCGAGTAATGGTTCACTTAATACAGCACAAGAAGAGCCCCGATTGAGACGAAATGCAATTATATCGGGGCCTGGGGCCCGAGGCCCTGCCTAAATATTTGGAAATCAAGGGCGGTTATCTTTAACTCCTTAAGTGTAATAGGGATCAATATGTTTGGGAAATCGCTCTCAGGTGGCCTTCGTTTACTTTTAAGTAAAAAAAGCTTTTGGCGGATCCGCGTGCTTAGATGTTTCGTGGTTTATTTACGATATGATTTTTGGTAAGCACTTAGCAGATTTACGCAGATTTTATCCATGATTTATGAAGTAGTTGACTTATCAACCCGGCAAGTTATTTCTTCCATTTAGGTGTTCAATTGCAATTACCTGTAGTTAGGTCTGAGCAGCAGTTTAAAGATATTTTAAATTCAAATACTTGTCATGTATAAAATTCAAAAATACAAATAACACGATAAATTATTGTCACTGGTACCATGTCGCATAAAATTATTGACAAAATAACAAGCTTGTAGATGCAACACTCCGTGTGCTTGACAACTCGCACGGAACAATTTAATTGTGTGTCAGTAAAACACGAGAAAAATCGTTCGAAATAAAACCGTGCGAAATACAAAACTCCTCAGAAGTTAAAGGGAAAATGTTTTAGTTTCCGATGAAAATATTCCCAAAAGACAGAATATTTATTTTACAGTTGGACTTGTCCCTAATTGTGTATCTTTCACTGGAATTGTTTCAATTGTTTGTCTTGCAAAGGATGTCAAATTTGAATAATCAGTCGGAATCCTTTTCGAGCTTCAAGAGTTTCTGTCGGGTTTTTGCTTACTTTTCTTAATAAAAAGTTCTTCAGATAAAGCTGTGGTGATTGTCTAGAGTTCTAAATTAGCAGATACCGGATCTTGATAGTAAATAAAAGGTTATTTGCGAAATAAAGTTTTTAATGAGTCTGTTGTTAAACTGTGAACTGCTTCTAATAACTTATATAAATTATTTAATTTAATAGTACCTGGAAAAAGGGTAAGCAAAAAAAATTTTTTTTCTATTTATTTATCCGTAAAAATGTGTGTTTCGATATATCATTATCATATTCGTATACACACTGTTGTGTGTACGATATGATAATGATAACCCACTATGAAAACGGTGAGTAAAACGGTGAGTGTACATAGGTACAAATTGTTATAGTTCCTGCAAGACGAGAGGTTTAGCACACATCGCCGAACTAAACTCTATAATTTAGAATGCACTTGCATACATTTGTATTTTGTGAATCGATTTAACACAGAACTTCCTCTATTTAAAAATAATGAACAACAAGTATCAAAACTATGTAGGTACAATATTACACTATAGATAGTGCAATCCACGAAGACGCGCCCCACTCCGCTCCGCTCTGTACCTACTAGAGTTCAGCTTACAATACGGTAATCGCGGAGTGGGGCGCATTTTCGTGGATTGAAGAATCTGTATCTATGATATTATTTTTGGTCTCACTTGCGCCGCGTTGCGATGCAGACGCGTTTCTTTATTTCGATTAGCGGAGCGCAAGCTGTCGCTCGTAATTTAACCGCTGTTAATAGTGAATTAGTGGCGAATGAGCTGCTGACGTTCCTGAAGCAGAAACTGGATATGATGGACGAGATCCAGATCTGCGCAACAGACTTCAGCAAGGATGACATAGCTGCTGCCATGCTGTTGTTCTACAGTGTGCTGAACAAGCGCGACCAGATGGTGTCCCGCCGGCGTGACGGGACTAAGAGGAGCCTGCAGGATATAATCATGCTGTTCAAGGAGACCGACCTTGAAGACGTGCCGACGTTTGTGGCGAAGGAGCTACACGAGCTTCCTACCGTTACCTTCGACCACGTCGATGTAACCAGCCTTCTGAAGGACATTGTCTTTCTGAAGGCCCACCACGCGTTTGTGCTAACGAAATTAGATGTATCCCAAAACACCGTCACTAATTTGCAATAAATGGTAGCATGAGGTCCTGGGTTTGATTCCCGGGTCGGGCAAAGTGTTATTGAGTTTTTCTATCTGGAATTTCTTAGTAGCAGCCCGGAGTCTGGATTTGTGCCCGGTTGATGGCAATAGGCTCGCCCCCTATTACATGGGACTTAAACATAACTGGCGAAATGTGGGTGTACCTGCTACAGGGACACCTCTGCCCAACCCTTCGGGGAAACAAGGCGTGATGTTATGTTATGTGTTATTATTATTACATACCGTCCAGAACTGAACACACTTTTAAATTAATAAACACTCTTATCTAAATCCACCATAGGTACAAACTGCCCAATTTTCCAAGCTTGCCAACTTTTCCCATTTACGGGAAAACCTATTACGGCCGTTTATTCCTTATCTCCATGGGCTGGATGGATCACGCCATTATAAACCAATAATAGCGTCCACATCCGTTGCAGATGTGAACGTAGGCGTTACCACGGTATATACTGAGATGCTCAGTAATTACAGGCTCATTGTCCGCCTCGTAGTGTGTCTATCAAGTAGATTTACCGTCACTTGCGGTGCAGATACACTGCACGGATATTGAACAATTTCCTACGGTGAACTTAATTGCTTTAATTTCTAGCATACATAGCTTCATTATAACTATAGCATGGCTAATACCCTTCTGATTCGAATGCAATGGATTCGATTCGAACCCCTTGATTGGATTGCGTTTCCTGCTATTCTTAAATGTAGTTACAGCTTATGAGTTTTTCTGAATCGATCTGCAAATACCAATCATGTAGATTGACTATTACGTCTCCAAGTCACATTTTCGTCAAACGAAATTCTACTACTTTTGGCGAAAATTTTATTTCGAGCTCTATTCTTGTGAGAAATGTATTCCGTACATTGAAGATTCACACAGATTTTTTGTCTTATTTGGCTTTACAATAAAAGGAAGGAAAGCCAAACTTCGCGGGAAATGTTTTTTCATAGAGTATTCATTAAATTATTTATGAGAGTTACTCACAATCACAGCTTATTGTTTTATGTTTTTAAATTACTGTAAATGTGAGTACCATGGAGCCGTTTATTATGTTACTAAGATGTATGTTGACTTGAAAGAGCATGGCAGTTGTGAGTATATCATGCTCACTTAAATGTCTCGCTGATGGTGGCGAGTGTGTTGGATCATTCGGTTCCCTACAAAATGGTTAAGCTGGATGGCGCTGATCCACGCGTCATGTTCGTGAACGGGCGCCGTCAGTTGAGACTGGTCATCTCTTATCTGCCAGGGCTTATATTTAATCTTATATTTTCAATTGCTTTGATTATTTTTTGTACATTGTTCTCACATATAGAAGCAACAAGAATAATGTACCCAGGATTTGTAATATCTATATTTAAAAGAGTGACCTTGGAGTTTCTTGTCCGTTCTTCTCCATAGAGATCTACGTTTTGGAATGGGCAACTAGCTTCAACTTTTTGACTAACTGACCGATTCTTTGACAATTCAAAAGTGCCTGGAAATGGTTTAATTGAAATAAATGCTTTGAGTTTGAGTTTATGTATTCAAAAATGTTTTTTATTTCAAGCAAAAGTAGTTTTTGCATAATTTATTATTCTGTTGCTTGTAGATGAATAATATGTTAACACACAAGAGTTATATCAATTACAATAATGTATTATGCATGTATGTACCATACACGAGTATTGCATGTACTGAATCTATTACTAATCTCTGATAAGTCTAAACGCTAACATTAATATACAATTAGGTACGAACTGAAAATCTAATTGAATAATTAATCAATTATGAACGATTCGGTAATCTGGTTAACGATTAATTGGTACCTATAAATAAAGTGTACGGTAATGGATAGTTTTGTGGTAGAAGTATTAGTTTTTTTTTTTGGCTTTTGGGAGTTGAAACGTTCGTTGTATTATTGAAGTGAAAACTTCTTTAGGTGCATTGGGCATTTTTGAGATGGGAAAAAACAATTGAACTCGCGACACTGTTGCCGACACCTCATTTTTGTAAACGCCATTGTGCTTTATATTTATATTGCGTTACGGATCAATGTCCCATGCAAGTATTTGTACCTACTTTAAAAAGTTTTGGAAGTATGTTTTAAATTATTCAAGTTTTCACTTCTGTCGGCACTCCCGGAGTGCCACTGTTTTTCATTTTTTTATTACATAGATACGTCAGCGTAGAGTGGAGTTATCATGATTATGCATATCTTCCGCAATGGGCAATATCAACAATGAAGTATAATTAATACGACAAAAAAAAGATATTTAAAAAAAAATCTCTGTTGTTCCAATAAAAATCCATAAACCCGGGAAAAAATAAAATCAAGACTACAGTAAAATTAAAACGACAAATTAAATTAAAAAAACAGTGGCACTCCGGGAGTGTCGACAAAAGTGAAAACTTGAAAAAAAAATTGGCACCGCGGTAATCAACGCGTTGATGTCTTTTTAATTATCAAAAGCTGGTGTCGTTACAGTGTCGCGAAATCAATGGTTTAGTCCCATCTCAAAAATGCCTAAAGCGCCTAAAGAAGTTTTCACTTCAAAAACAATCAATCAATAAAAGACTATTTACCAAAGAAAGGCATTTTTATTTCCTATTTCACACTACTTCCAATTCTACTATTTAGAAATTAGCAATGCATATTTGGGATAATGGTAGCAAGCCGTTGCCATCAGAATTGATGGAGACCGAGGCAGGTTACATACACTGAGCCTGGGCAAGATGCCAAATAGAGGTCCCTGGGTCTAGTCTAGAAACTTATTACTTAGGCACTATGTACGGGAAGCCTGTCTTATTAAATGCATTATTACGATGTAGGTGAAATATTGCATCAGTACTAAATGAGTTTTCGGGATGAGACTGCAAGGAGAAAATGGAAACTATGGGATATGGGGAAAAGATCCTAATGTAGACATCTCGATTTTTGTTAAAATTAAATAGAATTTTTAACATTCTGGAATATTATGTTGTGGTAACACGTAACACTTTCTAAGGAAAGAAAGAAAAGAAAGAAAGAAAGAAAATTCGTCTATTTGCGGTAAACATGACGCAAAGAAAGATAAAAAACACGTAAAATAACAAATGGGGGAAAATATGCGTCACATCCACGCAAAACGGCCATCGCTCAGCATAAAGCTGCGACCCCATGCAAGACAGAGCCCCAGCGCTGGTTTTCAGCGATAGCCGGCGCTGACGTGATGACGTCAACCGGTGCAGCATATAGTGAAATAACAAATCAAACATTAGATAAATGCAATACTAGTCCTAAATGTTTAAATGTAAGGGAATAACCGTGGGCAAAATTCCAAAATCTCATTGCGGGCTAGGACCTGAAAGAGTCTGTAACACAATTGCCTTAACTCATCATCATTCTTTTGCCCTTATACTAATTTAGCTAAGTACTAACAGCTGCACGGGTCGATCCATCAGGTTAAGCTACACTTGCCAGGGTTGGTCCGTAGATGGGTGACTATTTCTACATACCGAGACTTCTCCGTGCCTCGGAAAACACGTTAAACCGTTGGTCCTGGCTGTCATTCGTGGATCTTTGACAGTCGTTACGGGTCGTCAGAACCCCGAAAGTCTGATAACCAGTCTTACCAAAAGGTATCGTATAACCTCGTAGCTACACTTGCCGGGGTTGGTACGTGGATGGGTGACCATTTCTACATACCGAGACTCCTCCGTGCCTCGGAAAGCACGTAAAGCTGTTGGTCCCGGCTGTCATTCGTGGATCTTTGACAGTCGTTACGGGTCGTCAGAACCCCGAAAGTCTGACAACCCGTCTTACCATGAGGTATCATATAACCTCGTAACTGAGTTGTGGAGGTCTGATAAGCAGTCACTCCATGTAAAATATTGGTATTAAGCTGCATCCAGTTAGACTGAAAGCCGACCCGAACATAGTTGGCAAAAGGTTAGGCAGATTGATACTAATTTACTTGGGTTTTTTTTATCGCCTAAACTGATTGCGATCAGCACATTTAAACCGTGTTCAAGACCTGTGTGTCAATATTCTACAACAATGATGACACTGACAGCTCGTTAAATGCGATTAAGAGGTGCTGATTGCGTTCAGTTTCATTGGTAATTAAACTCAAACCTTTACATACAGGAACAGCCCTTGTGACTTAGAAACCAATGATGCACTATTACGATGAACGAAGCTTAAGAAAAAGAGAATTCTGTAGAATAAGACTTTGTCTTGCAAATAAGTTTCTATCGTATAGTCTGAATATAAAAGAAAGTCATAGGGTGTATTTTACATAACGTAAGCCTCATATGAAATGAAAGAGTTCACTATAGGTGACTATATGAAATGCTTAGCATATTCTCCTGTGATGCTGTTTAGAACAAATACAGTGTATGACAGTTTTATTTTGCAATATAATATACATAGAGGTGCACTTACTAAACCTACATTTCGACGGTTATGTTGAAGTCCCATGAAATAGGGGCGTGCCTATTGGCATCAACCGGGTACATTACTGACAAATGCTTTCACTGACTGGACAGGTCCTCTCAAACCTGTGTGGTTCTTTCATCAAAAGACAATTTCAGACACTAATCTACATGGTCCTCATATGGCCTGACCAAGATTATGTCTGGACTTTAAAAGAGACTGTGACCGCTGAGTTTGTTTCGACCTTTCTTATCAGAGTAGTCAGATAGGAAACGCCGAATTCATCTAGCTTATTTTTTATTTATTTTTAATATGACGTGTAAAAGTGATTCCGATATCCTATTTACAGAAAAAAAAACGTGTGGCACTCGGGGACTGCCGCGATAAAGCTATTGCATAGCATTTGTAACCTTCATGACAACATCACGTTGTCATGGGAACCGTCATTACATGGTAGGCGGAGTGGGGGTGTTAGGTTTTATTTTCGTTACGTTATGGTATTCCTTGATTCGGTCGCCGCGGTCAAAGCCCGCGATAAAAGCTATGCAATAACTTAATAAACAATTTCATTTAATTTCATTTCACAAATCCAGACTTCAGCCTGCTACTGCATAACTCCAGATGGAAAAAACCAATAATACTTTGCCCGACCCGGGAACCCCACCCAGGACCTCATGCTCGGCGGTGCTTGCGATCACTAGAACAACGAGGCAGAGTTAACATATAATTTGTTTATAACAATTAGGAAGATAATATAGGAAATCTGTAGCAATGATTGGCAAGGTTGGTGGTAATTAAAATTTATAAGCCACAATGTCACTTCTGAAGAAATAACAAAGAAAGATACGCGATTGATATTGCACGACTCATAATGGTGCCGATTCTCTTGTACACCGAACTAAACTAACTAAACTATCACTAAAATTCCTTACTTTTGACTATGAGAATCTCAAAGCTATTCTGCAAAATAAATTCTCTAAATTTAAAAATAATTTTGACACATCTAAATCGAATTTGACAATCGCGATTCCACACGTGATACCTAACTACGTGATCTTTTTAGAGCCGGAGGCGCGCAGGAGGGGCAGCCTCGACGTGTTTATACGGATTTTTTCACTTTTTGTATGAAAAATTTGTTTTGCCTCCTTTGTACAACTGTTTTTATTGTTACACTCCTGCTAGTACACAGAACCTACTAAATTTATATACCATTGTATTATATATAATATATTTAATGGAGATTAATTCTGTACTTTCCGAAAATTTATTTAATGCAGCAGAAACGAAAAAAGAACATCAAAATAGTTTTAATTTTTTTCTCGTCAATCAAGTGTGAAACCTGAAAACATTGTAGTTTGCGAAATAATCAAATAATTGAGTTAACATTTTTTTTATAGATTCGTTTCACTTATAGGAGGAACCCTATTGAAAATGGCTCTTTTATTCAAAGCATTTTAAATATAATTAATAAAATACTAACTAATATAAATAACTTCGATCCTCTTCCGTTGCCTAGCAACCAACAAAGCAAACCTAAGTAGTCTTTGACAGTACGTAAAGATTGCGAGGTGATAAATTTTACCCATATTGATGGGTAAAAAAGCAGTAAAAAAAAGTCGTTTAAATATTTTTCTGTTTTTGAATGAGCGTTATGAGGCGTGCTCTTTTGGATTTTTAAAATATTTTAAATTTCTGCCTAAACTCACAACCCATTTTACTTCCATCACAGTCGGTTAAAACAAATGCTCGAACAACAAATAAACAGAGCCGTACTGTAGACGTTGATCCTGAACCTAATGCTATATTGAACCGATTCGGCGAGATTGAGATTTATAACCTGCGCCTTTCAAACTAATGAAGTTCTATTGGTTCTATCGTATTTCCACTGAGTTTAGTTCACAATAAATAACGGTCTTACTTCGCTTTTATTTAGTTTCTGTTTTAGAGTCGGGAGTGATGTTATTAAATATGTAAAACTTGTATTTTTAATCGACTTCCAAAAAGGAGGAGATTCTCAAGTCAACATGTATATTTTTTAAGCTATTGCATAGCTTTTATCGCGGGCTTTGAGCGCGGCGATCGAATCAAGAAATTCCGTAACGTAACGAAAATAAAACCTAACACCCCCCACTCCGCCTACCATGTAATGACGGTTCCCATGACAACGTGATGTTGTCATGGGAACGTAATTTTTGTTTTATGTCATCACGTCATCATCCCAAGTGTAGCGTTGACAAATAGGAAGTATGGAGGTTACAAATGCTATGCAATAGCTTTACCGCGGCAGTCCCAGAGTGCCACACGTTTTTTTAATTTTTTTATTTAAGACCACACATAAATTTTTACTGAGTTGTCCGATTGGAACGATTCTTCAATTGATCAATTGATTTTCCATCTACCGAATTCTTAAATGTGAACCGATTCTGTTGTAATTTCACACACATAAGTAGTTCTAATAACACAACCACATACTGGAGTTGATCTGATGATGGAGACGGAAGACAGTCGCGAGAGCTCCTCAGCAGTTTACAGCAGCTACATCGTGTGACGTAAAAAAAAAAACTAAACAGCGAAAAATAAAAAATAGCCTTTTAGTGTAACTACTAAGTTCCTAAACGAATTTAAGCAACAGAACCGCCAACTCAAAATTTGTTACTTAAATTCGTTTAGGAGCTTAGTTATACTAAAAGGCTATTTTTTATTTTTTGCTTTTGGTCAAGGACAATTCGTAGAACGGCTAAGCGCTTGGCTATTTGGGTTCAGCATAAAAGAATAAACCCATACATGGAAAGGAAGAAAATCTTTTGAAGCCCTCTTTACAGTGCCCAGAGAAGTCGAAGCTAACTGCGGATGACATGCGGCATCACAGACCATATTTTTAAAACTGTGTGTCTAATATAATTGAGTGTACAATTTATTGAGAAAAAAGACGTTTAGTATAGTTATTGTACCTATTACAAGTCAATAATTGTAAATTAATAATTAGGAGTTCGTGGCTAAGTAATAACAGCCGCACTGGTCGATCCATCAGGTTAAGCTACGCTTGCCAGGGTTGGTCAGTGGATGGGTGACCATCTTTACATACCGAGACTCCTCCGTGCCTCGGAAAGCACGTTAAGCCGTTGGTCCCGGCTGTCATTCGTAGATCTTTGACAGTCGTTACGGGTTGTCAGAAGCCCGAAAGTTTGATAACCAGTCTTACCAAGGGGTATCGTATTACCCAGTTACTGGGTTGTGGAGGTCAGATAGGCAGTCGCTCCATGTAAAATACTGGTATTTAGTTGCATCCGGTTAGACTGGAAGCCGACCCCAACATAGTTGGGAAAAGGCTAGGCAGATGATGATGAATAGTAAATTAAATCTTTAGTCAAAACCAGTCACATGACGCGCGCTCAATATTTACAAAAGCTACAATCACATTTACCTACCTATCTAATGTACCTAAGCAAGACGATACAAAATACTAGCAGAAACTACAGAGTAAAAGTTCTAAATTAGATTTGATTAATTCTGAACAAAGAATAATACTTAACAACTTATTTGACGAACAGACGAACTCTTAACACAGAAACGAATAATCATTATTCAAATTAATATTTCAACAGGAATCGTGTGAAAAGGTCACAAAACTTTGCTTCAAAGTTTTCAAACAGTACTTCTTGGAAGGGCTGAAGTAGATTAAGATTTGTGTATTCCACCATCTGTGACCACTACAAGTTTTTGGGTTAGCTATGTTATAGAATTGAAAGGGTAACCAATTAAAGTTGGGAACCTGCTAAATCGATGGAGTATTTCAATAGAACTTCGAAATAATTATAGCTAGGAGGCAATTTAGTAAAACAGTTGCTTGATTTTTTTTGGTGGTTTTTTTGTGTGCTGTCTGTCAGGGGGCCTACCACCAGCTCATAAAGCAGTATTATTTTAATATTACTTCAGTGTGGGAAAGAGATGAAGTTCTACAGGTCGTATAGCTCCATCTCTTTCTCCCACTGAAGTAATACTGGGGGCCTACCCCCAGGTCTTTGTTAAGGCTAGGATTAAATCAATTACTTACATAATAGATCTGTCATGACTTTTAATTTAAGTAACTAGTTGCCAACGTTTTAACGATAAAAAAATAAAAAGTAAAAAATATCCAGAAATAATTTAAAATCTGTTTTAATAATGTAAGCACTATAAAATTTGACTCTCATTACATTTTAATTTAGTTGTGCCAAAAATCCTTAACGATATCTAAAAATTATTATTCAAAGATAAAACCGTTCTAAAAATCCACACCGCCGAGTTTGCGCATCAATCAAAGTGTTCCTTAATGACTAACTTTGCTATTAGCGGCGGTTGTTTGCCCGTATACATGAACGTGCAGGGTCCCTCCCATAAGTCTATTACCAAAGCTTTGCCCGCAAACCCGCCATTTCACGCCGTATTCGATTGGCCTAATTGATCTCCACTTAGGAAACTAACTCCCAGGCGATTACGGAACTCCGGCTAATAGTGATTTAAATGCGTGTTTAGGATTACGGACACATGGGGAGGTTTTTATATTCTATTTGAAAGGAAATATCTATAAAAGTAAAGATATTATTAAACTTGCCAAAGATATGAACGATGACTAAAATGAAATAGACACTAACGTTGATATCAACACTACAAATTCAGAAAAAGATGTAAATGTTCGTGTTTTAGTACTAATTAAACAAGTAAAACAGAATAATATTCTCATTTTAGTTTCATTTCATAACCTAGTTCAAATGCAGTAAAATCGCAACGAACTAATTGTTTGTCTTCCCGTTCAACTGTGAGACTGTCGAGGAAATTAATTACTACCGTTCATAGTCGACAAGTTACTCTACTATAGTATCCTTCGTTATTTCCTTTTTGAACCCTTCATCACTACGTTTATTTATATCTTCTTTCTTTTACATAAATATTGAAGGAATTTATGTATATTATCCAATTCGATCATATTTAGCATAATATGAATATAACCTTAAACTATTCTCTTAAATTAAGTTGATTGATTGATATCAAGAAACGTGAAAATAAATCCGTGTAAATCTTAAAAAGCAGGTAAACAGTAACCAAATCTCAGAAATACCAGGAAAACCAAAACACGCCTTTTTCAAATAATTCCCGCAATAGCTCCCAAAGCTATAATTTGATTTCGTTAAAAAGGATTTTCTCGTAGAGAAGGGTATATTTATTTCCTATAATGCTTCGGGTTTCCATCGTTCACTAGTATTTACATAAGGCCACTTGGCAATCCTTAGATCATTCAATACCGGATATTGGTACTAGTGAGCTGTGGGCTGAGCATTCGATGTTCCAGGCTAATTGGATGGAGCACTCGGTTTTATATGAGCCCACTTCATGACGTACGAACCAATAAAATGGAAGCCGACGGAGTATTCAATAAGAAATCTTTTTCTCGTTACGTTTGATAGACTCTGAATTTAGTAAAGCTTATTAGTTCTGAAAATAATCTTTTTTTTGTGGTTATGTAGGTAGAAAACGAGAAAATGAATTTTTGGAAATGAAATTAATTGAAAAAAAGGATTGTGGGTTTTATGAAACCACGGTAAAAGTTAAACTTCTATAGGCGCCGCCATATTGGCCTTGGCTGCTCTGACGAGCGCCTTTCACTTTATCCCTACTCCGCGGCTGACCGTCGCGCGACATGCAACACACAGACGAAAGAGTTTGAGTAATAAAAGTTTCTCTTTTATAATCTCAGTACCATTCGGAACGGCATCAATCAAAATTGACACTATTCTCCTACCTCCAAATGAAACCATAAGAAGTGAGTTAACTATAGCTACTTATGTTTTACGAACCAATCAAAAAATCTGATATCATACAAAAGTTATAAAACTTTTATTGCCACCTCTCTTCATAAACGCTCACACGTTATAAGTTTCAAAGGCTGAAATAAAACTAAAGGAAATGTTATTAATAACAAATCTAATGACAGCTGGTGACGGCAGTGCCTGCTGTTACGACGGATATGAGCTACCGGTGCAATGCGGATGCATCCAGTAATTATGATCGTCGACGTTCCAATAAGCTTCCCATGATAAACTGGCTTGTTGTTATTGCAAATACGACTCAATTGACAGATGCAGTGAACAATATTGATGAAAATCATATTTTATGTGGCAAGATGTAAATGGGTGATGCAGATTGAATGGACAGTGCTAGTGATATAGATACTGGTAAATTCAAAATGCATGATACTGATATTCATCTGATAAAACTTTAAAGGTGGATTCCATGACCTGTGTTTGCTTGTAAACGGAGGATGCTGGAAAAACGACAGGCACTATATATTGGGCCCCCACAAACGACGAAAAATTAATAAAATAATAAAAAACACGTGTTCCAAAAGATAAACTCAAATTCTGTATAGCTTTCACATATTAAAATGAATTCAAATTTTTCTTACCTGAGAACGCAGCGCGATGAAAAATCGAGTGTTCCGCAAAATAAGATGAGCAAGATTACTTATGTAGATATCAACGTTTTGCTGTGGCTCAATTTACTAAGAGAAATTGAAATTTAAGACGGTTCGCCATTTTCAACTGGAGAAATTCCTTACAGAAAGTACGTAGAAAATGGTAATCTGTTTAACCGAAGTATTAATTTCAATGGCCGGGTCCGTGGTGGCTTTGAATTCGTTTCTTCAGAATTTGCAAAATCGTTCGTAATACGAATCCGATTAGTTTGAATAAAATCTGCGAATCAATTCCTAGTCGGAGACTACGGGTCGAGGTGTAATGTATTCCGAAAGTTTATGGTCTTCTAGTTTTAAGTTTACTTTTCTTACAGCGATCGGATTGAGTTCCTTCAACTGTACTTTTTCTTTTTCTTTGTATAAGGTGCTTAGTTCTGCACACAACTATTGTGATTCAATTGAGGTGGTCCTGAAATTGAAGAATTCACCAATTGAAAATTCCGTGAAGTGGAAAAGTCAGCAAAATTATAATTTGGTTAACTACTGTGATAGTACGTTTCATACAAAGCTTTGCTAAACTCAGTTACAATCACTCCTAACATTTTATTCTCTTTGTAGACAGAAATATAATTTAATTTAGCTCTCGCGTTCAACGTAGATTACTCGTAAAGCGAATATCAGCAACCATTTGTAACAAAGTTGGCGGCTAGCAAACAATTAGGTGAAGTTACGCTGAGGGCTCACGGGTCGGATCTGTTTGCACTAAGTCCATGTTTGTTGACTATAAACATTCCTCACCGGATATTAGCCCTTGTCCGAACGTGTGGAAGAATGTGCTCGATTCAATGTCTATTAGTTCTTTGACATACTTCTCCGAGGTTCCGTTGGATCAAATACGGGCAGTTTCCAACGTTTGAGCTGCATTAAATTGACTGTAATAACAATTCCTAAGATATCTCAGTAGGTTGTGTGTCAAAGATGGCGGTTAGTAAAATGTTATCCTCATTTATCGTAAAATCAGATGTTTATCTTGAAAGTAGAACTAACTTGTGAATTACGATCACATCGATGTAAAAAAAAAGAGGCACATAAAAAAAAAAACATTAGCTATACCTGCTTAGGAATGTTGATTAAAGAAGCCCAAAATATCAGTGTCAGTTTACGTTTAAAAGGATGCGAAACACAGATTAATATTAATTACATTTATTCGGACACTTCCCCTGATCGCCCCAATTCATAATTACCTTTTTAATTCTTTTATACCCTCATTAAAGCAAACTCCTAAACACAGGAAAGGTTTAATCTTCATTAGCCAAGTGTCAGAAGTACATTACGTTTTGCTGGACATTGTCACAAAATGTAACATGATCTCGCTACTGAGAATGTACACGAAAAGATACGAAACATTTTATTATTTCATTTAATACAGATTTGTGTGACAAAGTCGTAAGAATATATTCACGTCAGATATTGACATTTCCTTCAATAAGAAACCTATCAAACGTCGGAGGATCACAACTTATTACGGTAACAAATGAACCGATAACAATACAGTCTTATATGTTTCTTTACAAAGACATCAATTTTAACTAGAGCTTTGAAGATGGTGATAATTTTCCTTTGTCGTCTGTAAGTCTTGATAAAGAGGAGGGTGGGGGAGACTTGGTTATATTGGGCGCTGTACATTATGTCGCTGTAGGAGAATTCATATAAGCTACGGGCGCCTTCCGCCGCGACGTTCGTTGTTATGGTGAGGAAATGGACCCCAGTCTCGAACGGAAAAGTGAGAATTCCGTGTTTCCTCGCGGTTGTGTAAACAACGAACAGACAAATGATCATTACGATTAAGACGGGTATTTTTATATCACCTTTATGTTATTACCCCATTTCCAAAACCGGTTTCTGTGCCAAATATTGGTAAGAAAAAGTTTGCGTGCAACTCTCATTCAAAACCGATTTGGCTCAAGTTACCTAGGATCAGACGATTTTCAATATTCATGACGGTGTGGTGGAAACTTATTTCGGAACATACATGTGTATGTAGGGGTTCACTTTTATCTTGATGAAGATTATTAAGAAGGTTAAGCTAATGATGAAGCTTAAATGTTAAACGATGAAATTAGTGAAATTAATGTTACCACGAAACTAAACGTTTTGCTAACCGCAGACTTTTTAGTTTTCTTGGTTTGTGTATTAAGGGTGGCGTCGAAACAGTGATCGTGCATTTGTCTGTTTATGCAATATCATCACGTTGTTTACACGGTGGAAACAGTCAGCGGTAAATGTGTTTGTTGTTGGAAACGCGATAAAATGTTTTGTAATTTCGCTGTCTTTCGAACTTCTGTTTTTACGAGCGATTCCGAATTTTGCTAACTCAAGTTTTATAGACACGTTGAGTGCTGTCAAAGAATTGTTCATTTTCTTCTCCGATTTCGTTTTATATTTACCGGATTTTTAAGTTTTAGCAGTATTCTTTTTATTATTTACGTAGGTATTCTTTAGTGCGTTCTGAGTTCATTTTATGAGAAGAATTAAAAAGTTTTTTATTTAAAAATTTAAACACAAAAAGTTTTTATTCTACATTTCTACATAAATGAGATGGACGAAGAGGTCTTGCGAAATAAATGAAAACGAAAATGTTTTCTCAATTTTAGTTTTGTCTCCAAGCCAAATAACATGCCAAACCGGATTTTGCTTTTTGTGTCGTGTTTAAAATTTATTTTACGATATTTCTTAAACAAAGAAATTTCATCTTCGCTTCGTAGAATATTGTTCACCAGGCGACTGCAGAATTTTCACTTTTGTCAACCTTTTCAAGTGAATGTCTCGAAAAGTATTTTCGGAAGTCGTACTTGTAGAATACAGTACGAGAATGCTTAAATTTATATCATTGCAAGTGTAAGATTTACGGTGAACGTTCCGTGCGTGGGGGTTTTCTAAAACGTAGTAGATCTTCCTTATTTATGTTTACAGCTTATACCGGCCGCTTCCATTTCGTATATAGTTTGAATCCGTTTATCGGATTTCGAACACGTTTCGGTCGAATCCCATATCGGTGGACTTGATATATAAGCGTGGCCGGGTACCCTTATAAAATTACCGCGAAGGAAAGAATCGGTACGAATGAGGATACAATAAGAATATTCAAATGGCCGAGATCGTTCTCTCATATGAATATAGAAAGACGCTTATTTATTCGAGAAAAAAATGTCTATTCATCTACTAGATTTTGACTACATATTGCCTCTTGAGAGAAAATTGAAGTTGAAGAAATGGAAAAAAGAATGGTGGAGTCTATGATGTGCCTACAAATGACTACAAAGTACAAATTTGCTTAGCCTACTGACAATGACGAACGCTTGCGTGCCCAACAAATTACAGGTGTGGCAATTCATACCGTATTATCTTTTCGTACGTTTTTATCTTAGCAAACATAGATAACCTAGCTAACGTTTATCTGGTCTGATAAGTTAGCAGTTACGATTCGATCGAGACAGTGAGTGGACAACACTGTTTTAGTGTCTGAATATAAATTTGTTTGTGGTGTTAAGTGTTTTTGAAGTGAGATGGCCGGAGCTGGTAGAGGCGAGGGCAAGGGCCCAGCGGTGGGCAAACTGGAGTCCCAAATCTATTGTATCAAGTACACATTGTTTTGCTTCAACGTCGTATTGTGGGTGAGTATTGTTTAAATTGAAAACGTTGTTCGACTTTTCTTTCATTCTCTCGAATAGTGTTTGGAAATTATTTTTGGTGTCAATTTGTGAATGTTACGTCAATAGTTCATTACAACTGTAATAGAATTAGGTTCTTTTATTTCACGTCACGTTTGTTTAGTGAGTGAGCGTGCTTTGATATACTCGTATGACTCACAATGTGAATTCACTAATGGGAATTCAAATACGGAGAATTTGAAATGCGAACCTATTGTGAAATACTTGTGTATAAACTATTGTACGAAGCCTGTACCTACTAAACTTAATTAGGACAAATGTAGCGGTTATTTCTAGATATAAAGTTCTACATTCGGTTATCATTAAATTATGTATTTCAGTCACTGCGATGGCAACCGATTAACACGCGAGCAACTTGTTCAGTATTTGCCGGTTCGTAACATTTTTCATGCACCGTTTAGTAATGTTTAAATAGGGCTTTATGACTCATATATTTTATAGGACTACACGCGATGAGTTTTAATTATGAACACAGTCATTTGTTTTCAATTATTTAGTAACCAGACAGTGTGTAAGCAATGTACACTACGTAATAGCTAGTTGGTAAACTATGTATATCTAAAATGATGAAGAAAGATTGAAGAGAAAGCTTTTGAACTCGTAATGTGCATTCTAGGTTCAAAATTTTAATTTAATTGTTTAATTTAACTATAGTTAATTGACTTTCGATCAAATAACTTTAGATTAAATTCAAAGGCACATTTATCCAAATATGTACCTACATACTCTTACACACAATATATTACCTATCTGTTCTTTTGTTTTCGATTACTATAGAGTGAATATTTTGATCTGTGATATCATATCGAATGTTATCTACTTAAACATACACTTTCTGTTTCTAATTTCACTAGTTATATTTAGTATTTCAACAACAAAGTAGATGAATGAATTTAATACAGATTATAGTGATCTAAGACGTCCGCCATGTTGTCCTTGTATCTAAAAGGTTGTATTTTTAGCGTTCTTGATAAGTTGGTAGGTATAGTAGTATCTAGTTATGAGGAAAATTTTGAGGCTTCACAATATATCAATCTGCCTAGCCTTTGCCCAACTGCGTTGGGGTCGGCTTCCAGTCTAACCGGATGCAGCTGAATACCGTATTTTACATGGAGCGATTGCCTATCTGACCTCCACAACCGATACTGGGTAATACGATACTCCTTGGTAAGACTGGTTGTCGAGTTTTGAGCTTCTGACGACCCGTAACGACTGTCAAAAATCCGCGAATGACAGCCGGGACCAACGGTTTAACATGCTTTCCGAGGCACAGAGGAATATCGGTATGTTAAGACGGTCACCCATCCACAGACCAACCTCGGCAAGCGTAGCTTTACCTGATGGATCGAACCAAGCGGCTGTTATTACTTAGCCACAAACGCCTCGAGGAGGTTTAAAAATATGTCTTTAAAGGAACAATCATGTTTTAGTTGACATCTCTCAGGGTAATAGGTAATACGGGCTGGTATCCGCAACTCCACGTCAAAGCGCGTATTTTGCGTACGGGTGGAAAAATCTGTTATTCGATCCACTCCAGATCCTCAAAGAAGGCCAGCAACGCCTTGGTGTCACTGACAATCTCACGTAGGGTACCTGGGTTACCGAAGTACTTGGCCCTGTATGTGGCGACCACGGGGCAGTTTAACAGCACATGGACTGCTGTCTCGTCGTCCTCCATGCAAGCTCTGCACAGCGGACTGTCAGTGACTCCTATGACAAAGAGGTGTTTATTAAATGACCCATGGCCAGTTAGGCAGCTGTAACTGTGCGCAGCTGCTGTTTTGTTAATCGGAGAACCTGTTTCGTGAAGCGGCCGTCGATTGTAGGGAGAGCCTCCTTGGCCTGCCTGCACTCACTGCTCTCAGGGTATAAATATTTGACGGTTTTCAATACTTACCTAACATAATTATTTTAAAATAATTATATCCTAAATAAATATATCGGTACGTATTCTAAAATAGAGAGCAGTGGTGGCCCAGTGGTAACAGCCGCGACTTACGAGTTGTAGGTCGTAAGTTCGAACCCAGACAGGCGCTTTACTTTGTGTAAATTATTTCATCACCACTGCTCTCAAAACGGTGAAGGAAAACATAGTGAGGAAACCGGCATGTCCTAGAACCGAAAATTCGAAGACATGTGACATCTACCAACCCGCACTGGGCCCGCGTGGTGGATTACGGCCCGCTCCCTCTCACAGAGAGGAGGCCTGTGTCCCAGCAGTGGGAACATTTATAGGCTGATGATGATGATGATGATTCTAAAATACTAGCGCTTACATTTTCATGTTCCAAATACACGAAATTTTTAATTCATGATATTGATTACAGCGCGATATCAACACCTAACCTAAAATAAAGGGCCTGTACAAAGAATGTGTTATCAGCGTCTGATAAGCGGCCTGTCCTGTTTTCCAAGTACGGATAGATACTATGCAGTCATACATAATGAGTCATGAGTTTCATAAATAATTTGTATGTGACTGGTGTTTCTGTAATGGTATTGCTTCCGTTTTGAAAGTTCCTGGTTAGAATTTTATCTTGAGAAGAGGATGATTAATGTTTAGTTTCAGTTTATTGTGGATATTTTGATTAAAAACATTTTAATCGTTTAACATTAAATTTTATATGAGTAGTTTTAGATAAGAGGATTGTTGAGGTAAATTCGGCGCTGGGATAATATCGTACGAATCAAATTCTGTGTCATTTTAAGAGCGTTTATTCTGAAAGTGGGCAATGTCGCAAATAGATGTAAAATATTTCGCTGTTTTGATTAATTTGGCAATATTACTGTATGGAAATAAGAAATGTGGCTAACTAGCAAACTAGAATATTAATAATGAATTGCAATTATAACACTGATTTTGATGTTTTAACCGTTTTAGGCGTAAAAAAGGCATTTGGAAAGTTTCCAAATACTTTTTTTTCATATGAAACTATATACCTATTCGGTGTTACGATAATTGCATTTCATAATCAATATTTTAGTTCCCTAGTTAGCCACATTTCTTAATTCCATACAGTAATATTGCCAAATTAATCAAAACAGGTAAATATTTGATAGCTATTTACGACGTTGCCAACTATTAGAATAAACTCTCTTAATCTGCGCTATTATTGCCCAACTTACTCCAACATACTCTACATCTAAATACTTTTGGGAACTATATTTTCATTCGCTGTTTTAAGATAACAGCGAGAACCTATTACTATTTTTGTAGTAAGGTAGATAATAAACTAATTAATTGAAAGATTAATTTATTGTTACTTAATTTAATTTATCCAGTGTATATATTTTTAGCTTTTAATATGGAGGTAATTAATTTAAATAAAGTTATTACGATTTAACTTAAACCATTTTAGTCGAGGTCTTTTTCAAAATCATTGAAACAACATCATTATCATAATTAATTAATTACAACTACAAAAAATTTGATACTGTCCTTTACGAAGCATCCGAAACATCCAACAACATTGGAAGTTGTTGCACTAAATCCTCCCTCGACTTAAAACTATGTGCCACCACCACAAAACTGTCAAAATCAGACCACAAGCTCATCGTGTTTATAATTTATACAAGTAGTAAAGTTAGTGGCAAGGAACAGACATTAGCGACACGTGGCGAGGGCGTCCGCACTAAATCTTGGACTTGCAAGTACTTGCATAGATTAAGAATGTGTAGAACAGAAACTCCTGATCTCTGGATGCGTTCAACAGTCAGGATTGTTCCGACACTCGTGAGTCCTGGCTGAGATCGGTACGCGCTCGCATTCGCTCGGATATCTACTGCGGACGTGGATCAAACCGGGGTGGAGGTTTAGACTTGGGTTTTCTAAGACAGCAGTGGGTGCGAACACATGTCATGACGACCGTCATGAAGATGATAGCACCGGTGTTTGACTACTGTTAACCTTTATGGTCTCAAATAACTCTTTCTATGGAACCACACCAACTTAGACAGACATGACGTTTTCATGATGTCGTTCGACGTCAAATTGCGGTCACAAGTATAGCTGTAGGTGCTTAGTAGTAGGTGATTATTTCAGCGGAATTGACACACGCACAACGGAAAGTTCAAGAGGTACCCTTCTATATAGATATCCTAGTCTATGGTACTTGCAACTTAGCAATCCACAACTTGCTCTTGACACGAGGGGCATGAGCATTGAGCCCACTTAATTAATGAGATCAAATAATATTGCGTAGATGTGTAGCCCAAAGGGTCTGAATAGGGAGAATTGATTTGTTTTCAATGTATTGATACTGGGTCGTCTGCTTGGGGATCTATTAATAAACTTATCAATAATTAGTTAGGAGTGGTGAGGGTGTCGTTTTATCTTGTTTTCTAAAGACAGAGACCATCAGCGGGACGACCCAAGCTTAGATATAAATAATAACCATAAAATCTTTCTAAATAACATAACATGATATCACGCCTGCTTTGAAGAGTTAGGCGGAGTTGTACCTACTGTATAGTACACTCACATTGTCCCATGTAATAAGGGGTGAACCTATTGCCATCAACCGAGCACAATTCCTGAATCTGGACTGCAACTGAGAAATTACTAAGAGAAAGCACACAAACACTTTGCTCGGCAGTAGATCTTGCGATCACTAGACCCTAAATTGTACCTACTTTTGGGTGGAAATTAAAGGCTGTTAATAACAAAATAATGAAAAGAAACGAGAGTAAAATTAATCAAAGACAATTTAGGTGATACAATTGGACACTTTAATCTTGTTATTCAGTCTGATTCCTTCATTTGACTTTCAATATTGACCATTAAGGCGGAGAAGGTCAAGTAAAAATATAATGTCTAGGATTATTTTGTCTAGGTTCTAGTTCAATGTCTGCATAGAGACAGAAATGATAACAATTTTATATGAAAACCCTTTTGATGTCCCACTATGCAAAATAAACACTGGACTTAATTGAGTAAGTGGGCGTTTCAATATGCTAAAAATCGTTTTATTTTAAGTGGTCTGGAATACCACACAAAATAATTTCTAATTTAACTATAATATGATTTTAAGTAACAAGAGTTTTTCAAAGGTAATTCTGAAACTCAGTGGCAATCGTCCATCAGCCTATTCTGTGACTTGTAAAAAATTTAAATACTGTAATGATTATAACATAGCCTATAAATTCTTCTTTCAGTGACTAACCTGGTGTCAGAGTTATAAAGCCGCCCATGGGCCTCTGACTTGGCTTCACATGTCGTCGAGAAATATCTCTCAGGCATGCCGGTTTCCTAATGATGTTTTCCTTCACCGTTTTTAAAGAAAGTGATAATTATACGATACGCATATGAATCCGAAAAGTCAGCGGTGCGTGCCTTGGGTTCGAACTCGAGACCTATGATTTGGCAGTCTGACGGTCACACCACTAGGCTATCACTGATCTAGCCTATAAATAAAAATAATGCAAAGTGGATGATTATTTTTCTTATCGTCGTGATACACGTTCCTTAGATGAGGGAATCAAAAATCACGACATGCAATTTAGTTAAAAAAGAACCAAACATTGTACACATCAAAGGGTTCGCAGAACTACTCTAGCAAAGCATATCAAAAAGTAAATCCAGTTAGAATAATATATACGAATTTATGAAAATACTCCATTTTTTTCCCTTGCCTCATTGAATAAAAACTGAACCCCTGTAACAGTACAAGTCAAGGAGTTCGCAGAACTACCTAGTGAGTTTTCCTTCTTCTTCTTCCTAGCACTGCGGGCTGTACCGGGGTGGCTGCTGCAGGTGCAGAAAACCTCAAACGGCGCAAATATAGCAACCTTACTGGTAGCTATATTTTTGAGCCGTTTGGGGTTGAAATACTAGGGCCGAGTCCGAGTGCTCACCGAGTATTCCGGGACATCGCCAAGCGGTTGGTCGACTCTTTACGTGACCAGAAGGCTGGCCAATTCTTAGGCCAAAGAATCAGTATTGCCATCCAACGTGGCAATGCTGCCAGCCTTTTGGGCACTTTTCCCGCTGACAGCGATGCGGACGAATTTTTTGACGCCTGAATGAATGAATGAGCTCTTGTCTTTATTTTTAACTTTTTCCTTTACATACTTGTACATAATATATATAGTAGATAGTTGTAAATATGTTTGTGTATATTATATGTTTACATAGTAAACATTAATAAATAACCCTAGTGAAAACGAAGGTATAAATTATCCCAGACGAAATTCTAGTCAGACTAAAAAATTTAAAATGGAATGTCCGCATTTTTTTCCCCTTTTCCGTATTCAATAAAAACAGCCCTTACTTACAACAATAAACATCTGCATCACTACCCGAGCTGTTCACTATAAATTGGAGTGGAACTGGGAACCAGCGCCAAAAACTGCGGGTCGCGGCTTCAAGAGTCACTCGAATCGCACCTGAGCACTCGTTAAGGTGTTCTTGCAATGAGAAATAATTGCCGAAGTTACTCACTTCGTATCGAATAATTGACTTTTGAATTTGAGCCAAGACGAATGCAAACGTGATTTAGTCTCGGTTTTTGATTGGTGGTGAATTTTGTTTATGTAGGTAGCTTAATTTGTTCTTTGTTTAGGTGAAGACTCTGCACTCTGTAGGCATTCAGTGAACGATGTGCCTTTTTGCCAATTTTGTCGTGGAGCACTAATTACGTTAACAGACTTAATTGGAACAGTTAATTGAGTGAGTGACAGACGCAAATCATTTAGACACAGAGCCCATCTACAAAGTAATTGAAAAGCTTTTTTCCCCGATTTCAGAGTTGGTCCCATCGTAAAAATTGTTTTGATTTCTTTCTTTCTGGTGAAATGTGGGTGGACTATAGTTAGACCTCTGCCCAACCCTTCGGGGAACACAGGTTTGATGTTTTGTGTTATGTTTCTTAAATGTCTTTTCAGGGTTATTTCAATTATTTTCGGCCACCGTAGGCGCAGGCTTGCGGACGTTGAGCAATGGGTAGCTCACCGTCCGATAAGGACCAGGCCCGGGTCGAAGGTGCGTTGTGTATCACGTACGCCTCAAAGAGATGTCAGCAGAATTGACGGGGTCCGCTAGGGCCGATGCCTGCCAGGGTTGCGAATAAGGCCGAAAGGGAAATCGTGGCCCCCGGCAACAAGGCAACCGAAGGAACACGGGTGTGTTTTAGTCAGTAAGAGTCTGACACGCCCTTCAGCTCCGCCCAGAGCGGGAGAAGTTATTTGATAATTTCCCACCCAAAAAAAAGGGTTATTTCAATTACGCCATGTATAGCCACTGCGTTCATTTATCACACCCAAAGTTTCTCAATTGTATGCTCTGAGCTAAACTTACCGACAAGGTAACGCACACTAGCATGCCACATTTATGACTTTAGTCACTTTCAAATTCTTGATGCAAACTTGTGCAATTTGGAACATTTCCAATTAATTTTCTGGAACTTGGTCCTGCGTTTGGTTGTGATAGGTCAGTTTGAATATATTAAAATGTCTGAGGAGTTCTTTGGTGTCATTGCTACTGAAATAAGAACCATCCTTAATCTAAAATAACTAATTTAATTCCGAACATAATAATTTAACCTCAAAATGGATACTAATCCCCAAATGAATCTCAAAGTCGTTATCCCAATATCTAAACTGTTTAATAAAACTACATATTTACAATATTTCAGGGACAAGGAAAATAATATGAAACACCAAGATATTTTGTCAGTAATTTATATTTCTTTGCCAACATTAAATTCAATATTCTACACTATACCATTACATCTCCTATTCCCCACATAATATCACAATTCAATCAGTATTCTAATATTTACCATAAAACTAATAGGTTACCTTAATTTACAGTAGATCTCCAACCAATACTATGCCAATCTATCTTTTTACCGACACAGCCACTAAGCATGTCTTATCGTCACGAGCGTCCAATCCAGAAGAGCCGTTATTCCCCCATTTTGACATGTCAAATCCTTGGGTGTTGCCAGTACAATATCCAACAATTATGTATTAATAAATTGAAACCTAACACTACCGTGGTGAATGATTTAACAATCTTTTTCGCCTTGGTCTCGTAAGAACCAAAACGAATCTATTATCCCGGGTCCACACTCTCCAGGAGTAAGACGAGGTGAAGCGAGCGCGATTGTGTGGATGGCGTCTTCGCCTCCTCTCGTTGTCTCTCGCCTTGCCTCGCGCGCGTTTCGCTCAGTGTCGGTTTTTTGACCGGAATCAAAGGACGCGAGGCGCCAGGTGTAGCGGGCATCTGAATAAAACGAGAGTATAAATGGGTAGCTCTCATATAGCCTCCGCTGGCCCCAGCTCGTGCAAGGGCCTCCACGAAGCGCACTCGCGAGAGTGTGGACCCGGGGTTATAACTCATTCAGGTCAACAACATAGGGGGACTGGCCGTCCAAGGTCATCATTATCCCTCGTGGACGGTCTTTTATTGCACCTTCTGATGTGGGTTCAGAGGGGGCAAGAAATATTCTATACCGAAAAGCTTATGTCTATCCTGTTAAAAGTTGTTGAAGAAATACAAAACTCTTTAATAAATAGTAAAACTTTATTCAGGTTTAAAGGTAAAACACTAAATAAAAATTTGCTTAAATCTACGAAAAATTCAATTATGTTATGTGCCTGAACTAGGTCATCCTGTGTTTCAGGCGAGGCAAGGTATAATAATATTTCTAAATAATCACATTAACTATGAACATTTTGTCATCTAATAGGTATGTAAAAAAGTTTAAATAGTACAATAAATCCTACTTGCTAAAATCTTAGTACACACGGCTACACATCAAGCTATAAATTTCCAGTATAAACTGACCTCTTATTGTACGGAAATCCTATAAAATGCGAGATCAGCTTATACTGGAAAATTATAGCTTGATGTGTAGCCGTGTGTACCTATCCTTACTTAGCTAAATTTGAAAGCCATTGCCAGCAGGCACTTAGTAGCACGCACCTCTATGGACGCACCTTAAGTCTGAAACACTAAAATCTGATAGTGCAAATACAGAACTATAATCTGCCATGTCTTCCAGGCAAAGCAGTGAACAAAAGCTAAAATGAAGACGAAGATTGTGAATTACATAAACGGCTTCAGTTTAACCCAATTGTTCAGCACTTAAGTGGTATGTAATAGTGTCTATTAACATACGTAACTGCTGAATGCATCTATCTGCGTTAAATACAGCGGAATAAGCTATTAAAGTTCGTCCTAGATACTGCAAGAATGTTGGGTCTTGTTACTTAGTACATAGCTGCTGTGGTTCCGCTTGTCACAATGTTTTTATTGTTTCTGAAAAGTATTAATTAATACGATAGAGAATAAATTGTGTAGTGATACTAGCTGCACCTCGCGGTTTCACCCACATAAGTCTCGATCCCGTGGGAATATCGAGATAAAAAGTATTCTATGTGTTAATCCAGCTTATAAACTATCTGTTTGCCAAATTTAATACAAATCCGTTCAGTAGTTTTTGCGTGAAAGAGTAACAAACATCCATCCATCCTCACAAACTTTCACATTTATTTATGGAAAGCCACCTATCTTTTTTTTTTTTTGGGTGGGAAATTATCAAATAACTTTTCCCGCTCTGGGTGGAGCGGGAGGGCGTGTCAGACTCTTACTGACTTAAACCCACCCGTGTTCCTTCGATTGCCCTGTTGCCGGGGGCCACGATTTCCCTTTCGGCCCATATTCGCAGCTCCGGAAGGCATTGGCCCTAGCGGACCCCGTCAATTCTGCTGACATCTCTTTGAGGCGCGCGTGGAACACAACGCGCCGTCGACCCGGTCTTGGTCCTTATCCGAGCTACCCATTGCTCACCGTCCGCAAACCCGCGCTTACGGTGGCCGGAAATCGGCTCGCGATTCCCGACCTACCTAAAAGATGCTTTTGCAAACTTTTTGGTAATGTAACTTACAGTTACTTGATACACATCAAAATAAATTTTGATTTGTTGGGTACTAGTATCTACCTAAGACGTCAGGTTTCATCCAAAATTATTTTTTATTATTAAACGAATAGCCTAACAAAAATTATGGTCCTCTTGCACCGTATTTAGCCCCAGCAACAAATATCGTAGTAGGTAGTTATATAGACGTTCTGTTTTGTAATATCCGGCTCCTCTTGGCAGATAGATTGGTATCGCAAATAGCACATCTGATTGCTGTGCGATGCTATTAGTAAATCAGGATCGTTCGTTTCAGAGGGCGATTCTATTTTAAAATGCAGACCTTTACCGAGTGATACAAGTTTTTTATTTTAACTCAATTTAAGATTCAATTAGATTAAAATAACTCGTGGAAGGTTTGGAAATCATGGTCAGTTAGATGTTAGCGTAAAGAAAGGGAACTAGTGGTGAACTATCATAATAACTATTATTTAAGGGCATCTCTTCTGGGATGTAAGTTGAAAAAGCATCTGTTTGATATTAGAGCGTCATGTTGTGATGAGTCGAAGCAGAAAGTCTATACCTGAAAATTTGAAATAACAGACAGAAATACAGTGATATTTTAATAACGTCTAGTATTATATTTACGGAGAGAGCTATCATTTAATATTTGGAAGAGCTGCGTCCCCCTTTTTTTTTTTTGACATTCCAAACCTTTTTTTTTTACAAAGTTTAAATTGTTGAATACTCCAACAGATAATAATGATTTTCTTTTTTTGGTAGTAAAATTCTATTAATCTTTCAAATACATTGAATAATACATACTATAGTTTAGTGTAATTTAGAAGCATTTAAAAAAAACATTGTAAATGTGAGTACCATGGAGCCGTTTATTATGTTATTATGATGTATTTTGACTTGAAAGAACATGGCAGTTGAATGTCATGCTCACTTAAATGTCTCGCTGATGGTGGCGAGTGTGTTGTACATTCGGTTCCCTACAAAATGGTAGAGCTGGATGGTGCTGATCCACGCGTCATGTTCGTGAGCGGGCGCCGCCGCCGTCAGTTGAGACTGGTCATCTCTTATCTGCCAGGGCTTATTTTTAATCTTATATTTTGGATTGCTTTTGATAATTTTTTGTACATTGTTCTCATATATAGAAGCAACAAGAATAATATACCAAGGATTTTGTAATACATATCTATATTTAAAAGAGTGTCTTTGGAGTTTCTTGCCCGTTCTTCTCCATAGAGATTTACGTTTTGGAATGGGCAACTAGCTTCAACTTTCTGACTAACTGACCGACTCTTTGACAATTCAAAAGTGTCTGTAAATGGTTTAATTAAAATAAATGCTTTGAGTTTGAGTTTGATGCAAGCGGGTACAAAAACTGGTCACCTATCAAATCACAACAACCTCATTGTTTTCCAATGTCAAAAATCAAAGCATTCTCACCAGTGACTATACAATTATTCCATTAACTCGTTCAATACAGTGTTCTTGAAACGCGGAAGTAAAACATTTTCCAAGACGCTTTATATTATCGCTTCCTATTGAATAAACACGTCAAGACTCTGCTTCATCTCGTTTTCTTAGCTCGTAACTCCTTTTAAGTTTATAAAATGGCGATATTAATTAAAACGTTAAATAAATAGTTTATAGCTTGCTTGTGATATTAGATTTGCTTTAATTATGTTTCTCTGAATTAATTAAATGTCTATATGATTGTAAGGTTATAAGTTTACTGGTGTGGGAAAGGGATGGAAGTAGGTTTCTGTGTTTTGTTTGTTTTATTGGGTGGAACAATTTCTAGGTGGGTTTGTATTGAAAGGTTTTGTTTCATACGGTTGAAGCTGAGAGCTGCAATTTTGTAAGTTTTATTAATCCTTAAAGGATTTCAGTCCTTTAATTTTATTAGATATGAATGGAAATATTAAGCATACATAACATGACGTAATATCACGCCTGTAATCTCCAAAGGATTAGGCAGAGGTGCACCTATAGTACAGTATAACTATTTTCTTAATTTTCCTCGGCAAACTTCGAGCCTATTGCCATCCAGCAAATCCAGACTCCGGGCTGCTACTGAAAAAAACAGTAGCAGACAGGGGCCGGAGTCAGTCGGTTCTCAGTTATATCCAATATTAAATAAATCATAATAGATATTTGTTTTTATTGTAAATTGTTAACTATAAAATGAACGACACGTATTAACTACTGCCTCAGGAATGATCAATTTTAACATCTGTTTACATACAACTGAATAGTTTGTTTTTACCTAAATCCAATATTGTAACAAATTAATAGATGTAAGTAAAATTTTGGGCTTAGTTCGCATTGTTTATTTTGTATTAGTTAGTAGAATATTAGACAAAAACTACAAACTGACCGTTACAAAATAAATAAACAATTTAACGTACATAATTCACTAGAAAATCTAGTGTTTACGGTCAGTTTTAAGATAAAATCACAATTTTATAGAAACAATATTTGGTCATAGAAAACTATAGGTAGGTCCACAATAATTACACTAGGTACCTAAGTCAACAATAACAATACCTATGTTAGGTAATCTCTTATCAACAAAATTTTTGCAAATAGTTGGGTTATCTTCTTCTATAGGTATGAACATTTCAAAAACCGAATCAAGAAAATTCTACCTTGTTTATGTAGGTAATTTTACAGTTATTTAATTTCAGGAGTCAAATCAATCATATATATCTTAGAGTACCTTGAATGAATTTCTGGTAAAAGTACAGAACGATAATTTGAACATTCACAATTTTTGCAAGCAAAAACTATTTTAAATGTTTGCAGCTGAAATCAAAATAAAATAATTTAAACCATAATGCGAACTAAATCGCAGTTAACAACCACAAAAAATAAAATCCTAACGTTTAACTTTTGAAACAGTTACAAATTGCAGTTTTGGTAAACTAAAAACACATCAGTCAGTGTCGAGGTACTGACTACATCTGACTACGTATAACGGTTTACAGGACGAACTAAAAGAAAGGGTGGATGATTTATGAATTACCACAAAAAATATAACATTGCAATACTTTGTATCTTTGTTCAACAAATAATGACCCCGTGTCGGCTCACAGCTCTGGCCAAACTGAGGCGGATCCTGTGCGGGACGAAAGTCCTGATCATTATGACAATCAAGGCACACAGTCGCGTCGCGGGCCATCGACGGGAACCATTACGAGTCACTTCTCGCTAAACAAACACTTCCACACAATAGGCATAACGGACAGTCCTCTGTGCAGGACGTGCATGAAAGCTGAGGAAACCGTCACGCACGTGCTCTACGAGTGCACAGGCGTCACCCAGATTAGAACAGAAACCCTCGGGTCACCCAGATCTTTCACTGATGTTCTGAACAGACCAGGAGTTTTAATTAACTTCTGGGGGGCTGGTTGGAATAACCACCAAACGGCCGCCATGGCCCATGCACAATGGTCCACCTGACGGACTAAGTACGGAAACCAAATCCCATAACATAGAACGCAGTCGCGTCCCGCGGCTTGCGTTGGATTTGCCTCAGTGAGACCAGAGCTTAAATATCCTTTTGACTCTTCCAAAAGAGGTCTGCGGCCAAAGAAAAAGCTAGATCACTAGGCTAATTCATATAGCACTCCTAGATACACCGAAAAAAAAAAAAACTATTAGTTAAAAGATTTTACGTAACCGAGTCCAGAGACATATCAGGACGACACGCTATGATTGAACGAAATCAGACTTAAATAAGTTCGTGTTTCAAAGGTCTGATTTCGTTTCGTTCGGTAAGTGTAATATTACACTTCTGAGTAGTAGGAACACGAAATGTTCCAACAAATAGGGAAGTATGTAATAAACGTTGCCGTAACGACAGACAAATTAAAAGCCGTACACGAACCGGGAGACGGAAAGCAGAACTTGCTCCTAGAATTTTCTGCTCAACTTATTTCAGTACTACAGAAAGGTACAAGTTTTGTTGCACTCTTATTTCACTAATTTGTAGGAAACTTCAATTTCGAGATGTTTTCTAAATATATATTACATTCCTTTTTGATGTAAGAGAAAGTTTAGATGCACTGCGCATTTATAAATCATTATCCATGTTACTTAACAACAACGCATAAAGTTAAAATAAACTAAATAGGTATGAACGACAGGAGAAGCTCAACTTATTGTTATGCAATTCAGAGGGACAAAACATAATATTATAACAAAACTGTGATGCAAGTTTTCCTTAAGAAGCAGGGTTTTCAAGCCTATCCATAATTTGCTGGTGACAGTTTAAGTCCTATGGGAAGGGGCTACGGCTTTTCCGACATTCCTTACCGACCCTGACGACCCCATTACCCTCCTCCAGGAGAGCAGTAGGGAAACTAACACAGTGTACAAAAACAGACGCCTCCCGTCATTCTGGCCTCACCGCCTAGGTCTCTTGCGACCGCGACCGCGTCCCCGAGTAAATGATACCCTTGCTCGATAACGAGGTGCCAGCAGTTGTTGTAGCTGAGCACGTAGCTTTAAATTCCCCGACTAATAATCATGATCAAAACTTTGATCCAGCACGTCCCATCTTTGATGTCCTTCCTCCGGTTGATGCCCTAAGCTGAGGTTCGTACCCTACAGGGGGTGCCTTTAGCGAGCGTTCACCTAGTTTTTAATTAGCATAGTTGAATAACCCCTGGCTGGAGGTTTTAAGTGTAGTAGCTTAAGGCACCCACAGGAAAGCCCGGTTAAGTAGTCATGATCTCAGAGGTCAACTACGAGATGCCTGACAAAAAAAAAAAACTCGTCATTATGCCAATCTGAGAGTGTAATAAAATTATTCTTTGAGAAAAAGCTTAATACATCACCTGTTTCTAATCATTTTGTTGAAAATCGCAGCAACAGCAATTGATCGCTATGGTCAGATACGTAATAAAAATCAACAAACCACTACACTCATAAAAAAAACATTTTGCGGATTCCTACATTTTAATATATACCAGTGGAGTAGTTTTTATTGTTTTGATAGATAGATAAACCAATAAAACTCGTTCCAAATTTTCGTTTTATTAGTTTAAAAACTACGCGGGCGTGGAACAAAACAATGCTTTGACTGCATGAAAGAATCTCCACGCTTATTATATTTTCCGTGTTTTGTTTTTCCATGCCATTGTTGTAGCAGCAGTATTGAACATTCTTTTCTCGAGAAACATTTCATTACGGTTTCAAAGCATCAAATATTTACACGGACTAAACTATCAATGAATACTATTGCCGATTTGACTTATCCAAACGTTAAAGGAATTGTTTAAGAACTTAAAAAGCTGAGACGAATTCATTCAGCGGGGAGTTGCGTGGAACAGATAAAACGTACCATATAAGATATTCAAATCCCTTAAGTGCACGTTGCGGTTGAATTGCGAGAAAAAGTCCCATTTTGAAACGTTGTAAAACTCTTTATTATTCCAGCTTTGCAGGTGTCTCGAAGGAGATACAATGGGAACCGGGAGTGACGGCTGTTACCGTGGAAAACCGGGACTCTGCGACCGAAATAATAGTTTTTTTTGCTCTAAAAAGGTTTGAGCTGGGTTGTAGTTAAGCGTTGGCGAAAAATTTGAGACGTAATATTCAGGAGGAACGGAAACGCGACGGGCTAACCCATATTTTTCATGTTTGGTTTTCCGAAGATGAATTTGTGAAGTGCGGTCAGATTTTTTCCGTAATATAGTGTATTTCTTAGCTGTTGAGTGGAAGATTATCGATAACCAGAACCGATAGAGCTCGAGGATACAAAGGTAGATAAAATAGCCACCAACGTTTATTTATGTAGTTGATTTATCCATGATAAGCAACTGATACCTAACTATTTGTACGTAGAAACTTCTCAGAAATTGATACATACCATTATCATAAGTAGATATTAGTTACTACAGAATCTGTAAACTTTTCAAACCTACACAGCACTCAATTATTGGCACATAGCCTACACAAATTGATAGTAACAGCGCCATAATTCTCAGCACATCACTTAAGTCCTTAGATAAGGTACACTGTAACGTCATATTCGAACCTAGATCTCACTTCTGGCATGGAAACGAGCACCGCGTGAGTTTTTACGACCCTATAAATTTTTAACGTTCCAAAAAACAGCGTCTTTTTACTCTCTAAAAAGAGTAAAAACCAGACGTAGTTCTGGCGCGATTACAAAATGTATAACTGAATTCGTTTGTAGCTAAATGAATATAAATAATGTGAAATTTACATCATTTCCAAGTTTATTGCCATACCGCGATCTCGGACGACTGTTGTTACATTTTCAGAAATAAATTACTGTTTTAACTTCTGTATTATAAAAGTGCCTTATATTTCAGGTGTTTTTTTGGTTACTTATAACTGTTTTAGTAAAGCAAAAGCAGTAATAAGCAACAACAAATAGCTAAATAGCCTTTTTTAGAGCTTGATCGTCAAAATAAAAAAAAAAACTTTTCTAGTTAAAGTAAATTATTTTTCCATCAGAAGCACTTTCTAAACTAATCAGTCATAATGGTTTATCATCAAGCTAAGTACTTTATTATCTCCGTTTGTAGTAGATGTCTACACCCAACATGGCGGTAGTATAACTTGTCATTGCATGACGTCATCATAATCGCAAATTTCATGCCCTCACGTCCCTAGCCGCCGCAGGAGACACCCTGGGCGTCGCCGTCGGGAATCCCAGGCCGATTCCTGGCCACCGTAGATGTGGGCTTGCGTGAGCAATGGGTAGCTCGCCATCTGATATGGACCCAGGCCCGGGTCGACGGCGCGTTTTGTTACACGCGCGTCTCAATGAGATGTCAGCACAACTGATGGGGTCCGCTAGCGCCGATGCTTGCCGAGGTCGCGGGAAAGTCCGAAAGGGATACCGTGGCCCCTGGCAACATACAGGCAACTGAATCAACAAGGGTGTGTTTCAATCAGTAATAGTCTGTCACGCCCTGCCACTCCGCCCGGAGCTGGAGAAGTTATTTGATAATTTCCCATTCAAAAAAAGTGTATCCGTTTTCAACAAAAGTGCCAATTATTTACCCGTTTCTTTTGGGACTTTTTTCAAAGAATCTTAAACTTCTCAAAAACAAAACAAAAAAAAAAATATCCAAAAAATAAAAATAAACAGTCCTGGAGAATTTAAAGGGCTTCAAAATGTTATCATTCTCGTTTCGATAAGATTATAGTTAAGGGTAGATGTTTACCCTTTTCGGAGACACCACTGATTTTTAAGTGCCTTATAATGAAATAAAGTCATTTTCAATGCGCCGGAAGGTCATGGGGCCAAGAGTTCTGTGGATTTTTTCCAAACATTTCACAAAACAATAATTACACAAATGTTCACCAACAGCGCGGGTTCCTGTCTACGTTATTCGAGCGCCAAAAGAATCTTGTAGCAGTGTAACTTTCCTGAGTTTTCCTTTTTGAAACCGACAGGAAAATTGGGAATGTTGCGTGTAGTACAAAATCAGAAAAAATGTTTCGATGACAGTCAGCTGTCTAAAAAAAGACTACAGTTGAAATGTTTTGCTTTGTTTATGAAACAACTGAATGTTGTCCTATTTCGTTTGCATACAAACTTTAACTTCCTGTTGGGCATTGCCGGGGGTGGAGTTCAAAAACATGCTACATTTTGTGTTTCTAAATATCAAATAAAACTTCTTCTATTACATGGGACTTAAACATGATTGGCGAAATGTGGATGTACTTTTTCTTTTCGTGTGGTTAGTGATTAACCTGGTGTCAGAGTTTTAAAGCCGCCCATGGGTCTCCGACTTAGCTTCACATGCCGTCGAGAAATATCTCTCAGGCATGCCAGTTTCCTCACGATGTTTTCCTTCACCGTTTTTGAAGCAAGTGAGTGGTGTACTAATGGTACACCTCTGCTTAACTCTTCTGGGATTACAGGCCTGATGTTATGTTATATTACATACATACATACATACATAAACTCACGCCTTCTTCCCATGGGAGTAGGCAGAAACTATAGAACGCCACCTGCTACGATCCTTACATACTCCTTTTGCCTCAGTTACGTTCGTTATGTTAAGTTATTAACTAAAATTCTTGAATTTTCTTTTGAGTCTGCATGTTAAAGAAATAAACACCGAGTCGTTAATTGAATCTTCACATTATACTCGATTCTCGGATCAAATCAAAACATTTATTCGCGTAAGGTAGGTGGTATAGTTAGTACTCTACATGACCTGACCCCTCTTACAAAGAAGAAGAATTGAATAGATGTCGGGTTATGCAGGTCACTGACAGAATAATTATAATTATTAAATAATTAAGTATTCTTATATTATTATTATTTTATTATTGCATGAATGTAAAATTTAGTTTCGAGCTATCCCAGATCAACAAAACAATTCAGCATCATAAGTATCTCACCAAAACACTTTTATGATACAGATAATAAAAACACTGAATCATCTCAGTACAATGTTTTTCATTATCTGCCTTTTATTACTCAGACACATACATTTTTGTAGTACCAATACATTCTCAAAGTTTCTTCATAAAGAAACTCCACATTACTTCTAGATTCATAACACTGTTCACCAAGAACCGAATTAATTCAATAAGCCTTCGAGACTCGAAGTACTGAAGAAAGAATTGCTTTCCGACTATATGCTTTTGTTATTATGATTTCTAACTTTGTAGGACAGAAACTTATATTTAGTCGATTTATTTGGAAGTCGTAGGAGTCAATTGAGATAGATGGAGAGAAGTTTAGGCTAGTTCTAGGTTAGGATTGTTAGTAGTGTTGTAAAGTATAATTATTCATAAAACATGAATAAAAATAAACTAAACTACACTACATGATAACTAATTAAACTTAAATAATCATCATTTGATACCGGTATCGCGATTGTCTTGCGTTTCTGCAAAGGCCTCCCCTAAAGTTTGCCACCCTTTCCGATTATGGGTCATCCTCCTCCGAGCAACACCAGCTATTTTCTTAGTATCGTTCTCCTATTTAAGACGTTGCCTCCCTTTCTTTCTTTTATTTTGTCTTGGACACCATTCGGTTACGTTCTTGACCCATTTATCCCTGTTACTCCTCATCATATGACCTGCCCACCTCCATTTTAGTTTTGTTTAGCAGTATGTTACATCTTTCTCAACCGGCATGTCCTAGAACCGAAAATTCGAAGACATGTGACATCTACCAACCCGCACTGGGCCCGCGTAGTGGATTACGGCCCACTCCCTCTCACAGAGAGGAGGCCTGCGTCCCAGCAGTGGGAACATTTATAGGCTGATGATGTTGTTACATCTTTAATATTCGTTTGTTTTTGGAATGTTTCTATTTGTTTGACTACGCTCCATACTGTGTTGACAGGTCTCAAGTTTGCGCTGTTGTAAAGTCTAAGACAACTTTATCAAAAAACTTTTTACAAAAAAAAAACAACCGACCTCCAAAAAAAAAACACTACAACGTGAAAAATAACTTTAATTTCGGAAGTCGGTATCTTATGTTTTGTATTTTCGTTTTTTGCCACCGACTTCCGAAATTAAAGTTATTTTTCACTTAGTGTTTTTTTTGGAGGTCGGTTGTTTTTTTTTATAAAAAGTTTTTATTTTTCACTTTTTAGTTGTGGTACCTACCCCACACACATTCAAATACCACTACCTGCTAACAGTGACAGAAACTTAACATATCATCTACATACTAAGTGGGAAAAAAATACGTATTTTGTAGCTAACTCAAAAACTATCAAAGCAAAGTTAATAAAATTTATATGGGACCAATTCGAGAGCACACCCTTTCAAACAAAAAAATAATTTTCAAAATCGGTCCACAATTGACGGATAAATCGGTGGACATACACAAAAATAAAAAACAAACATACGCGACGAACATATAACCTCCTCCTTTTTAGAAGTCGGTTAAAAATAAAAAAATAAAACCGAGCATACCTTACAGTAGTTGCATATCGATGCTTGAAAGGCAACATTGGCTAAGTGACATGGGTTCCCATGTCGCTTAGTAAATTTTGCCTTTCAAGCGTCGATATGATGTGTAACATCTAACATCTCACCTTGGTAATAAACAATAATGAGGAGGTAATATGCAACATTAAAGGTGTCAAATCAAATAGCGCACGCTTCCCCGGCTTCCTGTGACACACTTCCGTCCCTTTTCACGAAATCACTCCCACAGATTTGATTATATATTTAGATTTTGATTTTGATTGCAGGAAAGCGAGAGGAAAGTTGTTTCACATCAAAAACATTTACTTGGGACCATTAAACTTATATCTATTCATTTTACAAACCTGCTAAACTGCGTGACAGTTTGTCGGCAGGATTGGCGCTCGTCTTAAAACATTTCGTCACTGCCCATCCAATACCGCGAATGTGACATTTTTGACGAAAATCATTTTTAAATGCAGGATCACGTATTTGAACGTGTGAAATGAAATAAAACAAAAATCGACTTTCGTCAAAAATGTCACATTCGCGGTATTGGATGTCGAGCAACGATTTGGTATAAACAATCAAATTAAACGTAAAAGGAAAAAAATATAATAATTTGGGTTAGGAAATTAGATCCTTCTGAAGAATACATACTTTTTTGTTGGTGCGAGCACTTTAAGACATCTTGAAAATTGAGACGTTTTCCTGCTACTCGAGCATAGTTTCAACAACTTCGCTTCGGGATCCAAAATTGAAAGTAAGTTTGGAGCGTAGTACATAATAAGTATCAAACTGATTTTTATTAAATAATATTTACCTATAGGAATCTATCCGCGTGGTGGATTACGGTCCACTGCCTCTCGCAGAGAGGAGGCCTGTGTCCCAGCAGTGGGAACATTTATAGGCTGATGATGATGATGATAGGAATCTTAAAGACCTATTAGAATAACTAGTAAAGAATAAATCTGAAATATAAGAAACTTGAATTGTAATACTGATTCAATTTAGTTACTCTGTTTATGCTCGGAAGCAGAATATTTCCCATGTCACTTTCCATCGCCTCCCTTGCATATATTTTAAAGATTATCCGCATTAAAGAATAATATTTGGAACCGGCAAGCTCTAAAAATAAAGAAACAATTTTGTTTACTTAAGAAAAGGGGTAGCTGATACAATCTGTTGGAAAACTTTGCACAATCAAGAAGCTTTCTTGCCTTTTTATCTATTTTTGAAATTTCTACTTCATGCGGCAGTTGCTTCAAGTTTATGAGAACAAGCATTCTTTTAGTTGTTACTTTAATTAGTTTTTTGAAAGCTTTTAAAATTATTTTAAGCTTGGCTTTAACTTTTGAACTACCTAATTATACGCAAAGTAAAGAGTAGTCTAAAGTTGAGATGATTCTTACAGTTTTGAAAAGTAGAATTACAGTACTTAATTAAGCATAGGTCCTGGTCTAATGCCTATAGAATTAGGGCAAAAACAAATTTGTGAGTCGTTAGAAGTCATAAAGCAGTGTGTTGGTTTAGTGCCTACAAAAATGTTTTAATGTAAGTAACAAACAGCCAGAAACGAACTTTAACTTAAAAGCTGTCATTAAATGATAAATGATTTTATTTTTGTAAGTAGGTTTGTACAAACACTTTTACACATCAATCATATTTTAAAAACTAGATGAGGGCGGCGTTTCCTATCTGACTACTCTGAGAAGAAAGACCGAAACAAATTCAGAGGTCACAGTCTCTTTTAAAGTCCAGACATAATCTTGTCAGATCATGTGAAGGCCATGTGGATTGGTGTCTGAAGTGGTCTTTTGAGGAAAGCACCACACAGATTGAGAGGGCCTGTCCAATCAGTGCACTAATCTAGTTAAACTAATCTTCCATTAACTTGTTGCAAAAAACAACATTACACTCGATTTCAATGGTTCTTTGATGAAATTAATGAAATCATTAGCGTTAATGATCCATTACTTAATGGGGCATTAAAGTTTGTCTTTTTGCAACTGGATGTAAAAAGTTAAACTAAATGATACAGATGTATTTATTTTATTCAACTCAGAATTTAACCTATAAAATCACTCGTTATTCATTTACAATATTAATTAATCATCACGGGCGAGTATCACTGCACTAATGGTGCTCACATTGGCTTCACTATTATATGATTTTTCCAACAGACGTACAAGTCAACTTTCCGCATCATTTGGTGAGGGATACTAATGGATTGCGAACAGGGCTGTTGTCTCGACAGCGCTTTTTGCAGACAAAGTATAATGATGCGCGGTTATGCTCTAGTTCTCTATTTCTCGTTTCTGCAGATTCTGTAGATACTATTCTTACCCGTACATACTCTGTTACTTCACATATATTCATTAATCTTCTGTACCTAGCCCTGAATAATTTTATTGTTGGAGTAATACTACAGTAATATTTTATATCAGAATCCATTTGCATGTTTTATGTGAATACTCTGTAAGATTCTTCACACAAGAACTCTGTTCGCAAATATCAATAGTTATGTTCGGAACTTATTCTGTTTGCGCAAAAAGGTGAATGAAAATGTTCACGAAAATAGACAGTCAATTACTTTAGGTTCACAACAACGTCAACATTTTTCTGTTTGAATATTCATAATAATTTTGCCTTTCTTATTCGAGTAGCTACTAACTTATATATGGGTATTCGACCAATTTCATCATGTCCCCAGAGCAAAGACAAACAAGGTAACAAAGAAGTGACGTAAAGGTTAAATATTGTTAAAGTTTGAACGAACTTTGGCACGAAATAGATGCGTCCAAATGTTTTACATACAGGGTGACAGAAACCTTACATATGGAACGTAGGGGAGACGTATAAGGGACATCAAGTCGAGTTCTGTCCAGAGACACAAAACAAATGCACCAAACAACTGTAAACGTTTGTTTTCAGTCTATTGAACACACCCTTTGTTTCTGTTTCGTCTTATTTTCGTACGGTGGGGATCGTCCTAAATATGAATATGATGAGTTTGATTCAAATGTGTACCGACTCAATAAGAAATATTTGCGAAAAACTTTATCTGTGTTCTTATTGCGCATAATTGTAGCGGGACTTACAAGGAATGACAAAAAAAAAATACTTATCTTTACAATAGCAAATTTTACTGTCAATAAATAGTATAAAATAAAATAAAATCGAAGATGTAACTTAATATTTCCTATTTACATAATCCGTTACCCCATAGACAACTTTTTCTGAACTAAAACATTATTAACGTCTATAATAGTAACTTATTACGTCCTTAGAATAAAAAAAAACTTTTTTACAAAAAACACAACCGACTTCCAAACTACAAAGTGAAAAATAATTTTAATTTCGGAAGTCGGTGTCAAAAAACTAATATACTGATCTGATCCAAAGACACCGACTTCCGAAATTAAAATTATTTTTCACTTTGTAGTTTGGAAGTCGGTTGTGTTTTTTGTAAAAAAGTTTTTTTTTTCAGTTTTTGTTTGTAATTTATCTAAGTTACAATAGCCTTATGTCAACTGCTCATCAAAAGTACCCAAATCGCTTTAGATGTGCCTTTAATATTTGAAGAGTTCCCTAGATTTCTCCAAGTTCCCATCATCAGATCGTCACCAAATGACAATGGGACCAACTTGAAAGTATACCCATTCAAACAAAAAAATAATTTTACACATCGGTCCAGCCGTCTTTGAGTAATCGGACAAAATACATTAAAAAAAAAATATCCCGACGAATTGAGAACCTCCTCCTTTTTTTTGAAGTCGGTTAAATATTATTACAAATAACTTTATTACGATATCATAAACCGACATTAATACAATAATTAGGTAACAAAACGACAATCTAAGCTAAGAAAACAAAGCATAAAACCATAAAACGTCTGGAAAACTTCGATAGCATCGATGTCTTGTTTTGTGCAAACAACATCTCCATCCTGTATACAAATATATGTAGGTGGAGTAAATATTACGCAGACAATAGCCCCTAGCTTTATCTCTGGCTATTTGGAACACAAAAACAAAGCTATTATAAGAAATCCTACCATCTGAAGATCTTTGGTATAAAACTTGACGACTCATTCTCAGCATTAATGAGATTATAAAACTTTTAGAACTCAACTTGTCTATTGCTTGTTTTATCTTTGTTTTATTAGTATATTAGGACGAGTATTAGTTAAGTTTTGTAACGCACACCCTCATCCCTGGACGTCAAATTACATCTTAGCAGGAACCAGTACATTTCTGAGAGGTTGTTTTCCAAGTACCTTTCAGTTACATTATTTTAATGGTATGATTAAACTAACTGGTCAGTTTAAAGTAAATGTGTGTTCAAATTGTTTGTAAGTACAGAAGTAACGGGTTAAAGACCACAATAGTAAATGACAATGAAATGTTAGTGGCCCATTGCTTGCAAACTTGTTTGACTTGAATGGCTCCTGGTCAGTTAAACAAAGGTTCAAATATCAGAGTGCCATAATCTTAGTTTTTATCTATGCATTCATTGTTATTAGGTATGAAAATATAAGATGTTTGTTACTTCAAAAACTTTACAATCGCATTCAGAAATTATGATGGTGAAAGAACATGTCATTCAGAATTAAAATCAAATATACATAAATAACAAGATGTAACTAATTCATAAAATAAATATAAGTATTTACTTAACTAAAACTTTAAAAAAACTAAAATATGGCGACAAAAAATTCATATGCGGATGAATTTTTGATTATGTTATTGTTAAAAGAATATTATTCGTACATCCAGATCTTCTGATTACTGTTTTAAATATAGACTACAAAAAACCTTTTAAAATTAACTTAATTATCGTCAGACATCAAAAGCCCAATAATAAATCCTTTTACAAAAGCCATTCTCAATAACGACTCAATAAGAGGAGAAGAACATATCATGGGATGCATGAAGTGTAAAACCAATGTGATTGCTTAACCACTGAACCTTAAAATTTTCCTCTTTTTCAGTTGTTCGGCGTGTCCATTTTCGCCCTTTGTCTATGGATCTGCGTCGAGCCAGGCTTTAACGAATGGATGCGTATCCTGGAGCTTCAGAAGTACTTCATCGGTATCTACATAATCCTCATTGCCTCTCTTGGTATTATGGTTGTCGCCTTTCTTGGATGCGGATCTGCTTTGATGGAAAATGTGATGCTGCTATATGCTGTAAGTTCTTTTTATATTATTCGATTAAGTATCCAAGGTAATCTAGATAACAAGATAAATGTTGTATCATCGATTCGAAAAGAAGAAAGAGGGTTATTTTCTTTTTACCCGACTGCCCCAGAAGAAGGGTGATGATTTTCGAGATTGCATCTGTAAATACAAAAAAAGGGAGGGGTAGTTTAAAAAAAAAACAACGTTATTGGTATCAAATAAAAGTTAGTAATGAGTCAACTCCAAATATATATACATATATGTATATATTAATAAAACTAAAAAGTTTGAAATAAAACAAATTATTAAAAAAAAAACAAAAAACCCGACTGCAAAAACTCATAACTAAAAAAAAGGAAAACAAGCATTATAATCTATAGGATTTTGGTATTGCAGGCGGGGACAAACAAAAGTTACACCAAAATTCCTTTTTTTTAGTTATGAGTTTTTGCAGTCGGGTTTTTTTTTTTTTTAATAATTTGTCTTTTTAAATAGTAGATACCTGCAGCAGTTGGTAGTAAATAATTTGGTGTAACCATTTAAGAATAAAATTATAATAAGTGGTAACATCCAATCTTTATAGTAAGCGTAGTTTCACAGTCAACCTGGTAGGCTTGTGGAGTGATGCTCTCATTATTTTACAAACTTTTGCTGACTAGTAGAATAATGGAGCAGTACGCCTACTTACAGACCTTTGCTTACCCCTTCGAGATATCCCCTCGCTAGTAGCAAGTTTATTTCAGAAACTTGAGGAAATTAGTATTATTCTTTCACTAAGATAATAAACTTAGTGAAAGAATAATACCAATTTCCTCAAGATTCTGAAATAAACTTGTTCAATTTCAGTGGTATTTCTCTAACAGTACAATAGTATAATTCCGTTCAGTTTTTTCTTAAATTCTTGGCACCATATGAGATTTTCTTGAACGAAAAACAACTGACGCAATTTCTATGTATCTACGTATAAATTCTGATCTTATCTGGGTTAGTAACAATTGCTTTGGATTTAGACAAATACGAGTCGTATCAATGTTAGCGTATAGTTATAAACTCAGTAACAAATCCAAGTCTGCCTATCTCAGTGTCTGCCAAGTTTTCACATGAATATTTGTTATCTTGTCAAGACATGTATTACTTCAACGAAAGCTCCACAAAACATTTACACAATTTATATATTTGTTTATCTTCTTTTTTTCTTTATTTTGTACTTTTAATCGGCTGTTGTCAGCATGTGAAAAACTCAGAGAAACGTTTTTTTAATAATTGGCTTATCTATAGCATTTTTGTCTTCCACGGTTCTGGTTTTATTTCTCCCTTTAGGCCTTTGCACAGGTTACCAAAATTGTTTTTTTTTTATGTTTGCATTTGGAAGAATTCGACAAGCAGAAATAATATATACTTTTTAAAAGGAGCAGTTTAATTTTAAACTATATAACTTTGTTTTAAAAATTATGTTTTTTATTTCACAGTATATAGGGACACAAATAGCTCTGTTTGTGTTCGGCCTGGTAGGAGCATGCGTAGTTCTAGACTTCTCCACTTACGACTCCAGCATCCAGCCTCTGATAAGGGACGTCATCGTGAGGCTGATGAACAACCCTCAGCACGAAGGCAGTCGGGAGATCCTTAGGATGGTGCAAGAAGGAGTAAGTACATACATTTTTCATGTAAGAAAATTCCGGGCCTTAGCTACATACAATACAGAATAAAAATTCCTGAAGTTGATATATCCTAAATATATCCTTAATATTATAAATGCGAAAGTAAGTTTGTTTGTTACGCCTTCACGTTAAAACGGCTGAACGGATTTGGATGAAATTTGGCACATATATAGATGATGCCCTGGAAAAGAACATAGGATACTTTTTTTTTTCTACGGGATCGAGACTTATGCGGGTGAAACCGCAAGGCGCAGCTAGTGATATTATAAATGCGAAAGTGAGTTTGTTTGTTACGCTTTTAAGCTAAAAAGGCTGAACAGATTTAGATGAAATTTGGCACATCGGTAGACCATGACCTGGATTAGGATATAGAATGCTTTTTAGTCTGATATTCCTACGGGATAGACTCTTGTGTGGGTGAAACCGTAGGGCGCAGCTAATTAGTTCATATTTTCATTTTTTTTAGTTTTAAATAGTTAATTTACCACGCAAATAAATTATACTGACCACACTGAAAAACTGGCAGAATAACGGTTCATTTTGGGACATAAGTTACTACATACATGTGTGAATCGAGGTACGAACGTATTGGAAATTTTAAATCAAACCGTATTTTTCTTTGCACGCGCGTACAAAAATAAAACCAGCAGAATCAAAAAGCTATAATTATAGTCGGATATCCTTTGAACCGGCTTTTCCAATTTCATATCTCACTGAGATCATCATTCAGCATTGCACTGAAAAAGCAGATGGACCAAAAACTTTTACATACGACCCAAGTTTGTCGCGAAAAAAGGAATATCGGTCGTGATTTTTCTCTCGTCAAACTATGGCTACAAAAACGTGTAACAAAACCGTAACATCTAACGAAGCAAACACCAAAACGCATTTGCCGAATGGGCAGTTGACGAAACTGTAGCGCAGAGAGAACATCCTTATGAGGTCTACTACTGGAGTACAGTCGCTTGAAAAAAGATTAAGTGATTTCGAATTTGACGTTCGGTCCACAGTAACAGTTTAAAACGTTTGTCAAAATTAACAAAATAATAAAAATAAAAATCACTATTTCAACTTTATTCAATGTTTGCCAGGATTTCGATGCATTATTTAATAAACGTGTTTGTAAAACAAAATGTAATACTATGCAAATTTGTCGAGAGTAAATATTTAAGTAAATAGAATAATTTCCCTTGTGCTAATAAGTAGATACGAAGATTTACCATTCAAATTATTGTTTACATTTATTTGAATACTACGTTTAAAGATAATAAAATTACAATAAAATTTACTAAGAAACATTACATTGTGAAAAGAACCCCCTTAACTTTTTCCCTGGTAGGCCTCAAAGTCAGCGTGTCCGGGATACTGGCACTAATCAAATAGGGCTGTGTGGCACGTTCCACGCCCGATTGCACACTGCTCCAATCATAAACTGTCTCCCGCCCAAATTTGGCTTAATTTTGAATCGATTCCGATCGCGAACGATGGCTGTAATACGCACGATTGTCGAGATTTCGTGTTTTTGTCCGCTGCCGCTTTATTTTCGTCAAATCTTCTTTGAGAGCTCAGTAAAACTGTTTAGGTGTGAAATTGACATGGTCGATTGATTGGTTATCGAAAAGTGGAACTCTTTTAGGGAGTTAAGGAGTTTCAGCCCAAATCTTATTGATTGGATATTATTTCTAGATACTAGTTTCTACGAAAATTATGTTGACGTAATTCATTAGTAGTGTCGGTTTATTAAAAGCTGAGCTAAATTATTCATAGAATTTCCTCCTTTGTTACAATTATCATTTCCCAGAATTCAGTTCTAATCTTCCGCGTGGAACCTTATTCTTTTTCTAAAATAAAACTAACCTAAGTTACTCCTTACCTATCTGCCAGTTAAAGTCAAAACCGGTCCAGCCATTTTGGAGATTGGGAACAAACAGACAGACCGACAAAAAATGCATTTAGTAAAAGCTTATTATTTTGTCATTACAAACAGACATTTCAGTTTTATGTATTTGTTATATGTATACATAAACATACACATATACAACAACATAAATATGTATAGGCACTCATAGCTGTACCTACATGGATCTTTTGACGCGTGGCCTAAATCGGAACTAAAGCCGCCATCTTGTTTTTCTGTACATTTAATAAAATCATTTTGCACAAATGTTTACCAACAGCGCCCCCAGCTAACGTCATGTGAGCGCCAAAAGGTCCTTGCAGCAGTGTATACTATGGTTATCTGACAGAATGAAGAAGGTTTAAGAACAATGAAATATCGTCATTTCTCGCCCCATATCGAAGACTCACACATGATTATTAATGTTTTAATCTTTTGATTTTTATATTTCCACAGCCAGTGTTAAAAAATCTTGACTATATAAATTTCTAAATATTTTTGCTACCTATCCTCAGATCGGATGCTGTGGTGCTGACGGTCCCATGGACTATATCAACCTGAACAAACCTCTCCCCGCTGAATGCCGGGACTCCGTCACCGGAAATGCTTACTTCCACGGCTGTATTGATGAGCTCACTTGGTACTTGGAAGGCAAGACCGGTTGGTTAGCAGGCATTGTCCTTGCTTCCTGCATGATTTCGGTAAGTAGCATTGAATGGCTGTAAGCACGAGCTATTTAGTATAGCTAACTTCCAACTACTTTTCTACAGTTTTGTGAGTGCTAAATAATCAATTCTTTTATATCACTCATAAATATGCCATTAAAAAGTTAGTATCTACAGCAAAAGATAAAAATATTGGCAGTTTAATGGAAATATGATTATTTTTGACTGTATATCAAATGGTTTGTTCGACTTATTCGATTTTAGACAACTGAATTCAGAGAATTTTCGAATATTCATAATGATTCTAATTTATAAAATCATTTAGACAACAATGACTGAACTGACTAGTCAAGAAACGTGAAAAGGTTACGTTGTAAAAAAATGTGTATGGCTGAAAAGGTGCAAACTGTATGTAAAAACCGGTCAAGTGCGTGTCGGACCACGCACAATGAAGGGTTCCGTAGTTGGGATGAATTTATCCCAAAAACAAACTTAACTTTGTAGTTGAAAAATATATTCTCCCATACGGAACGTATGGGAAAACATGTTTTTGCAACTGCAAAGTTAAGTTGGTCGGTTATTACTCGTTAATTTGTAGAGCCGCAATAGCGTTAGCTGTGATAGTTTTCCTTTTAATTTCGTTATATAAACTACTGCTGTGATTTTTTTTACACACCCAAAACCAACCCTTTAGCTGGCAAGGGGGGGGGGACACTTGACTCTAACAAAAATTAGCACTTTAAAGCTTAATATTTCGCAAATGGATCCTTGAATCCAAAAATGGTTCACAAACTCACAATGTTTTTGAAGGACCTTTCCAATGATACCCCACACCATGTTTTAAAAAAAAACATCACCACTTTACGTGTAGGAGAGGCACCCTAAAAAAAAGTTTTTCATAATTTTGTTTTACCACTTTGTCGGCGTAATTAATATGTATACCTATGCTAAATTACAGCTTTCTATTACTAAGGGTCTCGGAGCTAGACCGTGGACAGACAGACAGACAGACGGACATGACGAAACTATAAGGGTTCCTTGTTTACTACGGAACCCTAAAAATATTATAGCGATGTTAAGGAGAAGATAATAATATTGCTCTGGAAATAGTTTTGTATAGACTATAATGATGCAGTTACCCGCATGCTTATCTTGTCTCCTGAGAGAGAACCGTGAGCAAAATAAAACCACGTTGCATAATCTGTTCGAGCACACTAGCAATTCTAGCAAAGCAGAAAGTACCTATGCTTGCGATTACAAAAGCTTTAACAAAGTTGTATTGTCATGACTGAACAGTATAAATTGATGAAAATAGAAAAAGAAATTCGAAAAACTACAAATAACGTAGCAACATATCACGCCTGCTTTTCCGGAAGGGTTAGGCAGAGGTGTACTTATAGTACACCCACATTTACCAGGTCTCATGTTACAGGGGGCGAGCCCATTGCTATCAACCGGGCACAAATACAGACTCTGGGTTACTGAGAAATCTCTGATGGAAAAGTCCTATAACACTTTGGCTGACCTGGGAATAGACCCCAGGTCCTCATGCTCAGCAGTACCACTTGCGCCCACTAGACCTAAACCAAAAAGGCTATCGAAAAAATACCGTACTTGATTTTGGCTGCTAGAGCGTAGAAGCGTAGGGCTACATGAAAATACAACTCGAAGATCAGAAGAAGGCTCTAAAGAAAAATTCAACCATAATCTTTTAATTCAGTCCCTATATACAAGTGCAATTTTAACAGCTAAAATTTAAAAAAATCCTGCCATAAATATTTCATTATTTATCTTTCCTACTCCATCACCAGACCCTGTTCACCATCTATCTATAACCTATTCATTGAGACCATTCCAATGAGCCCGAACACGATACCTGTGCTATAAGTTAGTAAGGGAGTTGGATATCCTGGAAAGTCCAAGGTTACTATGTTCTTCTAATACCATTGAAGTAACAGAATACCGAATTTCAAATCGATCAGACCTGTAGAAGATACTCACATTCATTCATCAACTAGAAAAGAGCTGATAATCTTCAAACGTCTGAACCGATTTTGATAAAAAATGTCTAAGAACTAGTGATGCAACGAATACGAATACGAATATTCGTATTCGCCGAATAGTAGACATTTACCGAATATTCGTATTCGGCGAATACTAATACGAATATTTAAAAATTAATATGTTTGTACGCAAATCTAATTACTGGCAGACTTGGAAAACGCGCGTCGTCGGCACGTAAAAATACGACGTGTGCAAGGGCCTTAACCGCAACGACGACGCGACGGGGGACTCCCCGGCCATAGTTTATACAGTGCCGCGGCCCGGGTGTTTTCCTATCATTACGAACCATGGACTGATTGATTCATTCATTCCTTGCATTTCATTTGTCAGTCGAAAGCACAAGTCAAGCAAGAGAGTATTGTTTTATTTATTTTCTGAGGTTGCTGCGAAGTGAAAGGAGTTGAAGTTGAATAGATAATGTCTTCTCGTAAACGAGATCAAAGTGACATATGGAAACACTTCGATAAATTACCAAATAAGTAGTGGTCTGTATTTCTTTTGTATGTACAAAAGGTAGGATAGTAAGTCCTAAGTAACTTAGACGAACGTTAGTAATAGCTGCGTCTATGTAGTACTAGACTATTAGTCTTTTATTACCATGGCGAAATATTCGTATTCGTATTCGTATTCGCCGAATAGTAGGTTTGATATTCGTATTCGTATTCGTAAAAGTAGTATTCGTTGCATCACTACTAAGAACCATCGCTAGAAAAACTGATTTCAAATAAATTAAAAAACCGCATTCAAATCGATTCACCCGTTTAAGAGCTACGGTGCCTCATACAGACACACATAGCGGTCAAACTTATAATACCCCTCTTTTTGCGTCGGGGATTAAAAACTCAACCGGGTACTGACATCTAGCAGTCTTAAATACATCCTCGTGAAACTAGAATTTCCAGGACACGTTGGTCGTTATATCTTAATGAGTTCCGAGGATCTTAACTACGCGAGGTAGACTGCGTTGACATTATATAATTATATTAACATAACAGTTTCCAGAAAGTTCTGTAGTGTTATTATAGTAGATTATTCTATAAAGTTAGGTAAATAACTTCGAAGATTCTTAGGGAAATTGTGGCTTTTATATTATAACTAGCTTTTTCCCGCGGCTTAGTTCGCTTGGAAGTCGGAAATTATCCCATGGAAACGCACTACCATAACATAATGAAATACTATCTTGAATTCATGCAAGCCTAGTACTTTTATGCAAAATTTGAAGTAGATTGGACCAAGGAATCACGTTGTCCCATACAAACTTTGCCCCCTTTTTCATCCTCTTAGAGGTAGAATTTTGGAAAATCCTTTCTTATCGGAATATCCTTCAAGTTTCAGGTCTCTACGATCAGCGGTTTAGGCTGTGCGTTGATCCGTCAGTCAGTCATTCAGGACAAAGCATTTTATATGTACAGATAGATAGATAGATTAAGTATCTTGATCAGCGTGTCTCCGCGCAAATGGCAAAGTCGGATGGAAACTGTAGGTATTTGTTCGGTATTCATAAGATACTAGAATAAACGAATAGTGCCTTGATCAATATTAATGTAGGATTTGGGAGGTTTCACTGTCATGAAGTTTTAATAATATTTGAGCCAACTTTAAATGCTGGTTCTAGTTCATCTAATACCTATACTTTATTGGTCAAGGTACGAGTAATTAACAAAAGTTAAACAAATCTTTAAAAGGGTTTATTATAGATGACACTTTCTTCTTTAAAAATACGTTTTAATCTAATTAAATTTACTTTAGATTTTTACGATAGTTTCCACTTTTGTTAATGTATGTTTTAAACTTTATCTTTATTCTTAAACTTTGTAGATTCTATGTAACTGCACAATTCTTTTGTTAGGTTTATAGTAATATAATATTTTGTAATCTGTCTATTGTAAAGAGCTCAAAAAGACAGGTTCTCTAAAATTCAACGAATTATAACGTTGCTTAATTGAAGAGAACAACTGTGACGTAGCATGACAACAGAAGTGACAGGTATTACGTTTAGTCGGTTAACCAGAGACGCCTTTGACAGCCCTCTCATAACGTGTTTTTTAAGGTTTCGTACCACAAAAGGAAAAAAAACGGAACCCTTATGGCATCATTTCGTTCTCTGTCTGCCTGAACGTTATTTGTTTTTGGGATAAATTCATCCCAACTACGGAACTCTTAATTGTTCGTGGTCCGAGAAGTACTCGGCCGGTTTTTTTGTTTACCTTTAGTTAACTACCTAAACCAGCGGAGTATAGATTCCCATTTTATCAGTCACAGCCAGCTTCGACCAGTGTAATATAATTATATAGATTTTATTGATAACACGTCACCACCGTAGCGGAACTGCTGAGCGTGAGGTGTGATTCCCAGGTCGAGTTAAGGGCCTATACTACCTCAAATGGCTTAGCATGATCCTCCGTTATATCGAAAATACTGCAGCATTAATTTTGAAATAAATATATATTAAAGTTAAGGATTAATGTTAAGTACTATGTTAGACGAAAACACGATTCCATAAAATTTTCTCGATAGAAAAAATTTCCAAAGTTACCTCCAAACCGAACAATAAACCGCTGGTATTCAAAAAGTACTTCAAATTAGATCATGAAACTTTGCATAATAACTAAACTAACTATAAAGCAGCGACTATGTTTTTTATTTTTTTTAAATTACCTTTATTTTCGCCGTAAAAAGCAATTACCTAAATTATTGGCGCCTCGGAGCCGCTAGCACCCCACTCCGTCTCGCTCTCACTCAGTCCGCGAGCAGTATGGTGCGAGCGAGATAAAAAGTGAATTTGAGCTGAGGTTGTATAGGCTCTTAAGTGTCATTAGATTTTTCCGTCAGGAATTTCTCAGAAGCAGCCTAGTGTGATTTGTGCCCGGTTGATGGCAATAGGCTTGCCCTTATTACATGGAACTTAAATAATACTGGCGAAATGTAGTTGTACTATAAGTATACCTCTGCTTTATCCTTCGGGGAAAGAAGGTGTGATGTTATGTTATTTTTATTGATAAATTCTCACTTTTTAATCCCCAGGTCGTGAATGCTGTCATGTCAATGGTCCTCATCCAAGCAGTGAAGAAAGAAGAAGACGAATCGACAATATACAAATAGATTATTACTATTAATAATATTACATTATTAATTATTAAGTTACTTCTATTATTTTAATAATAGCTTTATTTTTATATTACGTAACAACAAAAATCCGACATAAAATGAAATTATTGTTTGAAACCATCCACCGTGTTTAAGTTAGGTAAACTTAGATTGTAATTTTGTGTAACCGTTTGTTTTAATAAAGAGTATTTTTACGGCCGTTCTCTTGTTATTATTTTGTGGAAATTGTTAAATTTGTTTATGTAATCTTGCTGAAATATTTCAATATAGTATATTTAACGTTTTATAAAAATAAAACAGTCATTGGGTTTGACATTAAAATGTATTTTGCTGGTCGGGTGAAAAACTTTATTTTGTAAATACTGTTATTAGGTCCAAGTGAAAAAAAAAACCCATCAGGAACGAAGTTCTGCACACACACACTCGTATACAGATGTGCTCATATCGAATTGAAGGAATCTATGCTTAATTTTACCGACGGAAAAAATATTTAAAAAAATCATTTTTTTTTTGTTTTGTTTGGCGTCTTATTGAGAAATTTTACGATTATTGTAAAACTGTATGAAAAAAAAACAGATTTTTGCAAAAAAAAAAATTCAATTTAGGGTAGTTTTTTTTCCACAGACGAGAACGCCAAATTACTTCCAATCATTATGGAGTTTATTTCATTGCGATAGATTATTCAGGTTATACTGTTTTGTTACAATTTTTTTTAATTCCATAAAATATATTTAAAAAAAATAGATTTTTTTTTATATTTTTTCCGTTGATAGAAATAAGCATAGATTCCCTGATTTCGATATGTGTACACTATAAAGACTCACACTGTATAGAAAGAGAGAGAGAATGTCTTATGGAGGAAGCATAACGCTTTTTCCTTACGTGACGATTTCTACCAATAATCTCGTACAGCAAACCGCGTTAAGGAACTTCGTTTAAAAAAGAAATGAGTAAAGAAAAACTATTATTGGTCCTTTCGTTTTTCAAGTCATTATACGTTTGAAATATGACCAACATGAAAGTATTTTGAATGAACTTCATTTATAAACAAAGCACAGACAAACAGAAGAGAGTAAATAGACATGAAATAAACAAACCTGTTTATTCAAAAATCAAATTTAACGTCTGCATAGTTCATCATCAGGTTGAATACTCTAAGTTTTGAAGTAGCTCTCTGTACTGTAGCACTGTTCAAAGTTATAGAAAGCTCGCAAGTACTTGCAACAAGCTACCTTGCTGGTTCCTCAAACATTTTACATTGATTAAATTAAACTTTGGAAATAACATGAAACGAATCTTTAGTTTGTTTTTTTAGAGCTCTCTGATAAATGAAATTGTATCGAGTACGGTGTAGTTATATTTTTGTTTGGCACATTTTTGTTTGAAATCATTTTTAGTAGTGGAATTTTGCTAGAATTACAACACATATGGATCGTATTCCCAGTATTTTAATTTTTTATATACACAGTCTCGTTTGTCTTTGATGGATTTGATGCTTGAAAGTTATCATTCTCTGTAAATAAAATAAATAGGTATACGAATTTTATTCACATCTGATTCTTGTGAGCAGCTGACAAATGTGAAAATATACCTACTATTTGCTATGAATATTACGACTTTTAGATTTGTTTCAAATAAACGATACAGAGAAATTTCCATTATCTCTGTGCAGACAGATAAGAGCACCTATACTCCGTTTGAAATAAGATTAGACGTTTAACTAAACCTTTTTTACAGTCCGTTTAACCGATTTTGACTTCTATTGCGTTGGTGGCATGATAAATGACAGCTACAGTAAACAGTTGGTTTGTAACCACTTTTTTTGCTTTTAGTGCCATCCTTATGCCTACAGTATAGAAGTCAAAATCGGTTGAACGGACTGTAAAAAAGGTTTGTTTAAATGTCTAATCTTATTTGCTTTTGTTGTTATTAGCAAATTGACATCGCCGACCTCTTCAAGTACTTAAGAGCGTTCATCCAAAAAGTTGGCAACATCGCAAATAGCTGTCAAATATTTACCTGTTTTGATTAAGTTGGCAATATTACTGTATGAAAATAAGAAATATGGCTTACTAATGAACTAGAATATTAATAATGAATTGCAATTATAACACTGAATTTGATGTTGTAACCGATTTAGGTGTAAAAAACCAGTCAAGCGCGTGTTGCACCACGCATAATGAAGGGTTCCGTAGTCGGGATGAATTTATCCCAAAAAAAACTTAACTTTGTAGTTGAAAAACTTGTTCTCCGATACAGAATGTGTGGGAAAACATGTTTTTGCAGCTGCAAATAAAAGTTGGTCGATTATTACTCGTTAACTTGTAGAGCATACTTAGCTGTGATAATTTTCCTTTTAATTTCGTTATATAAACTATTGCCGTGATTTTTTTCACAAATCCATCCAAAACCAACCATTTAGCTAGCAGGGCGGGGGGGGGGGACACTTGACTCTCACAAAAATTAGCACTTGTACTTATTTTGTATTGGTGTAATGAATTTAATGAATTATTATGTATTTGTGATTAGTGTATTGGAACTTGGTGCCTTATAAAGTAAATAAATAAATAAAGCTTAATATTTTGGAAACGGATCCCTGAATCCAAAAATGGTTTTGAATACTCACAATATTTTTGAAGGACCTTTCCAATGAAACTCCACACCATGGAATAGAGAAAAAAAAAACATCACCACTTTACGTGGTGGTTACTTTATTTTTTTTTTCATAATTTTGTTTTACCACTTTATCGGCGTGATTAATTATGTCCATGCCAAATTACAGGTTTTTAGTACTAAGAGTCTTGGAGCTAGACCGCGGACAGACAGACAGATGGACATGACGAAATTAAAAGGGTTCCTTGTTTACTACGGAACCCTAAAAAGGCATTTGAAAAGTTACCAAAAATTTTTTACATCTAAAACTAAATATTCGGTGTTACGATATTAATTATTGCATTTCATAATCAATATTTTAGTTCACTAGTTAGCCATATTTTTTATTTCCATACAGTAATATTGCCAAATTAATGAAAACAGCGAAATATTTGACAGCTATTTGCGACGTTGCCCACTTTCTGTATAAACGCTCTTAATCTTTTAATTATTTCGTCATCTGTTACGACGCCTCATTGAGGTGGATAACAATTAAAATTCTATTGTGTCTCATTAATGACAGTTGAAAGGTTATCTTTTATGACGGATATAAAGGAGATCAGCAGTGTTATTCTGTAAATATTGGTCTCTATGAAAACTAGGTGAGATATGGGTCAGTGCTACTGTTATACATTTGTAATTTGAACAATTTGATGTCAATCCCTTGAACTAAGATTATTTTCGAGTAAAATATATTTACGGTTTTGGGTTACAGAATACATAATAATAAGCATAATCAGCCTATAATTGTTCCCACTGCTGGGATACAGGCCTCCTTTCGGTGAAAGGGAGTGGGTTGTAATTCACCACGCGGGCCCAGCGCGGGTTGGTAGATGTCACAATGACTTCAAATTTTAGATTTTAGGACATGCCAGTTTCCTCACGATGTTCTCCTTCACCGTTTTGAGAGCAGTGCTGATGAAATAATTTACACAATTTAAATAATAAATAAATTCTTTATTCACAAAAAAACATAAACTTTGACAAGAGATAGGTATAGAATGGTAAGCAAACTTAAGTAGGTAGGTATAATTATACAAAAGTGAGGTCGAAAGTCCGAGAAGAATATGTATCCTGCCCTCAAACTAGGAAAATCCTGTATCCTGGGCGGCAGTGTCTTCGCGTAGATAACAAAAAGGCGCCTGTCTATGTTCGAACCTACGACCTACAAGTCGTGGCCGTTACCACTGAGGTGTCACAGCTCCTAACACAAGCATAGAATACCAGTTCTGTAATAATATGGACACACGAAAATTATATAATTTAAAGCGGATCTGAAAACCGGGAAAACGATAGAATGTAGAAGTTGTTTGGTTTCAAAAGTTTCGGTTTCAAGTTAAAACAACGAGAAATAAATTAAAGTGTTGCGATTATGTTGTTAAACCCAGATGTCTAGGTTTTGGTTGTTTTATCTGTATGTAGTTCAAGAAACAATGCTTCGAATACAGAACTGGTGGGAAATACGCTTTAAGTTTGCTGTGTCGAGACATCACTTAAGTCGACAGCGATAAGGGAGATATATAACAGTGTGTACTTTATAATGTGCACATATCGAAATGAGGGAATTTATATATATATTGTTTTGTTCTGTTTGGCGTCTTATTGAGTAATTTTATGATTATTGTAAAAATTTATAAAAAGAAACTGATTTTTACTAAAAAAACTTGTTTATTTTCAATTGAGGATAGTTTTTTTCCCACAATTTTAATTTTATGAGGATGCTTAATTACTTCCAATCATTATGGAGTTTGTTTCATCACGATAGATCATTTAGTTTAAAAGCTACACCGATTAGTTACAATTTTTTTTTTAATTCCATAAAATATAAAAATATTTAGATTTTATTTAATATTTTTTCCGTCGATAAAATTAAGCATAGATTCCCTCATTTCGATATGTGCACATTATAAAGACTCATACTGTATTTTCTAAACTATTTTGATTAGCAGAATCCCGTGTGCGTGTTTCTTTCACAGAGTATAAATGCAAAAAGAATGTTACCCAGATGAATCTTGACTAGTTTCTCCGTAAGCTCTGTTTCATACTTAAATTATTACTACGGAATTTGAGCACGGATATCAAGACATTCAGCAGCATGCAACACAAAGTGAATTTTTCAGATATTCGCATTTAAAGATTATATAAACCCATGCACTTCAATGGCTCACAAAACACTCCTATTACGACTGAGTGATTAGTCGCTTAGTTCATAGACGCTATTGTATTGCCAGCACATAATACTGATATCTAGCAGTCACGTCGCACAAAGCTCGGTACGGAGCTATTGGCAACACTGAATGCATTGTGAGAAATACAGACTATCAGTAGAGACCTAGCTTAAAGCTTAGTGCCTTGAAACTTGTGCGATTGACTACAATGAAAGGCAGCGTTAATTAACGGTATGATTTGGTATTAGTTTTGGATGTTGTATGAGCAATTACATACAAAGGACGTCTATGAAAATAATTTCTGAGAAACTGGCAAATAATTGTGAATATTAATTGGAGCAATCGCAAAGGCAACAAGACACGTGCTGTTTTTGTTTCGGACAAAAAACAAGAAAAGAAAAGTTGTTCACATTTTAAACAAATTGTCTCCCAAATTAGCCCACAATGTTTAAAACGTATCGATTCTGAATTTGTGGAGACTTACAAACCTTATGACATAGGTAATAAGTTGGACTTTTTTTACAATAATTCGCGGCTAGCTACTTCTTATATATGAAAAAGGATTTATTATTTCTTAGGTGAGGAAAGGGCCTAAGAAATACTAAATCCTTATTTCATGAATCGCAGGCCTTTTTCCGAAAACCGTAGGCGCGGGCTTGCGGATGGTGAGCAATGGGTAGCTTTCCTAGCTCGCCCACCGATAAGGACCAGGCCCGGGTCGACTGCGTGTTGTGTTCCACGCGCGTCTCAAAGAGATGTCAGCATAACTGAAGGGGTCCGCTAGGGCCGATGCCTGCCGGCGTTGCGGGTTTGTCCGAAACGGTTACCGTGGCCCCTGGCAACATACAGGCAACTGAAGGAACTCGAGTGGGTTTTAGTCAGTAAGAGTCTGACACGCACTCTCATTCCACCCAGAATGGGAGAAGTTATCTGATAATTTCCCACCCAAAAAAAAGGTCCTTTCCTCAATGGTGCGGGATCAGCATGCACGGTATACTTCGGTACCGAAAGCTTACCGAGCGCCAATATTTCAATGAATTAAGCGGTACTGCACAAATTATACTGAAAACATAACGTCAGGTCCGTAAAAGCAGTGCGATATCGTTTTGATATACAAAGCATACTATGCCGCACTGCTGCTTACCGATCAATGAGGAAAAATGAAAGCAGTGCGGAATCGTTTCGGTATACCGAACATACTATATCGAAACGATACCGCACCGACCAAAGAGGAAACGGTTTTAGAGCTAACATTTGCGAATAGTTATACACCGTGAAATTTGAATCACAGTTTTGCTAGAACAAACGTTGTTCAGACCATGGTCTACTACCATTCTACAGCATCGAATAAAAAAAAAACAGAATTGGTATTTGAAAAAACACAAAAAAAAAACAAAGTTTAAATGTCAAGATTATCGTTACTCCCTACGACACAGACACCACGCATGGGACACAGCATTGTTTACAAGGAAATGTACCTCCATAAATGAAATTTAGTAAGCAGTAGATAATCTTGACATTTTAAACTTTGTCTTTTTGTGTTTTTTCAAAAACCAATTTATGTTTTTTTTTTATTGGATGCTGTAGAATGGTAGTAGACCATGGTCTGAATAACGTTTGTTCTAGCAAAAATGTGATTCAAATTTCACGGTGTATAACAAAGTTTTATTGACTTTAAAGTAAAGAAAACAATTATTTATTTCTTTCTTTTCCGTGTGTTTAGTGACTAACTTGGTGTCAGAGTTTTTATGCCACCCATGGGCCTCTGACTTGGCTACACATGCCGTTGAGAAATATACCTCAGGCAAGAAAACAATTTATTTAGAAATTCTCTATAACGTTCTGTATCAAAACAAGTAAACAAACTCAGTTCTAAACGCAGCTGCAATGCAATCTTACTATGATAATAAATTAATATTCCTACAGTACGTATAACGCGTGGTTGATATAAGTCTCGCGACACACGAGGTTGAGTCTCTCGCTTTCAATACGGTCTCACGATGCACTCTCACTTGAAATTAATCTGCAAGAAGCCATTGCGGTGACTATTTACAAAGCGTCCCCGGAGCGTATTTCCCTTGGCTCTTCATTCTACTTGCAATGTCGCAGGGCTGGCACTACTGAACGCGGAAATGGTTGAGCTGATATTTTTAAGCTATTGCATAGCTTTATCGCGGACTTTGAGCGCGGCGACCGAATCAAAAAGTTCCGTAACGAAAATAAAACCTAACACCCCCCGCTCCGCCTACCATGTAATGAGTTCCCATGACAACGTGATGTTGTCATGGGAACGTAATTTTTGTTTTATGTCATTACGTCATCATCCCAAGTGTAGCGTTGACAAATAGGAAGTATTGAGGTTACAAATGCTATGCAATAGCTTTACCGCGGCAGTCCCCGAGTGCCACACGTCATTTTTATTTATTTAATACTTACAGAGGCGGACTTAATGCCATAGCTTAATGCATACTTCTTTTTCTGACCGATTTTAAGTTGGGCTGAAAATATAATACTGGAAGTTTATAATTGCTGCAAAAATGACTCTATTTAAAAGATATGGTTTTATAGTTTATTACGTCTGATTTGTTTATTAAAACTTTATGCACAAGTAAAAAAAATACTGTACAAAGGCGGACTTAATGCCTTAGGTATTTTCTACTAGCCACATAGTTAATATGTAGGTACCCCGTTTTTGGAAAACTGATATCAACTTCAAAATTTTGTTATAGCTTTTACTAATGGGTTGTTACAAAAAGATAAGAAGAATTACCCATTTAATTCTGTTACTTTTAGACATAGCAAACTAAATTTACAAGTCATAATTGTGTTATCAATCAGGTAAGTGCAAAAACAAATGAGAATAATAAACCAAGTTATAAAATAAATAAAAAACATCTGTGCGAACCCTACGTGTATTTCCAACGAGGGTCGTAGACATGAGTAAATAATTTTCCTGATTACCGTGCACCGTCTTGCAAAGCGACGGAGTTGTCGTCTCGACCTCGACAAAAATATTAAAGTCACCTCCTTCTCGACAGTCGACAAGCTCTCACAATACCTTCAAGTTCTCGCAATTGGAACCGTCCTGATATTACTCGAAAACCAAATTGATTTCCCGTTATATTTTTAGAAATGCAGCTTAATACGAATTCAGGTAAGTTTGCACGAGTCTCGATTCGAGATTCGAGATCTCGCTCCGAGCTCTGTTTCGAAAAACGAGAGTTTATCGAGAATTGCTAACTATATTTGACACGATTGTATTATTGATTGCAACATCGCTTTCGCAGTTTGTTTTGCAAATGTTAGTTCAGTAGATTGCTTTGGAGACTAGTTTATGTACTAACGTTTTGAACTTTCGTATTGACGTCACAAATTATTTCGAGATTGGAAAAGGTGTTTCACTGTACTGTCGAACGTTGACATTTCTCTCTCAATAGTTTTGTACTTTTATATGCCACAGTAATTTGAACTTTAAGCTCATTACGTTTCATTGATATTGGTCTTAAACCAGTCCGCTCATTTATTTCGAAACAACATGTTTATTACGGCGATAAATATTTATTAAAAAACACTTTTTTACAAAAAATACAACCGACTTCCAAACTACAAAGTGAAAAATAACTTTAACTTCGGAAGTCGGTGTCTTTATTAGATCAGTATTTTAGTTTTTTGACACCGACTTCCGAAGTTAAAGTTATTTTCCACTTTGTAGTTTGGAAGTCGGTTGCATTTTTTGTTATTTTTTTTTTTCACTTTTTAGTGGGTTGGTTTGCAATTTATCTAAGATACAATAGCCTAATGTCAACTGCTCATCAAAAATATCCAAATAGCTATAGATGTGCCTATAATATTTGAAGAGTTTCCTTGATTTCTCCAAGATCCCATCATCAGATCGTGACCAAATAACAATGGGACCAACTTGGAAGTATACCCTTTCAAACAAAAAGAATTTTTCAAATCGGTCCAGCCGTCTTCGAGTAATCGGGGAAAAAACATATAAAAAAAAAATATCCCGACGAACTGAGAACCTCTTCCTTTTTTTGAAGTCGGTTAAAAAACACGCTGCAGTTGAAATCAATACAGGTAATATAAAAACGTAGTCCGCATTCAAGTAAGTTGTTTATACACAATAAGTCCAATGGAAGATTACCTACTACCCGCTAGTTCTTTGACGAGGATCCAAATAAACTCACAAAAGACTAATTTACAAAGCTTTGTTTACTCGTTCTAAAATAATAGAATCGCAGTGCAAACAAACCAAATGATCGTGGAGCTAAAAAGCGCACACAGAGTATTCTCATCAGTTAAAATGAATGTTGGTTTGAAGAAATAACTCCACGGGTGTACAAGCATTATATCCATTGCAAGCTAAGCTTCTGAAACTATATATACATGTGAAAATTGTTCGAAAGAGGCGTTTGCAAGCTACGCTTTCACCGTTGAAATGGTTGTGTTCGTGCGGCGCAGACCTCATCTCGCTTGGCTATCCATGGAGGATTAGCTTTAGGAATCGGGACATATGTGGAGAGCACAATTAAATTTTGCAGGTAGGGGCTGGACTCCGAGGAAATGTAATAAGCGCCTCCGACCAAATATTTAGACTTTGGTCTGTGGCCACGTCGTTGGAGGTATTAAGGATGTTTATTTAAGTTGACACCAACTTAATGGCTGCAAGGCGTCTTTTTGAAATAGATGGCTTCATTTCTTGCTTTACGTGCAAAAAAGCAAACTGCTTGTGTTTAGGGCGAAGCATAAAAAACTAGCACATAATATTCCACCGGTTATGTTAAGGGGTGTGGCCCTTGAAAGAGTTCTAGATTTTAAGTACTTGGGGCACATAGTTACGGAGGACTTAAAAGATGATGCTGATATGGAAAGACAACGGAGGGCGTTGGCTGTCCGATGCAATATGTTGGCCCGCAGGTTCGCACGTTGTACACCAGAAGTAAAAATAACTCTTTTCAAGGCTTTCTGTCAATCATTGTACACGTGCACTCTGTGGGTTCGATATAGGCAGAGGGCATACAGCGCCCTCAGAGTTCAGTATAATAATACTTTCAGGATGTTTTTGGGGCTCCCATGTTACTGTAGCGCGTCAGGAATGTTCGCGGAAGCACGTACTGACAGTTTCAGTACCATTTTTTTTTGACGGCACGGTTGGCGCAGTGGTTAAGCGGCTGACTGCTGCGCTGCGTGTCGCGGGTTCGATTCCCGAACGGAACAAATATTTGTATGACCTACCAGTAGTTGTTCCGGGTCTGGCTGTTTGTGTATGTGAGTTTAAATGTTTGTAATCGCACCCACGATACAGGAGAAATTCCTAGTGTGGGGCAACGTTTTGATAAAAAAAAAAAATTTACGTAAGAAGACTGCTTCTATGATGCGCAGAGTGCGTGGGAGCGGCAATGACATTCTGAAGGTCATTAGTAATAAGCCATGCTGCGCAATTATGGCGCATTGGGTACGTGTACATGTACATATACCCGGCGCGTCTGGTGAGTGCAGCAGATATATGAATTAAATGTTGTTTTTCGTTTGTTACTAACATAGCTTATAAGTAGTGTGTATTACTAACATCATATGGATCAAGGTCTGAAATAAAGTATTTCTATTTATTTTATTTATTTATCTTTGAGATTGTTTCGTTTAAAAGTAATCATCATCATCATTTCAGCCGAAAGACGTCCATGGCTGGACATAGGCCTCCCCCAAGCACCGCCACTTCGACCGATTCTGTGCTTTCCGCATCCAGCGGATTCCTGCGGCCTTCACAAGGTCATCGGTCCATCTTGTGGGAGGCCTTCCAACGCTACGTCTTCCGGTACGTGTTCGCCACTCAAGAACCTTTCGACCCCATCGGCCCCATCGGCCATCGGTTCTGCGAGCAATGTGCCCTGCCCATTGCCACTTAAGTTTGGCAATTCTTCGGGCTATGTCGGTTACCTTGGTTCTCCTGCGGATCTCCTTAAAAGCAATGCTGCTTTGAGAGTAATTGTTTATAAACGTATTCCCCTTGTGAAAGAGTGTGCAGCAGGTAAAATTATGCCATTCTAGAAGTCCGTGACACCGTCTTCTACTTTCGTATAAGCAAGAGTTATAAACAACATTAACTCATCATCATCATCTGCCTAACCTTTTCTCAATAATGTTGGGGTCGGCTTCCAGTCTAGGTAACACGATACCCCTGGGTAAGACTGGTTGTCAGACTTTTTGGGCTTCTAACCACCCGTAACGACCGTCAAAGATCTACAAATGACAGCCGGGACCAACGGCTTAACGTGCTTTCCAAGGTACGGAGGGGTCTTGGTAGGTAAAGATGGTCATCCGACCAACCGCGATCGATCCGTGCAGCTGTTATTACTTAGCCACAAGCCCCCACAAACAACATTAGCTCATATTGAGGCAAAAAGATTAGGCAATCAGCGAGTCGGGCGCGAGGCTGCCTAGGGTTCTTCGGAGTACCTACATTCTAACTAGTTACACACACACGGGGTACATACCAAGGTATATAGAGGAAACACCCGGGTGTCACCATTGTGTGGATCGGCCTGAGGACACGGTGGAGCATACGTTGGAGACCTGCCCGGCTTTGGCAGGGCATCGCCGTGTCCTCGTGGAAGCGATCGGCGGCGGTGACCTCTCGCGTCCGGCCCTGGTTCAGGCCATGGTACGGAGCGAGAGGAAATGGCAGGCCGTCACCTCCTTCTGCGAAGCGGTAATGCTCGCGAAGGAGGAGGCGGAACGCGTGAGGGAGAGGTAAATTTCGCGCCCTCACGCCTCTAACCGCCACAAGAGGAGACGCCCGGGGCTGGAATTGCGAGCCGATTTCCGGCCACCGTAGGCGCGAGCTTGCGGATGGTGAGCAATGGGTAGCTCGCCGACCGATAAGGACCAAGCCCGGGTCGACGGCGCGTTGTGTTCCACGCGCGCCTCAAAGAGATGTCAGCAGAATTGACGGGGTCCGCTAGGGCCAATGCCTGCCGGGGGTTCGAAGAAAACCGATAGGGACATCGTGGCCCCCGGCAACAGGGCAACCGAAGGAACACGGGTAGGTTTTAGTCAGTAAGAGTCTGATACGCTCTCCCGCTCCGCCCAGAGCGGGAGAAGTTATTTGATAATATCCCACCCAAAAAAAAAGGTATATAGTGCAAATATTGTGAACAGTGACGAAGAAATCATGTCTAGCTACCAAGTAGCATCATCACACATTGTAAAAACCCTGATTTCCTTAAATTAGTGTTCACTTTAAAACAGTAAATTTGGAACCTCAATTTAAAACTGCCACTCGCGTATCCTATGGCCCGCCCATATTCTATTAATACAACAATTCTTTCGATCTTATACATTCCTGTTTCCCATTACATTTCTGTTGTTATTCGTAAGCTCGCGTTGTTTATTAAAAAAGCTAACACAAATACGCCCTGAGTGTGTTTTTCATTTGTGCATAACGTTTGCCTTTTTCAACGAACCCCTTTCAATTGCAGAGGTGGATAAAAGAAAAGTCTGAGGAACATAACATGAAAAGCAAGTTTTTTAATTCCATTACCTTTATTTGCAGTGTGTTTTATGTTCTTTTGTTTATTAACCGTAATTAGTTTATAGGAAGTTGAGGTAGATATTGGTTTAGAATAATGTTGAATTATGCGAATTTGTTTGAGTTCTTTCTGAACAGTGTGTGAAACTGAACCGTAACACGCTCGGGTCGGTGACGTTGAATCGGGTAAACTCGGCTCCAGTCGGTCGGTAACGCTGAATCGGGTAAACTCGGCTCCAGTCGGTCGGTGACGCTGAATCGGGTAAACTCGGATCCAGTCGGTCGGTGACGCTGAATCGGGTAAACTCGGATCCAGTCGGTCGGTGACGCTGAATCGGGTAAACTCGGATCCAGTCGGTCGGTAACGCTGAATCGCGTATACTCGTCTCCAGTCGCAAGTTTTCACTTCCATCATGTGGTCACAGTTCCTCCTCTCTTTTTTATACACTGTTTATTGTCTGTGTTGTTATAAAATTTATGTAATTTATTTATTCAGAATGTGTTTTTTATCAGCTTATGACATAATGTACAATCTATCCAACATGTATAATAATGTGTGGAAAAGAACAGCGTCAGTAATGGTTAGGTTGCGCGGAAGCTCCAACAGCATCCTAAAAACATTATGTGTACGTTGTTTGTATGTTGGGCTACGTCAGTTTTAGTTGTTTTGGTTTGTAAAAGTTTACTAACATAGTTTTTAAACCATTGTTACTAATACTACATGGATTGTGTGGACTTGTATGTGTAGTCCGTAATAAAGAATATATTATGTTATAATCCTGTTTATCGCATGAACTTCCTACCTACATAATTGTATGTTAATTTTAAATGGTTAACACTAAAAACTAATGGAGTTATGTTAATAATGTGGCTTAAAGTCTAATGCAGCTTAAAAGCGTTATGCTAAAACAGCGATAACATCAACTGATATTCTGTAATTAAGTTAATACAAACAGGTGAAATTACCTACTATCATAGTGCTCGTTACATGAGCGATGAAATATTTTGTGTTCAAATCATTAAAATTTTAATAAAGAATATTTAGGGAGTCGAGTGCTCGGCAGCGGTGATCTCTCGCGTCCGGCCCTGGTTCAGGCCATGGTACGGAGTGAGAGGAAATGGGAGGCCGTCACCTCCTACGAAGCAGTAATGCTCGCGAAGGAGGAGGCGGAACGCGTGAGGGAGAGGCAAATTACGCGTCCTCACGCCCCTAACCGCCGCAGAAGGAGACGCCCTGGGCGTCGGGAATCGCAGGCCGATTTCCGGCCACCGTAGGCGCGGGCTTGCGGACGGTGAGCAATGGGTAGCTCGCTGTCCGATAAGTTTCAGGCCCGGGTCGACGGCGCGTTGTGTTCCACGCGCGCCTCAAAAAGATGTCAGCAGAATTGACGGGGTCCGCTAGGACCGATGCCTGCCGGGGTTGCGAAGAAAACCAAAAGGGAGATCGTGGCCCCCGGTAACAGGGCAACCGAAGGAATACGGGTGGGTTTTAGTCAGTAAGAGTCTGACACACCCTCCCGCTCCGCCCAGAGCGGGAGAAGTTATTTGAAAATTTCCCACCCAAAAAAGAAAAAAAAGGGAGTCGAGTACTATTTACAGTCATCACTCATTAGATATCATAATCAGGTTATTACACTGCTGGGACACAGGCCTACTCTCTGTGAGAGGGAGTGGCCCGTTATCTACCACACGGGCCCAGTACGGGTTGATGGATACACATTAGATACTAGGCAATCATTTTCATAACCAACAGTGAGGAAATATTCTTTCAGAGAACGCTGGTCGTTGCTGGCCTGTGCCTGTGCACACAATGGCACCCGCAAACGCGTCCTACACGAAAATAAGCCTACATAAATGTTATTATAACTGCGTCGTTGGTCTAGTAGTCGCAAGCACTACTGCTGAGCATGAGGTCCTGGGTTCGATTCTCGGGTCGGGCAAAGTGTTATTGGGTTTTTCTATCTGAAAATTTTCAGAGCAGTTCGGAGTCTGGATTTGTGCCTCATTGTGGCTCGCCCTCTATTACATGGGACTTAAACATAACTGGTGAAATGTGGGTATACCTGCTACAGGAACACCTCTGCCCAACCCTTCGGGGATTCAAGGTGTGATGTTATGTTATGTTATAAACGTTATTTTATTATTGTAATGTCCGTGTTTTACGTAGATGTGAAGCAAGCTTTAATTAACACAAAACAGCACCCGTCAAACGAAAAACAATATTCTTACAAACACCCACGAAACAAAACCTTCACCCACATACATCAAACGATTCCTTTGTTTAAATATTTGCCCTAAAGACAGTGCATAATACATGTTATTGTAAGTATTGTAACTGTTTCCCTGATTGTTGACGGTAGCCGAAACACCGTGAAGGTTTGCCGGCGTTGTTTGCCCAAATACCCCAAGGTACGTCACGGATCGCTGAATACCAATGAGCATTTCGCAGACAGATAACATAATGTATGTCGAAGACGGGTATGTGACTCTTTAGTTATTTTCAGCGATATTTTAACTACTGTGGGTGTAGTGTGGGTAGTGTTGGTTAATGCTCAATAGAAAAACAGTTTGCAGTTCAGATCACATTATATCAAATTAATCACACTAGCTAAATTATACACACACTGGGTGCGACGGCGTTTATTAAAATCACCAATTAACACAATGATCACAAATTACAACTAACACAATAACTGAGCACCACGAATCGAGAACTGTTCTGCGACGTCTTGACTCCAATGCGATCCGAGGCTGAATCCCTCCTCGCCGTGGCCTTAAAACATCACGTCCTGTAGCCAGCGGCGTGCTTGCGATTCGTTTCGTGTCCGTACTAATGACTGGATCCGTCATGTATATATGTGTTGTGTTAGCATTTAACAATGTATTTTATTTAAGTTGCCTGTAAATTATGCATTTTAATATGCACTGATTTAGTCACTTTTGAGAATCACTGTTATCAAACTCAAAGCGTTTATTTCAAATAAACCAATTACAGGTACTTTTGAATTGTCAAGGGGTCGGTCAGTCAGAAAGATGGAGCTAGTAGCCCATTCCAAAGCGTAGTTGGTACATATAGAGAAGAACGGGCAAGAAACTCCACGGACACTCTTTTAAATCAAAATATTGTTACAAAATATTGGTTACATTATTCATGTTGAAATTATATATGTGAGAACAATGTAGAAAGACGTGCATGTTAAAAGCGTCCGTAATAAAATATAAAAACAATTCAAAAATTAAAATAAACCGTGGCAGCTAAGAGATGACCAGTCCCTACTGACGGCGCCCGTTTACGAACAACGCATGGATCAGCACCATTTAGCTCAACCATTTTGAAGGGAACTTAATGATCACACACGCCACCATCAGCGAGACATTTATTTTTTCATTTTATAAAAATGTATTGGAATTCTCAGATAGATTGGATGAGAGGTGCGGAGAATCGAATTGAATGGTGTGCAATTGGAAGGGCCTCTGTACAACAGTGGACTGCTGTAGGTTGATGATGATGATGATGATGTTTCAGCTTCTCAATTATTGAAATTCAAGAAACAAAATTTTTGAAGTGAAAACTTCTTTACGCGCGTTGGGCATTTTTGAGATGGGATTAAACCATTGATTTCGCGACACTATTACTGAGTTTACCAACACCGTGGAGTAAAAGACATCAACGCGTTGATTACCGCGGTGACAATTTTTTTTCAAGTTTTCCCTTCTGTCGGCACTCCCGGAGTGCCACTGTTTTTTTGCTTTGATTTCTTTGTTCATTTAAGCGTGTATTCAGTGTAATAGTATGCATTAGCTAGAAATTACAGGATCAAAATTTAATTGTTTGCCATATTGGGTTAACGTCTCAAGTCAACCACATATCCACACATAAGTGGTTCCGGCGAAGCATGCATGAGCAACCGTGTCGAACACGCATGCACGACTTTCCTATAGCAATAGTGTTTAATACAAGTATAGGACCATAGAATAAACACATCACAGAAGCGAAAGTCTAACTCCAGTTTGGGGTGTATGAAATGTTCTACACAATCAGGATTTTGCCGTCACTTGTACCGCCGTTACGCACTCCGCGCTTGGTCATCGACAAAATTGACAGCCCCCTGTTTTAGTTAGACGACCGTAGTTCATAGTATTAGTGGAAAGCAGTAGGCAATGACTTAAAACCGTACAAGTGCGTGTCGTACCACACACAGTGAAGGGTGCTCTTATGGGGACTAAATGGCACCATAGTCGTAGAAACATCAATTATGGAATCCAACACGCTTATATGCATCGAATTTTTTAAGTGAAAACTTCTTTAGGCGCGTTGGGCATTATTGAGATGGGAAAAAACAATTGAACTCGCTACACCGTTACCGACACCTCATTTTCGTAAACGCGATTGTGCTCTTTATTTATATTACGTTACGGATCAATGTTCTATGCAAGTATTTTTACCTTAAAGTTTTTGGAAGTATTTTTCTAAATTGTTCAAGTTTTCACTTCTGTCGGGACTCCCGGAGTGCCACTGTTTTTTTTTTCATCCCTCGTTTACATGCATGGGGACTTGCCACCTTTAAAGATTTTTTTTTCGTAATCTCACTACATCATTGTTTAGCAGTGAAAATAATACACATTCTACCCAATTTTCATCGTTATGATGCAAACAGTTCCCGAGTAAAATGGCTGTGTGACATCCGGATGGCCGGACAGATGGACACGGCGAAATTATAATTATTCCGTTTCTGCCATTTGGCTAGAGAAGCATAATTGCTATGTGGCTATGGAACCCTAAAAAAAGGACCTATATGAGCTTCACTTCTATAATAATCTATGAAAGTACGCTTGAACAGTAACAGTTAGTAACTGGTCATTGCTTATGAAGACGTTAAGGTTCAATTCACATGATCGTAGCACGTTACGTAGCAACTGCTACGAGTGCTACGCCGTCTACGGTCGGCGCTACGCAAGACCGGATCACTGAAATCATTTAATTTATTGACAGGCTTATTCTGTCCTCCCATACCTATTAATAGTGTTATTTGAAAACATTTTAAAAGATAATTATTTTTAAAGCGTAACCGTTCCGTTTCTTGCTGGCTCTTCTTCATATAAACTGACCATTTGGAACCGTGCAACTAGCCTCTGACGTTTCATAAGTACCTAAGATGTGAAACAAAATAATTCGATTTTGAGTTCGAATTGATATCAATAAAATTGTAATGTAGCACCTAAAATTTACTTTCCTTTAATTGTTAAAATAATCTCTGAATTTTTCCATCGTAAAATCCATATCCCATTCTCATGTTCTAAATGCAAAAGTAATTCTACCTATCTGTTATCTGTTCATGTCAAAACGGCTGAAAGGATTTTGATGAAAAGCGCACGGATAGTCCTGAGTTAGGACATTGGATACCTACTTTATATCCCGGTAGTACGTTCCCGTGGGATAATTTCGGACTTCCATGCGGGAGAAGCTGCGGGAACAGGCTAGTCTAAATCTAAACTAATGTAGTGGTCTACATACAACATCAACATCCGACAACGACGGCGTGCGGCCGCGCACTGAGGACCGCCGCCGCCGAACTGTCTCAATACGTTGTTCCAACTATGCGCCGAGTTAGTAACTGAACACGGCGCTCTTTTTTTTTTTTCTGTAGGGCATCTCACAGCTGGTTCCGAAAACCGTGGCTGTTTAACCGGTCAATCCTGTGGTTGCCTTAAGCTGCTACACTCAAAGCCTCCAGCCAGGGCACAAATAAACTAAGCTAAAAAGCTTAGGATGAACGCTTGCTAAGGGCACCCCCTGTGGGGTACGAGCCTCGGCTTAGGGCGTTATCCGGAGGGAGGACATCAAAAGATGGAACGGGCTGGATCAAAGGGTTTTGATAATTATTATTAGACGGGGAATTTAAAGTTACGTGCACAGCTGCAACAAGTGCTGGCACCTCGTTTTCGAGCAAGGGTCGGGTGGGAGTATTATTTACTCGGGGGCGCGGCGGTCGAGATCGCAAAGGACCTCGGCGGCGAGGTCGGAATGACGGGAGGCGTCTGTATTTGTACACTGTACTTGTTTCCCTATTGCTCTCCTGGAGGAGGGTTATGGGGTCATCGGGGTCTACGAGGATATGCCTTGGACGGCGAACATGACTGATTCTACTCGGGACATAACTGGCGGCCTCGACAACCAGAGGGTTGCGATGTTTGGCCGCGGACTCAAAGAAACGCTTGGAAAGGCGTTTTAGAAATTGGTGGATTGTGGGAATCTTTAGGTCGAGGTGGAGAGCCTCGTTCCTAACGAACCAGGGGGAACCTGTGGCCCTACGGAGGAATCTATTTTGGACTGTTTGCATCCTATGGATATGACGGGGTTTTGCATGAGCAAAGACAGCACCCGCATAGGTCATGATTGGTCGAATGCACGCCGTGTAAACGCGCAATTTGCACCTAAGTGACAATTTGCTACGTGCATTCACCAGGTAAAAAAGTCTACCGAGAGCGAAAACGGCTCGCGAACGAACCATCTTTATGTGCTCTGCGAAGATCAAATGATGGTCTAGAACAACACCGAGATATTTAGCTCGCTTCTCCCAGGGGATCGGCTTGCCGAACATGGTGATTGGTCGGGGGAGGGGGTTTCTAAGCCTTGTACGCGGTTTCGTAAAGAGAACCGCTTGGCTTTTATCAGGGTTTACTTCTATCCGCCATTTTGTAAACCAAGCTGCCAGTCTATTTATTGACTGCGCGTTGGAGATTTAGGCGAATAATGTCGGGGGATCTAGAGCTGAAGTAGATGGCAGTGTCGTCTGCGAACAGACTCAACTGCGACCTACCGCAGCCTTTAGAGATATCGCTTGTGTATAGCGTGAATATGAGGGGGACACCACAGAGCCCTGGGGGACACCTGCGCGGATGGGACGGGGAGTGGATAACGCTCCTTCGATACGATAACGGAAGACGCGATTCGACAAAAAGTCTCGTAAGATGAGCACGAGACGATCTGGCACACCGAGTTGGTACAGCTTGTATAATAAGCCGTTGTGCCAGACTTTATCGAAAGCTTTCGCTACGTCGAAGAATACTGCACCGGTCATAGAACCGCGTTGGAAACCAGCGCTTATGAATTCTACGATGCGGTGGGCCTGATGCACGCTAGAGTGCTCAGTTCGAAAGCCGAACTGTTCGTTGGGGATGAGGCCCTTGGTCTCGGCGAAATCTCTGAGACGCTTATAAATAAGTCTCTCATAGATTTTTCCGAGAACCTTGAGCAAACTGATGGGACGGTAGCTAGAGGCCTCGGTTTTGGGCTTGCCGGGCTTAGGGATACCGATAACTGTGGCTTCTTTCCACGTCTGGGGGAAGATATTGTTGCTTAAGGCACCATTGAAGATGGTGGTCAAAAGCATTATTAAGTGGGCAGGGAATAGTTGGATCACCCTATTGGTGATACCATCTGAACCGGGGGGTTTACGGGCTTTAAGACCTTTGATGATGTCGCGCACCTCGTCCGGGAGGACGGGGGGCAGTGGACAATCAGGGTCATCAACGGGAGGGAGGGCGCGGCGCTCGCGGCGCTGTGTCTTTATATATGAAGACGCATAAGAGCTGTGGACCGAAATACAAAAGGCACACGACCTTTCTGATTGGTCCATTATAATTTGGGTATAGCGCGCACACGACTATGTACAAAAGCTAATATGTTATATATCTGATAAAATAAAGAAATACGTATGGTATCATTATCACTAGTTTCATTCCATTTCCAAGACTGTACAAAGTTTCCCTAAAGTGGTGACCCCGACGTGATAGCGAATGGGTCGTCCTGAGATGGGTTGGAGATGAGAACTGTATCTTCAATATCTTGCTTACACTTGTTGAAAGCTAGTTTTGCCTCTTCGCTCCACTCAGGACGACCCATTTACTATTTCGCAGCTGTATGGTATAAATGACGAAATACGATGAAATACGTATGGTATCATTATCACTAGTTTCATTCCATTTCCAAGACTGTACAAAGTTTCCCTAAACTAATATTGTAAAGTTATTTACAAACTAAAATATAGCGTCGAAAAATTCATCTGCATCGCTGTCGACTGGTAATGTACCCAAGAGACTGTCCGCATTGCCACGTTGTATGGCAATGCTAAGCCTCTGGCCAAGGTAAAAACCAGCCCTTGGGTCACGGGAAGTGTCAAATAACCGTTTTGAGATGTCACGGAAGATTCATCCTTAATTAGTGGCGTTAGGTCTGACCATACTGGTCAACTTGTATCATTTAATTTAGATAAAAAGTTAAACCTAGATAAAACCATTGAATTAAGACCTCTCACTAAAAATAAATTGAAAATGTTTAATAATAATGTTCTCAGCAATCTCTCAACTACTAGTTTTGATTCACAAGACCCCAATATAAACTACGGTACATTATTTTCTACAGTATGCCATGAATTCAATAAAGCGTGTCCTGTAAAAAAAGTAACAATCAATACTAAACCAAAATTTAATGAATGGGCCACTGCTGGCATTAGAAAAAGCAGAGATATTTTGTATAATTTGTACAACGAGAAGTCATTGACCTCTGATCCAGCCCTTCATAATTATGTTAGGAACTATTCTAAGATATTTAAACGAGTCTGCGCCCAAGCTAAATCAAAATTAATAAGTAATAAAATTAGTATTTCTAACAATAAAATAAAAACTGTGTGGCAGGTAATTAATAAAGAAACTGGAAACACAAAACAGCGAGGTCAGAATGAATTATCTTTAAAAATTGAGAATGAAACCATTTCAGATAAGCTTAAAGTTGCTGAGACGCTAGAGAAGTTCTTTACCAACATCCCAATAGAGGTTACGAAATCTCTCCCCTCATCATCAATAGTAGCTGAATCCCTTTTAAAAGAAAATTTCAGTAAGGACATTCCAAGTTTTGAATTCAAGCCCATTTCTATTGTCACAATTAAAAAAGCATTTAAAAGTCTTAACATAAAAAACACAGAAGACTTATGGGGGATTTCCGTTAAGGTTCTTGGGGATATCATTGACACAATTGCCCCTGTCCTAACAAGCATATTTAATCAATGTTTAGATAGCGGTACGTTTCCAGATTTAATGAAACATAGCAAAGTAGTACCAATTTTCAAATCGGGTAGTAAGAGTGATCCCTCAAATTATAGACCTATATCTGTGCTACCAGCACTGAGTAAAATATATGAAAAAATAATGCTAGACCAGATGTTATCACATTTTAATTCAAATGGAATTTTAGATAGTCACCAGTTTGGTTTCACGAAAGGTAGGTCGACGACTGACGCAGGAGTAAAACTCATCAGTCACATTTTGGAATCCTGGGAAAAGTCCCAGGATGCAATTGGCATTTTCTGTGACCTCTCAAAAGCGTTTGACTGCGTTGACCACAAAACATTGATCTGTAAATTACACCACTACGGAATCCGTGGACAAGCTGCTGATCTTGTTCTTTCCTATCTATCAAACAGGCAGCAAAAAGTAAATGTAACGGGGCGACGTCCTCAGGGTCTCTAGTTAAGATGGGCGTGCCTCAAGGATCAATTCTTGGCCCTTTTTATTTCTAGTTTATATTAATGACCTTCCTTACATGATGGCTAATTTATCAGATATAATTCTATTCGCTGATGATACTTCTCTTATTTTTAAAATAGATAGAAAAGACACGGATGTCTTACATGTCAACGATAGTCTGGCAATTCTTTCGAAATGGTTCGCAGCTAATAATCTTTTACTTAATGCGAACAAAACTAAATGTCTTAAGTTCTCATTACCAAATGTACCACAAGTAGGTCTCAATTTAAAACTTGATGGCAAGAAGCTAGATGCTATTACGGAAACTGTGTTTCTAGGAATTACTCTAGATTCGAGATTGCAATGGGGCGCCCACATTAGAGCCCTTTCAGGTAGATTAAGTTCAGCTGCATATGCAGTAAGAAAAATAAGGCAGTTAACTGATGTAGCCACAGCTAGGTTAGTATACTTTGCTTATTTCCACAGTATTATGTCTTATGGCGTTTTGCTGTGGGGATCGGCAGCTGACGTAGATTCAATTTTCATTTTACAGAAGAGGGCAATTCGCGCGATCTACAAAATGAGTCCTCGTGAGTCCCTTAGAAATAAATTCAAAGAAATTGATATACTGACTGAGCCTTCTCTTTATATCTTAGAAAGTATTTTGTATGTTCGCAAAAACCTAGGACTTTTCAAAATAAGAAGCGATTTCCATAATATAAATACACGTAGTAAACATGAAATTGTGATACCCAAATTTAGATTAACTAAAACTAGTAAGTCATTTCTTATAAACGGTATCCGCTTTTATAACAAGTTGCCAAAGTCTGTTACAGAACTAAGCGATGGGAAGTTCAAAACCCACATCAAACGTGTCCTTATCAAAAAAGCATATTATAAGATTAAAGACTACGTTGAAGACAAGGAAGTCTGGCAATAATTCCTTCTGCACATGTGGCTTCCCTGGTACCTCATTAACGGCATAACAATGTAAATGTCTATTAACTGCTCCCAAATTACGATTATTATTTTATTTTACTTTTTTTTTTACCTACTTCATTGACATAATCTTTTCAGTATTTGACATAATATACCTACAATTTTCTATTTTTTTTTTGAATCAAATTAGATTTGTTACAGCTGACTACAGCTGTATCATGCCACCAGGCAATCATGTCATTTGGTTTAAATAGGTCCTTATTTTTATTATTTTGTTTATCTTTTATATAGATTCTTTTCTTTTAGATTTTGTGAATGTGAGAACGTTGTAGGCTGTAGACTTGTGGACCATTTTCTATTTTACTAAGTACCTGGTACTTGTTGATAGGCCTACACTGTCCTCCCATACCTATTAACACTGTAATTTGAAAACATTGTAGAAACAATTTATTTTGAAAAGAGTAACCGTGGAGTTTCTTGCCGGCTCTTCTCCATAGGAAGCGACCAATTGGAACCGTGCACCTAGCTTCTGACGTTTCATAAGTGCCCTTGTAGGTTTATGTGAAATAAAATATTTTGATTTTTGATTTTGAAGAGGCTATGGGCATTCGGACCCCACAGCCCGAGGGTTTCAACCCCAAACGGCTCGAAAATATGATGAGGTTATTATACTTACGCTGCTTGAGGTTTTCTGCAGCCGCAGCAGCAGCACCAGCACAACACGCCGAGCCAGGAAGATGGGATGGTGCAAGAGTGTCGACACAGGTTGCGTCCCACATATTTTAGTTTGTAAATAGTTTTAGAGTTAAGTTAGTATATAATTTTGTTGTTTTTATCAAATTAGTTATAAGTTATTTACACACTTGAATACAGAATACCTAATAAAAAAAAGATATTGTAAAGAGAAAAGATTTGATTTTTTATATTTGTTTGTAATCGAAAAACTCAAAAAACACTTAAACGATTTAAAAAAATCTTTTTTTCCATATAAAGCTACATTATCATTAAGTAACATGGGCTTTATTTTGTCGACTTTCACGCGAACAAAGTCTCGGGCAAAAGCTAGTATACTGAATAAAAACACAGTGGCTTAGTAATCAAAATCATGTAGCCAATGAATATATATCAATACCGACATGATTACAAAGTACCTGATCCCAATTCGACATAGTAATACGTCTCTTCCCAAACTTCAAATAAATACAAACATATAAATATGTAACATTTCCGAGTAACTCGACTAGAAAAAACGAAGGTGTTTCCGAAGCACTTGTCGTCAACCCACATGTCCCATTTGCCAATGGTTCCGAGTGCCGGAGGGATGCCTGACACTTCACAATTTCCTTTTAGCAGAAGGGAGGATCGAAACTTATGCATTTTTCATCAGCAAATAAAATAAGCCCACATTTTGGTAGAAAGAGAATAGTTTTCAGAGGCTCTTTCAGAGATTTCAATTATTTCTTGAAGCGCTCTTCAAGTTTTTATAACCAAAATACATTTATTTATTTAAAAGAAACACAAATGTAATTGTTCCTATTTCTTAATATTTTATTTTAATTACTTTTTTTAAACTCTATGTTCGTTAAATTAATAAAAAAAAAACACTTGCTACTTAGAACCATATAATTTTGAACATGAAAAATCTTGCACGCCTTTTAAGTAACAGCGGTGAACTTAAAAGTGCTCAGCAGTAATTAAAAACGTAGCTTAGCATAAAGTATGGCAATTGCTCAATGTCGACCGCTCGACTTTTGAATATTTATTTCACCCCGAAAAGTTCTCACTACTTAATTACCTACTATGAATTTTATTTTCTTTGGAAACATTCACTAAATACTCAGCGAAGTTTCAAATGACTCGATTGCTGTAGGAACGAAAGAAATTGAAGGAAAAGTTATAAAATTGTACTTAACAGTTTAAGTAAGAGGACTGTTTGGATAGATAGTCAGTAACTGAGCTGTGGATTATTGAAAGTAAACGAAAAACCGTTCTTAATAGAGTTTGTGAAGACTATCGTAAGAAGACATAATGTAAACAGAATTTATTGTGTTATTTAAATTTTATCTGTTGTCTTCCAATAGTTATGATAACTGTGTCAAAAGGCCTATGTTCAAAAAATTTTTTGTCCGATTTGTAGATTATTAAAATATATTGGACACGTATTTTTTCTTTTTTGACGAAATCAAAAGATTACGGCGATACATTGAGTTAAAATGTGTCATTGACGCCTTGCTAGATTTTATACTGAGTTGTGACGTAGCTAGCCCCCACTCCCCAACTTGAATGCATGTATTCTAAGTTATTTTTGATTAATATGATAAAGCAAAAAATACGTGTCTAATATTTTTTTATTATCTGAAAGATGGACTAATTTTTTTTTTTTTCTTGGCTATTACCGTATTTTATTAGCTATAATAATGCCGCGCTAGAAAACGCTGGCGAGACGACTTGAATGAATTTATAATGCTGTATATTGTATAAAGATAGAAGACACTCATGTCCGTGAAAAAAATGGTAAGACGTTCGTTAATATAATCACTTTTGGATGATTTTTGAACGCACCCTTCTCTACCTTTCAAAATATAATAAAACTGAAACAAAATATAAAAATTTTCGTATGTAGCTTGAACGTAAACTCGTTTCCTCATTGAGCTCACATAATTTTCCTGTTGTTGACAGAAACTTGTTTACAAAACAATCAGGAAACAACTATAATTAGACTGCTTCCGTATAACGCAATTACCTCCCAAATCCTTATAGAACAACAAAATCCTTGAAGCGAGCGTCATCTCTATAGCTTATTTAAGTTTGCGTAAACGAAAATTTATAGCTCACGTAGAAGTAACATAGTAAACCTAAATTATATACGTAACCTACAAATTTTCAGCAACACCCAAGCATCGAGATAATCCAAGTCTCCCCTTTCGTAGGGAATCTATTCTCGCGGGTTTAACTCTTATCTATACGAGGAATACGCAAGCAAAACAAATCACCAACGAGTCTTGATAGTCGGGAACAAGTTTTTCATTAATATTCTATTCATATTCAAATCTGATTCGACAGGCGTTATCGCGCGGTGTTCCAGAATTCGGATCACGCGCCTCCTCGTCTCGCGAACCGCGAATATCATGGATATCGAAACTCGTGATTGGCTATATTATCAACGTTAAACATGACGGTGTGATTTAAACAGCCATTGTTTGTTCGTCTGTTGGTAGATTGTCCTGGTTTGTGTCGAAAGGGGTGGGGGAATTGTTTACGTGACAGAAGACAGTTCTTGGTGTAAATACTGTTTATCTTTATGTGTTCTTTTTGTATGCAAATGGCAGCGTGCTAATTGTGTTGATACGAGAAGTTTGATAACGTTTGAGGTCTCTTTGTGTCAAATTGGAGCTGAAAAAATTCCAATGGTCGAAGTTATTCAGTGATCTTAATCCTTCTAAACTCAGGTTAATCAATGAGTCATGAGAAGTGTTCAATTGTAATAACTTCAAAACATTGATTTTACCTGTATCAAGGACTGTAACCTTTTTACGGGTACCAAAAACACGAATGGAAATGCTGAAAAATATGCGATAGCTGCCTAATTTCTCATAGAAGTAAACCAAAGGACATTTTATTATACCCATCGAGCGGGGAGCCATTACAAGGCTCTTTTATTTTGTATGCTGATGCTTTCTTTCGAGTTACGATCCTAAAGTATATTGCACATTGGGCCCTTATCAGAGACATTTTCCACCTTCGGTAAATGTACATAGGTAATGGTAAATTAATAACATAATCCTATACTATTAAACGAGCAATATTTGTATATATGTCACGGCTAAAACCCGAAGTGCGGCTACATTTAGTTTTAGCCGGCTACAACTATGTGTGGCCGGTAGCAGTTGGTTAAATGAAAATGGCTGAAAGGTAGGTTAGGTTAGGTTAGAACTGTGACCACATAATACACTGCACAAGCTGAGCGAGCGAAGTGAGCGGTGCCGCAGCGGCGGCCGGAGAGTGCCAGCGTCTATTTAAGCAAGTTTAACCAACTGCTACCGGCCGCACCTAGTTGTAGCCGGCTAAAACAAGGTGTAGCCGCACTTCGGGTTTTAGCCGTAATATATGATTTGTAATCACGTTCGTTTGTAATGTAATCACGTTCTCGAAAACGGATCTAATGATTTCGATGGAAGTTGCAATATAGTTACGGGGACGAAAAATCGATCTAGCTGGGTCTCATATCTGAGAAAATTCGTTTTCTCCGTATTTTCACCTGAGCAGAGCTGGGTCGCCCAGGTACTTAATATGATAAGAAACAGTTGCCCAATTACTATTGCCTAAATACTATCAATCTGTCTAGCCTTTTTAAAACTATGTTGGAGTCGGATTCCAGTCTAACCGGACGCAGCTGAATACCAGAATTTTACATGGAGCGACTGCCTATCTGACCTCCACAACCCAGTAACCGGCTTAACGTGCTTTTCGAGGCACGGAGGGGTCTTGATATGGGTTTCTGGGGTTTCCGCGGCAATCGTAGCTTTACCTTTGATTGACTCGTGTGGCTGTTATCATTCTGTCTCGAGCCCCTATTGGCTATGTACTACTAAACCGAAAAGTGTAAGTTAAGATTGCAAAGCTCAAACATTTTTCTATTTCTAATCTGTTTTTGCAATTTAGTTTCCAAAGGAGCGTCGGGACTAGTACCTTAATTACGTAATACACGATCAATCACAATCTGTTTCGATTGGAAACAGATTGCTAATCCATTGCTTCATAAGTTGGTAAAAAAATCTGCTCAACAACGTAAATAACGCAATGAATGTTGTTGAACTGTCAAAATGAAACAAATTAGTCATAATAATTGTTTACGAAAATCATCATCTGCCTAGCCTTTTCCCAACTATGTTGGGGTCGGCTTCCAGTCTAACCGGATGCAGCTGAATACCAGTATTTTATATGGAGCGACTGCCTATCTGACCTCCACAACCCAGTAACTGGGTAATACGATACACCTTGGTAAGACTGGTTGTCAGACTTTCGGGCTTCTGACGACCCGTAACGACTGTCAAAGATCCACGAATGACAGCCGGGACCAACGGCTTAACGTGCTTTCCGAGGCACGAAGGAGTCTCGGTATGTAAAGATGGTCACCCATCCACTGACCAACCCTGGCAAGCGTAGCTTAACCTGATGGATCGACCAGTGCGGCTGTTATTACTTAGCCACGAGCTCCTCTTGTTTACGAAAATAAGTTACGTAATTAGGGTACAGGGGTCCATTAATCACGTGATGTATTTTGGCAACTTTTTAACTCTGATTTTAGACTAACCACCTCCCTACCCAAAATATTTTTAAATACAGGTATATTCAATGGCGAGTCAAGTAAATGCGCCGCTTTTCGGTTTAAAAATCGCGCGTTCAATTATAAAATAAATACACGTGATAACTCACTACACCCCCTCCTCCCTTGTAATATTTCCTGATTTTTTCTGAACACCCCCCCCCTTTTTGGAGCCTCACGTGATTAACGGACTATCTCAAATATGTAAACAAATATGTTTTCTGAAAAAACTGCTTATTGCCTCACTGACAGACAGATTCTACCCGTACAAAGCGGGAATTTACTACGTAGAAATGCCGTAATATTTTGTGCTGACGGCAATACACATACCAATAAATGAAAATATCAGCTACCTACCTGAAGCAATTTGATTTTACTGATTCGTGAATTACGCTATCAATCGTTACGTATTTGTTACCACATCATTCAAACCCGTCCCGAAACGAAATTAACAAGTGAACCGCTAAATGTAAAGGTATTATCCAAGGATGTTCTCCCGTAAATTGTTAGGGTTGGCACTTGGCATATTTGCTCATAGAATACCTTTATAACCTCCTTTTTTGTACAGCAAAACATCACTTTAGTATAATATTTGACTCAGTACAGTTGGAAATCAGTTGTAGTAACTAAGTTGCTTAAAACTTTGCTTTGTAATCATGTAGAAAGTTTGGTTTGTCAACTGCTTATTTCACGATTTTTAGGGTTCCGTACCTCAAAAGGAATAAACGGAACCCTTATAGGATCACTACCCACCTATTCTACCTATTCGACCTACTCTATTCTATTCGTGTGTCTGTCTAGCTGGCTGGCTGGGTGTGTCTGTCGTCTGTCACAGCAAATTTTCTCCGAATCTACTGGACCGATTTAGATAGATAGATAGATAGAATATTCTTTATTATGTACACCATAAAAATTACAGACATTAATATAGAAATTTTACATTGAAAATTTAGTTGAAATTTGGTACACATATGAATTTCTGTGACCCCAACACGGACGTGTAACATATATAAATGAATTTTGATCAAATGGGGTCACTTTTCGGGGACAAACAGGAAATTAAAAAAAAAAGTGTGATACCTATGTGAAATGAAAGGGCGGCTCCTTGTGAGGATCTCAATTTTTTTTAAATATTTTAAAATAAATTCTTTTAAAGATATTTAAGAAAATATATGAAAATTGTCCAAACCAAACCTTATCCATATCTCTGAAATTACTGAGCCTAATATATATTTTTTAATACTGAGAATGGTTCTTCACTGATAGATTACCTACAGGAAAACCTTGAAGTCAAGTCTTAAAACAACATGGTAAATCTCTCAAGCAGTGGTGGCCCAGTGGAAACGGCCGCGACTTACGAGTTGTAGGTCGTAGGTTTGAACCCAGACAGGCGCTTTACTTTGTTTAAATTATTTCATCACCACTGCTCTCAAAACGGTGAAGGAAAAACATCGTGAGGAAACCGGCATGTCCTTGAACCGAAAATTCGAAGACATGTGACATCTGCCAACCCGCACTGGGACCGCGTGGTGTATTACGGCCCACTCCCTCTCACAGAGAGGAGGCCTGTGTCCCAGCAGTGGGAACATTTATAGGCTGATAATGATGAAGATGATGAAATCTCTCAATATTGTGCGTTCTAACTTACATTCGCAATTGGAATGTATGGGAGAACATGTTTTTCAACTTCAATGTTAAGTTTGTTCTAGGGATAAATTCATCCCAACTACGGAACCCTTCATTGTGCGTGGTCCGACACACACTTGGCCGGTTTTTTTTAAACCGGCCAAGTTCGAGTCGTAGGTACTCGGACGGTGAGCAATGGGTAGCTCGCCGTCCGATAAGGACCAGACCCGGGTCGAGACGGCGCGTTGTGTTCTACGCGCGCCTCAAAGAGATGTCAGCAGAACTGATGGGGTCCGCTAGAGCCGATGCCTGCCGGGGTTGCGGAAAAGTCCGAAAGGGATACCGTGGCCCCTGGAAACATGGCAACGGAGGGAACACGGGTGGGTTTTAGTCAGTAAGAGTCTGACACGCCATCCCGCTCCACCCAGAGCGGGAGAAGTTATTTGATAATTTCCCAGCGAAAAAAAAAAAAAAAGCGTGTGGCACTCGGGGACTGCCGCGGTAAAGCTATTGCATAGCATTTGTAACCTCCATACTTCCTATTTGTCAACGCTACACTTGGGATGATGACGTAATGACATAAAACAAAAATTACGTTCCGATGACAACATCACGTTGTCATGGGAACCGTCATTACATGGTAGGCGGAGTGGGGGGTGTTAGGTTTTTTTCGTTACGGAATTTCTTGATTCGGTCGCCGCGCTCAATGCCCGCGATAAAAGCTATGCAATAGCTTAAAAGGTAAAACACGTGTCGATTTCTTTCAGGGTTTTTTATTGTTCTTTAGAAATAGCTAAGCGGAACAGGTTACTAAATATATCCACGTCTATTGTGTTTTATAATGGATTTCCGCAAGGTCACGCCTGAATCAACTAACTATCTTAGAATGCACAATCATAAAAATCAGCTATTGTTATAATGCTGAACGTAGATGTTTAAATATTTAAATATGCCAACCCTACCATTGGCAGATATCGGTCGAATTCCAACGCCGTAAACCGTTCATGTTTATTCAAGCGATGCCGCTGTGGCGCATTTCACTCGTAAACCTGTTTACTGACTTTGTAATTATAATCTTATAGCTTTATCATCATCGCCTATTATTGATCTGATGGGCGAAATGGGGAAAATGATATCTTATTGGATTTTAGACTTTAACTGTCATAGGAAATGAAATGCGAAGCCAAGACATCACAACACAACTGGCGAAATATGGGTGTAATTTAAGTACACCGCTGCCTAATCTTTCTATTCTGTGAATGAGTACCTAAACTTTAAAAAATCACACTTACATTTTACTATTATAATTTGACAAATGATTGATAATGTAATAACTATGATGAATCTTCCAATTTTATTAGCTTATAATTTAATTTATGTAATTTTGTATGCTAGTTTTAGCGAATTGTTTTAGAACCTGTTAAAAAACCCGACCATCTGTAATGTATAATTCTTGCAAATAAAATTTCATTAAATTTCATTAACCTTTAATGCAGGCGTGATATTTTGTGTTATTTGAAATTAAATGTTTGTATATTTTGTTTGTTTACATTTTCTGAAATCGCCCAGACGCAGAGAAAAAGTGTTGTGATCGACATTTATTTCTTCAATGCATGACAAGAGGGTTTTTGCCCTGCATTGGGAATTGGGATTATAACAGACCAGTTGCTATTATTGATCTTTTTGTTTGTATGCTGTCTGCGCATTATTACAGAAAAAAATAAAGAAGAAATAAATATTTCTTTTGGGACACGCACAGAAAATACAAACATTATAAAAGGAGAATTTAAAACTTATAAAAATTAACATATGATTGAAATTAACATTGAGTGGTGAATATTGAAATACTCACCTCTCAATGTATTTATTGCTCCCACATGTGAACTTAGGTGGTAAGTTTTACAAAATACAATTATTGTGGACGCTGCCGGGCACAACATAAGTATTTTTAATGTGTATTTTTGTAGTTATCATAGAATAAAAAATAAAAAAATACCGGTGAGAGGCCAAAAAGGCTCGTATCTAAACATAATTCTGCGATGTTTAAAAAATAAATGCTGCTTATTATAGGTATATGTAGGTAAGCCACATTTGCACTAGCTTCTAAAACAGTTCTATGTTATGATGTTTGGTTTCTGCACTTAGTCCTTCAGGTGGACCATTGTGCGTAAGCCATGGTGGCCGTCGGTGGTTATTTCAACCAGCCCACCTCCCTCCAGAAATTGAGTAAGTCTCCTGGCCTATTATGAACATATGTGAAAGATCTGGGTGACCCAAGGGTTTCAGTTCTAATCTGGGTCTTCTTCTTTTTGTGTGGTTAGAGACTAACCTGGTGTCAGAGTTTTTAAAGCCGCCCATGGGCCTCTGACTTGGCTTCACATATCGTCGAGAAATATATGTCTTAGGCATGCTGGTTTCCTCACGATACAGCTGGTCCCCGCCATCAGGTGCAGGCCGTTCCTGTCCAGGCGTAATAAACGCCTTATTAGCTTGCTATCCAAGAATGGCATAGCTTCCCTGGACTGCCTGCAGCTCGGTGTGGAGGTCCACCAGTTCTCCGCTTGTGTGTGGGTGAATTCTTATAGCCACCTGCGTAGTTGGCTGAAGGGGATGGGTACGATAGGTTCGGGTCCACAGACTGACGTGCTGGATGCTCTCCTTGCTAGTTTGTCAGCTGTGTCGTTACCTAGCGATCCGCTGTGTCCTTTTATCCATTGCAGCTAGATACCGTTATTTGTTCTAGTGCATTGTGACATTCTAGTGTAAGCTTCGAGGTAATATATTTCTTCCCTAAAGATTGGAGGACTGAGGCCCTGGCTTCTATGGCGTAGACCGGTTGTATGATGCCCTCTAAAACAGTTTTGTCGACGAAATTTGTACACCAGCCATGGTGAAAACATGTTGAGCCATTAAATACCTTGTTACACCTATAATAAGCATCATACCATGTATATTATTTACACATGTTTTTGCAAATAAATGTATCTGAATCTGAATCTGAGGTAATTGGACTAGAACTATGTGCCGATACAAGAGTCGCAATTACACTCTGAGTTTGTTTCGGTTACCAGAAATACCGATCTCATATAGGTTTTATATTACTACATAACATAAATATACCATTTATCATTTGCACACTTAGTGCGGTCGAATCTTTATCTATAAAAATGAATAAAATTGAAGTGTCTGTTTGTAATGTCAAAATAACAGTTTTTTTACTATGTGCATTATAAAAGTGTAATGTCAAAATAACAACAACAGAAATGTGCCAATATTAACCAATAGAATCTCAACTCCGCTTCAGAGCTCCGCTCCTATTGGTTAATATTGGCACATTTCTCCGCTCCGCTGCCTCGCTCCGCTTCAGTAGACAGCCTTAATAGATTGTTGGTCTCATTGAATACAAGCGACAACTAAGCTTAGTTTTCTTTTGTATTCAATGAGATTAGCTAATCTAAAACAAATTAACGTACTAAAACAGCTTACTAAATTGCAATTAAATGATAAATGTGTATTTAGTATTAAGCAACGAGTAAATGTTGCATCTACAGGGATTATGTGAACTAGCCAAGATAAATGGAATGAATGTCGCTCTGGAGGCTTGTAGCTGACAGCTATGAAATTATTGCAAACGCTTATTTTGTTACCGAAACTAGTGTCTTTGGGTTGGGGCCTTTAAACTGTGAGGGAAGTATTTTGTACTAGTTACAATGGACAAGGACATTGTAATTTATTTATTTATTTATAGTTAATTAAAACTATACATTACTTATCATAGAAACAATTATAACGTTGACAATAATTTAATTTAAAACTAACATGGAACAGTGGTCTTCCCAGCATACTTTCTCTCACAGAACGCCAGACATATACGCATAATTTTACTCCATTTTTCCGCAAACACATCACATTCAGCGTTGGCAGTCAGAAGGGCATTTAGCATCTTTATGGTACGACAGACTGGGGATTCGGCTCTGGCTACAGTTTTGCATGACAGTTGCGCAAACAGATTGTGTCGGCAGCTCTGACGGTGTCCAATGTATTTGACGGGCACAAATAATCGGTAGAAAAGGCCATGGAGCTCCGTAAGGTCTTACAGGATACCGTGAGCTGATCAAGACCTCAATAAAAATAAAATAATCATGAAAAATAGTAATCTTAAAAATAATGAGATATTTATGTGGTACTTAAACATTTAAAAAAATTTAAATGAGTAACAATCAACAAATAAAGACTTCTTTAATGAGTTATGGAACTGTGTAACATTTGTGTGAAACTTCAATAAAATATTATTCATCATCATCATCATTTCAGCCGAAAGACGTCCACTGCTGGACATAGGCATCTCCCAAGCACCGCCACTTCGACCGATTCTGTGCTTCCCGCATCCAGCTGATTCCTGCGGCCTTCACAAGGTCATCGGTCCAGCTTGTGGGAGGCCTTCCAACGCTACGTCTTCCGGTACGCGGTTGCCATTCCGGAACCTTTCGGCTCCATCGGCACAGCCGTTCAAATATTATTATGATATCAATATTGATACTCATGAAAAATTATTGACTAAGAAAATAATCTGCCATGAATTGCCTACAAACCTTATAATAAAATAGAAAATCTTATAACTAATCGCTTCATAAGAAGTGTCATAGAAATATGTTTTTTTTAACATAACGTAATCTGTAATCCCCGAAGGGTTAGGTAGGGGTGTACCCCGAAATGCGCAAAGACGAAATGCGGGTGTATAGTACACCCACTAGTTATCTTTAAGTCCCATGTAATAGGGGGGCGAGTCTATTGCCATTAACGGGGCGCTAATCCAGACTCCGGGCTGCTACTGAGAAACTCCAGATGGAAAAACCTAATAACACTTTGCCCGACCCGGGAATCGAACCCAGGAATATGCTCAGCAGTATCGCTTGCGATCACTAGACCAAAGAGAGAGGTTCTTTTTAAAATCTTCATTAATTTATTATGTCATCTGCAAGAAGATATCTTTTATCGGTAATCTTATGATCAAAATAAAAATATATTAAAAAAGTCTTTGATGTTAATATTAAAAACAATTTCTTTGACATTATAATTTACGTACACTAAAGAATATAAAAGGTAATTAAAAACTCCGTTTCAAAATGATCAAGAGAATCTTTCATGAGAAAAAAATCCCGTTCTTTTCAAAGAAAAATAAATCTATCATTTGCCGTTAGAAACAGTTTCAAAAAGTAGTATAAAAAGATTAGTTATTATAATAATATTAATGTTAAGAAATTGCCCTCCTGTGTGGGCAAAGCCAATTAGTATTTTTTTCTAAGAAAACGCTCGGTTTCTGGCGTGTAAAGTTTTCAATTAATAACAATTTCCCGGAATGAAAACCCTACCCATATCAAGGTTCCTTGTCAAAAATACAACACCAAAACCCCTCGTTATACAACTGGCATTTTCCTATATTCTTCACGAAACTATTTTCACAGTTTGACTGTGGACAAGCAATGTTCTTAGGAAAGTGGTTTGTAGATTGTTGGGGAGAGCAGATGAGTGATTTGGTAGTTTATTTAATTTTTGTGTTATAAGTCATTTGATGTAAGGATATATTCGTTTGTTACTATAGATGTGCATGCAGTAAGTGGAAATTAAGTGTCCGCACTAATATACCTTATTTATAATTTTATTTGTTCTGTTCCCACAGACAAACCGTGAAAACGGTTTTGCGGGGCATTGTTCTTAAGTTAAGATTTTTTATAAACTTTGATAAATAAAAAATAAAAAAAAGTAACTAGTTTAAGGGGTTTATTTATAAACGTTGATTAAAGTTAAGTGACGTTTAAACATCAAAAATGTATGGTTAAACAGTCGCTAATCATTACTTAACTTTATGTAACGTTTGTACATAAACCCCTAAATGTTTCGGGGTTTCCAACTGCCTATAATAACCAGATCGACTCGATAACAAAAACTTCTTTACACATACAAATAAATACATACATACAAATAAATAAAATTGAATTGTCCGTTTGTAATGTCAAAATAAAAAAATAAAGTTAAAAAAACTGTAACCCGACTACGGGAAAATAAAAATGATCTAAAAAGTACGAAACAAGCAAATATTTCAGACAGAAATCAAGACATAGGTACAAAAATGGTCAAGGTAAAGCCGTGGTCGCATGCCTGTATACCATGTTGGTGTCAAGAACACCTACAAAATTATAATGGCATGCGACTACGGCTTTACCTTGACCGTTTTTGTACCTATGTCTTGATTTCTGTCTGAAATATTTGCTTGTTTCGTACTTTTTAGATCATTTTTATTTTCCCGTAGTCGGGTTACAGTTTTTTTAACTTTATTTTTTTATTTTATACTTTTCCGTTTTTACACTTGATAAACGTAAATAAAAGTAGAGTAATACAATAGTTCAGTAATTAACCTATTTTAAATTCCGATAGCAGTGTATAGTGCTTTGAACGAAACCATAGAGCGATTTATTTCGACGCCAACACCATATAACGATATCGAGCTTCGAAGAAATCCAAAATATAAATATTTCGTTGTACTTGTTTTTCTTCATAAGAGTGGAATTACAAATCGGTACTACTTATTAAGATTTGATTAACTGCACGTTGGTAACATCTTGCTATACTACGTAGCGCAGTCTCACTTTTGCTTGTTTTTAACGATTTAAACATATTTGTTTACTTTAAAAATATAATATTATATACATATTTTTAATATGCTCGTCAAGACCTTTCTTTTGATACCAAACATGTCATGATCATACCATTTTAATTTTTTTCGAGGTTAGAAATTTACGTGTAAAGTCCACCAAATTAAATTTAGGGAAAAATTATATAGCCTATGTCACCCGGACCTTTATTACGAATCTATTGATACCTGATTCATCAAAATCGGTTTAGTAGTTTAGGCGCTACGGTGGAACACACGTAAAAACATACATACATACATACATACAAACATACATACATACAAACATACATACATAGACTGCTAAAATCATAACCCTTCCTTTTGGCTTTGCTGTAGTCGGGTAATAACAGCATTTTACTAAATGCATATGAAAGTATTTACAGTACTTATCAGAAAAAAATTATCTTTATTTTTTTGTCTGTTTGTTCCGGCTTATCTACGAAACGGCAGGATCGATTTTGACGGGACTTCCACTAGACGGATGTTCTAAGAAGTAACTCAGGCTACTTTTATTTTAGAAAAAAGAATTCGCCCGCGTGATCATCACGCGGGCGAATCCGCAGGCTATTAATTATTTTAACCATCTCAATTCCCAACACCATTTTGATACCTAAAATTATAAATAAATACCTCAACATCTGCAGTATGCGGTTGTAATTGGCAAGGGAGTGCGTCTCAATGGCTCAGAGTAGCTGGCAGCCATCGTAAAATATTTTATAACCTTCTTAAATCGAACATTATCGCTCTACGGAACTCCCGGGAGGTTTCGCGACGCTCCCTTATTATATTTTGCATTATTTCGCTCGTTGGAGATAAGTATGCTGTGAATTTAGATGTACTTTGGTATCTGTAATTGCTATGGTAAATTACTTAGCTGTGTGATTCCCGTTGGGGATCAAGTCATCACCTTTCTTCTAAAGAGGGCCGTGAGAGGAGATTGAAACAAGTGCGAGTCAGTCTCGTTTCTGCTGATCTCGTATTATATAGGATTTCCGTATAATGCGAGGTCAGCTTATACTGGAAGTGTATAGCTTGATGTGTAGCCGTGTATATACGAAGGGTTCCATACCACCGTACAATATCTAACACAAAGTTTTTATAACTTAAAAAAAAAAAAACGTCTTTGTACTTATAAGCCCACGTTCGCACGGACGTAATAACATCGCGGCGATTTTTTTTCGTGCACTTTATTTTCAACGCTTTGCTTAGCGCCGAGAGTTGAAAATCCAACAATGTGGTTTTTTCAACGCACTGGGACAAGAGTGCGTCCCAACGCGTTGGATTCTCAACGCTCGGCTAGACACCGAGAGTTAAAAATCACGTTTGCGATAAAATCCTGCCGCGATTTTATTACGTCCGTGCGACGTCGGCTTACGGTTCAAAAGTTAAAGCCCTGTGACAGACGCACAGACGGATGGATAAACAGCGGAGCCTTAGTAATGGGGTCCCGTTGGCTCACTTTAGGTAGGTAGAGAACCCTAACAATCGCTAATGCTTAGACTATTTAAGGGGGATGCGCTAAGGTAGCCCACGAAATTCAAATTTTCTTTAGTTTTTTGCATTTTGTAGGTCAGTGTCAGGTTTTATGTTGATTAAAATATGATTCACGGCCGTAACAAATATGGCTTTTCATAATTATAATCATTACAATTAGCAATACAACTCCATAAGTTAGCATAACTGTCAAATGTGATGATTTTATGAAATCAACATTTTAATCAACATAAAACCTGACACTGACCTACAAAATGCAAAAACTAAAGAAAATTTAAATTTCTCGGGCAACCTTAGCGAATCCCCCTTAAGACCCAATGTAGTAAATATTCTCTCAGAACCAGACAAAGACTTGGAAAGGCCAGTGTACTAAAATGTTCATTGTAAATCTTTTGAATCCTCTATCTAAATCATTTTATTTTACCCAAATTTCTCACACTAATTAGTACAAAACATTACTACAGGAAGGTTTTTCCCTTGAGGTCTCCCGTATAATAATTTGTCTAGTTAATACGATCGGATGGGTGTAGGTAAATAATTTATTTGTAAGCCCTATTTGATGTCCATTCAAATAGGGCTTACAAATAAATTATTTATGAATCCTTTAAGCAGTGTTACTTAATAATTCTGTATTCATAACTATCGATCGATTTTCACTTACTCAAAGTCCTATCACCATCTTCAATACTACAAATTGCATTTAATAAATCCTAATTGGACCAGACACGAATGTTACTTAAATATTTACCACTGATGGCTTAATATGGAGTATGTGACATGCAAGGAACCCTGGTTCACATTAGTTATGCATTTAAGCGAAGCAGAGTAACTTTAGCTTACCTTCACTAATCGATTCAATCGTACTCGGGTAAGAGTAGCTTAGTAACTTGAGCGGTTGTATTTTTGTATAGAAGTTAGCGAGAGCAATGGAAATTCAAAAGTTAAGCTTTGTATGAGGAAGCTGATTATGATGAAGTTAAGCATGTTATGCTTTAAGTTCTTTCCCGGTGTTTTTAAAGACCTACAGTTAATAGTGTAAAAATAAATCTATATAAATAATAAAATCGTAATAAGGAATATGTAAGAATCGTAGCAGGTGGCGTTCTGTAGTTTCTGCCAACCCCCATGGGAAGAAGGCGTGAGTTTATGTATGTATATATGTAATAAAATCGTAGCGAAGTCAAAATTATACATTGAATATTTTTGAAAAAAAGTAATTGTTATGATGTCGGGAATCAATATTCTAATGCCGAAAATTATGTTTTTAAAAATTTGTCTGTTTGTCTGAATGTATGTTCCAGCATGACGCAAATTCAACCAGATAGATTCTGTTAAAATTTTGCACAGATATTCCCTATAAGTCTGATCAAACTGTAGGGTATAAACTATCACGCTATTCAACTATGTGGGATGAGAAATATTACGTTATGCTCGTATTCTTCTTCGCAAATTGTAAAAGGACGCGCCAAAAGTTCACAAATAAGTCGATATTTCAGAAAAACAATATCCAAAAACTAAACGTAAATGTTACACGGTTATCTAAAACAACAATTACCTAGTAAAACTTTGTTTCAAACTCAAACCATTTGTTTCAAATGCACTTTTGTACTGTCAAGGTTTTGTCGATAACAGATATATACTAGGTACTGATTAAATATACGAAAACTTACGATAAGCATTAATAGCACATATAATTTCCGTTTCGAAGGTTTACTACTGGATGAACGAAACATCTAAAAAGATAATAAATGAGGAACACAAAGACCACATTTGTTCGAATTTAGTCGTCAAGCTCTATTTACAAACTTAGCAAAGAATGTGGAAACATCGTGTACTAAACATTGTGGGAAGCCGGCAGACATTAAACATGAAATATTTCCAGCGATATATTTGCACGCATGTCGCGACGCCTAAGCGGCCGTTTATCAATATGCCCTTCGGCGGATCTTAGCTAACGGCATACGAAAACATACGAGAAATTACAATGGTATGTGGAACCAAAATAAAGTCAGTACGTATTGGTGGAGGCGTCAAATGTCGTTATAATACATAACATAACATCACGCCTTATTTCCCCGAAGGGTTGGCCAGAGGTGACCCTGTAGCAGGTACACCCACATTTCGCCAGTTATGTTTTAAGTCCCATGTAATAGGGGGTGAGCCTATTGCCATCAACCGGGCACAAATCCAGACTCCGAGCTGGTACTGAGAAATTCCAGATAGGAAAACCCAATAACACTTTGTCCGACCCGGGAATTGAACCCAGGACCTCATGCTCAGCAGTAGCGCTTGCGACCACTAGACCAACGAGGCAGTCAAACTCAAAATGTCGTTATTGGAGGAAGTAATTGGAATCGGTGTAGTTTACCTAACAGTCTTAAAATAATAATAATAATATGTACAAGTATATAAACAAGGGAGGGAATGAATTATAATGCATCAAAAAATTCGACGGCATCTTTGTCAACAGGAAAAGTAGGTACCCGAAAAGGTTAGCAACATTGCCACTTGTATGTCAAAACTGATTTTATGGCCATAAAATAGGCTAGCCCTCTGGTTACGTGAAGAGTCGATCAACCGCTTAGCGAACTTTCTATGATTTTTCCCCTCCCTTTTTATATCCTTGTATAAATATTATTATTATTTTAAGATTGTTAGCTTTTAAATTATGTAAATATTACATACATACATAAACTCACGCCTTCTTCCCATAGGGGTAGGCAGAAGCTATAGAACGCCACCTGCTACGATCCTTACATACTGCTTTTGCCTAGTTTACGTTCATACATCTAGTCATACACGCACGCCGGTTGCGAGTACTACGCACCTGGCCTTTCTGAAGAACATCACCAATAACGGCAGTATATGTCCTCCTAGGGCATTCCCGACCGGCCTTTCCCTTCACATCAGCCTTGTAAATACATTTTGTTAGTCGCCTTTCCTTTATCCTCTCAATATGCCCAAACCATCTCAGCATACCCTTTTCAATTTTTAAATATTATCTTAACAATATTATCTGTTAGGTTTCAATTTAATACATAATTGTTTGATAGTTTACTGGCAACACCGAAAGATTCGAAATGTCAAAATGGCGAACACAACTGTCTTGTGGGTCGAGCGCTCGTGACGGTAAGACGTGCTTAGTGGCTGTGTCGGTAAAAAGATAGATTGGCATAGTATTGGTTGGAGATCTACTGTAAATTAAGGTAACCTATTAGTTTTATGGTAAATATTAGAATACTGATTGAATTGTAATATTATGTGGGGAATAGGAGATGTGATGGTATGGTGTAGAATATTGAATTTGATGTTGGCAAAGTAATATAAATGACTGACAAAGTATCTTGGTGTTTCATATTATTTTCCTTATCCTTGAAATATTGATAATTATATTCGGTATTAAATTAGTATTTTAGAGCAAGGGTAGCTTATTATTACAGTTCAGAAGTGGAAAGTACACGCCTATTTATACATTACAAGTGCTTCAAAATAGTTTTCTCAAACCAAATCAATCTTTTTATTGTGGGCATAGGTTATACATACAGATGTTAGGTAAATTACAGTTCCATTATGTCCTGCCTAATAGGCATACAATAATTATATCAACATGCAGTTAAAAATAAAAAATAAATATCTTAGGCATCACATAAAAGTAAATCTTAGAAAATAACAATTATAGTGACAGATTGTAGTAGGCACTAATTATTTAGAAAATCTTGGATCGTGTAGTAATCTTTGTCAATTAAAAAAATTATGCAATTTATTATTAAATAGTGGCAGTTCCTTGGTGCTTAAAATGTCCACAGGTATCTTATTGTAAATTTTAGATGCCATTCCAAAAAAACTTTTGCCCATAAGAGCAGTTCTTTGTGGTATACTAGATATTTTCAGTGTATACCTTTTTGATTTCAGTTCACCGAATAGATTTTTATTTATTTTAATAAATACTGCAACTTCATAGATATAAGCTGATGGAAAGGTTAAAATTTTAAACTTTTTAAAATATGGTTCGCACGATTCTGGAACAAAGATACCAGCCATTGCGCGAACGCATCTTTTTTGCGCTTTTTCACTAATTCTTTGTTTGTGGCGTTGCCGCAGAATATAATAGCCTATTTTAAGGTTGATGATACGTAGGCATGATAGGCAGTTAATAGAGCTGATAGATCGACAATTTTGGAAAATTTATATAGAGCATATGAGTACCTACTGGTTCAGTTAACTGCATACTGTGTCAATGTGTGTTTGCCATGTCATATCATTATCTATCCAAAGTCCTAAAAATTGTACACTTGTGTGACTTGTTCAATTACTGTACCATCATGTTGAATGTTGAAGTAGTTTTTATTCTTTCACGGGAATGTGACTAATTTAGTTTTTTCTTAATTGATGACCAGGTTATTATTTGTGAGCCAGTTAATTATTACATTAAGGGTATTATTTACGTCTACTTCAAAAGTATCCATATTTTCACCAGTAAAAATAGCTATGCTGTCGTCAGCAAAAATAATCATAGGGTGTTGTGTGACGTTTGGCAGATCGTTAATGTAAATTAAGAATAAGGGTGGCCCTACCACGCTACCTCGCTACCTTGTGGTTCTGCACGTGTTTAACTTTAACCTGGTGATTAGTATTAATTAAATAGCGTTAAAATTACGCTTAATTAATGTGTTTGTGACACTGATAAAATTCGAAGGTAGGACAGAAAAATAAGTTTTTTTTGTGGATTTAGCATTCTTATCCCTTTCGTGGGGTTTATAAAAGGGTGGTAAAATTTGGTAATTTTTGAGCTCAGACGCACCGTTTCTGAGATATTTGCGAAATACCCTGCAAATATTTTAAAAACGTTTTTTGTGAAGTTTTGTTTAATTTACCAATTCTAACCCATTTACTTCTGTTTTATGAATTTCGAACCATGCCACGCGATCGAGGGACTAGCTCGCAGCGCCTATCAACGCCATTTGGGAGTCCATTGCGCTACACAGCTGAAGCTAGATCGACAGCGCATCATAGAGGCGGTGCGAGGCATAGTAGTCACAGGCGCCTTCAAAGTCAAAGTGGCCACACACCTGAAGCCACATCGAGATCACGTAGCGGCGGCAGTGCAAGGCGTCTTCGAAGTAGAAGTCGCAGTCTTCACGTGAGTCCTACTTCTTTAATATGTCCAAAAGTTGGAGAAGATTAGGGAACTCCAAAAGTCGGTGAAGCTCAGAGATCTCCAAAAGTTGGAGTACTCCAAAAGTTGGAGAGGTATTGGGGAACTCCAAAAGTTGGAGAAGCTTAGGGAACTCCAAAAGTTGGAGACGTATGGGGGGGAACTCCAAAAGTTGGAGAAGCTTAGGGAACTCCAAAAGTTGGAGAACTCCAAAAGTTGGAGACGTATGGGGGAAATCCAAAAGTTGGAGAAGCTTAGGGAACTCCAAAAGTTGAAGAACTCCAAAAGTTGGAGACGTATGGGGAAACTCCAAAAGTTGGAGAAGATATGGAACTCCAAAAGTTGGAGAAGCTTAGGGAACTCCAAAAGTTGGAGAACTCCAAAAGTTGGAGACGTATAGGGGGGAACTCCAAAAGTTGGAGAACCTTAGGGAACTCCAAAAGTTGGAGAACTCCAAAAGTTGGAAACGTATGGGGAAACTCCAAAAGTTGGAGAAGTTATGGAACTCCAAAAGTTGGAGAAGCTTAGGGAACTCCAAAAGTTGGAGAACTCCAAAAGTTGGAGACGTATGGGGGGGAACTCCAAAAGTTGGAGAAGCTTAGGGAACTCCAAAAGTTGGAGAACTCCAAAAGTTGGAGACGTATGGGGAAACTCCAAAAGTTGGAGAAGATATGAAACTCCAAAAGTTGGAGAAGCTTAGGGAACTCCAAAAGTTGGTGAACTCCAAAAGTTGGAGACGTATGGGGAAACTCCAAAAGTTGGAGAAGTATAGGTAACTCCAAAATTTGGAGATGGAGATGTATGGAGAAACTCCAAAAGTGGAGGTCATGTGAAGGTCACATACGATGGGGGTAGAAGAGATTAAAACTTTTAAACTTTTTCACGGATTGTTTGAAAAGGAGTCAAACCCGTTGTTATGAGTTTCAGTTAATGCTCCGCGGCGGTGAAGCGTTCTCACGGCGCCGGATTTTGACCCCGGCCGGAGACAGTACCAATTCAAGGGTAGAATCGGGCACTGGTCGCAATCATAGCCGACGCCGTGGAGGTCGCAGTCACCGTGGTCAGAGTCTCATGCGCCAGCGAGAGCCAGCGTGAAGCGGGTACGCCTATGCAGCTGGACGCCAGTGCAGTGCACCTGGTGATGGTAATTGGTGCCGTTGCTTCAATATCTTTTCATTATAATATATAATTTTAGTTAGGTATTTAGTCAAAATCATTTATTAGCAAATAAGGTACTTGGGATTTTGTTATACAATTTGATGCACATGATATAGCTGTTATTGGATGTGATTGTGAGATTCGACTTGTGTTGATATAACTTGTTAGCATTATGAGATCATGGAGCATAGTGGCCTGTTGCCACTGGTATTCAGGACAATGGGGCGTGTTGCCAGGGATATTCAGGATATAGTGAGGCCTGTTGCCTTTGGTATTCAGGGCAATGCGGCCCGTTGCCACTCGTATTCAGGACATGATAAGGCCTGTTGCCAGAGGTATTCAAGACATTGATTTGATGAACATTATAAAATAGTGAGCACATTATAAGTGAGATTCACAAGTTATGTCACCATGGTTAGTACGAAGTTTCACTACCACCGTGCTTTTATAATTCTATTTATGTATTCTTGCTTGTGATAAGGAAGTTTCACAAAATTATGGTTAGTAAGAAGCTACTGGTTAGAGCTTATAAAGTTAATTATGATAATAATGTCAAGGTATTGAATTGTTTTAGTTTGTAATCAGACTATAACCCCAACAGAAGTTCTGTCTGGTCGTAATTTAATCTTCAGTAGTGAGAATATTGAAAATGAAATATTTTTGGACACAAGACAATTTATCTAATTGTCTTGTGTCCAAAAATATTTCACATGGGACATAAGTAAAGTAAGAACCGAAGTTAGCGAATACATACTTACCAGAAATATAGATGATTGGGAGATGGAAGTCGAAGCATAGGCCATTCATTGGAAGTGAGAGTCCTTGACCAGTGAAGCTTGCAGTGCAATGTTTGGCATATGCTGGATGTTATGTTACTTATTGGAAGTCGTACAGTGGCTGGCAAGTGAGAGTGCTTGACCAGTGAAGCTTGCGGTGCAATGTGTGGCATATGCAGAATGTGGTATTTACATATTAGGAGTCGCTCATTGAAAGTCGTGCGATGGCTCACAAGTGATAGTGCTTAAGCTTACAGTACAATAAGTGACTGATGTAAATTGATATTGAAAGGTATGAATGAGCTAATCATGCAATAAATTAAACCCAAATATTAAGACTCATACAAATAGGTTTATAATTACGCAATTAAATATAATTAAGATACAAAATATAAATACCAAAGAAGCTGCATAACATTGTATTGAGTATTGAGCTAATGAAAATTAGAAATTAACAAAATGTGCTTACGTAATATCTTAACTTTTAAGCGGTTCCTGTGTTTTTGGAGTAAATTGTCACTAACTAATTATTTCGTAGTTTCTGAGAATTTTGTTGGCCGATGCTCTAATTAATGTAATAATTAACGCTAAACATTCAAGTCTTCTATAATATTGATTGAAAAAGCAAGAAACATAGTGTTTATTTTATTGTGTGTTATATAGTTTGACGACAAACGTGATGTCAGGAAGGATGAATGTTAGCTTTTGGTTGTAATGTAATTAGAGTGCAGATTATTTTGTAAATGTTTTATCAATTTTGTTTTGAAAATTTCTGTAGCCGAATTCCGGTGTTGTAAATACGTCTCCAGTTAGTGAACGGAAGTCGATTGCAAAATTGATTAAAATTATATTTAATATTTTATTCCGGAAGTTGCTTGGTTGCTATTTGCAGTTTTTAGATGTAGAAAGGTTTAAAAGCAAATGTCAATGCATTTTAATAGTTCCGTGTAGAATAAGAAACTATAACGTGTAAAAAAAAATGCAAATGTGAGTACCATGTAGACATTTATAATGTTATTATGAAGTTGTGTTTGACTTGAAAGAGTAGGGCAGTTGAGAGTATGTCATGCACATTCAAATGGTTGAGTTCGATGGTGCTTATCCACCCGTTATGTTCGTGTACGATGGGCCGTCAGTTGAGGCTGGTCATTTCTTAACTGCCAGGGCTTATCTTTAATCTGGTATTTTGAATTGTTTGATATTGTTTTTCTCTACATTGTTCTCACATATAGAAGCAACAAGAAAAATGTATACAGAATTTTATAATATCTTGATTTAAAAGAGTATCTGTGGAGTTTCTTGCCCGTTCTTCTCCATAGACCTACCTACGTTTTGGAATGGGCGACTAGCTTCAACTTTCTAACTAACTGACGACTCTTTGAAAATTCAAAGTATCTGTAAATGGTTTAATAGAAATAAATGTTTTGAGATTGAGTTTACGTCATACCATCATATTATCATGATCAGTAGAAATTATAATAATTTTTCTCTCATTTGTATTTATATATTCTGGCGAAAAGAATGGTTCTCAAACAGTGTATAAGTTTTAAAAATAACGTGTAAATCATTATGAGCCGAGTGTTAGGTTTTAGATGCTAATTAACTTACGTGCATGAGGACATGCACGATGTCAGGATGGTCGAGTGTTAGGTTTCAATTTAATACATAATTGTTTGATAGTTTACTGGCAACACCGAAAGATTCGAAATGTCAAAATGGCGAACACAACTGTCTTGTGGGTCGAGCGCTCGTGACGGTAAGACGTGCTTAGTGGCTGTGTCGGTAAAAAGATAGATTGGCATAGTATTGGTTGGAGATCTACTGTAAATTAAGGTAACCTATTAGTTTTATGGTAAATATTAGAATACTGATTGAATTGTAATATTATGTGGGGAATAGGAGATGTGATGGTATGGTGTAGAATATTGAATTTGATGTTGGCAAAGTAATATAAATGACTGACAAAGTATCTTGGTGTTTCATATTATTTTCCTTATCCTTGAAATATTGATAATTATATTCGGTATTAAATTAGTATTTTAGAGCAAGGGTAGCTTATTATTACATATCCCTATATACTCGTAATAAACGAGATGTAGTTTAGAAACAGAAAGTCGCCAAAACAAAATCGAATTAAAAAACAAGGGTTGAGTTGCGATCATATATTATCTTCGATTAAAAATACGTCACCACAACATGATTTAAACGACAATATGTGCAAAAACAAAAACTTTACACCGAAATTATTGTGTGAAATAAGAAGTGCTTTTGAGAAATGAATACCTAACATTAACCGTGAATGAAAAGTGTAAATACAGCATATTTAACGTTGTAATTAGTTCCATGATTATCATCATTACGCCAGAATACAGTTATGTTCGTCTAAGAACCTTTACAAATGATGCGGGAAAAGTATCAACATTAGCAGCCTACCCGAGGTTGCAGCTTGGCAGTAAAACATACAGGATGTGAGAAATGAGGGTGATCTATTTGTAGAGCACATTATTCAGGTTTGGCGAAAACAAAATAGGATTGCTGCGTCTTTTCTTCTGACGTCATACGCTGCGGAAAATTATCTGGAATTTAAAGCACCGCATAGGTATGTATAGTCGATTTCATAATTATTGCTGTACTACTTTGGTCAATAATTATCCAATCCAGTTGAAATTACACTAAGGTTGAAACTATCTGACTGTCGGAGGGCGCTGGCAGTGCGGGCGAACGTGATAGCTCGCAGGTTTGCACGTTGTTCGACAGAAGTCAAAATTACACGTTTTAGGTCTTATTGTACATCATTCTACACGTGCAGCCTGTGGGCCGACTATACTCAAAAGTCTTAGAGTGCCCTTTTTTTTTTTTTGGGTGGGAAATTATCACATAATTTCTCCCGCTCTGGGCGGAGCGGGAGGGCGTGTCAGACTCTTACTGACTAAAACCCACCCGTGTTCCTTCGGTTGCCCTGTTTGCGGCACAGCGGACAGAGCTCCGGCGGGATCTCATGGCGTCATGGAGAGTGCGATTGTCGCAACCCAGCGCTGGGCACGCCACAATTGCGGCGATAAGACCCCTCTTTGAGGAGTGGCTTGAGAGGCGCCACGGCGTCCTCACCTTCCGCCTAACGCAGGTCCTCACCGGACACGGCTGCTTCGGGAGGTTCCTGTTCAGGATAAGGCGGGAGGAAACACCCGGGTGTCACCATTGTGCGGATCGGCCTAAGGACACGGTGGAGCATACGGTGGAGGTCTGCCAGGCTTGGGCGGAGCAACGCCGTGTCCTCGTAGAGGCGATCGGCGGCAGTGATCTCTCGCGTCCGGCCCTGGCTCAGGCCATGGTACGGAGCGAGAGGAAATGGCAGGCCATCACCTCCTTCTGCGAAGTGGTAATGCTCGCGAAGGAGGAGGCGGAACGCGTGAAGGAGAGGCAAACTTCGCGCCCTCACGCCCCTAACCGCCGCAGGAGGAGACGCCCGGGGCGGGAATCGCGAGCCGATTTCCGGCCACCGTAGACGCGGGCTTGCGGTCGGTGAGCAATGGGTAGCTCGCCGTCCAATAAGGACCAAACCCGGGTCGACGGCGCGTTGTGTTCCACGCGCGCCTTAAAAAGATGTCAGCAGAATTGACGGGGTCCGCTAGGGCCAATACCTGCCGGGGGTTCGAAGAAAACCGATAGGGAAAACGGGCCCCCGGCAACAGGGCAACCGAAGGAACACGGGTGGGTTTTAGTCAGTAAGAGTCTGACACGCCCTCCCGCTCCGCTCAGAGCGGGAGATGTTATTTGATAACTACCCACCCAAAAAAAAAAAGGCCCAGTTGCGCGTTCAAGGGTTAGTTAGCTAAATAACCTTGAGTTAGCTGTTAACTCCGAGTTATTTAGCTAACCCATGAACGCGCAAGTGGGCCTTTGGATTAACCCCGATTTAGCTGTTAACTCCGCGTTAGCTGTCAACGCGCAAATGGGCCTTAGTGTGATGATAAAGCAAATACGAAGTTGACTATAACAATATAAACTTGAGTTTTATTACATTGCAGTTGTTCTACAGTATATTTTTAGATATTTGGCCAGCATGAGCAGAATGGCTTATCTCAAAAATTCAGCACGGGCACTAATAATAAAATTTTAATGTGTGCTTGAGATTATTTTTCTGAAATGTCTGCGAATGAAACCGCAAAGTTTGCACAAATAAAATTGAGAGACTTAAAACTTGGATCAGTTTTATAGTCTTGCAAGGTGCAGGCGACAGCTTATTTGGTGATAAGGAGTTTCGGCAGTGATTGTGTCAGCAGTTCAGGGTTTAGTTGATAAGTATTTTGCCGGAGCCAGACAATCTGTTTTGCTTATCATCATTTCGCTGTTGATGAAAAAAAAAAAAAACAAATGCACAAAAACAACAAAAAAATGTATCAAAAACATTTTTTCTTCGTTATTGTGCATAAAATTCGTTCCTTACATAAGTAATAAAACACTTATTGTTCCTAAGTACAACAAATACATTATTTTCCGCTTCAAGTCTAAACAAAACGTAGAAAACTTTTCCTTACAACGCTTTTATTGTTGTTGTAAAACAACAATTTGTTTCGTCGTACAAAATCAGTCAACAACAAACTCTGAATTGTTGAGATGTGTGAATCTTAGACCCTCGTCGCTCACCTGATTGCGGAATGCAAATCGGTCCCAAGGGATCTTAGCCCTAATATGTAAGAAGGATAGAGCTTTTTATCCCACAGAACAGGTTCAGGAAAGGCCGACAAACCGTAACAGACACGTGAGTAGCTGAAATGGTTTTGAATAGTTTATAGTGCTTTATTTCGCTTGTGTTTTATTATTTAAGGCCACTCCGTCCCGTGGCATTGTCCGCATTTTTCTTAATTTCCCCCCAAAAAAATTCTCTTTCAGGTGGAATTTGAAAAGCGTGCTTTTGGGCGCGTGTTGTTTGTGAGTTTTCACACTTTGCACTATTTACTTGTTGGTTTTTTTATTGTGTTACATTCTGTGATGGGGGAAGGAATGCAGGTATGTTGAATACTTTTTGTATGTGTTTAACCAAGTTTCTCTCTGCTGCTGTAAAGTTAGGAAGTTAATTTGTTTCTACTACGTCAATTTGCCGTGTTATAACCGTTTCGTACAATGGTCAAAAAATTACAGTTATGATTTGAATATACGGACAATTTAAGTTGGTAGTAAAATTGATAAAAAATAATTACCCTTACTTTACAAAGGGCACTTAAGTAAACTTTAACAGATAATATAGTTTTGCTGCAGTTTAATATATTATTTAAAAAAAAACGTAATAACACGAACAGAATCTAAAAACCTATTTTTTTTTGTAATTCATAGCACATAAAACTAAACGTAACCAATTTTCTTATCGGCTAACTACATCGATTTTAATTTCTACGAACCGTTTACCGAGTGCTCACTGCAATTTCCTTACTATTCGCTTATACTTTTATTATGTACTGCGTCCTACATAACACGTTTGCACGCATAGCATTTTAATAAACGTCACTCCCTTAACTATTGAGTGAACGTATAATAAAAGAACTTCCTTCATATTTCTTACCTTTACTGCGAATTGACTTGGCTGATGTCAATTTTCCCTTGAGATCCTCCTCACATGGACGGCTATATTATAGCTATTTAAGTACTGGGCTCCATTCTGGCCTTTGGCTGTATAAATAATCATTTCTAGGTAAATATATACCTGCATTGTCATTGTGTGCAAAAATATCCAATCGTGTATTATTCTCTGAACAGGCAGACTTCAGACAGATCTTTCTAATTTTGATAATTTAGGTAATCATTTTACTTGATTAAAATTAAAGTAAAAAAAAATACCGCTAATGGAATAAATATATGGATACCTACGTAATAAAAACTGCTAAAATGATTATATCTACACATTGGTTTTAAAATACCAGAATAATGAAAGTACGTGTTTCATTATTGTAGCAGCTGTGAAATTATACAAAGGACAACGTGAAAATTTGGGAATACAGATAAAATGCTACATTTCTGTCACTGCTTGTTCCAGTTTCGAAGAGTGCTTGAGGTAACAAGCAATGTACTTCAAATCCACAATTCTTTATTCCTTTGTTTCTTGTGAAGTTATTTTTAGAAACACGTCCCTCCTCTTTTCTGTAGATCGGCATTTAGCTGATTGTAAAAACAGGTTTGTAGACTGATAGAAAAGTTGAAAGGAAGTCGTTTGACTTGGTATGGGCATGTGATGAGGAGAGAGGAAACGCAAGTGACTAAAAGAGTGATGAATTATAAATGTTGATGGATGGCGAAGGAGAGGAAAGCCAAAGAAAAGATGGATAGATTGTGTAAGAAAATAAAAGAGAAGGGAGTGAATGATAGCATGGCGATAGTCAGGGGAGAACGGAAGAAAGAAATGTGTCGCGTTGACCCCAAGTAACATGGCACAAGTACAGGAACATGATGATGATGAAAAAGAGGTTTAACAAAATCTTCTGAAGACACAATCTTGCCCTTATCAATAATTATGCCAGGTTGAAAGGTTTTATCATAAGACTTCATCACGCTACTGGTTACTGTTTTGGATCGTGTACGGTTGGTTGACGATGATCAAGCCAAAATATCAGTACAGCAGTATTTTTTTGAAGTGAAAAGTTCTTTAGGCGCGTTGGGCATTTTTGAGGTGGGACTAAACCATTGATTTCGCGACACCATGACGACACCTCATTATTGCAAACGCGATTATGCTCTTTATTTATATTACGTTACGGATCAATGTTTCATGCAAGTATTTTTACTTTAAAGGTTTCGTAAACGCGATTGTGTCCTTTATTTATATTTCATTACGGATCAATGTTCTATGCAAGTATTTTTCTTCCACCAAGGCGATCTTGTTCAAGTTTTCATTTCTGTCGACACTCCCGGAGTGCCACCACTTTTTTTTTCTAGCAATGGTGTTGGAATTAGAATTAGAATTTCTTTATTTTGGATAAAATATGGTCTTAAATGTAAGAAATTCCACATATTTTGCTTACTTACATATTTCAGCAAGCAAAAAATACCTTGTAATAAAATTATATTCAAAAACACTTCAATTGTTACTAATAAGATCATGAGGTACCGTTCCAAACTTGATAGTAATGTGCACTTACTTTCCTGCGAGCAGTGGTGGCCCAGTGGTAACGGCCGGGACTTACGAGTTGTAGGTCGTAGGTTCGAACCCAAACAGGCGTTTTACTTTGTGTAAATTATTTCATCGCCACTGCTCTCAAAACATTGTAAGGAAACCGGCACGTCCTAGAACCGAAAATTCGTAGACATGTGACATCTACTAACCCGCACTGGGCCCGCGTGGTGGATTACGGCCCACTCCCTCTCACAGAGAGGAGGCCTGTGTCCCAGCAGTGTGAACATTTATAGGCTGATGATGATGATGATGATGACTTTCCTGCCAGGCTTTTAAGTATATCGGATAGGGCTAGCAATGAGTAGTTGCAGCTAAATTATAATTACTTATGCAGCAGCTGCCAGAGGTATTTTCAATATTCTAAGCTTAACTAAATAGTCACTTCATTTCGTGGAAAAACTGCCCAACTCTTGGAAGCTTATGGGTAACCATTTTAATATTCACGGATTTTAAATCCCGTCTCTGACACGGTGACCCATTTATACAGACATTACTATTTATAGGCACTGTCGTAGAATTGTACAAACAAATCACGAGGAGGCCGTTAACACAGCACCTACCTCGCCTAAGTCGGGTAATAAGCTTCCCAGTTAAGAGCCCCCGTAATTTTAGCGTGGGGCATAACAGCTGTGGCCTAAAAGGTACCTAGATAATCCGATAATGTAGGGGAGGTGCTACGAAATAACAATTTTAATTCGTGTTTTGGGGGGTCGAATGTCTAATGCGTTTTTTTTTAAATATTTTTTTGGGAATAGAGTACGTCAATCTCTTGAGGGGCTTCTGGATAAGTAATAACAGCTGCACGGGTTGATCTATTAGGTTAATCTACGCTTGCCGCGGTTGGTCCGTGGATGGGTGACCATCTGACCAAGACCCCTCCGTGCCTCGGAAAACACGTAAAGCCGTTGGTCCCGGTTGTCATTTGTAGATCTTTGACAGTTGTTACGGGTTGTCAGAAGCCCGAAAGTCTGACAACCAGTCTTACAAAGGGGCATCGTATTACCCAGTAACTGGGTTGTGGAGGTCAGATAGGCAGTCGCTCCATGTAAAATACTGGTATTCAGTTGCATCCGGTTAGACTGGAAGCCGACCCCAACATAGTTGGGAAAAGGCTGGGACATCAATGTCTTTCCCTAGGTAATAAATTGTAATCTTTTAAATTCTTCTGATTGGTCGTTAAACTCCCATAGTAGCCTTTGTCTACAAAATCTACCAATTGAGTTTGAAATAACCAATCAAAGCAGAGCAGTGGTAGCCCAGTGGTAACGGCCCCGACTTACGAGTACTTAGAGAACCAAAAAATTCGAAGACATGTGACTTCTACCAACCCGCACTGGGCCCGCGTGGTAGATTACAGCCCACTCCCTCTCGAAGAGAGGAGGCGTGTGTCCTGGCAGTGGGAATATTATAGGCTAATTATGTATATTATGTATGTAATCAACGCGCTCGATACCACTCAGACTCAGGTGATGGATTTTGCCCAATCGAACAGCTGCGTTGGTGGAATTTGCAATATTAGTTGTTTTTAAATACCATATGCGAAAAAAAGGATAATTAGACAATAAAAACATTTCTGCGAGCAATTTGGAAGTAGCAATTGGTCACAGTTCTAACCTAACCTAACTTATTTTACCCAGTTCAAAATGACGAATCATACGATCTGTGACTAGATAATTAGACAATGGTGAAAACATTTCTGCGGCAGACTGTTCAAACTCAATTGGTAGATTTTGTAGACAAAGGCTACTATTGGAGTTTAACGACCAATCAGAAGCCACATTCAAAACTCAGTTAGTGGACTTTGCTTATATGCGACCCGGACACGATCAACGGTTTTTTATCCTTCAAATAATACAGCAAATTCACTTACCTGCAAAAGCTAGTATTAACATGTTTTTTCTTCTAATCTTCTTTCAATTCAAAATTAATTAAAAATAAGAAACCAGAACGGAAGAGAAAAATAATTAGTTCCCTTGAAAAAACCGAGCCAGTCTCTTACATTGACATTTTTATTTACATAATTTTTGAGACGAAAACGATTACCATGTCTGATCCGTTAAATATTTATTTTTGCGACATCAAAGATGGAGGTTCAAAGTGACTTCATATAGCAAACACACATCATGATTCGGTAATTACTTGGGCTTGATAGAACGGAATGGGAATCGATAAGTATTTTAAATGAAAATCCCTTTTGATAAAGAGTCATCAAAGTCACATATTGGGCAAATATTAAGTATTTATGATGTGGAGATGTAGACTATTTATCAGAGCCAACTTTGTGTCTTTTATTTAAGTAAACAGCTGAAAATATAGGTAAGCAATGAGTGTGTATAACTACGACATATAGACACTTAAACATATACCAGAACAACAAGAAACAGATAGTTTATCCTATCCTTTCCAATCTGAGTTAGGTATTCCATCTGAATTTCCTGCCCGTTCTTATCCATAGGTGCCTGCTACGCTTTGAAATAGGCAACTAGCTTCATATTTCTGACTGACCGACTCCTTGACAATTCAAAAGTAATTGATTGATTAAAATAAATGCTTTGAGTTTACTTCATATATCTTTTGAAGAGTCACCTTGTGAATAACCTTCAAGTAACATAAAGACAGATATCTAACCATGCCCTATCACCCTTACATAACACAATCCTACATAGATAAAATCACAATCAACGAAATAGAATCACGTTTGTTTTTCAACGGTATCTGAAGATAAATCCCGAGTAAAAGAAACATTCTCCTTTTATTCAGAATACGGGGCGTTCATTAAACTAATTATCCTCGTCTAAGTCTCCGAACTTACTCGAGATGTTATCTATTTAGGGCCGTTCGTCCCGTGTCCAGTCCAATTTCATTAGATGGACAGTTTTTCGTAAGCAGAATGGCGAATGTTTTGTTCTCACTGTCCTGTATCGTTTTAGTGTTGTGCTCTAATTGTGTTTAATTATATAATTGTTTTGTGATTCGGTTAAATGGTTGGTGATTAAGTTTAGTGAGCATGTGTTTGTCACGGAGACATGTCACTTCGTATCCAAAGTGACATGTCTTCGTGACATCCACATGCTTCGGAAGTAAAGGAATTTGGATGTAATGAACCAGAAGGATAAAAAAATTAAGGACAAGCTAAAGAAATAGATTACTAGAAGTCGTTATCGTTATGTGTGTCATTTTATTATTTCTGACATCTCCTGTTACCACGGGAGATAGAAAATACGGGAATACAGATAAGTACTTAATATCGTAGACAACTAACCAACAAATCAACCCAAAAGTATGAAAACTACTCTCAAAAAGCAAGCATTAAAACCAGAACCAAGTATCAATTCCAATCACAGCGGATACAGTGCAGAAATAATACCATGGACACGATTCGTAGATCCAGTTCGATATTCGAGTAAAGTCAACGTCGACGGTGCGAGATTTGTGTCCGGAAATGGATTGAAGTCGGCCATTGTTGTCGAAGCCGTTGACTAGAAACTAAAACCCAATACTGGTGTCTACGGATCTGGCGGTGTTTGCAGCGAATGCCTTTCGCTAAGCCCGGAGTGATAAACAACCAATCAAATGGTGTCGCCTTTCTGTGCCTTTTTGAGTGAAGGGTTGTTTATTTGAGTAATTTGATGAATTATTTGAAGCATGAGTTCCGCTGAATTCAACATCGTGAAAATAAATACTTAGACTTCCTTTCGCATGCATTAAAAAATGCTTAATTGCCAATGTATTCATATTTTTCAAAGTTTTCAACTACAAGTGAATATCGGATTAATAAAAAAACCGGCCAAGTGCGAGTCGGACCACGCACAATGAAGGGTTCCGTAGTTGGGATGAATTTATCCCAAAAACAAACTTAACTTTGTAGTTGATAAATATGTTCTCCCATACAAAATGTATGGAAAAACGTGTTTTTGCAACTGCAAAGTTAAGTTGGTCAATTATTACTCGTTAATTTGTAAATCCTACTTAGCTGTGATAGTTTTCCTTTTAATTTCATTATATAAACTACTACTGTTATTTTTTTCACACATCCAAAACCAACCATTTAGCTGGCAGGGGTGGGGGGGGGGGGGCAATTTGACTCTAACAAAAATTAGCTCTTTAAAGCTTAATATTTCGCAAACGGATCCCTGAATCCAAAAATGGTTTTCGCAAACTCACAATGTTTTTGAAGGACCTTTTCAATGATATCCCACATTATGGGATAAAAATAAAAAAAAACCTCATCATTTTACGTGTACTCTAAAAAAAATGTTTTTCATAATTTTGTTTTACCACTTTGTCGACGTAATTAATATTTATACCAATGCCAAATTACAGCTTTCTAGTACTAAGGATCTCGGAGCTAGACCGCGGACAGACAGATAGACAGACAGACGGACATGACGAAACTATAAGGGTTCCTTGTTAACTACGGAACCCTAAAAATCATGAAATTCCTACAAAATGCTGAAAGTGCTTCTTTGATGTAAAGTTCATACTTTAGCAAAATCGACTTCACAAAATGACGAAAAAGATACTCGCAAATTAAAAGCGAACCGGTGCTGCGATAAGAATTGCAACGTCAAAGAATTTTCGATGCATTTCAGCACAATATGCTTTAGCGGGATCAAAATACCTTTGGATCGGGCTAGCAGAAAAGGGATCATTCTCTAATGGAATTGGTTCTTTCCAGCTCTGAGCATATTAGACAAGATACGGTTTTCCGTGACTATACATAAGTAAGGTAGAATTCATAGTATGGTTAGCAACAAAAGTCAATTATCAGTGTTAGTTAGGTACTTATATATATTAATCATCTAAATACACTCACAATAATTGGATATGGACACAAATTTCCAGCATTTCAGGTTGCGAGGAGTTCTTATTATCTTAATTCTACACGTTGGACAAAATTTGAGTAGGTCATTAACACGAAGAGAGGAATAACTTAATTTTACAATTGTTTTTTGAAGTGAAAACTTCTTTAGGCGTGTTAGGTATTTTTGAGATGGAACTAAACCATTGATTTCGCGACACTGTAACGCAATTGACCGACACCGTGGAGTAAAAGACATCAACGCGTTGATTACTGCGGTGCGTGGAGTAAAAGACATCAACGCGTTGATTACCGCAGTGCCGATTTTTTTTCAAGTTTTCACTTCTGTTGGCACTCCCGGAGTGTCAAAGTTTTTTTTATATTTTCTCAATAATTATGATAAAAATAATCTGAACTGATAATCTACTTTCATTGATGACCGTACTAGCGCACAATTTTCATGAAGATGTCCCTCCAGTTTTAACGCAGAGCGTGTTCGGAAGCTCTTTGTTTTTGCTTCTCGTCGCGACATTTATATCGGAAATAAATTCGATGCTTTATAGGTTGGGATGTGTTGTCACCTATACGTTTTTACGAGCTAGCCCGTAATATTGCGGTTCGAACCCTTCATGTTTATTGAGATATGTTTTGAAGGCGCCACATTAAATTACGGAGTATATTTTAGTATGTTTACGGCTTCATGTTTTACCATATTTTGTGACCTAACAAATACTATTGATGTTTAAGGGGTGTTGTATTATTTTACAAATGGTTTTATACGTGTTTGCTTTGTGGTTCTTTATTGAGACATTATGATGACAATAGGCTCTCCCCTTATAGCGAAATGTGAGTGGCATATAGGTACCATCGCGGAAGCTCATAACTAACCACTTTGAAAACAAAATCCCGTGCACACAATGACCACATCTGTTACCGCCCCAGTTCTACAGCGGCTAAGTGCTGCAAGCAAGAATAGTCCTTACGGTGGTTAATTATGGCTTTCCGCGATGGTACATCTCTGCCTAACCCTTCGGGGATTACACATGTTATGTTATGTTTATGTTACACGCGTTTATGCTCTTGTAATCATAATCCCACTACTGGGACACAGGCCTCCTCTATGTGAGAGGGAGTGGGCCGTAATCCACCACGCGGGCCCGTTGGTAGATGTCACATATCTTCGAATTTTCGGTTCTAGGACATGCTGGTTTCCTCACGATGTTTTCCTTCACCGTTTTGAGAGCAGTGGTGATGAAATAATTTACACAAAGTAAAGCGCCTGTCGGGGTTCGAACCTGACGGGGTCCGCTAGGGCCGATGCTTGCCGGGGTCGCGGGAAAGTCCGAAAGGGATACCATGGCTCCTGGCAACATACAGGCAACTGAAGGAATACGGGTGGGTTTTAGTCAGTAAGAGTCTGATACGCCCTGCCGCTCCGCCCAGATCGGGAGAAGTTATTTGATAATAATTACTCACCTAAAAAAACTACCACAAAAAAAAAAATATCACTAGGCCGCCACAGCTCTTGTAAAGGACTTTTTTAAATTATTTCTAATCTTATCTGTCTTTGTAATTCCTACTAGAGAAAGCAATCAGTAACACCCAAAAACTTAATTTAGAAGGAAAGCAATCTTATTTAAAATTATTTACAAAGTAAAGTGAGGTGTGGGCGGAACTTAGGAACCCAGGACGGCTTCATCAATTCCAATTTGATTTCAATGAAGCAGTTTCTTATTCAGCGGGTTTCGTTAAATAACGGGGTCTATTAATTATCAAAAGCAGTTGTATTGAGGTTGAAAGCTTTGCTGGATTGATTTATAGCGTGGAGCCCAGGATGGTGTGCGTACACTGGCGGTATTTCAGAGTTAATCATGGCTGCCTTTGAGCGGGCTTTATTCAGTGTATATTGGGACTTATTGCCGGGATTATCTGTGTTTGCTTCTGAAGCTATTTGTTGCTGTAGCTTTGTCTTATTCTATCCTATACTATTAAACGAGCAATATTTGTTTATATCGACGGTAAAAAGAAAATAGGGCATAAGCGACATTTTGGTCAAAAATGAGTTATATATGCCATCCTATGTAAAATTTTCCGCTCTTTCGAATGCGCTTACTCCCATGGCTCTACGATGACTTTTTTGGCGTTTATGCCAGTTTATGCCAGTAAAATACGTCAGTTTTTCAAAAATTTAAAACTTTGAACGGCTCTCCTGAACATTTTAGTTTTTGTCGCTTATACTCTATTACCTTATAACTGTCGATATATATATATTATTATATTGTACTCACGTTCTCGAAATCGGCTCTATCGAATTCGATCAAAGTTACAATATAGAGGTTTACGGGGGCGAAAAATCGATCTAGCTAGGTCTCATATCTGAGAAAATTTGTTTTATCCGTATTTGCACCCGAGTAGAGCTCGATCACCCAAAGTTTAGAACAAGATAAAGAAGAATAATGATTAATGACATGGCAGCGTAGAATTAGTAATTACCTACTATCATGGCAGCATGTAATAAGTAGGTACTATACATGGATTATTGTGAACTTTCCTATACTATTAAATGAGCATTCTCTATTGTCACCAGAGTAGAGCTCGGTCGTCCAGGTACTTTAAGTTTATATAAAGAGTATTGTTTACATTATCACTCCAATGAGTACTTATTAAAGTGAACCTTTTATTACATCGTCTCAAACTATTTCGTCTGTGTGTTGTATATCGCGTGACGGTCGGCCGCGGAGTAGGGATAAAGTGAAAGGCGCTCGTCAGAGCAGCCAAGGCCAATATGGCGACGCCTATAGTTCGCAGCAGCTAACCGTGTAAAGTTTCACTATTGCCGTGGTTTCATAAAACCACACAATCATTTTTTCTTATGAGTTTACTTAATAGATTAATTTGTTGACTACAGAAGCCTGAATTCGTTTTATTGTCTAAATATAAGGAAACCTTCGTAGAACTAGACATAACTTATAAAATCAGTGGCCCACGTGCCACTAATAAATCGATAAACGGCAGAAATGCTGCAGAATCTGTACAATAGTGAGAATGCACTTTAAGTTGTAGAAAGTAGAAATAGGATTTTCTTCTCCACGTCCGGATGACGGCAGTAAACGTTGGAGATTTGTACCGTGTGCGGTTACACGGGACCGGACAGGCCGGTATCGGCACGTGACGCGCTTGAGAAATCGGTTAGCGTATTAAGCGATGTCAAGCGGCGATATGTTATTTTGTTACTGTGGAATTCTATGTTAGAAACCAATGGAGATATTTTCTCAGATTTCCATTTTTTGTGCCTGTTTTATACTATTTAGAAAGGCACTATTCTGTCAGATAAATAAAAAAAATCTATGATTCATGCAAAAAAGTAGAACAAAAATTTATTTGAAAATGTAATGTTAACTCGATCTGCCTAGCCTTTTCCCAACTATGTTGGGGTCGGCTTCCAGACTAACCGGATGCAACTAAGTACCAGTATTTTACATGGAGCGACTGCCTATCTGACCTCCACAACCCAGTAACTGGGTAATACGATGCCCTAGGTAAGACTGGTTGTCAGACTTTCGGGCTTCTGACGACCCGTAACGACTGTCAAAGATTCACGAATGGACAGCTGGGACCAATGACTTAACGTGCTTTCCGAGGCACGGAGGAGTCTCGGTATGTAAAGATGGTCACCCATCCACGGACCAACCTAGGTAAGCGTAGTTTAACCTGATAGATTGATCCGTGCGGCTGTTATTACTTAGCTACAAGCTTCTATGATGTTACTATTGAATGAAAAAAAAAAAAAAAACACATAGATACGTGCATACGAAAGATAATTAACTCGAGTAATAAGAAAAAATAAAACAAAATGGATCAACAGAAAAATAAAATAAATAATCGGCAGCTGCACGAAAAACGCTGTTGAATTGCCTACCTACGTAATTTACTGTATTGAGCTGTTTTACTTACATTTTAGGATCGCAGCAGTGTACACCGACTCCTTGGTATAAATCTAATGGAATTTTGTTCGATGCTTCCTATGAATTAATAAACCTCGTGGCGACAGTAAACCAATCAAAATTATTTGTTTAAATCTTTATATACTTGTAAATTATCAGGGAAATTATTTGTTTACAAATCAACTAGTAATTAACTGTTTATTTATTTTACCTCGATGGTCCTAGTTTATCATTTATATTAACTTCTAATTACAGCTTTAAATAGCTTTATGTAAGCGGGCACGCCCTTTATGCCTGGAGGCTTTTGTTTAGATATTTAGTTTTATTTACGTTTAGTTTTTATTTTTTATTTCTGCTTGAGTATAGTTCTCAATGTTTTTGGTTGGTATATTGGCATGTGCTAGCTGACATATGGTGAATAATTTCTCATTTAAATTATGTTTTCTGTTGCATAATGTAAGTTATTTTGCATACTATTGTATAGAATCATTTTTCTAACTTGAACAGACAGCTGTGCTGCTGGAGAGTTTGTTGCGCCACTTCTTCTTCCTAGCTAAAGGCACTAGGAAGTGGTGAAGGGTGGGCGTTTTGGGGGACTGTCTTATGTAATTTTGACGTTCGAAAAGTGCTGATTCTCAGCCTAGTTTGAATAAATGACTTTTGAATTTGAATTTGAACTAGCAACTCTAATTGTCCGTATATTCAAATCACTGCCATTTTTTGACAATTGTGATTTGAAATGGCTATAACACGGCCAATTGATGAAGGGTGTTCATTTGCTTGATGATTAATTTCCCTGACTGCACCTAATTGATATGTCGGTTTTACAGTGTTATCTAATACTTGCGGACAGTCTTGTATATTGAACTTACCATGTACAATATACATACTGTAAATAGATACCAGGCTTTTTACAGTGTATCTACTCTGATATTATCTACATCTACACTAATATTATAAAGATAAAAGATTTTTACTTTTGTATATTTGTATTTAAACGAACACTGTACCCACCTACGCTAAAGTCGTAACTAATTTTGCTGAGCCTCAACCAATACAAAAAGACTCAAGTCAGACACTCAATATTCCCCATCCAGTTGAACTGAAAGAAATGCTCATAATGATGCAACAAATCATGCAACAACTAAGTACTATGACAAACCTACTACTACAGATGATGTCCAATCAACAACATTCAAAAAATTAACAATTGTTCTATGGAATGCCAATGGGCTGTCACAACACACCCTTGAGGTGAAAGCTTTTCTCAACTTACATAACGTTGATATATTACTCATTTCTGAAACTCACTTTACCACAAAAAACCAGTTTAACATGGCTAACTACAAGTTTTACCAAACTATGCATCCAGATGGAACCGCGCATGGTGGCAGTGCTGTGTTGATCAGGGCAAACATCAAGCACTATGAAATGCAGCCAATCTGCACAGCTATGTTTCAAGCAACCAATCTAGTGATTGAAGACCACCAAAGCCCTCTTGTAATTTCTGCCATCTACAGTCCTCCCAAACACAAACCCAATAAGGAGGACTATGTAAAACTATTTTCTACATTTGGAGCCAAGTTTATCGCAGGCGGAGACTATAATGCCAAGCACACCTTCTGGGGTTCCCGTACTACATCTACTAAAGGACGCCAAATGTACCTGGCAGTGGACTCTCTCAACCTAAGACCAATATCTTCTGGTGATCCAACTTACTGGCCTACGGATAGAAATAAGACCCCTGACTTGATAGATTTCTTCATCACAAAAAGCGTAAATATCCAAAACGTTGAATGTAAAACTAGCTTGGAACTATCGTCTGACCATTCTCCAGTGTTTTTGCACCTAAATTTAAATAGTACACAGACCATACCACCGTGCCAACTCTGCAACCACAAAACAGACTGGGATAAGTTCAAACGCCTTGTGGCTGAAAAAATTAACTTAAACTTACCGTTTTCAAGTGACCAAGACATTGAAGAAGGTGTGGAATACTTTAATAACATTATACAGGAAAGTGCATGGGAAGCTACCCCAATGAACAGAAGTGGTAAAAGAGGCACCGATTGCCCTGCTTCGGTCCACGAACTGATTGCTGAGAAACGAGAACTAAGAAGGAACTGGCAAGTGAATAGATATCCCAGTGTCAAGAAAAAACTGAATGCACACATAAAGAAGTTAAAGCAGGCGCTGGAAGAAAATAGAAATGCAGGAGTACAGAGACACCTGGAAAAACTAGATGGGACTGCAAGTTCTAACTACTCTCTATGGAAAGCCACACAAAAGCTTAAAAGACCTCAACTGCACCAACCTCCAATCAGAAGGCTTGATGGTACATGGGCTAACAGTGATGCCGAGAAGGCTGAAGTTTTTGCTAACCACCTTGAAAGTGTCTTTACTCCCCATCCCGACGAAGGCTCAAGGAAACTGGACTATGTCAATGACACACTATCATCTGTTCACCAACTAGACACACCACTGAGAAAATGTTCTCCCAGCGAAGTTAAATATACCATCAATAAACTGAAAAACAACAAGGCTCCAGGATACGACCTAATAACTGCGACCGTTCTAAAACAGTTACCGGAAGTCGCTATAACATTTCTCACATATCTTTTTAATGCAATACTACAGCGAACCTATATCCCCAAACAATGGAACGTCGCGCAGATCATCATGATTTTGAAGCCTGGCAAGTCTCAAAATGATGTCAAATCATATCGTCCTATCAGCCTATTGCCTATTGCTTCGAAGTTGTTGGAAAAGCTATTTCTTAAGCGACTTATGCCGATCTTGGTGGAAAGAAACCTTATTCCTGAACACCAATTTGGATTCAGGAAGGGCCACGGTACTATAGAACAGGTACATAGACTGGTGGAAAAAATCAACACCTCGTTTGAAAATAAGGAGTACTGCTCTGCAGTCTTTCTGGACATTTCGCAGGCTTTTGATCGTGTATGGCACCAGGGTCTACTAACAAAAATAAAAACTCTCCCAACAAATTCCTACCTGTTTCTGCGTTCCTACCTCAGCAAGAGATTCTTCCTAGTAAAGCAGGGAGATGAGGTCTCAAGTCTACGAGCGATTCAGGCCGGAGTGCCTCAGGGCAGTGTCCTGGGTCCCACCCTGTACCTGCTATTTACTGCCGACCTGCCGCTAGATAGAAATGTCCTAACAGGTACTTTTGCTGATGATACGGCCATACTGGCTACTGATGTCTGCCCGAGAGAGGCCTCTGCAAAATTACAAAACAGCCTCAAGCTGATCTCTGAATGGCTTAAAGACTGGAAGATAAAAGCCAACGAAACAAAGTCAGTCCAGGTGACTTTCACTACACGCAAAGAAACATGCCCACCTGTGACCTTAAATGACATAGAAGTACCCCAAGCAGAGGTCACACGGTACCTTGGAATATACCTTGACAGACGCCTTACGTGGAGACACCACATATTCACCAAACGCAAAGCCCTAGGGCAAAAACTCCGCAGCTTACACTGGATGCTCAACAAAAAGTCCCAAATGTCTCTGGAAAGCAAACTATTACTATACAAATGTATTCTCAAGCCTATCTGGTGCTATGGTATCCAGCTCTGGGGAACTGCAGCGAATTCCAACATCGAAATCCTACAAAGGTTTCAATCAAAAACACTGCGACAGATAGTAAATGCTCCCTGGTACGTCACAAACGAGAGAATTCACAAGGATTTAAAGATGAAAACTGTTAAAGAGGAAATCAAAGCCAATATTACCACATACTCCACCAGATTAAAAGTTCACCCAAATCAATTGGCAATGAAGTTAATGTCAAACCCAGTTACCTTCACAAGACTGAAAAGAAGGGCACCCCAAGACTTACTTACAACCAGCTAGAGAATGAGCTGTAGTATTGATCGGATGAGGCAGTGGCTTCATACCGTGCAAGATCAGGAACCATCATCTACCTATTGCTGAATGTCCTAGGATAGATTGCATTAAACAGAAGGAGATAAAAAAAAAAAAAAAAAAAAAAAAAAAAAATATTTGTATTGTTGTTTGTAATGAATAAACTCAAAAACTACTGGATCGGTTTAAAAAATTCGTTCACCATTAGAATGCCATATTATCACTTAGTAACATAAGCTATCTATACTTATATTATAAAGAGGTAAAATTTGTTTGTTTGTAAGTTTGTACGTAAGGAGTAATCTCCGGAACTACCAGACGGATTTGAAAAAATATTTTTGCATTGGATAGCCCAATTTTTGAGAAAGGTAGCCTTGCGGACGAAGTCACATGCAGAAGCTAGTAATTTATAAAGATATCACACGGTTCTATAGTGGCGACCGCGTACCGGAAGACGTAGCGTTGGAAGGCCTCCCATAAGATGGACCGATGACCTTGTGAAGGCCGCAGGAATCCGCTGGATGCGGAAAGCACAGAATCGGTCGAAGTGAAGGTGCTTGGGGGAGGCCTATGTTCAGTAGTGGACGTCTTTCGGCTGAAATGATGATGATGATGATGATATCACACGGGCGAAGCCTTTGGCCGATGCTAGTTGTACATAAGTAGGAATACCTACTTAACTTGCAAGAGCAATAGCTCTTGCAACTGCCATTAAATTTCCTTGCACATTGACATTCTACCATTCATGCGCGTTCTCCTGAGCTAAAAGAGTAACCGTGGAGTGTCCTGCCGGCTCTTCTCCAGAGGAAACGACCAATTGGGACCGTGCCTCTACTTTCTGACGTTTCATAAGTATTCATGTAGGTTTATGTGAAATAAAATATTTTGAGTTTGAGAACTTTTATGTGAATTCAGCGATGGTTGGATTCTACGTATAGGGACCAGTCTCCCACAATATATACTCATCAGAATTGTGTATCTCTGTCGAATCTGACCAATGTAAAATAATTTATGTATATTGTGGTGAGAAATAAAGTGATTGATTGATTGATTTATAGAATCTTTTTCTTTCCAAATATAAGACAGTTACGTAATTGGAACATTTTCGCTCGATTCATTTTTATTCGAAAATCATGTCTTTTTAAAGATTATTTGAAACAAAAACAAGATAATTTGGCTTTTATGTCCAAAATAATTATTGACAGCAAGAAAATGTAGTTTACTATCCAAATATAAGATTTTTTTTCTAGATCAATTATTACTTTAGCTGTAAACGAAATAAGAACTGAGACATTTAGTTCCGTGCTCGAATACGACCAAAGAGCGCACACGATATTCAACTTTATTACTAATGCGTTAGCGTTTAGCACATAGTGGAGTGGTGGGGTGCTTGGGGGCGGAGTTTGCGTAGAAATTGTCTTTGGAGTGCCTGGTCTTAACTTACATAATTATAATAAAGAAATCTCTATGTTGTGTCGCTAGTTGTTCTATAAGTAAACATCAAAACATTTTAATGTAACCATAAAAAGTAATTTTGTAACTCCATTGTTTTATTGCTTATCGTTATGACTGTGTTTACTAGCAAAGTTACAGACGCGGTGATATAATTGAAAACAGACAAATAAATTATTATTAAAGAACGAGAAACAAAAAGAAACTGTTAGACATAAACTTTATATGTAATAGAAACTTGTCATTCAATAAACTTATTACTAGTTTCGACTGCCAACAACAAATAAAACAGAAAAAATAAATCTTTATCTGTCAGTTGTTTATGTAGCTTTGTGTGCTGTGCTATTGTCGTTTTTCCAATAGATTTGCACTAACAAGACAAATAAATACGGTTGGCACGGTCCGGACGGCCTTCGGTTGATCATATTTCGTTTCAGTCTTCAGATAAACAGGAAATTGCAGGAGAAAACCATTGTACAGCTCTGTTATTTTCCATTTAGATAACAAAAAACGTGACATGTTTATTTGTAACCAATAATTTTTTATATTTATTATTAACTACGTATTTAAAATTAAAGTCGTTTCTGTTAAATAGGTACTGGATCTCATAAATAACATTAGGTACTTGCTACGCCCCGCGGTTTCACCTGCATAAGTCTCGATCCCGTGGGAATATCGGGGTTAAAAGTATCCTGGGTAATTCTTACCCAGGTCATGGTCTACCCATGTGCAAATTTCTTCCAAATCCGTTCAGCCGTTTTAGCGTGAAAACGTAACAAACAAACAAACGAACTTACTTTCGCATTTATAATATTAGTTAGGATTATTTCCTTTATTTCATTGCACATATAAATTATATTTTAAAATATTTCAATTTAAAAACATTAAACAAATAAAATAAGTAGCACACCGGTATCGACAGTATTTCGGTATTACTCAATAATGGGCAAAACGGTTGCAAGCACATAGTATCGAGTATCGTAGAGACAAGGGAGCAATATTAAGTCCTGAGGTGTTTATCAGGACTGAACAGGTATTCCACGGCTATTAGGTCAATCCTGGAAGTACGGTCAAGATCCCTACCAGCATCTTATTGAAATGCTTCCTTCCTCTTCCTCCGAGAACGTCTGCTCTTGCAAATCTCCACTCAAGTCGACCAATAAAGGCAAGCCAGAGGTGAAAAGACTTCTCCCGGGAGATAGTGCCTCTACTGCCTAACAGCTCGCTACGTGCTGCCCAGCGGGTTTATGGGTCACTCTTGGTCTGTTTCCTCACCCTTGACCAGTTTTGGCAAAGTAAACTCTACCGGCACAGACTTAGAGTTCAGGAGCGTGTAAGTTCTACGTCAAAGTAGAGATACGGCAAAAAAAAGATTATTATTATTAAGAATACGTAATAATATCGCAACTTGTTCCCCTGAAGGGTTGGACAAAGTTGTACACTCATAACGAACTCCTGAAAGAGGAACCTCCTAACAATGTGAGCTGTGCCCAAAAGTACCGCTTTCTGAATCAAGCCCTTAATCCAGCTGCCTAACGAGAGCCTCCTTAGTTGTTGGTCGAGGCTCTTGGCAGTTAATCCATTGGCTGATACAACTATCGGCACAATGATCGCTGAGTTCACATTCCACATGTCGACAACCTCGCGAGCCAAGTCAAGATACTTGATTTGTTTATCTTTCTCGGCTTTTACGAAGTTCCCGTCATGCGGGACCATTACGTCAATAATCATTGCGCCGCTCTATTCGATCCACCACCACTATATAAGGCTTATTAGCAACAATACCTGGTCCTGTCAGTGATGATAGATCGATCCCGGTACAATGTGAAAAAATGACGAAAACGGAAATTTTCGAGAACTGCGTACTTCCAATTCCACAAGGCTGTATTTCAGAACAAGTTGCTGATGGATAATCCTGGTCACAATGTTGTGTCTATGCAAGTACTCTTCGTTAGCTAGACGAGAACCAGCTGAGTTATTGTGTCAGATTGATTCTCCCGGATGGTGGCATACCCGACAGATGTCAACCGTGCTTTCAGAATAAATCTCCGGTATTTGTTCGTCATGATAACTTCGTCAATGATTGCACAGACAAAGCCTTCGGTTTTCCCAAAGAGGTCACTGAATCCCAGCCAGGCTACGGATGCTTGCGAATATACATCAGGTCCATGTAGGGCCCGGAAAAAGCGTCCGTGAAGATCCTTACTCTGCCATACCTCCTTGCGACCGATACAGAAATTGGTATATGGAACGGAGAAAAATACTTTATATTAAAAATACACCTCTGTCAGCTGTAGCCGTTACATAGCTGTAGCGTTTACCTTTTCTTTTCTAAATATAAAATAATGATTATCTCATAACATGAACTTAACTTATAAAGTATTCGTGGAGGTTGGTTACAAAGCCATATAAACACAGCAACTACATAATCTACCTTCATCAAAGACACGATCTATTCCTCTAATAACAAAAGCCTTCCAATTTATATTCCCACCGCAACCCTATATTTAAAAAGCGTAATTTGAGCTAACTTTTTATGAATTCTGTCTCAATTTTTTAATCTTGTTATCGTAAAATAGACCGTATTGATTCTTTGAAAACGTTGTAACAAGAACCGAGGATGGCACAGTATCGTAACTTGGCAACTCCCAGTAATACTGAGCAGTTACAGAAAGAATGCTCTTGACATTTCAATTATGGTTTATCTTTAAACTTGCTTCTGTCGCGGAGGGGACTCGAACGAAAGCCAAGACTAACCAGACGCGAGATAAAGACATCAAAAGCTTATTTTTGAGACAAAAGTTTTAAGCAATTTATAAGTGGACTGTTATACTGGCGCAGACAACAATTTTAATGGGTTCAATGCCGATTGTTGACAGAATACAGTTTTCTCAAGCAATCTTCGCAATATTTTGTAAATTCTTGTTTTTTTAACCGACTTCCAAAAAGGAGGAGGTTATATGTTCGTCGCGTATGTTTGTTTTTTTATGTATGTCCACCGATTTCTCCGTCAATTGTGGACCGATTTTGAAAATTATTTTTTTGTTTGAAAGGGTGTGCTCTCGAATTGGTCCCATATAAATTTTATTAACTTAGCTTGGATACCTACTTTTTGAGTTAGCTACAAAATACGTATTTTTTTCCTACTTAGTATGTAGATGATATGATAAGTTTCTGTCACTGGTAGCAGGTAGTGGTATTCGAATATGTGTGGGGTAGGTACCACAACTAAAAGTGAAAAATAAAAACTTTTTACAAAAAAAAAACAACCGACCTCCAAAAAAAAACAGTACAAAGTGAAAAATAACTTTAATTTCGGATGTCGGTGGCAAAAAACGAAAATACAAAACCCAAGACACCGACTTCCGAAATTAAAGTTATTTTTCACTTTGTAGTGTTTTTTTTTTGGAGGTCGGTTGTTTTTTTTTTGTAAAAGTTTTTATTTAATAGAATAACTATTTCTCTATAATATGTACACTATCATCATGTATGTTTCTCAGTAGCAGTCCGGAGCCTGGATTTGTGCCCGGTTGATGGCAATAGGCTCGCCCCCTATTACATGGGACTTAAACATAACTGGCAAAATGTGGATGTCCTATAGGTACACCTCTGCTTAACCCTTCGGGGATTACCGGCGTGATGTAATGTTTTGTTATGTACACCATATTATTAATTCAATTTATTTTATTTCTATTTAAACAAGTTAATTAGGTTCAAGTTGCATGCAAATAACTTCTTACAGCGATTTATAAATCTTAGACTTCTCTACAGCCATGATAATGAATAAGTAAAAGATTCTACTTCAAATATTTCATGTACCTATAACTCATTAAAAGTCTTTATGGTATTAATAAGCTCTTGAATATTAACTTTCTAAAGTAAATAGGTATTTGACTTGTGTATAATTTAGTTTTACATAATTAAGACGTGGTCTTCAGTTTCAGTTCAAATTTTATGCAAAAGTGTGTTCATTAGCTACATATTACAAACTGAATTTTAAACACTACGTATTTTCTTTAAGTGTTAATTAGAAAATCTAAAATAATATTATAAAGAGAAAAGATTTGATTTTTTGGATGTTTGTTTGTTTGTAATGAATAAACTCGCAAACTACTGGTCTAATTTTAAAAATTCTTTCATCAGTAGAATACTATATTGTCAGTGAGTAACAATGCATTGTTTTGTTGTGGAGCAAGTAAGTGAGTTTGGGGAGTCTGTTTACAAGGGATGGAAAGATTGATGGAGATGTGGAAAGAAGAGTAAACGCGAGAAACAAAGTGAATGGTGCTATACATGCGATTGTGACCAACCAGTCGATGTCTAAAAAGGCTTGACTGGCTGTTCACAATGGTGTGCTGGTGCCCACGCTTATGTATGGAAGTGAATGTTGGGTGTGGCAAAAACAACATGAAAGTAGAATAAATGCTGTGGAAATGCGTTCCTTGCGAAGCATGTGTGGTCTGACTATGAATGATAGGCTGAGGAATGACGTGATAAGACAGCGGTGTGATTTAAAAGAAGATGTAGTGACAAAAATTGAAACGGGTAGGCTGAGATGGTTTGGGCATGTTGAGAGGATGAATGACAGGCGACTAACAAAATGTATTTACAAAGCTGATGTAAAGGGAAAGGCCGGGCCCCGCCCGGCCTTTCCCTTTCGGCCTCGCCCTAGGAGGACATATACTGACCTTATCTTGTGATGTTCTTCAGAAAGGCCAGGTGCGTAGTAGGTACTCGCAACCGGCGTGCGTGTATGACCAAATGTATGAACGGAAACGAGGCAAATGGACTATGTAAGGATCGTAGCAGGTGGCGTTCTGTAGTTTCTGCCTACCCCCATAGGAAGAAGGCGTGAGTTTATGTATGTGTATGTATGTAACATTTATAAAGATATCTCGCAGGCGAAACTGTTGGCTGAAGCTAGTATGTTTATAATTAGGTTTATATGATAAGATGAAAAGAAAAAGTTTTACGCGTAATTTGAAAAAATCCAAAATCATTAGGTAGATAGATTGAATATTCTTTCTGTATGTTGTCAGGGGCCACGGTATCCCTTTCGGACTTTCCCGCGACCCCAGCAGGCATCGGCCCTAGTGGACCCCGTCAGTTGTGCTGACAACTCTTTAAGGCGCGCGTGGAACACAACGCGCCGTCGACCCGGGCCTGGTCCTTATCTGACGGTGAGCTGCCCAATACTCATCGTCCGCAAGCCCGCACCTACGGTGGCCGGGAATCGGCCTGGGATTCCCGAGGCTCAGGGCGTCTCCTGCGGCAGCTAGGGGCTTGAGGGTGCGAAATTTGCCTCTCCCTCACGCGTAACCTCACGCGTCCCCTGTAGTAGGTAATATAATTATAGGTAGGTAGGTGTAATATTATAATGTTAAATAATATTATTGAAAAAAATACTGACAGACTGAACTACAAGCTCTTTGAAACGTATTCCTTTAATTTCTTTCGCAATTAATTACAGTTTATGGATTTCGCCCCGAAATTAACGTAACATCACGCCTGTATATCCCCGAAGGGTTATACAGAGATGCACCTAGATGATTATGTTTAAGTCCCATGTCATTAGGGGCGACCCTATTGCTATCAATTCACAACAAATTCAGACTTAGGGCTGTTACTGGGAATTACCAGATGGTAGACTTAATAACACTTTGCCTGACATGGGAATCGATCCCAGGACCTCATGCTCAGCAGTAATTTTTTCTACCACTAGACCAACGAGGCAGTCTCCCCACCATCCTATCTCAAAATTTCATCGTATGTACCTATTTATCGCAAACCATTGAACCGTTGCAATTCTTAAAGTAATGAAAGCAAACTCGACATCCGTGAAGACGTAAGCCGGTCCCCATTAACATAATATAAACATTTTACTCATGTCTTAAGTTCGCTAATTGAAGCCCTTCGTATTGTTTATGCATGAACTTTGAAATTCACGTGTCAATCCGTATTAGGGAAAGGGTTTTAGAACTAACAGGTGTTTGTGGCTTGAGTGTGTCTTGAAACTACTGGGTGAAATGAAAGAGTAATGTTCAGACAGAGTTGCTTCGGTTTAAAAAATGTGAAGATTTTATTGGACACAATAATATTTTGTTTTTGAAATGTAATATCTTTCCCCTTCCTTTTCTGCAATTGGTGGGAGTGATTTCGTGAAAAGGGACGGAAGTGTGCAACACGAAGCCAAAGCGCGTGCTATTTGATTTGCCTAAAGAGCCCACGCAGTGCTAGAGTTGGCCGTCAGATAGTACTTTAGTGGTATGAGGAATAGGGTGTAAAGTTCACTCATCCATCATAGAAAAGGGAGGATCCTCCAACTAGACGGGTGTTGTATCTGGCGGGCAACTGCCCATCGGTTTGAAGTTGAAATCTTGTATGTATGTCGATCGCTCGGTAAACTCTAACTGCGCGATGCAGGATTTGTGTGACGTCATGTCTATGATGCGTAGTTCGTATGTGGCGGTGTAACCGCTACAGTACCAACCCATTTTCCGAGAGGTTGGTACTGTCAGCAAAGATTTCAGATGTTACAACACATCACATCATGTGACTACTGCAAAACTCGCTCGTTTTTTAGGGTTCCGTAGTAAACAAGGAACCCTTATAGTTTCGTCATGTCCGTCTGTCTGTCTGTCTGTCTATCTGTCTGTCTGTCTGTCTGTCCGCGGTCTAGCTCCGAGACCCTTAGTACTAGAAAGTTGTAATTTGGCATAGGTATACATATTAATTACGCCGACAAAGTGGTAAAATAAAACTATGAAAAACATTTTTTTTTAGGGTACCTCTCATACACGTAAAGTGGTAATTTTTATTTTTTTACCCCATGGTGAGGGGTATCATTGGAAAGGTCCTTCAAAAATATTGTGAGTTTGTGAAAATCATTTTTAGATTCAGGGATTCGTTTGCGAAATATTAAGCTTTAAAGTGATAATTTTTGTTAGAGTCAAGTGTTCCCCCCCCTGCCGGCTAAAGGGTTGGTTTTGGGTGTGTGAAAAAAATCACAGCAGTAGCTTATATAACGAAATTAAAAGGAAAACTATCACAGCTAAGTAGGCTCTACAGGTTAACGAGTAACAATTGACCAACTTAACTTTGCAGTTGAAAAAACATGTTTTCCCATACATTCCGTATGGGAGAACATATTTTTCAACTACAAAGTTAAGTTTGTTTTTGGGATAAATTCATCCCAACTACGGAACCCTTCATTGTGCGTGATCCGACACGCACTTGGCCGGTTTTTTTATAAAGGTACAGGTATACTTAAAACTCCCAGAAGGAATAAACAGAAGACCATCTCAGATACTAACCTGGATGGTTCTTATAATTATGTATATTATGATCTGACCAAGATAATAAGTTCGAGAGGACATTTGCAAGAAGCTGGCAGTATCATTAAAACGGTAAAGGTTTCCCATTATTTGTTTTAGGTATTTGTTTTAGTATTTTATATGCCTTTATTTTTGTTTATATTTATATATAATTAGGTGTTTATATTCACAGTTTTAGGTCTTTATATTAAAAAAACTAAAACACAACTACGACACAAAAGTCATCTAAAAAGGTATAAACAAGACATCGCAAACAGATAAATTAAAAATCTGGAGTCACACGTGTTAAAAAAAATCGCACGTGTTATAAATCGAACTGATGAATTGACTGAAGTACGCGTGACTCCGGATTTTTAATTTATCTGTCTATGATGTCTTGATTATACCTTTTTATTAGATGACTTTTTTGTCGTAGTTGGGTTTAAGTTTTATAACTTTTATTATTTAAATTATTTTGGGGTTATAATTATACATATCTGAAATTTGGTAATTAAACACTTTCATTTGTATGGATTAACTGTTTGTGTAGTAAAGTAATAATAGTCTATTAAACAGACTCAAATCCTGTAACACTTTGTCTTACCTCAAAGTCTGGGATAAGTAGTCGGGTTTGGACACACTATTCCAACGAGACAGTAATTTTTTTTATAATTAGAAGGTTTTGTGTCGAAGGATACTAATAATACGGTATATAGCACAAATTAAAATCGAAAGTGACCCAATTTAAAATGAATTTCTAAACAGAATTTCCTCCACTATCCCTATCAATTTGTGGAAAGGTGTAATTAAAGCCTGAATTCATCCATTTATTTTCGTTAGGAAGAGGGTGGATAGAGTTGCTATGAAATTAACATTTTAAATTTAAGTTGGTTGGAAAATTAGAAAATAATTTGAAACTTTTCTGTAAGGTAACTTAACACACATCATACCAAATGCTTCAAAAAGATCGGTTACACAACTTTATATAATTATATTCCTATAATACCTACATAAATTCAGGTTAAGCTACGCTTGCCGGGGTTGGTCCGTGGATGGGTGACCATTTCTACATACCGAGACTCCTCCGTGCCTCGGAAAGCACGTTAAGCCGTTGGTCCCGGCAGTCATTCGTGGATCTTTGACAGTCGATAAGGGTCGCCAGAAGCCCGAAAATCTGACAACCAGTCTTTCCAAGGAGTATCGTATTACCCAGTTACTGGGTTGTGGAGGTCAGATAGGCAGTCGTTTCATGTAAAATACTGGTATTCAGCTGCATCTGGTTAGACTGGAAGCCGACCCCAATATAGTTGAGAAAAGGCTAGGCAGATTGAATACCTACATAATAATATGTCTGAGTTCTCAAACTATCAAATTATTATAGGTAGATAAAAAGAAAAATCGGTTATAAAAATTACGAAACTAAAAATCACAACCAAATCGAAATAATTCAAAGAATCTTCAAACAAATAGGCGTAAATTGGATGATTAAATTCGTAGTTTAATTTGTGAGCTTTATAAACAGTACAAGACAAGAGCTAGGGCTGGAATACTCTGATTATTGAATTAGGGCTCCGAATAATACGGTCGTTTCTCGTCGTTTGACATCAGCAAGCATTTGATGCTCTAGTTATGAATTTAATTTGCTAAATCAACAAGGAATTTCTCTTTCAATGTTATAGCTATTCATAAAATTAAAATAAATAGTGTCCAAAATATATTTTTTTAAGTTTGAATTAAAAGAAAGAAATAGAGGTACAAGACCGAAATATAAAAATATATATATATATACAAACGCAAACAAATAAGAGTTGGTTTAAAATAGAAGTAGGTTTTTGAATAAAGGAGCTTTCATACCGCTTTTGTGTCATCGAACCCTCACGAATACACACAGTTACTAATAACAACCCTTATCTTCGAAACAATTAAAAAATAAAATCCAAAACACCGGAAACATATTAACCGACCATTGCGACCCAAATTAATACTCTTGCAAATACAGATAAAAACGGTAAAGGTATAAACATACTAGAGTATCGTGGCGCGCCAGTAGCATACCGGGTTCATATTATCGGGGAGTGTCGTGTCGTTTTGTCGTGCTGTTCTGTCGTGCTGCCTGCTTGACTTCGATCGAACAAGACAATGGTGGAGACTATAACACGTTACAACACAACAAATATGTGTATATTATAAAGATATCTAGACACGCGGCAGCGTGTCGAGCCAAGTTTCTAGGCAAGACACGGCTGCAGTGTGTTTTATTACACGAACCATTTGGAGCCACTTTTGACCCCTTAATAACTCAAAATCTATGTAACATAGACTCATGAAATTTGGTTTATTTATAAAAACCCCTTAGATTAACTAGAACTCCAAATTTCATAAATAAAACTCAAACGGTTATTGAGATATTAACGTATAAAAATCGGCATTTTTATCAACGACCTGCCACTAGACATCAAAAACATTTAACCCATTTCCGGGTGACCTAGAAAGTTGAAAAGAGATTTCCCGAAAGCAGGCCCATGGTATGATACTGTGTCAAAGCTTATTTATCAAAAATTATGTCGTATTTTTTCAAGTCGTTTTATCAAAATTTATTTCTTCTAGCATTAGAGAACCTAATAAATATTTATTTTGTTGATACTTAAAGAACTACATCCGCCATTCAATCCTAACCTGAATGTTGCCAGATGACAGACTATTCCAATAAAATAATTTGTAATCGATTGAAAATATCGATACTAACCCACATGGAGTAGGTGGAGTATCCACTACACGAGTATGTTTTAAATGCTATTTATTATACTCAAATACTGTAAAATTATGATTTTACAATAAATAAAATATTATATGGTCTGAATATACTCAACAACTTAAAAGTGTTTCGAGGCAGTAATGTTATTTTATAAACTACCAGTGATCAGAGTAAGTAGATTGATTTGAGGTCAATGAACTGGCACGTATATTAGTATGGATACGCCTCCGGGATTCCGGGATTTTGAAATTATTAAGATTTTTTAAGGAATTTCAAATGTTGTAATGTGTAGAATAAAGAATACATCAATATGAATAAGAAATGTTCAACCTTTTTGCTGTCTGTTTAATAGTATATAGGTGATCGGACTCCAAGAAAAGGATAGATATACTATAAAACAGTATAATATATTTTAAATATTTATCTATCGCATTCTATAAATTTCTAATGTAGTAGTTTAAAAATCCTTACTTTAACAATATTTGATTCAATCCCGTAAGTACCAAAATGAAATCCCGGAAAAAAGGCTTATTCATGTTATGATTTTTATGACTATTCATGATGCGAGTACGTAAAATCAATCTACCTACTCCGATCACTGATAATCACCCAATCGATTTCGTCAATCGATTACCAAAATAATTAAACCTGGTAACACTGACACCATGCATAATGTCAAACTGTCAAAAAAAATCTGTCAGATCAATGGCATTGTTGGCTGTTTGTTTTACGTTGATTTGAATTTATTTTTCCGTATTTACTTTATACTTATATTACGTTACGATTTAATGCTGTCAATTTAAATTGAAGCCAGAGGAACTATTGCTTATCTTTCCATGGCCCTGGGTAAGTTTATTATGTTCTCTAAATATTTATAAACACCGTCGTATTGTATAACCTCATTGATTTTAGCAGCCTATTAGTAGAAGGCCTATGTTCAGTCAGGGGTACGTCGCGCGTCGTCAGCTGTAAATGTCTATAGTATGATGTAATTATATAGCATAAGTAAATACACTGAATTTTTTTACCTTTTTCAGGTATGACGATGACATGTGTTATTGCAAGACTTGACATTATTGATTATATTATCTACAACTCTATCCCAAGTATTACTTGCTCAGGAAAATCTAAGCATATTATGTTATGTATGTGGCATGTCAATTGCAAGTCATAGAAGTCATCAGGTTAGTGTTTTTAAAATGGCAGAATTACTATGAGTGATATAATTATTATAAAAAAGTAAATAAACAAGAATAAGAGTATTTTCTTACTTTCTAGGTTAGGTATACATTTGGATAAAGTTTGTCATGCTTACTGAGAGAGGCTGCTACCAGAGATGTTTATAGGCAAGCAAGTGATGATAAAAACAGAGCCACCCTAGAGTGTAAAAGATTTACCCATAATAGATCAAAACAATAATCTGGTTAGGGCCAGAATCAAATCGTGACATGTGAGCAGCAGGACTTAGTGTACATAATTATTGATAAGTGAGCAAAATAGGACAAATTGTTTAAGAGATCATCATTGCTTATTACTGTTTTGTGGGAAAGCGTACATCTACCATCTACTGTACCTACGCTGCTTTCATACCATGACTACGTTATGAGAATGAAGCTGAAGCCGTTTTAAATTCTATGAGAAATAAAATGTTTTTAGTATTTAGGTATTGTTGTGTTATTTGTTAAAGTAAACCTTCCTATAGAAGCACTGAAAATGCTGCTGCCAATGAGATTATTCATCTTTAATTAAGATAGTTGGCTAAAATAATGTTTATGCCATTAAATCTTTCATATTTAGCGCGCAAGATTATTAATTTACCTTTATAAAATTCAAGTCTGTAAATGCGATAATCGCCATTTTGATGACAGTCGAGGTCGAGGCTAAAAAACATAAAAATTGGGGATTGCAAACATCCAAACTCCACCATAAGGACAGCGACTATTACAACATTTAATTATTTGACGAATTCATCCATTTTTCAAGTTAAATAAGTAGTAGTAATGAAGTTTTTGATATCAAAAGTCGAAGATTCGCGCCAATCGTGCGTGTTTACATTTTAACTTTTCACAATTAACACACATACACATATCTGATACGACTTTAAATGTGACAAATGTGATTAAAAATATTATAAGTAACTAGAAAATGCCCAGATCTTTACTTATAATACGAACACATGTTCAATAACACGTAATATTCATTACTACTACTCAATTTGTGTTAAAAATCGTCGATCATTGTTTTTTTTTTTATTGTAATAATGTGCGAAAACGATTATGCCAAACGTTTTTTTTTTTTTTTCAATTTTGATTGTCTCGATTAATTTATAATTATGTCGAATGTCTGAAATCTATACTTGAAAATTAAAATAAAATTGTTTTAAGCATTAAATACAATAAACATTGTTTAAAATAATTATTTATACTTTTCTAGTGTTTAATCGTTTTTAGAACATTAAATATAAAACGAGTCAACACATAGAACGAGGATAGATACTTACCTCATTTATTGAATTTCGCGCCGAATTGTTTCTATTTATTTGAATTTAAATTCGGAACGTTGTTCAAAATTATTTTTAATTTTTTGGACAATTATTTACTGTGGATTTTATTTTTGATACTTTCTGATATAGAATGCCTAGTATACATTTTTTAGGTAGGCTTAAGAAAATTTTGTTTGGGAATGATGTTAAATTAATTATATAAATTAGGTAGGTATTCCGCAAACACTTTTAAATGACGTCTATATTTTTAAATTGAAACTTTTATTACATCGTCTCAAACTTGTTCGTCTGTGTGTTGCATGTCGCGTGTCGGTCGGCCGCGGAGTAGGGATAAAGTGAAAGGCGATCGTCAGAGCAGCCAAGGCCAATATGGCAGCGCCTATAGTTCGCAGCTGCTGACCGTGTAAAGTTTCACTTTTACCGTGGTTTCATAAAACCAACAATCATTTTTTTTTAGTTGTATGAGTTTGATAGTATTTGTTTTTAATAGGATAATCTTACTCGAGTAATAGAAATTGTTTATTTTTGAGGTAGTTTAAAAACGAAATTTAAAAAAAACTGCCCAAGTGTATGTCGGACTACGCACAGTGAAGGGTTCCGTAATTGGGATGAATATTTACGCATAAACATTGCATAGTATCAATTTTATCGACTGCAAAAATAAGTTTGTATTTCTCGAAAAAACTATAACAAACAAAGTTAATTCTGCGGTTGTAACCGAAAATAAACTGTATCTCAAAAATTATTGATTTCAAAAGCAAAGTCACTTAGAAACATCTTAACATTTTAATTATGAGATCCAACAATACACGCTTTATATGCATAGATTTTTTTCATCTCTCGGTTATATGTAAGTATGGAGAATGCCACCCCCACTATTATGTTTATCGTAATTTCACTACACCATTGTTTAACGGTGCAAAAAATACACCTTTTTCAAAATTTTCATTGATAGAGTGTAAATAGTCTCCATGTTAAATGACTGTATGACATCCGGACGCACGGACAGACGAACTTGACGAAATTAAGAGGTCCGTTTTTTTACGGATTTTGATTATCAAGTTTACAATTGGCATGAAATTGATGTCTATGACAATTGATCTACAATATTATTATTATTTGGAATAGCCGCCATCTTAAAATCCAGAATGTCCATCTAATTCGATATCAGCACTATCTCCCGAAAACTATGAAAATGACAGTCATGACGACAAATTTTCAAATGGGGTTAAAAACTGCCACTTGCTCACTTCAGATGGCGCTGATCTCCAGCGTCTTATAATTTGACAGCTAACTATACATTTTTGATTCGAATGCCAAAAGTTGATGTAAATTCCTGAATTTCATGACTGAATTCAAAACACCCCGTCGAGTCAACTGATGTGTCACGTGTCAAAATCTTGGTCCCTAATGTTAGGCGGCAGTGAATTCATTTCATTCATTCTCTGATCTCGAAAAACGTTGTTACAAACGTCAGGTTGGTATGTTCAAGGTAGTTGGTAGGTTGGTACTATGCTTGAGACGTTTTTGAATTGATAGATCGTATGACTATTGTTTTAGGGACTATTGTCGTTTAATTCTTTATATAAACTTACGAATAGTTAAGTCCATAGTGACGTCAAAATGTAAATCCAAGGGGCGGCTGCAACGGCGGCGGTGATCTCTCGCGTCCGGCCCTGGTTCAGGCCATGGTACGGAGCGAGAGGAAATGGCAGGCCGTCACCTCCTTCTGCGAAGCGGTAATGCTCGCGAAGGAGTAGGCGGAACGCGTGAGGTAGAGGCAAAGTTCGCACCCTCACGCCCCTAACCGCTGCAGGAGGAGACGCCCGGGGCGGGAATCGCGAGCCGATTTCCGGCCACCGTAGGCGCGGGCTTGCGAACGGTGAGCAATGGGTAGCTCGCCGTCCGATAAGGACCAAGCCCGGGTCGACGGCGCGTTGTGTTCCACGCGCGCCTCAAAGAGATGTCAGCAGAAATGACGGGATCCGCTAGGGCCAATGCCTGCCGGGGGTTCGCAGAAAACCGATAGGGACATCGTGGCCCCCGGCAACAGGGCAACCGAAGGAACACGGGTGGGTTTTAGTCAGTAAGAGTCTGATACGCCCTCCCGCTCCGCCCAGAGCGGGAGAAGATACTTAAAAAAAAAAGGGGCGGCTGCAAAAATTAAATAATTAAATCATACGTGAGAAGGAACTTTGTTCCTGACGGGGTCAAAGTCAAATCATTAATTTCAAATAGGCCCATGTATGGCACTTTTGAACGTCAAAAATTACAAAATAATAAAATTGATTCTATTCGCCCCTTCCAAAAGGTAGTTTTCGTATGGAGAAGAATGGGCAAGAAACTCCACCGTTACTCTTTTAAAATGTTTTACATTTGTTTGTATATGTACGTACATTTGTTAAATCTATACATATAATAAAATCGTAGCGAAGTCAAAACTGTACATTGAATATTTTTGAAAAAAAGTAATTGCTACGAGGTCTAGGATCGATTCTAATGCCGAAAATATTTTTTTTAGAATTTTTGTCTGTTTGTCTGTTTGTATGTTCCAGCATGGCGCAAATTCTACCGGACAGATTCTGTTAAAATTTTGCATAGATATTCCCTGTGTGTCTGGACAAACTATAGAGTATAAACTATCACGCTATTTACTATGGGGGACGAGCAATATTACATTATGTTGTATTTTTATGTTCTAGCATGACGCAAATTCTACCGGATAGATTCTGTTAAAATTTTGCATAGGTGTTCCCTACAAGTCTGGTCAAACTATAGGGTATAAACTATCACGCTATATACTATGGGGGACGAGCAATATTATATTATGTTCGTATTTTTGGAAAAAAACGCGCCAAAATTTTAGGATATTGTAGATGGTTATCGATTTAACTTTTTAAATGATTATCATCACGCTATACCTTTATGGAACTAAGCAGTCAATCATGAAGTATATAGGAACGGCTATTTTAGACAAGTTTCAAGAAAGCAATTAGCTCAGCGGTTGGGCGGTTGCTTTGCAAATATAGGGTTGTATAAGTTCGATTCCCACCTACGGTTTTTTTTTTCTTTTTTTTCACATTTTGTTATACGATTATTATTATTTTTTTTATTATGTACCTATAATCTATAGATATAATAAAATCGTAGCGAAGTTAATTTTTTTTTAAAGAAAGTTATTGCTACGAGGACTGGGATCGATTCTTATGCGGAAAATAAAGTTTTTAGAATGTTTGTCTGTACCAACTGTAGGGCATAAACTATCACGCTATTTGCTATGGGGGATGAGCAATATTACATCATGTTCGATTTTTCTCTGCAAATTGTAAAAGGACGCGCCAAAAGGTTGGGATATTGTAGATAGGTAGTTACCGATTTAACTTTTTAAATGATTATCATCACGCTACCTTTTATATAGGAACGGCTATTTTAGCTAACTTTCAACAAAGCGAATAAGTAAGCGGTTGGACGAATGATTTGAAGTCCTGAGGGCCTACCACCAGCTCAAAAGCAGTATTATTTTAATATTACTTTAGTTTACTTCAGTGTGGGAAAGAGATGAAGCTCTACAGGATGTATAGCTCCATCTCTTTCTCCCACTGAAGTAACATTAAAATAATACTGCTTTATGAGCAGGTGGTAGGCCGCCCGGGGTAGTAAGTTCGATTTACATCTGTTTTTTTAAACTCTTTTTGTAAAACGTTTTTTTTTTGGATTGTGTATGTAATAGTTCATAGAACGTATTAATTCTCAAAAAATGGAAAACTTCGTAAGCTATGGGAAACTACTAAGTTACAAGTACTTTACAGTCACAAAACATTCAAGGTTGTATTCTGATCATTTTAGAGCAAAAGACTGTAGGAATAAAATGTTTTTTTTACAGATTTTGACAGCAGATTTGTCCTAGCGATTTTAAAATATGTATGTGTGTGGAACTTCTGGAATCGCTGCCACACTACTTCCTGGTGGCAAAACAGCGCACGTAATGTTTAAGATTCCATCGATTTAGAGAGCAATGAAACGTCTGTTTGTGGGGTGTCACGCAACAGTAACAAGGGATGTGTGCTTAGGGGATTGCGCTTCGTCGTATGGGATGAATGCATTATGGCAAAAAGGAAAGCAGTGGAAACTGTAAACAGAACCCTGCAGGACATCCGCAGAAACCAAGATATGATGGGTGATGTCACAGTTTTGACAAAAAAAGTGAATACTTCGTTGAAAAGGTCGAGTCTATGGTCGAGAGTTCATAAACTGCGCTTGACCATCATCATACGAGCTCGGCTTGGCGGTAATTCAAATGCTCAAGAATTCTCCGATGTTCTTCTAAAAGTTGGTGAAAGCACTCTACCAGAGACTCTTGGTAGAGTAGATCCCACTTTAGAAGATCTTATTCGTCTGATATACGGGGATATCAGTCAGATACCGTACCAAGAGAATTCTTAGGCGTGTTTCTGTTTTAACTCCGAAGATGATCAAGCTGCAGCGATCAACCACAGTATTCTCTCACAAATTGAAGGGAGTGAAGTGATAAACACCTCCATTAATACTGATGTGGAGGAAGATGATTATTATTATTATTTATTTATAATAATACCACCCCGTAGAATTTCTCAATTCACAAATGGCAAGTGGACTTCCGGTTGTATATCTGTGTAACGGAAACCAGCTCAAAGTCATGTCTTTGCAGAGAAACGTCATCGAGGTGGAAATTCTAACAGGTTGTGGCGATGGTGAGACAGTGTTTATAGCGCGTATAAAGTACAAATTCCCCATAATTACCAGTTAAAGCGCGTGCAGTTCTCTGGGAGTGTATGCTTTCCGATCAACAAGTTACAGGGGCCGACACTGAAGGCTGAAGGCTGCGGGTGTCGACCTCAGGATAAGCTACTTCTCATACGGACAACTGTTACGTCGCTTGCTCCCGAGTCACCATTCCTGACTCTCTGTATATTTTGACTGCTGAGAATATAACTACAAACGTAGTATACAGGGAAGTTTTATAAAAATGTGGCTATTATTGTAGTATATTGTGATGTCTTACGATTTCAATGCGAACGAAGTCGCGGGCAGAAGCTAGTAATAATTATATGTGAAGACGGTGCACCTAGAATAAAATTACTATACCACAATAGGTAAAAAGAATTAAAAATGAAACAACGACAGATAATTTAATATGTGATAGATACATGGTGCTCACATATTTACAAACATTGTAAAAGTAGACGATTTTCCTAAAATTTTACAATTAATAAGTCAGTGTGTGAGGAAGTAATCACAGAATGTAAAATCAATGTCATAAAACACAAAGTAATAAATTTTACAATTAAATTAGCAAACAGTTTGATTTTGTCTTGATTCTAAATTGTCCTATGGAGCAGGACCAGCATGTTTCCAAGCACTCTTATCTTGGATATAATCCTCTAATTTGTAATATGCTTGTTTACAAAGTGTATTTTTAATATGAGTTTTAAATTTTCTTTCATTTAATTGCAAAATGTCACAAGGTATTTTGTTGTAACATTTAACACAGTACCCCATAAAAGATGTATGTACTTAAGATAATCTAAAAAATGGTTGATCTAGTTTATCTTTATTTCTAGTATTAAAATTATGTCTATCACTTATTTTATTAAAGAGATGTGGATTTTTCCTTACATACATAATATTTTCATAAATGAATTGGCAAGGTACCGTCATAATATTAATCCTTTTAAAAAGTTTCCTGAGAGATTCGCGGCGACGTAGATTATAAATGGCTCTGATAGCTCTCTTTTGCAAAATAAAGATGGATTCAATGTCAGCAGCCCGACCCCACAGTAAAATACCATACGACATAAGGCTCCCCGACTGTACACGTTTTTTTTTAATAATAATACTTGCCGCGCCGGCTCAGCGATCTGACATCATTGCGGAAAATTGTAACAATTGTTACGAAAGAAATACCTACATTCTTACACAATATTGCTACGCATATTTACAAAAAGAATCTAATAGATCACGTTTGATTGACGAATAATAATAATTTCTTTACAAAAAGTAATGATATCCCATCAAAAACATAAATGTGAAAATGGGAGCCAAATTCCATAAATATGGTTGTCGACTTCGCCGACAAAAGAATTGAAATCTAAATGGGTGCCAAGTTCTGTAGATAATCCTGAAATTTATTTATAAGAACATGCAACTTTCTAAAATAAAATTAAAACACAAATTCTTGTTTTTTCTGCTATAACAATGTTTGCTATTTAAAAATATAACTTCTTAAATTTGAACAGTCGAATTATTTACACAAAGCACTTAGGATAAATTGAAGCTCAAGATTTGACTTGGCTAGTTTTTACATACAAGTTATCTTATATTTGGCTAATCAATTTATCATCTTTATATTTGTCTACAGTGTCGCGGTGCAAAAGAACTAAAACAAACAGGGTAACTTTTTTATGCTGGTGTGCATTACAGCTACGTCTTACACTCGCGCCACGTTAAAGTGCTGTAAATTTACTTTTTTAGTGTGCGTGCATTAAGCGGCTAACAGTTGGACGCTATTTTTTTATCGAGTTTACAGCTTTGACTGTCTACCTAGGCATATTTAATTATTATTATTTAATTTTAAGTAGGCACTCAACATCAAATAAGTAATTCATGATGTGCTTACCTGTAAGAAATTTGTACACTAGTCTATAAGTTTATTGCATGTATCTCATATCTTTGTATCGGTGTACTTAATTGTTGGTGAGCCAAATAAATAAAGTAAAATATTCATATTTTTGTTCTTTATGTTATGCGCAAGTTACTGTTTCTTATTGTAACTGTATACAGCTTTGACTGTCTACCTAGGCGTATTTATATATTTGTTCTTTATGTTATGCGCAAGTTACTGTTTCTTATTGTAACTGTAAGGTCAAAATATCTTCTTTCTCTAAAATTTCAGCTTGCTGGTAAAAACTAGCCAAGTCAAATCTTGAGCTTCAATTTATCCTAAGTGCTTTGTGTAAATAATTCGACTGTTCAAATTTAAGAAGTTATATTTTTAAATAGCAAACATTGTTATAGCAGAAAAAACAAGAATTTGTGTTTTAATTTTATTTTAGAAAGTTGCATGTTCTTATAAATAAATTTCAGGATTATCTACAGAACTTGGCACCCATTTAGATTTCAATTCTTTTGTCGGCGAAGTCGACAACCATATTTATGGAATTTGGCTCCCATTTTCACATTTATGTTTTTGATGGGATCACTCTTTTCTTGCTAATACTTTTAATCCACACCACTGTACTATTTTACAATCAAACGACGACTAGCTATGCATTACATTTTACCATTTAAAACGACTTGTGTCCCACTCAGAAGTAACGATAAAATCATCACCGTCATTTCTAAGTGTTGCCAAAGTAAAGCAATACATTCAGTTGCCATCATGAAAATACATTTAGAAGTTTCTTATAATATTAATCATTTGTACTTTGACAGTGTTGCTACAGTGGATATTTATATCGATATTAAAATAATCCATTTTGTTAATTAAATCAAAGAAATCACGACAGTATGAACCTAAGTGGTTTGTAGTGCATAACCCTCAAAAAGCTAAGCAAGCTCGGTCAACAGTGCAGTGTTTTACTAGCACTATTCTAAAGCCAGAGCGCACCCCAATACGACAGATTATTGTGCTCACTCTCCTTCACGACAGCACGCGACACGAAACGCTACGATTACGTTAGTGTGTTTCTACCTTAGGTGGTACAAAAAAAGCTTATTAGACGTCATATAGGGTCACAGTATGAAACATAGCTATATAGCTAACGAATGGGCACAAAGAAGGGAGTTTTATTTGTTTTTGTGTATTCGTTATCTAAACCTCTCTTTGTTCACGGTTTTCAGTGAGAGCCTGAGGCAAATTTGGTTTCCTTTATTGGGCAACTGTACAAGACGCACGCAAAAAAAAATTAAAAATATTTTTCTGTTTTTCAAATTAGGGTAGTCTACATGAATAGCCCGCAGCACTAGTCCCAAAAAATGGAATTACGAATATGTCTATAAAATTGGTTTCACTAAAACTGTGATCTTTGATGACCATGAACAAAATAATAATTATAATATCTGAATATCCAAAGAAACATCATGAAACATTTTGAGTATTTCCTCACTTAATGCTACTTTAACTCATTAAATTTTAATGATGAGTTATTTTTTTTAGGTATCTTGAAATAAATATAATTTCAAGAAATGTAAGAGTATAAACAATCTAGCCTTTATCAACTAACTCATCAGTAAATTATTTTCTCAACAGACAGATTTTCCGATTGACTCAAGATCGTCATTCGATTCTAGTCTTCCATGAAATTAGAATTCCCGATCACAATATTTTATGTTCGTCCGTTTGATTGGTGTTTCAATCACCTCTTCCGGAATCTCATTAATGTTTATTACCTTTGTAATAAACCAACAGATTTCTTTGTTTTCTTGTTTGTATTTTATTTCTTTGTTTGTTTACCTGCTTTGGTTGTTTCTATCGTTTCATTATTATTATGAAATGGTATTAATATTGAATAAGGCAAGCCCATCGCATTTCAATGCAAAAAAGTGCAGTCCGGACAGCCTGTAGCATGCGATGGTCCTTACAGAATGATATGAAAGTGATGTGGAAGGATTTTTGTGTTGCGGTGCGGCTCGCACAAATGTGCATTAGGCTTTATAAGAATATATTTCTAGTATTCTTATCACTTCTGTTGATAGTTGCTATTATAAACTTTGCAACTGCTATATTTTTGTTTATAAAAAGAAAAAAAGAAAGAAAAATAAGTGTATTTTTCACAGAAACACGTGCCTACAAAAATTTTTACAAAAAAAAACAACAGACTTCCAAAAAACACTACAAAGTGAAAAATAACTTTAATTTCGGAAGTCGGTGTCTTTGGTTTTGAATTTTCGTTTTTTGTCACCGACTTTCGAAATTAAAGTTATTTTTCACTTTGTAGTGTTTTTTGGAAGTCGGTTGTTTTTTTTTGTAAAAAGTTGTTATTATCACTTTTTAGTTGTGGTACCTACCCCACACAAATTCGAAAACCACTACCTGCTATGTAAATAACAGTGACAGAAACTTATCATATCATCCACATACTAAGTGGGAAAAAGTACGCATTATTGAAGCTAACTCAAAAATTTTCAAAGCAAAGCTAATAAAATTTATATGAGACCACCTCGAGAGCATACCCTTTCAAACAAAAAAAAAAGAATTTTGAAAATCGGTCCACAATTGACGGCGAAATCGGTGGACATACATAATAATAAAAATAAAAAAAAACATACACGACGAACATATAACCTCCTTCTTTTTGGAAGTCGGTTAAAAAAGATAATTAATACAGTAACAGAAAATTAAAACAAGATAGATGTACATAATAATCACGAGCACAAAATATAAAATAGTCGGCAGCTGCTGGGACATCATGACTGTGACAAGGCATGATGCTGTGCTATGGGGGACCCACAGCACAGCGCTGATTTTCAGTGGTCACCCGAAATATTTAATGTAACTTGCGGCTTTGTAGGTTTATTTAGCTCACCTGACTCCATACATTCACTGCGCGTCGGTAGCCAAATCTAAATCTTACCTCATGTTATTTAAATTGAAATTACACACGCAACTTCCTGGTAAACGGCCCGGGACCACATATATCGACCACAGTTGGGACCAAATGTCCAATATATTTCTTTCAGTAATTTCATTAATGGCCACAAATAACATTCAATGTTAAAATTTATGGTGCGTAAATGTTTTACGTACATTTTTTATAGTACCTTTCAAGAAAATAACAGGGAATTTGAAGATAAAGTGTTTTTCCTACTTTTTCCACCCCAATACGGAAATGTAACGTGTTCTCTAGACCCAGCAAATGGGATGGGTGTAAAAAGCCTTTCCAATCTGAGCCTCTCAAAAGAATAGAATAAACAATAGTACCTTCGTGGAGCGTCTCTTATTATTTAAGAGGACCTGAATGTTTAATGCATGAGCAGCAATTTATTGGAGAGACTGAATAATGTGAGCAGTATCATTCGGATAATTGTGTTTATGAAATAAAATGAACTAGTCGAACCGGTTTAGACTTTATTGATTCGTTATGAAGGATTGCAATCAATCTGCCTAGCCTTTTCCGTACTATGTTGGGGTCGGCTTCCAGTCTAACCGGATGCAGCTGAATACCTTATTTTACATGGAGCGACTGCCTATCTGACCTCCACAACCCAGTAACTGGGTAATACTTTCGGGCTTCTGACGACTCGTAACGACTGTCAAAGAACAACGAATGATAGCCGGGAGCAACGGCTTGACGTGCTTTCTGAGCCACGGAGGAGTCTCGGTATGTTAAGATAGTCACCCATCCACAGACCAACCCCGGCAAACGTAGCTTAACCTGATGGATCGAACCGTGCAGCTGTTATTACTTAGCTACAAACTCCTCATGAAGGACTGTAATATAAGTACTATATTCACGAGTACTTTTGTAGTAATATTCTGAGAACGAATCTAGATTTTCATAAAATTCAAAAAACTCAAAACTCAAAGCATTTATTTCAAATAAACCAATTAAAGGTACTTTTGAATTGTCAAGGGGTCGGTCAGTCAGAAAGATGAAGCTAGTTGCCCATTCCAAAGCGTAGTAGGTACCTATGGAGAAGAACGGGCAAGAAACTCCACGGACACTCTTTTAAATCAAAATATTGTTACAAAATATTGGTTACATCATTTGTGTTGAACTTATACATGTGAGAACAATGTAGAAAGACGTGCACGTTAAAAGCGTCCGTAATAAAAATATAATAACAATTTAAATATTTTAAAATAAACCGCGGCAGCTAAGAGATGACCAGTCCCTACTGACGGCGCCCGTTCACGAACATGACGCATGGATCAGCACCATTTAGCTCAACCATTTTGAAGGGAACTTAGTAGAGGTTAAAGCAATAGCCAACGCAAACTAGATCTTCCAGCTATGACATGCCAAGTTTCAAGCTCGCTCAAGCACCTGCCGCCTACAAACTTGAGTAACCAGGTTTCATTAAGATGTTATTAGTGTCCAGGTGCGTCCTCCATACGGCTCACTTTATAAGGTGAAATGAGGTAATAAACAGAAACGATAAATTAGTCTCGTTATGACTGTAACGAACGCGTGGGTCGTGAGGTAAAAGTCGCCAACTAATAATATATCATGACCGTCAGATAAGGTTGGCCACAGATTTATGTTTGGCGATTCGATACCGTGGACATGTACCGTTTCTAGATACTGGTATATCAAATTTGTGAAAAAAATGGAAATTTGATTTTATACGCCTTCTGATAACAGGAGGGTTGTGGTCTTTATGGTTTATTTTATTTATGCATGTGTTTTCATTGCTTTGTGAAGAGGAAAATTTAGAGGTACAATAATATCGATTTATAAGTTCTGTGTGTACCTATACTCCGTTTGAAATAAGATTAGACATTTAAACAAACCTTTTTTACAGTCCGTTCAACCGATTTTGACTTCTATACCGTAGGCATAAGGATGGCATTAAAAGCAAAAAAAGTGGTTACAAACCAACTGTTTACTGCAGCTGTCATTAGTCATGCCACCAACGCAATAGAAGTCAAAATCGGTTGAACGGACTGTAAAAAAGGTTTAGTTAAATGTCTAATCTAATTTCAAACGGAGTATAGAGCTATTGGTTTTTTTTTTCTTCTATTTTTGATGTGTTATATGTTTCCTCTCGCTTTCCTGCAACCTGTGGGAGTGATTTCGTGAAAAGCGATGGAAGTTTAATACAAAAAGTCAGGGAAGCGCGCGCGGTGCTAGAGTTGGCCGTCAGAAACGACCTTGATGACGCCCCGCCCCTTTAATGTTTCTTATTACCATAATGTTGCCTATTAGCAAGGTGAGATGTTACAAAATGCGACTACTGCAAGGCTCTCTTGTTTTGTTTTTGAATAATATGCTTTGTGAATTTAAAACATGCTTATCAAAAAGTCTGGCAAAAAGGCCTCCATACTTCATGAAAGAAATAGCGATAAAGCCGTAACTACCACCTTTTTACAATGTATGTTACCTACTACTATTATACGCAATCACATATTTCTCAAGAAACATTTTTATGGCGACCATTAAGGTAAACGTCCGCACGAGTACCGACTACTCGATATCGACCATATAAAAGTTAACAACTTCATAAATTTTATAACGTGCTATCAATAAGAACACGTAAAGGATAAATATTTTATGTGTGATTTTTATTACTCACACGACCCATGTATTGGTGTTCCGCAATGACATAAAGATAGTCAGGTGGGTCATTAGTAAGGCCAGGCCATGACCCAGGCGATAACGCTGCAGCGAGAAGATTAAAGAGCCTTTTAACTTGAGCGCAACGTCAAACAATTATGAAGAGGGGTCGATTTTCTTGACGTTAAGTGAGATTCTAATTTGTGGCCTGACGTAAAATAATTTATGGCCTTGACTTATCCATACTTCTACTTCGTTTAGGTATTAACGTTTTTTTAAAGAATATGGTGGACCTTTCGTAACATTTTATTAAAACTTTATATCAGTAAACATGGAGGTAGTTTGTCGCTGCCGCTAATATTCGGCCGGGACTTAAAGTTGTAGTTTTATGTGAGTCGGGTATCCCGCGATCCTAATCTCGACGCTTGAATAGGGACGAACTGAAAGGGAAAAATTATGGGATCAATTTCCCTGAAAGTTAAATGAACAAATTACGTTCAACACGTAACAATCCTACGTATAGAAAAGTGGTCCGTATGGTGTTCACATAGAGCCATTTTGATGCACGAATTTCGTCGTTCGTTCCTTTGCTTGCTCCTTCAATAGGCCTTTTGAGGAGAAAAACAATGGAAATGGTTCTTTAGAAATTACTGTTTTGACAGGAACTTTAGAACCGACGTTTACAGTATTATGCTCTGTCTTATTTATTAAAGAAACTAGGCAATATACAAATTATACTTAAGTTTGCTTACCTTTCTGTATACCTAACTATTGTCAAAGTTTATGTTTTTTGTGAATAAAGAATTTATATTATATTATATACATAAAAATATATATTAACCGTTTTCCGCAGACGTTTCCAATCAAAATTCTCACATAAAATACGCTTTTAGAATAACAGAAAAAAAGTATCAATGAAATACAAAACGATGCTCGTTTTTATACGTTTATAAAACAAAAGTATCTTTTTCAGAACAAAGCAATGTTACTGACATTGCTTAAAAATTGACTCCCTGTAATCATTGAATCGGAAATATCTTTAGGGTGCGTAGAAACAACGTAACGACAGCTTTAACGAGGGTGTTGCCAGAGACAAAAAAATATTTTCTGCCGATTGGATGGGTGTCGTTAAAAAATGTTTGCTTCAATAGACACACAGTGTCTTTTACAGTGATGGTTATTATTTTTCATGAGATTTTCGTTTTCATAGTTATATTCAAATAATTGAATTCACTTCACGGCTTTTGTATACGAACAGAAATTATGAAACATGTTTTTTTATTTTTGTAATCAGTAAATTGTTCTTGTAAGTTTTATTTATTTTTCGCCCAAAAACAAGTGCGATTTCATAATTATTAAATAGGGCTACTTTTCACGCTGGGTGAATTATGTATTAGCGCATTCTTTGGCTCAGAAACCTAATTCATTTTCAGGTCAGTCGCGGTAGCAGGAAGAAAGTGAGTTGCTGTATAACTCAGACATCATTATTTATCACAATATACCGAGGTCACTAAAATCAGGGCAACGCACACATGGGGGGTCATAATTTTATTAAGTTAAATAATATAATTAAAACCCTCACGCTATTTAATATACGTGTTTATGGCAGTGTGACGTGTTGGGTGCGGCGTACGAACATGTTTAATTGAAAATTGTCACGCGACATTGCCGCCTGTTATTTATAACTTCTTGCAGATGTAAACAGAAGGTGCATTTCTTACAAGAAAGTAAAAATTGTTGGACAAATAGGTACTCGCAGTGCATCATTTAAGTATCAGTCAGAAAGTAGCTGTCTTTCTCGGAGCTCTACTAAACATGCCACATCATCACATTTTCAATCATAATCCAAGGGTTTTGAAGGACATTCTTAATCCATCGCTTCACGGGTTTGAAAATTCATCTACTCAGCAACGTAAATAGCACAATGAACGTGGCTGAACTGTCAAAAAGAAAAGAATTGCGATCAATTGCCATTTTATGTGTTTTACACAATTACCCCACAGATTGTGCAACCCTCGTGCTCGTCATCATTCATATAAGGCGACACATAAAAGTGCGCTGCTGGCTTTTCAACGCTCGGCTCCGCAGTAAAAGTTGAAAATCCAATGACGTGCGTTTTTAAGCATTCGTTTATTACGAGCAGCTACTGTCCACTTTGGCGGTAGGCTAGACAGTAGGAACCTATTATTTACCATCACCAAATTTTCTAAACACATGTTCCTAATGATAGAAAACATTAGCCGCATTAAGCATAATTTTAGTAGATTTATAACAATTTCACGAATGAAACAATGATGTAGAATGTTGTCAGGAGCAATCAAGATTTGAAGTTAAGTTAATATCGAATTGTAGACTTCATTTTGTTCATAAGCATATCTACTGGCGGATCCTATATTATCCTTCTGGTGTAATCCTTTACGATACTAGCAGGAAGTGAGGGTAGGTTAATTTACTTCTTCATTAAAGTACTTCTGCTTCATATCTGTCTAATAACTGTCATATATTCTTGACTCATGTGGGTCGCACTATCACGTGTAACATTTTCATTCCCGCTAATGTCACTTTCACTTTATGACTGGCCGCCATACTTGTTTATCATCTTGAGGGTGGAATGGCGAATCCTTTGGTGCGAGCGACATCATGTTTATGACTTTACTGGGTTAAGCAGGGATCGGTACGTCCTTGTGTGGTCTATTTACTTGCTAATATTTCCTGTTGAATTTATTGTGGAAGGGTACCTAGTATGAGAGGCTAGAATATACTCAGGACGATGTCAATACCCAACCGTAAGATATGATTAAGTTTTAAAAGATAGGTAATAGGACATTTTGCCACTTCAGCTGCAATGCCACATTATGATTTAAAATTCTAGCTTCAAATGTTTGAACACTGTAATGTTTTTATTGACTAATTCAAGTACCTATTAATGATAAGGGTTACCTGATGAGAGAAAAACCCGAATAATTGAATCGAGGTAATTTTGGAATGATTTTTAGACCTAAGAAATTGGAGAAAATCTTATTATAGAGTATCCGAACCTGAAAATTCCCATTGGCATTACCTAGCGCCTTAAGACTTAAAGCAAAGTGAGTATGCTTAGTTATAAGTGTGATTACATTTCGTGAATAACTTACTAGTAGAAAAAGAATGTATTATATAAAACTGGCTCTTTTAATAATATCCAAACTTTTACTACGATAAATGTTCAATATTCTTAGTAGACACAGGAAGGTCAACGTCATCTTTAGCTTGTCTTAATTCACAATCTTTTATCGACGATCTCAAAAGTATTGAACGTGCTTAAGTGCCAATGTGTTCTGCTTTGTGATAACGAATATTTTAAGGATCGATTGAGTTCAGAAGTATTCTGTATTATATCATTTGATAAAGTTTCTATGAACAGTACCTATTTTGTTGTTTTTTTTTCTTCTTGGGTAAAAGTTACTAAACACTTTTCAACAACAAAGATTACTAAAATGTTATCACTGAAAAATAATTGCATCCTGAATATTACTGAATCTACTTCCTGGGTATCTTGAATATGAAAATGCCTTCAAAATATTTATGCACAAAATAGGCTCCCATTTTTAGTAAAAGCATATTTTATAGCCCCTATTTTTCTTATCCCGTTCAAAAATGTTGCGATACATTCTCGCTTATAAAGCAGTTTGGACCTAAAACGGGTGCACACGATCATCCAATCATGGCCTGAGCCATCTTATTTGACGGAGATAAAGGCCTGTGAGAGGTAGATCGATATTCCTTGAGACGGACAATATCCTACCCTATGTGTGCTCATCTTTATTCTATGATGGAAGCACCTTCATTTTGCGAATTATTTATACAATGCTTATCCAACTTTAGGCTACTCCTGATGAATGACTTTCGTTATATTGGGGACTTCTTTTTCGTTGGGGTTTATGTGGGTTGTTTAATAAAGTTGTTTTGGGAAAGTGTTATTTTAGAGGGAAATCCAGAAAGCTGTCAAAATTTTGTCAATCACGATAGTAATAATGTGTTAGTACCCGGTCCAAATTACTTTTGACTGGTTTACACTGGTTAGATAAAACCGTAGATCTAACAAAAACGTAGTAGACAAAACTAAGATAGGTAGGTACATAAAAAGACAAAAAGGTGTTTGAATACTTTAATATAAATAAACAAAGGCTTCATTCTCGATTCCAAGAATAAAATGATCATATCCATTGTAATCTCAAAACCGAATACTCATAAATAAAAATCTAAGGTAAAACAAAATACTCACAATATTAACAGAAATCCTAAATGTATTCACACCAGCAGCTATTGTGAGCGAAAATAACAATTTCTTCAATTCTACCAAAATAAAAGGAAGCCTTAGCGTTTAATATTTTTAAACAAAGGAACGTTCCAAAACTCTGTTACCTTTTCAATGTAAACTGTTTATTCATTTCAATAACACTAAGGCTGATCGTCCACAACGCTACTCAAAAGTATGTCAAACAGTAATGTTACAAACTCAAATCACCAATAAGTTGTAGTTAATAAAGCGTTAGTATAGTGCGCGCCATGAAACAAGGCCCTTTGATGCGGCGTTAGTGTATATGCCATTGCATCACATTGCATTAAAAAAAAAAGTGTGGCACTCGGGGACTGCCGCGGTAAAGCTATTGCATAGCATTTGTAACGTCTATACTTCCTAATTGTCAACGCTACACTTGGGATGATGACGTGATGACATGGTAGGCGGAGTGGGGGGTGTTAGGTTTTTTTCGTTACGGAATTTCTTGATTCGGTCACCGCGCTCAAAGCCCGCGATAAAAGCTATGCAATAGCTTAAAAATTAGTTCTACTATTTTCCACGGACCTTTCGTGGCGGGCACTGTACAGTGCGTTCATTATAACTTGAACTGTGACGCGATTGGTAGCACTGAATTTTGCATTCTTAGGCCGTTTCCTCATTAGTCAGTGCAGTATCGTTTCGGTATAGTATGCTCTGTATACCGAAACAATACCGCACGGCTTTCATTTACGGACCTTTTTTTTTGGGTGAGAAATTATCAAATAACTTCTCCCGCTCTGGGTGGAGCGGGCAGACTCTTACTGACTAAAACCCACCCATGTTCCTTCAGTTGCCATGTTGTCAGGGGGCCACGATTTCCCTTTCGGCCCGTATTCGCAGCCCCGGCAGGCATTGGCCCTAGCAGACCCCGTCAATTCTGCTGACATCTCTTTGAGGCGCGCGTGAAACACAACGCGCCGTCGACCTGGGCTTGGTCCTACCCATTGCTCACCGTCCGCAAGCCCGCGCCTACGGTGGCCGGAAATCTGCCTGTGATTCGCGATGCCCAGGGCGTCTCCTCCTGCGGCGGTTAGGGGCGCGAGGGCGCGAAATTTACCTCTCCCTCACGCGTTCCACCTCCTCCTTCACGAGCATTACTGCTTCGCAGAAGGAGGTGACGGCCTCCCATTTCCTCTCGCTCCGTATCATGGCCCGAATCAGGGCCGGACGCGAGAGATCGCCGCCGCCGATCTCCTTTACGGACCTGACGTTGTTTTCGGTATAATTTGTGCAGTGCCGATTCCTTGCGAGACAATGTCGTCTTCGAGTGATGAAGATGTTTTGGCGTGTTATATTTATCTCCGTTTACGGAAAAAACGAAAGCACTATTGGCGACATTCGTAAATTGAAAAAAATATCAAATATTTTCAATTAAACCGCGTGATGAGTATCCAAACACCAAGCGGGAACTAGATATTTCTACCGAGATGCGATATACCGAGCCAAGCAGAAAACGCTCATTAAAATATAGGTGCTCGCCGCTCGGTGAACCAGTGAGGAAAGGGCCTTTGTTACAATTACAAATAGAGTTCAAAATGGCGACTGACAGAACAGTACTACCAATCACATGACTGCAAAATTTAGTGCTACCAAACGCGTCACCATTCAAATTATAATGAACCCACTGTAGGCCGCGTCGTGTCTAGACCGCCATTAAAATACTAGTGCTGTGACATTTTTGCTACTCATTGGTGATTTAAATTTGTATCACGTTACTTTAGATTACAGTCGTGGACGATGGGCCTAAGATCACACAAGGCCAATAGAAACCAATTCCACACAGGAAGAGGGTGTATTTACATAGGAATGAAATGAAATTTTTCTAAGGCACTGAAGGGAACTCGTCTAGAAGGGCTCACATATGAATATTGAGTACCTATTGTATTTTGAATGAATTACTTTTCCAAATTGAAGCCTTAATACGCGAGTTTTTCTTGATAAAAGTTGAAAGGTTCTGTTTGACCTTGGTAGAGGTCAAATAAACATAACCTTTTCTTTCATCTTTTACTAGGTGATTGAACTTTCTTTTTGATAAATGCCGCTTTTATTTTGCAAAGGTAACAATAATAATAGATGTATTAGGTACCTACACCTGTACATACATGTTTTTACATGTTGTGTATTATTTCGTTCTATTCATAGAGGCGGAGCTGATATTTTCGACTAAATATTTTTCAGGGTACAATTTTAAATTCCTGATCTGATAGATCATCATGGTCGATCGGTGCACAAAAACGTTACCTAAGTTCTGCTACAAACTAAAGTCTCTACCTTTCTTTGTAAGAATTAAACTAACAACGTGGGGATAGTGCAGCTATCCTTGTATTTCCAAGCTAGACCAGCAAACCAATCCTTGAACTTCATTCTCCTTCAAAATAATGTCAAAAGCATCTTTAACAAAGGCTTTTAACCTTGATCGTCGCTCATCAAGCATGTTACCAAGGTTAAGGCTTTTTCGGAGCATCGTTCATGTCATTCACTAATGCATTCAATCCGTCCCGGTCCCCTACGCAGCCGCCCCTACTCCAAAGAACTCCCCTAAACAGTAACATTTAACAAAAACTTGCTCATGATTAAGAGGGCTAATTAATTTATGTTTTTTGTTGGGTTTCTTCAAGTTAAGGTCTTTTGAAAGTCAGAATTTGTTGGATTAAGTACATGTATACATACATAAACTCACGCCTTCTTCCCATGGGGGTAGGCAGAAACTATAGAACGCCACCTGCTACGATCCTTACATAGTCCTTTTGCCTCGTTTACGTTCATACATCTGGTCATACACGCACGCCGGTTGCGAGTACTACGCACCTGGCCTTTCTGAAGAACATAACCAATAAGGTCAGTAATTATGTCCTCCTAGGGCGTCCCCGCCCGGCCTTTCCCTTTACATCAGCCTTGTAAATACAGTTTGTCAGTCTCCTTTCATTCATCCTCTCAACATGCCCAAACCATCTCAGCATACTCTTTTCAATTTTTGTCACTACATCTTCTTTTAAATCACACCGCTGTCTTATCACATCATTCCTCAGCCTATCATTCATAGTCAGGCCACACATGCTTCGCAAGGAACGCATTTCCACAGCATTTATTCTACTTTCATGTTGTTTTTGCCACACCCAACATTCACTTCCATACATAAGCGTGGGCACCAGCACAACATCGTGGATTAAGTACTGTGAGGACTTATTGGAATTCAACCTCACACATTATGCAGGCTGGCAAGAACACTATGGTATCCGAACATTCGAACGTTATATATTTAAATTAGGATTTTTATATGGTGTGCATTTGTCAATGTAAAAAAAACGAGTTGAGCCCCTGGCGCCGGTCGCGTAATATTGTCTTTTGCTTTATACTGTTGGTTTAATTATAGTTTGTTTTTCCAAAAGTTTCTTTAATTTATTACACTACACACGATTCCGAGTGCCGCAGCCAAGTTAGTTGCTCACAAATGGTGGAGGCGCCTTTCTAAAGTGTAGTCGTCACAAATGGTGGAGGCGCCCTTCTAAAATTTATAAAGATAGTCGTTACAAATGGTGCTCACATATAGTGGAGGCGCATAATTTTGGAGAGCCGAAGAAAATACGAGATCCACGCCGGAAATAGAAGCTGAGTGGTTTTATTATTTTTTTTTTTGTAAAAAGTGCAAGATGGCTCTGCAAATGCAGGTTTTCTCCGGCATAAAGGGTGTATGCCTCGAGAAATTTATTACAGCGTTCAAGCTGATGGCCACTAATAATGATTGGCGAAATAATGATTGGGCGCTCATAGTACGCGCATTTCTGGAAGGTCCAGCGTTATACTTTCATAAATCTATATACCACGACGGTATATCCTTTGAGTTATTATGTGACAAGCTAAGGGCAGAGTTCCCGTGCAAATGCCACAAAGAAATATATAGGGTGCAAGAAGAAAAAATTGCACAAATAGTGCCTGATGTAGGCGTACAGGAGAAGGTAGCGGTAATGAATGTAGATAATCATACCAATTTATTTTCTAGTGGAAGACAGGATGACCCACTGGAAGAAATGTAAAGCTGCCAAGAGGGCAGAAATGAATATGATGTTGATGATGATGATGACGAGCGCAACTGCCTAGGATGCAGTCTTGCGAGTAATGAAGACGAATCAGTTCAAGTGTTCGAAAAGGAACACGTGGAAGAAGCTACAAAATCGGGTCAGACTAGTCCATTTATTCTTTATAGTCATGTTTCAGAACACCAAGAACTGTCCTTAATAGGAGAGAATAATGATCACGATGAGGAAATAATTAAACACAACTTCGTTGATGATCAAAACTATACAGATATTAGTACAAAATTCTCCGAAGTACAGAAGGACGAACATCTTCTGTTTGCGACCGAAATAAATGGGAGTGGCTGTCTCTCATTGCCTAATGAAATAAAACAGAAGGCTCACAATATTTCAGCATCAAGTGATGACGGTATTCGTGTATTGAACGATAATTTAGAATTAGATGGTGTGCTGAATCTTCAATTTCGTACCTCAAAGATGGGTAAACATAAGTTTCGGGTTCGAAAAATATTAGTACGAAAGTCAATGCAGAAGATCACTAAGAACCTCACCTCCATTCGTTTAGATATGAGCTACAGGTTCAGACAAACAATAAATGGTAGTTTGAAGTTTGTACATAAAAATCTAGGTTGTTATTTTGGTAAAAAGGGTTTTATTTTGAATAAATTAAAAAGGTTGAAAGTTTATAGATATTTTATAAAAAAGTTTTACATTTTAGAATACGAGTTTTTAAAATTAAATAATAAGAAGTTCAGCGATTTTGCCCCTATCAAATTAAAACTTTTTCATAGTAGAATTTAATTATTAGTTTTTATGTCACTTATTTTATTGTTATATTTTGACACTTAGACGTAGACTTCATTATTTTAGCACATTATTTTAGTGAGGATTATATAATATTATTCTAATGCATTACAATTTGTTTCTCGTTTTATATTATGGGGAGCAATCATCGGACGCTGCCGGGAGCGAGTGAGGTATTGTCACTCCTCACATCGCTGAGAAGTCGGAGGGAATGAGCCATTGTCTGCGTCTTCAATGTTATATGTCGTTTCGTCTAAATTAGCATGAACGTACTCCAGAATTTATTAATGCGAGTTAGAAGAGGCAAATATTTTTTGGAAACTGTGATCCCTTCAGGAGGGAGGGGAAGTACTCTGTCTTGGTTGACACCAGCCTCGCTAATGGGGGCATAGCCCTTGCAAGGTGTGTCTAGTTGACACAATTGGTTCAACTTATGACTGAGGTCTCACAGTTTAGTCAGAGCTAACTGACACTTGGTAAAGATTGAGTCTTGTGAGGATAAAATGAGGTGTTGAGATTTTCCCTCTGGAGTATGGTCGTGAGTTTTTAATGTTGTTGAGCGCTTACTTCTTGATCCTTCGTTCCCTCTGGCTCAATTATGTCCGATGGAGTTAAGGCTTAGGATGTAGAGTTCATTTTCATAAACCCCCTCTGGGTAGATGTGAACTGTCACATCTGTTTGTTTGTTGTCAGAGGCTTGCTGTATCTTTTGCGGTGGTTTTGGTACAGTGAGGTTTAAGCAGGAGTATGTTAATTTTTTAAGTGCAAGTTTGCACATATTGTCATTTACCTAGCCTGGTATCAGGACTTTGCAATTCGTACGTCCTGACTTAAGCTTTCTCCTGCAAGAGAAAGACCTCACCTTGTATTTTAATTGCCATCGTTAGGTAACGTTTCTTTTAGGTATAGGCAGGAAGGGTACGATTGTTCAGATACTTTGAATAAAGGTCTCTGCCTGATCCCTTTATTCAAGTGGGGCGTAGCTCCTGTGAGGACTTATTTTAATTCAACTTCACACATTATGCAGGCTGGCAAGAACACTATGGTATCCGAACATTCGAACGTTATATATTTAAATTAGGATTTTTATATGGTGTGCATTTGTCAATGTAAAAAAAACGAGTTGAGCCCCTGGCGCCGGTCGCGTAATATTGTCTTTTGCTTTATACTGTTGGTTTAATTATAGTTTGTTTTTCCAAAAGTTTCTTTAATTTATTACACTACACACGATTCCGAGTGCCGCAGCCAAGTTAGTTGCTCACAGTACTATGTTTTAAAACACAGGTTTAGAAATCTGGCAAGGTGCAGTGATGATAGGTGGAGTAAGGCTATGACGTCCAAAGACTGGGAGACTAGATGTCGGTCGTCCGGCGACGAAATGGGCCGACGAAATTGTTGCCATCGCGGACAAAACCTGGATTGGCACAAAAAAGGAGAGGGCTATGCCCAGCAGTGGGTGGGTGGGGTTATGGATGATGAAGATGATGAGAGTACAATCGATCGCACGTCAGTGGTAACACTTTGACCTTGAGCTGGCCGAGCGTAGTGCAGAGTTTCAATAGAGGATAGACCCGGTTATGCTGGTTTTGTTACCACTGACGTCCGGCCTACTGACTATACAATATAATATAAAAAAGTCTTTATTCGCTGACTAAATAACTTATATAATCTAGTTTAATATAGAAAAATAACTTAATTCGATTAGGTAAGTACAAACATTCTTCAGCAACCAGTTTGTTGGCCAGGTTGTCCTTCAACATAAGCCTTCCCTAGTTTCTTCCACTCATCTCAGTTACGAGCTAATCTTCTCTATCCTTTTGGTAAGTCATCTTCCCACTTCTTGATTTGACGTCCCTTTTGTCTTTTTCCTACTGTCTCTACTTCTTTGTAATTTGCCATATAATTTTTGGGCTGGTTAGGTTCGGCATGACCGATGAGAGCGTTTATGTCTACGCCAACCTATAAGACTTGTTAGTATTTTTTTTTTGTCTCATGGGTTTTTGAAGTATAAGCTTTCTTACCCCGCGTTTACATATTCAAGTTGTGATATCTTGTTTTTAACAAGTCTTGTAAAAAACATGTGTATAAAACATTGTATCATACATGTATTGCCATTGTTCCAGACATGTTTTGTTAACTACTTTGTCCACCTTTTTGACATTCTTGACAAGTTTGCAACAAGTTGTTTATGCAACTAGTTTTTACAACTTGAATAAAGGAAAATACGAGTAGTAGACACAACTTGTAGAATTCATGATTTATACCTTGGTGTAGACGCGGGGTTGGGTGGTTCAATCTGCGAGAAAAAACTGAATATTTGTGTTGTGATTATGTTTTTGACCCATCTTATCTTTTCTAAGATTCATATTAAGAACTCTTTCAAGCCCGTAAGAGCATAGGTACTATAATTACCTCTTTTAGACATTTCCGTCAGTCACAAACTCTTCATAGAAAGCATGTTCCGGAATTGCAGCGTCATTCACTTCCAAAACAAATATTTTATTTAATTTTTGAAAAGGCGTGCCGAGCCCTTTAAAGTGTAGTCTGGAAATGTTGACAAACAGTCAACATTTCCAGACTACACTTTAAAGGGCTTTATGATGTGTGTCTAGGCGATATTTAATGTCTATTTCATAGGGTGTCTCGACAGTCAAAAGAAATTGAGTGCCAACACACAGAATAGGTAATACTGGGACTATTATTTCTTTAGAATAAAATATTGTATGAAACGATAATCTGTATATACGGCAATGTGTTATTTACTTCTAGTTTCGCTTACTCAAATAAAGTTGATACAGTAAGCCTCAAATATATGTACCGACATCGACAATAATTCATTTAATTATCTACCTACAATCTTTGTTCAAAAAAGGCTAAAGCATATTAAGGAGGGCCGCTATGCAACGTACGCCAATAATCCTCCTTTATCACTTTCCATCACTTTCTATGACCAATGCACGCAAAAAGTGGGCTGCACGGCACTTATTTGTGTGAAAATGCATTGCGCTGCGGCCCGTTGCGGCTATGTGCGCCTGGCTTCATATTGTATCAAATTGTAGCCACAAAACATATAACAACCCCAATGAGAACCCCATTTTTATGTCCACGCAATCACTGTCCATTCCAAGGATGACTGAAAGAGATCGCAGAAAGCGATAAGGCCACCCATTGTATGTTTTGTTAGTGTTGAATTTGTTTTTTGCTATGTATTTTCTCGTGTACAATAAAGTATATGTAAATAAATAACTTAATGGGTTACTTAATTATAGATACACATTGATACAGTACCTACTATGGAATACAAATAATACAGATTTTTTTTAACCAATGCGCAAACTTGGACACTCATCATTATGAACAACTTTTACTATAGGACCAAACCTGAAATCGCGAAAAAAAAATCAGCTGTTCCCTACATTTTGACTAGTTATGCGAACATAAAAGTAGGGAACAGCTGATTTTTTTTTTAGAGATTTCAGGTTTGGTCTCATAGTAAATGTTGTTCATAATGATGAGTAAAGTCACGTGTTTAAATATGCGCACTGGTTAAAAACTTACCCTGTGTATTGTAGACATTCAAATTAATTCTTGTCGCTGTATACCGACATCTTTTTGAGACTGAGTGTACATTGAAACATAGACACATTGTTACGTGGACGCGCAAAGGTATTATATCTATTGTGTATTACCAACAAACTCGTCAATAACTCAAGAAAATAACAGCAAATATCTATTCGCCTTAATCGTAAATCATAGATACGGATAAAACGCCTTTTTCTTGGTTTATTCCCTTTATTTTGCACGTTTTTATGGTGAAACTTGGTGTGTTGTAAGGAATGGTTTATTTATACAAGTATTCATACTGAAGCTTTATTTCCCGCAAGAAAATCCTGGATATGATGTGTGTAACGCGTGAGTTATTCAGAATATTTCCACTGGATCTAAGAGCCGCAATGTCAAGATAACTCGAAAAATAATAAACACGTACAGCGTTGTCATATAAAATTACTTTGCAGTGTGAAAATATCTTATTATTTTTCTTTTTATAAACATGTTGAGTAAACTGAAAGTAAGCATAATCAGCCTATAATGTTCCCACTGCTGGGACACACGCCTCCTCTTTGTGAGAGGGTGTGGACCGTAATCCACCACGCGGGCCCAGTGCGGGTTGGTAGATGCCACATGTCTTTGAATTTTTGTCTCTAGGACTTGCCGGTTTCCTTACGATGTTTTTCTTCACCGTTTTGAGAGTAATGGTGATGATATAATTTACACAAAGTAAAATGCCGCAAAGTGAACTGAGAGTGTTTCAATTAAATTTTTCAAAGGACTCATTAATTCAAGGCAAATAATAGTACCTATTTAAGTCTTCTAAGAAAACCGTCGTAAATCTCGATTCAACGCACCGTAGTTATTTAAGTTAAACATTTTGCGAAAGCTATATTAATATTAAAGCGAACCAACAAAATATATAACTAAAATAAATCATATCATAATAAGGTCTATTTATATGCAGAAATATCTTCTTTAGTACCAATCCAATTGAAGAAAATGGATTCCACGTAGGCATTCGATACGTTTCCAAGACGTAATACCTACTTGCCCGTAATGATTATGGCAGCCGTTTGGGCAAGAAAGCCAAGTGGGCTCCCGTTAATTGGATAGCTTTCATTGATTGTTTGCTTCTGTAATGTACAAACACACTAACCCTTTTATAGTAACTCGAACCAAAGATTGTTTTGTCCGTCGTTCAGTTTTATATTATTGGTTATTGAGTCGAGTAGAAGCATTCGATGGAGTTGCTGACGTTAGGGAGCAATGAGAGTTAGTCCACTTACCTTGCATTGTTCGGCAGTATATTGATAATTATGTGAGTAGTTGGAAAGTTATCCATATTAAATGCGCTCTGTTTCATAAAATGTACAATCTTCAGTCTCTTCCCATGAAAAAACTTATCATCGGTGAATATTACAATACCTACAGAGATAATAATAAATTGTTATTCAGGAGATACGAATAGCAAAATCGCCGAATGCCCTGGAATCGTAATTACCTTTGTGGCTCTATACGCAATTTCAGGTTCATCGGCATTCCTATCTATTATAAGGTTCGATTTCAAATGTAATTGACATTTGACAAGCTTTCATACAAACAGAATGTCATTTCGCCGATCGACATCAAAGTTTATGTCGTTTATGATTGTGAAATGCGATTGTAACTTGCAATCCATATTTGAACTGTATACACGGCTACACATCAAGCTATACTTTTCCAGTATAAGCCGACCTCGCATTGTACGGAAATCCTATACAATGTGAGATTAGCGTAAACTTGAAATGTATAGCTTGATGTGTAGCCATGTGTACATGGCTTTACTTTCAATACATAAGAGCCTGTGCACACGATGCGTTGCAGCGGCGGCGTGGCCCTGGAGCGGTGTCGCTGCGGCGTCCTATATACAAATATCCATGGTATGCCACACGGTGTTCCAGCGTCGCACCGCACGTACACCGGACTTGCAGCCCGCGAGACGAGGCGGGGAGGGGTGTACGCGTTACGACACCGGAACGGCACGCTCAGTTGTTTGTGCGTTGTCAAAAACACTGGTGTTTGACAGATGACAATTTACTCGCTATGCGGCGCGGTGCCACTGCGGTTTAATGACGTTACGGCGCCGCAGTGCCCGTGTGGCCGCTAATGAGGAGAAATCTTTGCGGTGCGGCGCCGCAATGCATCGTGTGCATAGGCTCTAATGTTGAGCAATGCAAACAGACGACACAGCAAATGAATAAAGAATAATTTTCTAACACTTTTTGAACGCAAATTCACATACCCCGTCAATAGGGTTCATGTAATATGGCAAGATCAAGTTTTTCCATCAAAAAGGTACAAAAATGTAAATGGAAAATTGTAGAGCTCGACCTCCGACGCACTCGGCTCGACGCCTCCACCATAAACAGTCATCAGACGCCAGCCTCCCAGCCTCTCCAAGCATCGGACAAATTCCTTTGATCTTGTTTAGGGTAAATCTTTTCGATTTATATGTTAATTTATAAATTTGAATCTGCGGCACCGCATCTCCGGGAGTTACTGGTTAATCCGTGTTCTTGTCTACCAAGACTTATTTCGTTTCATCTTTTTCGAACTCATCTGTAGCCGTAATTGATTCTTTTATTTTGTTGCTACTTCATACATTTTGTTGATTGATAACTTAGGATCTAAAATGAGGTATGCAAACGAGTGTGCCTTACAGGAAGTAAGTGGAATTTCTTTGCGCAGCACAAATTTTATCGAGGACTCGTAATTTCCTTTGATCCCTCATCTATATTCAATGATCCGAGGACCGTAACGCTTCGTAAGCGAATTCATTATATCCGTGTGCTCTTTATATGACGCGGGCACCTCCAAGAATAATTTATTTGGATATGAGTGGAATTTACACACTTCAAAATTATGATGTTCTTCTTCAAATATTTGGGTCTTTTACTTAAGTTTCCATTTACACTCCCACAATTTCATCTTCAAAATTTTACGCATAATTTTGATGCAAAGCCCTTAACAAAATAAACTTCATCAGTCTTGTAAATGGAATCTACTTGTGTTACTTCATAAAACGCTCTAAAATCTAATAGAAGGGAAGCAAGAAAATGAAGTTAAACTCGTTAATATTATGTTCAAGAATTTAATTTTTTGGAAATTAATGTTACTAGCACTAACAATTTCTTCGGAAATCCTAGGCACAAATCACTTAGCGGTATATCCTAGAGCAATAAAAACTCCTGACATAAAGATCTGTATATCACGGCACGTGACATAACCCAATTTTTATGTTCGCAAAAAAAACTCCACGTCGTTTGCTGAATCGTTTTTGTGAAAACAACGGGGGCAATAAAGGGTCTTATTGTTATCCTTTGAATTTATATCCAGATATTATCGCTCTCATAAATTGCTACCACGTACAGTTTTCTCCAAATCGGATGCTTGAAAAAGTGACCGGGGGATAACCCTACTACTTTATATACGAGTCGCCGATAAAAGCTAATGTGCCTTTTATACCGTTCCGAAAAAGTACCGTCTTACAGTAATATCGGGGTATAACGAGCAACATGTTTAAATTAGTGGAGCGGAGCGATTAAAACTGAGCGTAAATAAAAAAGCTTTAATACGCAATCCGGCGCGCGGCATCTGTTTTCTAATTGAGACATTAAGCGTGGGATCGCTTCAACGGCTCTTTAATAACGCGCATACATTACTGATGGCAGGCGAAATGTACAGTGTTACAAGATCGGCGCCCGACCGGCTAAATGATGGCCGTTACTCGCAATCGTCGCCGGGCAAAACTCCCGGATAATTGACACAAATGTAACACAACGACCACTGAAATATGCTCCCCCTGTTTTCGTGTGCGGTCTTCTACATATTTCGTGGAGCAACGAACTTGGGACGCGCCGACATGTTGCTCTTAATAATGTTTTGCTGAATAACTAACTTCGCAAGTGTCTCCGCTATGTGTTTTTGTCGTAATTGAGCCATTCAATTTGGTGTGACGTAGGCCATTGTTAGGGATATTGGCTGTTTGGTTTAATTATTTTTAGGCCGATCCCCGGATACTGAAAAGGGTTGTATATGAGTTCAAATAATACCTATTAAAATGTTGTCTAAATTAAAGCATTCATGTTGAAATATGAGTCATTTTAATAACGTTTCAGTCTCGTTTTATAAAATCTCCGTCTTGCAATATCACAGTGTTATTAGTACTCTCACATTGGACACAATAACAGAGGATAGCACATTGTGTACGATGTCTTTGTTATCACATGGAATCTACGGGGACCAGGGCAATGTATTGCAATAACCGCAAAGCCTGTCTTTTGCATTCTGCTGTTAAATGAAATTGCTTGTTCTGTTAGCTAAATGTAAACTTTGCCGCAACTGTGCTTAGTCAGGAAGTACTGTTTTAGTGAAGTATTTCCTTTGTAATAAACTAACTAGGTGTCGCCACTGCCTTCGTGTAAAAAGGTTTTACACTTTTTTAACTTTATTAACGCTGCCTTTCTTCGTGAACTGCAGGTAATTTTAAAATGACGCTTTTTTGTCTTTTAGCATTATTTATGAACGCGAGCATCGTATAAACAATTCAATAAAGAGAACGGAATATTTAAAACACGCTAACATATACACCGGAGTTTCCATGTTTTTCCATAGCACGTATGGAAATGATACGTATAGAAAAAGAGTACAGATTTTAGTTTGATAAAGCGAGCATCAGTTTCACGAATGTGTACCTTTTTGCCACGAACTAGATCGTTTCAAATGTTTTTGTTGAACGCTCCTGCAGTAGCGCGAAAGTGATTTATCATAAGGCAACATGCTGCGGTTGAGACGAAAAATAAAAGTAATTCCTTTTGTATTTGCCGAGTGGGGCGAGCGCCCGGAGACATATTTGCCAAACGCGTGAATAATGGTTCCTCCTTTGATGTGAGCTACCTATAATTCACCATGTTTTCGTATCGCTGACAAAAGATGACAGAAATGCTCGATTCTTTCTTTCTTTGTAATTAATGCTGAAAAGGTCAAGCAGCAATCTGTTTCTGTTATGAACCCACGTATTTTTCGCCTAAGGGTAGCTTTAGAAAAAACATTATTCAGGCAGAAATGTAGCTTTGCCGCGTGAATATCAACGCTGCTCCGCGTCAAGTCATAAACGTCCATTATCTAGCAGAGGAGTACTTCCCTCGGCACTCTCTCAAAAACATATTTCTAGTGTGAAGACAACTTCGCAACAAAACAACCTCTTTTCCTCACTTTTACAAAATAATCACGGAACGTTTATTTCGTACTTGTTTGTATCGTCCATATTGCTACTGATGCCGTCCTAAATGGGTATATTACTCCTAAGTAGCTGTTACTTTTACGTCCCAAAAATATTATTTTGAACGCAATAAAATTCTTTCTTTATATCTTCGGTGTCCATGAAAAAGACATAACAGTGTGCGTTGAATTTATTGTTGCAGACGAGGACCCAGATGGCTTTCCTCATAAAATACAACGAGTGGTTCTGTTGGTAGCAACGTTATACTAAAGATAATCACAATTTACGGGAGCCCTTTGGCGAAATTTGGAAATACTCTCCCTTTCGGTTACGTGCGAGCAATTACAGCACCTTTAATGATGTAGTGTCGGTTGTAGGCTCCAACTTAAGTTAATGGTGTGCCGAAGGATTTTTATTACCGCTTACGAGAAGTTTCTCGTTTTTAGGGCGCTCTGTGTGGAGCGGAAGTAGTCTTTACGTTTCAGTAATTGTTACTTAAGTTGTTAGTCAATGGGCCTTTGCAATTTGGGCGTAGTTTTATTGAGGAGAAAGCTAGAGTAATAAACTCTGTTTTAATGATACTCGTATCGCAGTACATTCGTACTGGGATATAAGTGTAGTTTGGCATTAAGGCAGAGTCGTGCCACGCTTAAAAGCTTAGCATAATACTTATATCTAAGATATGGCTCAAGTATATGTATAGCTTATAAATAAATTCCACCTCGATAAGCTTCACAGTGACCTATTTTATGTTATCAAAATGGAACGGGTACACTGACGATTTCTAATTCATAAAGGATTTATCTCGAAGTAGACGACATTGTCGCGACCTGAATGCATCAGCTTACGAAGACCAACCAGGAATCTTGACCCTTTTGGAATAAATAGACTTTTAGTCAAATCTTGTGGGATATTAGTTACAGGTCTTAAGTGAACTTCATCATAAATTCGTATTACATACATCTGCCTAGCCTTTTCCCAGCTATGTTAGGGTCGGCTTCCAGTCTAACCTGATGCAGCTGAATATCAGTATTTTACATGGAGCGATTGTCTATCTGACCTCCACAATCCACCCGTGACTGGGTAATACGATACCCCTTGGTAAGACTGGTTGTCAGACTTTTGGGTTTCTGACGACCTGGTACGACTGTCAAAGATCTAAGAATGACAGCCGGGCCCAACATATTAACGTGCTTTCCGATGCACGAAGGGGTCTCAGTATATAAAGATGATCACCCATCTACGGAGTGACTGCGGCAAGCGTAGCTTAACTTGATCGATCGACTCGTGCGGCTGTTATTACTTAGCCACTGGCCCCTGATTTTAAAACAAAAAATTAAGACATATTTAAAGACATAATAACTTCAATCTAAATTATTATGTCTCTAAATATGCCATAATTTTTAGAGTTATCTAAAGTCCACTGATTTTTCACTCACAGAAAAGCAATAGCTTAGTGCCATTAATGGTTCAAAATCGTTCTCATTTTAGAGTTCTACAAGTATTTGTAGGTATTAAAATAAAGCATAGAGCTTAAAGTTAGTATCAACTTTTGATTTCTTCGATTAATATTCCGAAAGAGTCCCAACAAAAAGGTCGATGACAAATAAATCGTCTTCTATCTCAAATTATTATTTCATCGAAACTTTTGCTCATTTATTTAAGAACTTACCAACTCGATATCTTTTGCAGTAAATTGGATATGAACTTCGAATTTCAACTATTAAATTTACGTTTGTCATGAAGACAGACAGTGTTCTGATATTAAGACATATCACTTGGGTGTCTAGACGAAATTTTGCTGAAGCAATCTCTTTTTAAAGCTTATTTGACTACCCATTAAATACCTATGAGTTATAAAATATAACGCTTTTGTTTTACTCAGTATCAGTCTGTCTTTAAAATGAATGATGTAGATATGTTAAAACTCTTTTTTATCAGCTATTACTGCCTTCCATCAATGTAATCAAAAGGTGTACTTTCTGTTTAGAGAAGTTAGTGCCAAACTCATGCAAAATCATAAAATGCACCATGGCATGATTTATTGCAACGATCACCACACTTACTGTACTGATTAGCTACCGCAGTGTATTTATTATTAGGAGTAAGACCTCGATTACTTTCAGGTATAAAAACGGTTAAGTTTTTTGCCAAAAACCACATTTACAGAACGTCACGATGTCACCATCTTGTCCGTAGTTCAGCACTAATATATCTTAGTATAAGATAAAAATAGACCTTTCCGTTTTTAATATCAAGTCTGCAAAGGGGAAATTAAATTTTCTTTTTTTTGGTGTCATGGAAACTACTGGCGCCCTGAATCTGTATTGCGCTGGCAGATAACACGGAGCGAATATATACGCGACTGTTAACTACATATACGAATAAGACGAAAAATTTTCATCGAGACGAGACCACGGCATGTGACGTAGCAATCCTACTATAAATATATAAATCCTATCTACATTAATATTATAAATGCGTAAGTTTGTCAGGATGGATGGATGTTTGTTACTCTTTCACTACTAAACGGATTAAGATGAAATTTGGCATACCGGTAGTTTATAACCTGGATTAACCCATAGAATACTTTTATATGGATATTCCCACGGGATCGAGACTTATACGGGTGAAACCGCGGTGCGAGTAATTTATACTTTCATCTATGAAATTAAATAACTGTGATGGAAAGTTTTAAATAAGGGACAGTCGACCGCAAGATGGTGATAATACTATTATGACCTTGAGTTGGTCTAGCGCAGTACGCAAGTTTCAATGGAATAATATGGCAGCATGTACAGTTTTTTCAGTGAAAACTTCTTTAGGCGCGTTGGGAAATTTTGAGATGGAAAAAAACAATTGAACTCGCGACACCGTTACCGACACCTCATTTTTTTTAACGCGATTATGCTCTTTATTTATATTACGTTACAGATCAAGGTTCTATGCAAGTAAAATACTTAAATACTTTAAAGGTTTTAGAAGTATTTTTTTAAATTATTCAAGTTTTCACTTCTGTCGGCATTCCCGGAATGCTACTGTTTTTTTTTGCCACTGACGTGCGACCTTCTATATGTTATATGAAGTTCTTCGTCCCTATTTTTGGTATCATTAAACCTACTGGATATCAATACACCAGTTCCAAATTAAAATAACGCTATTTCAGGATTTGAGAGAAAACGTCGAGTCAAATGTATAAATAATAAATACGTAATATTCATATTACATTATGATGTATATTTTGTTTTCGGTAAATAGAGACAAAAAATGCTTCATAAACATTAAAAAGTCCAAAACAAATATAGCTCGGAGCAAAATTTTGTAATCCTGCTTTTACACGCAAAAAAGGGCCATGCAAGAGGACTCGTGGAAAGTTTATAGGTATTTTTAAATATACGAATGTATGTTGTGGTGGGTATTTTGAACAGTGACAGTTAAAATCGGGCATTTTAATAACATAGAACTTATTTGTAATTTTTCGACGCAATTTAGTTCGTTGTTAGGTTTTAGAGTTAGAAAATTTTGTTGTTTTTATTCTTTATTTGTGTGGAGTTTATGTGTAGATTAGTTCAAACAACAAATGGACCGTGTCTACACAGCTGCAAACTATTATTATTAAGTACATAAAAACATTCTATTTTAAACCGACTTCCAAAAAAGTGGAGGTTGTATGTTCGTAGCGTTTGTTTGTTTTTTTTTTATGTATGTCCGTCAGTTTCTCCGTCAGTTATGGACCGATTTTGAAAATTCTTTTTTGTTTGAAAGGGTATGCTCTCAAGGTGGTTCCATTTAATCTAATTAACTTTGCTTTGATAGTTTTTGAGTTGGGTTCAATAATACGTATTTTTTCCAACTTAGTATATGGCTAATATGATAAGTTCCTGTCACTGTTATTTACATAGTAGGTAATTATAATTATTTTCGAATTTGTGTGGGGTAGGCACCACAACTAAAAAGTGAAAAATAGAATTTATTACAAAAAAAAAATCAACCGACTTTAAAAAAAAAAAAAAAACTACAAAGCGAAAAATAACTTTGATTTCGGAAGCCGGTGGCAAAAAAGCAAAATTCAAAACCAAAGACACCGACTTCCGAAATTAAAGTTATTTTTCGCTTTGTAGTGTTTTTTTTTTGAAGTCGTTTGATTTTTTTTGTAAAAAGATTTTTAATCGACCTGTTGATAATTTCATAAGGAACGTTTCAGTTAGCTTGGTTAAGTAGTTATCTGTTTTATTTCAAATTAAATTTATAGATAGACTGGATCTCGTTGGTCTAGTGATCGCAAGCGCTACTGTTGAGCCTGAGGTCCTGCGTTCGATTCCCAAGTCAGGCAAAGTGTTATTGGGTTTTCTATCTGGAATTTCACAGTAGCAGCCAGGAGTATGGATTTGTGCCCGGTTGATGGCAATAGGCTCGCCCCCTATTACATGAAAAAACCAGACATGGAAAGAAGCGTGATATTATATTATGTAATGTAAATATAATTACTCCTTATATCCGCTTAACTTAAGACTTTCTACTTATGTAAAATATCTATGTAATAAAAGGATTATTATCAGCTGTGTGTCTTCACTCAATGGAAACTTTATTTAACGTTTATTGTGTAAATGTGTAGTCAACAGAAAAAGGCGGTGAAAATTTAAATACTTACAATAATTTCGGTATCCATGACCGACATTTACAATTCAAATAATTAATGCTACGAACCGCATTGTTATCATGATTAAAAATTAACGTTACGGAAGTGAAAGAGTAATATCCAATGTACAGTGTGAATATATAATAATCGATGTTAAATATGACTTATTAATAATATCGTTTACCATTTCACAGATTCGTATTTAATTATAGTTAGTTTGAGAAACCGAAAAAGGTATATTTTGTTCGCTTCTGCTCCTCAAAATATATATTTTTCCTGATTCGAACGTGCTTTTACCAAAACAATCTCACATGTACAAACATGCCAACATTTTTTCCCTCATGTCAAAACAGGATAAAGATTTGACGGATTGTCAACAGAATACAGTCACCACGAATTTTCAGCAGAATATAGTCAACGGTAGTGTTAGTATATCTCCGTTTTTCTAACTAACTAATATTTTGACGTTGAAAGGCGCACGCCTTTCAACGTCAATATATTACAATACATTCTATACTATTAAATAAGCAATATTTGTATCTATATATAGATATATATGTGTCGAAGACGGTTATGTGACTCTCGTTATTATCAGCGATATTTTAACTACTGTGGGCGTAGTGTGGGTAGTGTTGGTTATTGCGCAATAGAAAAACAGTTTGCAGTTCAGATCACATTATAATTTACTTTCAAATTAATCACACTAGCTAAATTATACACACTCTGGGCATTTATTGAAATCACCAATTAACAAAATGATCACAAATTACATCTAACACAATAATTGAGCACCACGAATCGAGAACAGTTCCGCGATGTCTTAACTCCGATGAGACCAGAGGCTGAATGCCCTCCTCGCCGTGGCCTTAAAACATCACGACTCTGTAGAAGCGCGCATTTTTTGGTGTCGGTGGGTGGTGTAGGTTTTTTTGGTAGGCCTCTTGATGTTGCCAGTGTCGTGCTTGCGATTCGTTTCGTGTCCGTACTGATGACCGGATCCGACATACATATATTTGTAATCACGTTTTCGAAAATGGCTCTTATGATTTCGATGACAGTTGCATGGGTTTACGGGGGTGAAAAATCGATCTAGCTAGGTCTCATATCTAGGAAAATTCGTTTTCACTATTTTCACACACTCGGTAATGTGATACAACGTTGGTAAACCTGGATGATATGTTTATCTATTTGCAACCGAGCAGGTACTCTTATACTATTCAATTAATAGCTATATTTGTAATCACGTTCTCGAAAACGGCTCTAACGATTTCGAAAACAGTTGCAATATAGGGGTTTAGGGGGTGAAAAATCGGTCTAGATAGGTCTCATATTTGGGAAAATTCGTTTTTAGGGTTCCGTTAAAAAACGGAACCCTTATAGATTCGTCATGTCTGTCTGTCTGTCTGTCTGTCTGTCTGTCCGTCCGTATGTCACAGCCACTTTTTTCCGAAACTATAAGAGCTACGCTGTTGAAACTTGGTAAGTAGATGTATTCTGTAAACCGCATTAAGATTTTTACACAAAAATAGAAAAAAAACAAATAATTTTGGAGTTCCCCATACTTAGAACTGAAACTCAAAAATTGTTTTTTCATCAATCCCATACGTGTGGGGTATCTATGGATAGGTCTTCAAAAATGATATTGAGGTTTCTAGTATCATTTTTTTCTAAACAGAATAGTTTGTGCGAGACACACTTCCAAAGTGGTAAAATGTGTGTCCCCCCACTGTAACTTCTAAAATAAGAGAATGATAAAACTAAAAAAAATATATGATGTACGTTACTATGTAAACTTCCACCGAAAATTAGTTTGAACGAGATCTAGCAAGTAGTTTTTTTTTAATAAATCATAAATCGTAAACTTATCGTTACTTGCTGCTACGGAACCCTTCATGGGCGAGTACGACTCGCACTTGGCCGCTTTTTTTTCTACTTTTACCCGAGCAGAGCTCGATCGCCCAGGTATTGTATACTTATATTAAAACAATAACAACTTAACGAATAATATGACAAAATTGTGGAAACGACACAAGTTGTGTAGACCGTACTAAGAGTCGTAGACGGGGCGCTGAGGAGGTCAGCAGGCAAGTGATATCAATACTTACAACCTACGACTTTGACAGGTCCAAGTGCACAGTAAAGTATGTATATTAAGTAAATTTGAAACATCGGAAGGGGACGCCCTAGAGGGACATATAGTGGCCACAGACCAAATAATAAACCAAGACATAGCGGTGTCAACAGTGAAGTGAAACCGATTTCGTAAGAATGTGTGCACTTAGTGAGGTGTAGTTTGATTGTAATTTAATTGTAAATGTGTGAATTTGAGCGTGTATGCACAGAGCGGAGGTGTAGTTAAGGCATGCTTCACTGTGTTTTTCGTAGTGCTATGTCTTGGTTTTTTATTTGGTGTGAGATATTGACCTTATTGGTGACGTTCTTCAGAAAAGATCAGGTGCGTAGTACTCGCAACCGGCGTGCGTATATGTCCAGATGTATGAACGTAAACGAACCACCTCTGTGATCTAGTGGTAAGACCACCTGTCTCAAATCCAGGCGGGGGCAAAATCTTCTGCTCGGTTCGGTTGGTGGTAGGGCTTCTTCTGAGTCCGCTTAGCTAGCTACCACCATCTTATCTAAGTCTGTCGTCATAACAGCAATGTTAACAGCATTTTTGTGTTTCGGCAGTTAGAGGTAAGATAGCCAGTTCCTCTGTGGTCGAAGATTCTGGGTGAAGCTCGCTTCCACCTTTGGCCTGATCATCACTTACCATCAGGCGAGATGAAGGACAAGAGCTAACCCGTTGTAATAAAAAAAGTCACCAAAGGAGTACGTAACGATCGTGGCTGGTGGCGTTCTGTACTTTTGGCCTACCTCCATGGGAAGGCGTGATTTTATGTATGTATATGTGAGTATGCATGTGCAGTTTGGCATTTTATGTATGTATGTTCTGTTCTGATATTGCTATTGTTTTTATGATTTTCTTAGTTTTAATGTTGTATGTCCTGTGCGTGTCCCAAATAAAATATTTTTCTTTCTTTGTTTCTAAAGTTACTAGTCATGTCCTTCACTTTATCCAAGGCAGGATTATGCGATATCCCCTAAAGCGGCGATAGATTCGAAATAAAACGCCCTATGTAAATATACATCCCCCCTAATAGTGTCGCAATAATGTTCATGTGAAATTGGATTATCCCAATTGCTATTCAAAGAACAAAAGGCGGGCGAAACAAAAGATATCGGGGGAAACATATTGTGGTTTTAGAGCAACGTTTTGTTTTTGTTTTGTGGCCGTACGTGGACTAGCTTTCCCAGTTTTTGTGGACATCGTAGGGGATTGTTAAGCAAGATTTGTGTGCAGTGAACAAAAAACTGTTTTTTTGCTTATTATCCTCATTGCCTTTATGGAGTATAGAGGGTGTGTGAAGTACGTGTAAATCTCTTAGAACGTGTTTGCTGTTTATGCTTCGACGCTTGCGTGGGAGCTGTAAGTTATATGATGTTATAGTTACTGGGGGCGTTGTTACGTGGTACAATGTTACATTGTCGTGTTAAATATAGGAAGGACCTACTTACTTAAATTAACTAAAAGCAAATTGACTAGGTAGGTACCAACTTGAATATAATCAAATTACAACATATTCTTGACAGTTGTATGAAATGGTGATAACACTGAAAATGACGAAGGATGTCAATTTGCTTGAGAATGAATTTCCCTAATGGTACGTTGTCTTTGAGAGTTAAAATCTTCAGGTAACTTTTATCTAAAAAGTGCAAATAGCGGTTTGGATAATTATTTTCTACTAGATGTCTCGGTGAACTTCGAGATCGATAAAAAAATTATATTTTCGGCTGTTTCGTCCTTTGGGTTTTTCCTAATTTTCTTTTTTTCAAAACAACCCTAGGATTGAGGCGAACAAAACAAAAACAAAAATATTTAAATCAGTCGAGCCATTTTCGACTTTTTGCGAGACTAACGCATGGCAATTGATTTTTATAGGAGGTTAGAGAGAGAGAGTATTAAAGTTTTATTTAACAGGCAATAATCTGCGAGATTTTTTTCTGCGTTTTTTTTCTGTGTTTTAAGTTTTTCTGCGAGTTAATAACAGCTGCACGGGTCGATCGATCAGGTTAAGCTACGCTTGCCGTGGTTGGTCCGTGGATGGGTGACCATCTTTACATACCAAGTCCCCTCCGTGCCTCGGAAAGCACGTTAAGCCGTTGGTCCCGGCTGTCATTTGTAGATCTTTGACAGTCGTTACGGGTCGTCAGAAGCCCGAAAATCTGACAACCAGTCTTACCAAGGGGTATCGTATTACCCAGTTACTGGGTTGTGGAGGTCAGATAGGCAGTCGCTCCATATAAAATACTGGTATTTCAGCTGCATCTGGTTAGACTGGAAGCCGACCCCAACATAGTTGGGAAAAGGCTAGGCAGATGATGATGAGTGCCAACTTTTACTAAAAACACTTTAGCTTTTAACAAACAACAACTATTCTTATACAAACAAATCGGTTTTATTTAACCATTTACATTAATTCTAGTACAGTCCTGCACTAAAGCGCGAAGTAGTAAAACGTAAAAGTGTAAAGTTGGTCATGAATACATAAAGTTGTGCCTCTATTTGTCACTCAATTGGACCCAGCTGAGAGGGAATGGTCCCCGGAGCTATGAAAGAGGGTACAACCTAGTAAATGAAGGCATTAGGATGTTTTATAGACAGATACAGCAACATTGTTGTCTTAATAATTGTAGTGTTTTACGAATGTGTTTCTATGTTTCGAAAGAGTAAAAACTGCAGATGGTCTTGTTCATTATTGTTATTTTTATTAAATTCTTTGTTAGGAGTAACTATGAGACTCATACAATGTTAGTAACAATAAAATTAACTTTCAACTATGTTAATGATGCTATTACAACAACAATTACACAAACACACACAACAGAATAGTCACTGCTTCAGCATTCTAGCTGAGCAACGACTTATAATACAGCAGTCTAGCCTGTCAGCAATAACTCCCAGGATACTGTTAGAACTGCCTCGCACCCTGCGCACCAAGGACGCACATCTTTTACGCATTAATGCATAAAAGCAATCATCACACAATTCCGTAAACATCCCTGATGCGCAACAGAAGCCAGGCAGCCCCATCAACACCCTGAAAGCATTATTATACTGCACGCAAAGGGTACTGCACGAACTCTGCGTAAAATGTACCCACAGGCCACAGGTGTAAAATGAGGAACAGAAGGCTCTAAAAAGTTTTTTTTTTTTACCTCCGTAGAAGCAAGCTTAAACCTACGAGCAATCATATTCGCTCTGACCGAGAGCGCCCTCCGCTCTCTCTCAATATCGTCATCGTTCTTAAGGCTAGTGGTCAAAACATGCCCAAGGTACTTGAATGAGTGCACTCTCGATAACGGTATACCGTTCATCATTACTGGAGATACCGTATCTGGACATTTTCCACCAGCCCCAAACACCATCACAACACTTTTCTTCACATTATACAGCAGGCCATGAGCACTGGCATACCTCTCATACACACTCACCAGTTTCCAAATCATCCTCATTGATTGTAATTTGTTTTGTTACACTGATTTGATACGACTTTAATTTATTTAAGACACTGTTTTCTTTAAATATAGATTTATTTTTATTTATTTAACAGTTTATGTACACACATATAAACAGATAAGAAGAAAGGAATAGAAAAATACGTACAAAGGTGATGCTTATTTCTATAGAAATCTCTTCCAGCATACCTGCGATAGGAAAGTAGTTAAAGAGATGTAGACAACGTGTGTAAGAGTAGAAGAGAAAACAGAATACATAAAATAAAACTTAACTATTAGTAAAACTTAAATATACACTAATTTAAATATAAACATACAACATAAGAATATACTTAAATACATATCACTAAAATACTTAGATAAAATTACTTTATACAATAATAAATACATATTATGCAACTATGACGAAGTGGAAAGATAGTGTTCTTTCACTCTTCTTTTAAAAACCGCAACAGTTTGGCAGTCCCTAATGTCAGGCGGAAGTTTGTATGTAAGTGTATTTAATGTTTTCAGGAGAAAATAAAATCTAAGAGATGTTCAGTAAATGTTAAAGCCATCTTTTGAACGGATAATATCCGTAAAGTGTAATTTTCGCATAACACACCACATAAAATGTAGTGTTATAGGTTTCGGTACTCAGTTTTCTACTGCAAGAATACCTATTTACACACTTTGTAGTTAAGTATATTTTCGCAAAGCTCATATAGGTACAATGTACTGAACAGAGTTTTACGTACTTACTTTTAGTAGTTATACAAAATAGTTAGGTAAACGTTTATAGTTTGACTCTTTGTTACCTCTTTAACTTGTAGTTTGTACGCTTGAACTTATTGATAGTCGCACTTACTCCAGTTACTAGTCCTTTATGCTAGAATGTTGACAGAAGCTTTGTAAGCTGTAAGTACCTATGTCCCCTGAGGTCCTATAGAATTACAAAAAACATTCGATTACATCCTGTAGTTTACTTTCTGTGTTAAGCTATTAAGTTCCAAGTTCTTAATAAATATTTTTTTATTTTATTAATACACTAGCTTTTGCCCGCGGCTTTGCCCGCGTGGATGTCAGAAAATATCCCACGGGCACGTACTACCGATACCGGGATTACATACCTAATAGCCGAGGAAAAGGTCATTGAATCCTACCGGCTGCGCCCGCGTTGCCTAGCGTCAATTTGAATCTGTGATATCTTTTAAACCCTTCATTTAAATGAAATGATGTCAAGACATTTCAATCTAAATTTAATGCTCAATTTAAGTAACATAGTTTGTTGGATAAGGATGTATATAATACCGGTCAAAATAACTTCGTAAATAACAATGAAATTTTTATTAAATTCTGTAAGATAAAAATGGTTATTGTGGGTCATCCTTAGAAGATAGACATATGCCAACCCGGATTTTTTTGTTGAACTTTTTAAGATAAACAATACTGTAGAACATAAATTTGATGTAACTTTTACGATTTCCGTGGCGCACGCCAATAAAGCTCTCAGTCGGCATGATTTTATCCGGCATTTTCAACAATAATCGTCAAACAGCCAATTTACTTACAACTTTAATCAATTATACACTAAAAAAAACCTTCCGCATGAATCACTCCGTCCCTTGGTGAAAACCGTTTGAAAATCTGTTCGGTAGTTTTTGAGTTTATCGCGTTCAGACAGACAGACGCGGCGGGGGACTTTGTTTTATAATATGTATGAGAATGTGCAATAGCTTAGAAGTTGATAGCACTATGCCATAGTGTTCTCAATATATAAGTATTTGTCATCACAACAAAAATACAACTCATTATACCAAAACAACAAAAAAACTCCACAAGCAAACTATTATTAACAAATTCCACACAAAATAACTCCATAAAAAGGGATAGCCTTTATGCGAAACTACCAAATCAACTTCGGCAGTCTTAATAACAAGTTGGTACATCATAAAAATGTTAATGCCAAACATTCTTATAACATCAACAAGAAACAAACTGAAGTCTGAAGTACAAGTCGCCTCATAAAATTAGGGGCGGCGCGACTCGGGCCCCACGTTCAATACCCTCTCAAGAAGTATTACTCGTATTATGAGGGGTCACAAAGTGAGGACGGCGATATTGGCAGCCCTTACCAAGCATCGTAAGAAGGTGAGGAAACTTCACATAAAACCTAAGGAGGCAGGTGCATTCCATTTCCAGGGTACCGAAATGTTCGCGTATTTCACGCTCAGCGCGTCATTACCGCTCCTTACAACGAATACGCCCGCACGGTGTGTTACAACAAAAAGGGTAAGTATAATAATAAAAATCTTACGGCGTCTGGAGAGACGAATAAAGTACGAGTCCGTGTTTTGCTTGTGTAAGCGCTATTGTCTGTCGAGGTAGTCATACGTTTTTTGACTGATTGTCGTTTATACTGCCTACTTTGACTGTGAAGCTCGTATTTTTTTATATTATGTGCTTTTATCATACTAGGTTGCTGTAGAAATAAAACATTTAAAGACAACAATATACTGCCTTGTTTACCTCACCGTTTCTTTTTTTAATAAGAGAATTTCATATACTTTTACCATCTCCGTAGTAACCATCATTTTATAATGCTATCAAAACGTAACTCAAATATCAAGAGCTTCGAAGGCGTAGCAGTGACGTCACAACTTCGTAGGCTCTGCGTAGCACTTTCATCAGTTTTAAATAATAATTTTGTGAGTGGTTATCGCGACTCATTTCTATTTTTAAAGCAACAAATACTGAAAAACCATATAATTTACTACATCCACACGCCTTTCGATGGTACTATAATAAAAAATTCCTTCACATTACTTATAGTTCATAAAATAATAACAGCCTTATTTGAGAATTTAGTCTGCGTCAAAGTTATTTTAATACTTAAAAATAGCTTAAAGGTAAAATAAGTATGACAAGACCTGGACAAGACCTAATTTTCATAGATCCTAGTTTATCATTTAATATTACTAGTAATTACCTGTTCATTTATTTTACCTCGATGGTCCTAGTTTATCATTTATAACTTCCTGCCTGGAGGCTTTTATTTAGATATTTAGTTCTGTTTACGTTTAGTTTTTATTTCTGCTTGAGTATAGTTCTCGATATTTTTGGTTGGTATATTAGCGTTTGCTAGCTGACACATTGCCAATAATTTTATTTATCATTTAAATTATGTTTTGTGTTGCATAATGTAAATTATTTTGCATACTTGTATAGAACCATATTTTTCTAACTTGAACAGACAGCTGTACTGCTGAGGAGTTTGTTGCGCCACTTCTTCTTCCCAGCTAAAGGTACTAGGAAGTGGTGAAGGGTGGGCGTTTTTGGGGGACTGTCTTATGTAATTTTGACGTTCGAAAAGTGCTGATTCTCAGCCTAGTTTGAATAAATTACTTTTGATTTTTTGAATTTATTTGTTTACCTGATCGTCTTTTCTTAGGTATTAAGCTAAAAATAAATAAAAGTTTTCCCCGAATCGTTAGGAAAAGGCACATTTCACAAGTATTTACAGGTCCCATGTAATTGGAGATGAGCGTTTCACTATAACCTGACTCCAGACAGCTACTAAGGACTTTCTAATTGAAATACTTAATAACAATTTACCACAGCGAAGACCACACGCTCAGCTTACTAAAGATAATTGCACTCGAACCTTTTTTTTTTTTGTTTATATTTTACTGTCCCACTGGTGTACAAAGGCCTCCCCAAGTCTTTCTTAAGTTTTTGTCTTTTTAATAGACAAATCACTGAACTTGATTTCCGAACATCTTTTTTCGGGTGATCACAGAAAATCAGCGCTGTGCTCGCTGTGCTGTGGGTCCCCCATAGCACAGCATCATGCTGGTAGAAGCCTTCTTGTCACAGTCACGTCGTGCAGCTGCCGACTAATTTCTGTTTTATGCTCATGATTTATTATGTACTTTTTGTTGTTCTCTGATTACTCTTGTTGCACGTGTTTCTGTGACAAATAAACCAATTTTTCTTTCTTTCTTTCTTTCCAGAAACTCTTTTCCCGCACTACTTGGAACCAGCCTTCGTGGTACGCGTTTAGGTCATCTCACCACCTCTTTCTGGGCCTGCATCGGCGACGCCGTCCATCTTCAAGCACCCATTGTACTTTGACTTTGGCCCAGCGGCCATCGTGCATGCGGCGGATGTGACCCGCCCAATACCATTTGAGCCTGACAGCTTTCTTGCCTTCGTTCATTTTACCCATTTTGGGACGCATCTTTTTCTTGAAACACCAAACTCCTTTTATTTTACATACAAAATCAAGATATCAGTGTAGTAATTTCACAGTGCATGTATTCGTTTTTCTGGTAATAATTTGCATTCAGCGTTTAAACGTGAAGTAGAAATGGAAAAATGGCAAACACTGGAGTATGAACACAACGCTTTGTGAGAGAAAAGTGGATCATAAATATTGAACAGAAATTTTTCAACGTGGTTGAAAATCTATCATGTTTCATAGCAGCCATAGCCAAATGATGGTGAGTAGGAACCTATTAACTATAATCTTTTACGGTTTTATTTTTCAGTTGTTTTGCTCCTATTTCTGTTCTGCGAAATATTTCACTGAATAATTTCTATTGTAATTTATACAAGCTTTAGGATTAAAAGAATTATTTTTTATGCTAATAGTAACATTAAAAAATACATTATTATTTTTGTATGTGGGCAATATGATGACAGCTGTCAGATGATGGGGTCGTGAGAGGATCGCAGTAAAAAGTTTACAAAGCGAGTGGTTGTGATTCTAAAATTAAAAATAGTTTTTTTTTTGTTTGTTAAATACGTTTGATGATGTGGAAATTAATTTTAAAGTGAAGCTACGCTTGCTGTGTTGATATTGAGAACCGTTTTGTGTGTTAGATATGATTTTAACCTGTCTGTTCCCATTGACATATAAAATATCTATGTCGTTATGGATAGTTGATCGCCCAAAGCCTAAGAATATCGGTATTTGCATGTAATTGGGTAGTGAATATCGCCTCAAATATGGAGACCGCGTGGTTGTCAACGATAACATAGAAAAACTTGAAAGTGACTAGAAACGTATAGTTGCAAGTATAATTCGACCGTAGCAATTAACAATGTCGGACATATTTGCGATTTTTTATTTTTTGCATTAAAGGTGTGAGAATAAATTATAAAAATGCTCCGCAGAGCTTTAATGCAATAAAATAAAAATCGCAAAAAAGTAGATCCGACAATGTTAATTGCTACGGTCGAATTGATGGTAGTTGTCCAGTTTGTTTTTCCTTGATGCGAGTTAGTACTAGTATTTACCATCTCAATTATTTTGCAAGTTTTTTAGACTTGAATTAAAAATATCTGGAATATTCATTGAGAAATAAAATTCCGCTGTACATACAAGCCAATATTCTGTAAGTTAACCGTGATATTTTTTATAGCAGTTGGACGTACGTCATAATGAACATGAATGTTGAAGAGGAAGCGGAAATAATAATTCCATTCTGATGTATCGGTACATCTGTACCGACTATTTGTTTCGTACATATTTATGGCTGAATAGTCACGAGCACTCGTATTGGTTGAAATTTAATGTTGTTACGAACGTAATATTTTGGAACCTAATAAGAAATAGGTCTTATTTCAAAGTTGATTGTTATTCCACTAGAAAATTGCTTTTGAATTATGCTAAGTGTATACATAATTATTATTAGTATTCGTGACTGTACAGCGTACAAATATTCATATTTCAATCGTCGAAGAACGTATGGACCTACATTGTGTCAATCAATCTGCCTAGCCTTTTCCCAACTATGTTGGGGTCGGCTTCCAGTGTAACTGGATGCAGCTGAATACCAGTATTTTACATAGAATGACTGCCTGTCTGACCTCCACAATCCAGTAATTGGATAATACGATACCCCTTGGTATGACTGGTTGTCAGACTTTCGGGCTTCTGACGACCCGTAACGACTGTCAAAGATGACAGCCGAGACCAACGAGGTAACGTGCTTCCCGAGGCACGGAGGAGTTTTGGTATGTAAAGATGGTCACCCATCCACGGACCAACCCCGGCAAGCGTAGCTTAACCTGATGGATCGACCCGTACGGCTACTATTACTTAGCTTTAGTTATAATAGTCATTTCGTTTTAGGAAGGAGAACTTTTTTATAAAAAACGGGCTTATTGGAATAAACTTAATTCTACTTATTGAGCGAATTTTCGACCTTCCTATCTTGTGGAAGACCAACTTTTAGCCAAAATAGGCGTTCTATTTGTTAGGAGTTATCGAATGATAAGGGCCTCGATTTCTATTGTTTGAATGAAATATTGAGTTAGTTTATTGTCTTTTATTCTTATTGTCTTCATAATATCCTGCGTTGGAGTGTTCCACACAATTACCTTGTTCCGTTGATTCATAGCCTTATTATATTTTATATTCTGCATTTCAAAACAGCGGAAAAGTGTTGAAAGCCACGCTCAACGGCAACTTGTGAAAAATGGCGCGAGACTGTATTATCGCGGATTATGAATCGCAATAGATAAGGCATTCAGCGCGCCCTCATTAAAAAAGGGATTCCGGGGAAAAATAATAAAAAAATAAAGTGAAAGCCAGTCTCATTTGTCAACTTGCTCGCATTGCATGCAGCGCCTACATCACTCGAGGAGTGGCCGACTTTTTATTCATTCCGGTTTTATGACGCACACAACTTTAATAACTCACTAACAGAATGAAAATAATTACGTTCCTGAAAAAATAACGTTTTCATCGGTGTCATGGTTCGGTGCGACTCACGCGGCCAAGATACGAAACAATGTAATTGGCTGAAGTGAGAGTCGACATAATATTTTTTACATTGTTTTGTTATGTTTCGAGCTGAAAAAGATTGGTAAAAGTGAGTAATAAAGTTTGTCTAACATTCTAAATGTGACAAATAAGATGATGTTTTATATTTCAGTGACTTTAAAAACTTATCGCTGAACTGGTCGCTCACAATGGGCCTTATTAGAAGGCTAAACGTCACCCAAAGTGCAATGGAGAGGGCTATGCTTTTCCTACATGACCGAATCAGAAATGAAGAGATCCACAGGAGAACAAAGGCAATTGACATAGCCCAAAGAATTGCCGAACTTAAGTGGCAATGGGCAGGGCACATTGCTCGCAGAACAGATGGCCGATGGGGCCGAAAGGTTCTGGAGTGGCGACCGCGTACCGGGAGACGTAGCGTTGGAAGGCTTTCCACAAGGCGAACTGATGACCTTGTGAAGTTCACAGGAATTCGCTGGATACGGGAAGCACAGAACTGGTTGAAGTGGCGGAGCTTAGGGGAGGCTTAGCTTTCTTTCGGCTGAATGATGATGATGATGACTATGATGAAAAAATTTAACATTCCCAAAAAAAAAAAAACATATCGAAGTTAAATTCAAACTTAAAACATTTATTTCAATTAAACCATTTTCAAGCACTTTTGAATTGTCAAAGAGTCGGTCCGTTAGTCAAAAAGTTGAAGCTAGTTACGCATTCCAAAACGTAGATCTCTATGAAGAAGAACGGGCAAGAAACTCCAAGAACAGTCTTTTAAATATAGATAATTATTATAAAATCCTGGGTACATTGTTCTTGTTGCTTCTAAATGTGAGAACAATGTACAAAAAATAATCAAAAGCAATTTAAATTATAAGATTAAAAATAAGCCCTGGCAGATAAGAGACGATCAGTCTCAGCTGACGGCGCCTGCGATGGCGAAAGTTTGTATCCTATCTGCTGCTGGACTGCTGTAGGGTGATCATGATCCTATCTGCTTATAAATGTAGAAACAATTGTTCCACGTGACATTAAAAAACACACTCAACTACAACATCAAAGAGCGAACTATACTTAATTGACACTTGAATTTACTCTCTGTTTTGCTGTTATTTCGTCTGATTCAGAAACCGTTTTCACTGCAATAACATGATAATTCATTGGTGTGCATTTTACCTGTAGTTCGACGGAAACCGAATTAAACAACACATGAGTTATCCGATATGAATGGTAAATACTGTATGTTCGAGGTACAGAATATTTATTCAGTTGTATTTTGTGAATATGGAAAGAGCATCGCGTTTAATCTGTTTAACATACCACGCTGGTCAGTGGTGAATAATGGGACCTTTACGTGAGAGTTTTAAAACGCTGCTAAATAATTGTGTTAAGAGGAAAACGTACAGTGCTCGTGCGTAAATCTAGAAGGAAAAAAAAGCGAGCCTTACAGTAGTCGCACGCATAATTATGATCTGTAACATCTGACATCTCACTTTGGCAATAAGCAACACTAAAGGGGCGGGGCCTTGTCAAGGTCGTTTCTGACGGCCAACTCTAGTGCCGCGCGTGCTCATTGATCAAATTAAATAGCGCGCGAGTTAAGGAACCCCAACCTACCAATATTAGCTTTGTCAGACAATAAGTATTTACTAGATTATTATTTCCCAATTTCCCCACTGCGCGATCAGCATTTATAATTATCTAGAACATGCGTCAATCTGATCACGCTGTGCATGTACTACGTTAGCAATTAAGTTAGTATATAAGATCAATATTTTGTTAGATTTAAAAAATAACTTTATTCCGACAGAACAGCGAAACAGTAATTAATTAAATCTAACAAAATATTGATCTTATATACTAACTTAATTGCTAACGTAGTACATGCACAGCGTGATCAGATTGACGCATGTTCTAGATAATTATAAATGCTGATCGCGCAGTGGGGAAATTGGGAAATAATAATCTAGTAAATACTTATTGTCTGACAAAGCTAATATTGGTAGGTTGGGGTTCCTTAACTCGCGCTTCCCTGGCTTTTTGTATTAAACTTTCATCGCTTTTCACGAAATTACTCCCACAGGTTGCAGGAAAGCGAGAGGAAACATGTAACACATCAAAAATAGAAGAAAAAAAAAACCAATAGATCTACACACAGAACTTATTAATCGATATTATTATACCTCAAAATTTTCCTCTTCACAAAGCAAAAGCGGCGGGGCCTTGTCAAGGTCGTTTCTGACGGCCAAATCTAGCACCGCACACGCTCATTGGTCAAATAAAAAGCGAGAGGAAACATGTTACACATTAAAAACTAAGTTTATACTGCACACATATAACGCACATTACAAAAAGGTTATTCAAAAGCCAAAAGTCCCGTATTCAAAAGAAAATTAACGTTAAGATTTAAAAAAGTTTAAAGTTATAAAATTGTCTAGACATTGTCTGCTGATTGATGCACTGACAAGTGATAGACACATTGAGCATTAAAAAAAGACAGGTATGAATGGCAGGCTCAACAAAGACAAACATTTTCTATAACTCGATGTGCCATATAAAAAATAAGGCCGGGTGTTGTACGCCTCTTTACGTAAGGGTTTTAAAATGTTGCTAGAGGGTTGTATCAGAAAGATAATGTACAGTAATTGCCCGTAATATGACACATGGAGTTTTTGTTTTTAAGCTATTGCATAGCCTTTAACGCGGGCTTTGAGCGCGGCGACCGAATCAAGAAATTCCGTTACGAAAAAAACCTAACACCCCCCACTCCGCCTACCATGTAATGACGGATGATGATATAAAACAAAAATTACGTTCCCATGACAACATCACGTTGTCATGGGAACTCATCCGTCATCATCCTAAGTGTAGCGTTGACAAATAGGAAGTATGGAGGTTACAAATGCTATGCAATAGCTTTACCGCGGCAGTCTCCGAGTGCCACACTTTTTTTTTTATGGGGCCTGTAACAGCTGTTTTTTTCGTGATTTCAGGTTTGGTCCCATAGTAAAAGTTGTTCATAATGATGAGTAAAGTCACGTGTTAATGTTTGCGCACTGGTTAAAAACTTACCCTGTATGGCACATCGAGTTAAAGGAAAATTTTGGCTTTGTTGAGCATCGTGTCTGTCATACCTGTATGACAGGCTCCATCTAAAACTTCATGTGTCATATTACGGGCAATTACAGGGGCAGTACATTATTAGTTAATTGCCCGTAATATTGACTCATGGAGCATTAGATGGAGTCTTTCATACGGCTATGGTTGACAGACACAACGCTCAACTAAGTCAAACTTTTCCTTAAGAGGTTGCGCTAAAATAGCCCACAAAATCAGCAATACAACTCCTTAAGTTGAAGTTGGTCTGAAATATTATGATTTCATGAAATAGTCATTCAATAGGATAATATGAACGTTGAGAGTTTTTTTTTTCCTTTTATAAAGTTTCGCAATTGGTGATACTTTATTCACAGTACAATCTAGCCTATTAGCTAATAAGTAATTTAAATATAACTTAAACTGCTAAGTAACTATAAAATTAAGAAGTCGTCCAATAACGTCTTTCTTTTTCACTATAAGTTAAGGGGAAGACACTTGATTCACGTGTTCTTTGTGAACGTGAACTTTGAGAGTTGTATTGATGATTTTTACGATTATAATTCTATAAATAAATTTGATACAGCCGCGAATCATAATCAGATCAACATACAACCTGATACTGACCTGCAAATTGCAAAAAATGTAAGATCATTTGAATTTCGTGGACTACTCTGATGCTTTCGCCTCAAACCCGATATTGCAATATAAATACAGCCGCGTATAGTATGTCTCTTTACGTGGGAGTTTTAAAATGTTACTAAAGAATAGTGACAAGGGGATCGTGGGAAGTCTCCTTTTGTGCACGTGTTCAGTATATACAACTGCATTCTTCAATCCGTTTGGCGAGCAGTTATTCTAAAAAAAACACCCCGCAACTGTTCATTGTAGCAATCCTTGAGTCTAGTCTTTGAAGTCTTATGTTTCAGACATGTACGTGTGCAAAATTTCCATAAGAATTTAGAATGAATTGTCAAATTGACTGTTATATTTGTTCGATTTTTAGTCCTTATTTTAATATTATTATAAAACGCTGTAGAGATTGGTCAAAGACAAACGACAGAAGTTATGTGAGGAAAATGTATTATAACTTTCTTTATATATTTTTTTTTTTAAACTATAAGCAGTTGACATACTGTTTACAGCTTTAACTGTACAATAGATAAACCACATGCCAGCAGTTTTAATTTCACCTTTCCTTATCTCCATAGTTAAGACAATTGAATTCGAAATCATCTAATTTGGGACAGTCGTGTGACACGCGATGTAGCACTTTTAAAATTCAGTGTCATAATTGGTTGGGTCATTAATTAGTGGCCCCATTACCTGCCATTTTATGGCGATTACATCACGTGCCTTCCCTGTTTAAAAAATAAACATTATCTTAATTACAGTTGGCCACGAAACATTTGTTTGATCGTGAAAACGTCTGACTTACGATTTGTGCCGAAAATGTTTCGTGGAAAGATTACAAGTTTCGTTTTTTTTTTGGGATTTAAAATAATGGTATGTATACAATCTTACGAGATAAGCAGATTTTACAAACGTCTATAAAACACTATAAACATATTTTATCGGCATTAGGAGACATGTCAGTATTATATTTTCTTATCAGTTCGTTTCCAACTGGCTCAACTTGACTCAAGACATTCAACAAAAGACGTTTGACATAAATTATTTAAAACACAAAAAACCCGACTGCAAAAACACATAACTGAAAAGAGAACAACAAGCATTATGATCTATAGAATTTTGGTATTGCAGCCAATAAACCTGAAAATATGGTCTAATTTTTGTTCGTCCCCAATTTGATCTATTTCAAGCTTTTTAGTTTTGTTAATATGTATAATATATTTGATTGATACATTACTAGCTTTTATTTGATACCAATAATGTAGTTTTTTTTAAACCCACCCCTCCTTTTTTTGTATTGGCAGATGCCATATATAAATATTATAAGGCCTATGTCACTTCCACAATTAAGACGCATCTACCTCCTTCTGGGGCAGTCGGGTAAAAATAGTGTTTTTGCTAGCCAGAAAATAGACAATCAATCTGATTCAAAGGCAAAAAAGAGCTGTATTCCATAAACCAATTATAGCAAACCGCGACAAACAATACGCGTGCACACGAACGTATTGTTTACACCAATTTTCCCTGTGAGCGATTATTTAGTGGCTCATATTATTACAGGAAGTTTACAAGCTACTGTGACAAAGCATAAAATTACTTTGAAAATACAATACATACATAGCAGTGATAGCCTAGTGGTGTGACCGTCGGACTGCTAAGTTAAAGGTCTCGAGTTCGAACCCAAGGCACGCACCTAGCCGCCCGATAAGGACCAAGGGGTCGACGGCGCGTTGTGTTCCACGCGCGCCTCAAAGAGATGTCAGTAGAATTGACGGGGTCCGCTAGGGCCAATGCCTGCCGGAGGTTCGAAGAAAACCGATAGGGACATTGTGGCCCCCGGCAACAGGGCAACCGAAGGAACACGGGTGGGTTTTAGTCAGTAAGAGTCTGACACGCCCTCCCGCTCCGCCCAGAGCGGGAGAAGTCATTTGATAATTTCCCACCCAAAAAAAAAAGGCACGCACCTCTGACTTTTCGGATTCATGTGCGTATTGTATAATTATCACTTGCTTCAAAAACGGTGAAAGAATACATCGTGAGGAAACCCGATGCCTGAGAGATATTTCTCGACAGCATGTGAAGCCAAGTCAGAGGCCCATGGAAGGCTTTAAAACTCTGACACCAGGTTAGTCACTAACCACACGAAAAGAAGAAGATTTTGAAAAAATAAACGAGTACAACTTTTCACAATTCAGGCTAGCCAAAAATTCGATACAAAAACACCATTATTTTCATGCAAGAATAACGAAAAGGAAATCCAGTGAAGTGACACTTTTGAAGGCGTCGACGTTGATTTTAGAAAGGGCCTTTTGTTTCTGCTAACCATACCGCCGCGTCCGCCCCTCGTTGATTTAAGTACACAATAGGATCCCTCTTACGTTCCGACAATACTCCGATAGCTTAGAAAACGCTCACAATAAAAATGAACAAGACAATACAATTGAATGAAAATGAAGATATGATTTGCTTCTGACGTTTATTGTTCCCCGTTTCTTTTAATTTCGATATTTCATTTATTACTGAGTCTTTTATCAAGAGCTTTCAATAAAAATATTTTTGAAATGTTATGTCGCCGTATTTCACCTGTTGTTTGATTTTAATAAAGCTTGCTTTTATGGCTTCTCTAAGTGTTGCCAGCCACCATCAATGTAATTTATGAGACGGTAAAGAAGAGTAATTCTGCTTATTAATTTTGCGCGGGCGCGTTCCGAGGTGCGGTTTCCCGGCTTACATGACTCAAGCTCTTTAATCACGTCGACATGTTTCATTTAACGAAAAAGCGTCATTATTCAACCCTGTGGCTTTTTAACGCACCTTTCACTTTTCCGAAACACTTATTGATCTCTAACCCTTTCCTCCCTACTATTTTATTTAAATAAAATTCTATTTGAAAGAATTTCAAAATCGATATCGCCAGAATGTAACTGCTGAATTGCCCATCAAATAAACCCCTTATCGACTCATTTTCTTTCCCCTTTCACCGAAGAAATGCGCGACTCTATAATGGGACCGCGTTTGGGTTTGGCTATTGTTTTCGTGTTACGTAACGCGTCAGTTTGCGTAACGTGTAGTTGATTTAGAAAACGGACTTGCGGGGTTCGGTCTGTGATAACAATAGTAGAAGGGGAGCGTATTGGAGTGCACGCGACTTCACCCTGTTTCTGTTTTCCGACGTGATAGTCGTCAGGTAATTAGAACATAATTCACGCAACCCCAAACGAGACGTATCGTGAAGTATTATGTTGCTTGTTAAAACATCGACTTACGTGTACAATTCGTAGATTTTAATTGGGTAAAAAGCAGTCGTTTGTCATTTTGTTTTACATCGTATTTTTAATAACAATGTGGCATAATGCGGCGGCAGCAACAAGGGTATACACAGTACGTAGTAAACATTTAATTAGTTGGATTTCGGTACATTTTCGTGAGAGTTAGAATCACGCAATATAATGGGGGCTTTTGTTTGGGCCGCGGTCGTTAGGAGCCCTCCTAGTTTAAGTGATAAATTACACGTAACAATTAAAAAGTTACGTGGGTCCGTGCTCAGCCGTTACTAATGTACTCTCGAAATGTTAAAAGAGGTGTAAAATTATTGTGCGTATTCATGTTAAAATACTAAACAAAACGAGACTTTAAAGTCTGAGGATGAAAGCTGAAAAATGAGCTTCGAAATATTTTGTACTTTTATTTAAATGGGTATTTTATGCTACCAAACAATATAAAATAAGTTTTATCGCGTACTGATAACACTGATTTACAATCGTACGTGTTGCCAGATTTTCCCTTCAGTATTCTGGTCAAGGTCACAAAAGTTTTTTTGAAGGTTTCGGTCTAGCAGGGCAATGGCACTTTATTTGCATTTCAATACAAAAAGAAGGTACAAAAAACAATTTAAATATTTATACTTGAAGAATAATCACCGACATTTACAACCCGGCGTCAAAAAAACTATTTACCGCAAAGCCTTTGAAAATTCAAAATATTGTTTTATGACACGCAACGTTATCGCTCACCCTTAACGCACGAAATTACTATATAAATCAGTTTTAAAATAAAATAAAAACAGATTTTGTATACTTTTAGCTTTTAAAAGCAAAACGTGACTCGTAGACATAAGGCTACGGCGCGGCGCTACGGTGCTACGCCGTAGAGGCGCTACGATAAATCGTATTTAATTTATATTGTTGTATTATCGCTATGTGTGCTGTTATTTCATTACAGCTATTTAGTTTTAGCTTGAATTAAACGTTAGAAATTAAAGCGAATAAGAAATAAGTATGAGCAAATTGCGTGGTGAAAGTTCTTTGTTTTGTTAAAATGAAAACTTTAGACTCAATTCACGTTTTAGTACTGATTAATATTCTGAACATGTTTCAGCTTTTCAAGGTTCACACTATCAGTATAAATGAGTTTTGATTAAATGATTTCGGAACAAAAGCGTTTTGTTTGGTAATAGTAGAAGCGACATAACGTGAATTGAGGTTGTTATGTAACAGGCATCTAAAATACCGCATAGATGTGTAGCAATAAACACCAAACATTTACCACAAAGAAAGACATTCCAGCAGACATTAGCGCTGATATCTCAATACATTATCCGGGTGTACATACTTCCGAGAACATACTGAATACATCTTTCACCAACTTTCTTAAACCTTTTATTTACAATACACACACTGCTGTCACATTAAAATGATGAAGATCACACTTAAGAACGGTGTAACTGTTTAAAAATCGGCCAAGTGCGTGTCTGAGAAGGGTTCCGTAAACAGGGTGAATATTTACGCATGCACAGTATTGATTTTACCGGCTACAAAAATAAAGTTTGTGTTTCATGGTATTTTCCGAAAAAATTATGAAAGGCAAAGTTATTTCTGCAGTCGTAACCGAAATACCGAAATATAGAGCAGTGGTGGCCCAGTGGTAACGGCCGCGACTTACGAGTTGTAGGTCGTAGGTTCGAACCCAGACAGGCGCTTTACTTTGTGTAAATTATTTCATCACCACTGCTCTCAAAACGGTGAAGGAAAACATCGTGAGGAAACCGGCATGTCCTAGAACCGAAAATTCGAAGATATGTGACATCTACCAACCCGCACTGGGCCCGCGTGGTGGATTACAGCCCACTCCCTCTCACAGAGAGGAGGCCTGTGTCCCAGCAGTGGGAACAGTATAGGCTGATGATGATGATGATGAACCGAAATATAAAGTATCGAAACTGCAAAACCTCTATTTTACAGGAGAGCGATTCTAAGTTAAGATTTAGATTTTTGTCGAACTTGAAATTCGAAAATTTTATATTACCGATGTATCTAAAGTTGAAAATTTGACCGTTTTATACTGTCTACTATAGTTTTTTGATAATTATTATACTTTTTTTAATATTACACATTCAATAGTTTACTTGGTTACTGCTGGTTACTTTTTACCGAATATGCCAATTTCGATTTTGTTCAATTGAAAAACAGTTGAGGGTATAAAATTAGTACATAATTTTTATATAAAATCATACATCTTTATCTCTACTTGCTATTAGTGCAATAAAACGAAAATGGCTTTTTTGTAATTTCGATAGTCGTGGGGGCCGTCGAAATATTGACTTTAAAGGCAATTAGAAACATTAGATTTTTGAAGTGAAAATTTCTTAGGGCGCGTTGGGCATTTTTGAAATGGAATTAAACCATTGATTTCGCGACACTGTGACGACACCAGCTTTTGACCATTAAAAAGACATAAACGCGTTGATTACCACGGTGCTGATTTTTTTTTCAATTTTTCACTTCTGGCGGTGCCGCAGTGCCACTGTTGGGAATCGAACTCAACACCTTGCGCGCGGTCTGCTTGAGCAGACTGCGTGATCAACGCATCATCGACATGTAGACGCGGCGCGGCGACGACGCGGCTCGGCCTGATGACCACTCGCTTCCACGGACTCCACCGCGACGGACGACATTCCTCTCTTATATAATTATTAATTGTTTGTCCGGGATTTTATAGTTTGTACTTAATGAGATGGCATTAAACCATTGCCTATTTAATACAGTCCACTCTTTTATTGCTCCACGCGCTAACATTGGTCATCCGGCTCGAAGGACCAATGTAACCAAGGGATAAAAAAAAACAATACATGTGTATTGTTTTTTTTTTATCCCTTGGTTTTATGTAAGGGGAGTACCACCACAATTTTTTTTTTTCGTAGTTTCTTTACAGAATTGTTTAGCGGTGCATAGAATACACCTTTCCAATTTTCATCGATATAGTGCGAATAGTCTCCGAGTAAACTGGCTGTGTAACTTCCAGACAGACGGATTGACTGACAGATGGACATGACGAAACTATAAGGGTTCCGTTTTTGCCATTTGGCTGCGGAACCCTAAAAAAGTACATTAGTATGTTCTCAAATGAAAACCTCTGGCATTTTGCCTATAGTTCGTAATACGTAAGGTTTTATGGCTTTCATCGCGCACGAGTTTAATTTCGTGTTTTATGTTTATTACTGTGCGACCACGCTACCAAACCGTTGGTTTCAAGCTTGGATCGTGACGTAACGAATTAGAGAAGGACCAATCCAAATAATTGTGAAATTTCTTAAACATTTTCATTGTTTGAACCATTTATATGATTAGCAGCAGATTTACAGGACAGAGTATGGTCTCTATGACATGTATTAGGTTATTTTTGTGAAGAAAATAACGGGTGTAAAAAGATGCTTAAGAGCGGCCAACCCGTTTTACTTTTCAAACAAATGCTCGTAGATGATAATGGCGTTGTAATACAACTTTCTTTGAAATTTTTGAGCTAATAGGTATTTTGTACACTATATCTAGGTTTCGATGAAAAAAAAGTTAAGTTTAAGCCTCAAAAAATCTGCTTTTTTGCACAAATTTTACCTGAATTTTGGCAGTTTATAATGTACTCATAAATTGTAAGAGTAAAAAAAGCGTCTTCATAGCCACCTCGCACATGTAATGGAGATTCTAAATGACAAACATTTATTTCACACTTCTAAGGCTTACTCAAAAACACGTATTTTCTGAAACAAGTTTTATTAAATTTCCGCACACTATTTTTCGTACAATGTTATCGCGTTCTCACTTGCTTATTAGTAGATATCACTTGCGCTGGATGAAACAACAAGCTTTTCGAATATGCTCGCGTTGACGATAGACGGGCCGGGAAGGGCGCTCTTAACGAAGCTGAGAGTCACTTCTACTCTCCATCATTGTGATATTTTTTGTACTGGACTTGCTCAATGAAACTTCATGTCCAGCATAAAATAATTGCAGAAAAATTATCCGCAGGCATAACCGTGCGTGCATAAAAAAAACGCAATTATTTTATGCTGTACATCAAACTAAGTTTTATTGAGCAAGTCCAGTACAAAAATATGATTAAATAAATATGATTAAATAAACCATATTTATTCATATAATTGGTTGTAAAGTAGCATTATATTCTAAGTACTATTTATTTTGTTATCTATTTATCGCCCCCCGGCAAAAAAGTGTCATAACATGTAATAACTATGTATACATGTTATGACACTTTTTTTGCCGGGGGGCGTTATTTTTAATTCATTAAACTTGGTTTCCGTACGACTTCTTCGGGTGACCACTGAAAATCAGCGCTGTGCTGTGGGTCCCCATAGAAGGCATCCACACAGCATGATGCTTCATGCTGTGTGGAAGCCTTCTTGTCACAGTCATGACGTACCAGCAGCTGCCGCATATTTCTGTTTTGTGTTCGTGATTATATTTAAATCTATTGTTTCATTTTATTTAATTGTTCTCTTCTTTTATGCACGTGTTTCTATGACAAATAACTTATTTTTCTTTTTTTCTTTTCATGCGTAGATAACGGCTATGAGTCTTTTCGCAACCTGTTTACAAATTGAACTGACAATGAATAGAGGGGGTATCTTTGACATATTTCCTTCATGGAATACAGTTGTCAAGTATGGACAGCTGTTATCAAGTTTTGCGGAGCTGGTGAAATTCAATCATCACATTAGAAATTCCGAAGAGTTACTGTTAGTGGAATCCACGGATGGCGGAAATTAATACAGGTAAAAAAAGGCACCAAGAATCATAGGCATGCCAGCCACCCTTCAAAGTGTTGTCCAATTGAGGAGCCACGTCTCTTAATTATTTAAATGCGGATACCAATATTTAGTAGCAAATTAGCCGGTTTTGTAGGCCCGATTTTTTTTTATTTTCAAAATATATTTTGTGCTGTTAACCTTCTGTTAGATTTTTTGTTAAAATCTTTTAGGTCATATGAATCTATAGGTACAATAAACATGTTAATTTGTTTATTGCTAGCCATCAGTCGGGACTGCGTATTCCATTTTTGTTGCTTATTAAACAATGTTATTTACCTACGCCATTTGAATCTTAAAAATATTTCACATATTTATATAGTATATATAAACCATAACTTAAAACACCATACCACACCACATCACACCACACCACACCACACCACATCACAATACACCACACCACATCACATCACAATACACCACACCACTACATCACATTCACTAACTGGGAATAAGTTTCATAAGTTTTATTCTTACTATTAATCATTTAAATTGCAACTTTGCTTATAGATTTTATTTTATTTTCTTAAGATTAGTAAATCCCAGCTAAATACAGAAAAAATTATTTACATTGTATAGTTGCCCTTACATGTACGACAATGATGTGAAAGAGCGGAGCCTTCTAATACAGGCATTGTTTGCCTAAAAGGAGGCTCCAAACATGTTTAAATGTAATGTAATTTTCTATTTGTCACAATAAACTTTTTCTTTTTTTCTTTTTTTTTTTGTATATTTGGAACTTGAATTGAAATCTGTGGTCCAATATTTTTCCAAGCTTCATAGAATGATAATATTTTAAAGTACACACGTTCAGTTTCATATTTGTGTGATTATTACCGGCGGCATTTGTTTAGGGCACTACCACCATATTAATATTTAAAAAAAAACTCGAAAAACACAGTAAACAAACTCACAGTTATTCTTATTGAATTTAACAAAAACGTTAAAACTAAACGAATCCAAACTTTATATCCGTAATGAACTCGCAGAAGTCATAAAAAGCAACATTGTAGATTGCACGGTGCAGTTTATTTACAACAACAAACTACCCAGCATCGTGACATTTATTGAGACGATCGTGTATTTATGTACTTTTAATGGCATCGCACATTACGCGCACACTGCTCCCGGCGACGACATTAGCAAAGAAAACATCACAATTGATGTTATTTATGCCAATCGCAGCACTATTATGCCGATCTCAGGAAGTTTTTATCGCTCGTGCATACTTTATCCTATGGCGAATGGTACGGGAGTTATTAGCGTTATCGTAGAGACGCAATTGTTGTTAGTTTATTTTGTAGTTATAATAAATTGAATTTTAGTTCTTACATATTATGGATAGTAATATTCAATTCCTGATTCATTCCATCGAAGACAAAATGACAGTGGTGGTCCAGTGATAACGGCCGCGACTTATGAGTTGTAAGGTCGTAGGTTCGAACCCAGACAGGCGCTTTACTTTGTGTAAGTTATTTCATCACCATTGCTCTCAAAACGGTGAAGGAAAAAATCGAGAGGAAACCGGCATGTTCTAGAACTGAAAATTCGAAGACATGTGAAATCTGCCAACACGCACTGGGCCCGCGTGGTGGATTACGACCCAATACCTCTCACAGAGAGGAGGCCTGTGTCCCAGCAGTGGGAACATTTATAGGCTGATGATGATGATGAAGACAAAATGACAGGTATAGTTAAATTTTTGAAGTGAAAACTTCTTTAGGCGCGTTGGGCATTTTTGAGATGGGAAAAAACAATTGAATTCGCGACACCGTTACCAACACCTCATTTTTGTAAACGCGATGGTGCTCTTTATTTATGTTACATTACGGATCAAGTTCTAGGCAAGAATTTTTACCTTAAAGGATTTGGAAGTATTTTTTTTTATAAACGCTATTGTGCTATTTATTTAGATAAGGTTACGGACTAATGTTCTATACAAGTATTTTTCTTCCACCAAGGTGATCTTGTTCAAGTTTTCACTTCTGTCGGCACTCCCGCAGTTCAGTTATTTTTTTTTTACGTTTCGATGTCGGAGATGAACAAAAGAAATGTCACTTTGTATAGAATAACTATATTTCTTGTAGAGTAGAGATAGAAGTGGTTATGCTACACGTGATGACAGAATATAATTTAAGTCCAACAAAAAAGTTTTAAGGTAAAGCTGCTTATTACGAAATAATGAATTGTACATTTTTTAATTTTTCTATGGGTTTTACTTTATTAAAATCGAAACAGCAAGAGTACCTACAACCAGAGCTGGGCAAAATACATGCTTTGCTTTAATTAACATACAAATTACAAAATACTATCTCACACTTATTTAAAATACGAAATACAAAGTATTTTTAAGTCGTGTATTTGAAATATAAAATACAGTCAGGTGTTAGGTTGTGTAAATAGAATAGAACTAACACAGCCTGCCAACTTTAAAGATTGACATATTTAGCGGTCGTCATTTTGCTTAACAAAATGACGACCGCTAAATATGTCAATTAAATTAAATTAAATCTCTATCAAAACCAAACTTTGTAAAAAAGGATACTATACAATTTCAGATTATTTAGAAGATAGAAAAGCTTGGGATTGAACTGCTCGCTCTGCTAAGCCTTGTGATAAAACCATAAAACTAGACATTTTAATTATTATGTAAAATCAACATATACCAGTTTTATATACACATTGACATTGTTGAAAATTATATTCAAAATGACATGATTACTTATAAAGTATTATACTATTTTAATTATTGTAATGTGAGGACTATGTTGATATTATTTTTATTTCTCTGCTAGTTTTAGTGATGGTCTGGTAGTTTGAGTAAAAAAATGTCCTTTCTTTGGTATTGTTCGTTGTTTTGAGCTCCTTATATTCTGAGTTGAGCTCCACGATTACTGACAAATGCTTGCACTGACTGGACAGGTCCACTCAAATCTGTGTACTTCTTTCCTCAAAAGACCTTTTCAGACACTAATCTACATGGTCCTCATATGGCCTGACCAAAATTATGTCTGGACTTTAAAAGAGACTGCGACCTCTGATTTTGTTTCGGCCTTTCTTCTCAGAGTAGTCAGATAGGAAACGCCGAACTCATCTAGCTTATTTTTATTTTTATATGACGTGTAAAAGTGATTCCGATATCCTATTTACAGAATAAACAATTTAATTTCATTTAATTTCATATCATTTAAATTCATTTCATTTAATTTCATTTCTTACGAAAGCTATCGAGGGCAATTTTTTGCAGAACGCACCCATTAATAAGATCGCTAAATGTATTTATATTCAAATATATTTTGAAGCCATTAGTATTTGAAATACTAACTACAAAGTACCACAGCGTCAGGTATTTGAAATACCAATTATAAATTGCATTTTTAAGAAGTAATTTAATTACAAATAATAAATACGTATTTGTATTTCAATTACGTATTTTAATTACAAGTAATTCAAATACTGCCCAACCCTGCCTACAACTCTCTTTGACGCACTTTTGGAGTCAATTATTAATTTGACAGACTGTCTAAAATCTGGCCCGTATTACAAAAATAAAGCCTATAACATTCGTCCATAGGTATTGTGCTAGGAAAATAATTGTGAACGTTAAGCACCTCTATGGCCATGAGTTGCAGAAATGTTCGAGTTTAGTACAATGGGGCAATAAATAGCTTTTGATTGCTAGTTATTCCGCTTCTTTCATCGACTTCGTAACCTGTATAGGAATGGATGTTTTTTATGGTTATTGCGAAGAGAATTAACGTTTGTATGGGACGACGCGAAATATGTATGGGGCTATATTTGTCGCAAATGGATACGATGTCTTTTGTCATAAAGTTGTTATACTTTGGGAACATTATTATTCAAATAAAGAAAGAAAGAAAGAAAGAAAAAGTATTTATTGAGACTCGCACAGGAAATCACAAATTAAACTAAACTTCTTCAATAAGAACATTAATAAAAATAATAAAAAAAACAATAATAAAAACAAAGTAAAATTAAAATAAAAGCAGAAGGTCCTGTACGAGGCCAAAAGGCTCCTATCTCAGCATTAGCTGCGACATTTAAAAATAAATAAATGTCGCAGCTCTGGTATTCTGATAGGGCCCGCAGTGATGTCACGGACAGATAGATACAGAAATAAATATATAATAAAATAAAAATAGATATGTGAAACACAAAAAAAAATAAAAAAAAAAAAGTAGTCCGCGTGTCTGTATCCGACGTAACATCAGTTACTTGTCTGTGCCTTTAGTATCTGTCACAGAGCATGTATCTGTGGTAGTCTAGCTAGGCATCGTTGAGACAAGTAAAGAGACGCAGACGCCGACACCGGCAAAAAAAATAATTATATAAAAACATTACGGCATACTTAGTGAATTGTGTGAATGCTACAATAGTCTACGACGACGACTTACTATTGCGTTTGTCATATATTTCGGGATTATGCCGAAACAATTTTGTTGTAGTCCATGGAAAAAATTCTGATCGGTCTCAAAAACTGCAGTATAACCGTTTATTTGGTTAATTTAGACTTAGAATTTTGAATACAATACGAAATAAATCAAATGCATATACGTACCAACTAACATACGAATGCCATATTTTATCGTAGACTTCACCCTTCTACTACACCTACATACATCATCGTAATTATCCCAAAACCGAAAAGGTTACAGATGCTATCAAACCACACCGGTTTTACAACAAAATCTCGTACAAAAAGGCATACGCAAGGGATAAAGGCGGAGAAAATACTTGGCACGCCACAAAATCTATGGGATTTGTTTATTTCCCGTGTTAGGATAACTACAGACCCTTGTTTCAAAAGTTATGGTGACAGTAAAATAGTGATACCTATTGATACTAAAGCTTTGTCTGAAACAGATTTGGAGATACAAAGGTTTTAGTTTAATAAAATCTGTTCATGTGTAGTTTTCTTTGGTAATATTTGTAGGGGTTTTGATGTTTTGTTTATCTTTTCTTCAGGTTTATGGTGTAGCAGGTGTACTTGAAAATGTGTGGGTTTCACGAGTAAAAAGAAAAAAACAAAAAAGAAAAATTTATTATTCTGCACAAACATTACACAGATTTGTCGACCATTTTCTATTTTGTTAAATACCTGGTAATTGTTGAAAGACCTGTCTTGCCATACCTATTAACACTGTTATTTGAAAATATTGTAAAAGCCAATTATTTTTAAAAGAGTAACCGTGGAGTTTCTTGCCGGCTCTTCTCCATAGGAAACGAGCAATTGGAACCGAGCTCCTAGCTTCTGACGTTTCATAAGTGCCCATGTAGGTTTATGTGAAATAAAATATTTTGTGTTTTGAACAAAATGTCAAAATAAATACACACACGAAGTAGCCAAAAGCGTCGTATTCAAGCAGTAGAACTTTGACAATTGTATCTATTACTTGATGTTAGGGCCAGGAACCAAAGACAATTTACTTACATTGTGTAATCTGTGTTACGACACTGGCAAATGACAACAAACAAACAATCGAAACTAAAAAAATCAAATGTAAATAATCACTCACGTAAGAGCAAGGTGTATTATTAACGTCCCAGCGGCTCGAGGCGGCGATATCGATGCGACGGATGCGCCAATAAAAAAGTGTATTAAGCTATTGCATAGCTTTTATCGCGGGCTTTGAGCGCGGCGACCAAATCAAGAAATTCCGTAACGTAACGAAAATAAAACCTAACACCGCCCACTCCGCCTACCATGTAATGACGGTTCCCATGACAACGTGATGTTGTCATGGGAACGTAATTTTTGTTTTATGTCATCACGTCATCATCCCAAGTGTAGCGTTGACAAATAGGAAGTATGGAGGTTACAAATGCTAATGACGGTTCCCATGACAACGTGATGTTGTCATGGAGGTTACAAATGCTGTGCAATAGCTTTACCGCGGCAGTCCCCGAGTGCCACACGTTTTTTTAATTTATTTTTATGCTCGCACAGTGATGCCTGCGGATAATTTTCTATGTTATTAAATCATATTTATTCATATAGTCGGTTGTAAAATAGCATTATATTCTAAGTACTATTTGTTTTATTTTATTTTGTTATCTATTTATTTTTAATTCATTAAACCTAACTTGGTTTTCGTACGACTTTTTTGGGTGACCAATGAAAATCGGCGCTGTGCTGTGGGTCCCCATAGCATAGCATCATGCTGAGTGGAAGCCTTCTTGTCACAGTTATGACGTGCTAGCAGCTGCCGTATATTTTTGTGTTTTGTTCGTGATTATATTTACATCTATTGTGTTATTTTATTTTATTGTTCTCTTCTTATAATCACGTGTTTCTGTAACAAATAAACTTATTTTTCTTTCTTTCTTTCTAAAACAAAATTCCGATTGCATTAAGAGCATAAAAGAGAGAATCAGTAGTAGGTATCGTCGTATAATAATAATTTTATTTCAGCAAGGTGAAATATAGGCATAAAAAATAACTTGTGGTGTTTTCTTCCATGCGGTCCAAACTCATACCTACGCTGATCATTAACTGCCCAAAAATTAACCATTTTACGCAAACTTTTCAAGTACCTAATGGAAATTAAGCTCCCTTAAATAAACTTGGAAAGAAGATGCCCGTGTTATTCTTAAACAAGAGTTCAATGTTGCCAGGATAATGAATATTTACGAGGCTCTCGCAACCTCGAAGTTATGTACCCTTATCATGATGCACAGAGGGCGATATTATAGGGCATGAGTAAGATACAGGGCCGAAGGGCGATAGGACAATGTACGAGAAATAGGCTCGTTAAAGTTAAAATGTAAGTGTACTTCGAGTACTTTTTGAAGGAAGTTTTTTTAGGGATATAAAAATTTAATTGAATGTTTTGTACGTATAGGGGAGCGAAGAGAAACTTAACAACACTCGTGCTGTAATGGGGATATTTTTTCTTTTTCTTTCGGATCAGAATATACAAGAATAGACTTATGCCTACTACGATAAAAATATTCACAAAGTTGGTAGAGTTTTACCTAATTGTTAGGTTGAAGGGAACCCTTCAGGTACGGATGGACGGACAACAGAGGCTTAGTAATAGGGTTATTACTAAGCCTCTGTTGTCCGTCCATCCGTCTGTCTGTGAGCAGACTGTATCTCATGAATCGAAATAGGTAGACAGTTGCCATTTTCACAGATTTGTGTATTTCTATTGCCGCTATAACAACAAATATTAAAAAAAATATCAAAGGGGTCCCGTTTCTGCGTTATTTGCTCGATCTTAAAAAGACTTAAAATATACCGACTCGCACTTGGCCAGTTTTTTATGTTCTTTATTTATCAAATTATTACTGTGAAGTTAGCCCATAATATATACCCCACATTAAACCAAAAACCTTTTAATTAAAAACAGTACACGAAACAGAACTCCACAATTAAATCGCCTTAATGAGGACCCTTCCCATTAAAACTAGACGATAGACTCAAATCATCCAGTCCTTAAATCAAGTACAAAACACAAGCTAGTCATGACGCCTCCACCAATTAATGAGGGTACAGTCAGATCTTGCCGTTGGACCTTTACAATCTAGTGCGAACATAAATTGTGATAGAGGGCGCTCGGGGGCTTGTTTAATTTCACGACTGAATAAATCCAAATGTTATACCGCGGAGACCCCGCTTGCGTAGTGACGTTTCCATCTGTCCCGTCCATAAAATTCTAGTGCTGCCCCCTGCCGAAAATTACGGGAACTACACTATTATTAAACTTCCCCTATGTTTTAGTTGGTTTTTATGTTTGTTCCAACGTTTGATGCTTTTGGAAAACTGTTTAGCTCCTAAAATTAATAGATAACTTTCGTTTGCTGAGGCTGTTGCAAAAAAGATTAAAATATTATAATATCTGAAGCATGTTTTTTCCTAGTCTCCTGTTAATTTCACGACTGAATAAATCCAAATGTTATACTGCGGAGACCCCGCTTGCATAGTGACATTTCCATCTGTCCCGTCCGTAAAATTTTAGTGCTGCCCCCTGCCGAAAATTACGAGAACTACACTATTATTAAACTTCCCCTATGTTTTAGTTGGTTTTTATGTTTTGTGGTACACTTTTCAACGTTCTATGCTTTTGGAAAACTGTTTAGCTCCCAAAATTAATAGATCACTTTCGTTTGCTGAGGCTGTTGTAAAAAAGATTAAAATATTATAATATCTGAAGCATATTTTTTCCTAGTCTCCTATTAATTTCACGACTGAATAAATCCAAATGTTATACCGCGGAGACCACGCTTGCGTAGTGAAGTTTCCATCTGTCCCGTCTATAAAATTCTAGTGCTGCCCCCTGCCGAAAATTAGGGAACTACACTGTTAATAAAGTTTGCTCTGATAATGTTTTAGTTGGTTTTTAAGTTTTATGGGGTACCCCTTCTTCTTCTATATTTGATGCTTTTGGAAAGCTGTTTATTTTCCTATAAATAACTACTTATGTCACTTTTGTTCACTCAGGTTGGTGTAATAGACGACTAGGAGCATTTAAGCTATTGCATAGCTTTTATCGCGGGCTTTGAGCGCGGCGACCGAATCAAGAATTTCCGTAACGAAAAAACCTAACACCCCCACTCCGCCTACCATGTAATGACGGTTCCCATGACAACGTGATGTTGTCATGGAAACGTAATTTTTGTTTTATGTCATCACGTCATCATCCCAAGTGTAGCGTTGACAAATAGGAAGTATGGAGGTTACAAATGCTATGCAATAGCTTTACCGCGGCAGTCCCCGAGTGCCACACGTTTTTTTTTTCTATCTCATAATTCATACGTTTTTACCCGATTGCCCAAAAAAGGAGTGTTATTCTTTCAGGGTTCATGTATGTCTGTGAGTTTTTATTTATTGCAATCACCACTTCATTCGAATGTTGTAATACTAAAACACGACGGTAAATTATAATTGAATACGTCCTCTATGGACATAAGTAGGCTAATAGTTATTTGTTTGTCACAGTAACCGGTTTTACTCAATTCTAAAGCCGATACCGCCACTAGAATTTAGAACATTATTACATTCAATACGTGAATAGAGCGGCACCCTAATATCTATTGGTTCTATTCAATAGCCCAGCTCTAGTGTATTTTCAATGCCTATTGATGGATAGATATTAATTTAGTTGTGCACTTCTGAATACTACTAATACTTGTGCTATGGATAACTGGGTAACCTTATTGAACGTAGGACGCCTTTATTATTTAACTGTTTTTTTATTTATTTATTTATAATGGCACTCCAACGAATGGTTTACAAAAACATTAACAGAGAGTTTTGTTCGAACTCTCTGGCAATTTTTTCATAATTTGTGATGATTCTGTCTCAGTTTATTGTTTAAATTAATATATCAAATATTTTTACATAAAACCACAAACAAAAAAACTTCTCGTAATTATGCAAATTACATTATTTTTTTTGTCTTCACTGCTCCTACGAAATTCCGTAAAAGTCCTGCTGAATATGACTACCATTTTATTTCGTCTAGCCTGTCCCATGCTTGATGTCCTCCCTCCGGTTGACGCCCTAAGCCGAGGTTCGTACTCCACAGGGGTTGCCCTTAACGAGCGTTCTCCTAGTTTTAATTAGCATAGTTGAATAACCCCTGGCTGGAGGTTTTAAGTGTAGTAGCTTAAGGCACCCACAGGTAAGCTCGGTTAAATAGTCATGATCTCAGAGGTCAACTACGAGATGCACCACCAAAAAAAAAAAAAACATTTTAATTAATCCAAATTCATTATTTACCCAAGCAATAAAATTATTTGCGTTGCATTTGCATCACTAATTTTAAAAAAAACTGTGGTGAATAGGAATAATTATGTGCATAATTATCGAAATTATAATACCTATTAATGTCATTCAACTATATTAATAAATGAGTAAACATAGAAACAAAAATATACGAATTGTTATTTTATTGTAATTCAACCGATTCATATAAACTGATAATATTTCAAATTATAAATGCAAAAAATCACTACTTGCTTAGGAATGAAATTAATGTTTGAGAAATTCTATGTTCATCATACCATTCAAAGAACTTACGAAGAAAAACTTTTTACAAAAAAAAAACAACCGACCTCCAAAAAAAACACCACAAAGTGAAAAATAACTTTAATTTCGGAAGTCGGTGTCTTGTGTTTGTATTTTCGTTTTTTGCCACCGACTTCCGAAATTAAAGTTATTTTTCACTTTGTAGTGTTTTTTTTTGGAGGTCGGTTGTTTTTTTTTTTGTAAAAAGTTTTTATTTTTCACTTTTTAGTTGTGGTACCTACCCCATACACATTCGAATACCACTACCTGCTACCAGTGACAGAAATTTATCATATCATCTACATACTAAGTGGGAAAAAAATACGTATTTTGTAGCTAACTCAAAAACTATCCAAGCAAAGTTAATAAAATTTATATGGAACCAATTCGAGAGCACACCCTTTCAAACAAAAAAGAATTTTCAAAATCGGTCCACAATTGACGGAGAAATCAGTGGACATACATAAAAAAAAATAAATAGTAAAACAATGTTTCCTTCGAATTTAAATTACCCATGTAAATATTTAATTTTGTCGTAGGTACCACGTGAACTACGGAAAAGAAAGGTCCACCTATGTCCGGTTGCTGCGGAGATCTCATAAAAGGTGACTAAAGGTTTTATCAAGAAAATGAGCAGCCCAGTCCTCTCTGCTAAATTATTAGCTTTCGATCAAACGACCTTCAATGCAGGTTGATAACTGAAAGTCTATTAACAAGTCTGTAATCATACTCTGAGCAGTGGTGGCCCAATCGTGGGTTCGAATCCAGGCAGGCGCCTTACTTTGTGTATTTAATTTCATCACCACTGCTCTCAAAACGGTGAAGGAAAACATCGTGAGGAAACCGGCATGTCCTAGAACCAAAAAAATTCGTAGACATGTGACATCGACCAATCCGCACTGGGATCGCGTGGTGGATTACGGCCCACTCCCTCTCACCGAGAGGAGGCATGTGTCATGTGTGAGTGGGAACATAATAAGCTGATTACGATGAATCAGACTCTTGCAATGAATTTCAAACTCAACACTATTTATTTATGTAATACTTACAAGCACAGAAATGCACGGAAGGCGGACTTGCGGACGGTGAGCAATGGGTAGCTCGCCGTCCGATAAGGGCCAGGCCCGGGTCGACGGCGCGTTGTGTTCCACGCGCGCCTCAAAGAGATGTCAGCAGAATTGACGTGGGCCGTTAGGGCCAATGCCTGCCGGGGGTTCGAAGAAAACCGATAGGGAAATCGTGGCACTCCGGCAACAGGGCAACCAAAGGAACACGGGTGGGTTTTAGTCAGTAAGAGTCTGACACGCCCTCCCGCTCCGCCCAGCGCGGGAGAAGTTATTTGATAATTTCCCACCCAAAAAAAAAAGGCGGACTTAATGCCATAGGCACTTACACTAAGACATTGGGTCACTAGGACTTTCTACCAGTTAACCTATCTTCAAATTGCAAAGCTATCCGACTCAAAAGCACAATACCCGGATCAAAAACTCGAAAAGTATCAAAAGAGTAAACTTTCTGATCCAACTATCCAAACACTAGATTCAAATGGAAGCGTAGGTACACACGCGACAATATGGCTCCGCAATTTGTACTGTTTGATTCCGTTTGCAATACGACCAAAACAATATCGGTATATTGAAGAGTTAACAAACTGAATCGCGGGCGCAATACAATACATGGGTATTGCCCCTTATTGAATATTTGCTCACCGGCCAACCGCGATCCGAATGTTGTATTGTTTTCAGAATTCATACTTATCGCATGTATTTTCCAATGAGTGTTTAAAGGGCTTCCGTTAATTCCTGTTTTATTTACACTGATTAATTTGTATTGTATTAATTGGTTATGCTTTTGAAATGACATGAGTTGTGCTATTGATTGGTTTATGGTTGAGTTTGTTTGATGATTTACCAGATTTTAAATGAGTGCTCTTATATGATTTTCTATGTTTAATTTTGATCATGTATCGAATTGCATAATAGTAGTTTATAAAACTGTTGCATAATGAGGGGTATTAAAACATGAGTGTGTGTTTAAAAATCGAGGCGTAGGCGAGGTTTTTAATAGTATCACACGAATGTTTTAATACCTATACTCTATTTGAAATAAAAAACAAACATTTTTTACAGTCCTTTCAACCGATTTTGACTTCTAAGCCGTAGGTATAAGGACGGCATTAAAAGCAAAAAAGTGGTTACAATACCATCTGTTTACTGCAGCTGCCATTTGTCATGCCACCAACGCAATAAAAGTTAAAATTGGTTAAACGGACTGTAAAAAGGGTTTAGTTAAATGTCTAATCTTATTTCAAACGGAGTATAGTTATGTGCAGTTTCATACACTACTTTATCTAATCTCATACATTGGGATTGAACCTAATATTAAATAAAAGATCAAAGTTAAAGATCAAGAATAAATTTAAAAATCTCACGAAATTCAGTAGTACACAACATATGAATGTCGCCTGCAGCAGCACATCCCCGCACATGCACTACAGCGGGTGTTGCTGTCCCCTGCTTAAACGTTCCATTACAAAAGTTGATGGAAACTCTTTGGTGATATTAACTTCTTGGAATAGCCCTGTATCGTAAAAAAAAAAAATGTTTTAAAGCATTATTTTCTTAGAGAAAAAGTTTTATAATATGATTCTATTTTTAAATTTCGGTATTGTGTTTATAAAGTATGTCAATATAAACTAGTTTTCAAGTTTATAATTCGAATATTACGCTATGAGAGTAGATAGTAGTTATTTATGCAACTGTTGTATAATAAGGGGTATTAAAACACGAATGTAATAGAGTATCACATGAGTTTTTCAATACCTAATTATGTACAGTTGCATACAAGACTTTATGTACACCTATGATATGAATCCTCTATAAAAGGTTCCGAAGCCATTGGGTGTTTGTAATTTAAGATCAAGAATTAAAAAATTCCCACGAAATTCAGTACAACTGCACGTATGAATGTCACCTGCACCAGCACATCACCACGCATGTGTGCAGCGGGTGCTGCTGTCCCCCGCTTAAACGTTGAAACGAGTTGCATAATGAAATTTAGTACAACATTATAACCCTCATTTGGATGATATTATGGTTACAATGACACTGGCTGTTTTAATGTTGGCACTGAGCTAATTGTTTTAGAAACTTTTATGGAGGATTTATAGCATGGGTGTAGATAAAATAAAATAAAGAAGTGCAATGTGTTTGTGTAGTGCACCACAAATAGAGATGGACGGTTGGAAAAAACCCGACGGGAAAATTCCCAGGTTGTAACCCATTTGGGTTTTGTATTTTTTGGAAGACGGTTGTTAATAGTTTTTTTTTTCACTTTTTAACTGTGGTACCCCACACAAATTTGAATACCACCATCTGCTATGTAAATAACAATGACAGGAAGTTATCATAATTGACGTACAAAGTGGGAAAAAATTATTGATGCTAACTCAAAAACTATCCAAGCAAAGTTAATAAAATTTAAACGGGACTACCTCGAAAGCATACCAATTCAAACAAAAAAACTATTTTGTAAAATCGGTCCACAATTGACGGAGAAATCATAAAAAAACTCGAATATTTTCCCAATCAGGTCTTTTTCCGGGTTTTTTCCCTCGAATTTTCCCACGTTTTGTGTTTTTCCGGGTAAATTCCTATCTCTAACCATAAATAACTCACTGTTTAATTATCACTTGCTTCATAAACGTTCAATAAACATCGTGAGGAAACCGGCGAAAATGCCCGAGAGATATTTCTTCACGGCAAGTGAAGCTAATCAGAGGTCCATGGGCGGCATAAAAACTCTGACACCAGTACCCTAATTGCATAACAAATTTGTTTTATTTTGACATTTCAACATCATTCATTACGTTATTTACGTTGTTGAGCAGTTTTTTTTTTCCAACTTATAAAGCAATGGATTAGCAATCTGTTTCAAATCGAAACAAATTGTGATTGATCATGCATTTCGTAATTAGGGTACAGGTTAATCACTAACCATTCGAACAAAAAAGAAGAACTGACTATTTAATCTGAATGTGGTGTCTGTGTGTTTTTAATTACAGTGCACGGTGACAACTTTAGTAAATAAAACCGATTAATTTACAACTGCAATTCCGCTGAGTATTTCGTTTAACTGGAGTTGAGGTTAAATAAATTTACCAAAGCTCCAGACGGACTTAGCCGATGCGATCTAGCGATTGAAGTTACTCTACAAAGATTAACAACTGTAAACGTTTCAAACGGAAAAGGAAACGTAGTTTTTCATAAAGCTCTTGAAGGAAAAACCAGCTTCATTTGCATTCCATTCGAGATATTATTAGATTACCGTCCGAGTATGTAAATAAGTAGTATGCTTATATGTACGTTTATTCTGCTCAGCCAACACACGACTCACGAATGTTGTACAATGGCTGCTAATTATGAAAAGCTATGGGTTCGCGTGCAGTCGCCGCGCGTAATTATGCTAATCTTATTAGTCAATCCACTTCGCCTTGCAGTTTTATGTTTCTGCACAAGCTCTGCATAGCGCGCGTTTACAACTACTCCACTTTCTTAACTTCTATAGCGTGTAAACCTGAACCGTAATTAGCTATGCCATTATCGTGAGCATTAAACTATTTGAATTTATACCGCTAAGTTCAGTTTCATTATTCAAAAGCATGTATTTTCCCCTGCCATTAAAGCATATAAAACCTTGCAATAACGAATCAAAGGTAAATCAATTCTTAACAGCGATTTTGTCGTTCAAAAGAAACAATTTTTTCAATCGTCTAACTTTTACGACACAAAGAGTAAGTACGGATTTACAGCGAAAGCCTCGCCTTTCTAACTTAGAAAATTTCACTTAAGAAACAAAAGTACTCTAATAAAAGAAGAACAATCATAAAAAGAGAGATGTAAGAACGCGCTTTCTTAAAAAAATATCGGCGACGGCGCTCCGCGGTCATTTGTACACCTTGCCTACTGCTAGTGTAGACAGGCAACTTTAGAACAACACAGTTGCCACAAAAGTTGCTCATCTTTGTACTTCTTCTACTTCTAGTGTATCGATGGCAAAAAGTTCAAATGTGTTTGGCCCAAAATTCAACTACGCTAACTCTGCTCACTGATGACGCAGACATAAAGTCATCAAGTGACATGCGACGCAGAATGGAAGATGGACTATTGTTTGTGGGGAGACGCCGCCGCATACCCACTTGAAATCTGAGCCTGTATGGTAAACTTTTGCTATCGTATAGTTGACCAGTATGAATGGTCGTCAAACAAAATTAAACATTTATTACAATACCGTAAAAACACAATTTTCTCAAAAGTTGTTAATTGTTATTTACGAACCAGCAATACTACTCATTGGCCCATAATACAGTTATCGAGTACATTATTCAGTTAAGGTAATTAAAACCGTTAATTAATGAATAACTACTGCATTCCAACTTCGGCAAAGCGTATAAAGTACGAGTACATTGCCAATTTTAATATATTGAATGAATACCTATATACTTCTTCAAAAAGTTATTAAGTAGGTGGATACTTTATTTGAAAAATGAGTGAGTATTTTCTTGCTCGTCTGTACCAGTTCTTACTACTGAATTTGTTATCAAATAAAGCGAACAACTTGTTATACTTAATGACTTTATTTCAGGACAATTTAAAATTGTAGAAAAACTTAATTTGATCCGATTTTTCTTGGTAATTTCGTTTTTTCCAGCCCATACAAAAAAGGAAATCCTCAGTTAAGTTAGAATACAGCTTTAAAATGATTTGGCAACACACATCGTTAGATTTTAGATTTAATGAACTTCGGCATCAATCTGATAATCATATCATTCTGTCTGAGGTTATTATGAATTTCAAAACTTAAGTATAATTTTTGCGTTTTATTAAAATGGTTTATAAACACAACAAAGTAAGGTTCCGCAGATTTTATTATACGGGTTGGTGTTACCATAAATGGTCCCAATATAAAAATTAAAAATAAAGAAAATTTGTTTATTCTGCACAAAACGCACATTACCAAAAAAATACATAAAATACACGGTGTTCCCTTGTTTGCAGACTGAAATTTTATAGAATTTCGTTTCGCAAAAAATGTTTCATATAATATTAATTGGTCTTTGTATTTTTATTTCGAATATTATTGGTATAACGACTATTTACTCGAATGAAACATATTTCACAGAAACACAATTCAATGAATTTTATAATCACATTTTTTTATTTAACAAACATATCAAACAGCAGAATATATTTTTTTTTACGAATATTGTTTGTGTATTTTTCCATGGTATTTCATTTCAACGAAAACGTAAAAATATACGTTATGCTTTCCATAATTTTATAAGGGTACATATTTGAACGTCGAATATCAAGTTTCTAATTAAAGTCGTTTGTGCTGCAAGAGCGAGCGAAGCGAGCTCGGGACTTGGGGAACCCCGACTCGTATAGGTTAAGTTAGAAGGATTCGGTTAGGTTAGGTAGGGGTTGAATTCGAGGTTATTTTTTTTAAACTACACACAAATAGGAGCCCCGTTAAGCGGGGCTCCGTCGACTACGATCAATCTGCCTAGCCTTTTCCCAACTGTGTTGGGGTCGGCTTCCAGTCTAACCAGATGCAGCTGAATACCGTATTTTACATGGAGCGACTGCCTATCTGACCTCCATAACCCAGTAACTGGGTAATTCGATACCCCTTGGTAAAACTGGTCGTCAGACTTCTCGGCTTAATGTGCTTTCCGAGGAACGGAGGAGTCGCGGTATGTTAAGATGGTCACCCATCCACAGATCAACCTCGGTAAGCGTAGCTTAACCTGATGGATCGAACCGTGCGGCTGTTATTACTTAGCCACGAGCACCGTCGACTACGCTGGCTAAAAAAACTTACCCTATAAAGTTATAAAATACTAAAGACTATTAACTATTGAATATTTGTCAAAGGTATGAATTGAAACGTTTAGAAACTATCACTCGATAAAATGTTTTTCTTTGTAAAAAGTTTTATATTAACTAAATGATATAAGGATAAAAAAAAATTATTTGTTATTCTATGATATGAATGTCGAAACATTAAATTTTAATTGTAACAAAAATCAATTATTTAAATTTATTCAAAGTAAGTATTCTGCGTATTGATTACTATGAAATGTTAAGATGACCAAAAAAATATCTGAAACGAAATTCTATGAAAATAAAATCTATAAAACAACGTACAACCAAAATACACACATGCAAAGTTGCCAAAAGCCTCGTATTCAACCAATAAAAGTTTGACAATTTTGTTCATTGCTTGAAGTCAGAGCCAGGGACCAAAGACAATATATATTGCCGTGCTTAGTGGTTTCATAAAACTCACGTTCATTTAGGGCTATGTAGAGTGCGCGCAGGATAAGTCTGCGCGCGACTGATGACTAGCGTGCAAAATTAAAAATTAATTTAAATTATTAAATCCATATCAATAATTAATCTTAGTATTGTTAATCTTGTATTAATATTAATTGATTTAATAACTCTGTACTTAATTGGACCTTATAAATACGTAAATAAATGACAAGACGGCGGCATACGCGAGGTTTTGCAGGGCTGTGAACGATTGCAGTGATCGGATCGACCTCCATTTTGACAGTTTAGGCAAATTTTATAAATATCTCCCCTAACATTAAGTTTCTTAGCCCTACGTTATTTCGCTGGGTAGAATTTGGGCTACTTATTACTTACATATTTTTTGTATTACCTACTTTAGTTTGTTTTAATTTTTCTGTTTTAATTTAATTTAATTAATTTATTAAGCTCTTTCTATTCAGTGCAACTTTATAGTATTATAGTAATTTATTTCCATTTTTTTTTTTGTAAGTTAAAACAACATTTTGTGTGCATACAGAGTTTACCTATAAGTGATTGTTACACTTTATTTTGATTTGGTGCTTCTGTTTTATTTGCTTGTACTAGTGTGTATAATTGTTGGTGAACCAAATAAAATAAATAAATAAATACTTATTAGCTCTGATTTCAGCCGTACGCAGGCTTATCTTGCGAGCACTATAAGTTCAGGTTGCGTATATTGCGATGCTTTCGTTTGGAAAACTTTTGTTTATTTAAGATCAAGCCATGAGCAAGGCTGCGGATTGTTTGCTCCGATATCCAAAAACTAAATTTTCTCAATTCTTATTAAATTTCGCTTGTTATCTGTAATGTGAAATTTAATAAGAATTGAGAAATCGTAGACAAGTTTTATTGAGCTTTACGAAGCATAAATCTAGCTTAAAATACCACCGAAATTAAATTGTCCTCTGCTGGGAACCCTTAAAATTAATTTCAGTGCTGGCCAAGCGAGGCAAAGCTTCGGATAATTTCATCTTCACTAATTCTACTATCACTGGTTACCTTGCTCTGATCGTGAACTCGATAAAAGTGCATTTTTCTTTCATATTAATTCTACTACGACTAGTTTTTAAAGGGTGAATTTTTGAAAAGGACTGTCCTTGACTTTTTGAGACATTTTGATCTGCATTCACAGATTTTGAAAAACAAATATAGTCAACAAGAAAATGGGTAGTTCGTTTTCACAAAAACTTTTTTTGATGCCAATCGATCCTGTTTCATATAAGGATCAAAAAACTCTATGGGGCCGTAAAACACTTTTTTCATACTTTTTTCAACTAACTTTTTTATGATTGACAGACTAGCCGAAAATTACAAAAATTTAAACTTCGAACGAATACGCGGTATAATTTTATTTGCTTTATGAACAAGATCGTTTGTTGCTTGTTGAAAAAGTTTTTTAAAAGCAACAAACTAGGTAGGTTATTAAAATTTTGTTCTCAAAGCAAATATAAAAGTATAACGCGTATTCGTTCGAAATTTGAAGTGCAATTTTTTGTTTATTTTCGGCCAGTTTATCCATCGTAAAAAAAGTAGGTTAGAGTCTCATTTCCAACGAAATGTATAGGAAAAGTTTTTAGCGATTTCTGACTTTTCTAGTACCCAAACCTCAGTTGGTCCCGTAGAATTTTTGATCCTTGTAAGAAACAGGATCGATTGACATTAAAAAGTTTTTGTGATAACTGCCATTTTCTTGCTGACTGTATCTTTTTTCAACATCTAATAATGCCAATCAAAATGTCTTAAAAAGTTAAGGACAGTCTTCTAAGACCGGTTTCCTGTTGCTACAACGATTAAGGACCTGCCCTTACTGCCCCGTTTCAAAAATCCATTCTGTATATTTTACTAGCAACCCACCCCGGCTTCGCACGGTATTTACGACTTGACAAATATCGTGATTTCTTTATTATATGTAAGTATATTTACATATAACTTTCCGGAATCATTTCTCGAAATGATAGTGAAAACGGCATCTAAATCCGTTACGTACGGTATTCCTATTTTCTTAATGTCCCTCGGGAATCATCGCATTTCCGAATACAAACGAATGCTAATTTCCATGTCCATCAATTATTAGATTTATCTTGTATAATCATTTGAAATCAGAACTAAGTACTTTGTTGTTGTTTTGTTTTGATTTTCGTGTGAACTATAATAGAGCTGTAAAACTATTTTCCTATCTGTCGTGCCTGCGACTTTAGCAGCTTTCCTTCCATTTTTTTAATAAATTACATTGAATTACTGCCTCGTTGATCTAGTGGTCGCAAGCGCTACTGCTGAGCATGAGGTCCTGGGTTCGATTCCCGGGTCGGCCAAAGTGTTATTGGGTTTTTCTATCTGAAATTTCTCAGTAGCAGCTCGGAGTCTGGATTTGTGCCCGGTTGATGGCAATAGGCTCGCCCCCTATTACATGGGACTTAAACATAATTGGCGAAATGTGGGTGTACCTGCTACAGGGACACCTCTGCCCAACCCTTCGGGGAAACAAGGCGTGATGTTGTGTGTGTGTGTGTGAATTAAAAGAGCATTAAAAACTCTATATACTTCCAAGTCGATTGAGAGCGTTTGATCTGCACCAAGTGCAAAGGGCAACTGATAGAAATCCGACGACTGACGAAACACGAGGTTTTCCGAGGGACATTAAGAACATACATATTTGTACTGTAGTTTAGAAGAACGCAATCACACAGACAGACACGAAAAGCGACTTTGATTTATAATACTGTGTAGATAGACTAGTTAAAGTTGAAGAAAGTCTTGGTATTATTTTTATAATTTGTATCTGATCATGGCTTCCTTCTCAATGTCCATCATCTATACATAAGGCGAGAAAAAGGGTTAAAAATGTATTACTTAAGTAACTTAAATCCTTGTAGTAATTGGATTAAGTACATGCTCGATTTAGTGAAACTCCTGACACCCATACTAAGAAGTGTCAGGTGTCAGCGTTCCTTCCTGCCAGGCACATTGTGAAACCTAATTTATTTTTAAATGTTTATTTTTTATTCTTTAATTTTATAGGAGGCTTTTATCCACAGTGGAATGTCAGCCTCATTATAACTTAAAATATTCTAAACTAGATACTATTAAAACTACTACACTACTATTCTATTTAACAGTTGGGAAGCTTAAAAATAATTGGATTGGTTCTGAACTGTCCCGGTATCAAAGCAAATGCCCTCATCTATCATTGTTGTCGCCTGTAAATGATGAATAAATCATCATCTAGCCTTTTTACCCGACTACGGCGAAGCAGAAAGAAGGGTTATGATTTCAACCGGTATGTATGTTCATCTGTTCCCTCATAACTGCTTAACTGCTCATCATAATTTGACAAATGAGATATCGTTGGAAGCTTCTTGAGCGTCTGCTTAAAAAAATGGTTTCATGTTGGGTATCAAATGAAAAGGCTTAATTTTCAAATTCAAACTCAAAGCATTTATTTCAATTAAACCATTTACAGGCACTTTTAAATTGTCAAGGAATCGGTCAGTCAGAAATAGGTATGAAGCTAGTTGCCCATTCCAACGCGTCATCATAATCATCATCAGCCTCTAGCAGTCCATTGCTGGACATAGGCCTCTCCAATTGCACGCCATTCAGCTCGATTCTCGGCAACTCTCATCCAGCTGCTACCAGCCACCCTTCGAAGATCGTCACTCCACCTAGCCTGAGGGCGTCCTACCTTACGTTTGCCAATTCGTGGTCTCCACTCAAGAACACGTATACCCCGACGGTCATCGGTTCTATGGCTGATATGGCCGGCCCACTGCCACTTCAGCTTGCTAATTCTGTGAGCTATGTCGATAACTTTGGTTCTCTGCCGGATCACTTCGTTCCGGATTCGATCCCTCAGAGAGACTCCAAGCATAGCCCGCTCCATGGCTCGCTGAGCAACCTTGAATTTATGGACCAGCCGTACCATGAGTGTCCACGTTTCGGCTCCATAAGTCATAACAGGCAGGACGCACTGATTGAAGACCTTCGTCTTTAGGCTCTGTGGAATACGCGACGAGAAGACTCAACGAAGTTTCCCAAACGCTGCCCAGCCCAGCTGAATTCTTCTGTTAGCCTCCCTCTTAAAGTTGTTCTTACCAAACTGCAGAGTTTGCCCGAGGTAAACGTATTCTCGAACAACCTCGAGAGCACCGCCATTGACAGCAATCGGCCCCGGAGTGACGTGTTCGTTGAACATAACCTGGGTTTTGTCCAAGTTCATCTGTTTTCCAACGCGTAAGCGTTCACATTTCAAATATGTTATATATTAAAACCCCAAAATTATTTAAATGAAATAAAAGTCCCAAACCCAACTGACAAAAATGTCGACTAAAAAGGTGTAAACAAGACATCACAGACAGATAAATTCAAAATCCGGAGTCACACTTTCGTCATGTCCGTTTGTCTGTCTGCTGTCTGTCCGCGGTCTAGCTCCGAGACCCTTAGTACTAGAAAGCTGTAATTTGACATAGATATACATATTAATTACGTCAATAAAATGATAAAACAAAATTACGAAAAACATTTTTTTTTAGGGTACCTCTCATACACGTAAAGTGGTGATGTTTTATTTTTTATTTTTTTAGCCCATAGTATTGGATATCACTGGAAAGGTCTTTTAAAAACATTGTGAGTTTGTGAAAACCATTTTTGGATTCAGGGATCCGTTTGCAAAATATTAAGCTTTAAAGTGCTAATTTTTGTTAGAGTCAAGTGTCCCCCCCCCTGCCAGCTAAGTGGTTGGTTTTGGTTGTGTAAAAAAAATCACAGCAATAGTTTATATAACGAAATTAAAAGGAAAACTATCACAGCTAAGTACGCTTTACTCGAGTAATAATCGACCAACTTAACTTTGCAGTTGCAAAAACATGTTTTCCCATACATTCCGTATGGGAGAACATGTTTATCAACTACAAAGTTAAGTTTGTTTTTGGGATAAATTCATCCCAACTACGGAACCCTTCATTGTGGTTTTTTTTCCAACTATATTGGGGACGGCTTCTAATCTAACCAGATGTAGCTGTATACTAGTATTTTACATGCAGCGACTGCTTATACCTCACCGCCACAGCCCAGTTACTGGGTAATACGAAATCCCTTAGTAAGACTGGTTGTCGGACTTTCGGGGATTCAGACTACCCGTGACGACTGCCTGATCTACAAATGACAGCTGGGACCAAGGGTTTAAAGTGCTTTGCGAGGTACGGAGGGGTTTCGATAATGTAATGGATGGTGGTGTAATGGATGGTCAACTATCCACGGACTGGCCTCGGCAAGTGACACCTTCGATCGAGCTATGCGGCTGTTATTATTACGCCACGAGCTCCTCAATAATGATCGATAGATATCAAGGTTCATGTATAATTTCAACAAGAATTACGCATCAAAAAGACATGATGTCACACAAATCCTACATCGCGCAATTACAGTTTACCGCGCGAACGACATATATAAGACTATCCGATTTCAACCGTTGGGCAGTTGCCCGCCAGACACAACACCCGTCTAGTCGGAGGGTCCTTCCTTTTCTATAGAGGATGAGTGAACTTTACACCCTGTTCCTCATACCCCTAAAATGTAACCAATATTTTGTGACCATATTTTGATTTAAAAGAGTGTCCGTGGAGTTTCTTGCCCGTTCTTCTCCAAAGGTACATACTAAGCTTTGGAATGGGCAACTAGCTTCATCTTTCTGACTGACCGCCCCATTGACAATAAAATTCAAATTGTGTTATTTGAAATAAATTCTTTACGAACATTAATTGTTGATTTATCGATCGACAAAAATGATCCACAGTGGCAATCGACAAAAAATACGTTATCAGACGTCTGTTGCTTTCACATTTACTCGATTTGGTTTGATCACACATTTGTTTGATTGCACAAAATCTAGCAATTCTGTAGGCACTTTAGATATAGGGTAAGACATAATACTAAAACCTTGCTCCTATATATTACATATATAAGCTGAAACCAACCGCTCTAGACAGAGTGGAAGGGCGAGTCAGACTCTTACTGACTAAAACCTATCCGTGTTACTTCAGTTGCCATGTTGCCAGGGGCCACGGTATCCTTTTTGGACTTCCCCGCAACTCCGGCAGGCATCGGTCTTAGCGGACCCCGTCAGTTGTGCTGACATCTCTTTGAGGCGCGCGTGGAACACAACGCGCCGTCGACCCGAGCCTGGTCCTTATCGGACGGTGAGCTACCCATTGTTCACCGTGAGCCCACACATTGACAGCCCTTCCGCTACCTGCATCGTTATGAATCAAAACCTGGTGTGAAAAAAACTAAAATGTTAAGGATAAATTTTTAAGTGTTACAAACAACACAGTTTACTTTCTCCGCTCAGGTAAAAGGTATAATAAAGTTGTCGGATTAAGCCGTGTTTAAAACTAACATATTCATAAGGTTTAGAATTAAGTTACTTTAGAAAGGACCCGCTCTTTCTCGTGGCTTTCAGTTTAAAGATGTAATTAAGAAAGTATTTTTTCAAGTTTTATATTCTAGACAAATGTTAATTGTTGTTATAATAATGTGTTATCCATCTCTGTATTTTTTCAGGACTTACGTTGTAATTAAGTACGTCGAATAATTTTGGTCTGTTTCTAAGTTATACATAAGTATTCGCAACATTTTATTGCTTTAATAAAACAGAAATCTTTTCTATTTGTTTTGTTTCAAGCTTTACATAAACAAAAAAATAAGTATTCTTATTTTTCAGTCCAGTTATTTATAAGTAGAAACAAAGCCGTTAAAATACATTTTTCTTATCATAAAAACTAACACAAACATGAATCCCATATTCGCCTCACGACGGCATATGATTTCCCGAGCACTCGGGGGGCTGAATGTCACACCAATCCTCTTATTTCATTTGTCAGGGTGACGCGAAAAATGTCCACAACCGCTGACAATACGCGATCTGTCAGCCCTTGCGGCAACACACACAGACAGACAGGATGGATCAAGACTGATGGCTTTATCACCGCTTTACGTGCCGTTTTTTGTCACTTGATAGGTCAGCTCTGTTTAGATTTCGCCAACTTCATCAAAACGTTTGGCTTAATGGATGTCCGCATGTGAACAAGTCACAGACGCCATTTTTGTTTTTTCATTCTACATTGTGTTGCCGTATTTTGTAGGATTACGGGTTCAGGGAATAACGTAACGAGTCTGAAATACTACACTTATTAAAGAGGTAAAATCTCTCTAAGCTCACTAATACAATGAAAGCGAATAGCGTAAAGTAAATTTAATCAATTCTGATAAATTGTTAGTGTCAGATTCTTATTAACGGGAGACGAACCCTTACGAATTGGAGGCGAGGGCCAGGCGGGGATGAGGTGGGTAAGCGAGTCAGGGGGGTTGGGGGTCACCAATTAACGCACGTATTAACGTGGGCTCACCGGGGCCCGTACTATTTGGACGCGGATCGTGTCTCGCTCAACAATTCCTGGGACACGAGACGGGATTTGCTTAAATTCTCCGGAGACCCTCCCACCATTCCGTTTTAATGGTATTCCATTGTGATTATTGATGGAATACGTTTTGCGCCAAGTGTGTCTCAGTCATTTTAAGTGCTGTCAGTTTTCATAACTATAAACTATTTTTTGCATATTTTATATTAAGCTTCTTTCAAATGTAACCAGGCATTTAATTTGAAAAAATGACTTTTAAGTTTCAAATGTTTAACTAGATCATTTTAAATCCTCTTAAGATTTCGTTTGCCGACTTTATTCAAAATTAATTCAACATAAGTAATTCAGATTTCTCAAATTAAATCCAAGATGCTACACGAAATATGACCACTATGATCGTAATTTAACAAAACCGACGTAATGAAAACATAATTATTAATTATGTTGTCAAATTAAATCTCCGTACACGGTGCGTTGTTTGTAATTTCATTAAGGGTATCATGTAAAGCAGTAATTTCGTTAAATAATTGTTTCCATAGAGTTTGTTCGCGTTTATTAAAGGCCATAGATTTGGTGGGTGGCCCGGGTGAAATTACGGGAACATTATCCTTAAATTACTGCCGCTAATATGTTGGTGAGAGTCTCGACTGCCACTGGAATATGCTGGTGACATTGAATTTTACTAAAAGCATTACGTTTTACCCTCATGAGCGAACTTAATGAGATTCAGGGTTTATTTCCTGAAAAATTGGCACTCATAAAAAGATCATTGATATAATAAAACGGCTTTTAAATAGATTGTCATATCTGGCAAACAATTTTGAGTGAAAAAAATATTGTTACTCGTTTTCCTCCCTAGATACAATTATTTTTATTTCTTCCTCTCCTCTCTTATTAATAAGGTTTGACAAATCTTGTCACCTAAATGAAAATATTATAACAAAATCATTCGGAAAAAACCGCCCAAGTGCGTGTCGGACCACGCACAATGAACGGTACCGTAGTTGGGATGAATTTATCCGAAGAACAAATTTAACATGTTTTGCAACAGCAAATGCAAGCTGGTCCATTATTAATTACTCTTTAATTTGTAGAGCCTACTTAGCTGTGATAGTTTTCCTTTTAATTTCGTTGTTTTCTGTACTGCCGCGAATTTTTTCATATATCTAAAACTAACCATTTAGCTAGACACACTTGACTCTAACCAAAATTAGCACTTTAAATGTTAATATTTCGCAAACGGATGAACCCTGAATCAACCCAGAATGCAAAAATGGTTTTCACACACTCACAATACTTTTGAACGACCTTTCCTACACCATGGACTAGACGAGAAAAAAAAAATCCCACTGTAAGTGTAGGGTGTGGGTAATTTTTTTATTTTTTTATTTTACCACTTTGTCGGCGTGATTAATATGTATATCCATGCCAAATTACAGCTTTCTAGTACTAAGAGTCTCTGAGCTAAACCGCGGACAGACGGACGGACAGACAGACGGAAATGGCGAGGAGTTGACTACGGAACCCTAAAAAGAAACCCAAATAAAAGACACACAAAAACAATTTAATTGTGAAGTTGTGTCATGTTTAGCGGCATTAAAATGTATGTGTCAAACAAATTAAGTTCTTTCCAGAGTTACGCATGAAACGAACAAAGTTGTGAGTGCTGAGTCCTGTCGCGGTTCGCGGTCGCAACTCCCTCACTCTGAGTCTCCGAGACTAGCTTTGTTTCACTCCAATGAGCCTAAACTGAAATGGGAATTGAATTAGAACTTTGGAAAAAAGGTTTAATTGTAGAACCAATACGGATTGAGGACAAGAGGCTGACTCCCACGCAATGGTTGTGTACGTCATGTTTTGCATGTAGGTAGCTGAAAAGTGTGTTCTAGTGACGTGATCAGAAGTTTACCTACTGGTAGTCTTCACGCCATTACATCATACAACGATTACGCTTCCGTGGCCATCTTTAAAATAAATCTATATCTATACTAATATTATAAAAAGGAAAGATTTGTATGTTTGTATTTTTGTATGTAACGAATAAACTTAAAAACTACTGGACCGATTTGAAAAATTCTTTCAGCAATGGATAGCTACATTATCAGCAAGTAACATAGAGTATATTTTATGCCCGTACTCCCACGGGAACGGGAACTACGCGGGTGAAACCGCGTGACGTCCTTAGTAATTTATAAAAATAAAAAACATTTACATCAAACAGAAGTATTTTTTCTGATTAAATATTTGCTGATTGGCTTTTCTTTTTATCAAATCATGAGCTTTGTCATAATGTAGCTTTTTTATGACACGAGAGATTTTATGTTCAGTCTTCGAACACTTAAAATAAGTACGTTGCTAAAAATTTATATTTCACAGTTCTATTAAATAAGGTCAAACTAAATTAGCTGGTAAAACATCACATAGGTGTTGATACCAAGTGAAAATAAAACAACAAAAAACATATTTTCTAAACTTATTATTAACCAGCTGTAATTACTTGAAATTATAGTTAAGTCTAGTGGTCGCAAGTGCTACTGCTGAGCATGAGGTCCTGGGTTCGATTCACAGGTCAAGCACAGTGTTATTGGGTTTTTCTATCTGAAATTTCTCAGTAGCAGCTCGGAGTTTGGATTTGTGCCCGGTTGATGGCAAAAGGCTCGCCTCCTATTACATGGGACTTAAACATAACTGGCGAAATGTGGATGTTCCTGCTACAGGGACACTCTGCCCAACCCTTCGGGGAAACAAGGCGATTTTTTTTTTGTTGTCCTTGAAGTGTTACTAACTAATTTAGTTTGACCCTGTATAATATCTACTTCACAACCAGTATAAAGCCTTGTGCAGGCTGGTGTGACGCGACTCTAAAACAATTTCTAAGAAAACTTCACGGTAGAACAATTACCGGTGTCGCATCGCGCCAGTCTGCACGACGCTTTATAATAGGAGCCTAATATTGTCCCACTGCAGGTCAAAGGCCTCTTCTCATACAGAGAAGGCACGAGCATTGATCACAATGCTTGATCACAAGACGGGTTTGCGATTTCAGACTTATAATAATACTTGGCTCGCGAGGTTGTCGACATGTGGGATGTGGACTCAGCAATCATTGTGCCGATAGTCGTATCAGCCAATGGCTTGATTGCCAAGAGCCTCGACCAACGCCTAAGAAGCAGCTGGATTAAGGGCTTGATTCAGAAAGCGGTACTCCTGTACACGGTTCGCATTGTTAGGAGGTTCCCCTCTCTGGAGCCCTGACCGCCGGTAGCTTGGACCCTGCTCCCGATACCGGTGGGCTACTATTTTTTATATTTTTAAATGTTTTTATATTATTTTATTCCAATATTTAAAAATATAATTTATATGTAAATAATTAAATAAAGGACAATTATACTAATTAAGTCCAGGTCCTTAATATGTCTACATATAATTTGTGAACATAGGTACATACGTGTAAAGTACAACATTACAGTCCGCAGTAACATTGACCATAACGACATATACATACATGCCGTCGCATCGTCTCCAAGTACCACAATGTCCCATTTCACTGGATTGCCTATTACAACTTACATGGGATAAGATGCAGCTGATACCCGATAGACAGTTGGGAAGCTTTAGTCTAAGAAAAAAATGAATACGTTGGAAACATTGATTCGCGGTGTTTTGCGGTATTTAATTGAAGAGTTCCATTCAGTTTTTCCGACAGTCTCCATCACTACCACATTGTAATTGTACTGCAAAACATGACTGAGGTAAAATTTAATTGTAACATCTTGCATGCCATGTGTGTGTATACTCATCATGTTTTGGACAAATAAATGATCTTTATCTTTATCTGTATTGTACTAGAAGGTTAACAAAAAATGGTAAGGAAATGAGAGACGCTGACGTGTGATGGAGGTTGACTGGTAGAAAATCCCTATGGCATTAAGTCCACCTCTGTACATTTATGTGTTAAAAGTATTGCATAAAAAAAAACCGGCCAAGTGCGTGTCAGACCACATACAATGAAGGCTTCCGTAGTTGGGATGAATTTATCCCAAGAACAAATATAACTTTGTAGTTGAAAAACATGTTCTCCCATACGGAATGTATGGGAGAACATGTTTACCGCACAACTTGTTAACTTGTAAAGCCTACTTATGTGTGATAGCTTTCCTTTTAATTTCGTTATATAAACTACTGCGGTGAATTTTTCACATATCCAAAACCAACCATTTAGCAGACACTTGACTCTAACAAAAATTTGCACTTTAAACGTTAATATTTTGAAAACGGATCCCTGAATCTAAAAATGGTTTTCAAAAACTTATATTTTTGAACGACATTTCCAACGACATCCCACATTATGGGATAGATAAAAAAAAAATCAGCCCCACTTTACGTGTAGAAAGGAACGTAAAAAAAACGTGTGGCACTCGGGGACTGCCGCGGTAAAGCTATTGCATAGCATTTGTAACCTCCATACTTCCTATTTGTCAACGCTACACTTGGGATGATGACATGATGACATAAAACAAAAATTACGTTCCCATGACAACATCACGTTGTCATGGGAACCCGTCATTACATGGTAGGCGGAGTGGGGGGTGTTAGGTTTTATTTTCGTTACAGAATTTCTTGATTCGGTCGCCGCGCTCAAAGCCCGCGATAAAAGCTACGCAATAGCTTAAAAACATAATTTTATTTTACCACTTTGTCGGCGTGATTAATATGTACATATACCCATGCTAAATGACATCTTTTTAGTACTAAAAGTCTCTGAGCTAAGCCGCGGACAGACAGACGGACATGGCGAAACTATAAGGGTTCCTTGTTTACTACGGAACCCTAAAAATGCAGCAAAAATCGTTCTGTACACTGCCTTCATTTTGTTCAGAATAGCAAACTCATGCATTTACTATTCAAGCTTGATGAATCGAAAAGTTACAGATAAAAAATATAAAATAATCTTGCAAAAAAGGCTAAGGTAATTACGTTAAACTTGTCAACGTTCATTATTACACAGCCATCGTTATTGAAAATCATAACTATCCCAATCAGCGGCACCGTGATTTACGACTGAGGCGCATTCGGAAACTGCCTTAGTTCGGGGATAGAAAAGCAATTAAAAACATATTAACATACCGGGTGTAGATCCGGCAACGTTCGTCGTAAGGCCACCTGTGACCCATTATCAACGGCTTAATGATCCATATTATACCGTGATAGCGTGAAACTATTTCAACTGCTGATTCTATGGCAGCTTTATCTATGTCTTTGCCAGTTGAGTGCTTAACAAGTCACGTTTTATTGACTATGGCGGTTATAAAGTTGCGGCTAACTTAAGTTCTTTGGACAGTTTTTTAGATTAAAAAAAAAATCTAAACCGGCCAAGTGCGTGTCGGACCACGCACAATGAAGGGTTCCGTAGTTGGGATGAATTTATCCCAAAAACAAACTTAACTTTGTAGTTGAAAAATATGTTCTCCCATACGGAATGTGTGGGAAAACATGTTTTTGCAACTGCAAAGTTAAGTTGGTCGATTATTACTCGTTAACTTGTAAAGCCAACTTAGCTGTGATAGTTTTTCTTTTAATTTCGTTATATAAACTACTGTTGTGATTTTTTTCACACACCCAAAACCAACCATTTAGCCGGCAGGGGGGACACACTTGACTCTAACAAAAATTAGCACTTTAAAGCTTAATATTTCGCAAATGGATCCCTGAATCCAAAAATGGTTTTCACAAACTCACAATGTTTTTGAAGGACCTTTCCAATGATACCCCTCACTTTGGGTTAAAAAAAATAAAAAATAAACATCACCACTTTACGTGAGAGGTACCCAAAAAAAAATGTTTTTCATAATTTTGTTTTACCACTTTGGCGACGTAATTAATATGTATACCTATGACAAATTACAACTTTCTAGTACTAAGGGTCTCGGAGCTAGACCGCGGACAGACAGACAGACGGACATGACGAAACTATAACGGTTCCTTGTTTACTACGGAACTCTAAAAAAGATAACTTTATCTACACCCACGCTATAAAATCTCCATAAAAGTTTCTGAAACAGTTAGCTTATTGCCAACATTAAAACAGCCGGTGTCATAGTAACCATAATATCATCCAAATGAATGTTATAATGTTGTACTAAATTTCATTATGCAACTCGAATTTCAAAAAAAGAACATTGTTATGCACGCGCGTTTCACTAGTGCAGCGCCGTAATAAAAAAAAAAAAACTTATAGGCTATTCGAATTCACGTCGTATTCCGCTATTTTTGTTCGATAATAGTATTGCATTTTATTACTTTGTTGTTTACAAAAATGAGTGCTACAAGCTTTGACACTCATGTGATAAACCCACGTTCGTGTTTAATACCCCTTATTATACAACAGTTGCATAAATAACTATTATACGCGCAAGTTAAAGCATATCAATTTGTCGTGACTTTTCGCAACAATTTTGTATAAGATGTCCTCCGTCCTATAAAAAGTACAGTCGGTGCAAGCTGATATTTTTTTACAGTAATTACGATTTTCGGTAAGATATTATCTAATCCCTGATGTTCGGAAGTCTTCAACCTTTCACCATTCATTATTAATTAATCTTCCTATTTTAACATCAGGGCGACATTAATAGGAACACCTGTAAATAAACAATGTTCTTTCAAATAAAACAATGTCATCTTGATCACAAGCAACATATTCTGTACTAGTGGACGTCACGCGGTTTCACCCGCGTAGTTCCCGTTCCCGTGGGAGTACGGGGAGAAAATATAGCTTATGTTACTCGCTGATAATGTAGCTATCCATTGCTGCAAGAATTTTTCAAATCGGTCCAGTAATTTTTAAGTTTATTCGTTACATACAAAAATACAAATCTTTCCTCTTTATAATATTAGTATATATATAGATTTTATTCTTATCACAGAGTGTAGCCACATTTTGGAACGCCACATAATTATGTGTTTTTCATCTGAACATCTGTCTGTAATGTTACCATATTTTAACGCGACGTGATCATTTCTAAATAACGTAATTAAACGTTAATTAAAGCTTACAAAGCCACTGTAAATTAACATACTGACCTAAAATTTACATTGAATATGTGTCGTATCATTTTCTATCAACATTTGTGGGTTTTGAAATGGAAGGATGGATGACATGAATATGCATGTGTGTATTAACATCCTGAATAAATTGGCATTTAAACTATATTGAGAGTTTTGACGTGTTCATTTCCTAGTTGTTACTGGTGTCAAATAATATTTTGTAGGTTTTGTATCCTACAATTTAATTTATTTACTACAAACTGATGGTTGTAAAAAGCTTTTGATTAAACTCAAAGTGTACGCAGGCAAGATAGGGAAGAGTTCTGAAATTTAAATAATTTTCAAATTATCGCTGTGGTGTTTAATACATCAACTAACATTTAAAATTCATTCTTGAATTCCTCAAGGGAAGATTAAGTTCCATAAAAATTATAATATTAAGAGTGTAGACTTATTCTAGAAACCATTATTTTTAACCCTATTTGTAACCATAAGATGGCCGCCACGAATCAAATTACAAACGCCGGGCGCCTCAATTCCAACAATGTGTCCGAGCCGTATCTCAAGGAACAAAGTAGTAATTACGTACTGATATTGCAAGTAATTAAATAGGGACATAGAAAATGAAATGCTCACACGACCGAAGGAAATTGCCGAAAATTCGAGTCTCATTGCCTCGGTTTTCTCAATTAAAGTGATGTAAGATGCGTAATAAAGGGCAATTTGGGTGATTTATGAAATCATTCGTTATAAGCGTTCGCTTGAGGTTAATTGTAGGCTCAGATGTTGGAATCAAGGAATCTTTGCGGTCACGACTCTTGGCAAGGTGATTTGTAGTGATAATAAAACGCGAATTGCCCTTTTTATTGAGACTGCAAATCAACTTGTACATAATTGTTGGGTTTGCTGGTCAGAACAGGGTCCTTACTTATGTAAGACTAATTTTGCAATGAACGTTCTAAATGTCTAAAGCTCTGGTAGTTTTATGAAAGACCAACATAAATAATATTTTACACACTAGTTATTAATTTCATAAGCTAAGTAAACGTGTTATGTAGACAAAAATATAATAATTTATAATTTTAACTTTCTGAAATCTATTTAAATAGTATCTATCGTTACGTCTACTTCAAAAGCACACGATTTTTTACAATTTTATCAATTTTACTGAGGTCAGATCTTAAATTTTATTGCAATACACGTTTTGTTGTACAAAAAAGCAGAAAAAAGGCCTTCACTTTAGGTGTACGTTTGCACGGAACTTGAAAAAATATGCTAAAACTATGCGGCGGCGATTAAAAACAGGATTATTTTTAGATAAAAATGATGGCCGTATGAAAAGTTCAGTTTGGGTCATGTGTGTTCGTTAGGGTTTAATGTATATAAAATATAAAAATACCTTTATAACCTATAACGAATAGAGCTGCAAATAACCAGGTAACAATAACGTACCTATAACTTTGGAATTGCTGAGACATGTTATCGCGTTGCGATGTAAGAGTATGTACCTATGTTAGCTCGCCGTCCGATAAGAACCAGGCCCGGGTCGAAGGCGCGTTGTGTTTCACGCGCACCTCAAAGAGATGTCAGCAGAACTGACGGGGTTCGCTAGGGCCGATGTCTGCCGGGTTTGCGGGGAAGTCCGAAAGGGATACCGTGGCCCCTGGCAACATGGCAACTAAAGGAACACGGGTGGGTTTTATTCAGTAAGAGTCTGACACGCTCTCCCGCTCCGTCCAAAGCGGGAGAAGTTATTTGATAATTTCCCACCCACAAAAAAAAGAAGATTTACCTATGTAATGAAACTAGAGTGAGTGTTCTCAACGCAGCGTCATAATAAAACTAACACCCATATTTTGAGTCATTTCCTATACTCTTCTTTTCATAATTCTTGTTTTCCTTGGTGGAGGAGAGGAATTATCTGCCAAACTCAAGGTACAAAACCTACCTTAACACATTCGAGTACAACAGTTTTCGTAGAACTCATATGCCATGCCTTCATACATATTGCTAGTGGATCCTCCAGAAGGGTTTTTGTTCTTGGCATTAGGTTTAAAACCGTGTTATAAAACACTTTAAAAGTGCTAAAATCGTGTTTTTAGGTATCTTGTCGATGAACTTAGTATTTTTGGAGAATTTTCATGTAAGTGCTAGCGGGATATGAAATAATAAAAAAACTTTACAAAAAAAAACAACCGACCTCCAAAAAAACACTACAAAGTGAAAAATAACTTTAATTTCGGAAGTCGGTGTCTTGGGTTTTGTATTTTCGTTTTTTGCCACCGACTTCCGAAATTAAAGTTATTTTTCACTTTGTAGTGTTTTTTTTTGGAGGTCGGTTGTTTTTTTTGTAACAAGTTTTTATTTTTCACTTTTCAGTTGTGGTACCTACCCCACACACATTCGAATACCACTACCTGCTACCAGTGACAGAAACTTATCATATCATCTACATACTAAGTGGGCAAAAAATACGTATTTTGTAGCTAACTCAAAAACTATCCAAGCAAAGTTAATAAAATTTATATGGGACCAATTCGAGAGCACACACTTTCAAACAAAAAAAGAATTTTCAAAATCGGTCCACAATTGACGGAGAAATCGGTGGACATACATAAAAAAAAAACAAACATACGCGACGAACATATATAACCTCCTCCTTTTTGGAAGTCGGTTAAAAATCAAAAAATCTACAAAAAAAAACAAAGCTTCTTCAGAAAGGCCTGGTGTGCAGTACTTGCAACCGGCGTGCGTGTATGACCAGATGTATGAACGTAAACGAGGTAAAAGGAATATGCAAGGATCGTAGCAGGTGGCGTTCTGTTATTTCTGCCTACCCCCTTGGGAAGAAGGCTTGAGTTTATGTATGGATGCATGTAAAAATCAAGAAAAATTAAAATTGCTTGCTCTGATCCCGAGACAAGGGGCTCGGGATCAGAGCAAGTGGAGTGGAGTGTAGGAAATGACTTAGAATATGGGTGTAAGACTCTGACAAAATTTGAACTCAAGGTGATCGGGTACCATCCAACAATGCCAGATTATGGAAACCATTGACACAAATTAAACCAATGTGTTATTCACTGATGTTCACATAGATAACTTTCAGTTAATAAACATCTTGTTACCACCCAGTAATAGACTGTTGTCCATTTGTGATAAAAACAAGGTTGGACATAGCTTACCATAACAATTATGGCAGCACTGACATGTTAATGGTTGTTGATAGCCCATCACCACTCTCCTACACTATTTCACTCCCCTTAATTGACTATTAAGGTTAGCCAATTCCGTTTTCCATTGCAATATCGCATTCGATGACGTGTTCCCACCTCATTACAAGACCAGCCTCTTTTGAACAATCAACTTTCTACTCAAAGAAAAATAAAACAGCAATTCTTTTTTCAAATATAGTCTCGTATTTTATGAAAGAGTCTAGACTAAAATTGGTCAAAGTAATGCTGACACTAATAAGCAATTACTTCACAACAGCCTAAATTAATTTTGAGCCAAATTGAAGATTTTAAGCCTCTGTAAAGGGTGGAGAACCCGAAAGAAATTGCGTCATTCGAACCTCCAGTGGAGAAATTAATCAGCTTACTACAATATGCTTGGCCGACTTAATTTTAATTGAAGCTGCTTTATAAGTTTATAACACTTGAATATTGAATCAATTTTTTGCTGCATATTCATTATTCACCCGACTGTTGCACCTTTTTATAGGTTCTGAGCTCGTTAATCGAAAAAGGCAAATATTTCTTCTGAAGATTTATTTTGTTCTTAATTTTTTTTATGACTCGTTCATTTCTTAATTTACGTATCGCATGTTGGTAAGTAAGTTTACGGGCATTTTGAGATTTATGGGCATTAAGCTCATCTCATCAAAATCAAAGTCAAAGGTCCATGGGCGGCGTAAAAGTCTGACACCAGTTTAGTCACTAACCAGAAGAGAAGATCAAAATCATCTTGAGAAGTAGTTTTTCCTTTTTGGGTATTGTGTATAGGACAGATGACGTATAAAACTCGTAAAAAATACCAGGTTTTCACATTCAAATGCACCGCATGGGTGAAGGCTAATTTGAGCCGTTGTTGTCCTGATAATGAGCCCAGCTCAATATCTACCCAAAGTTCCATAGGCACATTTTGCCGTATTGTTAGGGCAAAAATCTATATTTTGAGAATAATATAAAAGATACGTGTGCGCGTGTATCAGTGACTCGAGAGTAGCTTATTACTTTATTTTTACATGCAGTAGCTAGTGCTAGCGCCCCCGGTGATGCAGCCATAGCCAATCAGGTTGCAGGAACATAATATTCGATGAAGTCAAGGTGGCTTCAACGAGCCAACTCCATCTTGTGGGGTGGAAAATACAAATAAAAAATTCTGGACTAATTTGTAATGACGAAAACACTTTCATTGAAACGATATGGAACAGGTATTAATAAGTATTAGGTATAAACTTTATAGGTTATTATTGCTCGGAAATGGCTCGGATACTATTAGTAAGGGTAAAAATAGGTCAAATATTACAAAACTAAGTTTCGGCCCGTCCACTCAGCGTATTCTCTCGAGCACCAGCGTAAATAAACTTTACTAGCTCTAAAACTCCCCGTCCCGACTAAATAAGTATGTATTTCGGTAGAATTATGATTTGTCGGTCCCCATAGTACGGAGCTGAATAAATTTTATTAAATCCGGGAACTCTTTATGACCAGCGGAGTCAGCCCGTCCCATCTAAGGGATAATGCAGGATTTTTAATATAATAAATCATTGCTTACTTTAGCTTTGCTGTGTTGAAGAATACTGATTATCCTCCCTCGAAATTTGCTTCAGCAAGATTATAACCGCTTGAGGATCTGACGCCGAAGAGACTTTCTTTATGTTTGTTTGCGTCAGTGTAATATAAAGTGAGCTTTGTGTAATTTGGACGCGACGAAAAATGGCGGAACTTGGTGTTATTTTGTTGTTTAGCAATCAGCTATGTTACTTTGTTATTTTTCCTAGTTTTTGACGCCTGTTACGACAATGTTTTGTTTTTTTATTCTATTGTTCGACACGACATACTTTACTAATGAATTTTCACAATTAATTTAGATGAGTTAATTTAATATGCAATAGAAACGACTATTTATCAGAACTTTAGATACTTTTGGTTTCCAAATATTAACTTTATTGTTACTACTACATATCACTACTAAATTGGTTTAAGTACCTAATGAACTAAATGTAAACAAATCGTAAAAAGGTTTTTTTATAGTAGACACTTTCTTGTTTCAAAATATGTTATAAAAAAAAAATATGTTATGTTGTTGTTACGTGAAGACTTGTAATTGGCTTTCTGTCGACTATTGTTTTCTTTTTGTTGTTTTTTTTTAGCTGTAAGTCTTACATGCTGTAATAAATAAATAAACAAATATTTATTTTTTTGGTCTTCCATGATTCGCAACTTATTATTAAAACAATTTATTTTTCACCGATGACGAATCTTATTCACAATCTAGAGATCTAGTAAATGACTAACTAACTATACAAATAAATACAAACACAAAAGGACACTTAGGCGTCGAAGTACTTCGACACCTAAGTGTCCTTATGTGTTTGACGTCCGCATCGCTGTCATAAATCATAACCAAATTAAATTAATTTTCAATTTTTACGATATTTCCTCTTTTTTAATGTATATTGAACTGTATCATTTATTCTTAAAGTAATCTTGAGCACAACTTTTTGGTTAAATTTATAATAATAAAAACAGTGGCACTCCGGGAGTGCCGACAGAAGTGAAAACTTGAAAAAAAATCGGCACTCCAGTAATCAACGCGTTGTGTCTTTTATTTAACTCACTGCGGTAATCACGCGTTGATGTCTTTTAGTCCATGGTGTCGGTAAATTCGGTAACAGTGTTGTGAATCAATGGTTTAGTCCCATCTCAAAAATGCCCAACGCGCCTAAAGAAGTTTTCACTACAATATAATATTTCGTAATCGGTCTATTGTAAAGAGCCTAAACTGACAGGTTCTCTAAACCTCTACGAATTATAACGTTGCTAAATTGAAAAGTACAACTGTAACGTAGCATGAGAACTGAAGTGACAGGTATTACGTTTAGTCGGTTAACGCCTGTTTAACGTTTGACGCCTTTGACAGCTCTCTCGTCACATTTTTTTCCTTACCTTTAGTTAACTATCTAAACCAACGAAGTATATCTAGACCGTAAAACTGCAAAAACCCTACACGAGTAACTACATAATATTCAGCAGTCAGCAACAAAGATTGTTTTGTGACTCCCACTATAATTTATTGTTTACTTAATATGATACCCTGGTCCAATAAAAGGGAGGTTTGTAAGAAAATGTCGCGACATCGTCCCGTGTTGTCGCGTCCAATGATTTGTGAGCAGAACGTAACGACAAGGGAGAATGGATGTCGTCGGGACGAATTATATCTAAGTTTCTGGGCGAGCACTAGATATTTTTAGAACTTCTAATAAATGTTACATTTGGATTTGTATTGAAAATGAATGTTTAGCTGTGACTAACATTTCTATCTCGTTTTGCTTATTGTTAATTGACTTTGGAAAGTGTTCTAGTCGTATAGGATTTCAATAGACGGAGTTGACTCAATTCTGAACAGAGTATTGCTATCGACAGGCAAAAACGTATTAGTGTCTAGTGTCACAGACCTGGTTCTAACCCTTTTTTTGAGAAGCACCTCACCGTCAGATGTTATTTTAAGTTTTGGCAGAATGCCTCTCTGTTATTTTATTGATAAACTAGCTGCCCGCCCCGGCTTCGCACGGATAGCACTAAGTACTTATCTACGGCACACCTAACTATCTATCTACCCTACTCTACCTACCCTACCTACCTACCCCTACATACCTACCTACCCTACCTACCTACATAACTACCCTACTTATCCTACATACACATACCTAAAAATCTTGTCCTGAGAATAACAAACACAATAAAAAAAAATTGCGAAATCGGTCCAGCCGTTCACGCGTGATGCCGTAGGCCGTGACCAAGAGAAATAGGGATTAATTTTTATATATATTCATTTTTTATATATAAGATATAGTACATTACTGCCGCGGTCTATAATGACTACTTTGCTGGTCGCGCTGATGATGGCCGACAGCGCAACGTAGCGCAGCTCCTGGCCGACACAGCGCGGTCAGCGTGCAGCACTTGATGGACGAGCTGAGATAAAGGCCGAGGCCGTAGGTCGAGGCCTTTACAGCGAGGACAGCAACGGCTGCAATGATGGCCAAGCTGGAAGGCCTGGAGCGTAGCTAGGCTAGCTCGAGGCAATCATAGCGTGACCAGCGAAGCAGTCATAGTGGGCCAAGGCTTGTATAGTGCTTTATTCAAAAATGCAAGTACCTAATCTAAATAAAACCAGCAAGTAAAGATTTAGATTCCCTACTGATTTTCCACTGCACAAATTTTTCATATGCAAGCTTATATTTTTCCTTTGAGTTTCGCGGTATTAAATTTTCAACCACTAATTTAGCTTCATCTTTAATGTCTGGCAGTGTTAAACATATTGAATCGGAAGAATTTTCGCTTTGAGAGCTCATTTTTAGCAAAAAAATCAGTAAATAAAAATAAAATTTTCGCTGAACCGCGCTTTTGTTACTTCTTTGTTTTTTTTTTAACAATGGTAGTTGGAACTATACAGCCAAATATGGAATAAAATCTTTTTGTACCTATCTCTATAAATACAAACAGCTGTGTTATAAATAAAATCTTTTTGCATTTGATTTTTTAAAACGTTGAAACGTCAAAATAGCGGCCAGCAATGTTTTGCCGGCCTGTTAGAGCGACCAGCAAAACTTTGCCGGCCGCTCCTTGAAACAGAACAGCAAGGTCGACTTTGCTCAAACAAGGTTGTCAAAATAATGACCACATTACATGCATTTTTGAGTAAAACAAATTAATTAAATAAATAACTGAAATCTACACGCAAAAAAAAAATCAAAATTCAAAAGTCATTTATTCAAACTAGGCTGATAATCAGCACTTTTCGAACGTCAAAATTACATAAGACAGTCCCCCAAAAACGCCCACCCTTCACCACTTCCTAGTGCCTTTAGCTGGGAAGAAGAAGTGGCGCAACAAACTCCCCAGCAGCACAGCTGTCTGTTCAAGTTAGAAAATGCTATTTGGAGTCGACGATCATTCAGTTATATCTAACAGTTTCATATCTAGTAGGTAAGAACCTAAACGCTACACAACCTTCAAGAAAGCACGTCAATAAATATCATCATCAAGATTAGACCGACAAGATAATCTAATACACTATCATAACATCGCTCGCCACACGGTGTCACCCACTGCCATCAGGCGCCTGATCTAACCGCTCAGCAATTTTCTCCAAATTCGCATTCCTTCGTATTTTTGCTGCATTATTTTTAAATTACCCGCTCTAGCTTCATGGCGATTTTATTTCCCACCGTCGCCGGGAAATAAGAGAAACAAGGCAAACGTGGATGGAAATTTGGATATACGCTTTGTGTATACGACTTTTTATTTGGATAACGTGGCATTCCTTGATTGTTCTAGATTTTTCTTTTATTGTACATATAATACATATTACTTGCCTAATACTCGATGGCTATTTAACTGGTTACATCCAGTGCCTAGTAGGATAAATTTTAATATAGCCGCTGTAAAATTAATATTAACTTTCACATCGTTTTTTAGGGTTTCGTAGTAAACAAGGAACCCTTATAGTTTCATCATGTCCGTCTGTCTTTCTGTCTGTCCACGGTCTAGCTCCGAGACCCTTAGTACTAAAACGCTGTAATTTGGCATAGGTACACATATTAATTACGTCGACAAAGTGGTAAAACAAAATTATGAAAAACATTTTTTTTTAGGGTACCTCTCATACACGCAAAGTGGTGATGTTTTTTTTTTTTAACCCTTGATGATGGGTATCATTGGAAAGGTCCTTCAAAAACATTGCGAGTTTGTGAAAACCATTTTTGGATTCAGGGATCCGTTTGCGAAATATTAAGCTTTAAAGTGCTAAATTTTGTTAGAGTCAAGTGTAGAGCCCCCCCTGCCAGCTAAATGGTTGGTTTCACATATGTGAAAAAATTCACAACAGTAGCTTATATAACGAAATTAAAAGGAAAACTATCACAGCTAAGTAGGCTCTACAAGTTAACGACTAATAATCGACCAACTTAACTTTGCAGTTGCAAAAATATGTTTTCCCATACATTCTGTATGGGAGAACATATTTTTTAACTACAAAGTTAAGTTTGTCTTTGGGATAAATTCATCTCAACTACGGTACCCTTCATTGTACGTGGTCCGACACGCACTTGGCCGGTTTTTTTTTGTTAGTTAACTAGTTAGACTCGGTACCTACCTACCTCTTTTTGTCATAAGAAATTTTTACCTACCTACTTACCTATTTTGGTATCTATTAAGTAATACCTGTTTTAACTAATTATAATTATCTGTTATTTTATTTTAGAAGACTGTAACCATTACACAAATGTACCTACGTATAACATTTTTTTATTCCATCATATATATAGTATTTCAAATCGAAATTACGTTTAACCTATTATTGCATTCATCGAGCTTAATACAATAAAGCTTTAATCACAATCAGTTAATTAACAATATTATCACAATATTTTGGTTTAAAATGATGAGATTAGTGCTAGGTCAACGAAGAGTATCAATATAATGCTCATACAGAATTGTAAATTTAAATTAATAAATTGAATGTTAGGTTACCGCTTTTGGGGTGCTTGGACAGGAAACCTCCCCGCGTGCCTGGGGGCTGGAGTTCCCTTATGGATGCGTCCGGGGGGAAGGCCAGTCTCCGGGACGGTGCACTCTGGGGTACGGGCAATGACTCCCCAGCTAGGGGTCTCGTTGTCCGTATGCCAATATCCTGTCGGAGGATAACGCTCTAACGGGTACTCACTAGGGAGCACCCGTTGAGCAGCGTTAGAGTGGGAGCGGGCTCGGCGTGCACTAACCCTGCCGTCGGGCGGGCAGGAGGAAGTCTTTTCTCCTGTCACCGCTGGTCTCGTAGCCCCGAAGAGTGTCAAGGTCATGTCTCTGGCATTTGACGGGGGTCGAGGGTCTTGGCTTAACCGCCCGGACCGCGAGGTAGAAAACCTCTATAAAAAATCACCCCAAACTTCCAAGCGGCGGCGCACCGTGAGGGAGGTTGTTAGCTTGACTAATGGGTAGCTTAATTAGTCACTAGTGCGAACCACACATTTTTGGGAAATACAAAGTTTAATACTCGTGGGAACAATATGGTAAAAAAATACAAAAACAAAACAACACAAAAGGAGGGGAGCGATGCGGGGTCGGAGTCCGACGCTGCATCGGGCGCAGAGGGCTCTAGCTCGGGGCGCGAAGTCGTGGGTGCTGACGGAATAATCCGCAAATTATTCCGGAAGCGCCCCAAATCGGACGATGGTGAGTGGTCCTCCGCTGACAGCAGGCGGAAAATCCACACTAGCCGGCGGGGTAAGGCCCGAGAAAAGGGGAAAGGTGTGGGTAGAGGGCTCACCACCAAGAAGGCTGGTGAGACAAGCCAGGCCGGCCCTGTTGAACAGGCCCGGCGAACTGAGAGTCTCGCCACGGAGGAGCACCACCCGGGAGAGACCAGCAGCGGGCCGGTCCTCTCAGAGGCCTCTGGTGGTGAGCCGGACGTCGCTGTCGGCGGGGACAAGCCACAGCAGGAAGTCAGGTTCGCGGAGGTCGTGGAAGCCGCGATCAGGGCAGTGGCCTTGAAGAGGATTCAATCCTCCAAGGACAAGGCCATACCCGCGGCCGCGGCCTCTATTTTGGCGGCAGCAAAGGAGCTGCACTTTGGGCCTCCGTCGGACGGTATGTCCGAGATGCGGGCGGAGGTTGCAAAGTTAACTGCCGCCATGGAGCTTCTCCGAAAGGAGAACGAGAAGCTCCGAGCGGACCTGGCTGGGCTGCGAGCAGCCGGCCCCCGGGAGGCGCCGCAGAGAGGGGAGCGGCATGGGCAGGTGCCCGTGCCCGTGCCTGCGGAGGACCGGGTCTTGGCCCTGGTGCGGCAGGAGATGGCTGCCCTGCGGAGCAGGTTCTCCGCCCTAGAGGCTATTGTCCTGCGCCCCCCGCTAGCGGCGAGCCAGCCGGCCATAGATCAGCGGAAGGCGGCGTCGTATGCCGCCGCCGCATCTGCCACGGCCAAGCCAGGCCAAGGCAGGCAGGGACAGGCCAAGGGCGGAGCGGCTGCGCAGGCGGCGAAGGCCCCGGCCCTGACGGCGAGGGCTCCGGCCCAGGCGGCGGCGAAACGGCCACCTCCGCCTCCTAAATCTTCTCCTCCGGCCGACGCCGGATGGCAAGTAGCCGGGGAGAAGAAGAAGGCCAGTAAGGAGGCAAGGGCGGCCAAAAAGAAGGCGAGGCGGCAGCGGCGCAAGGAGCGAAGTGCTGCGGCTAGGCTCCGCGCCCCGAAATCCACAGCTGTGGTGGTCACACTGCAGCCGGAAGCGGAGAAAAGGGGCGTGTCCTACCAGCAGGTGTTCGCGACGGTGGACCAGGTGATGGACCTAGAGGAGATTGGGGCCAAAAAGGGCATAAAGGTCAAAATCACGGCAACCGGGGCCCGGATGCTGGAGGTCCCTGGTGCGGCCAGTGGCCCAGCCGCTGACGCTCTGGCTGAAAAGCTCAGGGCGGCCCTAAATGCGGACGAGGCCCGAGTCTCCAGGCCCACCAAGTGCGCTGACTTGCGCATCCAGGGCCTGGACGACTCCGTGACGGAAGCAAAGGTGGTGGCCGCCGTCGCTAAGGCTGGAGGGTGCTCTGTCGAGCAGGTCAAGGCAGGCACCTTCTATCCTGACCACACGGGGATGCAAGCCATCAGGGTGAGCTGCCCCGTGACGGCGGCCAAAAAGATAGCCGGGGAGGGCCAAAGGCTTTTGGTGGGCTGGGTTTCGGCGCAGGTCAAACTGCTGGAGCCCAGACCTCTGAGGTGCTTCCGGTGCCAGGTGGGCCACCACGTGGGGGCCAAGTGCACCTCGGAGGTAGACCGCAGCAACCTCTGCTTCCGCTGTGGTCAGCCCGGTCACAAGGCCGGCTCGTGCAACGCCACGCCGCACTGTGTCATATGTGCGGTGGCTGGCAAGCCGGCCGATCACCGGGCTGGGAGCAGGGCCTGCGCTCCACCCGCCGAGGCCAGAGGCAGGGGCAAGCGCTCCGCCACCACCGCCGTCACCGCCGCAGCCGCCGCCACTTCCACCGTGGCCACCGCCGCGTCCACCGTCGCTGTCGCCGCTGCCGTTTCCGCCGCGGCAGGGCCCTCGCAGGGGGCTCGGGGGGAGGTAGAGATGGAATGCCAATAACGGCCCCATTTCGCCTCCTCCAGGCGAACATCAACCACTGCGCCGCCGCTCAGGATCTGTTGCTCCAGAGCATGGCGCAGTGGTCGATCAACATCGCCGTGGTCGCTGAGCCGTACTTTGTCCCGCCCAGGGATGACTGGGTGGAGGACCTGAGCGGCTCAGTGACCCTCATTTCATCGGCCGCCGCCGGTACTCCGTCCCTCGATTCGGTCAAGAGAGGACGGGGTTGCGTTGCAGCACGGTTCGGGGAGATTGTCGTGGTGGGTGTTTACTTCTCCCCGAACCGAACTCTTGCCGAGTTCCACAACTCCCTTGCGGAGTTAAGAGTCGTCGTCGTCGGGTTTGGTTCCCTCCCCGTGCTCGTACTCGGGGACTTCAATGCCAAGAATCTGGCTTGGGTTTCCCGGTATACGGACACACGGGGCAGGATGGTGGAGGACTGGGCTCTGGAGACAGGCCTGGTCGTCCTAAACCGGGGTTCTGTCCCCACGTGTGTGCGGATGCGGGGCGAATCGGTGGTCGACATTTCGTTCGCCAGCCCCGCTCTGTCGCCGCGTGTCATTGACTGGCGCGTCATGGAGGGGGTGGAGACCTACTCCGATCACCGGTACATCCGGTTTGACGTCTCCACCCAGACCTCGAGTGCGCCGGTCCGACAGGCCCCGAGTGGTCCACGGTGGGCGCTGAAGCAGCTGGACCGGGAGCTTCTCCTGGAAGCCTCGATCGTGCAGGCCTGGGTGTCATCACCGGACAGGCCTGCCGACATCAACGACGAGGCGGAGTGGTTCCGGGAGGCCATGTCCAATGTGTGTGACATGGCAATGCCCCGGGTCCATCCTAGACATGCTTCGCGCCGGCTGTACTGGTGGTCGCAAGAGCTGGAGGCTCTGCGCAAGGCGTGTGTTGCTGCGCGACGCCGGTACGCCAGGCATCGCAGGCTCCGTATCCGCCCTCCGGATACGCAAGCCATTGAGGCGGAGCTGTACGAGGGGTACAGAGCGGCGAAGACCGCCCTCCAAGCGGAGATCCTGCGGGCCAGGGCGCTGGCCCGCGAGGAGATGCTGGAGACTCTCAACCGGGACCCGTGGGGGCGCCCATACAAGATGGTGCGGGAGAAACTCCGCCCATGGGCTCCCCCGCTGACGCAGAGTCTCCGGCCCCAGCTTGTGGGGGACGTGGTGAGCGCTCTGTTCCCCTCTAGAGGGGATCATACTGCTCCGCCCATGGCTCCGCCTACTGCGATGCCCGATGCGGACCACACCGACGACGACGATTCTCCTGAGGTGACTGAGGTAGAAATGAGAGTGGCGGTACGCAAGATGAGTGCGAAGAATACCGCCCCAGGACCCGACGGCATACCCGGAAAAGCCTGGGTCCTGGCCATGGGGGCTCTCGGGCCTCGACTGAGGGGGCTCCTAAGCGCATGCATGGAGAGGGGCCAGTTCCCACTTCGTTGGAAGACGGGGAAACTGGTCCTCATCAAGAAGCCGGGGTGCCCAGCGGACTCTCCGTCCGCTTATCGGCCCATTGTGCTGCTCGACGAGGTGGGCATTTGGCTCTTTGAAAGAGTCATTGCAGACCGCCTCGTCGGGCAGCTGGTGCGAGTGGGGCCGGATCTGGCGGAGAGCCAGTTCGGTTTCCGCAGGGGGCGCTCTACGGTGGACGCCATCATGCGCGTGCGGGCCGTCACGACGGGGGATGCTGTGGCCCGGAGTGGGGTCGTCTTGGCGGTGTCTCTAGACATCGCCAATGCCTTCAACACCCTGCCCTGGAGTTGCATAAGGGAGGCACTCCGGTATCACCGGATGCCGACCTACCTCTGTCGTGTGGTCGAGGCCTATCTGACGGACAGGGCCGTCATCTACCCCGGTCACCAAGGAGAGTGGAACCGGCAAGAGATGTCGTGCGGTGTCCCACAGGGTTCGGTCCTGGGGCCGCATCTGTGGGACATCGGATACGACTGGGTGCTGCGCGCCGACCTCCCTAGCGGCGTCAGCGTCGTTTGTTACGCTGACGACACGCTTGTCCTGGCGCAGGGGGGGTCGTACCAGGCGGCGGCCGATTTAGCGACACGCGGGGTTGCGACAATCGTCGATAGGATCCGGCAGCTGGGACTCGAGGTGGCCCTGCACAAGTCTGAGGCCATGGGTTTTCATGGTCCTCGGAATGCGCCACCGTCGGGTTCCCAGGTAATGGCGGGAGGGGTTCACATCGGTGTCGAGTCGACGATGAAGTATCTGGGACTCGTCCTCGACAGCCGGTGGAACTTCGTAGAACATTTCCGACGTTTGGCTCCCAGACTTGAGCGGGCCGGGGCTGCATTGAAGCGGCTCCTGCCCAATCTAGGGGATCCAAACGCCTCCTGCCGGAGGCTCTATGCGGGGATCGTGCGGTCCATGGCCCTTTACGGGGCACCGGTGTGGGCGCGTTCATTGAGGCTGCGGCCAGCCCGCCGGTTGAACGCGTCCCAGAGGGTCATGGCCATCCGGCTGGCCCGAGGATACCGCACGGTCTCCTGCGAGGCGGCGAGCCTCCTTGCCGGATTACCGCCATGGGATCTGGAGGCAAAGGTCCTCGCGCACGTCTGGGAGTGGCGCGAGGAGGCGAAACGCCGGGGCTTAACCCCGATGCCGCAAGAAATTGCGGCACAGCGGACAGAGCTCCGGCGGGATCTCATGGCGTCATGGAGGGTGCGATTGTCGCAACCCCGCGCTGGACACGCCACAATCGCGGCGATAAGACCCGTCTTTGAGGAGTGGCTGGAGAGACGCCACGGCGTTCTCACCTTCCGCCTGACGCAGGTCCTCACCGGACACGGCTGCTTCGGGAGGTTCCTGTTCAGGATAAGGCGGGAGGAAACACCCGGGTGTCACCATTGTGTGGATCGGCCTGAGGACACGGTGGAGCATACGGTGGAGGTCTGCCCGGCTTGGGCGGAGCAACGCCGTGTTCTCGTAGAGGCGATCGGCGGCGGTGATCTCTCGCGTCCGGCCCTGGTTCAGGCCATGGTACGGAGCGAGAGGAAATGGCAGGCCGTCACCTCCTTCTGCGAAGCGGTAATGCTCGCGAAGGAGGAGGCGGAACGCGTGAGGGAGAGGCAAATTTCGCGCCCTCACGCCCCTAACCGCCGCAGGAGGAGACGCCCGGGGCGGGAATCGCGAGCCGATTTCCGGCCACCGTAGGCGCGGGCTTGCGGACGGTGAGCAATGGGTAGCTCGCTGTCCGATAAGGACCAAGCCCAGGTCGACGGCGCGTTGTGTTCCACGCGCGCCTCAAAGAGATGTCTGCAGAATTGAAGGGGTCCACTAGGGCCAATGCCTGCCGAGGGTTCGAAGAAAACCGATCGGGAAATCGTGGCCCCCGGCAACAGGGCAACCGAAGGAACACGGGTGGGTTTTAGTCAGTAAGAGTCTGACACGCCCTCCCGCTCCGCCCAGAGCGGGAGAAGTTATTTGATAATTTCCCACCCAAAAAAAAAAAAAAAAAAAGGTTACCGCTTTAATTTATGGTAAATGACTTCGTCCGCGAGCCTATATAAATCTATCCAATGCAAAAATAATTTTTCAAATCCGACTGGTCGTTCCAGAGATTACGCTCTACTTACAAACTTATAAACGAACAAACATACAAACAAACACAAACAAATATATAAACAAATTTTTAGATAATATGTTACTTTAAGATATGATAGATTATGAAGAATATAACAAGAAAAAAGAATTGGTTGAAGAAAAAAAAAAAAAAAATCAACAGCGTCTCACAAAATCCGTTTATCCTGCGATCATACTCAGAATGAAAAATCTCTTCAGATAACATTATTTCCAACACTATCACAAACTTAAGAGGATAATAATTGGCTGTGCGGTGCTAAACCAATCTTCGTTATAACTAAATAATTTAACGCTCCCAGTTAACGTAGTAATACTATAGTTGGTGCATTTTAGCATGGCAGTTTATAGGTCATTGCTCTTTTCCTCTCTTCGTAAGACAACCAACTATAATGTATCGTTTTTCATTAGTGGAAAATGTTAACGACCACGATAGATATCGAAGTATTCGGGATCGATTCAAAATTCAAAATATTTTATTTCACATAAACCTACATGGGCACTTATGAAACGTCAAAAGCTAGGTGCACGGTTCCAATTGGTGGTTTCCTATAGAGAAGAGTCGGCAAGGAACTCAACGGTTCAAAACATCAATGGAATTAAATTCCGTTTTTTAACCGACTTCCAAAAAGGTGGAGGTTATATATGTTCGTCGAGTATGTTTGTTTTTTTTTTTTACTCCTTGAAGAAAGATTGGTCCTTGAAAGCTCTGGACAGAGAGAGGTGGAAAGAGGGTAGGGAGGCCTTTGCCCAGCAGAGGGACAATAACGGCTAAGAAAAAAAAAATATATATGTCCACCGGTTTCTCCGTCAATTGTGGACTCATTTTAAAAATATTTTTTTTGTTTGAAAGGGTATGCTCTCGAGGTGGTCCCATATACATTTTATTAACTTTGCTTCGATCGTTTTTGAGTTAGCTTCAATAATACGTACTTTTTCCCACTTAGTATGTAGATGATATGATAAGTTCCTGTCACTGTTATTTACATAGCAGGTAGTGGTTTTCGAATTTTTGTAGGGTAGGTACCACAACTAAAAAGTGAAAAATAGAAATATTTAAAAAAAAAAAAAACAACAGACTTCCAAAAAACACTACAAAGTGAAAAATAACTTTAATTTCGGAAGTCGGTGACAAAAAACAAAAATTCAAAACCAAAGACACCGACTTCCGAAATTAAAGTTATTTTTCACTTTGTAGCACAGTACTTTGTAGTGTTTTTTGGAAGTCAGTTTTTTTTTTTTGTAAAATGTTTTTTTAAATGAAGAATGCTAGAATCTGTCAATAAGTAGGTGGGGCAATGACCGCTACTGTGAAGCTAAAATGCATCAACTGTAACAGTTGCTTGGGTAAGACGTTTCTCTGTAATTGACAGCACAAACTGACATCTACAACCCTCCGTAACAATTCTAAGAGTTTTCTTGTAAATACAGGGATTGCTTTTATTATTGTAGTAGTTCGCGAGATAAAAGAGTTTGTAATACACACCTAAATCGAGCCACAGTGCAATTCCATGTGAGGTATAGAGGCCTAAAACATAAAAAAAAATTGTAAAAAAACAGTGGCACTCCGGGAGTGCCGACAGAAGTGAAAACAATTTTATTGTGCAGGAAATACTTTACTTTTTTGAAGTCGGTAAAAAAAGGGAAATGTCAATCATGTCGTTGTCATATCTCAATGTTGGGAATGTCATTAATCCCAAAGAAAATGTATCGCGCGTTGATGTCTTTTTAATGGTCAAAAGCTGGTGTCGGTAACAGTGTCGCGAGTTCAATTGTTTTTTCCCCTGTATCAAAAATGACCAACGCGCCTTAAGAAGTTTTCACTTCAAAAAGTTTTTATGTAGTTTTATGTCCATACCGAGGACATCATTTTGGTGTCATCATTGTTTCCGAATTTGAATTCACGACCATTTAAAAAATTATAGACTTCCTCCATACAAAAAGTGCCGGATCGCTTTAGGAGTCCGGGAGTGTATCTTCACTATTGTTGTATCAGCGCCTGATAAAGTGTTGACAGCACTTGGATATCGTGTGCAAATAATTGTGACGGTAATTAAGGTCACCGACCCCTATTAGTGTTGTTACTTTTAAGTATGAGTTGGGAAAAACAAAACAGATTTTTCAAACTGATTTTTGGAGTGACTAAAATAATAATTGCGGTTGCCGACCCCACGAAAAATTTATAAAATTAATTTCTTTAATATTTTTTCACGTTTAGAAATCGATATCCATTGCATCTGCGGAGTTTTAGCTAGCTAATTTATTTTAACCCGATAGCATCCCCACATTCCGCCAATAAAATTTAGGTCCCATGTAATAGGAGAGGACGAGCCTATTGCCATCAACAGAACATAAATCCAGACTCCGGGCTGCTACTGAAAAATTCCAAATAGGAAAACACAATAGCACTTTGCACGACTTGGGAATCAACCCCAAGACCTCCTGCTCAGCAGTAGCGCTTGCGGCCACTAGATCAACGAAGCCGTCAAGGCCAACAAGGGAGTCATTTTCCAATTTTTTTGAAGAACAATATTATTGTAGGGTGACAACATATTGTCACATTACAGAACCATCATTAAGTTTAATCCACAGACCTACCATAAATATTTCTTGACATAATTGTAGCTTATTTACCAAAAAAAATATCCCCAATTTCTCTAAAAAAATCTCACGTTGTTACGTGAGTACAAACTATAATGGCCATATTTTCTTCCCCAGCACTCAGACAGACAACATACATTATGTATGAAACAATAAATCTATATAAAGTGCCTGTTAACTTAAATAAGGCAACTAGTAACACCTCACGGTTTTGGTAGGACGCAATTCGTAAGTACCTAGGTTTAGTTGATACATTTCACCAGCGCTGGCCAATCATTGCAATTTATACCATATTCATTTATTATCATCATTTATGTTAAGTAGTTTTAGAAGATCAACGCAGTCACACCTACCTTCTTACTTTAAAAAGATGACAGTTTTTGATTTTTTAAATTAACTAGTTATTATGACACAGATATTGGGTATTTATTCACAACACAACACACACACATGTATGTCACTACAGTATATTTGATTTTGTGAACTATTTTTTTATATTAACCTATCTTTTATTACATTATATTTTATTCTGATATCTAATTTATTAAAGCGGACACACACTTCCCTGTTTATTATTCTAGCATATGGCACTCGTGGGTTGCAGCTGAAAATCAGCGTCAGGTGGTACACTTTGTGTTGTCATCTGACAATATGCTGAGCTGAGGCCCTTTTGGCATTATAATCATTGTTTTCTGTTTTTTATAGTTATAAGGTGTATTTTCTCTGCTGTAATGCCAATAAACGCATTTTTCTTTCTTTATTTCTAAACAATAGCGTAAAAGTCACATTAACATGCACTCGTGCAGTGGAAGGACTATATCTAACTTTGAAGGTACCTACACTTTTAGATCACACGAAAAAAAGTTCAAGCTGTGTTTCCCCAAGTCAGTTTTCCTTAATACATGTTCCTTGTAACTTAGTGTTATTAAGATAATGTCAGTAAGTATAACCGAAAGAAGTAGGTAGCTCTTATGTATATAAAAGTTGATTTATATTTCACTACCTATATCTATAAGAAAAATAGTGGCACTCCGTTAGTGCCGACAGAAGTGAAAACTTAAAAAAAATCGGCACCGCGGTAATCAACGCGTTCATGTCTTTTTAATGGTCAAAAGCTGGTGTCGTAACACTAACAATGTTACGAAATCAATGGTTTAGTCCCATCTCAAAAATGCCCAACGCGCCTAAAGAAGTTTTCACTTAAAAAAAAATTTGTCTGACAAACAGTCTTACCAAGGGGTATCGTGTTACCCAAGAACTAGGTTGTGGAGGTCTGATAGGCAATCGCTCCATGTAAAATAGTATTTCATATGGTATTCAGCTGCATCCGGTTAGACTGGAAGCCGACCCCAACGCAGTTGGGAAAAGGCTAGGCATAGAATGATTTTTACCTTTAAAATAATATTCCGCGTGTGTAATAGCCACAGAAAAATAACACACAAGACGAAAATAATATGTTTACTAAATTAAAATAAATGGAATATAAAAGCACTAGTAGTTTATAATTAAGTAAAACCAGTTTTTCAAAACATCAAAGTCTAAAACCGTGATGTGACTTTTCCTCGAAATATCGTAGGTGCACATTCGATACCGGGAAGTCACAAAAACATTTCTCTTTGAGTTTTTAAATTTGCGAAATCCCAATCAAAACTGATGCAGCAATTCCGAACGAGGATCCGTAGATCTACGCAAACAGACAGGTATTAGGGTTCCCACGTTATTTATGCCGTGATTTAAACCAAGGGGGTTCCGTAATTGATCCTCCCAAAGGTCTATTTTCTTTTAATTAAAACATTTGCGAATCGTAAAACCGTATAACCGTAGCAATTCTTTCCGCAGACGAGGTACTTATATAAAAATATGGAATCCTAGAATGTGGTCATAAACATTTTAAGTGGAGCTAAAAAAGTTGGCGTTTATTTCACGTGTATAACGAGGTTTCTGGGTATATGAGGTCGAGAGTATTATTTAAATTGTTGCAATATAGTACAGAACTGTTTTCTCTGTTTTTGTAACTTTATTAGAAATTTTATCTGACTACCTACACTGTTTTGAGTAAGTAGGTACCTACTAGGGATGTAACGATACATAATTTTCCCGATACGATACTGAGACCAATTATTGTAGTAAATTATCAGCAATATCAATACCGATGCCGATTTCGATAGCTTCGTAGATAATAAATCAAATAAATAATGAAGTATGTACCTCGAACGTTTCTATGTCTTTTATATTTCGGGCACAACTGTTTAATAGTGCGTTATAGTCCTCACTTAATTGTGTTAATAAACAGAATCACAAATAGCGGTTTCGTGAAACAGGCACGAAATAATACATCGCTCATCAAACTGCAAACACTGCCTGTTGCCGTGTTGCCATGTCGCTAAGCATGCGCTGCGTGGCTCTCGCGCACGTCCCGCCTTCGTTGAAGCGACAATGTTGCGCGCGCATCGTTGTTTCGTGCGCTTGTCAAACTGTTTAATATCGGCTGTACCATCGAGGTAACGTATATCTAACCAATTTGAAAATAAAATCCCGTGCACACGACCCTTTTTGCTAGCTTTACTATAGCGACCGAGCGCTGCAAGCAAGAATCGACCTTACAGTGTATATTATATGCGTTTCTTCGATAGTACATAGGTATATAATCGGCGATACCGATATATCGGCTATACCGATATATCGGCTATACCGATATATCGGCCTGCCGATTACATCGGCTGATATATCGGTATCAGAATCGGAATCTTTACATCCCTAGTACCTACAATACCAATAAATTGGATTACAATCCGCCTTGTTAACTGACTATGGGAGAATAATATCAACTATTCACGAGATCCAAAGTAACCCAAAGGACAATGGAGAGGGCTATGCTTGGTTTCCCTACGTGATCGAATCAGAAATGAAGAGATCCGCAGGAGAACCAAGGTAACCGACATAGCCCGAAGAATTGCCAAACTTAAGTGGCAATTGCACATTGCTCGCAGAACGGATAGCCGATGGGGTCGAAAAGTTCTGGAGTGGCGACCGCGTACCGGAAGACGTAGCGTTGGAAGGCCTCCCACAAGATGGACCGATGACCTTGTGAAGGCCGCAAGAATCCGCTGGATGCGGAAAGCACAGAATCGGTCGAAGTGGCGGTGCTTGGGGGAGGCCATGTCCAGCAGTGGACGTCTTTCGGCTGAAATGATGATGATGACGAGATTCAATTAGTTAAGCCTCAAACCCCACGATTATTATTTATAAAATATAATAACTAGGTCGGTATTTGTGTTATATAAAATCGTAAGCTATTAAAATTCCAAACTAAGCACTTAATAAAAGACTGTAAATTAGTTTCAAGTTTTACAGTCGCAACAGTAATGATATAAATAGCTCTTCATTGTTCGTAATAAACAACTCTATTTACGAAACATTTACTCCTTTACAAAGTATTTTAATTATTCCAAGGGTTTAATAAGCGCGAATTAAACTTTTTAATCAGCATTATACAAGAAATCTTGTTAATCCGAAATGATTTGTCTCGGTTTTTAGTACAAATTCAGGAATGGCGGAACCCCGTTTAATCAAAATCCCTGGAACAATAGAGTAATCAGAAATATAATATAATTTTCGTGTTCATTACAAGTCTATCGCGGGAGGGCGAAATTGATCATGGTTCACTGTAAATGAAAAGATTCCAATCGTTCTCTATTACCAGACTGATGACTAAGCGCCGAGTACGCACGACTCTCGTGTTTGCGACTTTTTGACCTCTCCTTATATATTTTGATTGCACAAAGGTTAGTAGGGTAGTCTCCTAAGGTGATTTAAAAATCAGAGGCGAAAGAAATTTTAACGACGTGACGCAAACAAATGCATAGAATACAATATATCGCAGCATTATGCTGAGATAGGGGCCTTTTTGGCCTCGCACAGGTCGTTATTATTTTTGTTTGTTAGTTTAAAATGCTTCTTTCTTATTTTTTTTTATTACTGTTTCAATTTTTTTTTAATTGTTTTTTGTGTTTGTATGTTTGTTTTTTATTATTTTTCTTTCTTTCAGACGGTGTTGCACCGCTCTGATATTATTTTAGACATTACATAAAAACTGTTCAGATAATAATTCTTTAATTCCTTTCTGATAATAACTATGTATATGAGGTGACCAAACAAATTTTGTTAATAGTTTCGTAATTTTTTTCAAACTTTGACTCACAAAACAGCAAAACAAAAATAAAAACAGTGGTTCTAAAACACTCCGGGAGTGCCGACAGAAGTGGAAATTGGAACAAGATCGCCTTGGTGGAAGAAAAATACTTGTGTAGAATATTGGTCCGTAACCTTATCAAAATAAAGAGCACAATCGCATTTACAAAAATGAGGTGTCGGTAACGGTGTCGCGAATGCAATTGTTTTTTCCCATTTCAAAAATGCCCAACGCGCCTAAAGAAGTTTTCACTTCAAAACCCTCACTTGAAAACCGTACAAAATAATGAGGATATCCATAACAAAGACCAAATATTTAATCACCGGTTTTGATTTTAACGGAGCATAGGTACCGTGGTTATATTTATTCTGTATGAAAACCCCGAGCTGCTTTTACAAGTCTCACCGTAAAAAGGACGATGAAAGTTATGAGGGTAGGGGAAATTCTCGTAAATAGCAGTGAGGGAGAATGGGGATAAAGGAATAATATATCAATACGAATCTTTAATATTCGCGCGCCGGTACCGTAAATCAAAACGAATGAAACCGAGTCATAAATCAGGGTGCGTTTTTGCCTATTTTTAACGTTTCAAATTGTTGTATAGAATGCCAGAAGCAAGCCACTGCTGTAATTAAAATCGAGTGAACATCATGTTTATTCGTTTTTGTGGGTTGAATTTCGATCCAGAAATTGTAATTTATAGTGCCTGTAATAAAATAGTAACAAAGTCAAAAACTGTATTCAGAACATTTTTGAAAAAAAAAAACGTTCTCACCTTGTACCAATTGCTACAAGGGAACGAATCTGATACCGTTTTTAGAATTTTTGTCCGTTTGTCTATTTCAGATTAGCGCAAAAACGGCTGAACGGATTCGGATGAAATTTGGCTCACACATAGTTTATAACCTGGATTAACACGTAGGATACTAAAAAATACAATAGACGTGGATATATTTAGTAACCTGTTCTGCTTAGTTATTTCTAAAGAGCCATAAAAAACTCCTGAAAGAAATCGACACGTATTTCACCTCTCAACGAGGCATCCCCAGGATGACGATGGACTTGTTACGAACCCAAACATGGCGTGTTACCACACCGAGCGCTGAGCGCAGACTGAGCCTTATCGCTTATTTTATAATGGATTTCCGCAAGGTCACGCCTGAATCAATTAACATAGGATACTTTTAATTCTGATAGTACGTTCCCGTGGGATACTTTTTAACATCAACACGGGTAACATGGAACTATATCATAGGTAACTGGCGAAATTAGGGTAAAACAGTCTCAATAATAATCTACAACTCCACATGCGAATTAAGCATCAAAGACCTGACGTCACATAAATCCTGCATCGCACAAGCAGGGTTTAACATGCGATCAGCATACATATGACTTTCCGACATCAATCATTGGGCAGTTGCCCACCAGACACGACACCCATCTGATCGGAGGATCCTTCCTTTTTTTATAGAGGATGAGAGAACTTTACACCCTGTTTCTAAAATCTCAATAAAACTATCCACTATTATTATAGGTACTAACTCTGTCTAACTTTTCGGGGAAAACACGCGTGAAGATATATTTATGAATAAAGTACTTGTGTGTAAATGAATGTGAGATGGGATCCACCTGTAAGCTATTTACATAAATCGGATTTTTGTAGCATTACCTTGCGTACCTTGTATTGGAATGAAATTGGTAGGTTTTTACGCATATTTCTACATACCAATGTAAAGCCAGGGAAATAAAATGTTTATCAAATTGACACACTACGTCAATTTGCCGTGTTATAGATATTTCATACAACTGTCAATGAATAACAGTTGGGATTTGAATCTCTACGGGCAATTTAAGTTAGTAAGTAGGCAATTTGCAAAAAAAAATTGTGGCATTCCGGGAGTGCCAACAGATGTGAAAACTTGAAATAAAATCGGCACCACGGTAATCAACGCGTTGATGTCTTTTACTCCACGGTGTCGGTAAATTGCGTTACAGTGTCGCAAAATCAATGGTTTAGTCCCATCTCAAAAATGCCCAACGTGACTAAAGAATTTTTCTCTTTAAAAGATTCTTCTTTATATTACAAAAACCAATCAGAAATTAATAACTGTACAAATTATCAATGTTAAGCTGGTAATTAAACTATTAGTTTAAGATTTAATAGGTGTTGGTTAATGACAGGCACGTTTAACCGTAAGGTTATTTTTTTTGGGTGGGAAATTATCAAATAACTTCTCCCGCTCTGGGCGGAGCGGGAGGGCGTATCAGACTCTTCCTGACTAAAACCCACCCGTGTTCCTTCAGTTACCTGTATGTTGTCAGGGGCCACGGTATCGCTTTCGGACTTTCCCGCGACCCCAGCAGACTGTAAGGTTACCTGTAGGTACATGACGCCGAAGCAGCACCGGCGCCAGACCGCATACTTGTGTATACGAATGAATATCTTCCAAGCGCCGCAGCACCGCCGTAGCGCCGCTACGCCGCCGCCGCATCGCTGCCGCATCACCGCTGCCGCACCGCCGCCGCACCACCGCTGCGAAGATTTTACATTTTCATTTTGAAATATTCTGATTTTTTTTCGCCGTACGGCGGGTGTGGCTCCGGTGCGGCTCCGGCGCCTTGTAGAGGAAGTCTAAAGCTTTTCAAGCCTTGGAAAACTCCTTGGAAGTAACCAATTTATACCAGGTAGATTATCTGTCAATCTACAATCTATCGACGCATTTAAGTAAAATAACAAGTATCACTATACAGCATGTATCAAAAACGATGTGATCATATTTAAGTGTATGATACAGACGATCAAACTGAACAACTTTCTCTATGGGATCAACATCGTAATCTGAAAAAATTGTCAACTGTCCCATTCAAAACTTGAACACCTACTCGACTCTAATGTATGGGACGACTGATAATTTTTTCGCGATTACGATGTTGGTCCTATGGAGAAAGGGGTAGTAATAAAAGCTCCGATTCTTTTTTTAAATATGACCATACTCAAAATATGAAATTTACTACTATAAATACTAATTTTCCGACAACTTATACGCGAATATACGAATTAAGAAACGACGGAATAAAATACTAAAAACTTCAATAATATTTTTCAAACATGCAAACAAGCATACACCATGCATGCAGCATGCAAGCGAGCATGCAATATGCAGCAGGCATGGTTGCAGTCACGGCTCCGGCGCTGCGAGGATCCGGCGGTCCCACCACCACCCCTTCGCGCCTACGCGGGCTTAAATTACACTCAAGGGATAGGGCAGACAAGACTACGTTGAGTCGGTTTTGCAGCGATTCGTTTCTGTCACTAACTTTTATAGCACAACATATTGACTTATCGAAAACTTAGTATTATATTCGGAAGTATTTTTTTTTGGTGATTTAGTACTTAATACAGTCAACCACAGATTTTTGGAAGTTAATTTGTTTTGCTTGTGAAGGCCGCAGGAATCCGCTGGATGCGGAAAGCACAGAATCGGTCGAAGTGGCGGTGCTTGGGGGAGGCCTATGTCCAGCAGTGGATGTCTTTCGGCTGAAATGATGATGATGATGAATTTGTTTTGCGGAAGCTTTATTATTTCCCTGGAGAAAGTTGTTCAGTTTGATAGTCTGGACCATCACCTGCCTAGCCTTTTCCCAACTATGTTGAGGTCGGCTTCCAGTCTAACCGGACGCAGCTGAATAGGTACCAGTATTTTACATGGAGCCACTGCTTATCTGACCTCCACAACCTAGTTACTAGGTAACACGATACCCCTCGGTAAGACTGGTTGTCAGACTTTTGGGCTTCTTACTACCCGTAACGACTGTCAAAGATCTACAAATGACGTCCGAGACCAACGGCTTAACGTGCTTTCCGAGGCACGGGTCTTGGTATGGAAAGATAGTCACCCATCCACGGACCAACGCGGCAAGCGAAGCTTAAGCTGATCGATCGACCCGTGCGGCTGTTATTACTTAGCCACAAGCCCCTCCTTTGATGGTCTGTACCACCACATACTTAAATATGACCACACCTTTTTTATACATACTGTATACAGATACCTTACACTATAAAACAACCAAATAAATGTGACTCCTCTGATAATATATATATATATATTTTCATTTATTGCGGATCACAGATAAAGGTACATACAATCCATATAGTATTAGTAACAAAGACTTAGAAACTATGTTAGTAAAACTTACAAACTAACCAAACAACTAATAACTACGTGGCTCAACACATGTTGGCACGTGCCTCCGCATCCAGTGCCTAATAAAGGGGTTGTCCACCTTGTTGACCAATGTTTTCAGGATGCTGTTGGAGTTTCCGCGCAACCTACCCATTATTGACGCCGCCCGCTTTCTCATTAAGGCATGAAAATCATCAACACGGGCTTCCGCGAACATCTGCGAAGCGCTACTGAAGCGTGGAAGCCCCATCAACATCCTGAACCCATTATTATATTGAACGCGCAGGACGTTGTAGGCCCTCTGCGTATACTTCACCCACAAGCTGCACGTGTAGAAGGTTTGGCAGTAGGCCTTAAAAAGATACACCTTCACATCCCCACTACAACGTGCAAACCTGCGGGCTAACATATTGCACCGAACCGCCAACGCCCTACGCTCCCTGTCCAAATCTGCATCATCAGATAAGTCCTCCGTGACCAAATGTCCTAGGTACTTAACCTGAGCAACACGCTGCAAAGGTGTTCCGCTTATAGTCACTGGAGGAACTTTACCTAACGATGCATGTTTGCACTTAAAAATCACCATCTGCGATTTCTTGACGTTGTATGTAAGCCCATGCGTCGCCGCATACGACTCACACACAACAAGCAATTTTCGAAGTGCACTGATTGATGGGCTCAGCAGCACCATATCGTCTGCATAGCTCAGATTGTTAACCATTACACTATCTATTGAACAGCCGACATTGGTTCTGCTGAGCTCATCAATCAGGTCATTCATGTAGAGGTTAAATAGAGTAGGCGATGTCAACCCACCCTGTCTAACACCACACTGCAACAAATACGGCTCGGAAGACACATTACACCACCTAACACGATTTGTTTGCGAGCTATACCAGAACTTCAACAAATTAACTAGCTCTGTAGGCAAATTTAAACTATGGAGCTTGGACCATAACTTCTCATAGGATACGAGGTCAAAAGCCTTGGAAAGGTCAAGAAAAGTAGCATAAACTGGCGTCTGTCTGTCCGTATAATACCTTACAGTCTGCTTGAGCGCCAGGATAGCACTCTCCGTCGATAGTTCGCTTCTGAAGCCAAACTGCGCATCATTTAATGTGATGTGGCTATTAAGCTGACGCTCAAGCAGACCGTCAAGTACCTTCCCTACTATCGCAGCTAAAGAGATAGGCCTGTAATTATTTTTGTCGGAAACATCACCGGTTTTATTTTTAATTACAGGAACTACCACACTTTCCACTAAGTCCGCTGGAAGATAGGTGTGACGAACGCAAAATGTATAAAGCATCGCAAGTATGCGGTATATATGAGGTCCAGCGTACAGCAAGTGCTCAACACCTAATCCATCATGCCCCGGAGACTTCCCCTTTGATAAATTAGTCACTACTTGCTTAATTTCCTTAGCAGTAAAACCCCAGGGAGCCTCCGAGTCAGACAAACCCACCTCTGTCGCACCTTGCTCCTGTGGCAACGCGGACTGCACTCTAAAATGGTCTTTAAACATATTCGCAATACACTTTGCGTCCGTCGCCCCATCCACACTCAGAGGAAGGCCCGGTTTTGGATTCAGCTTATTGGTCTGTTTCCAAAACTTTACAAAATCTTTGTGAAAATAATTTTGAGCTATATTATCCATCTTTATCTGATCTTTGTGATTTTGACAATATTTTAACCTACTTTTAAACCTGTTCTTACTACATTTCATATTTAAGTAACTAATTCCTGACCTTGGCATACCATTTAATTTCCATTCCTGAAATTTATCTCGGGCCTCCCTGTGTGCATGTTTAACATATTTATTCCAGCCAAATACATGTCTACTCTTCTAATAATAACTCTTCCAAACGAATTCATTCAACACGATCGTTACTCGTAAATGCAGAGATATTGTGATTAAAATGTGAACGAGTCTCTCAATATTGCAGGGATTTCATTCAATGGCAGACGTGGCTCGCTTCATCCGTCCATCCTCCACGCACGCATCTGACGCATTTAAATTCAAATGAGCTATTCAACATAACATAACATCACGTATGTAATCCTTGAAAAGCTACGCAGTGGTCTAGGTATAATAATAATATATTCCTTATACATATGTGGGTGTACCTGCTACAGGGACACCTCTGCCCAACCCTTCGGGGAAACATGGCGTGATGTTATGTTATGTATATTCTTTATTTCGGACTACACATATAAGTACACACAATTCATATAGTGTTAGTAACAATGACTTAAAAACTATTTTAGTAAACTTTTACAAACTAAAACAACTAAAACTGACGTGGCCCAACACACGTTGGCACGTGCCTCCGTACAGTACGACACAACTTAAATGTTATATGACTGACGCTGATGACGCTGATGTTGTGGTTATACCTATGACTTTATAAGTTATTCCGTTTGCGTAAAGATCATTTTCACCTAAAGTAGTAATAAAGATTAATGATTTTGAAGGCCCATTCAGTTCGGATTTTGATCGTTTTTACGAATTTTGTCACATCTAAGTTGTGTTGTACTGTACCCAGTGCCTTATAAAGAGACTGTCGACTTTGTCTAAAAATATTTTTAGGATGCTGTTGGAGCTTCCGCGCAATCTACTCATTATTGACGCTGTTCTCTTCTTCATAATAGCAAGAAAATCATCAGCACAGGCTTCCGCGAACATCTGCAAAATCATCCTATCATCACCATCCTATAATACACCCACATTTCGTCAGTTATGTTTAAGTCCCATGTAATAGGGGACGAGCCTATTGCCGTCAACCGGGCACTGATCCAGACTCCAGGCTGTTACTGAGTAATTCCTAATGGAAAAACCCAATAAAACTTTGCCCGACCCGGAAATCGAACCCAGCACTTCGTGCTCAGCTGTAGCGCTTGCGACCATTAGACCAACGAAGCAGGCCATTCAAGTAAGCCCACTTTTGCGTCGGACGTTAAAATAACGCGGCGGGATTTTTTCGAACATTGGATTTTCAACGCTCTGCTTAGCACCGAGAGTTTCCAACAGTGTGTTTTTTCGACGCGCTGAGAATTCAACAGAGTGCAGTCTGTTGAATTCTCAACGCTCGGCTTAACACCGAGAGTTGAAAATCCAGTACGCGATAAAATCCCGCCGTGATATTTTTACGTCCGTGCGAACGTGGGCTTATTTGAAAACCAGTTATTTTGTAGACTGCACCATTTGCCTAAAATTCCGATACAAAGTACTACTAAAGGGAGCTCAGGCGCCACATCAGACCACTAGAAATGTGACTTTTATTCATACTAGTTCGAGATGCGAGATATTTTAAATCGAATTTGGCAGTCAATGATATTCAATCTTTGAAAATGTTTCAGGAAGTGCTGTTGGATTTGAGATTGGGTATTGAGAAATATTTTAGCTGGCTAGCCTAATATTAGCTTATTCTTGAAAATGTTTTTGCGGTATAATTTAAGTTAAGAAAAAAAAAAATAGTTTTAAAAAGGGAATGACTATCAGGATGACGATTAAAGGACATCGCTCATTAAATATAACAGCATCGCTCCGACACGGCAAATAATTTTTCATTCAAGTTAGGAATTTAAATCAATGCATTAAAGTCTATTTTATCATTTATTTATTTAATACTTCAAGCACAAAAATGTGCAGAGGTGGACTTAATGCCATGGGCATTTTCTACCAGTCAACCTTTGGGAGACAAACAATGGTGGGGGAAATTACGAAAAATTTAGGAATCAAAAAATATTCAAATCATATACTTATTACAAACTATAAATATAATTTATATGCCTAATTACGATATGCCTACTTTACGATGGCTATACAGAATAGTGGACGGCTCGCCGGCCGCTCACTGCCCGTGAATCGTCACACGTAAAATAGACTTTAATGCTTTTGATTTAAAATCCTAACTTGAATGACAAGTTATTTACTATGTCGGAGCAGTGCTGTTGTAATGAGCGATGGTCTTAATAAGGAATTATGGAAGAATAAGAGTCCAAAGTCGAGGATTTGACTAGTAGCTACTGAAGAGTTTCACTATCCACCTCCTGGCTCGATCATCAGATCAGCTCCAAGATTCCAAATTATAGTATTATTCTCTAAACTACATATACATACAAAGTTTAATTTTGATACGACAGTTGGAAGTTGGTGAAAATTAAGTTGAAAGATTCCGTTACATATGTTAGGTTTAAATTTATTAATACGTTATTGTTGGATATTGTACTGGCAACACCCAAAGATTCGATGTGTCAAAAAGTAGCGCGGGAGCGGCCTTCTGGGTCAGGCGCTCGTGACAGTAAGACGTGCTTAATGGCTGTGTCGGTAAAAAGATAGATTGGCATAGTATTGGTTGGAGATCTGCTGTAAATTAAGGTAACCTATTAGTTTTATGGTAAATATTAGAATACGGACTGAATTGTGATATTAAGTGGGGAATAGGAGATTTGATGGTATGGTGTAGAATATTGAATTTGATATTCGCAAAGAAATATAAATGACTGACAAAATATCTTGGTGTTTCATATTATTTTCCTTATCCCTGAAATATTGTAAATATGTATTTTAATTAAACAGTTTTAGATTATGATATTGGGGTAACGACTTTTAAGATTCATTCGGGGATTAGTATCTATTTTGAGGTTGAATAATTATATTCGGAATTAAATTAGTTATTTTAGAGTAAGGATGGTTCTTATTTCACATTGATACAGGTCAAGCTAATAAAAGCGTGTTACAAGTGAAATTATATTAAAATTTAAAGAACATTCCTCATTTCTCTTTCCTACTCCATCAACAAACCTTGTTCGTCATCTATCTATAACTTATTCATTGAAACCATACCAATAAGCCCAAACACGATACCTGTGCTGTAAGTTGGTAAGGGAGTTGGGTAACCTGCAAATTCCAGGTGATGCTGCAGCATCAGTTCAAGGTTACTATGTTCTTCTAATATCATTGATTTAACAGAATACCAAACTTCATATCGATCAGACCTGTGGAAGACGGTCACATCCATTCATCAACTAGAAAAGAGCTGATAATCTTCAAACGGCTGAACCGATTTTGATAAAACCGCTCAACTATTGCTAGAAAATTCGCTTTCAAATAAAAAAAACCGCATTCAAATCGGTTCACCCGTTTAAGAGCTACGGTGCCACAGACAGACATACACACATAGCGGTCAAACTTATGACATCCCTCTTTTTGCGTCGGGGGTTTAAAAAGACATATGCTGACCCCAAATGAATTGGGTTATGGATAGGAGAATTATGAATGATGATACGAGTACTTAGTTTAAGAACTGTTTCAGCAAGAAAATAGAGTCACGAAGTAAGGCTTTTCTAGAGTTTCGCTCATTACACAGTAAAATTAAAAAAAAATACGACTTACCTACCCAAAAAAATTAAACATAAATACACTACGTACTTACATAGCTGCACGTATAGTCATTTTTGGACTAAAATTCAGTATTCTACATAAAACTCGCTCCTTAATTTAGTAGTTTTAATATACGTAAACTTATGCAAGCTGTATGCAATTTTCCTCAAACTTTGCACCTGTTAAGCTTTATAAAATTTGTTTAACAAAACACTCTTAGTTCGTGTGTGGGAAATTCACAATTAAGCCAGAATGTGGGTAAGTACTTACTAAAAAGTTTTGCATATTAAAGGTAGATCCATAATGCATTTAGTTATAACTAAAAACGTTAAGGGTATGTATCAATTTAGTTATGTAACGTGAAATTTTAGGTATACGTGCATGTGTGGTGCACATGGATAATGATGATTTGAAAAAAAGGACCTTATTCTTATGAAATTACATTTGTAAACGTTTATTTACCTTCACTTAAACTTGTAGGTTCTATTTTAAATGGTTTAGCCTGTTGGACGTTGTAATATTGTTATTCAATCCAGGTAATTTCCGTGCTCATGTAGAGGTAGGTCAATTTAGTTAGATGTTTACATCTAACTAAATTGACCTACCTCTACATGTACATTGAGATATGAAAGGATTCATTGAGAGTAGTGATATAGAATTAAATCCCTAACAAGCACTAAGTAACCATGCTTTGAAAGGAAATAAAGGAATCGGCGAAATAGACATTATTCCTATAGAATATTAGTCGAAATATTACTGCGACCCAATTCGTCAACGATCGCTTGTCGGTACTTCCCGTAACACAGCCGATACTTTATTTCGATTTCCCAATAAATTTTGTTCAATCACACTGAGAGCCCAGTTTATTTCTCGATGGCAGCCAAAGAATAAATTTCCACTTCGAATATTAGGGAAGTTTCATCAAGAACTTTCACAATAGTCCCCTCTCAAACTCGTCCCAAATGCCGTTATTCAAATTTTACTTTTGATAAGAAATTGAATAGATTCCCGAATCACGAATTGTTGCTAACTTTAATGATAGCAATAAAACATTTATTTTTGTTTTGGCTAAAAAAAGAATGATCAAGTGTGAGTTGGATCCGACGTGATAGGTTTCATTGAGTCGATGAAAATAATATGCTTTTACTTAAGCCGTATTAAAAATAATACAATATAATGTAATTAAAAATATTAGTTATAACTAATATTTTTAATTACATTATACACAGCTGTGAAATAGCGTATATTTAAGTTTTCTGTTATTAAAATGTATGTTATTTATGTAGGTACTCATAAATGCAAGATAAACATAAATCCAAATCTAAATAAAAAATATATTTTTCCACTGTTTTGTTCTGTTTAGTCAACAGTTTACCAAACGCCAATTTAAAGTTAAACCAACAATCTTCCTATCGAAACAACTCCATCAAGGATTAAAATTACTTTTAAAAGAAAACTGATTGAACACTCTTCTTTGAGTGAGTCAGCTCCATTGAAACCAATCTTGAAGCTAATCTTCCGTAATAAAGTGCATTCTATCTTTATCTTTTACATTAAACTTTTTATTTCTTTTATCACCTACAATGGCCCCATCCCTAAAGTTTATTTTGAAAGCGTAAGAACTTAAAGCCTTTTCGGGTTATTGCTTTTTTTTCAAAGGGGCCGTCGCATTACCCCCTTGAGTATCGAAGACACATCTGTAAATTGAAATGGAAAAGGGTCAAAACTCGTAAGGGTAATAACTATAAGTTTTGTGATCGGTACGGGCACCTTGAACTAACCTTGGCGATATTGTTTTTAAATAATGCCATGTTATTTCTTGGCCTATGTGCTTTGTGAATTGTTTTATTGGGGTATGTAATATTCTCGCTGAATTGATATCTTTTACCTATGTATATTTTTCGATTGCAATAAGATAAAAATAGAAAATTCATTGGGCTAATTTAAAAAATTACTTACATAATGTTGTATGTGGTACCTACGTACCTACTTACTAAAATATGTAGATATTTGAATTAGAGTTCAAACAGTCTAGTTTTAGTCAAGTAAAATCAGGCAGAACCGAAGATAAGTAAGCAACAATACGCAAATTACAAAATTATATTAATTTAACTAAGCCTTGGCACCATTTCTCTAGATTTATATTAAATTCAAAGTAAAGATTTCAAGCTTCAAAAGGCAGTCACCCATTCCGTTCCGCTTGAATGATTTTCTCGACGGAAAACTTCGGATCTTTAATAACCCTAATAAAACAATTATTTTTGCTAACAAGATATTATCTCAAGGCAAACAATTTGAAGTTCTTTTTAGGTTTTTAGTAATTTTTAGGTTTCCTATCTTGTGTAAACTCTATCTTAAGTTTACTTAACTTTTTATTTGTTAAAATATTTTCATTGAAGTGTCAGTTCTCATAATAACTGCAATATTTCACGTGACTTATCTTGAATTTCTTCAACACTAATTTAAATTTAAAAAAAAAACAAAAAGTTTTAGCATATTCTTCGAAATTATTAAACATTTCAACATTCCTTATAACTCATTTTGTTTTTTTTTATATATATATTTTTTTATAAAGTTTTGATTTCGTCTGGTATTATTCCTCACCTAACTCATAGGTACCCCGGTTTCATTCTCAAAACATGATTGTATGTAGTAACGTAATAATACGACAACCCAGAAATCGGGTTGCTCTGAACCGTATTGGACAAAATTGCTCCTCGTGCTTGATTGCACTTTCATTTTTGGTAATCAATATTCGTTCATTGAACTGAATTTACATTGTCAAAACAGATGCATGGTAATAAAAACATCAGGTGATTAAACACGTGAATAATGTGTTGACTTTTTGTTAATAAGTTACTTTAATTTCGTAGCATATTGGCTTTATTAAAAGTTAATTATTGGGGCTTGGGAAGAATTTTAATGGACAATTACCTTTTTAACTTTACAGCAGGTAGGTATGTTATTCCAGCTTTGAAACGCCCTGTTTCTTATCACAGACTTTGTAGCTATTTAACGACATATTTACGTTTACTATAGCAAGTTTCTAGAGAAAGAAAAAAGAGAAAATACGTTTATTTGCAGTAAACATGACACAAAAAAAGAACACAAACACAAAAATGTACATGTTGGAGGAAAATTTGCGTCACATTCACGCAAACATTAGAGAACATTAGAGCACAGACTCTAAACAAAATGGTTGAGCTGAATGGTGCTAATCCATGCGTCATGTTCGTGAACGGGCGCCGTCAGTTGGGACTGGTTATCTCTTAGCTGCCAGGGCTTATTTTGATTTTTTTTGAATTGTTCTTTTTTATCTTTTTCTTACGGACGCTTCTCATGTGCACGTCTTTCTACATTGTTCTCACATGTATAATTTCAACATGAATGATGTAACCAATATTTTGTAACAATTTTTTATTTAAAAGAGTGTCCGTGGAGTTTCTTGCCCGTTCTTCTCCATAGGTACCTACTACGCTTTGGAATGGGCAACTAGCTTCATACCTATTTCTGACTGACCGATTCCTTGACAATTCAAAAGTGCCTGTAAATGGTTTAATTGAAATAAATGATTTGAGTTTGAGTTTGAAACATTTAACTTCAAAATACTCTACTCAGTTCACTTTCAAACTAAACATCTTCCAAGTGCGCTACAAACACAACTGTCTTCTAATTTTTGCATCTGTCTACTGCTTCGTTATTATTACTATTTCAGGTAATAGATCACGACAGTATATTTTATTAAACATGATCAATTTTCAATAATAAACCTTAAATATAATGTAGTAGAGTCGTAAAACGTAGGTAGTCAGGCTTTTCAGAAAAAATAAAAAATGTGCCCTTGACGTATCATCAACAATACCTATATTTTATCATATCGTGTTGGAAGAATGTAAACATTACCTTAGCCTATATTGTTTGTTCTCATTTTCTACGCTTGGCACGCCACTGTTCTTCGTCTCGCTGCTCCGCGCTAACATCACACGTTTTACCTTTGTCAATTCCTTAGCTACAATATACTGTTATAATCTATCCGTGGTAATATTCCTACCAATCTGCCTAGTCATTTCCCAACTATATTGGGGTCGGCTTCCAGTCTAACCGGATGCAGCTGAATACCAGTATTTTACATGGAGCGACTGCCTATCTGATCTCCACAACACAGTAACTGGGTAATATGATACCCCTTGGTAAGACTGGTTGTCAGACTCTCGGGCTTCTGACGACCCGTAACGACTGTCAAAGATCCAAGAATTACCGCCGGGACCAACGGCTTAACGTGTTTTCCGAGGCACGGAGGAGTCTCGGTATGTAAAGATGGTCACTCATCCACAGACCAACCCCGGCAAGCGTAGCTTAACTGGAAGAATCGACCCGTGCGGCTGTTATTACTTAGCCACGAGCTCCTCCGTGGTATTATTCCTACTATAAGCATAAATAAAGACTGTGTCACCAATACCCATATTTACAACGTCGACCGGCTTCAGCACATGTCAATACCTCTCTGTACGTAAATGGAAAGCCGAACCGTTGTTAAAAGAGTCCTGTCAAAACCGTTGTCCCAACAGAATCTGTCAGTTTTTCGTTTTTCTCGATACGGAAAGGTTGTAAAGAAAACTTTGTTTTGTAGTTGAAATTGCACCGTGTAGTGTCCCGTATAGTCTTCAGTCCAATATGAGCAAAAATCAATTTCGTCCGTTCGCGGCTGAATGCGCCCTTTGTGTGACAGTGAAAGGTTATCGATGTTCGTTTTCACGGATCACTAGGGCCGAGCTAACTCGGAGGGGATGATTTCTGTAACAAGGCTAACTGTCTATTGCCTAATGGGAGGTGAGAGTGCCCGGTATTTGTGAATCATGTTTCTATTTCTGACGTCACGAATTTCTTGATACGCAGCCGTGAAAATTTACAAGTTCCAGTACAGTATTTATATATTCTTAATGTCCCTCGGGAATCATCGCATTTCCGTATACAAATAAATGCTAATTTCCATGTCCATCAACTATTAAATTTATCGTGTATAATAATTTAAATTCAGAACTAAGTACTTTATTGTGGTTTTGTTTTGATTTCTGTGTGAACTATATAGAGCTCATCAAAACATACACACATACATCATTATATAGAGCTGTAAAACAATTTTCCTATCTGTCGTGCCTGCGACTTTAGCAGTTTTCCTCCCAGTTTTAAAATAGAAGAGTATTAACAACTCTATATACTTCCAAGTCGATTAAGAGCGTCCAGTCTGCACCAAGTGCAAAGGGTAACTGATAGAAATCCGAAGACTAAGGAAACACGAAGTTTGCCGAGAGACATTAAGAAAATAAAAATACTGTACCTTTTATTTACCAATGAGACACGTATTTCTTTTGTAGTTACATACCTATATCAAATGACCCCTACCTAATACGACTTACATGGTGTGAACCCCTCCAAAGTAGCTTCCTAAAGCTTTATTGCACAATGAGCTTTTACACCGAAGAAAGCTACGACCTCTATCCGTCGAAGAGATAACATTGGACCTCAAGAGTACGTGTTTAAAGTAGCACCGGAGAGGATTTTCTCTTTTTAAGTAAGTTTGCCTTTGAAAAGTGGTGGACATAGGGGATTTCGGAAAGGTTCCCCACATAATTTTGTATCAGAACTATTTTGGTTTTGTTTAAGCTTAAGTGTGAGGTGTCAAGTAAGTAATCAATTTAGGTTACAACTAACAAAAAGAAAATGTTAGTAGGAAAAATAATAATATCAGAAAGTTATCACGAAAATCACTCTCTATTTACGTGGACAGGGTAGTCAAGGTTCTCTTAATTTTCCTGGCCAGAAATCAAATAGTTCCATGAAATTGTCTACTTTACCTGTCAAGGCTACCTATTTAATACTCATTTACTTTGCTCAGTAATAAATTTTATAATAAAATAGTAACGAAATCAAAACTTTGAACATTGAATATTTTTCAAAAAAGTAGATAATTGTTACGAGTCTGATGCCGAAAATATAGTTTTTTGAATATCAAAACGCAAAAACTGTTGAACGGATTTGGATGAAATTTGGCACACAAATACTTTATAACCTTGGTTAACACATTTAATTCCGGTAGTACGTTCCTGTTGGATATTTTCCGAAATACACGCGGGCGAAGCTGTGGGCAAAAGCTAGTAAATAATATTACTCTAACTGTACCCAACTTTTCGATATTCGCCCACAAATCATACACTTCTTACAATGACAGTATAACGAATGGGGTTCACGAACTGCTACACAAAGGTTTCCTTAGTGGACCTTTAAGCCTTCCCAATAGAGTGGAACACGTGTGCTCTATGACATTTAGGAGAATTATTGCCCAGTTTATTGCTCTTCATTACCTATGATACCTATGGGGCGTGCAGCATTCAGCATTTCTGATTTGACGTAAGCATTTCCGATATTTCACCTGAATGACTTTAATAAAATATTTCTCTGCCTTCTGATGTCAGAAGTTAACTCGTGCGGACTTTCCATCGCCGATATTGTTGATTTCAAAATTGTTATTACGATGTCTGTTACAAAATGGATCGAAAAATAAACTACTAAGTAGGTATTAAAATTTTCGCCCTGTAGGTAAGTTACAAAAATATCTCAACAAAATAAAGGTTAATGTAACCCAAGTTTGTTTACAGAATGTCTGTGGAAAATATTAAAGTAAATAATATAGCGATACTAGACAAATTTTTAAATTGAGCTTGAAATGAGAATTCCCGCGAGAAATTCCCTCGTTCGCCCTCCTGACAGTTAGGGCGGTGGTAAAGAGGTTACAACTACGCAAATTGCATTCACCGTTGTGGAATTACCGTGCCAAGTTTACACAAATATCTCGATGAAAATTTCTCACATGTCAAACGCTTCGCTGATAAAAACGGAACGGATTGCGCCTCGACCGCACGCTCGCCTGAATTATAAAACGAGGAAAACTGCGGCATGTCTTTTACCTTTCTGAGATTAGAGACTTGTTCTTTTCCACAATGGTAATAATGTGTCATGTTTTAGCTCTTTTTTCACTCTGGACACATAAAGCCTTTGAATATTTAGAAGGCGTTTAGAAGACATCGTTTGATTGCTTCTTTCTCTAACCGAATAGATTTTAAGTTGAACAATGACCTTTTAAGAAGTATACAAATCATTTCCCAATCTACTAACTGTATCTACTTTTAAATCAAACTCGTATTGGTTAACAGTTGAAGTATGAAAACTTCGTAAAATGTGTGTACATATTTATTTTTCTTTCCTTCTCAAGAAATATAGAAAGGGTTGATCTATAACTCCATGTTTATCGTCTACGGTCGCTGTGGAATTCAGGCTCGTTTCCAACTATCTGACCGCATGCTTACACGTGTTGGTCATTTTCTTTGATGGTCATCTGTCACCGCGACGACCGCAGTGGCGCCATCTTGACCCGAGAGATAAACAGAGGTACAGACGCAGGTGACAGATGAGTTTCAATGGCAGCGAGCTTAAAGAGAAAGTGATTTAAGATAAATAGGTACAGTTAATTGATTCAGGCGTGAACTTGCGGAAATCCATTATAAAATGTGTGTTGTCACACAGAGCGCTGAACGCAGAGTGCATCAGTGTGGCAACACGCCGTGTTCGGGTTCGCGACAAGTCAATCGTCATCCTGAAGATGCCTCGTTGAGAGGTGAAACACGTGTCGATTTCTTTCAGGGTTTTTTATGGCTCTTTAGAAATAGTTAAGCAGAACAGATTACTAAATATATCCACGTCTATTATATTGTTTAAAGATAAACACTGCAATAAAAATTCGTTTCCATACTAAACATTCTAAGAATTAGAAAGAGTATACTTGGTGAAGGTTTTTCTCTGTTAATTTTTTGTCAGCTTTAGTTAGTCTTTTTAGTTTTAGTATACGATTTTGGTGACTAATAGGCTTACAATTGACATAAGCGTAGACGGTCTCTATATCAGTTTTTACTTCCTCTAGTGCCGCCATTTTGTTGCGTTAGTTAGCCTTAGACTTTGTTTCGTCTGACTTAAAAAGATAAAAACCGGCCAAGTGCGTGTCGGACCACGCACAATGAGGGGTTCCGTAGATGGGATGAATTTATCCCAAGAACAAACTTAACTTTGTAGTTGAAAAACATGTTCTCCCATACATTCTGTATGGGAGAACATGTTTTTGCAACCGCAAATGTAAGTTGATCAATTATTACTCGTTAACTTGTAAAGCCTACTTAGCTGTGATAGTTTTCCTTTTAATTTCGTTATATATGCTACTGTCTTGAATTTTTTCACATACCCAAAACTGAGTAGACCAGAAAAAGTGTCAAAAATTAGCACTTTAAAGTTTAATATTTCGAAAATGAATCCCTAAATCCAAAAATGGTCTTCGCAAACTCACAAACTCTTTTGAACGACCTTTCCATCGACACCCCACACTATGAGATTATCGAGAGAAAAAAAAAATCATCTTCACTTTACGTCTGAAAAAAAAAATTACATGATTTTATTTTACCAATTTGTCGGCGTGATTAATATGTATACCCATAACAAATTACAGCTTTCTAGTACTAAGCGTCTCTGAGCTAAGCCGTGAGCGGACAGACAGACGGACATGACGAAACTATAAGGGTTCCTTGTTTACTACGGAACCCTAAAAATTAAGCTTCTTGTGATAAAATATTCTCCTCATACTTTATAACGAACAGTTAGGAAGTTGAAAATTGGATCATCTCTGACAATCTCACTTCATTATTCTCAGACTTGAATAAGCCTTAAAGTCGGGTAGATGAAATCAAATCAGTCTAGAAAGTTATTCTAATTAACAATCACATCGAAAACTACCAGAACCTACGTTGTTATATCCACGTGTCAGAATTCAATGGATCAATAATTTATCGAACAAAATACTCGTACATATTAATTAGAATCTGTAATTTACACCAACCTATCACAGAGACTAATATATAAATTAATAGAACTACTAAAACGGTAGCAATAAGCTCTAATCGAAAGCTCTGGATATAATTAACGCGCAAATTCGATTATAATAGCATGTAATTTGTGAAATAATGTATGTATTTAAATGAAAAATATGCAGGCAGTTTGTATTTTGATGGTTTAATAAATTTTTGACGTGACAACGTCTTATAAATTGGTTTGCCGGGTGACACTTCAAGAAACTGCGTTACGCTCCGCTCACGTTATGCGCTCACAATGAGAGCGAGTGAGAGGCACGCGTCCCTTCCACTCGGGCATGGTTAGCCCGCCTAAGAGCGAGAGAGACAGACATAAAAAGTGAAAGGCACGCGTCCCTTCCACTCGAGCACAGTTAGCCCGCCTAAGAGCGGGAGAGACAGAGCGAGAGAGAGAGAGTGAGAGAGATAGGCATACACACCGGTTCCGGTCACATTAAAATTATTTTACCACTCAAAGTCGTTGTCACGTAAAACTTTCGCCCGTATACCGACTTTACAGGCAACCAATTTTTTACTGTTAAATTAATTTATTAAAAAAAATAGCGAATAACAAAGTGTGAAAATTAAAAAAAACCGGCCAAGTGCGAGTCGTACTCGCCCATGAAGGGTTCCGTAGCAGCAAGTAACATTGAATGAAAGGTAAATTGCGGTTTACGATTTATGACGTATTAAAAAAAAAACTACTTGTTAGATCTCGTTCAAACTAATTTTCGGTGGAAGTTTACATGGTAGTGTACATCATATATTTTTTTTAGTTTTATCATTCTCTTATTTTAGAAGTTACAGGGGGGGGGACACACATTTTACCACTTTGGAAGTGTCTCTCGCGCAAACTATTCAGTTTAGAAAAAAATTATATTAGAAACCTCAATATTATTTTTAAAGACCTATCCATAGATACCCCACACGTATGGGATTGATGAAAAAAAATTTTTTGAGTTTCAGTTCTAAGTATGGGGAACTCCAAAATTATTTGTTTTTTTTCTATTTTTATGTGAAAATCTTAATGCGGTTCACAGAATACATCTACTTACCAAGTTTCAACAGCGTAGCTCTTATAGTTTCGGAAAAAAGTGGCTGTGACATACGGACGGACAGACAGACAGACAGACAGACAGATAGACAGACAGACAGACAGACAGACAGACAGACATGACGAATCTATAAGGGTTCCGTTTTTTGCCATTTGGCAACGGAACCCTAAAAAGAAAACTTGCTGTACTTTGTATCTTGTATAGGTTTTTTTTCAGAAATATTAGTTAAATAGAAGATTTATTTCTAACATACTTAAGATTACCGATCTCAGATTCGTGTGCTGCGTAGGTACCTTTAATACCCATCTTATGCTACGTAGGTACCTTTTTTACCCATCGTATGCTACGTAGGTACCTTTTTAACCCATCGTATGCTACGTAGGTACCATATTTTTTTCCCATAGTATAAAAACTTACTCGCATTTTTTTGTTGCAATTTACTGAAAACGGCTACATAAGGCTACAAAGGGTAGCGGTTCAGTTGGATAACTTGTCTAATCTAAACTTAAAGGGAAAAGATTTGATTTTTTGGATGTTTGTTTGTAATGGATAAAATCAAAAAATACTTAACCGATTTTTTAGGGTTCCATAGTAAACAAGGAACCCTTATAGTTTCGTCATGTCCGTCTGTCTGTCTGTCTGTCTGTCTGTCCGTCTGTCTGTCTGTCTGTCGGTCTATCTGTCTGTCTGTCCGCGGTCTAGCTCCGAGACCCTTAGTACTGGAAAGCTGTAATTTGGCATAAGTATACATATTAATTACGTCAACAAAGTGGTAAAACAAAATTGTGAAAAACATTTTTGTTTAAGGTACCTCTCCTACACGTAAAGTGATGATTTTTTTTCTTTTTTTAACTCATGATATGGGGTATCATTGGAAAGGTCCTTTAAAAACATTGTGAATTTTTGAAAACCATTTTTTGGCTTCGCTGCAGTCGGGTAAAAACGAAGGGTTGGAATTTTTGTGAAAAATATTGTAAATATCTCAATTATTAGGTAGGTACTTGATACAACTTCAATAAACTGTTTTGATCACACTTAACCACTCTTGACCACTCAATAAAGGCATCTTATAAACATAAACATACCTGAAACTATAAACAGAGGACCTCAACCGTTTATTATTCCGTACTAAAGTCAATTAAGTTAGAGCGAACAACAACTTCAGGTCAACTTTAAGATAGGGGTTACTTTGAAGCAAAGGGGACGAACAAGCAACACTTACCTACGCCAACATAATTGGGATCATTACGTTCATTACTTCATTGCTTTTGCGTCAATAATTTTAATTAGACAAGTTTAAGCTTAAGCTTAAGTGGCAATGGGCAGGGCACATTGCTCGCAGAACGGATGGCCGATGGGGTCAAAAGGTTCTGGAGTGGCGACCGCGTACCGGAAGACGTAGCGTTAGAAGGCCTCCCACAAGATGGACCGATGACCTTGTGAAGGCCGCAGGAATCCGCTGGATGCGGAAAACACAGAATCGGTCGAAGTGGCGGTGCTTGGCGGAGGCCTATGTTCAGCAGTGGACGTCTTTCGGCTGAAATGATGATGATGAAGTTTAAGGGATAGGGTAGAATTTGAATGCAGTTTATTCTGATCATCTGTTTCTGAAAGACTAAGGTCGCGGGTCGCGTGCAAATGTCATTTTTTATTTGGAAAACCGGAAAGTACCTTCTTTCAGCACGACCACGCGTTCAGTACCTACCCTAATTGCGTAACTTATTTTCGTAAACGATTTTGACAAATTTATTTAATTTTGACAGTTCAACAACATTCATTGCGTTATTTACGTTGTTGAGCAGATTTTTCTTCCAACTTATGAAGCAATGGATTAGCAATCTGTTTCAAATCGAAAAAATTGTTATTGATCGTACATTACGAAATTAGGGTACAGGTCACCGAACGAAAAGTTCGAACTGTTACGCGAGGCCAAGTAATCAAGGTTTTAAAAAAAAAACTTTGATTTACACAAAAAGAAATAGTTTAATTAGGATTTGTCTTTGGTACAATTTTGGCTGTCACTCTGAATCGGAACTGGCAGACACAACGAATCAACGGAGATGATAGAGGTTCAGCGATCGGGACGAGACTGGCGCTCTGCGGGAGCGAGGAAGCAGTCCTGCTCTAAAATGATGACGAGACAATTCTTGATAAATCTAGGTAATCGATTATTATTAATCGTTAATGGATTTCCTTAACATCGGGAAACTGTAACAGAACGATCGTGTATTCGTGCGACAATTGCTTTTAAATAGGACGCAGGATTATGCTGTCATAAGTTATTAATTTGTTTAACATAGGCACAATAAAGATTGCATATAAAGATAACAAAGAGTGCGCTATGTTAACGCAGAGGGCGTACAAATGTTTGTAATAAGTAATCAAGTAATCATATCCAGTCAACTCTCAATAATAAAATAAAATAAGCAAAATCTGCCTAGTATTTTCTGACGATCTGTAACGACTGTCAAAAATCCACGAATGACAGCCGGGACCAACGGCTTAACGTTCTTTCCGAGGCACGGAGGAGTCTCGGTATGTAAAGATGGTCACCCATTCACAGACCAACCCGATGGATCGACCTGTGAGGCTGTTATTATTTAGCCACGAGCTCCTCCTTCTAATAAAATAAAATAAGCGTGGACAATAAAAAAAAAACTATTATAAAGATTAACACATTACAAAATATAAATTACTCAATAATAAATAGGAATCGAGCAGTCGTGGCTTAGAGGTAATGGTTCGCGACTTACGAGTTGTATATCTTTGGTTTGAACCCAGACAGGCGCTTTATTTTGTGTAAATTATATCATCACCACTGCTCTCAGAACGGTGAAGGAAAACATCGTAAGGAAACCGGCAGGTCCTAGAACCAAAAATTCGAATACCTAAGACGTCCACCAACCCGCACTGGGCCCGCGTGGTTGATTACGGCCCACTCCCTCTCACAGAGAGAAGGCCTGTATCCCAGCAATGCGAATATTGTAGGCTGATTGTAATAAGTAGCAATAGTTCAGGGTTAATCGTCGATTGGTGCCTCAACACTTAAAAATTGTTTAACGGGCCTTTGCGAGTTGACTTCGGCCCTTCGTACGCCTTCCAAAGACCCCATGGTCCCGAGATATTTCAATAGCAATTATAGAAATTAGTGTCAATGAAGAGATTTAAAAACAATATAAAAATAAAAAATGTCAATACATTGCTGTCATATAAACTATATGACAGCAATGTATTGACATTTTTATTGATCAGTTTTGATTGATTGGGAAAAATGGGTCATATTGGTAAACCCAGTGATCACCCCAAGCTATCACCCAACTGCTGCAGCTGTGGCATGGCAGACCATAGCTTGGCATGACTTTCTGCGATCAGTTTACCGTGTGGGGCTTATGATCCCTTGACCGAGTTTTCATTAAATTAGGTATCCATCCATCGAGAAAAATAATACAAGTAATTTTCTTTGAAGAAGTATAATTTTTTACTCTATAAATTCTGTTCTCTTGTATATTTTTGTAGTTCCATAGTTTAGCATAAAATAACTTAAGGGGATGTCAGGCCTGACGATAAAGGCTGACAGGTACCTACGTCTAGACATGATTTAAGTGTTTAGTCGGTTCAAGTGTACCTACTTCAACAAAAAGGTCAGACTTATAAATTCAGCACATTTTAAGAAACAGCTGCGCTAGTGTTTTCTTTAGTAGTCCTTATTTTATACCCGTATGTGCTTTATAGAACACATCTCGTTAGTTTTTAATTTAAAGTACAACACAAAAAAGACACTACCGCATGTCTGCTTCAGAATCATTCCCCAGAAAGGGCGATATTAACGTGAAAAAAATATTTAATTAAAACACGCCTCGGTCTAAGTGCACAAAATTCGTTTGAGCGTTATACCGAAATGAGTGTTGAATTTCGAAAAATGTTAGCTGTACTATTTTTATGCAACTATGAAACTTCTTCCGTCTCTTTTACTCTTTAATCAAAGTTGCAATAACGCCACCTTTCTTTCTTACGTCAGTTTCATAGGAGAGGCTTCTTTGAAATACAGCGGTGTAGGAGAAAATGTGCAGTTTTTTATTCGACTGTCGCCAAGTCAAAGGAAATTTTAAACACTACTTTAATAACTAGTTCTGTGTATCGTGCTGGGAATAATTATATTCCTGTTCTCAGAAGAACAGCTGGGTAATTGAGTAGGTACCTTTTTTCAAACCTATGAAGATTGCTTCCATTGGGATTAGCAATTTCCTACCCGTTACGCAATTGGATTTTATTGAGGAAGTAGATAAGGTGAGAAACAGAACATTTTGATACAGTAAATATCATTTGTACGTCATTTTGATGTTGAATAATTTTGTCATAAATTGTTTCGTAATCTGGAACAGAAATGTATTATAATATTAATAATACCATTAATTTCAGGTGACACAGGCCCATAGAAAAACACAAATATAAACAAAAAAGACGAAAAAGAAGAAGTTTATTATTGGAGACAAATATTTGTAAAAAAGCCCAAAAACATACAAGTCTTGGAAAATTATCTACCACAGTAGAAATAACTTACAATGTAAATGTGCCTAAATATTGACCAATCCCTTTTTACATTTGTAAATCCACTGACTGAAAACCACAAACAAATTGCCGTAGTTTTAGCAAAACTTTCTGTTTGTATACCATTATGTTCTAACAAAGGGAATGAAGAGTAACAATTTTAGTGAATTAAGCCCGGCCCTTTGCCGCGTCGCCTCCGTAGAACAAAAAGCAGGAGATCCTAAATACAAATGAGACCAATTTTTCTTCAAAAACTCTCTACATTTGTAAAAGGTTATATTTTTTACGAACTTGATAAGTTACGTCTGTAGGTAGTTAGATACGTAATTTTTGCTACTGAATAACTTTTTGTATCGTTTTAAGTCACAACGTTTTAGTTTTAATAATTTTTATGTTTTATAGTTACGATACACTAAAATACAAGCATTAAGTACGTTTTGACTTTTAGTCCGAGGGGTAGACAATAATTTTAAAAATCTTTATAAGATCAACCATAATTTTTATAGTTTTTTGTATTTATTCTAGTAGGTATAATAAAGTAATTTTAAATATTATACAAGCAAATATCTATACATTATATTAAAAAAAAAAAAAAATTGTTAGACAAGTTCGAAATTCAGAGAGTTTTAGGAACACCTGATGATGCGTTGTTTCAAGAGAATTTTGCAGAGAGCTGTAAATTATAGTAGGTACGTAACGGTTATAATTCTCGGTTATAATCCTAAATTTTAAAACCTTATTTTTTTTTCGTGTGGTTGGTGACTAACCTGGTGTCAAAGTTTTTATTCCGGCCAAAGGCCTCTGACTTGACTTCACATGCCGTCGAGAAATATCTCTCAAGGATCGTTCGTATCGTTTCCTCACGATGTTTTTCTTCACTGATTTTGAAGCAAGTGATAATTATACAATACACACATGAATTTGAAAAGTCAGAGGTACGTGCCTTGGTTTCGAACTCGAGACTTGGCAGTCCAACGGTCACACCACTCGGCTATCATGGCTATAAATTTTAAAATGAATGGCTACGTGAACGAGAAAATGTTCTGTCTTTGAAAAATTCCAGATTACATTGTACTAGAGTTTTTTTCTCGCATCAAATCTATTCAATTTAAAAAACGTAGCTCCAGAAATTCTCGATTTATCATACTAGAGATCTACGTCAGTAGAACTAGGTTACTACCCGCTGTATGAATAATAGTGCAGTTTATGTGACAGAGAGGATTTCGCGAGAAATTTGTGTGAATGGTCCTTCCTTACCCGGCTTTGTCCACCACAAGGCGTTCATCCCTACGGAAAGGACCCAAGGTTGTGTGCCCCTGACAAGGGTGTTAGTGTCACAAATTAATATTTGTACCTACATAAATTAATTTTAATGTTTCGTAATTTGTCAGCTAAGCAAACTGTTTGGAGGATGTGATAAATAGGACGACGGCGACGTCGACGATTCTGAGGGCTCAGTTTTATTGTTATTCAAAAATGAATAATTTGTAACATTAGAGTGGACTATTAAATGGTCTGCTTCCTAACTTGGTGATGACTTTATTATTTTATTATATTAAGTTTAAAAAAAAACTTTTTTACAAAATATACAACCGACTTCCAAACTACAAAGTGAAAAATAACTTTAATTTCGGAAGTCGGTGTCTTTGGATCAGATCAGTATTTTAGTTTTTTGACACCGACTTCCGAAATTAAAGTTATTTTTCACTTTGTAGTTTGGAAGTCGGTTGTATTTTTTGTAAAAAAGTTTTTTTTTTCACTTTTTATTGAGTTGGTTTGTAATTTATCTAAGTTACAATAGCTTTATGTCAACTACTGATCAAAAATACCCAAATCGCTATAGATATGCCTTTAATATTTGAAGAGTTCCCTCGATTTCTCCAAGATTCCACCATCTGATCGTGACCAAATGACAATGGGACCAATTTGAAAGTATACCCTTTCAAACAAAATAAGAATTTTTCAATTCGGTCCAACCGTCTTCGAGTAATCGGGGAACATAAAAAAAAAAATTAAAAAAAAAATATCCCGTCGAATTGAGAACCTACTCCTTTGTTTTGAAGTCGGTTAAAAACAATACTACCTACCCAAATCTATTTGTACCATGCCACATGCATTACTATAGTTTGACCAATACCGCTGTACCGCGCCTTAGGAATACGCGGCGAGGCGGGGGGCTGTGTTGACCAATGAGCGGCGGGCGGGACGCCGTGCGCCGAGAGCTTTGACGAATTAGCGGCCTGCACTGCTCCCCCGTCTCGCCGTGCGCCTTCCTATGGCGCGGTACAGCGGTATTGGTCAAACTATAGTATCTATTTATACAGACAATCTTATCAAATTCCGTTACTTTAATTGTAATAACATTAAATTAAACAACAATCTAAAACCTATTCAAATACAAGCGTCAATAAATCTGAATGAAAATGGGAAACAGCATCCGTTATAAATCCGGTGCGCGCAGAGATTTCCACTTAACTAGTATTTTAATCCTTATCTATACCACGTTAACCTGGTACGCGATCCATTTTCCTAGAACCGTATTCGTAGTGAAACTACAAGCCTTGGCATATCGATTTTACTCTCAATTCCACACATATTCGGTCCGTTGCACCTTTTGAAGTGCAATAAAAATAATCTTCTTTGTCCAGTGGCCCATGTGAGGTTGAAAACGGGCGAACGATAACAAAAGCGCTGGAACACAACACACCTTGTTATTTCAAACTGATACATTTATTGGACATCATACATTTTAATTGAAGTTCGCTGAAAATACATTTGTGAATGTATAAGATTTATTTATGATAGTTCGCCATTAGCTGCCTTGTTATTATTAGTTGTTCGCCATTTGTCTACGTATTAATTACAAATGTTCACAGTTTCAATTTAGCAACTGTGCCTATGATATATATTTACTAATGATAGAAGTTCCAGTTCACTGTTTACGAAGTGAAGTTTTCTGGTTCATTAGCTTTATACATAGGTACTAAATTAGACGAAAGAATTGCAGTTCGTCCAAAACGCCTGCGTACAAACGTGAGCAATTCTTAGATATGCACATTTACCTTCTGTTACATTGCTGCCTTTAAACCTGCAGGGATTTCAATAGCCCCCACGGTATGTCCATAAAAATATTTAATAATCTACCAGATGCAATAAAAGATGAAACCAGCGATACCACATTTATAAATAAGATCAAGCAAATATTAATTAAAAAAGCATACTACACAATAAACGAATACATACATAACAAAAAAAAAAATCAAACACAAACAGACACCATACATAGTTAGTCGTATGGATACATTCATACATACATGGATAAATATTATAATTTGATATTATGTTTAATTGGACTTATCAAATAATGAATGTTAACATAGGTAGTTATTTCAAAATTGTTTGATTGTTAGATATTTTTATTTTAAGAATTAATTTTATACTTTTTGCTGTGCCCTACAGGGTCCGTAATGGTACCTTAGCTTTAAGCCGTTATACCTACATTATGGAATGCAAATAAAGATATGAAAATGAATATTTGGCTTTAGTTACACTTTTCGACTCACTACAAAACTGAAACTATGTAATTCCACAAGGCAGTTCTTACGTAGTTGTACTACCTACCAATTAAGTCATTATTTACTGTCAGTGGTGCCGATTCCCTTGTTCACAAACTAAACTAAATTTCAGTGCATCTTTTTCTTTCTATTTCATTAAGAAAAGGACAGAAGATGAATTTTAGTTTAGTCCTGTCAAATTAATCAGCGCCTGTCAGTACTCCATACAAGTTTAGACGTGATTAAAAACTTGCCTACTAAAATTACGTCAATTTACGTCAAGCGCTGATTAATTTGACAGGACTAAACTAAAATTTATCATCTGTCCTTTTCTTAATGAAAGATGCACAGAACTTAAATTTAGTTTAGTTTGTGCACAAGAGAATCGGCACCACTACTTGATCTACTACAGCTACGGTTTACTAGAAAAGCGGTGGCCTCCACATAGCGTCTGCAATTTACCGGCGATTGACGTCACTGAATCGTTTTATATCTAAAAGTAAGTTGGTGTGTTTAAAATAATAAAAAAATATTATTTTCACTTTTTGATGTGTAACATCTTTCCGCTCGGTTTCCTGCAATTTAAATCTAAATCTTAATCTTAAAAAAATCTAAATTTGTGAAAAGGGATGGAAAGTGTAATATGAAGCCGGGGAAGCGAGCGCTGTTTGATTTGACTAATGAGCGTGCGCGGAGCTAGAGGTGGTCAGAGACGACCTTGACAAGGCCCCGCCCCTTTAATGTTGCTTATTACCAAGGTGAGATGTCAGAAATGTTACACACCATATGCGACTACTATAAAGCTCGCTCGTTTTTAGGGTTCCGTACCAAAATGGTAAAAAGAAACCCTTATGGTGCAACTCAGTCTGTCTGTCCGTCTGTCTATCACAGCTGAATATCTCAAGAACTACTAATGCTATCAACTTGAAATTTGGAATAGTTTTTGATGAATTATTATGCAACTAAGAAAGAAATAAAATATGTTTTTTTTTTTCAACAGAGACTGAACTGGTGTCTTATAAATTCGAAGTGGGGCTACTAGGGCATATGGGTATCATATGAAAGAGCCCATTTGCACGTTCCTATACATTTTTTATCAGGCCGTATTTTTTCCATTTTTGCCGAAAAATTAAGTAAAAAACCGTTCCTCCCCCTTTATCTCCGAAGTTTGCATAGAGAAAAATCTGAAACTTATTCTATGTGATAAAAGTTTATGTAAAGATTACAGGAAAAATAAAACGATGTCTTTATATAGCACACATGTTCAAAAATTATCAACTTAAATTACATTAGTTCCACTATCGGTCAAGAGATGGCACTGACCTAAAACTGCACTACTCTACACGGCAGTGTGCAGTGTTAAAATTCTCTGACGAATAAAGGCCTCGCCTATGAAAATTTAAAATGGTACGGAACCCTTGGTGCACGAGTCTGACTAGCTTTTGACCGGTTTTTTATTTTTGTTATTCTGTTTCACGAATTGTGTCCAAATAAACGTTATTCTTTCTTTCTTTGTTTTCCTAGAGACCGTGTTTTGGCACCATAAAGTCAAACTCCCCATGCCATCATTTTCATGACAGCCGTCATTGCAGCCGTTATGTGGCGGCCGTTATGTGGCGGCTGTTATGTGGCGGCCGTTATATGGCGGTCATTATGTGGCGGCCGTTATGTGGCGGCCACCGCTCTTCTAGAAAACCGTAGCTTTAGGTATAAATACAACGTCTTACCTACAACACTATTCCCCCCTGGCTGGAGGTTTTTAGTGTAGCAGCTTAAGGCACCCACAGGATTGACCGGTTAAATAGTCATGACCTCAAGAGGTCAGCTATGAGATGCCCTACAGTATAAAAAACAACACTATTCCAAAATTACCCTCCTCTTAAATTTTCCTACATACTTCGACTTCCACGTGTCACAGCATTACAAACTTTAAGCACTCTCTATACAGCTAGAGCAATTAATAAAGAAACCGAAGCAGTGCTTGTTAGCATGCAAATTCCGCAATCCTCGGAAGATTCTGCGGCAATATTCAAGTCGTTAGTGTTTGTGCGGCCGACTGCACAAGTGCAAAAAGGGTTTGCCGCTTCGCCAATGTAAATGACAATTTAATAATAGCAACGGTCTTTGCAACGTAAATTACTAAAGCTTTTATGAGATTTGAACTACTTTTTTAATATCTTTTTCATTAACGAAGCATTTAATTTGTCCTTGTTTTATGGTGTTACAGTTTTAATTTGTAACTACTGTTGAATAGACGCGCTATTAGGATTTCCTTTATTTAAATATAGAAATAGGTAGCCATGATAATTTTATCGAAACAGATTTTCGTTATATCTTGTGAAACGCGTTTCTCTGAAAAAGAAAATTCTAATTGGTTTCCATAGAATTTTATAAAAATTCATGTCATTTTTGTTCACAAAATTTATAATGTTCCAATTTTTTTAATTTATTTTTTATGTTTTCAGCAGAATATCTTACCGTTTGTTCAGTGCTTCCGCTGTTTTAGTTCCTAACACAAAGGGATATAAAGGGATGACTTAAAGAGGACATCTTTGGGAGGCCCAATTCTTCGCTTCATTTCCCTCCCACCCGATTCACGTTAAAAAGAGTGATTTGCGTCGTCTAGTCAATTTGTTCTTTTTACAAAAGAAACAATGTTCCAAGATGGACACCGAAAATATGGGGTTAAAATCAAAAGTTGTGTTCGTATGATAGTCAGACTATTATTTTCTATTAAACATAGTTGAAAAATGAAAATTTAGTATTATTAGGTATTTTTAAAATCACCATTGTCCTATATAGGTTTCAAAGTTAGGTTCAGCAGAGTAGCTGTGTGATGTCCAGCAGTTGACTGTTATTTAATCGCAATCCACGCCTAACACTTTGTCACAACACCAATTTATATCGTCTGCTCGACGTCCGTATGTTACTGCAGCGACCCAGCAGAATATCAGTGTCAGGTATATTTGCCTGACATATGCTGAGCTGGCTATTTGGTGCAACCTTGAGATACTGCACCATGTATATTTGATTATTTTGAAGCATGTCATAATGCCAATCCATTTCTATACGTAGATATGTTTTTCTTTTGTGTATATTGGCATCTTGTTTTTATATACATTCATGTAATTTGTTATCATTTACTGTGAATATTTTTTATCTATATATTTACCTAACTCAGCCCAGTTGACATAAGGGGTAGCCACAATTGCGCGACGCTAACAATGAACAAATAATAAAAATAATAATTTAGTTTTTAAATTCTATCAAAAGTCCTGTTGTAGATCTAAAACTATTTTTGAATATTCTTGTTACAAGAAAATTGAGGCCAACCCCTTAGGCAGTTGCTGTTCTATTTAGTTTTGATTAAATTTATCTTTACTCAAAGTTTCCCCGGCAATTTTGCTTTGCTTAATTTCATAATGGTTTTATTTATATACATTAACTTTATGCCGTTCATTTTGTATTTAAAAAAATAAATTGGGTTTTAACTTTGTAGGCTGGTGTAATAATAGAGGCAAAGAAAATAATCTTGAAGGAAATTATTATTATTTTTTTAAATAATAAAAAGAGGAAACGAGTTGGGAGGAAATGGATATTATAGCCATGCGCACTTCTATTTATTACAATTGACTTGCAATATTAATAAAAATACTAGAACGATAGATTTTTATATGGACAGTAAAAAATATGTACTGTTATCATTTAAGCCTTTTCGAATCAGTAAGTAGACGTTACATCAATTTATAGTTCGAAAGGGTTTTATATAAATTATTTAGTTTCCTTGTGAATCTCTTTAGTTCCATCCGATAACCCACGAATATTTTTTGGTTAATAAGTCGAGTCTGTGTGTGACTGCGTTATTTTTTTAAACTACGCAATGGATTGGTGCGGGTTTCTTTAACTTTTAGAGATTTTTTTCCGGAAATGAAATGAAATGTTTACTTCTGTAAGTAGATGTTTAAGACACTTTTACACGTCAATAGTTTGATCAATATTTTTAAAAAAACTAGATGGCGCCAGAATTTGCTAGCTGTCTGATCCCGAAGAAGAAATGCCGAAACGAACTCAGAGGTAAGGTCTCTTTGAAACTCCAAACATTATATTACTATTTATGCGAGTCTAAAAATGTAGGGCCACGAAAGTTTATGTTAATAATACATTAGTATTAAACTTAAATAATATAAAGAAATCTCGATGTTTTATCAAGTCAATTAATAAGATAAATTCAAACCGGAAATCTAGACCCATTAAAAGCTACCAACAAAAACATAATAAAACATTATTTCCCAGATTACTTGCTCAAAGTAACCTTCAACATAGAACCGTTGAGTTGTTAGACTAGACATGAAATAAATGAGATCACATTACGGAATCCTATTGTGTGTAATGTCGTGATCATTCCATGCCGGTAGTTGTCAACTGAGCACGATATTAGCGAGAATAGCTGTACTAATGTGTATATTTATGTAGATATCATTCCATATAGGCGGCCATATTTGGAACATCATCATTCATTTATGGCCCTTTGGAACGAACTGGTGGTACATTGCTGCCGAGGTATATCGTGAGCATAGAGTTCTGATTTTGATGAAAAACTCCGATGTTGGGAGGTTTAACCTCCTCAGTTCCCACCAATAGAGTACTGTGGGCCTAAAACGGCCGCTTTATCAGAATCATAATATGATAATATTATGAATTATACAAACTCTCACAAACTGACAATTCATAATATTATCTGCGTTCAATTCATATTACGCAATTCATCTGTTTGATAGTTTTGTAATAAAATGAAATAACATTTAAACTGCAGAAATAAAAATAAAAATCTCATTTGATTAATAAAAACTGTAAAGAAAAATTATCCAGTAAAATTACGGTCTTAATTTTTTCATGCGGCTCTATTTACACCAAATATGTTTCTGATATGAATTGAATTTGATTCAGCTAAAATATATGTCACCATAGAGGAATTGCTGGGAATTCAGAAAATGAATTGCTTTTAGAGGAATCGCTTGATGTGGCCGTTTTAGACCCGCAGAGCTATGTGAAAATCTGAGCCAGGTGTATTTTGTTGTGAACCATGTGGTCGTCATCTGATATCCGCCTTGGAATAATATTCTTGTGTTTGCAAAAGTTTATTCCAAAGTATGGCTTACCTATACAAGGAAACCAAGTACCTATGGAAGGTAGAAGTTTACAAGAGAAGAAAACAAGAATAACTTTAGTCATGAAAAAAAGGGAACGGAACCAAGCTATTCTACATGTATGTGCAACGCTTATAAGCAAATACGGGTCCCCGAAAGTTAGGAGTAGGGTCTCGGAAATCGCAAAGCTTGCATGAATAGGACTGCGAAAGTGAGAGAAATATGAAAAGTGCGGGTAGTCGTAAATATTAGCGATCAATTTGACGATCCGAATTGCTGACTGAAGATCCTTAGGACAGGCTGTCTTAAGGGTCACGGGACCTGTCCCTGGAGCGATAAAATGACTAAAATATATTAGTTTCAGGTTGTAAAACGGTAGAGTTTATTGATGACTACGTATAAAATGGTCAGGGGTACAGTAGTCGTTATTATTGGAAAGCTAGTATGAAAAAGATGCATGTATTTGGAAAACCAAAAGGAGTATGCGAGTAGTGTGACCGTGTTTAGTTCAGGTCTTTTCTTGTGAAGAGTCGCTTGTTGTTATAATCCTATACTATTAAACGAGTAATATTTGTATATTTGTTTGTATTATATTTGTACTCACGTTCTCGAAATCGGCTCTAACGATGAAAGTTGCAATATAGGGGTTTACGGGGGCGAAAAATCGATCTAGCTCGGTCTCATATCTGGGAAAATTAGTTTTCTCTATTTTCACAGCCTCGGGAATGTGATACAACGTTGGAATACTTGGACGATATGTTTATCTATTTTCACCCGAGCAGAGCTCGGTCGACCAGGTACTAATCTATGAAGTACGAATAGTTTATTCGATACAAGAAAGTACTATACAATGAACTCATACTTAATAACTATTTCCTTTATTTCATTTACAATACTTCATGTTTAGATTTTTATAAAAAAACATTTCGAAATATAAAAAAACTTTTTACAAAAAAAAACAACCGACTTCAAAAAAAAACAGTACAAAGTGAAAAATAACTATAATTTCGGAAGTCGGTGTCTTTGGTTTTCAATTTTCGTTCTTTGTCACCGACTTCCGAAATTAAAGTTATTTTTCACATTGTAGTGTTTTTTTTTTTGAAGTCGGTTGTTTTTTTTGTAAAAAAATTTTATTTTTCACTTTTTAGTTGTGGTACCTACCCCACACAAATTCGAATACCACTACCTGCTATGTAAATAACAGTGACAGGAAGTTATCATAATATCATCCACATACTATGTGGGAAAAAATACGTATTATTGAAGCTAACTCAAAAACTACCCAAGCAAAGTTAATAAAATTTATATGGGACCACCTCTGAAGTATGATCTACCAAACAAAAAAAAAAATCATCAAAATCAATTCATAATTGGCGGAGTAATCGCGTAACAAAAATGCAAAAAAAAAAACATACAGTCGAATTGAGAACCTCCTCCTTTTGGAAGTCGGTTAAAAATAGTAGCTCACTGGCATCAGGAACAGGGTCCAAGCTACCGGTGGTCACAGTTCTAAGGAGAGGAACCTCCTCACTATGCGTGCCGTGTCCAGGAGTACCGCTTTCTGAATCAAGCCTTTGACCTAGTCGCGCAATGAGAGCCTCCCTGTGGTGTTGATCGAGGCTCTCCGCTACTAAGCTTTATAACCGTAACGATTATAGGAATATTGATTCTAGAGTCCACGTCCCACATGTCAACAACCTGGTATGCTAAGTCAGGCTGCTAATTAATTTACAATTAACAAAAAAGTCATAAGTAATTATGTCATCTGTTTCTATCCACCTATGTAAAAATCTAGGATGTTCTTGTATACAAGATAGTAAAATGCCATGCGTGAAACAACAACATGTACGAATGTAAAGGCAGGGAAATTAATTGCCAAACAAATTGAATAACAAGTTAAATTATCCGTGTATTCAAATCACAACTCATTCTTTGACAGTTGTAGGAAATGAGTAGGTATAACACGGCAAATTGACATAGGGTGTCAATTTGCTTAACATTAATGACTGATTAATGACTCTCTGACTGTATATGTGTACAGGTTCGTAAAATTAATGTCTTTGAGATGGTAATTACATGAGTTACAAAGTTAGGTCTTAATAGACAATTCTCAATATTCTATACATAATCTTATTTCCAGATTTCTGTTCAAAGGCAAATAATCCTGATCCAAGGCCTTTGCCACAGTATAATAAAGTAACAGTAGTATATTTCGGCAGTTACCTTGAAATAATTACCTACTGCCACTTGGTAGTTAAACCTTACGCGTCCGTGCGTAACTGTCGCGCACTCGAGACAGTTGCGTTCTGATATACACTGAGATTTCGAAGCGTGTCATTTCGGCCATTTTCAATGAAGTCTATAATACTGTTACTTGTTTATACTGTGCCTTTGCTAATAATATAATATAGGTATTGAGGTATCGTTAAGGTATGTCTGCCTTTAAATACAAAGGTGTCTTACTGCCTTCCATGATTAAATTGTTTTCACACCCCAGTGATTTCTTGGGATCGAGATCAGATAATAATATTAAGCCTTAGATTTGTGTAAAACAAATTATTATCTGCTTCAATGACTGGGGTTTAATTATACAGTGAAATATGCTTGATTAACGTTTTCCCGGTTAGAAAATATAATAAGGTACTATCGCGAAATTGGGAGTAATTAGTCAGAAAAATGAATAATTGTGTGATTCATAACTCACACAATTAATGTAGAATATTTCAACTGTCGAAATTATTCTAGTAGTCAAATTCAAATGTAGGGTCACTAAACTCATTGAATATACAGCAAAGACTTTGTAGTAAGTTGTTAATTATATATTTATTAATTAATATATTCTTAGATCTTTTTTTAGAGTAGGTAATAAAACTATCGAGCTATGTCCTCTATAATAGCTCGATAATTTTATTACCTTTTGTTGATTTTGAACTCGATATAAGACATAATTATGTAGGAATGAGGAAACCTCATGATGTTTACCTTCACAGGCTCTTGTTTGTCACGACAATCGCATTTCTATTAGATTGTAACCACAGGGCTGATTGTAATTAATATTGTTAAGTGCTTGTCAATGACTTAGATAAATCAATATTGCGAATAGCTTACGGTAGTTTCTCAGTTTGATGAACTCGCATCTTCCCTCGTAGGTATTGAGTACGAATTTACAGGGTCAAATTAAATTATATAGCAAAACTCCACGACGAGATAGAATAAAATAATTTCAAAAATACAAGGTGGCCACATGAAGTATACAACTTTGATTTAAGATTATTTTTATTACAAACGAAAATTACGGAATTTATTTCTATGAGTATTTTAAACGAATTTGTACGGTGAATAAGATCTGCCTAATCTGCTCCTGTTTTATTCTTAAAAATGCGATCACTTTTCATCGTGTTTTTCATAAAATTTTCGCATATTTTATTAGGTATCCCGCTAACAAAGTCACAAATATTCTGCTTTTCGTATTCAAGCTTGACCACGACACGTCCCTTTAGACAACCCACAGAAAAAAAAGTCAGGACGTGTCTCGAAATCCTCAGTTATCCAAATGGTACTCGTTACTCTTAATGATTGGTTAGAAAAATTGGGTCGTTTTTAAATTCGTTTAAGAACTTCAGGATAAAATTACTGAAAGTATTGCAGTGGTCATGGTCTTATAGACTGTGCATAGCGAATTTGCCGCATTTAACTAAAGAATAGACACCAAACAACTGCATTTGGCGTCATTTCTTTTTGTTTTATTGTGTTTAGATGGGTATTGTTATCTAAACACAATAAAACAAAAAAAAAAGAAAACAGATTTTCTTATTTTGATACTACAAGTAACTACACTACCTGTGGTCGTTACCCCATTTTTTATTAAGAAATTTAAATACCGAAACATATCAAGTCAGTCGAGTTTCGGTAGCTAGTTTATTTTGACCCTATATACGAATAGCTATTGTAAGCGAAGTAGCGGGGCTGATTGCCCAAAGTGTACCAGACGTAGGCACTTAATGTATTGCTACTCGTGGAAGCTATTTAATTGCACCCGATGTATAAAATGTAATGATGGTAATTTACCACAGACCTACATTTTTTTTTTGTCATTGATATAATTGAAATGTAATGATGTAATTGAAATGTAATGATGTAATTCAAATGTAATGATGTAATTCAAATGTAATGATTTAATTCAAATATAATGATGTAATTCAAATGTGATAATGTAATTCAAATGTAATGATGTAATTCAAATGTAATGCTGTAATTCAATTGTAATGATGCTGATTTCCTAAAGACTTACATGTGAATTTTGCAAAGTATGGAATTCAAATATGTAGGTCTGTACATTTTATACATGGGGTGCAATAAAATAGCCTCCACGGATGGCAATATATACATATAGTTTCTACCTACGTCTGGTGCAATCCTACCTTAATATTTAGCCAACTCAAAACTAAAGGTACCTACCTAGTTAGTAAATCCAGATTTAGCCCTAATTTCGGTTAGATACAGTAAATTCCTTGACTTAACTTGGTATTGGTATAGAACGACGGCAGTATCTTTTGATCCCTATAGATTTAGGAATAAATCTAAAATTATATTGCGTAAAGGTCTTATTAACATGTTTATTGGTTTTCTATCCAATATGAATTTCTAGTACCTACCTAATGTTTGAAATATGTATTATTTGGATAAGGGATTATTCCATACAATATTTTATGATCTGCAAGAGGCACGGCTCGATCGAAGGTTAAGCTATGCTTACCGCGGTTGGGTCGTTGATGGGTGACCATCCATTACATTTCGAGACCCCTCCGTGCCTCGGAAAGCACGTTAAGCCGTTGGTTCCGTCTGTCATTCAAAGCCCAAAAGTCTGAAAACCAGTCTTACCAAAGGGTATCATGTTACCCAGTTATTGGGCTGTGGAAGTCAGATAGGCAGTCGCTCCATGTAAAATACTGATGTTCAGCTGTATCTGGTTAGATTGGAAGCCGACCCCAACATACGCACCCTTACGTCGCCTTGCCAATCAGAACAACAAGATCTTTGAAGACATCGACTTTTTTTCTGTCTGTGCTCAAAAATTTAGAAGTGTTATGTACAAAACAATTTTGGATCATAATAGCTAGATTAATATTTACTCATTCTGTCTCCCTCTCTCCTTCTTTGTATGCCTGTCTTTGTTTAAGTTCACTACTGACTACTTTTCTGTTTTAGTAGCTTAGAATAGCGCACTGTTAGATATAACTTTTAATATGTTGTGGGAAATGTCGTAGGTTATACATTTGTAACTCTCGTATATTTATAACTTAGTATAAGATTTTAATGTATAACTGTTTATTTTCCCGAACAAATAAAATAAAACATAGTTGGAAAAAGACTAGGTAGATTGATTATCTGGAAGACGTGTTTAATAAAGAACCTTACTATGATTAGAACCACAAATGACTACAATGCACTAGAAATTATGCATGAATTTTGAAAACGATATTTTCTTAGTATTCAATATCCTGACTGCCCCGTTGGTCGCGTGGTCACAAGCGCGACTGCGGGTCCTGGGTTCCATTCTCGGGTCGGGCAAAGTGTTATTTGGTTTTTCCATTATGAATTTCTTAATAATAGCCCGGAGTTTGGAAGTTGGCGGTGTGACACCTCCGTGCCTCGGAAAGCACGTTAAGCTGTTGATCCTGCGCCTGATCTCTCTCCGGTCGTGTCGGATTGCCGTCCCATCGGACTATGAGAGTGAGGGAAGAGAGAGTGCACCTGTGTCTGCGCACACACTTGTTCACTATAATATCTCCCGCGTCGGAGGCTAATCTCCATTGAGATTGGCCGCCATGTCCGAAATACTATCTGGAGGACTATATTAAATATCCTTTTTTTTGGGTGGGAAATTATCAAATAACTTCTCCCGCTCTGGGCCGAGCGGGAGGGTGTGTCAGACTCTTACTGACTAAAACCCACCCGTGTTCTTTCAGTTGCCTGTATTGCCAGGGGCCACGGTGACCTTTTCGGACAAAACCGCAATATATTAAATATCCTATTAAAGTAATGTTGGTCTGATTATTATAACCAGTTTATATAGGTACATATTAAAATAAATGTTATGAGTTTTTACTGCACTTTGAAGAAGGAATAATGTGAGCACTATATTTCGGGAACAGCGGATTTATTATAATGGCGCCCAGCCAGCTATTAGATGTTTTATTATAATATCACGTATATCATCCACAGGAACTGTCTGTAAAATAATATTCTTGCTACCATCTGTAGGGATGTTAGGTCTACTATTTTTATAATTATGTTTCTTTACGTAGATACCTATAGAAAAAATACTTTACAGTATACACCACTACACTACAGTAATTAAATCAATCTGCCTAGCCTTTTCCCAACTATGTTGGGGTCGGCTTCCAGTCTAACCGGATGCAGCTGAATACCAGTATTTTACATGGAGCGACTGCCTATCTGACCTCCACAACCCACTAACTAGGTAATACGATACCCCTTGGTAAGACTGGTTGTCAGACTTTCGGGCTTCTGACGACCCGTAACGACTGTCAAAGATCCACGAATGACAGCCGGGACCAACGGCTCAACGTGCTTTCCGAGGCACGGAGGAGTCTCGGTATGTGAAATGGTCACTCATCCACGGACCAACCCTGGCAAGCGTAGCTTAACCTGATGGATCGACCCGTGCGGTAATTAAATATTACTATTTATAAAGAATAACGAGTAAATGATTTGTTTGATCCACAGATTTTAAAACCCATTCACCGAAAATCTTTTATTCATTAAGTTATCCAATTATCCATTCTCCAACATGACAACAGCAAATTCTACAAATATTGGCCATTTCGTTGTTTGTGGAATTAGCAGTTTCAAATGCCACCCACTCAATCCCATTTCCATTAACACTGTCATTTACAAAGGTCGTAACAAACTCCCATAAAAAGAAAACAAATGCACCACGTCACAAGCGACCTACACCTCCATACTACACCATTAATAACAGGGGTGTCACGAATGCCAAACTTCGACATTTAGCTACGATATGAAATAACTCAGGATACCTACTTGCTCACTATATCGTTCAATTTGCTGTTAGTTAGTACGCTCAACATCATAGAGTAATTATGTGTAGCTCATAGATTAGATTTGTGAATCAATATTAAACATAATTTATTTAATTCGAAAAGATTTTTAATTTTTATAATAATTATCTTTCTCTGAAAGAGCCTTTTCAGACACTAATCTACATGGTTCTCATATGGCCTGACTTATATTATGTCTAGACTTTAAAAGAGACTGCGACCTCTGAGTTTGTTTCGGCCTTTCTTCTCAGAGTAGTCAGATAGGAAACGCTGAACTCATCTAGCTTATTTTTAACTAGCTTCTGCCCGCGACTTCGTTCACGTGGAAGTCGTAAGATACCACAATATACTATAATAACAGCCACATTTTTATAAAACATCCCTGTATACCTACTACATTTGTAGTTTTATTCTCAGCAGTCAAAATATGCAGAGTCAGGAATGGTGACTCGGGAGCAAGCGACGTACAGTTGTTCGTGTGAAAAGCAGCTTGTCCTGAGGTTGACACCCGCAGCTTTCAGCCTTCGGTGTCGGATCCTGTGACTTGTTGATCGCAAAGCATACGTTCCCAGAGAACTGCATGCGCTTGAACTGATAATTTTGGGGAATTAGTGGTATACGCGCTATAAACACTGTCTTACCATCGCCATACCCTGTTAGAATTTCCACCTCGATGACGTTTCTATGCAAAGACGTGACTTTGAGCCGGGTTCCGTTACACAGATGTACAACCGGAAGTCCACTTGCCATTTGCGAATTGAGAAATTCTACGGGGTAATGTGCGGCATCATCTTCATCCACATCAGTATTAATGGAGGTGTATATCACTTCACTCAATTTGTGAGAGAATACTGTGGTTGATCGCTGCAGCTTGATCATTTTCGGAGTTAAAATGGAAACACGCCCAAGAATTCTCTTGGTACGGTATTTGACTGATGTCCCCGTATACCAGATGAATAAGATCTTCTTAAGTGGGATCTACTTTACCAAGAGTCTCTGGTAGAGTGCCTCGAACAACTTTTAGAAGAACATCGGAGAATTCTTAAGCATTTGAATTCCCGCCAAGCCGAGCTCGTATGATGATGGTCAAGCGCAGTCTATGAACTCTCGACCGTAGAGTCGACGTTTTCAACGAAGTATTCATTTTGTCAGTCAGGACTGTAACACCAACCATCATGTCTTGGTTCCTGCGGATGTCCTGCAGGGTTCTGTTTACAGCTTCCACTGCTTTCCTTTTTGCCATAATGCATTCATCCCATACGATGAAGCGCAATCCCTAAGTACACATCCCTTGTTACTGTTGCGTGACACCCCACAAACAGGCGTTTCGTTGCTCTTTAAATTGATGGGAATCTTAAACATGGCGTGCGCTGTTTTGTCACCAGAAAGCAGTGTGGCAACGATTCCAGAAGATCCACACACAGATTTTAAAATCGCTAGGACAAATCTGCTGTCAAAATCTGTAAAATTCCTTTTATTCCTATAGTCTTCAGCTCTAAAATGATCAGAACACAACCTTGAATGTTTTGTGACTGTAAAGTAGGTACTTGTAACGTAGCAGTTTCCCATAGCTTACGAAGTTTTTCTTTTTAACCAACTTCAAAAAAAGGAGTTTTCTCAATTCGACCGTATATATTTTTTTTTATGTGTGTTCGCGGATAAATTCGTCGTTTATGGACCGATTTTGATGATTCTTTTTTTGTTGGAAAAGAAATATTTCAAAAGTGGTACCATGATAAGGAAACCAGGATCTGATGATGGCATCCCAGAGAAATAGAGGGAACTCTTCAAATATTATAGGCAAACCTATTGCAATTTGGGTATTTTTTATAGTAACTCGTGCAGTTGCTCTTGGAAAGCACTATTTGGTTAAGTGGAACTGATGATGATGACCACAAATAGCCACCGGAACTACTAAATAATAAGTATTTCACGGGTTGCGATTCGATTACTTTAATAGTTTGCAATGCAATTTATGCTCGTCACAATGCATATGGAGAAGTGGAGTTGATGGTGAAGTACCAGGAGAACTTTCAATGAAGAACGTCCCTGCATCGGGAAAAGCAATATTTTGTAAAAAGTGATGAGCAGTTGGCATTAAGCTAATGTAACTTAGACAAATTACAAATTGACCCACTAAAAAGCGAGAAATAAAAACTTTTTACAAAAAACACAATCGACTCGTATTACAAAATGTAAAAAAGAGAAAAACAAAAATAAACCGTAGTTGGGAATCGATCTTACAACTCCATGTTTACAAAGCAATCGTCCAACCGCTGAGTTAATTGCTTCGTTGAAATTTAACTAAAATAGCCGTTCCTATATATTTCATGATTGACTGCTTAGTTCCATAAAGGTATAGTGTGATGATAATCATTTAAAAAGTTAAATCAAAAACCATCTACAGTATCCTAATCTTTTGGCGCGTTTTTTTCCAAAAATACGAACATAATATAATATTGCTCGTCCCCCATAGTAAATAGCGTGATAGTTTATACCCTACAATTTGACCAGACTTATAGGGAATACCTATGCAAAATTTTAACATAATCTATCCGGTAGAATTTGCGTCACGTTAGAACATACAAATACGATATAATGTAATATTGCTCATCCCCATAGAAAATAGCGTGATAGTCCATACCCTACAGTTGAAATAGACAAACATTTTGAAAACTAAATTTTCTGCATAAGAATCGATCCCAGACCTCGTAGCAATAACTGTCTTTCAAAATATTCAATGTACAATTTTAACTTCGCTACGATTTTATTATATGTATGGATACATAATCAAAAAAAAAATAGTAGTACAAAATGTGAAAAAAAAAGAAAAACAAAAAACCGCAGTTGGGAATCGAACTTACAACCCCATGTTTGCAAAGCAACCGTCCAACCGCTGAGTTAATTGCTTCGTTGAAACTTCCCTAAAATAGCCATTCCTATATATTTCACGATTGACTGCTTAGTTCCATAAAGGTATAGCGTGATGATAATAATTTAAAAAGTTAAATCGATAATCATCTGCAATATCCTAATATTTCGGCGCGTTTTTTTCCAAAAATACGAACATAATATAATATTGCTCGTCCCCCATAGTAAATAGCGTGATAGTTTATACCCTATAGTTTGACCAGACCTATAGGGAATACCTATGTAAAATTTTAACAGAATCTATCCGGTAGAATTTGCGTCATGCTGGAACATACAAATACGACATAATGTAATATTGCTCGTCCCCCATAGTAAATAGCGTGATAGTTTATACCCTATAGTTTGACCAGACACACAGGGAATATCTATGTAAAATTTTATCAGAATCTGTCCGGTAGAATTTGCGCCATGCTGGAACATACATACAGACAAACAGACAAAAATTCTAAAAAAAATTTTTTCGGCATTAGAATCGATCCCCGACCTCGTAGCAATTACTTTTTTCAAAAATATTCAATGTACAGTTTTGACATCGCTACGATTTTATTATATGTATAGATTATTTTTTTAATATGACGTGTTAAAGTGATTTCGATATCTTATTTGCAGAATAAACAATTTCATTTCATTTGACTTTTGCTTTGAAGTAGGTAAAAGAAAAATAAGGAATAGTACAACATTTATTATTTTGTAAGTGGACAGATAATTGGAACAAATAAGCTTTTTTGAAATCTTTATATGTATATCATTAAGTGATAATTATGATGTAATATAAATTACGTGTAGGTATTATTGCTCACAGGAATATGCCAGACCGACGGTATCATAATTTCAGCCGAAAGACGTCCACTGCTGGACATAGGCCTCCTCCAAGCACCACCACTTCGACCGATTCTGTGCTTTCCGCATCTAGCGGATTCCTGCGGCCTTCACAAGGTCATCGGTCCATCTTGTGGGCCTTCCAACGCTACGTCTTCCGGTACGCGGAACCTTTCAGCTCCATCGGCCATTCGTTCTGCGAGCAATGTGCCCTGCCCATTGTCACCTTGTCAGCATAACCACATTGTCAGTATAACCAAAAAAAAAATATATTATCACACCAATACACCAATATTTACTATTTTCGTTTTTTAAATCATAAATCTCACCAAACTTCCGAGCAACTAACATTACCACCTGCAAAAGCATTCATGCCTTCAATAATCTGCGAGTTACAGCTTCCATCTTCCCCAGTCACCAAAGTTTCTTATCGATGCAATCAATGCTGGATTGTTGGAAACGACTGTACTTAGGGGCGAATATTCCGAGTCTGCGATGTACCACTTCAATTTCCCTTAACTATGCATCGTTTTATCACATTACGTATTCACGACTCCCTTGGGAACACAGTCTGTAAATGGTCAGCACCATACACAAAGACTAAATACTAAATTGTTACAGACTGGACAGCGGACAGCCAAATCACAAATGTCTTAAATTAGTCTAACACAAAATTGCCTTATTTATTATGTTGTAATTCTATTATTTAATACAAAGACATGCTGAAAAAAGCCAGCAGCTTTTGACTACAACTAAAAATAACTGTACCGGTTATTTTTTTTTTTTAGGTAAGGTTGTAAGCACCAATAACTTCTGTCAACTTCAAGTGACATCAACATTATTTACGTTATAATAACCTTGTATACAACTTTACTCCCCTCTCGAACGAAGCTTCAGCGATAATATCGTAAAAAATACCATATTTACAAGACGTAAATGTACCTAAACAACCGTAGTTACTGTCACTTGTAACGTTATTATCATTTGCATACTAAACTTACGCGGGTAAAATGTCGCATCTCATATTAAAATATTCATATTCTTTGTTCTAACAGTAAATAGTTGCATTTTAGCGTTCACATGCAGCTCTCAGTAATGCTATTTCTGCATAGTGAGGTAAGCAGAATGTGTATATGTTAGGTGTTGTGTTGACTCCCCAGATAATTGCGCATTTCGCAGAGATCAGAAAACAATTTGATTTCACTACAGTTGAAACAATGTTGTTGTTATCTGAAAACGGCAAATGTGAATGTGAAACTGGAAACGCTTGCAGATTGCTTGCATCGGAAACTGTCGCCTTGGTATGGTAAAAGTTATTTTCTAAATTGGTGGACATTTATTTAGTTTACATAGGAACTTTGAAGGCAATTATTTTATGAAGATATCATGAAAGAACAATAGGGAAATATTTAATTGATCCTCTAAACACTTTTGATATTCTAATAATGCACCCTTTTTTATTAATTGAGCCACTTCTGAACTTTCTAACCTTTTCTTACAGTTGGTCGCAGTGACTAAGCTAGAGCAGCACGAACAATTAGGGTAGAACTGTGAATAAAGGCGCGCGAGCCGAGCGAGCGAAGCGAACCAACGAGCACCAGATCTATGTTAGTTGCAGTTACTTGGCTATTTAGTATTTTTAGGACCTAGACGTGTTTCAGATATTTAAAAAGAGGCGCAATCAAATGTTACAGTAATCGATAATATTTTTAGGACCGCAATATGGGAACATTAGAGGTTTGATTAAATACATGCCAATATTATTTAAAAATTATATTTTACGATACGCGATACTTAAGTGTTGAAAACGAACAAACACGATGGAGTTGAAAGAAAATACTTTCATAATAACCTGTCTGTACTGTCATATTTTACTGATCTTTGCGTCTTATACGTAATAGATATAACATGGTTCATTGTCCAACATGTTTTGGGTTTGTAGCGTGTCGCGAATATGACCGAAAACATAAAACGAAATAGGAAAATTAAGAGATTTTTCAAGATTCATTTAATTTTTAGAGGATCATATTTTGAATTTAATTTCCTAATTATATAGTATTCAAGAAATTCTCCAATTCAATATACAAAATAGGATAACGTAAAGCGTTGAAGCAGCGATCGATTATTACATAGAAACCTTTAGATTGTGCTAGCGAATGAATAGGTACCATCGTTATCTCAGGCTACCCTTTGAAGCGCACAGCTGATACCTGAGATCTATTATGACGTTATAACTTTCAAAGAACATCTGAGTCCCTTATACCGAACTCATAAGGCTACCTGATCTCGAACATTTAACCGTTGGTAGGAGAAAACGATCCGTTGACGTTCTGTAGGGACGGAGTTGAATACTCAATATGCTATTTAGGTAAAAGGGTTTATCGATGATGGGAAATTCGATAATACCATCACGCAGGTTTGCGGGCTTTATTCATAATAGAAAATGGGAGTAAACACGTTGATATTCAGCATGTGTGCGGGCATTCATGTCGGTAGGTTGGTACAAGGGGTCGTATTGTGAAATCCATCAATTTTCATAATAAGTGGGTGACATATACATAACTCGGTGTACGAAGGGTAACGTAATATTGACGTGGGCATAGATCGATTAGAATGCCTTACTGATTCTTGGTGTGGCAATATTGTAATTTTTGTGGTTTACAAAATTATTAGAACGTGGTTATTGTAATTAGTGAAGTTTTGGGTAGATATTAATAAATATAATGATTCGATGAATTCAAAATTTGAGAATTGCAAGTAATGTTCGTTCACTAATGAATTTAGTGACGATGTCATTTTGTTTCATTGTTTAAAATTCATAAACAATGAATTTCACGTTTTGAAAAGAAAATAAAATAACAAAGCTAGGTATATTGATTACTGCTGTCATATTTTGATATGCTGTCTGATGAAAGATTACTTTTTATGTATATTATCTACGAATTTTTCCAACAATGAAAATCTATACTATTTACGACTTTTCTTCTCATGCATTTTAATAACCCAAATGGCTTAAAAGTCATGAGGAATTCATGATTTGTTTAAGTAAACACACATGCACTAGATTGAAGACATAAATTACTTTTATAATTATAATTTCGTCTATTATTATGAACAGTAACTACATTGACGTAATATTAGAGCATTTTCTAATTATCTCTCCAATCACAGTAGCTTCCCACGCCGTCACAATTGTTACCTAGATTAGGTGTTAACCAATATCGAGCAATCCAGTCCGTGCACCATCATAATCAATTATGTTGAACGGTCATCGATTTATAGCCCGAGATTAGATCACACCGAATAATATTAACGTATAAATGGCTACGTCCTCCTGGTTCATTGGAATCTGCATCCTCCTGAAACGTGTGGCGCCATCTGGGACTAATTATTGGAAGTTACTTCAGAGTATTATCCTACGACCCTGGGGCTTACGGTAGACCAACCAGGGCTCTATTTAATGTACCTGTCAATGTGACATTTATTTGTCAAAAAATGACATAATTTTTAAAAGCAGAAAATATATGAGATAATATTGTCGGGTTGTCGCCCGTCATTTTTCGCTTGTCGGTTTTATTAAATAAGCCCTTGACTCTTCCCGTGTGTATGATAAAAGGTGAATCAGCATTATAAGGTTTACGATAGTAACCCGAATATGCCAGCCAATCTTAGCCTAGACTAACCTTCGGCGCGAGAGATATACTATGACTTCCAATAAGTAAATGACTTTGCTGTTTGCAAATGCATAAGATAGAGACTGTAAGAGGTACCTACTTTTGGGAAATTTTGGATAATTACTGCCGCTAAATTATATACGTTACCATAAATATTTAAAACTAGCTGGAACCAGGATGAAAAGTAGCCTATGTCCTTCTCCAGGTAATGGGTTACCCATGTGCCAAATTTTATCCAAATCCGTTCAGCCGATTTAGAGTGAAAGCGTAACAAACAAACAAATAACTTTTTTCACTTATAATATTAGTTAGGATTGAATGAGAGACAAAAACTTACAAATTGCAAATTTTGTGAAAAAAATAATTATCTGCTACCATACCTTAAATAGCGTTTCTGAATACATAGACTTAATTGTGGTATTTGCTTCCGTTAGCAAAATTAACATTTATCTATTAAATTAAATTTTGATAATATTGCTTAATTTGAGTTACGATAATTGCTAGTAAATTGTTATGTTAACATAACAATTTTCTGAAACGTAATAACTTAATAATCAGATGAATTCGTTTCCGTTACATCAGGAAATAAACTATGATGACTACACAACCACTTATATATTTTATTAGTACTATACTATACTAGTGATGATGATATCATAAAAGGCGCCGAAGGAGCTATGTCAATGAGCGTACTTTTTCTTAGCTTATTACGAGAAACTGCAAACGAACTGCAACTATCCTAATTTTTTTGCAAATTTTAAGTGCAAATTCAACCCTTAAAACAATCTAATATACACCTAAGTGTTACCTATGTATGTACGTATAACGTACCTTCTAACCACATGTATATAACCTATACGATGTGTATCTGTTTCAATGAAAACCTACAATGCTTTATCTCAAAGTAATCGTCCGATCTCATTGAATGTGTCACACGGAATGTTAGTGCAATGCTTTTAAGATAATAATCTCCGAGACATTAACGTGAGAATCGACGGGTAAATAATACTAAAGTGAGTTGTAGTAATTAGGGACGATTTCATTGATCTGAGAATGTTAACATAGCCTACTTATCGGGTTCAAATGGATTTAGGAAACTGGAAAAAAAATTCACATAAATCCATAACCACCTACTAAACAGAACTCATTGAATACAATTAAATTTTATCCATTTAAGGTACCATTCCGTACCCGACCGAAGGAGGCAACTGTAGGCGACGTGTCGCGGCGTCATGTCGCTGCAGTCATGATTCCGAACCCGACCGCAAACGGCAACTACTCGTATTCCAGTCGGTAGATAGAAGATAGAAAAAGTGACTATCGTTCGAGCATTGGCGGCACTACTGGTTTGCGGTCGAGCTGCACGTATCACTTGTTACTCGCCCGTAGCTGCCAACGACGTGTTGTTGACGAAATACCTTCCGTAGCTAGGAAGGTATTTCATAGAAATTCATAGAAACCAGTCGTGTCTCGGCAACACGTCGCCTGCAGGTGCCTCCATCTAGTAGTGCCGTTAACGCTCGAGCGATAGTCACGTTTTTCTATCTTCTATCTACCGACCGGAATACGGGCAGTTGCCGCCTGCGGTCGGGTTCGGAATCATGACTGCAACGACATGACGCCGCGACACGTTGCCTGCAGTTGCCTCCCGCGGTCGAATACGGAATAGTACCTTTACCATTGACTCGAAAAGATAAACTTGATGGACTAACTTGCTACTATGACCTCTTCAGCCAGTGCCACGTTCTCAACGCTCTGTAATTACGTAAAAACAAACCTTTGTTACAAAATACTGACGCAATATGATTTTTGTAGTGAAAACTTCTTAGGTGCGTTGGGCATTTTTGAGATAGGACTAAACCATTGATTTCACGACACTGTAACGCAATTTACCGACACCGTGGAGTAAAAGACATCAACGCGTTGATTTTCGCGAAGCTGATTTTTTTTTCAAGTTTTCATTTCTGTGGCACTCCCAGAGTGCCAGTTTTTTTTTTTTATAACACCTGCCCAAAAATCTTATTCAGTGCGCACAACATAAGTTTACGCTCCGCTCGGTTGAAATCGAAACTAATCGTATGCCACTGTTTTGTCGTTTATTTAAGGTCAAATTAAGTTTACAATTATCTTATTAATTATATTAATACAAGATTACAATTATTAATATAGGTTTAATAATATATTTGAAATATTACAGTTTAGAATTAAGCACGGCACCAATTTGCGCGCAGACTTATCTTGGGCGCCCTCTAGCCATAAAATATTATCTAGTGACCGATGATTGATGATCCACCCACAAGAAACAGGACTTTATATTTATAGCTATATATAAACAAGGGAAGTTGATTCAAACTTGTAAAATGCATTAAATCATGCAAGAGGATGACTATTGAACCGGATAAGATGCATTCAAAAGAACAAACGGATAGAATTGAACTGCTGTTCAAATCTCTTCAAGTACCTATCCTTAGTTCTCTAACCCGCGTTCTCATATTCTGCCTTTTCACATTTTCAAGTCTATTTTTTACTGAAAAGTCATTTGAAAATGTACAAAGTCAAAGGGTACATTTTATATTGTTTCTAAATCTGTGAGGTCACTGCCTCTCAAGCCATTTTGCCGTATATTTGTTTCATTAACCGGTCCTTTGACAAAAATGTTACGCTGCAACTTTTACACTGTAAAATAAACATTCTAACTTTAATAGCCTCTATGTATTAAGGCCTCAGTATGTTCTGAATGGGTCCCAAACTTTTGTTTTAGCTTTCATACGTTTTCAAAACCATGTTCATGACAAAGTTGAACAGTTTTATTCAACAAAACTACAGTGCAAATCCTTTCAAAAAAACACTCGTTTAATAATGGAATATTTCTTTTATAGAGCACATGATCTACAAAAATGAGGCTGTATTATTTCTCCATTAATAATATGTGGGACGGAGCACCTCCTCTGCAAAAAAACTATGCTGTCGTGACTATCTTTTAGAAAGCTATATGAATAGATGGTGTCTTAAAGCAAAAAGGTCACTAAAACAAGAGATTACCTCAGATATCTCAGAATAGATAATCATCTGTTCTACATTAAAATATTACCTAAATGGCTTTGAAAGTAAAACATAATAATTAAGGTCAAATTAGGCAAGACAAATAAAACAACTCAAGCGCAAGACCATGCCGTTATTACTATAATTTATTCAAAATCTGACACTACATTGTTAACAAGAGCTATAATTTTTACGTCCAATATATTAAATATAAGATTCTTATCTCCTTCCGTAATATTATAAAATATTATTTGATCTAAATCAGGGTTGGATTGTTGGTCGGACACAACAATCATGATTAATGAAGTCCTGCTCAATAAATCAGTCGTATGCAAGGAAATAAGAACAATACCAACTATTTAATCAAATGTAGTTGAACTTAGAAGGTTATGTGAGTACAATCAACGTATGAAAACCTTTACCATACAAAGGCGGCACTTTTTTTTTTGGATGCTTCATTATCAAATAACTTCTCCCGCTCTGGGCAGAGTGGGAGGGCATGTCAGACTCTTACTGCCTAAAACCCACCCGTGTTCCTTGAGTTGCCTGTATTTCCAGGGGCCACGGTATACCATTCGGACTATCCTGCGACCTCGGCAGGCATCGGCCCTAGCGGACCCCATCAGTTCTGCTGACATCTTTTTGAGGAGCTCATGGAACACAACGCGCCGTCGACCCGGGCCTGATCCTTATCGAACGACGAGCTACCCATTGCTCACCGTCCGCAAGCCCACTCCTGGAATCGGCATTAAGGCGGCCCTGCACCTACAATAACTTTGCGCAATATTCATATTGTGCTATGTTATTGAATCAATCCTTGCACTCAAACGATCCATTATTTTCTCGCAATATTTAACATTGATGGCCCATAAGCTTCAATATTTTCACGTGAGCAAGACCTGCGCAATACTTATCCTAAACGGTACAATTAAAATATGGTGCAATAAAAATTTAAGTCACATAAACTTTTGTTCAATCATTGCGCAAACTTTAGGGTACATTTCCACTGAAGCGGAGACGTGCAGAAATCGTCCAATCACAGACGAGACGAGAGACGCGATGAAGATTTCAACCATTGTGATTGGTCGATTCATGCACGTCTCCGTTCAGCTCCGCTCATCTCCGCTTCAGTAGAAACGCACCCTTAATATTAACCCTAAACGGAACACTTGATACTGTGCAATAAAATTGATCGTTTTGGGCTCGCTTTAGAATGTGAGAGCCTAGACAAGCGGCAATCGCTTTTAAAGCGTTTCGTATTTCTACATCACTTTTCAACGGAATTTAAATGAATGACTTCATTTAAATTCCATTAAAAAGTGGTAAGGATTGTCCAAAACGTATAGAAAAGGTAGCATGTCATGTCTGTTGACCTTTCCGTCATCGCCGATAGAATGTCACTATGTCTAGGATCTCTTGTTATTAGGTATCGTAAAATTTAATTATCCCCACGGCTTTATAAAACCTCCGCAGCGCCCCGCGGTTTCACCCGCCTATGTCTCGATTCCGTGGGAATATCGATATAAAAAGTATCCTATGTGTTAAATAAACTATTTGCCAAATTTCTTCCAAATCCGTTCAATAGTTTTTGCTTAAAAGAGTAAAAATCATCCATCCATCCTCAAAAACTTTTGCGTTTATAACATAAGTAGAATAGAAGCTTCACAAATCGTATATCTAGGAATGGCTTCCGCGGTGCGCGGCCCAGTTGACGGACGTCAGACGGCTGATGACAAAACACAAGGGTGCTTTGTCAGGAAGCTTCTAGAATGTTTTAGAAGCTTCGACTCGAACTTCTTGGCCGAGTGGTTTATGGAGGGAGCGGTTATAAAAAGTTCGCGTTACAAAATGCAGAAAAAGACGTCAAGAATGACGCGAAAACGTCGTAAGCATCAATCATAAATAACATTAACGAGCTTAATAAAACGAAATCCAAAAGTGATCAACGTTTTCTTAAGGTGATTGTACAAAAGTTTGGAATTTTAAGCAATTTATCTGTGGTTGTACAGAAAGCGTTCAAAAGTGCATAGGCACGCTAATAATTTATGTAAACAAGACGAATGAAACAAAAAACGAATGATAATCGAACTAGTCATTGGTTGCAGACAAAGTGTGTTTGTATACTGTGCGTGTCTATAGTATTGTAACAACTCAGTCGTAAGTCAAACCGAAGCGTCAGTCTATTGCTTTGTGAGATTGCCTATGGACTTTTGATCCGTACTGTACCTACTATGTATTTGCAATAAATAATTAAAAATAAGCCATCATATCTTTATGCCCTTATTTCGAATAAAACAAGAACTAATTTACAGATACATTATTTCAAGAGCCTGGATATCGTGATAAGCATCTATAAGTTAAGTCATCAGTTTCTGTATCAAAGGTTAGTTTATTTTTGCATCGAGATTAAGAAATTTTCCACTTTATCAATTATTCCAACTTATTTAAACTAGCATTTTCCAGAGAAAAACAGCATTTATATTATCTTATCTTATTGGAAGTTATATATTCGAGCCGTTTGGGTTTGGGACATTTGGGCCATGGGGTCCAAGTGTCCACTTGGTTTTTAGAGACATCTCCAAGCGGTTGGTCGAGTCTTCACGCGACCAGAGGGCTGGCCTATTTTTTGGCCAAAATCGGTAAATCATCATCATCATCATCATCAGCCTATAGCAGTCCACTGCTGGACATAGGCATCTCCAATTGCACGACATTCAGCTCGATTTTCGGCAACTCTCATCCAGCTGCTACCAGCCACCCTGTAAAGATCGTCACTCCACCTATCCTGAGGGTGTCCTACCTTACGTTTGCCAATTCACGGTCTCTACTCAAGAACACGTGTACCCCAACGGTCATCGGTTCTACCTCTAATATGGCCGGTCCACTGCCACTTCAGCTTACTAATTCTGTGAGCTATGTCGATAACTTTGGTTCTCTGCCGGATCAGTTCATTCCGGATTTATCGGCAAATACTACGAAGCAATGCTGCCAGCGCTTTTGGCACTTTTCCTGTTGACAGCGATGCCGACGAAATTTTTTAAGCCCTATGATTCTTTCCTCTCCTATTTTATTAACATGTAATTATTATTATTAATTTAAGATAGTTAGCTTGCATATTATGTATCAAAATATCACTTACTCGGTACTCGGATATATTTTTATTTATTAGGAAATTTTATTCTGTGATAATACCAAGCTAAAGTTGAACTTCTTTCCGCAACCTATACAAGTATACAATGAACTATGATCACATTGGGTTGGCTCACATCTCATTCGACCTCACGTTCATCGCACTAGTGTTTCTAGGATATAAAATAATGATTTTTCAAGTTTTAGTACTAGGTAGTCTAAATTAAATATAATGAATATGTAGAACAACATTGCTCAGGCACATACACACGAACATTGACAGATAATTCGACATTGTAATTAAAAAAGTAGGTTAGGATTAGTTATTATTGGGAAATGTATGGAAATAGTGTCGAATTTTAAAATTCCCGCACTTTACCCTAAAAAAATTTAATATAATATAGAATTGTGTTTATAATATAGAATTATGAGAACGAGTACAATTTTACAATAAAAATATTAGTCATATTCAAATATTTTGTAACAAAAATACATTAAGATCTATTAGAAATTCCAGATATTATTCTATCTGAAATTTGCCAGTAGCAGCCCGGAGTCTAGATTTGTGCCCAGTTGATGGCAATAGGCTCGCCTCCTATTACATGGGACATAAACATAACTGGCGAAATATGGGTGTACCTGCTACAGGGTCACCTCTGGCCAACCCATCGGGAAAACAAGGCTTAATGTTATGTTATATTTAATTATTAAGAATATCGACTGTTATACCTACGCGTAGGCACAATATGCGTAGGTACACGCATTTAAATGCCAGCTATTGTTCAAAATCGTCCCTGAAATTGATTTCATAGTCGAACACATATAAGTAGACATTTATAGCAATAATAGACTTCCCTAACCAACTCCGACTGTTAATAATATAATTATTTGGCTACGCAACTTATAAATTTAAAAGCGCACACGCACTATTACAATATTATTAATATCACAAAACTATTTCTTTGTAAAGCAGTGTGTCCACTTGCAACCAAATAGGCAACATGGATGACAACGGGTTACCAGAAACTGTAATATTTTGCACTCACACACACAATTCAAAACTATTATAATGAAGAGATGTGTTATGAAAACTGGGCACCAATTACTGGCGAATTTTTCAGAAAAACAACATTTTTCTTCATTGAATATATTGTAATTTAATATATTGTATTGTATGTTTAATTAATATATTGTGTTGTTGTATTGTATGTACAATTTTTTTTAAGAATATGCCTTAAAAAAAAGTTCATTAACTTTTCATATACCTAAAACCCTTATGACAGAGAAGATCTTCCTCGTTTACAATGTTGGATATCAGGGAAAAAATGGCCCATGTAAGAGACATAAGAGTAGGGAAAGACCAAAGAAACGATGGATGGAATGTATGAAAGATGATATGGGTAGAAATGGGGTGACTGCCGAGATGACGACTAATAACATGGAAGGGAAAGACATGAAGCGTCGACCCCAAATAAATTGGGATAAGGTTAGGAGAATGACGATTTCAGTCATTATGTTGCGTGACTCATTAATTTAATTTAATTTAATCATTTAATTCAAGCAACAAGACTCAGACACAGAAACAATTTCGTGATATCACTGCTGCAAGATAACAGGCCCAGCCGAAACCTTGCAGCAATGGCTCACAAACGCACAATCTAACCTGCTTGCTACCATAGACAGGATGATGTTGGTGCTACTACACCCTACTAACCAGGGATGCGCACCGCTTCCGCATCACAGTGTAGAAGCAGCCAACGCGAGCAAACATTCCTAATGCGCTGCAGTATTGAGGCAACCCCATCAGCACCCTGAATGCGTTATTATATATGCGCAAATTATATTGAACGCGAAGGGCGCCGTATGATTTCTGGATTTGTGTAAACCGCGGACTAGTGTAAACTTTCCTTAATATCGCACACGCAATGCCAATAATTATTAAAATCATTAAATTGTAACAATTGTACACGTCAAATTCGTCACGGTTTCATAAATGCGTGCCTACGTCTATATTATTAAAATTTGTTGATTGATACAGATTTTTATTGGCATATATGATTTATGATTGCTTCTGAGAAATGTTTTTATAAATATTTTGAAGTTTCACAATAACAAATAAATTGATTGCTTTATTCAAATACATGCTTCGTACGGTTTTTACCACTTGACAAAACATATACTTTTTTATTATATATTGTGTAATAAAAAAGTTTTTTTTACATATTGTATACGACATGAAAGGGGTACATAGGTACTGCAATAACATTACCTAAATGTAAAAAAAAAACAGTTTTGAAAATAAAAAAGTTATTGCTATTTAAAAATCACATTTATAATACCAAAATTACCCCAAATCTATAAAAAATTTGCAAATTTTCAACAGGGGTCATAAGTTATGACAGTTTGTAGACACCCGCTAAACAACGGCCGCCCGCGCCCTATGTAATAAATCCGATAAATTTCCCCATTGAAAAAATCTGACGATTTTTTTTTTCTTTTTTCTGAAAATTACCTCATAAATAGACTCTCAGTACGATACCTAATTATACCTCACGGATCGGACAGGATGTTTTTTACATGTTTTATGACCTATGTTTATTATTGTATTATACACAAAAAAAAACCTTTCGTTTTTTAGGGTTCCGTAGTAAACAAGGAACCCTTATAGTTTCTTCATGTCCGTCTGTCTGTCTGTCTGTCCGCGGTCTAGCTCCGAGACCTTTCGTACTAGAAAGCTGTAATTTGGCATAGATATACATATTAATTACGCCGACAAAGTGATAAAACAAAATAATGAAAAAAAAAATTTTTACGGTACCTTTCATACACGTAAAGTGGTGATGTTTTTTTTTTGTTTTTTTTTTACCCATGGTGAGGGGTATCATTGGAAAGGTCGTTCAAAAACATTGCTAGTTTGTGTAAACCATTTTTGGATTCAGGGATCCGTTTGCGAAATATTAAGCTTTAAAGTGCTAATTTTTGTTAGAGTCAAGTGTCCCTCCCCCTACCGGCTTAATAGTTGGTTTTGGGTGTGTGAAAAAAATTACAACAGTAGTTTATATAACGAAATTAAAAAGAAAACTATCACAGCTAAGTAGGATCTACAAGTTAACGAGTAATAATCGACCAACTTAACTTTGTAGTTGCAAAAACATGTTTTACCATACATTCTGTATGGGGGAACATATTTTTCAACTACAAATTTAAGTTTGTTTTTGGGATAAATTCATGCCAACTACGGAACCCTTCATTGTGCGTGGTCTGACACGCACTTGGCCGGTTTTTTTAAAAGCTGTATCAAAATCCGTTGCGTAGTAAGAAAAATAACGCGGTCACAATAAAGATAGACATGAAAAATGACTTTAATCCTATATTATTAAACGAGCAATATTTGTATAAATATAATATACCTATTTATAATCACGTTCAGAGCAGTGGTGGACCTAGACAGGCGCTTTACTTTGTGTAAATTATTTCATCACCACTGCTCTCAAAACGGTGAAGGAAAACATCGTGAGGAAACCGGTATGCCCTAGAACCGAAAATTCGAAGACAAGTGCCATCTACCAACCTGTGGATTACAACCCACTCCCTCTCACAGAGAGGAGGCCTGTGTCCCAGCAGTGGGAACATTTATAGGCTGATGATGATGATGATGAATCATGTTCTCGAAAACGGCTTTAACGATTTCGATGAAAGGTGTAATATAGCGATTTACAGCGGCAAAAAATCGATTTAGCTTGGTCTCATATCTGGAAAATTCGTTTTCTTTATTTTTACCCGAGCAGAGCTCGATCGCCCAGGTACTGTATAATGTATAGATATAGGTAGATTACCGCAAGGACTGATTTTGTTGTTTATAATAGTGATTATTGCTTGTTCTTTTTCTGTTGGAGCACATGCATACTGTTTGATAACTATAACCTGATATAATTATTTTAAGTATTATTTATGCCATATCCGAAACAAAAGTTAGTTTATGCTATGTTGGTAAGACCGATAAGGTTTGGAAAGGGTTCCGCATTCTGTTTAACATGTTCTTCCAGGCATGCCGACACGTCGCGGAAAAGTCCGAAAGGGATACCAAGGCTTCTGACAACATACAAGCAACTGAAGGAACTCGGGTGGGTTTTAGTCAGTAAGAGCCTGACACGCCCTCCCGCTCCGCCCTGAGCGGGAGAAGTTATTTGATAATTATTCACCCAAAAAAAAAAAAACAATGGCAGGAGTGCCGAAAGTAGTGAAAACTTGAAAAAAAATCGGCACCATGGTAATCAACGCGTTGATGTCTTTTCAATGGTCAAAAGCTGGTGTCGTAACAGAGTCACGAAATCAATTGTTAAGTCCCATCTCAAAAATGCCCAACGCGCCTAAAGAAGAAGGCATGCAGACACCTCGACTTATAAACAGCAGTCGCACATGAGCAATTTTTCATTCCTGACTAGGAGTTTTTGCAATTTCTTGCCCGTGGTTCTCCATAGAGATCTACGTTTTGGAATGGGCAACTAGCTTCACCTTTCTGACTAATAACCGACTCTTTGACAGTTCAAAAGTGCCTGTAAATGGTTTAATTGAAATAAATGCTTTGAGTTTGAGCTACAATACGGCTGATATAACTTGGCAGGTCTGAACATAGGCTCTGCAAACTTTCGCGCATGTTTTCTCACTCACACTCGCCTCGTGTCACCATTTGGTTCCCAAAAAATGTTATTGCGAAGCCTTCTGCGCGAAGTTCGGAACAGCCAAATTATTCGGCGGGCTTACATCGGAGGTTTGATTGGCCACGAAGTTATATTAGAAAAGACAAAACGGTAACAAAAGTTGATCCGTGTTAAAAAGTCCAAATATCAACAAACTTCACATCCAAACAGGCTGGGTTCGAATTTTTGCTACGTCCAATACAGAGCAGTCATGCGTTCCTAGTAACACAGTGTTTGCGAGTTCAACAAACAAAATAAAGCCGGAAAGTGGCGCTCACCTATGCGCAACTAAATAAAAGCGCACTACCGAAATTCTGGGAATAATACTATTATTTGTTAGTTTGTCGAGAAAACAACATTGATGGACTACCAGATTCTTGGAAACCTTTGTACAATGAATGTTTTCATCAGACACGTTGGAAATGGTTTATGTGGATTTTAGAAACCTGAAAAGCTTTTTAAAAAACCTTCTTGTCCTGCTGGGGAGTTTGTTGCGTCACTTCTTCTTCCCAGCTAAAGCTCTAGGAAATGGTAAAGGGTGGGCGTTTTTGGGAGACTGTCATTTGTAATTTTGACGTTCGAAAAGTGATGATTTTCAGCCTAGTTTAACTAAATGACTTTTGAATTTGAATTATAAGATTCAACGAATAAAGAATTCAGTTCAAAAATAGTATAAAAGAAGTACCAACATAAATATATATGAAACAAGGGGCCAGAAACAGGAAATACGATAGCAAAAGTTTTCAAGTTTTATTACAATATTTCTACGTTACATTAACTAATGTCATAGAAACGACAGCAATAAAACGCAATGGATTGTAAAACTAAAATCGAAAATTCGTGTTCATTTTATCGTAGCTAACATCGAAAGAATAACTGTATTGTTTCAGTACTGTTTGGGTTCTGAATACGGTAAACTTATGTTCTACTTTTGTAACAACTTTGCTAACAGAAACATCCCAAGTTTGTCTATTAAGAGCATGATGAAGAGAACTGAAGGAACATTTGTTTTATTAATCCCTGACCGTTCACGTAACTTGTGCAGGAATTTCGCTTCAATTACTTTTTTTCGTCGTTCAGCTGTAAGATGTTTGGGTGAAACTTCTGAATTATGAAGGGAGTCGTATGTTTTTAGACTTGAGAATATCATCAAAGTCAAAAGACAAATCATTTTTATAAAAGGCACTTTTGAACGGCAAAATTTACAAGAACATAGAATTAATTCTAGTTGCTCCTTACTAAAGGTAAGAAGAAGTATGAAGTATCAGAATTACACATCTTATAGGATTGTTATTTTGTAAGTCCAGATGCTGCTAACCATAAGAATAAAAAAAAAACTGGCCAAATATGTGTTGGACCACGCATAATGAAGGGTTTCATGTAGTTGGGATGAATGTATCCCAAAAACAAACTAAACTTTGTAGTTGTAAAACATGTTCTCCCATACATCTATGTAAGCCAGGGTCAATTCTCCAACTGCAAATGTAAATTTGTAATCGCAAAAACATATTTTTTATGTGATAAAACTACTAATTATTAATTTTCGGATTTTTTCTTTTACTTTGGTTGCGAGACCTTGCTTCCTGTCAAATTTCATGATTCTAGGTCAACGGGAAGTACTCTGTAGGTTTTGATTTATTTGCGAGTATCAAAATATGTTGCATTAATGACCATTTTTTTTATTGCGTTAACTTAGAAGCTTAATTTATTTAGAACTCCAAGGGATTATAGACCTACGTACTTGATATTAATTTGAACTTGATACCTCCACGTGTTCCTGAGAAAAAGGGTGTTGACAGACTGACAGACGGACAACGAAGTGATCCTATAAGGGTTCTGTTTTTTTCCTTTTGAGGTACGGAACCCTAAAAACAAAATAGATAAAAAAGATTGGTAGTCTGTATTGCAGCATAAAAATCTCAAAATTAGTCTCCAAAATCACAATTTTCCAGCACCTATAAAACTCTATTCAGTCATTGAAACGAAGGATCCAAATAGGCTTAGGAAAGTGTGTATGTTGTACCTTCCCATATAAGTAAGTAGGTATAAACTATACGAATACCTTGCAATATGAAATTCCGTGCAACGCATTATTCTAAGTAAATTATGGTGCTAACGGCAAATACTAAAATTGTTCAAATATCACGCGTTGTCGGCTTGCGGTGTAAGATGACAAGCTAAGGTTCATTTATTGCACAATTTTGTGTTGAACTATGAAATTGGCGGCAGTTATCGAGGTTTAGAGACGAGGTGTGGGCTTTAGGATAAACAGATAATTAGGTCAGAAGTGCCGTAAGAGTAAAATAAATAATAATACCAGCCTATTATTTCCCCACTGCAGGGCAAAGGCCTCTTCTCATACAGAGAAGGCACGAGCATTGATCACCATGCTTGCTCAAGACGGGTTGGCGATTTCAGACTTATATTAACTAAAAGTCCAGGTTTCCTCATGATATTTTTCCTTCACCGATGTTAGTAATGTCCAAGATAAACTCAGAAAGTACATATGAATTCAAAAAGTCCTCGTACGCGACAGGCGAGGCCTTAACCACTGGGTAATCACGACAAGAGTAAAAAAACACAAAAATAATAATAAAGAACAGCACCACAGATGGCAAAAAGTTATTCCATCTGTACTATATACCTGAAAAAATGGCTTTTCAATACCTAGTCTGTAGACCTTAGAGAAATTACATGAGGTTGACCCTTTATTCCATTACACGTTCTCTGCCTCAGCCATTTTAATGAGCATCGTGGCTCAGCCATGCAGATCGATCGATTTACGTGGTACCCATCAAGCAGTCCCTTCGGTAGCCAGTACTTACAAACCCATATAAAAACCGCAACAAACCCATAATTGCGTCCCCCATATAGTTTTTTACTATCGTCTAATAGCGTCATCTAGTTTCATGGCCCGATCGTTATTTACAGGCGCACTCACGAATCTCCTGCTCTTGATGTTGCAAAACCTCTGCCACTGTCGTGAATGCATGGTGAACGTGATATAATTGTTTTGTGAATCCGTGCTAGGAGTGTTCGTAAATTGTAGGACAGTGTACTCTGGTTTGTTGCATGTGTTTGCGGTAGGAGACACAGTAAACAAAGGTACTTACTGTGCTCTTTTGCAAGAGACCTTGGGTTGTTATCCTTTGTTTGTTGAGGTAATTGTTTTGTATAAAATATTCGCAAGTAAATAAGTCTACTTCATCACTGGAAAGTTGTATGGATTTCAGAACTATTTCTTTTTCCGATCCAAAGACAAGTTAACATAACCGTTTTACCAATTCGAGTGGGTCGTTGTTCTAATATGTTCTCTTTATATTTTCTGAGACTCGAATTCATTTTGTGATGTTTTAAGTTGCACTTTTAACAACATAATAGCCATATCTATTCACAAATAAATAACATTGAACTGTTACATTGTAATGTTAAAAAAACAGCTTTAACTGAATGCATATGTTTATACTAAACAAAATTTTATAATTGTTGTCTATCTGTTTGTCTGTCTGTGTGTTATGGCTAATGTCTGTGTTTTATCAGTGGAAAATTGTAAATGGTCTTCAATTTTATATAATTTAAGAACACTGTGTAAGTTAGCTGTAAGTTTCCCGAATATAATAAAATAAAATAAAATAATCTCCGAAATGGCTGGACCAATTTTGACGGGACTTTCACTGGCGGCTATAGAAAAAAATAAAATTAATGTACAGATTTTAATTTACTTAAACATATACACATTTACAGCACAAACCGCCGAGTTTTAACCCTATTAATACTGTCCCCATTCCGAAACTCCGGCAAAGAAAGTGTTGTTGAACATTATTTCAGTAATGTGTAAAAGTTTGACTGAAGAAACTTGGCTACTATTGCTATGCATTGCAGTTTCAGTTGAGGACAAAGTTTCTAATTAGTACCACGTTTAAAGAAACTAACATACCTATACTCCATTTGAAATAAGATTAGACATTTAACTAAACCTTTTTTACAGTCCGTTCAACAGATTTTGATTTCTATTGCGTTGGTCGCATGACAAATGGCAGCTGCAGTAAACAGTTGGTTTGTAACCACTTTTTTTGCTTTTAATGCCATCCTTATGCCTACGGTATAGAAGTCAAAATCGGTTGAACGGACTGTAAAAAAGGTTTGTTTAAATGTCTAATCTTATTTCAAACGGTTCTTAGATGTGTGTCTATCTATCTATATGACTTTACCGTCGCCTTTGTCTGATGAAGTCTCTTCTGTATCTGGATGTTAAATTAGCATACATTTAGTAATGGTACCTTTTTGCTTTTTTAGTGATCAGTAGATAATTAATTTTTACACTAAATTTATGGAATCTTATTCAGTCCTTTCCTTGTATCCCTCGTTATTTAACGTTTTTTTTTAAATTTTATAATGTTTACTTTATCACTGCATCGCCCCATAAGTTTTTTCAAGTTTTTAGCAGATTGACTGCCCAAAAAATAATATAGTTGAATATATCGCTAAAAGATTTACACGATTAACTAAAAATGTGAAACATGAAACACAATAAAAATAACACGGAATACGATTTCAAATATATTGATTGGATTGGTTAAAAAGTCCCGACTCAAAGCCTTTTAAAAATGCATTGGCGCAAAAAACAGTGGTGCGACCAAAATTTTTTAAAGCCGCAAAAATATCGGCTTGATACGTTGACATTTGTGCTGGGAATTTAAAATGTAATAATGGTGGTAAATGATGGATCATATTTTATGAATTGGGAGTATTGAGTATGAAGGGAGTCTGGCAAATGGATGACTTCGCTTGGCTGTATGAAATATTACACATTCTTTTCCATTTTGGGGTAGCTAAAAATTACAGTACGCCACCCGCTACGATCCTTACATACTCCTCTTGCCGTTTTGGTTACGTTCCTACATTTGGTCATTATGAATTTCAAATCCTATTGTGATGAGGTGTTAATTACTACCAAACTACCGGTTGTTGTATTTTGGGCTTCCGCATTTTAAGTTTAGCTTTCTGGAGCAAACCCATCATTCTTTTGATGATAACATCAAAACATGTTTTATACAATCTAACACTAAAATATATATTATTATGTACGTAAAAGAAAAAAACAACATTCTCGTATTCAGCACATTTAATCATTTTCCTTCAATTTACATACTTAGCTGCCAGTACTGCCACAATTAAACTAATTTAGGAATAACAAAAAAGGACTTATGCACACATTGATACTTGTTACCCTTTAAACACAGACTGTAGGTGAATACTTGTAGACAGTTGTGAACTCATTGAGAACTGCGCGCAGACTGGCGCTCGAACAACTCGTGAAACGCTTTTTACTAAACGCTCGTTTCTCAGTGGCAGCTCGCCACCATCAGTTGGCGGACGTGACGTCATGAAGCCCGTCGATAGCAGATGATCTATGAACAGTTAGATAGCTTATTAAGAACACAGCCTTAACTAAAGCTAACAGTCACATACCAAAGCAAATAACCGCACTTAATTATGACATCAGCCAACGCCTTGGTTTTTCCTAAAGATGACAAAGTCAAATAACCTCTTAAAATCTTGAATGAAAATGAAAACCAGAACTAGTCTCTATCTTTTTAAAGAAAACAACATTGTACAGACAAAGCCTATTCAATTTAAAAGCTGAGCTGTATTTAAAATACGGCTAACCTACTTATTTCGTGTTTTGCAAGTATCAAGCTGGCCTCGTCTGTGAAAAAGTTAAAAAGAAAAGCAAATAGGTAAACTTATCTGTGACCCAAATAGCTTGAGGTTTTAAAACACGCTTAACATTTTCTTAGGACACTGGATTTTGTTTTTTGTTAATAAAGTCGTTTCTTAAAAAATGGTTTGTGAAGTTAAATTATTATGAAAATACGATGCAATTTCAATTAATTACATGGTGGACAAAATGTGTTGTTACTAAATATCAACCCAGAAACAACATAATCACTTCATAATTTAAAACACACACACACAACACAACTGGCCACAACTCTCTCTCTCTCTCCGGCAACTGGACTTAAACATAACTGGCGAAATGTGGGTGTACCTGCTACAGGGACACTTCTGCCTAACCCTTCGGGGAAACAAGGCGTAATATTGGGTTAAGTTTTTAATATAAAACAATTTCCCCCCCCTCCACGTCTGTCTGTCTGTCTGAACGCGATAAACTCAAAAATTGCCGAACGAATTTTCATACAGTTTTCACCAATGGATGGAGTGATTCATGAGGAAGGTTTAAGTGTATAATTCATTAGAGTTTTGTGTAAATTAGCTGAAATATGACGGTGATTGTTGAAGGTGTCGAAAAAAATAATGCCGATTTAGCTTTACCTACTTACTAGCGTGAGCCGCATAAAAATTGGATGAAATTTGGCATACAGATAGTTCATAGCTTGGATTAATACATAGGTTACTTTTAATCCCGGAGGGGCTTGTGGCTAAGTAATAACAGCTGCACGGGTCGATCGATCAGGTTAAGCTACGCTTGCCGCGGTTGGTCCGTGGATGGGTGACCATCTTTACATACCAAGTCCCCTCCGTGCCTCGGAAAGCACGTTAAGCCGTTGGTCCCGGCTGTCGTTTGTAGATCTTTGACAGTCGTTACGGGTAGTTAGAAGCCCAAAAAGTCTGACAACCAGTCTTACCAAGGGGTATCGTGTTACCTAGTCACTAGGTTATGGAGGTCAGATAGGCAGTCGCTCCATGTAAAATGCTGGTATTCAGCTGCATCTGGTTAGACTGGAAGCCGACCCCAACATAGTTGGGAAAAGGCTAGGCAGATGATGACTTTTAATCCTGGTAATAAGTTCCCGTGGGATATTTTCCGATATCCACGCAGGCGAAGCCGCGGGCAAAAGCTAGTCGATTAAAATAATAAATAAAATGCCTAATCACTAGGTAGGTTAGTAGGTTCTACTGCATTTTCGACATAGCAATGGAAAGACATACGTTTCTCATAGCACCTACTTCATATTATTTATGAACATGTTTCGGTTCATATGCAATAGACCGAAACTTGTACACGAATAATAAAATTAACTACCTACTCTAAAATAAATCAAATGTATCCAATTTTTGAAGTAAAAACTTCTTTAGGCGCGTTGGGCATTTTTGAGATGGGACTAAACCATTGATTTCGCGACACTGCAACGCGATTTACCGACACCGTGAAGTAAAAGACATCAACGCGTGATTACCGCGGTGCCGATTTGTTTTTTCAAGTTTTCACTTCTGTCGGCACTCCCAGAGTGCCACAATTTTTTTTCTACAAAGCTTATAAAATTACCTAACAGGCATATCGATTGTCGGCAAAAGCTCTAATTCCATAGGGCATAAGGCTTTTTATTAGAAAAAAAAAACGCAAGTTCCACTAATTATCTCGCCCATCAACCGATAGAGATCAGTAGCTAAGCATGTCAAAACCTCATTGCTGACACCCCGATGTTATCTCTTATGATTGAACGCTTTTTGTTACAATTTTAATTAGAACAAAGTAATAATTAAGCGGCTAATATAGGTTACCGGAACTCTTCGAAGGAAAACTTTTTGTCGGTTTTTTTCCGAAAGGTTTTTCTATCAATAACGGTGGTGTGTTAGAAAAATAACTGCGTTTAACTATAAAAACAATGACACTGCTGTTTTTGGTTGCAATTAAAAAAGGTAAGCTCAGAACAATTTCAAATTTAATTTGCATTGTTTTGATTATATTCACCGTAAGCCGACGTATGCACGGACGTAATAAAATCGCGGCGAGATTTTATCGCGCACTGGATTTTCAACTCTCGGGTGTCAAGCCGAGTGTTGAGAATCAAACGAGCTGGGACGCATTCTCGTCCCAGTGCGTTAAAAAAATATATTTGGATTTTCAACTCTCGGCGCTAAGCAGAGCGATGAAAATCCAGTGCTCGAAAAAAAATCGCCACGATTTTATTACGTCCATGCCACGTCGACTTACTGTTTCCTGTTGTTGTTTTAGCTAATTAAGTTGTTTTTTCTCGAATTCACTGCCTTTGTTTACATTATAAAAGTCTATAAACCACTATCCATTATGTATTAATAGATTGCTTAACCAAAAAGTTTGTGCAAGTTTTCTGATAACGAAGCACTATAATTTATAATCTAAAAACTAGCTTTTGTCCAAGACTTCGCCAGCGTGCTGGTCGGAAATCATCCCACGGGAATGTACTACGGGGATGAAAAGTATCCTTTCCTAACCCAGGTCATGGTTCCCTGTGTGACAAATTTAATTGAAATCAACCGTAAAGGCATGAAAAGGTAACAGACAGACAGACAGCCTATCATATGGCCTGACCAAAATTATGTCTGGACTTTAAAAGAGATGGCTACCTCTGAGCTTGTTTCGGCCTTTTTTCTGAGAGTAGTCAGGTAGGAAACGCCGAACTCATCTAGCTTATTTTTAACCGACTTCCAAAAAGGAGGAGGTTATATGTTCGTCGCGTATGTTTTTTTTTTTTTTTAATGTATGTCCACCGTTTTTTCCGTCAATTGTGGACCGATTTTGAAAATTCTTTTTTGTTTGAAAGGGTGTGCTCTCGAATTGGTCCCATATAAATTTTATTAACTTTGCTTGGATAGTTTTTGAGTTAGCTACAAAATACGTATTTTTTTCCCACTTAGTATGTAGATGATATGATAAGTTTCTGTCACTAGTAGCAGGTAGTGGTATTCGAATGTGTGTGGGGTAGGTACCACAACCAAAAAGTGAAAAATAAAAACTTTTTACATAAAAAAAACAACCGACCTCCAAAAAAAAACACTACAAAGTGAAAAATAACTTTAATTTCGGAAGTCGGTGGCAAAAAACGAAAATACAAAACCCAAGACACCGACTTCCGAAATTAAATTTATTTTTCACTTTGTAGTGTTTTTTTTTGGAGGTCGGTTGTTTTTAATAATGTTTTTATATGGCGTGTAAAAGTGATTCCGATATCCTATTTACAGAATAAACTATTTCATTTAATTTCACAGACAGAGTTACTTTCGCATTTATAATTTTGGTATGGATTTAAATTTAATATGCTTTTTAAACGTTTAATAGTAGGCTACTCCTTTTTCTGTTACTAAAATGTTATTAAAATCACTCAGTAAGAAGTTCAGTCAGTAAAACCAATTTTATAATGTCAGTTCAACCCCTGTGGGTTTTTGGATTGCTTTCGTAGCAAAGTATCATGTGGTATGAAAAGCGTACCTAAATTTTCATTACGTACGAAACTAATGTTTTAATTACCAGGTTTAAGTATAGGTACCTATATGAAAAGAGCACGAATGCCATTTAGCAATTTAAACAGTAGGTACTTACCTTTACAACAACAAAAATATAAACAGTAAGTCAAATTGGTATCCATTAAACAAATTGTTTACTTATGGTAATAGAATTCGTTGTAATTGTAGGCTTCATTAATTTTGGTAACAATAATGTTATTTTTAGTTTAAATATTCAACTTCGCCTTCATTTAGCTCGAATTGTTTACCAATTAATTGGCGCTGGATATTGTTGAAAACCTCTTAGGGGCCTCTAAAGTTTATTAAATTAATTCAAGGGTTTAGAAATTCTCTTTGGAAATAGTATCGATGTGTTTTACAGCGATTTATAGGTGAGATACGAACCCAGGTGCAGTCCTGGGAATTGGGAATCTAAACCGCAAATCGAAATTCAAGGACAGGGGAAACTATTTGTAATTAACTACAACATCATTGGAAAACGAACTTGGAAGTTATGAATTTATGAGAATAAAGAGTTTAAAGAAATAATGTAAAAGTATAAATATTGAATTCGACAACATAAAGCTCCTTAACCACGTGTAAACTTCTTTAACCGATTGTAAACAAACCCACCCAAATGTTAACCATTTGTAAACTGTATCTAAAAGTTCGTTACCTGTATCTAAATAATAAAACAACTGACTTTATAACCAATTTTTTTTTTTTGTTAGCCTAAATTGTGTCCTATTGCGTAATATTTAATGCGATCTCTGGCCAGGTTAGCGTCGTAAACCTGATTAAATCATCACACCATCTAGTACCTACTTAAAAAACAACAAACAATTTCACTTTCATTTACTGTTTAACCTACTCAGTGGCGGTGTACGCGGATGTTTGATCGTGTACCATACGCGCCACTGAGCGTACACAGCCTTGTCACTCTGCGTTAGCATTACTAAAACTATCGTGTGTTTTGTACACTATTTATTGTTGCTACCCGCTTTACTTCGGATTAACATGTTTAATAATGTAATTTAAATTGTTTACTGAGGATTAAGTGTTAACAAGGAATGGTTTTGTGATTTTGAGAAGCACCTTCCCGAGATACAGTAGCAGTATTGTCAAGATGAGTAGTGTTTTGATACAGTTTCATTATCTACTGCTGAATTAATTGCTCTTATGTACAAATTGCTTAGAAAACGATATATACAGTTTAAAACCCTTTGGTATATATAGGAAGAAGATCCCATTATATCGTAGATACATACAACACGTCCCTTTGATTTATGTATGTTACAGTTTTTAAACGTTTAAGATCATTCATGCCATTATTATAAAATTCTGTTGAAAAACAAAGAACCGCGACGTAAACGATTAGAATGAAAGAATAAATTGCAATGGTCTAAAAACATCAGTAATTTAAATAACATATAACTGTAAGGACCAAGGGATAGGCAGCGGTGTACTTAGAGAACACCCGCATTTTGGCAATAATGTTTAAGTCCCATGTAATAGGAGGCCAGCCTATTGCCAAGCACAAATCTAGACTCCAAGATCATCATCATCATCATCATCAGCCTATAATGTTCCCACTGCTGGGACACAGGCCTCCTCTCTGTGACAGGGAGTGGGCCGTTATCTACCACGCGGGCCCAGTGCGGGTTTGTAGATGTCATATGTCTTCGAATTTTCGGTTCTAGGACATGCCGGTTTCCTCCGGACTCCGGGGTGCTACTGAGAAATTCCAGATATAAAAACCCAATACCACTTTACCCGACCCGGGAATCAGACCCAGGATCTCAAGTAATTTAAATATTTTTGTAATAACCGTGAGTAATCAATGTGAATATTATGACAAAACCTAGTTTATAAGTAGGTGCAATATATAGGCTCCTACAGATTCAATAAAAAACAAAAGTTGTTAACGATTGACAACTCATTAAACTGCAATTCGTTATGAATTATGATTTATGCTAATAAGTCATTAATTTCTAATAATGTTGTGACATATTACTATACGAATAAGACATTAATCACTTTCAATATTAATTTAAACGTGACCAATTAAAATAACATGTTCTTTAATATTTTATGTCCGTATCGCATTATAATAACTTGTTAATGAAATGTATATTAATCAATGATCATATATATATATAATTATGCGTAATTGTAAGTTACTAAAAACAAATATTTACTAATAAGTAACGTAATTTCGAGTTGTGATAACCTTTGAGTGACAATAGACACTAAAACCGTGTTCCGTAGTTGGGATGAATTTATCCCAGGAACAAACATAACTTTGTAGTTGAAAAACATGTTCTCCCAAACATTCAGTATGGGAGAACATGTTTTTGCAACCGCAAATGTAAGTTGGTCGATTATTACTCGTTAAGTTGGAAAGCCTACTTAGTTGTGATAGTTTTCCTTTTAATTTCGTTATATATGCTACTGCTGTGAATTTTTTCACATACCCAAAACTAACCATTACGCTTGCATGGGGGGGACACTTGACTCTAACAAAAATTGGCATTTTAAAGCTTAATATTTCGAAAACGAATCCCTAAATCCAAAAATGGTCTGTGCAAACTCTCAATATTTTTGAACGACCTTTCCAACGACACCCCACACTATGGCATTATTGACAGAAAAAAAAATCATCCTCACTTTACGTCTAGGGGAGGTACCTGAAAAAAAATAATATTTTTCATAATTTTATTTTACCACTTTATTGGCGTGATTAATATGTATACCGATGCCAAATTACAGCTTTCTAGTACTAAGCGTCTCTGAGCTAAGCCGCGGACGGACAGACAGACAGACAGACGGACATGACGAAACTATAAGGAACCCTAAAAACTACGACCACCGAAATAGCCTTCTAGTATGTAACGACTGACTTAAACTATTTAATCAAGTTCGGTCTGGCAGTTTGGTATGCTTAGCTATTTAAAACAAAATTTATATCGTCATTAAACAGTATGTTAACTAACAAAAGGCGTTTCCGTTACCCCGCAATAGTATGGCGTCCATACACCCAAAAAAGAAACTTTTTTTTTTTAATAATAAAATGTCACAAAATATATATTAAATTGATACGTAACAGAAACACTCTGTACACGCACACTTGTCGCACTTGTTTTTCTAAGTTTACTAGAGCGCGCCCCTTCTTCGTACTGTTTTTATGACTTGACAAAACATCGAGATTTATTTATTATATAGGTATATAAAATATTAATGTATTACACACAAACCTTCCGGAATAAATTCTATAGATGATGGTAAAAATCGCATCAAAATCCATTGCGTAATTTAGAAAAAAAACGCGGTCATCAGAGAGACACGAAAAGCGAATTTAATTCATATTTATATAGATACAGATTTAATTAAATTATGTAAAGCAGGATAGTGGGACATAGCAAAAGCAGTGGTTGTCATGAAAGTCAAGTCAAGTTTACTGTCAATCTATTTTCATAATACTAGCTTCTCCATACAAAAAAAAAAGTCGAGAGATGTCATTGGACACCCGCTGTATATTTATTTATTAATACAGAGCCATCTACTATGGTCTCAAGTTTCAAGTGTGAAAAGTTTTTGTTTTTTATTACAGAGCCATCTAGTATAAGTTTTAGCAATCTAAAACTGACACTTAAAACTGACTTTTTCGGGCATGCTTTTTGTTACGTGACGATTTTTACCACTTTACATCGTTCCAAAAATGAACTACAGGTACACCTCTGCCTAATCCTTCAGGGAAAACAGGCGTGATGTTATGTTATGTTCATGTGTACTTACACATATTTCATCATTTAATTTCTTCATTGATTTTATTTTCACTTTTATACAGGTAAAAAAGTTTTTAGGAGCGTTGAGTGATTTTTTGTAAGGAAACATCGTATGGGTTCGAGTCACCGACATGCTAATGTTAACAGTATATCAGTAGCTATGAATATGACGTGTTGCGCTTGGCCAGCTGAGCAGTGAAAGTATTTTTCTTTTATTAAAAAGAAAAAAAGAAGTATTTAATTTCTAAAACTACAAACAGTTAGAAAATTAAAGAAAAAACACTGTTGTTTCATAGTTTCACTTCTGTCAGCTGTCTCCATGAAAACCTATGTTTTTTTTTTAAATAATCTCTATCCTATTAAAACGCATTGTAGGAAAAACACACATAAAGAATTTATAGCCGTATTTTTTTTCTATACGGGTTTTTATTTACTTTTTTCAAGATAATATTAACATAATTTTTTTATGAAAAGTATATAAAAAAGGAGGGGGGAAATAATTTTGTCGTATTTGAAAAACCTCATCACTTCATTAGGTATTCTAATACGGAGATATTGTGTCCGCTTGCACTACTTCACGTAGGAGAGTCATACGCCTACCAAGCAAGGCAACGCTGTATTAATGCTAGTTAAATCTTACTTATTTAATCTTAAATCAACAGTTTATCGATCATATTCACGCGACATTAATGCGTTAATGGTTTGATTAGCATATAATATTATTTTAATTAGCAAAAAGTTAATTTATTACTGATTAATGATAACAATTATTATGGTCACAAAAAGTTTTATGTTATTAATTTAGGTACCTGCCAAGTAGGAACAGCCACACCTTTGTAGTTACCATGGTAGATATTAAAGACCTAATTTATTTTTATTTAACTAGCTGCCCGCCCCGGCTTCGCACGGGTAGCACTAAGTACTTCTACGGCGCACCTACTTATCTACCTACCGTACCTATCTACCCTACCTTCCTACCTACCTACCTTACCTATACCTACCTAAAACCTTCTCCTGACAATAATAAACACAACAAAAAAAGAATTAGCGAAATCGGTCCAGCCGTTCACGTGTGGTGCCGCGACCAAGGGAAATGGGATTCATTTTCATATATATTTGTCTTTTTGAAGTGAAAACTTCTTTAGGCTCGTTGGGCATTTTTGAGATGGGAAAAAACAATTGAAATTGCGACACGGTTTCCGACACTTCATTTTTGTAAACACGATTGTGCTCTTTATTTAGATAAGGTTACGGACCAATGTTCTATACCTATAAGTATTTTTCTTCCACCAAGGCGATCTTGTTCAAGTTTTGTAGTCAGTTCTGATGTTCTTGGTAAGGTCATGGTTAAATATTAAAGGAAGAATTAGTAAATAATGATAACAGCCGCACGGCTCGGTCAAGGGTTAAGCTACGCTTGCCGCGAACGGGTCGTGGATGGGTGCCTCGGGAAGCACGTTAAGCCAGTCCCAGTTGTCATTCGTAGATCTTTGACAGTCGTTACGGGTCATCAGAAGCCCAAAAGTCTGACAACCAATCTTACAAAAAGGTATCGTGTTACTCAGTAGGTTACTGGTTGTGAAGGTCAGATAGGCAGGCGCAGAGTTTTAACTACTTAAATGTTGGAAGAATAAGGGCTTAAGTTTATGCATAATATTAGATCAACATGTCATAGTGCATTATGCTAATCTTTGCGCCTGATAACTACTCATTTGTGTAGTGTAAGAACATGACGCAAACGAGTATTAGAGCATGTAAACATGGTTAACGCTTGAAAATTGTTTAATAATAAAATGTAAACTATACTCATAAACAACATCGTTAGAGTTAATGAAGCGTAGAAACAAAATAAAACTCTAATATTTAAAAAAACAGCGTTTTGCAGCTTTATGACCCTAGTTTTAATTCTGCTATTCGTAAATTAATTTTCCCACCAAATAACTGTTCTAAAAAAAAAAACAGTGGCACTCCGGGAGTGCCGACAGAACTGAAAACTTGAACAATTTAATTGTGCAGGAAATACTTTTCTTTTTTAAAGTCGGTAAAAAAAGGGAAATGTCAATCATGTCGTTGTCATGTCTCAATGTTTGAAATGTCATTAATCCCAAAGAAAATGTATCGCGCGTTGATGTCTTTTTAATGGTCAAAAGCTGGTGTCGGTAACAGTGTCGCGACTTCAATTGTTTTTTCCCATCTCAAAAATGCAATATTAAGAAAATACAATAATTTGTGTTATTTCTGATTGTAAGCACAGTTTGAAGGTTGCACTAAACAAATCATCAAACTTTTATCGAAGCAACACACATGTCATTTTTCAAAAGGTAAAGAGAGCCAGGTAATTTTCTATAGACCTCGGGAACATTTCCCAACCCAACGTTTGATAAGCTAATTGATAACATCGACATGTAGGTACCTCTACGCTTAGGTATTTAGTATGAAACCGTGGGTTGCATTGTCTCCCTGTCAGTAGCACATATCAGATCGAGTAGGAAGCGACACGTCGGTTGTATGTCGCATTGACAACCCCATACGCCTCAATGACGTACGTAATGCTCTGGAGTTGGCTCTAAAGGGATTTGATTTATTGATAACTAGTAGCTTTATGAGCTTACCTTTAGATCCTGTTTGTATACTCGCTTGTAATAATCTGATTACTATGTGCCTACGTAATAAGTACTTAAGCTATTGGAAACTTGACGTGTTCCATGAAATATGAAGATAATTATTGCCTCAAATCAAATCCTCCTAAAATTGTTTTTGAAGTGAAGCCTTCTCTAGGCGCATTGGGCATTTTTGAGTTGGGACTAAACCATTGATTTTGCGACCTGTTACCGATACCGTAGAGTAAAAGAAATCAACGCGTTGATTATCGCGGTGCGTGGAGTAAAGACATCAATGCGTTGTTTTTCTGTAAATATGGAGTCTAAATTGTTTCTGACAGTCTGTCCTAAGATTTTTCGAAAGTCAAAAAGAACCTAACTCTATTTATGCAAAGCTAAATAAAATGGAATTTGTAATTACTACCAAAACCTACCGTAACTAACAATTATCATAGCATTGTATAAATTAAAAACTTTGAAAATCTTTAATTAAGTTCCGAGATTTATAGGTGTCTATAAAGTGAATAGGATTACGTCATTTACATAGAACCAATTAATGGGGGGTTTACACGGGTTGATCAAAGCCTTGCGGCAAGTCACCAGTCGCATCGCTAGTAAAAATCGGTGCACCACCCCATTTACACCGGTTGACAAAAATCGCATGCCAATTGTTCGTCAGTAGCGAAACAACACAGCGTAAAACACACCTCATGCGGACGATCACCTGCAATGGTCGATTTTAGTCACCCGCCGTATGCGGCATGTCGCCTCATGGCAAAAGTCGGATGACACCCAACTTTGGGGCTTGCGATTTTAGTCACTTGTAGTCTAGTCGAATTGTCAATTAGACGATAAACCCTCTATTATTACTACACAAGACACAAGTCATCACACATTTTTTTTTAAATTTATCTCACCTTCAAGCTACCAAAGAAATCAAACTATATGTTTATTCATAAATTCTAATCTAAATAGCCAGCTCCTCTTATAAATAAAACCTTCAATGAAAATTCTTAGGCAAAATAAGTCATATAATGCCCTTTTTGGATACAAACAAACTCCTTCAGAGTAAGCTATGTTTGTTGTAAGCGAGAGATTTACCTGAATACCTCAAGGTAAACCCAGGTCATGGTTACTATAAACCACTATAGACTACCTAATAAAATGTGTAGAACGCAGTAAAAGATTCCTTAGGTACAGCTAACCGCGCATCATTGGTAACAATTTGTAATTGACAGCGCCTTTATGACGTAGCAGTAATGGCAATTTTCGTAGAGCAAGTATTAGCTCTCATGTGCGGTTAACTGTACCCAATCAGTAAGCATCGTTGTAAACATTACTTAATTTAGCTGCGACTATGCTCAGGCATTAGATTATTTACATTGTTGATGATTTAAATTAGCTGCGTTTTATTTAAATAAAAGGTAAATATTTATTGCCATATTTGTAATTATGTTTATGGCGATTTGAGTTGAGTTACAGATCTTCTTTAGAGTTTACTGTTTTACCTTGGCCAGGATTGATTCTCTTTAAAGGAATTTATGAATTAAGTAGGTAATTTTATGGTTTAATGTGACCAGAATATTTACTTCACCGACCGTCTAGAAAATTTGAGGCCTTGCTATCAGCTGCCTCTCAAAAAATCTTACGTTAAGAGGGAGACGAAATTAAAGTGAGTGTTCGACTTACATATTTACTTAGACCACATAGCATCAAAAACTTTTGAGACAAGTTATATATTAACGTTTCTAAGGACAGCACATTTTATAGTTTTGTGGGTGCCAATCATAGATGTTTATTTAGAACCTATTTATTAATTAATTTATGTTAGCCAACAATTGTTTACACAATAATACATTTAAAACAAATTCCTTAATAGTACGTTTATAAGTGCAATAATTACTTACAGGCTAATAATACAACATATACGATTTATTGTTTTACATAATATATACAAAGCCAAAGAGGATATTTACAAATAAAGTTATTCAATACTTTTTGGTATTTCAAGTGTAACAATAATAATGACAAAAATTACATTCTAAATATAAAGAAAAAAAACAAACACTTTAACTAATTAAAGTAATAATATTCTCATAATTTAATTTAAATACATAGAATTTTAAGCTATTGCATATTATTATTAAATTTTATTTATTCGGACAACAAAAGATCCATTATGTTAGTAATATCTTAAAGCTAGTGTTAGTAGAATATTATTATTATTGAGAAATGAGATTGAGACATTTTGCACAGAAGATGACCAAGTAAGGTACAAATTTCTCACTTGGCCATCCTCTCCACGAAATGCCTCAAAATCGGAGAATAAAAACTCTCAGACACTGTCATCAGAATAGCTTTTTTCGCGGGCTTTGACCGCGGCGACCGAATCAAGAAATTCCGTTACAAAAAAAACCTAACACCCCCCACTCCGCCTACCATGTAATGACGGATGATGACATCACGTTGTCATGGATTGATTGATGTTGTCATGGGAACGTAATTTTTGTTTTATGTCATCATCCGTCATCATCCCAAGTGTAGCGTTGACAAATAGGAAGTATGGAGGTTACAAATGCAGTCCCCTAGTGCCACACGTTTTTTTATTTAAAATCAAAATTACCTTTAGCACTCAGTAACGACATCATTGTTTATAAGAATAGTGCTCGATAGTTATTTTATAAAACTTTCCTATGCTGTTATGATGTCTGTGAAATCGACATCGGCAAACTTGCGTTGCCAATGCTACTAATTTGTAAGCATGTTCGTACAAAATCGCAAGTTGTCCATTTGTATCCTATTCGATCATCCTTATAAATATTACTATTATTATCAAAACTGACAATTAAATTAAACGTTTAAAAATCAAATGTATGTGGGCGTCTATTATGAATAATTACCTTTTACCTTGAGTAGTCGACACAAAAATATATTGTAGTACCCTAAACTCGCCCGGGGCAGGAAACTAAGCAATTGTTAATTACTCAATCGATTCTAAAATTAATATCAAACGTAAGCAACCATTTATCAAAACACACATTAAATATTTCAAGCTTGTTCTTATAATTATGCTGTACGTTTAATTTTTAATGAAGTTTGGATTTGTAGTTACCTACTCTATCAATCAAAATGAATGCTTTGTCTTAAAGTCAATGAGACGGTGGAAACATTCACTAGGTTGAGGTTAAGATCATTAAGTGGTATAGCAGTAAATAGGCTCGCCTGTAGTAAAATGTTAGTGTTCATAAAAACAATGATTGTTGGTAGCACCTCCATGAACCTAAATCTGTATTTTAGAGACTTCTGTTTATAGATAACTTAGAGCTGGAGAGAGAGAGAGGAGCTCGTGGCTAAGTACTAACAGCCGCATGGGTCGATTGCCGGGGTTGGTCCGTGAATGTGTGACCATCTTTACATACCGAGAGTCCTCCGTGCCTCGGACAGCATGTTAAGCCGTTAGTCCCGGCCGACATTCGTGGTTCTTTGACAGTCATTACGGGTAGTCAGAAGCCCGAAAGGCTGACAACCAGTCTTACGAAGGGGTAGGTATGGTATTACCCAGTTACTGGGCAAGTTCGGTGGACAGTGTCCAGTGAGAACCTGCGTCAGGCAGAAGGTGAGGACGCTGTGGCGCCTCTCTAGCCACTCCGCAAAGAGGGGACTTATCGCCGCAATTTTGGCGTGCCCAGCACTGAGTTGCGACAAACGCACTCTGCATGACGCCATGAGATTCCGCCGGAATTCTGACCGCTGTGCCGTGTTTTCTCGCGGTAGCGGAGTTACGCCCCGGCGTTTCGCCTCCTCGTGCCACTCCCAAATGTGTGCGAGAACTCTTGCCCCCAGATCCCATGGCGGCAATCTGGCAAGGAGGCTCGCCACCTGACTGGAGACCGTACGGTATCCCCGGACCAGCCGGATGACCATGACCCTCTGGGACGCGTTCAACCGGCGGGCAGGCTGCCGCCTCAAGGAACGCGCCCACACCGGTGGCCCGTAAAGGGCTATGGACCGCACGACACCCGTGTAGAGCCTCCGGCAGGAGGCATTTGGACTCCAGCGTGAAGACCTGGATTATAGTTAATACTAGCTTCAGCCCGCGACTTCGGCCGCATGAAATTTATTGCTCCCTGACCCATCACACCCCATCACATCACATTTCCTGTGTGCAACTTTCAATTAAAAACTCTATCGATTGCAAATTCTATAGTTGCAAAATGTAAAAATAAAAGTTTTGTTTTTTCCATTTTCCAACAGAAGAATTTCAAAGTAAGGTGCAAAAGGTAGGTAGGTAAGTTTACCTACCTACCTTTTGCAATCGAATCCGCAACCCGTAACTATAAATGAACACACATAAAAATATTATTTTCAACGCAAGGTTTTTTTTTCTGTTTCGTTTATCTAGTCTGCCTTTCATATTACGGTACTAAAATTTTGCTTTGCAAAATATCGAAATTGTTAGTGCATTGAAAGAATTGTAAGCCTGAGGGGACTGAGGCTTGACATGCGGATGTTCAGCATGGACTGACGAAATAAAAAAAGCAATTTTTGCCAATGGAAGTCCACCTAGGTGGTTGTTTTTGTTATTTTTGTGTACTGATAGACATCGTACGATGTTATGTTTGCCTGTCCCGCAATTCATAACTTCGGGACCACTCATTGGATGTTCGATTTGCTTAAAATCAGTACTTTTTATTAATTTTAATACTAAATAGTTGTTTGGACTATACCAACCTATTTTACAAGTCATTAAGATGTAGTAAAATATAAGTAGGTAGGTAGGTATTTTGCTGAGAATAATAATTAATAATCAATAATTAATTCTGGCTTCTCGAACAGTTTAAAGGGCTGATCAGTGTTAATATTTAAATTAATAAAATTTACGAATGACGTAGTATTTATTATTTTCCCATTGAATAGTTTACCTATATGTCATTCGAATTCAAAGTACTTATCTGCAAGGCTATATTCCAATCCACCGAATATGTAGGTAGCTCTAAAGACTCTAAATAAATAACTATTTAGCATATCAACACCAGAAATTTTACGCTTTCCAACTATTTGTCTTCGCCATATACGCTGGTAACATTAAAAGGCTCCTCCGATCACTTAGGCCAAGTTTACACCGTATGCAAATCCGCCACGAATGCATTCAGTGTGCGTTTGACATGAAGGACTGAGTTATGTCTATAATACCATTAAGTTCCATGCTATGTCGGCAAGTGTTTTGCCATATATTAGGGCACAGATGCATCGTCACGTAAATTATGTTGATCGGCGACCCGTATGTTGCTTGCACCTAATATATTGGAATACATAAGTCAATTGCAGACCGTCTGCTGTGTTTGATTTTGCATTGAATGGATTGAGTATTGTTGCTTAGGAATCGTTGAAAGTAGTGATAGAATAAGAGATAAATTAAAAACAAGTAATTTTAAATTAACCAAGGTAACCGACATAGCCCGAAGAATCGCCTAACTTAAATGGCAGTAGGCACATTGCTCGCAGAATAGACGGCCGATGGGTCTGAAAGGTTCTGGAGTGGTGACCGCGTTCCGGAACACATAGCGTTGAAAGGCCTCCCACAAGGTGGACCGATGACCTGATGAAAGCCGCAAGAATCCGCTAGGTGTGAGAAGCAAAGAACAGGTTGAAGTGGCGGTGCTTGGAGGAGGCTTATGTCCAGCTGTGGACGTCTATTTTCTGAAATCTTGATGACGATGAGTTCTAAATTAATAAAAAAAAATATACAAAGTTTCAATAGTCAAATTGTTGGTGTGTGTTTCAGTTTAAAACGTATCAGGCCAGGGACAAAAAGTCTGTTTATTTAATACTAAAATTAAATCACACAAGTAATTTAAACTAGATTAAGACTGCAGATCATTATGCATTGGTGAATGATCTATGATACTCAAAAGAAACTTCTAATGTGTTTTTACAAGAGCAATTAACATTAAAAATCAGCAGATCATTTGTCAAAACTGGTCAATGTTTTTACAACAGGATATGGTCATAATGTATGTAATTACCCACTTGCATGATTATTGTTTAAACGACATTACCAATGTCGATAGAGCATAGATATCTATGCTCCATTGACATAGGTACCTACATAAATAGGTATACCAATCTACTTCGTAAATAGTGTTGTCGTCCAAAAAAACGTTATGAAAACGTGATATATTTTCACCAGTAAATAAAAAACTAAACTTCTGTAACAACGTATTGACGCGTTTTCCCAACTAACATTATATTGTAACTTAGTGTTATTTTATAGGTACGAAATACGTATGTATTCCAATAACAACTGAAACCCATGCATGTCAGAGAAAAAAATTAACAAATTTATTTAAAAACGTGGACTAGAAAAAGCGGCGGATACATTGTTCAAATATTTTGTTTACCTTTTTTTTCGCGATGAGGACCTTCAATCTATGAGCGCAGTCCAGAGTTGACAATTTTTTTGGTAAAGTGGGATTTTGAAACATTTTGAGTTAAAATAGCGGGATTTTTTCGTCGAAAGCGACACATAATAAAAAAAAAAAACGAAAATAATCAGTAACTAGTTTTTTCATTACTAGCTATCGTTTTATTTTTGTTTCAAAATTAAACCTGCTGCTGATTAGACTACCTCGTTGATGTAGTGGTCGCAAGCACTACTGCTGAGCATAAGGTCCTGGATTGGATTCGGTCGGGCAAAGTGTTATTGGGTTTTTCTATCTAAAATTTCTCAGTAGCAGCCCAGAGTCTGGATTTGTGCTTGGTTGATGGCAATAGGCTCGCCCCCTATTAAATGGGACTTAAACATAACTGGCGAAATGTGGGTATACCTACTACAGGTACACCTCTGCCCAACCTTTCGGGGAAACAAGGCGTGATGTTATGTATGTTTATGTCATGAAAACAATACATCCATCTCCTTGCTATTGTCAACAAAATAATGGAATGTAAGATGCAGCCCACACTGCAAAACAAAGCTCTGTTAGCGTTTAAGATTGCATCAATAATTCATTTGCCTATTTAAATTCGTGGGAAACAATACCACTCTGAAATCACATACTTATGTTATACACGTACTTATCAGAAGCACTATGTAACCTTTACGTCATTATACCTTAGGGGACCGGACTGATTCTCCTTAACACAGGTTTTCATAACCTAGCTAGGAGAGCAGTGCTCACCCACACGTTGTAGATAAGTGAATGTAACTAAATGTTATAAACAAATATAGTTAAATAGTAAATAAACATAATACCCAACAATATCATAGGTAAATAACTACATATTACTAATACAATAACATACTTTTTAGGAACAACCTGTATCAATCTAAATCACATTCCTCCACTACTTTTTGTTTTAAGGACGGTCAGTAGATTGGTCACCGATGTTCGCTCGTTAGTAATAGATAAATATTTCGCTTACTACCCTCGTTGTGTTTTTGTTATTGTCTCATTTTATATTTTTGTTTTAAAAGTCTAAAACTCTAAATCATGTGGTCGATGATTTTGGTGCACGGTAAAACTCTAATGAGTTTATGTTTGCACCAACTTATTATGTATAAAGATATAAGTATACTACTGAATGAATATAAATAAATACATAAATATAGTACTTATTTTGTAAAACTGTTTTTTTTTAACGTGTACTACAATGTTTTTGAGTAAATAAATATTTATGAATACTAATATTTCTTTGAATTTTATGTTGACTTGCTTTTCTTAGTTTTTTTTTTTTTAATTTGTTCGGTTTTTCAAACTTTTGTTATACGAATAATTTCTTGATTCTACTGTTTTGTAAATTAACATGTCCTATCTAAGAGAGCCGAGTGATCTGTAACTCAGGACCCTCCTACCTCAGACACCTTTCTCTATTTAAGATTGTGCATTTTATTAAACCAGTGCATGTATTATGATGTTGAAATAAATAAAGATTTATGATTATTTTGACTATGATTACTACAACTTAACAACAAGGACATATTATACAGGGTGGCAGGCAGGGACATCGACGCGAAAACTGTTACCATGGATTCAGTACATGATTCTTAACCAAAATGAAATTGAAATTGTTCGTCGATTATTTTATAAAAATCTGCTGTTTCATAGAAAAGTGTAATACCTACGCGGTCAAAATGTATGGAACAGCTGTTTTTTTTAAATAACCGGCGAAAACTTTCAACGCAGTGGAGTTCAGAATCATGTACTGAATCCATGGTAACAGTTTTCGCGTCGATGTCCCTGCCACCCTGTATACGTATACGATACATACACACCATTGGAAACATACAAGTACAATAACTATAACCTATAACCTATTATTAAACTCACGCCTTCTTTCCAGGCAGAACTTCAAAACGACACCTGCTGGTCCTTACATACTCCTTTTGCTTTATTTACGTTCATAACCTGTCATTAGCACGTATTAAAATTGCTTTACGGAAGCAGAGTAAAGGAAATAAACAAACATGCTTAATTATACTGCCCATTGTTCTATTGTTTGCGAACTTAAACTCATGTAAAGGCAGTTACAGCACTTATGACACTCCCTATGAATATGTCAATCAATTTTTTTTTGACAAATAATTTGCATGCAGAGATTTTTATCTAAACGAAAAGAATTGGATCATGCTCGATTTTAATTGTATCAATCGTTAATATCGTGATCAGATATTTAGGTAGGTAAGACCTAGGAGGAAAACTCAGCTCGATTTAGAGACAGTTATTTGATTCAGATAAGTAATAAATCGTCGAATCCGACTCGGCTGGGCAGCGTTCGGGAAGCTACGCAATATCTTTTCGTCCCACATACCACAGTGTCTCAAGACGAGTCTTTGACCAGTGCGTGTTGCCAGTGATGACCTATGGTAGTGAAACGTGGTCGCTCACAATGGGCCTTATCAGAAGGCTAAAAGTCACCCAAACGGCAATGGAGAGGGCTATGCTTGGAGTTTCCCTACGTGATCGAATCAGAAATGAAGAGATCTGCAGGAGAACCAAGGTAACCGAAATAGCCCGAAGAATTGCCACAGGGCACATTGCTCGCAGAACAGATGGCCGACGGGGCCGAAAGGTTCTGGAGTGGCGACCGCGTACCAGAAGACGTAGCGTTGGAAGGGCTCCCACAAGATGAACCGATGACCTTGTGAATGCTGCAGGAATCCGCTGGATGCGGAAAGCACAGAATCGGTCGAAGTGGAGGTGCTTGAGGGAGGCCTATGTTCAGCAGTGGACGTCTTTCGGCTGAAATCATGATGATGATGAAGTAATAAATAAATAAAAAAGCCATTTATTCCATATTTCTAAGTTCCATTTCAAATGTTGTTAGTAGGGTATCCGTTTTACTTATTGTATATTATTAGTATGGTTAGTCTTCTTTCATTGAAATGGACCCCTTTTTGCTTAAAGGCCTCCTCCAGCTTTTTCCACAGGAAACGACTGGACAAATACAGGCAAGGACAGGGAATCAAATAGGTCCTAAAATAAATAAATAAATCTTTATTGAACTTCTCCGAACCTTCTCTTCTTCTGAACCCCGCTACTCTGAAATTTTTCGTCAGTTATTTTTTTTAATCAGCTGTTTCATAGAAAAGTGCAATACCTATGCGGTTAAAATGTATGGAACAGCTGATTTTCTTAAATAACCGACGATAAATTTCAACGTAGGGGGGTTCAGAATCATGTACTGAATCCATGATAATGATTTTCGCGTCGGTCTCCCTGCCACCCTGTATAAAATATATATTATATTAAAAAATAATCTAAACAAAGAACCAAAATTTTTTATTTTAACATTGCTACAATGTATTTGATAAGAGCACAATATCTAGACTAGATTCTATATAGAGTATCCCTAGTTTTTTCAGCTTTATTTATCAACTTAGCCATCGCAAATAAGCCACAAAAGGCAATATAATTTCATCTATTCTATAGCACATATAAATCAGTATTAAAACTTCAATATAACAAAGTTGCATTCAAAACGAGCCAATTTGGAATATGCACGAACAATCGAACTAACGATCTGTGCTAACATTTAAGTTCACAAAATATGGGAAAAGATGGCAACTGTAAATGCCATCGATAGATAACATAAAGGTTAAAACTATAGCTATTTATTACTCGTTTGTACATTGTATTGAGTGTTACATTAACGGATGTAATTGGCAGGAAATGTGACTTTATTACTGGGGATAAACTTCTCTACAGACTGCACATTCATCCATGTTAAATCAGGAAAATTTACAAATAATATTTTTTTTTAATTTAATTTAAATTTTTCTTTGTTTTTTATTTTTATTTATGTTTTTATGAGTGTGTTTTATTTTAATTTGTGATTTCTTGTGCGAGTCACAATAAAAACTTTTTCTTTCTTTAAAATAATTAATTCAATTGAAATTTTTCGTTACAGGTTTTCTGCGGTGGCAGTGACAAGCATACCTACCTACACTCCGTTTGAAATAAGATTAGACATTTAAACAAACCTTTTTTACAGTCCGTTCAACCGATTTTGACTTCTATACCGTAGGCATAAGGATGGCATTAAAAGCAAAAAAAGTGGTTACAAACCAACTGTTTACTGCAGCTGTCATTTGTCGTGCCACCAACGCAATAGAAGTCAAAATCGGTTGAACGGACTGTAAAAAAGGTTTAGTTAAATGTCTAATCTTATTGCAAACGGAGTATAGATACGTGCTCAATCTAAGTACAGGCACATCCTATCATGCCAAATAGTCAAATAACGTCAACGCTTTCATTAGACTCTACTTACTCATTTATTCATATTGAAAGATTTTAATATCAATAACGAAAAATTCCTCATCAAAACAGTCTCCAAAACCAGGTCAGCACAATTATCCAGTTATTATAATATATCCAGAGAATTGTTGGCACGCGCACATGCCACGGTCGTAGGTTCACGGCTCCGCGCTCATTAAGCCGAGGTCCTGCGCACGTGGGCGGTGGCTTCATTTGCCGCCATAAATTATGTAAAACTCATCACCGGAGATTACGTCGGTATTAGATAATAACTATCATAGTGTAATGAGATAATAATCAGCGCTTGATCGACGACGTTGCGTGTATTAATATGTCGGGTCCGGTCATTAGTACGGACACAAAACGAATCGCAAGCGCGCCACTGGCGACATCAAGAGTGATTTACCGACACTAAAAAAGGCGCGCTTCTACAGAGTCGTGATGTTTGATGGCCAAGGCGAGGAGGCCAATCAACCTTTGGTCGCATTGGAGTCAAGACGTCGCGGAACTGTTCTCGATTCGTGGTGCTCAGTTATTGTGATAGTTGTAATTTGTGATCATTGTGTTAATTGGTGATTCACGGTTAATAAACGCCGTCGCACCCAGTGTGTGCATAAGTTAGCTAGTGTGATTCATTTGATAGTAAATTATAATGTGATCTGAACTGCAAACCGTTTTTATATTGCGCATCAACCAACACTACCCACACTACGCCCACAGTAGTTAAAATATCGCTGAAAATAACGAGAGTCACATACCCGTCTCCGACATCATAAGTGGGATTCGTGTTGGTTCAGGCGCAAAATAAAAACGTTGAAAATTACCGTTGGCGTACCATTTTTGAACATTAAAATAAAAACATGCAAGCGTTTATGCGTGATCATGGTGCGCGACAGCCAAGCCAAGCCGATTGACAGCAGAGGAAGATCTATGACGTCTTCAGTATCGAGCCAAGCAGCCCCGCAGCCGTCGGCAAAGCCCTTCGTTCTTCTTTTCTGCTTCATTTTCAGGTGGTGTTTCGCGATGGTGAAGCGTCCTCACGGGGCGTCAGCTGGCGACCCTGGCACGAGATGGTGTCCATTTGGGGGTGGAACTGGAAACGCGGATGCGCGAGTGTGCGCCGGTGCGGCTGTGGTCCGTTGCGGCTGTGCTCCGGTGCGGCTGTACGCCGGTGCAGCTGTACGCCGGTGCGGCTGTGCGCCAGTGCGCCTGTGCGCCGGTGTGGCTGTGCTCCGGTGCGCCTGTGCGGCAGTGCGCCGGTGTGCCAGTGAGCCTGTGCGCCGGTGCGGCTGTGCGCCGGTGTGGCTGTGCGGCAGTGCGCCGGTGCGCCTGTGCGCCGGTGCGCCTGTGCGCCGATGCGCCTGTGCGCCGGTGCGCCTATGCTCCGGTGCGGCTGTGCGCCGGTGCGGCTGTGCGCCGGTGCGGCTATGCGCCGGTGCGGCTGGACGCCGGTGCAGCCGGACGCCGGTGCAGCCGGACGCCGGTGCAGCTGGGCGCCGATGCAGCTGGACGCTGATGTAGCTGAACGCCAGTGTACGAACAGTGGCAGCCAGTCGGATACTGGAGTACGTGTTGCAAGCAGTGAACAGCGAGTGGTAGTCGTTGCACAACTACCCTCAGGCACGTTAAATAAAAAGGTGAGCTGTATAGTTTTGTTAATGATTCTGGTGTTGAATGCTCGTTAGTAAAGGAGAGTTGTGTAGCCAAATTAAGTGACAAACGAGTTAATAACGTTGTTGCGTTGACTGGTATTGGTCAAACACGTGTATTCAGCTCAGAACCAATCTTATCTCATCATCTGTTACGACGCCTCATTGAGGTGGATAACAATTAAAATTCTATTGTGTCTCGTTAATGACAGTTGAAAGGTTATGTAGCGTAACGATTAGCGAACACCAACTTGAGGTTTTTGTGTTTTAATTGTTTTGATTTTGGGATGTGCTTCCCGACACTAACTTGCAAAGTAATTAAATTATTACGATAGGACGTTGATGAAGTCCGTGAGATTGCGTCAGAAAATATTAGAAAAAGGCAGATATAACAAAAATTTAGTTTGGGGTTTCGTGTTATTGGAAAACGAAGAGCGTAGTTAAATTAAGCTTGACGTAAAGTAAAGGACCGAGGGCCAAGGGCCAAGAGCCGAGGGCCAAGGGCCGAGGGCCAGGGGCCGAGAGCCAAGGGCCTAGGGCCAGGGGCCAAGGACAAGGGCAGAGGGCCTATTGAGGATTTCGAAGATGACGGGATAGTGAAAGTAGAGTCGAATTGAATTGTTCGTGTGAGATGCACGGGTTCTCGATTCGTTGGGTCGGAGACCGTACCAGAGTATCGTAGTCATAGCCCGTTAGAAATCGGCATCTACTTGCTAGACCGTGGGAATTTGGTGGGCGATAGCTCTGGCTGGTATGGTCGGGTCTAGCCTTGTAGCCAAGACCGTATAGGAGACCGTTCCAGAGTATCGTGTACGGGGTACGCGATAGCTCTGGCTGGTATGGTCGGGTCTAGCCTTGTAGCCAAGATCGTAGAGTCAAGGACGACTCGGCATTCCTTTGGGAAGTGCGCATGTGATTGTTGACCGCGAATGAGATACCCGGGGCTTTGTTAATTGGTTAATGACTTTGGGTCAATTCTTAAATTATCAATTTACATAATCCTCAATAGTACCTGGACTCTGATTGATTGTCATGTTGCTTATTTAATTGTTATCCCTGCCTACAATTTGACTTTTTGAAGTTAGTAGAATGATGTTAGAAATGTGATGTTAGTTAAATAAACAAACTTTACAGAAGTTTACGTTAGGTGAAGAAAGATGCCAATAGGTCATGTACCAGTCGAAGTAGATGTGATCACAGTGGTGATGAGCAAACCTAAGTTATGGGAACCACGCGAGTAGGGTTCTCTAACGGCCGTATTGTGTGGGACCGTGCCAGTAGGTAGACTGGCGGAGGTCGGGGTCTGGAGAGACCATAGTTTTGATCCATGCGCTGGATGTGTGAGAGCAATGCGATTGCTAGTCGGCTGGAGAGCCATGGCGTTAAAGTGGTTTACTCGTGTGTGGGTTTCTAAGGCTCTTAGTGAAAAGACGATTGTTAATGTGGAAAACGATGGTACCTGGCTCTGGTTGATGATTTTTGCCATAATTAGTCGAAAGTTTGTGAGTTCATTGAGAAGTAGGAGTATTGTTTTGTAAAGTGTTGAGGATTAAAGTTTCCTTATCTCAAAAGTTGGAACCCGTAAATGGTCAGAATTGGCCGAGTCGAACAGGCACTGTTGTTGAGTTTTGGTTGCAGGTAAACACACGAGGACGTGTGCATAGCAGGATGGCCGTGTCGGGTCCGGTCATTAGTACGGACACAAAACGAATCGCAAGCGCGCCACTGGCGACATCAAGAGTGATTTACCGACACTAAAAAAGGCGCGCTTCTACAGAGTCGTGATGTTTGATGGCCAAGGCGAGGAGGCCAATCAACCTTTGGTCGCATTGGAGTCAAGACGTCGCGGAACTGTTCTCGATTCGTGGTGCTCAGTTATTGTGATAGTTGTAATTTGTGATCATTGTGTTAATTGGTGATTCACGGTTAATAAACGCCGTCGCACCCAGTGTGTGCATAAGTTAGCTAGTGTGATTCATTTGATAGTAAATTATAATGTGATCTGAACTGCAAACCGTTTTTATATTGCGCATCAACCAACACTACCCACACTACGCCCACAGTAGTTAAAATATCGCTGAAAATAACGAGAGTCACATACCCGTCTCCGACAAATAAATTTTCCTTCAATTTTGTGTTTAAATTGGTTCTTAGATGTACTCGTTATTGGTGATACCAAATTTTGCTGTTTGGTAGTTTATGTGTTGATTATGATGTTGAATAAGTTGAATAAGCATGCGGCTTTAGTTGCAGTTTTGCATGTTAAGATTTGGTATCCAAAAAAAGCGGTGAACGGCTGTCCAAATACAGAGCATTTTTGACACCTTAATGTCAAATACTGGACAAAATGACAGATTTCCATGACGGCCGTTATAATATGACGAAATCACTCTTCTTGGAAACTGTTGCATTAAATAAAATAAATAAAAATATAGTAATTTATTGCAGGTAAAATACCCGTAGACAAAAATGGAAGAAATAGTAGCAGCAGTAGCAGTGCTGTGCTCATGTCTTCGTACAATTTGATGGACCTACTTTTGGTAATGCTTTTTAAGTCCTTTGAAAAGAGTGCCTTTGAAAGAATACATTATCACCATTCCTGAAAAAAGTTACAAACCTAAATTATCCGTATTCCAAATGATTTGAAAACGTGAAATACATAGGCATTAATTGATTTACCTCTAACTATTATTTCAATATACCAAGTCTAATTTCAGATGACTTTAATCGTGTCTTAACTTATGTACCCTACCTTTAATTGAAGATCCTCTAATATCTCAATGTAAAACAAAAGAAATTACCGAACATTCCCACAGCGAGTTATGTAAACAATTAGGCGCGTTCGACAAAGCGTTCTCGTTCACGAAATACTTGTTATTTACATAGTAAAGATAAATAGAAGAAATTAACTATTTAGTTTCTAGGAATTGTTTTCAGAACAATTACGTAAGGATGTTAACATGTGGGCAAGCCTTTTGTTACATTCGCGAATGCTGCTCATTAAGAGCGGCCAACCCGTCATACTTTTCATACAAACGCTCGTACATCATTATGGCGTCATAACACATCTTTCTTTGAAATTTTTAAACTAATATGTGTCTTGTGCACTATTTCTAGGTTTCTATGAAACCAAAAAATCAAAATTTCGAGAAATAAATTCAGTACAAGCCTCCGAAAATTTGCATTTTTGCACAAGTTTTACCTGAACTTTGGCCGTTCATAATGTACTCATAAATTGTAAAAGTAAAGAAAACATCTGCATAGAAACCTCGCACATGTAATGGAGATTCTAAATGATAAACATTTATTTTACAAACTAGTAAAGCTTACTCAAAAAAACGTATTTCCTGAAACTAATTTCCGCACACTATTTTTCGTACAATGTTATCGCGTTCTCACTTGCTTGCTAGCAGTTTTCACTTGCGTTAGATGAAACAACATGCTTTTCGATCATGCTTGCGTTGACGATAGATGGATCGGGAAGGGCCCTCTTAAGGTGGGTACACATTTGAGCATTTGCTTTTAACAGAAAATCGAGACGTTCTTCTAATGTGACATTTTTGATGAACTGGACATGGAACCCGATGTTATTAGTTCCAACTTACTTTTATAAACTACGAGCCAATTGCATGGTGTAATATTTTATCGATCAAAGAGACCAGCGTGGGCAAAACGGCGCTCCCTCAACAGAACTATTCGACTGTTAAATAACCTTAATCCGCGACCTAGCCGAGTTACTTCTACCCATTTAATTATTATATTCTTTCCTATATTTCATTTAAATACTTATATATTATATTTTTAAATAGTAGAACATAGAAAATATAAAAACATTTAAAAATATAAAAAATAGTAGCCCACCATCATCGGGAACAGTGTCCAAGCTAACGGAGTTTAGGGCTCCAGAGAGAGGAACCTCCTGACAATGCGAGCCGTGTCCAGGAGTATCGCTTTCTGAATCAAGCCCTTGATCCAGCTGCCCAACGAGAGCCTTCTTAGGTGTTGGTCGAGGCTCTTGGCGATTAAGCCATTGGCTGTCACGACTATCGGCACAATGATCACTGAGTCCACATCCCACATTTCGACAACCTCGCGAGCCAATTAAGGTTGGTAACCTTAATTATAATTATTATTAAGATTCGGCTATAGGAAATCGTGTTATGGGTTTTGGATAAGTTTATAAAGAAAACTTCATCAGTCAGTGAAAAAATCGGATTGAGGATAAACCTTCCGTATTTTGTCGTTACCGTTGCCGTTGCCGTTTTGCCGTTAGTCTACATGCCGTTACAGTGAATTTTTTTATTGTTCCATTACAGGCGAATGCTCGCGATGAGGGACCGCCTATAATATTTGACGCTGAGCATTCAAAAGAACGGTACATTACTTGTTTTTTTTTTTTTTAAATAGAGATTTAGCTTGTTTTGTACCAGTCGAAAGAACAATAGATCAGATGCAAATGCTCTAGAGTGTGTACTCTACTTTATGTTTAGAAAACGGATCGGCATGGAACTTCGTTAATTGTTACAAAATACAAGTTAATTAATTTTCGTCTGGTTTTTGGGACGGCTCCAACTTTATAAGAGTGTATACTTAGAATTAATTTTGTAGGTACCTAACATGTCTTAATTTAATTTTAAATTATTTGTGTTTGCAAGTTTGAAGTTTCTTCGAAATTTTACTTTACCTTCGACCGCGTGATTTTAAAGAAAAATATTAAGTTTAATTTCGAAATTTGATCGGTTTGATTAATTTATTGGTGCTGATATGTTTTTAGAAATTTGTTATATTAATAAACATAATATTTGTTGTTAAGTACCAGCTGATTGATAGAAAGTGTAAAAGGTTTTAAACTCGTAGACGATTAAAATGGATAGATATTATAGAATACCTACATAAGCTTAGATGCAATTTGCAACGATTAATATTTTTAACTTATAGGAAGGCACTGAACTGGTAATAAGTACTTAATTTGTTTCCTGTTTTTGTAATAATTTAAAAATATTATATTATTTTAAATATTTTTAAGCTATTGCATAGCTTTTATTGCGGGCTTTGAGCGCGGCGACCGAATCAAGGAATTCCGTAACGTAACGAAAATAAAACCTAACACCCCCCACTCTGCCTACCATGTAATGACGGTTCCCATGACAACGTGATATTGTCATGGGAACGTAATTTTTGTTTTATGTCATCACGTCATCATCCCAAGTGTAGCGTTGACAAATAGGAAGTATGGAGGTTACAAATACTATGCTTTACCGCGGCAGTCCCCGAGTGCCACACGTTTTTTTTTTTTTGTTTTTATATGAATATTTAAAAATGTAAATAATACGTTTAAAAATGAAATAAAAGGAATTATAATATATAAAATCTTATTCACAGGTGAATACCTTGACAGCCTTCAACACCTTTCACTACATAAAATACGCACATCAAAAACATGACAATGATTATGTCATCGCACAATCATCACACCAAGTATGTGCACATTCACACTGAATAAATTATAAACCAGTAGCAATTAAATCAACCCTAAATATGAACCACGCCCACAGGCCATTGTCATTGTGGCCACACAATAGTCAACCTTGGACAGGAAGGCATTTTACGCTTGATTTTAAGATTTCATCTTCCTGCAAACGATGACACAGCAATATAGAATAGAATATACATAGAAGTGTCTGTCACCACCGCATTGATTGCCACATCACCGTTCACACCTCCGTTATAGACGTAGGAAGTCTATTGTTTTGCATTGTCGAATCCTGTTTGGGTGTAACTCTTTGTATGTAAAGTCTACAGTCTACTAGTCCCCCTCGTGAAGTAAACAAAGGATGGCTATGGAAGTTTTTATGGCTGTTTTGCTCTGAAACCCCTTTCTTAAATGTTATGACATTACGGTGAACATTATTTTCTTATTCCCCAAAGCAAAAGGGGTGAAGTTAAATGAAATGAAACTACTTTTATTGATGGTTTAACGCTACATTTCACTTTTTACTGTTCCAGATTCACTCCATTCGTAATCTCAATAATAAAAATGAAAAGTTTAGAGTGCAAGTGGCACACCGGGAGTGCCGACAGAAGTGAAAGCTTGAACAAGATCGCCTTGGTGGAAGAAAAATACTTGTGTAGAAACATTGGTCCGTAACCTTATCTAAATAAAGAGCACAATCGCGTTTACAAAAATGAGGTGTCGGTAACGGTGTCGCGAGTTCAATTGTTTTTTCCTATCTCAAAAATGCCCAACGCGCCTGAAGAAGTTTTCACTTCAAAAAACAATTTCAAAACCAAAATTGAACTTTATGTCATAGAAATAAGAAGTCAATTTTAGCTTATATAAAGCTTGATTAGAAAGATGAATAGCATAGGATTTCAATGTTTCTTTCAATCACAAATCTATTCGTTGATTTATTTAAGTACTAGTTTCTACCCGCGATTTTGGCCGCGTGAATTGTCTTTTCCCTCGACCCACCCCGTCGCATCGCCTATTACCTACTTGGTTTTGGCTTTTCGTTTTTCTTACTTTTTTTTCTTTTTACTCGGCTCCTGAGAGTTCTAGCGTGATGTTAAGTAGCCTATAGCCTTCTTCAAGAATTGGGCTATCAAATACAAAAATATTTTTTCAAATCCGACGGTAGTTCCAGAGATTAGCGCGTTCAAACTCTGCAGCTTATTAGTACAGACAGATATCGATCAATTTCAATCTCACCAGTATATTAGTTATGCAAATGTTATTGTTAGTGTTCATGTAATCAAATGCTAATATTGCATGCAATAGTACTGTATAGGTAGCTTATGAAAAGCAATTCATCATACTATTAAGCATGCATCCCTAATCCAAAGAAATAAGTCTCAAGTCAGGGTTACTTTATGAAACCTTAGAGCCTGCGCAAAATGGCGGATAGGATGGCAGAGGATTTTAAATTTATCAATTGAATTTAATACTTATCCAATCGTAATAAAGTTTATATTTCTATGCTCCGTAATTGACCTTTACTGATCTTGGAGCATCGCAGCGCAGTTTTCTCTGGAGCATCGAAGAGCACGCTGGAGGATACCGCGGCAGGAGGCGGCGGTATGCGCTGGAGTACAAAGCAACTTTTTGACTGCGTAGTCGCTAGTGGAATAATAAAATCCCGGCAAGCGGTGACTATTCGACGGATGATGCGGCATACCGGTGGATGCTCCGGTAAGCTGGCGGACGCTCGCGGAATCACAGAGGATTTTTCTTGTCAGTGTGCAATGGCCGATAGAGGAATCCTCCTCGATGATCGTCACCTGCCGTCCGCTAGTGTGCGCAGGCCATTAGGGGGATAAACTCAATGTTAAGAAACCTTACTGGTGATCACAGACAACGTCAATACTTCCAGTATTAGATTTCGCTACTCATCCCATTCAAGAGTAATCTTTTGATTACATCTCATGATGTCCCTTACAAGTGAGGGGTTCCTTTACATAGTAACCTGCAAGGGAAAAACTTTCCCCGAACCGAAGCTAATAATAACCTCATCGGTAATTATTTTTTGAGCCAGATGGGGTATTAACTTTTGGGTCCGAATCGTAGAGAATGTGAAAGCTATTTCTGCGTTCACGATTTATAGTTATAGCAAGAGGAAAACTGTAGAAATTTTAATCGTAATACTCAGGCCTTTCCAAAAAATAGAAAGGATGTGAATCCAATTTAGAGGTGGAATCTGCTGGATGCAGGAAGTAAAGAACCGGTCAAAATGGTGGTGCTTGGGGGAGGCCTATGTCCAGCAGTGGACGTCTTTCGGCTGAAATGATGATTATGAAACCAGTTTCGAAAAAACGATTGAATTTATCAATCGTTTTGCGATGTCTTGAATTTGGATTAAATGATAATTGATTTTATTTCTCTAAGTAGGTTTGTACAAACACTTTTACAAGTCAAAGATTAGTGGCCCAGTGAGTGTTGTCCTTCATATAAAAACACTAGCTTCTACTTGCAACTTCACCCACGTTGTAGTCAACTATACTGTAAAACATACCTTATTGCACTTGGCAATAGTACCTATAGCTTTTTGGTCACGATACCTGATGAAAGTGATGCGAGAGAATTTAAACTAAGCGGTTTTCTATTTCCATCAAGTATTTTTAGTCATTTCAATCGTATTAAATATAAATTATACAAAAGCTTGTTAATTCCTCACAGTCATAGACTAAAATTTATCCATCTGATGTAAGTTTATCGTGATTTTCCCGCACGACTGGAGTCACGAACGCAATGTTACTTCATTAAACAAAGACCTTGTGCACAAGTTTGTATAAATGATGTAATAAAATGTTTTAAACAGATTATTTGATTAACTTAGCGTGCTATTGTTAATACTGATGTTTAACAAAAGGTTTTGCGACCTACAAGCGTTTTAACACTGAATAGTTAATGTTTCCTTGAAGACAATAAGTTTTGCGTTGTCTATGGATTCGCACTTTTTGTTGATTTATTATGTGTGAAACATCTGGCTTTTCCGGTGAAGTATTTACCTTATTATAGCTATAAAGCGTATGAGAATAAACAAACATTATGTATTAGAAATTATAAAAATATCGAAGATATTTTCGACACAACTGGTAGGTATGTAAAGACAACCTAACATCATGAAGTTTCTGAAGTGAATTGAGCTTTTAATTTAAATAAGTATAAGCTTCATTAAACTCCAGAGACACAGACTTAGCAATCCAGCAGCCCTTTTATTTTAGCAGTAGACCTTAAGGCGCTGAGCAGATGATGGACAATTTGTCCGCGGACAATTTTGCAATCTTATGGAAATCTAACCTGCACGTAGGACAAAATGATTTCCATACGGTTCCAAATTGTCCGCTCCATTATCTACTCAGCGCCAAAACAGCGAAATCAAAAGACGAAGTACAATCAACAACCATAAGTGGTCACGACAACATTATATTTCGTTAATATTTTAATAATAAATAAAGTAAAAGTTAAGGTTTAGAAAAAAGGAGCGAACCGTCTTTTTGCATTAAAAATTTGCTAAGCCGTAAATCGAAATTTTTGCATTAATTTTACTGTAGAGCGAAGGGCCAAGGTAAGGGGCAAACTTTTTATAAAAGCTGTACGTGTAGGTGGTATTGTGCAGATTAGGTCTTTGCGGCGTTTGGAGATTTTTTTGAAAGGTGTTCGTCGGTGTTACAGAAGGACTACATGTAAAATATGTTGTTGCCTTACATTAAGTATGCTACATGATTGGTAGAGTTCGATAGTTGGAAAGAGTATCAGTCTGAATGTAGCCACTTTTAGAATAGCTCTGTGTGCGATCTCCAGTGGCTTAAGTATGGTCTTTGCAAATACAATATATTAGGATAAACTGACGTATTACGTCTGGTTGACTACACTAATCGACACTCTTCAACATCTACACTAATATTACAAAAATATAAGTTTTGTATTTTGTTTATAACGAATAAACTCAAAAACTACTGGACCCATTTTAAAAATTCTTTCACCAGTAAAATGCTATATTATCACTGAGTAACATAGGCTAATATTTATAAAAATATCACGTGAACGAAGCCACTGGCAGAAACTAGTCGCGTAAAAGAAAAAACTTAATTTATTTCCAAAATAATTAAAAGAAAGTAGATGCCTATTATGAAGTAACTTAAGGGTAGGGTAAGTTACAAGACTCGTCTTCGCGCAAGTTTTGCTATAAACTTTATACAGTTTAAAAGTTTATAAGTAGACGAGGAACGAACAATCTGCCATAAGTAGTTCTTTATTAGTAATCTTTTGACAGTATAGTTTCACTGAGTAACTATAAAAAATTACAAGCTGTGCCCACAAATATGTTTTGACGGATTAATATAAAAATTAAATTGATATGGTTTAGAATAATTGAAGTGAAAACTTCTTTAGGCGCGATGGGCATTTTTGAGACGGGACTAAACCATTGATTTCGCGACACTGTGACGACACCAGCGTTAATGTCCGCGGTGCGTGGAGTAAAAGACATCAACGCATTGATTACCGCGGTGCCGATTTTTTTTCAAGTAGTCATTTCTGTCGGCACTCCCGGAGTGCCACTGCTTTTTTTCACCTAACACATGCATTATCATAAAATAAAGCGAGAAGTACTAAGGTGATGCTCCTAATTAAAATCGTTACTTACATTAATTAACAATCAAATAAAAATGATGATTATTCAATAGTTGCAATCATAATATCTTTATAATATTTAAATAATGGAACCTTCAGAATGCAAGGATTTCCGGATATCAAATTAGCGCTTCGACAAATTCTTCTAATAGCTGAATATCCTAGCAATTATAATCAAATAAAATTCGACTAAATCGAATTCAATAATTCGTTTCAGATTATTTCAATGTTAATCTTCGATCCTAACGATTGATTTAAAATTCATATCGAATGACTCGATAATCGAGATCAAATGTATCGATAAACTGATTTGGCGCAACGATAAAATGTAAAGTTACATTCTTTATTATTTGTGTATTCAAAATAAATCTCTGCCCACTATAAATTAGATTTAAATAATCCAATTGTAATGTAGTTATTGTATTTTTATTAGTCACAGATACATAATAACTAAAAGTGTAATAGGCCTGTGTTCAAATTTTTTTTGTCCGTCTTGTAGATTACTAAAAAATATTGAACACGTATTTTTTCTTTTTTGACGTAATCAAAAGATTACGGCGATACATTGAGTTAAAATGTGGCATGACGTCACGCCTTGCTAGATTTAATACTGCGTTGTGACGTAGCGAGCCCCCACTCCTCAACTTTAATGCGTATTTTCTAAGCTATTTATTATCTAAAAGACGGACTAAATAGAATTTCTTTTTTTTTTACCTAGACAACCTACCCTATTGTAAAAATAAACCTTGGCAGTCGACAATTTAATGAAAACATAGGTGAAGTGAACAGCTGGTAGATAAATGACCTGTAATTTAACTTAAATGTCATCATATTTTATCCCAATTTATTTGGGGTCGGCGTAACATGTATTTTCCATCCATACTTTTCTATTAATCATCATTTCAGTGGTTATCTCCTTTCTAGCCATATTATTATTATTTATTTATTTCTAAAACACTTAACCTATTACATTTTGGTTTTAGCTTCACAACGAAAACCTCTCAGGGTTTATTTGTGTGCGGTGAGCCGTTCAAATTTTTTTTTTTATAAAAATGTTTCTTACATACTACAATGATGATATTACATCTACACCAATATTATAAAGAGGAAAGATTTGTATTTTTGTATGTAACGAATAAACTTAAAAACTACTGGACCGATTTCGAAAATTATTTTGCCGTTTGAAAGCTACATTATCACTGTGTAACATAGGCTATAATTTATAAAGATATCACGCGGCCGAAGCCGCTGGTGGAAGCTAGTGATACAATAATTTTAAAATGATGATAGTAATAAATATCATATTTCATACAGAACTTCAGACTGTAATTATTTTACCACATCCAGCCGCTCTATATTCTTATCTAAATAATTATAACGAAGGCATTGTAGGCACCAGGGTTAAGGTGAGGCGTCAGCCTTGAGCTTGACTCGTGACTGTCAGGCCGACTGGACCCGCCACGTCGCATTACACCGCCCTGCGCGAGCGCAACTGACCTAATCAAATATGATTCAGTTTTTATGGACATTCGGATTTTTTGTTCGGCTGTTTGTTTTGTGTGAGAGGAATGTTAATGTCAGGTTTAGGTATTATGTAAGATACAATAGGTTATATCAATTTGAAGCCTTTTTTTCCAGTTATAAGGTCGTGATTGAGGATATTTCGTCAGTTAAGAAACAGAAGAACGTGTAAACTTTATCGAAAATACTTTTTTGTATCAAAAAGCCTGCTTCTAGAAAAAAATAATAACACTTAAGTCGTTAATTTTACAAAACACGAGAAGTCGTAGATTTTTCGTAACTAGCTATTTATTTATTGTTTTACTTTCTTTGTTGTAGTTAAGTATCACAAGATAAGGCAAAAAACCAGACAAAAAAATTCTTAGTCCTATTTTATCTTTTTTTAAAGTTTTGCATTTACAAATCCGTTGTTAGTAGAACTGTCACACTGATTTACGATAAAACATACTTTATTGAACAAAAAATCTAGATTAAAATGAAAACCTTTTTTGTTTAAAAAGTTTTATAATCTAGACTAAAGTTTGTCTATCAGAAACGTAGGCTTTTAGTAACCTACCTTTTCTTTTTATCTCAACTAGACACAAAAACTACCTTTCTAAGTTTGATGATAATTTAATTAGTAGAGTTTATTTGCCGAAAAAGTAGACTAATCATCAACGTAGCTGCGAAAATTGAACAAACTTTTTGTTAATGTCAATTTTCTTTAACGTCGCTACCCATACAAAACAGGAAACGATGATTAAAACAACTTGTGGTGCGTAGTACAAGAAATGTTTACAACAGGGATTTCCTCAAGTTGACGGTCCCCCGCCAGGGGTATCACCACACCAAAGTAAGGCAAAAAGCATAACGTTGCCTCACTGCGTCTCATTACGAATTACTTATCACTGTTCCAGTTTCTTGTATTGTTACTGTTACTAACTTCTCAAGTCCTATAAAGTATTATTTTCATCTCTTATTCGTCCTACGTTTACTCTTGGGATTGAAATTCGAAACTTCCTAAGTGGATCTTAAAATTTCAAGTTTATTTCATTTCATTACAATTTTTAGAGAACCAGCCTCCCTGGTCCCTCCTTGCCTTTTATTTAAGGTAAACTAATTATAAATGTTCCTATTTTATTGATAAAGGTTTAAAATGAAGGGCTACTTGACATTTTGCCCGCTTCGAATTACAATTCCTTAGACTAACAATGAAAAGGTGAATTGGATTATCACATTTACCTCGTAGCTTGTTCAAAATTTTAGATCATATATTTTGCACGAAATGTTGGGACAAGTAGGTTGTTACTGAACTGCTAAGTCATGTCACAAGAGACGGTATAATAATTCAGTGTTTCAAAAGAGTTTTCGTGCAAAGAACATGTGCAAAGAACGTTCGTAGCATTCCGCAGACGGGAGTGCACTTCAACGGGAAATTTCTCACATTTCTAACCTAAACGAGAGACGCTCAAGACGGTCTCGAGATTATATCCACACATCTGGCCCTTTTATTAAACGACTTTAAAAAGAAAACACAGCCGTGTCTACAAAGCTAGTGGAAAACATCTTTGTGTACTCACCGTTGCGTAACGTTCGTGACATGCTGGTGTGAAAAACTACAGTGAAAAGAAATGTGAAAAGTAAATATTTGAGTTAGCGAAAAAACTAAAATGAAACATAGCATTAGTGTCATACGTCTTTTCTAATAAAAATGGTATTGTAGACAGCTATTTAGTTAATCTAAAATGATGAAAGATTTTATTTTTTCTGACACTAAGGACGGGCTCTGAAAAATCTGTTTTGAGTGATAATGTTTTTCATATAAATAAATATAATAGACACACAAGCATAATAGCATGGTAACAAGACTTATTTATGATTGAATTAAATAAACGTCTTCTATTTTACAAGAATCATCAAGATTTTTTCAAATTATTGTTAACTAGGTACAAAAAATGTCTTGCTTCTTTTTTCCACGTCAACCGCACTTCAAATCCAACCATAAAAACCTATTTAATGAAAGCCAAGTTATTCAAATATATGCAGTGATTAACAAAGCCTGCTAGTTTTCTTATGTCAAGCCCTCATTACTCGCGTGTTGTTAATTTATACACGAAAATGTATTCATCGCTTTTTGCCGAGTATTTAAAATTCTATTACAAACCATTTCAATGGACTGCTAACAATAACTATACTGAGATGAGAGGTTTATTAAACATGTTAAATACAGAACGGAATAAAAGTTTAAATGGGTATTGTATTATCTATTATGAATGAAAATAATATGTTTTTTTTTTATGATTTTGTAATATCGTACATGATATTGGTCAAACTTAGGGGGAAAGACCTCAAAGGGCGTTTGTCCACCACAGCGGTCACTGAGAAGAGAAAATCAAAAAATTGCCATAATTACCAAGCATTGCATTATTATATTATGCATGCTACATGGTGATTGTTAAAATAATGCATTATTGACTTACTGGAGGACGCTTTTACCCCTTTCCTTTTCCCCTTATATATTGAAAGCTCCGTATTTTTCCGGGAAAATCGACTGTCTTTTAAAACACTATTATTTTATTTGAGCAGTGCAAAGTAAAAAATAAATGTATAAGTTATTTTATCAGGGAAATATTTCCCTCCGTTCCACAGGCTTATAAAAGTTGTATATCAGTGCAACATTAAGTAAACGCAAGGCAGCTAAAAAGCCCCCAGTATACGTTGGGCGAGCCCGCTCGGCCAATGCAAAATACACGCAAATCAAACGCCAAATCACGCAAAAAACAGTATACGTTGGCCAACCGACGGGCTCACCCAACATGTACTGGGGGCTTTAAAGTCTTGAGCCTCAATGCACACGCGAACTTTTTACTCAAGTAAATGCACTACGCACATTGTTATGCTGCATAAATTACTTGGATTACTGTTCGTTTTTTACTTGAATTGTCCAAACAATGGCGTGTGTACTTGTAATGGCAAAAAAGCTGTAATGCTAGTTAACCCAGTTCTACGGTACTTCATAATTTCTATGGCACTTTTACATGGCACAAGGGTGGGGTAAGAGTTAGAGCAAATATTGCTTATTTTAGACAGACTAAAAGTTAATTAGAGAGACGGAGCCAGTCGAAAGAAAATGTAGAATGAAACTTCTATGCAATTACAGCAGTATTTATTTATTTATGGAAGAACACCAACAGTATATGCACTCAACATTGGTTCAAAAAATAATTAGGAAAGGTATTACTGCTAATATATATATACAAATTATAGGTGTACATAACATTTAAAGAAAAAGGCATTGAACAGAAGCTGCATAAAAACGAAACTGCTAATAAACGCAGTATATTGCGATCGACGATTACATCCTTAATATTATAAATGCGAAAGTAAGTTTGTTTGCTACGCCTTCACGCTAAAACAGCTAAACGGATTTGGATGAAATTTGGCACATATATAGATGATGCCCTGGAAAAGAACATAGGATACTTTTTTTTGTTTTTCCCACGGGATCGAGACTTATGCGGGTGAAACCGCGGGGCGCAGCTAGTTTATAATAAATGTTTGCAATAAAATAATTTATGTGGATCTATAATAAATCTTAAACTGCATTCCACTAAACACAGAAAACAATATGAAATTCTAACAAACATTTATGCAAAATTCTTTACCAAACTCAAAATATAAAACACTCGCAATTGCATCGAAATAGTATACATTAAAATAAAATGAACTTTTATGACCTTTTATGTTGGCCGTAATCGTTCGTCGAATGCTTGTAAATCTGCTCAATGATCACGTATAGAGCCATTCCGAAGGCTATTAATGTACTTTGTAACCTCTGCGAGTTGTTAACAATTGATTGAAAACTATGAGACGCTATGTTCGTTGTAACTTCTGTGTTTTATGGGCGCCTGGTAGATTGATTTGTTCCGGCAGAGACAAAGTGGTCTTAATGTATGGCTATTTAATTGATGAAGCTAATGCATTAGGTATGCCTTTTGTGTGATTGTGTTATTGCATTCTTTGGTTAATTGTCGGTCAACCTGTTGGGTTTTGTTTAAAACTAAAGCTTTAATGCAAAGGTCATGTTAAATGCCCATGTAACACCCAATCTCGTGAAGATCGAAGACGCTACGCTCGAAGTTGTGGACGAGTATGTTTACCTAAGACAAACTGTCCAGCTAGGAGGTCCAACTTCGGAAAAGTGGTCAATCGTCGAGTCCGACTCGGCTGGACAGCGTTCGGGAAGATACGCAATATCTTCTCGTCCCACATACCACAGTGTTTCAAGACAAAAGTCTTTGACCAGTGCATGTTGCCAGTGATGACCTATTATGGTACTGAAACGTGGTTGCTCACAATGGGTCTTCTCAGAAGGCTAAAAGTCACCCAAAGGGCAATGGAGAGGGCTATGCTTGGAGTTTCCCCACGTGATCGAATCAGAAATAAAGAGATCCACAGGAGAACTAAGGTAACCGACATAGCCCAAAGAATTTCCAAACTTAAGTGGTAATGGACAGGGCACACTGCTCGCAGAACGGATGGCCGATGGAGCCGAAAGGTTCTGGAGTGGCGACCACGTACCGGAAGACGTAGCGTTGGAAGGCTTCCCACAAAATGGACCGATGACCTTATGAAGACTGCCGGAATCCGCTGGATGCGGGAAGCACAGAATCAGTCGAAGTGGCGGTGCTTGGGGGAGGCCTATGTCCAGCAGTGGACGTCTTTCGGCTGAAATGATGATGATGATGAAAGCTTTAATCGGCATGGTGAGGATATAATCAAAGTCTTTGGAGATCATTTATTGGCTTCTCTTAGATTAATGCATTCTGATGTCACTTTAGTTTAAAAAATGATTGAACCACATTTAAATTATTATAGTTACGAGATAACTTATGTCGTGGTAAAGAGATTAGTTACTCAGCAGCCTGCAAGCTCTTTGATGACACCCCTGAATAGAACTAAGAACCTTCAAGTTATATCAATAACAAGTCGAATCGACTAACTACGCTTAAAGTTAAATGTCTTCACGACAAAGTATCAAAACATTCCAGCAATAGTCTCACAATCATGTAATATAGATGCCACATCGTTAGTGGTCCACAAATTGGCATTAATCTGAGTGCAATAATTGGACAGAATACTACGGTGTCACTGAATTGTTCACATTCCTCCGGATTCAATATGTTAGAGTAATCACGACACTAAGCTGTCGATACACTGCCTCGGATTGTCTTGTCTTTGAGATTGTGATTCGGATTGAAAAGCTACGATACGATGATATGAATCTTTTTCCTGTTTTCTTTTGCTTTTTATTGGTTTTGGTACTACTGTCTTGAGATACATGGAGTAGTCGTTCCATGGATTTTTCTCAAATCAAGTGAGCAGTGTTAATAAGCTTGTGTCATTTTTACTCAGGTAAAGTATTATTTTAATCTTTAAGGATAACTGAACCTTTAAGGCTTTACATTTATACATTTCCATCTTTCTGCACTTAAAGCAGCGATTGATTAATTTTAAAACGCATCTACACGCACGAAATTTTCGAGCGATATTAACAGCAATTTCAATAAGTTATCACGACGTAAAAAACGTGCTGCTATTCAATTTGTACAAACACTTCGTTACCAATCACCAAAACACTCTATAAATTTCGTTCCATTCCAATTAATTGTTAAATCCTGACATCTTTATCTACACTTCCATGCGATCGCAGCCCAACAAAACAATGAAGAATAAAATATCAGAGTCGTGTATCGTAGCACGTATTAGTTTAATTAAAACCTGCTCAGTACAGTTCACGTCAACGCATTGCACGTTATTAGATACAGCCTTTTGTATGAGTGCTCGTACTTGCAACAATTTATCATTTGTTGAGAGTAAAACAAAGACTGGAAACATGATTTTAGTGTCAGGATTTTTAAGCTATTGCATAGCTTTTATCGCGGGCTTTGAGCGCGGCGACCGAATCAAGAAATTCCGTAACGAAAAAAAACCGTTACGTAAATAAAACCTAACACCGCCCACTCCGCCTACCATGTAATGACGGTTTCCATGACAACGTGATGTTGTCATGGGAAACGTGATGTTGTCATGGAAACGTAATTTTTGTTTTATGTCATCACTTCATCATCCCAAGTGTAGCGTTGACAAATAGGAAGTATGAAGGTTACAAATGCCACACGTTTTTTTTTTTTATAAAATTGCTGACTGCCCTCAAAAGTGATTCTTACTTTGCTGCCGATCTAATGATGTAGGAACATGGGGTTTGAAATCGATGATTTAAACACCAGGAGTAAAACCTGATGTTGCTCTTTTCATCATTTTACGACATAAAATGTCGATTACAAATCAAACGATGGAAGTGGATTTAAAATATGGAAGGCTAGCACGAGACGAAATTTAACAGCTAGGTCTGTAAGCAGCAAAAAGCTTCTTCACTGAAGACAATTTTGGATTTAATTTTGGTTTAGAAAAACTTGTACCGTGGGAAGGTATCCAATGCAAATCAGACTTCACACAAGTAAAACTTTCACAAAAATGTTTCCTTTGTTTTCACAGAAGGCTGTCTAAAAAAAGCAAAATTAAATATTTTGAAAAAACCCACGACGGTTAAAAAATAATTGAAAAAGGATAAAAGTTTTACACAAATAAATGTTTACTGCAGCGCCCCCTGGTAAATTGTCACCGTAACACCTAACTAAGAACATGCACCAATCAAACTCGAATCCATAACTGAAAACTGCATCAAAATCGGACTAGTAGTTTTGGAGAAAAATGGCAACATAGATTTGCACAAACATCCTCTCACCCCAAACGCATATACCGTCTCCGTTCCGTCGTGGGTAAAAAGCCATCATGCTTCTGTACTTCTAATTTCAAACAATGTTTTTTTAAGTACCCGAGCTCCCTAACCACTCGTTAATTGCCATGTCAAATACAACAGCATTAATAGTGTAGCTAACGACGTGATTGTGGAAAAAAAATACTCAAGCGCACATTGTGAGGGTAATAGGATGTTGATGGGAGCTACGATATCGGTAAATAAGCTTTGTAGCGATAATGCATTCGATTAGTATGGTAGTTAATGTACCTATACTGTGAAGCTTATATGAGGTAGGTAGGTACTTATTGCCGTTTTTTAGGGTTCCGTAGTAAACAAGGAACCCTTATAGTTTCGTCATGTCCGTCTGTCTGTCTGTCCGCGGTCTAGCTCCGAGACCCTTAGTACTAGAAAGCTGTAATTTAACATAGGTATACATATTAATTACGCCAACAAAGTGGTAAAACAAAATTATGAAAAACATTTTTTTTAGCGTACATTTTTAGCGTCCCATACACGTAAAGTAGTAATGTTTTATTTTTTTATCCCATAGCATGGGGTATCATTGGAAAGGTCTTACAAAAACATTATGAGTTTGTGAAAACCATTTTTGGATTCAGGGATCCGTTTGCAAAATATTAAGCTTTAAAGTGCTAATTTTTGTTAGAGTCAAGTGTCCCCCCGCCAGCTAAATGGTTGGTTTTGGAAATGTGAAAAAAATCACAGCAGTAGTTTATATAACGAAATTATAAGGAAAACTATCACAGCTAAGTAGGCTTTACTAGTTATCGAGTAATAATTGACCAACTTAACTTTGCAGTTGCAAAAACATGTTTTCCCATACATTCCGTATGGGAGAACATGTTTATCAACTGCAAAGTTAAGTTTGTTTTTGGGATAAATTAATTCATCCCAACTACGTAACCCTTCATTGTGCGTGGTCCGACACGCACTTGGCCGGTTTTTCATAATCAGCTGTTACTTTTTTCATGTGCTCTACCTAAGTAATTGGTTAGGTCCCATAAATGGGTGGGTCAAAATATATAATACCTAACCAATTTATTTATTAATAACCAACTTATATTTACAGTTTGCACTATACATACAAATTGTCAACAATAAATTCAGTTCACTTATCGCTAAACGTCTATTGAAGCAACCAAACTTACCTGCGCATTTTTAAGGATAGGTAGATACCTAACTTTGTTGAGATAAGAGGATGCGAAACGCGAAAGATGAACATTTGGTGTATTCGACGTACCTAGGGAGAGGCCTCTATAGCCTATACTCCGTTTGAAATAAGATTAGACATTTAAACAAACCTTTTTTACAGTCCGTTCAACTGATTTTGACTTCTATTGCGTAGGCATAAGGATAGCATTAAAAGCAAAAAAAGTGGTTACAAACCAACTGTTTACTGCAGCTGCCATTTGTCATGCCACCAACGCAATAGAAGTCAAAATCGGTTGAACGGACTGTAAAAAAGTTTAGTTAAATGTCTAATCTTATTTCAAATGGAGTATAGGTTGTTATAAATATGCTCAAACAAACGACCGAGCAGCATAATATTATAACCATGCGTCGGGAACACTGCCCGCTTAGTTCTAGTGACATATCAAAGTAATTAATGATGGCGCTCTAGATCCACTAAAGTAGATGTTTATCGTTGACACACAGCTCTACGGATAGACAATTTAATGCAACCAAATTCATTAAAATTGTGACTAGCTATCAATTCTTGCAACAGCTTGTTACAATTTTCCGTAGGCAGTTTAAAGTCGTTGAAACAGTTTCGCAATCGATTTATTATTATGTACGCTAATTCGGAAGTACCTATAAACTAGACTAGCCTAAAATATGCAAAATATTCGCCAACAACACGTGGACTCGTAATGGTTCGGTGCAGAACCATAAATCGTAGCGATTAATTACCTAGGGCAGGGCAAACACCGAAAGTTATCTCAGCGATCAGTGTCAAATATTGCCAATAAGCTATAAGTTAATTCATAAGCTGGTTACTCTATTCTAGACAAGCAACACGCCTAAATTAATAATTTAAAATTCAATGTGGTTATTGTGAAAACTGATTTATTGTTGTTGAGGCAAATCGTTTTATAGATATTGCTATCGTTGACTGCAAACATTGAACTCCCGCTTAATCCCGTGGACTTTTGCAGGGATTGAAGTTCGTAGTTAAGTGCTTAAGCGCTGTAGTGATCCTGTTTGATACAGTGCTCTACTCTGTGCTCTTTGTCGGTGATATACAAAGTTGGCAGATGGCAGAGTTACCATTCAACTTCGCCATCACATAAAGCGCTTCGTCCACTAGAAACTGTTTTCACATAGAGCCCTTTTAAAGCATACACTTTGTGTGCTAAGCTACCTCGTTCTAGATCATTCTAGCTTGGACTTTAGACGTAAAATTTGAGACTCAAACTTCTATGCAAAACGATGGAGTAAAAGAACTTCGACGTGAAAAAGGTGCTTACAGACTAACACCAGACTAATGACGATTAATAGCGTGACAACAATATAGCCTCGAATAAAATTATAATAACTTATCCCTGATAACAGAGGCAACCATGCTTGTTACTACAAACCGCGTGACCGGAATACATATAAAAATAACCCTAAAACTATAATTAGCAAATTGAAAAACAAAAGGCAGCTTATAACCACAGAACAATGAAAAAACAGAAGTGGCAAGCCTTAGAATTGATCACTAATAACACGTTCGTTTGACACGCGACCATAACACGCAACGTGGCGAACGTATTAAAATCATAACTCAACTGTGCAATAAGTCAACGGTCAGTTTCCCTCATAATCCCTGTGACTTTAATAAGCGCGTTAATTTATTCATGTGGGACTCGGTTGCCATGTGCGCCATTTTCAATCCATCATCGTAAAATTTGCTGACCGTTGGCCGTTTCGTAATATCCGTCATTAATACGTTTTGCGGGTAAAACTCTTCTGTGGGCGTAGAAATGGGATATTTAATTACTTTCGTTCGGAAAAGGAATGGGATTCCATATTTTACCTAAATAAATAATCTTTAATACGGCTTAAAATGGTTGAAACTTTATGTAGTTTTTGTCATATGGTTGAAATATCCATATTGATTTTTTTTCTATTAGAAATAGATAACAAGTTTATGGACACACGGCAACTTTGTTTGTTTCGTTGTAAAAACTGATACCGATTGTCAAGTTTTACAGTCGTCAAAACGTCATACCTTCCAATCTTTCAATCAATCGCCAACGATATCGTGAAATGGATCGCAGGACAAAAAAAACTGGCCGTTCAAATTGCATAGATATAAACCGACACATGTTGATATACCTAGATACAATTTACACATCAGTTAATGACACACGTGTAAACTTGATAGTTTGTATTTCAAAATTCAAACTCAAAGCATTTATAAATATACTATTAAACAAGCAATACTTGTATATATAAATAAGTATATATATTTGTACTCACGTTCTCTAAATCAGCATAAATTTCGATGAAAGTTGCAATATAGAAAAATTACACGTGAATTTTAAAATCATCCCCTATTTCCTCTTGAGGGATGATTTTTGAAAAACGCATATATACGTTGTTCTTTATTTGTTACCAAAATCATAAATTTAAATTTTCATAGCCCTAACTTAAGAAATGATAGATTTCCCATACAAACTTTCATCCCCTATATCCCGCCTTTAGGGTTATTTTGAGACAAAAAGTAGCCTATGTCCTTCTCCGGGATGCCATCTATCTCTTTGCCAAATTTTATCGAAATCTGTTAAGTGGTTTAGGCGTGAAAAGGTAACATACAGACGGACAGACAGAGTTACTTTCGAATTTATAATATTAGTATGGATGACATTAGAATAATGACATGGCAGCATGGAATTAGAAGGTACTTACTATACATGGATTAGTATGAACATTCCTAAACTATTCAATTAGCATTCTCTATTTTCACCAGAGCAGAGCTCGGTCGCCCAGGTACTTAGAATTAAACCAATAACAGGCACTTTTGAATTGCAAAGGGGTCAGTTAGTCACAAATATGAAGCTAGTTGCCAATTTCAAAACGTAAGTAGTAGGTTCCTATGGACATGAACGGGCAAAAAAACACCACGAATACTTTTTTAAATCAAAATAATGATGTAACCAATATTTTAGAACAATAGTATTGTTACATCATTAATTTTAAAATTATACATGTGAGAACGATGTAGAAAAACGTGCACGTTAATAGCGTCCGTAATAAAATAATTCAAAAAAACAATTCAAAAATTAAAATAAGCCACGGCAGTTAAGAGATGATCAGTCCCTACTGACGGCGCCCGTTCCCACTGCGCACGACCTCAATACTTATTGTCCAAGTATTGAGAAATGTCGTCTATTGAAGACCTGTTTGAGTTTCAAGAGACATAGATGATTCTGATTATACACAACAGCCTCCTGCCCTAAATTCGCTCACACAAACATAGTAAACAATGTGTAGGGATGTAGCAAACAAAGCGAGCTTTACCTAAAGATATGTAGGTACCACAATAATGACGTCAAATGTTTCACACCTTCTTGACATTAAATACCTGTAATACATACTGTCTACGTTGCTACCCTCAAATGAAATAATTGAATATGATGTGTAACGCGACACAATAAACCGACATTTCATCGTGCGGTAACCACGCTAACGTGGGAACATTTCTTTGGCGTATCATCCCTTATTCCTGAGCCCAAATAATTAATTAGAACAGTTCCCGTTTTGAAATCCTTTTTGTTGCAAAAGAGGAACGCTGAATTAACTGATTATCATCCGAACGCTGGTGAAAATTAATTTATTATGTGAAGCCGCAAAGTAAGGATGCCGGATTAAAAATTAATTACAGTTCCAAACTAAGCTTTTGGGGACTTCGTGGGAGCGAAAGAGTTTATCGCGCTTTTTCATAAACGATGAATCCGTCCAAAGAGATTATGTTAGATTTGTTAAAAATAACATTCAAATTCAATAATTTGATTTCAGACCAAGGAATCCATATAGTGTTAGTATGAACTTAGCCTATGTTACTAAACTCAATAACTTAAATTACAATTATTATTCAGTAATTGGCTACATGGACATGTGCACGCACATGTCTGCTAGCCCAGAGCCTGATAAATGGTCCATCAACCTTGTCCGCCAGTGTAGCTAAAATACTGTTAGGGCTACCCCGGAATCGCCGTAACATCGATGCACACCGCTTGCGCATGATTGCGCTGTTTGTAAAAACATTTGCAGATTGCATTGCATAATCAGCACATAATGTTCACAATGCTGGGACACAGGCCTCTTTTCTGTGAGAGGGAGTGGGCTGTAATCCACCACGCAAGAAAAGTGCGGGTGCTGCGGACATGCCGGTTTCCTCAGGATGTTTTTCTTCACCGTTTTGAGAGCAGTGGTGATGAAATAATTTACACAAAGTAAAGCGCCTGTCAGGGTTCGAACCTATGATCTACTACTCGTAAGTCGCGACTGCTCGATTTTTGCAAATTAGTAAGAGAGATTTTCTTTTTAAGTTTCTGTTTTGCATTTTCTGTTTCAGTACTTAATGAGTTTACTTTATTTTATTAAACTGCATTCATACTATTGCACGACATCAATTCCAGGCTATTCCAGGTTTGACGGGGTCCGCTAGGGCCAATGCCTGCCGGGGCTGCGAATAAGGGCCGAAAGGCAAATCATGGGCCCCTGGCAACATGGCAACTGGAGGAACACGGGTGGGTTTTATTCAGTAAGAGTCTGACACGCCCTCCCGCACCACCCAGAGCGGGAGAAGTTATTTGATAATTTTCCACCCAAAGAAAAAGGCTATTCCAGGTGAATGTTTTCCCTATACCTACAATATAGTTATTTTTTGTTGAGTTAATATTTCATCAAGATGTTAGAGAATCTTGTAACTACTTAATGAAAAACGACCTTAAATATGAAGAACATGATAGGTAACCTGCCCTTGAATTTTCATCCTTACATGCTACATAGATAGTTTGTAAGATATATTACGGTACCGATAGTTCTCAAACCCCAGGTTTTCTTGGTAATTCCCTCGCGTGCTCGTGTTCATAACGACATGACAGCAACTAGGGTTGGCTATTAATTATAACTGTCTCACTTTATACTAAGCCTTAGGACCGGAGACAGACGGACGGCGAATTGTTGAAAATTTTGACCTACGCACGACGCTGTCACTACCAGCAGTCGATTGGTAAGTCGACGACTGCCTTACAGCTAAGTCGCCGGCAATATTATTATGTCGCTCGTCTGTAAGCGACTTAACTTAGTTGCTAGGTACCTACTTCCGAATAGTGGACGAAACTGACGCAACGCAGATAACAATAGTTCACGAATTAAATGGCGCCGTTTTTGTGACGTCATCAAAGGTCGGCCAACTTCGTTGATGTGGTAGTGTTGTGGTTAGTTTTAGTTTAAGTAGGTTTATCAGTTGGGATGCCATGTTACTTTGAATTTATTTGTAGAAACTTAGTTAACTATGGAAAATTACTAACCATAATAATTACGGTGTTAATAATTAACAAAGTTGGTCACTTACTGAACAACAGAAGTCCAAACTCAAGATTTGCCAGCGGGCAGTGGAGCGCAGCATAATAGGTGTCAAACGAACGGACCACGTTAAAAACACCATCCTGCGCTCCATAACTCAAGTAGCAGATGTTGGAGAAAAAACAGCCAGGCTGAAGTTGGAGTGGGCCGGCCACGTCACACGAATGCACCCGGAGAGATGGGCAAAGATCGTCACTCACTGGACGCCTGAAGGAGGACAACGCCGTCGAGGTAGATCGCGGCGAAGGTGATGTGACGATCTAGTTATGTTTGCAGGACCAACAAGGCCTGAAATCGCACAAAGCAGAGAGGTTTGGAAGGAAATAGGGGAGGCCTTTGCCCAGCAGTGGGACACAATATAGGCTAACAAAAAAAAAATATTAACACATTTTATTTTCACTCACACTTTCCGAAGAAGTAAATATCGTCGCTCGGCTTCCAATACCCCGAATGTGACATTTTTGACGAAAATCAGATATTTGTTTTATTTCATTCTACACGTTCAAATACGTGATCCTGCATTTAAAAATTATTTTCGTCAATAATGTCACATTCGCGGTATTGGATGCCGAGTGACGATATTTAGAAAGCTCTGCAATGAGTATCAGATTCAAAACAAAACTAAAATAAGATGCTGAAGATGCTGAATCTAAGAAAATTTTTCGTTATCGCTTCTGTTATATATTTTTTTTGCAGAATTGAGTTTTCTGTAACGATCAAAAGGTTACAGTTATTATTCAATGATGTGTGAAATTAACCCATTATTTTATCGGATAAAGCAAAACTCTTACACGCATTTCGCGTTCTACTTTGCTCTTCGCTTTTCTGGGATGCTGAAAAACGAAAACTAAATAACTATCACACCGATTGAAAAAAATATGATAAAAAAGTGGCACTCCGGGAGTGCCGACAGAAGTGAAAACTTGAAAAAAAAGCGGCACCGCGGTAACTAATGCGTTGATGGCTTTTACTCCATGCACCGCGGTAATCAACGCGTTGATGTCTTTTAAATGGTCAAAAGTTGGTGTCGTCACAGTGTCGCGAAATCAATGGTTTAGTCCCATCTCAAAAGTGCCCAACGCGCCTAAAGAAGTTTTTACTTCAACAAAAATAAGCTACCTTATTTTCAATTCCGTAGTAGCCTATTTTTAGAAATCACCCTTTCGGAATTGTCAAAGCAAATTCCAATGCCACAGTCCAATTGACAATTAGCTCCCGAGAAACACTCTTGTCTACATCGCTAATGTAAGCATTTTTTTTCATAACTCCCTAGAGAAAACAATAGTAGCATACCGACTTGATATCAAAATCATATTTTTTATCGATTGAATATTAATGTAACATGATACTGTAAAGGAAGTCACGTTTTATCTAATGTTATTATGTGGTATATGATCTGACATTTGATATAGATTGACAACTAAATTATTAATGTTATTTTTGTATATACTCGCCTTTTATTATGTTCATAAACCTTTTGTTTTTTTAGTTGTACAATTAATTACCTTTATCCGTAATCGTGCACTTTGATCATGTTTTTAGCTTATCATAATATAGAATAGTGATGGCAAAACCAATAGATATTCTTGTGATTTTTGTTTTCCCTCTTTCAACTGACAAGCCATTAAACCTCAAGTCCGTCAGTCCGTTTTAATATATACTTTTCAGATACACGCAAATTGGAACCTTCTTATGCAGAAAATATAATTCATAATCTAAATCTTCACATGATGTACCAGGCAGGCAGTAGTTCCGGACGGTCAGCAACAATAGTTAGTGGAAACTACAGTTCCGGCGTTTGCGGAAATGGCGTGGCCAGTACAGTCGGCACGACAGTCACTTAACCTCACGACAAATGTAAGGAGGAGGCTGTGATGCAAATGTAAATATTATGTACTAAATTTTGTTAATGGAAATGTTAGAAAAGAAGTCTGTGAAGGACATGTCGAATAAGTATAGGAACCTTATTCCTATCCGTGTCTGCATTGAAGGGCCATTGCCTATCTTAACATGAGGCGATTATCGCACACTTACTCTTAAGGGGTTCTTAAATGTTCCGCAAATAGTCTGTTTTTCTCTATTAAAATTGTGAGACTGAATTGAATAACAATTGAATATTATGAAGTTGTGATTTCAATCATTGCATTACAGATTAGCGGACCACGTGCACGCGTATGTTTCTTCTAGGGCATCACCACACAATACAAAATGGAATTTCACAAAACTATGTGAACATCCAAAACATTTTCTCTTTTAAAAAGCCATATAACGTGCATCAAATCAAATATAATACCAGCAATATTCCAGAAATATCTTTGATCTATTTTTAGTGTTTAATATTCAGCGCAAAAGCGACCACAGAAAGCGCTTCGCTGATGGATCTGGCTTTTAGCGATACTCACACATTTCTTCTCTTACATGGAAGCTTGGCTTTCAAAGCCTCTTTGTTTACCGATGTGAATGTAAAGCGTGCAATCAATGTTTTCTAAAAAGCGCTTTTAGTGTGCAGTTTGTTTATAGGTAGGTAAATCTATTTGGCTATTTGTGATTGATGTTTCATCAAATGTTTCAGAAAAACCTAATCAGTTTTCCGACCTCCACCAGCACGTTTAGCATGACCACAATAGAAACGGGTTTTGTCGACGGAAGAATAGACAAAATGACAGATAAATAATCACAATCAGTCATTTTGTTTATTCTTCCGTCGACAAAACCCGTTTCTATTCTTTCCATTACAAAACCCGTAGAAAATACGATGCTATGCGTGCTGGTGAATGCTAATAGATCGTCTGAATAAATAAAATATGTATCAGAGATCAATTCTGTTATCAATAAACAAAATAATGTGTTGAAGCGGCTGCTGCAGGTGCGGAAAACCTCAAACGGCGCAAATACTCCAATCTTATTGGGATATGTTCGAGCCGTTTGGGGTTGAAACATTAGGGCTATGGGGTCCGAGTGCCCACTTAGTTTTTCGAGACATCGCTAAGCGGTTGGTCGACCCTTCACGTGACCAGAGCCTTGGCCTATTTTTTGCCCAAAGAATCAGCATTGCCACACAACGTGGCAATGCTGCCAGCCTTTTAGGCACTTTTCCTGTTGATGACGATGCGGATGAATTTTTTGATGCCCTATGATTATTCCCCTCCCTTTTTATATACTTGTACATATTTTAAGTCTGTATGTTTTTAAATTATGTAAATATTATCTTGAAAAAGTAAATAAAAGTACAATACACTTGTATTTAGAACCCTAATTTATTGCAGTGTGAACTTTAATGTCGGATACTTACATAGTTCAATCAATCAGCCTAGCCTTTTCCCAACTATATTGGGGTCGGCTTCCAGTCTAACCGGATGCAGCTGGATACCAGTATTTTACATGGAGCGATTGCCTATCTGACCACCACAACCCAGTAACTGGGTAATACGATACCCCTTGGTAAGACTGGTTGTCCGACTTTCGGGCTGCTGACGACCCGTAACGACTGTCAAAGATCCACTAAAGACAGTCGAGACCAACGGCTTAACGTGCTTTCTGAAGCACGGAGGAGCCTCAGTTTGTAAAAATGGTCACCCATCCATAGACCAACCCCGGCAAGCGTAGCTTAACCTGATGAATCGAACCGTGCGGCTGTAATTACTTAGCCACGAGCTCATCTACAATAGACTACTTACATAGTTATACAACGTAATCCTTAGACGTCAAATAGCACACTCCAATTTTAAACCCTCTGATTGCTTGGAAGACTATTCAGCTCTGAAAGCCTCTATTAATTTCCAATAGTGCACATTCATTAGCAGCCTTCTATTTAAACCTTGCATACAAGACCTAACCACATCCATTGCCTAATATTCATCCCAATCTATCCCATATGGACCATAGCAGGGATGTTACGGAAGTCGTTTTACCGGACCCGGAACCGGAATCGGGGGTTTTGAAATTTTCTGATCGGAAACGGAACCGGAGTCGAAGGTAGAAGTAGAAGAAAGACGTGTTATGGGAAGGCTTAACGAAACAATTGAAATATAATTCTGTCTCTTTAATCAGTCAAATATTAGCAATAACATCCACAAACAAAACAATAAACTGAGACTTCGAGCGTGAGCGTGTATAAAATAAATTAAAATTACACTGGTGACGAGTTAAAACTTGTTTGTACGCGCTCTAGTCACGTGCATCGCTGCGTTTCGAACTTCGGAATAACTCCGATTCAAAATTATCGGAACCGAAATCGGAATCGGAGGTGTAAAATTAATCGGAAGTTCCGATTTTTCGGAACCGGAACCGAAACTCCGTAACATCCCTGGTCCATAGCCATGATTCAATGTATCATGGTTCTGTATACGCAGGTAATCTGGTTAATGCCTACGACTCTATAAACTGCATGTCTGGTTGTTCGACAATACGAACATGGTTGGAACACTATCCTCTATGCTTGCAAGTGTGTGTTGCAGTAAGTCCGGGATGGTAACTTTACAGAAAGGCCTAAGAAAAATGTTGTTACTTGGTGCTTATAATTTATAATTTTTGACAAATCTAAGTAGGTACCTATAAGAACAGTGAGCAGTGGAAGTAGTGGGAGCAGTGGTGGTCCAGTGGTAACGGCCGCGACGTACGAGTTGTAGGTCGTAGGTTCGAACCCAGACAGGCGCTTTACTTTGTGTAAATTATTTCATCACCACTGCTCTCAAAACGGTGAAGGAAAACAACGTGAGGAAACCGGTATGTCCTAAAACCGAAAATTCGAAGACATGTGACATCTACCAACCCGCACTGGGCCCGCGTGGTGGATTACGGCCCACTCCCTCTCACAGAGAGGAGGCCTGTGTCCCAGCAGTGGGAACATTTATAGGCTGATGATGATGATGATGATGATGACCTATAAGAACCAGTTGCTATGGTCTTCTTCTTCTTCTTTTCGTGTGTTTAGAGACTAACCTGGTGTCAAAAGTTTTAAAGCCGCCCGACTTGACTTCACATGCCGTCGAGAAATATCTTTCAAACACTCTTTCCTCACGATGTTTTCCTTCACCGTTTTTGAAGCAAGTGATAATTATACAAAATGGACATGAATCCGAAAAGTCAGAGGTGCGTGGCTTGGGTTCGAACTCGACACCTATGACTTGGTAGGACGGTCACACCACTAGGCTACCACTGACCACAGTTGCTATGGTTCAATTGCTAACCCGTATGTTTGCTAAGCAATAGATTGGGCTTACTGATTGCTGAGCCTATTCTAGTTATTTTGCTACTATTTTACTACTAATGTGTATAATTTATACCTAAAACTGTATACATATAAAGTATAATCGAAAACAATTTCTGATAAAATAAGCTTTTAATAATAGCGATTGTTAAATAAGTAAGTTAATCACCACTTCTCTAGCATTTAAGTGACTTCTAGGAGTTAAAAAAGAACACTATCTTTCCACTTCGTCATAGTTGCATAGTTATTTTAAATTACATTATAATTATATGTATTGTAGTAATATTTATTTTAGAATTATCATATTGTATATTTATATTTAAATTAGTGAATTGTTTTTATTTTTATTTATTTTTTATTTTGTTTTCTCTTCTACTGTTACACAAGTTGTCTACATCTTATTTTTACTACTTTCCTATCGCAGGTATGCTGGAAGAGATTTCTTTAGAAATAAGTATTGCCTTTGTACGTATTTTTTGTTACTTTCTTCTTGTCTGTTTAAATGGTTAAATAATAAATAAAATCACAATCAACAGAAACGTCGTGTATCACACACAACCCTACCTATATCACACCGCTCCGTAACACAATCTTATGGAAAGCTAACCCTCAGGCAATTTTCACTCTTAACAACTTTGACTCGCAAATCAACGTAACATTGTTCTTTGAGTTTCGTTCATTAAATGTTCAAGACATCTCGTCTTGAACATTCCTGCCCGAATTAGCCCTTGTTTATTTTATACTTGTAACAATCAGAAGGGCGACAAAAGGATATGTGACGTCTTCTTATTACGTGGATCGTGGCGTCTTAGAGACAATTGCGTAAAGGGATATTATGATACTTTATTTTAATTATTATTGCTTTATGATAAGTATTTTTTTTGTGTGGCGATAACGTTTTCTATTTTTAGAAATAGCTGCGATATTTTTGTACAAATCATCGTATATCAACAATAAACCACTTGTCATTACTTTTGGTTATTGTATCTATCAATATATTTTCAATCAGAGTTTTGCAAAGAAAATGTAGGTAAGGTACATACATACCCGTATAGAATATCGTTAGTAACATAAAATACTCGTTCTTTGTGTAAAACGTTTTAAATCAAAATTGAAATCAATTCCACGGAACAGTAACCAAGGCAGGTCACTTCTCATATTTGCAAAAAAATAACAATCAAAATCTTTTTACATAACACTCGCGAGGTATTAATTCGAGATACGTAACTCCATTTCATATTAATTCACACGAACAGCGTGCTAGTTCTCGCGAATTCCATTGCATTACCTCTTCACTTCACGTATACTTTATAAATTTTCACCCGTGATGAAACAATCTCGCTCTTATTTCACTCTAGCACCTTGAGACAAGGGTTTAATAACGATACTTGTTTAAATTAAACTGGGTTTCATTTCGTATTTCATAAACGTTGGATTTCATAACGCTGTGCATTTTTTGCTCGCAAATTGAAAAAATGAATTGTTAGATGCATTTTTATATTATGAAACGGGTTTTATGTGTCGAGTTCTATCTAGCTTTACCGTACGTAAACTTCAACAAACCATTTTACCAAAACACGTGACTGCCAAAACTTTCCAATATGAACCTTTAACCCCATCTTAGGAAACTGTTACCAACATTAAACAGATCAAACATGGCAAACAGTTATCGGCCCCTCGAGGATGCTCCGTATTGCGTCACTAACGACGTTACGTCATAAGATGACAGGGATCAGATTAGACCGTCACAGCCAGTTAGGTTGGAGTGCATATCCTTGCTCTTACCGCCGACCCTTGGTAACCATTAATGGAATATTTACTTCGGTGTGATAGAGTGACCGCCTCAAACTTGTAGACTGATTACGTAGTTCCGAGTTTTGATACATTTACTTTATGTTCGACGTCAGAGTAAACGTTAGGTGAACAATTATTATATTCTCAAGAACTGTGAAATAACTATGTTATACGTAACTACCTATATTAGTTCTGTTTATCATGTAACCAAAGGCAGCGAATCATCAATGTGAGAAAATAGATTCCGTTGTTTAAAAGTATGTAATTTTATATTTTCCAACTATTCAAGGTTTACAAGTTTAAAATTATAGGTAGTGTCCTTTACTTCATTAATATACTCATCAATGCAGGTCTATTTTGAGTTTCGGTTTTTATCTTTACATATTAATCTTATATACATAACATCACGCCTTGTTTCCCCGAAGGGTTGGGCAGAGGTGTCCCTGTAGCAGGTACACTCACATTTCGCCAGTTATGTTTAAGTCCCATGTAATATACAATATACATAACATTAAATGAAATAACTAACTATACAAATAAGTACAAAGACAAAAGGACAAGTTGTACCTTTACATTATTTGGGAATTGCTTACCTCTAGAATTAGACTGCAAAAAAACTGGATGATGCTGACAGAGGTAGTAAAGATTTTATGATAAAAACCATAATTACTTGATCTTCTATTAAAGGTACGATATTTTTTTACAGAATTAGATTCTACAAATTGATGATAACAAAGGAGATAGACAGGAGTATTGAATTTCCAAATTACCAAACGAAATAAAATCGAATATAAAAACAGAAAATCAATCAAACAACTCCTATAAAGCGTGCGATCGTATGTCCTTAACTGAATAAAATAAAAATAAAATACAGAATAAAATCTGTGACAGATGGGGCATGTAATAGGCCAGTGCGATCAGCTGTATTGCAGTACGGTGCATGACTGCACAACTCAACGTTCAATCTCTTACGGGTAAACGGTCTTGAAAAACCAAGATGGCGGCTTTCGGCGGCAAATTTGATTTGTGACCAACCCAACAAAGTAATGCGGGCGAGGGGTGCTAACATTCGAATTGGAAAATTTTATATCGGCTATAAAACTTGACGGACACAAAGTGTAGCTAGTGCGCACTCTGTTGCAGTTCGTTTAAAATATTGTTCGTGATTACTGCACGACAAAATGACAGATACACAATCACAATCTGTCATTTTGTCTATTCTTCCGTCGACAAAACCCGTTTCTTGTACCTTGATCAAGGCTGCTCAACCAATTTTGAATATGGGCCAAAATTTTAATTTCGTAATATTTGGCGGGCCATCTTTTGTAAATAAAACTTGCCTTCAGTAGTAGACGCCTATTACAATGAAATAAAACTTTTAGTAACTGCAGTTTGGTAGGAACAACTTTGAGAAGGAGGCTAACAGAAAAATTCTGCTGGGCTGGGTAGCTTTTGGGAAACTTCGTCGAGTCTTCTCGTCACGTATTCCACAGAGCCTGAAGATGAAGGTCTTCAATCAGTGAGTCCTGCCTGTTATGACCTACGGAGCCGAAACGTGGACACTCACGGTACGGCTGGTTCATAAATTTAAGGTTGTTCAGCGAGCCATGGAGCGGGCTATGCTTGGAGTCTCTCTGAGGGATCGAATCCGGAATGAAGTGATCCGGCAGAGAACCAAAGTTATCGACATAGCTCACAGAATTAGCAGACTGAAGTGGCAGTGGGCCGGCCATATCAGAGGTAGAACCGATGACCGTTGGGGTACACGTGTTCTTGAGTGGAGACCGCGAATTGGCAAACGTTAGGTAGGACGCCCTCAGGCTAGGTGGAGTGACGATCTTCGCAGGGTGGCTGGTAGCAGCTGGATGAGAGTTGCCGATAATCGAGCTGAATGGCGTGCAATTGGAGAGGCCTATGTCCAGCAGTGGACTGCTATAGGCTGATGATGATGATGATGATGAAAACTTTTAGTTATTCAGTTTATTCATTATGGAAGTGTCATTTATATTTATGGAAGTGTTTATTAATTTAGATCTGGTTTAAAATTCTGAAATCAATCGCTGATCAGCCGATCGCTGTTAGCGGGCAAATTCAAAGACGCTGGCAGGCCATTATATGGCCCGCGGGCCTGAGGTTGAGCAGAACAGCCTTGATCTTGATCATATTGGACTTGCTTTCTTTGTTCCTGACTTCCTGTATGAGTATCTGCATTTGCATGTAAAAAAGACACTAAAAGATTTTTTACTTTACAAATCTAAAGATTTTGTTGCTAAGCTAATCAAATTCGGGAACCCAACCTTAAATTCGTTAGGGCAAACATAATTATACGGCTCGACTTTAGTTACACAGATACCGCAAAACTTTCAATAGGCATTATTCGCCAATTTAATACCTACTCGATATTGCTATTCATTAAACCAGAAATAGAACAGTTGCTTAAACAATCCCAATACCGAATCTTAATTAATTTTGGAACAATTTACTCATAAAATTATAAGCCCTTCAAATCTGGAACGGAACCAGAATTCGATTTTCTTACAGAATTTCGCCTTCAAATTTCGCTGATGGCAGCCTGTAGTCAGGTCGTATTTGTTCCATTTAAGTAATGAATGCGACTGGTATCTGTGCGATAAATCAACAAACAGAGCCGATAGAGGTAGGTATAAAATTGACGGATTTGATAGTATCCGTATACCAACAGATATAAGACTACGTTTCCTTGTTTGCCTAATAAGTTGAGTGAATGTTTCGTAGTTCGGGTCGAAATTTTAACGATTGATTTATAGCTGTTTTGCAAATAGTTTTAGTATTTTCCAATCATACAAAAGTTTGTAAACGTGCTCTACGTGTATTTGTGCAAAATCAAGACCCGCCGAATATAAAATCTACGAGACTAGAAATAAACTGCAGTCCGACTACTATGGTATATTTGTTAATACGGAGCCTTTTTTAGTAAAGTTGATCCTTAGGTAGGATCAATTATATTAAGATATTGAACTTGAGAATAACAGAGAAAGTATGTTTTAATTGTACACCATAGAGCAAGTAAGCAGCATTGTAATACCGTTAAGCACACACAACACATCCTAACTGATATTATTAATGCGAAAGTAAGTTTGTTTGTTACACTTTCACGCTAAAACGGCCGAACAGATTTGGATGAAATTTGACACATAGGTAGACCGTGACCTGGATTAGGACATAGAATATTTTTATCCTGAAATACTTACGGGATCGAGACTTATGCGGGTGAAACCGAGGGGCATAGTTAGAAGTTCTATAATCCAAAGCTGAACTCAGCTACCATAATATTACACCTTGATATACCTTTAAAAAATACAACTTGTACCGAGATTCAAATAAAACATTTTGAAATATACAAAATCGCAACTTTTCCCTTTCATGTAACTCATCAAACCGTGTCTCTCAAGCCTACACCGCCTCTTACGAGTCATAAACGTGGCATTTTCATTCATTCATATTTAATTTGCTTTAAAAGAAGACACACACTGCCAAGGATATGGTTTGTTTAGCCTCATTTGTCTTTTACATCTTACGAGCTTGCTTTACGGAGAAATTTTGATGTTGAAAATGAAAAGTTGTGTGTAATTAAATTAAATTAAATCTTTTATTTCAGACCCATATATGTAGTCCATTTGGTTAGTATACACACGACTTAAAAACTAGTGTTAGTACTTACATCTAGCAAAAAACACAAACTATACATTAATACGCCGCAGTGGCATGTAGGCGTATCCAATGTCCCAGTATGGGGCTGTCCCACCTATCAGCTATAGTTTTCAGGATGCTGTTGGGGCTGGCGCGTACCCTCCGCATAATGGAAACACAACGTTCGCGCATGATGGCGTGAAAACCATCGATTCGCGCCTCTGCGAACATGCCGGAAGCACTGCAGTAGCGCGGCAACCCCATCAACACCCTGAAAGCATTATTGTACTGTACGCGCAGGGCGCTGTATGCTCTCTGCGTGTAGTTGACCCACAGACTACTTGTATAAAACGACTGACTAATAACTTATACATTTTTAATTTTAACATTTTCATCTGATGGAGGTCATTTTATTTGTGTGTGCTTATGTTAATGATAAATAACTAACATCTCAGCCACTGCCACAGCTGACAAGTTTTTTCGCAAAAAAAAGATACCTATTGTTCAGTCACCATGTAAGTCCAGGTTTTGGTGCAAATAATGCTGCATCAGCTTATAATGTTCTCACTGCTGGGACACAGGCCTCCTCTCAGGCCCGCGTGGTGATTTCCTCTGAGTGGGCCGTATTCAACTACGCGGGCCCAGTGCTGGTTGATAGATGACACATGTCTTCGAATTTTTGATTCTAGGACATGCCAGCTTCCTCACGATGTTTTCCTTCACCGTTTGAGAGCAGTGTTGATGAAATAATATACACAAAGTATAGCAACTGTCAGAGTTCGAACCTACGACCTACAACTCGTAAGTGGCGGCCGTTACCATTGGGCCACCTCTACAGGGTTACAGCGCATTTACCTACATGAAGAGACCAATAAAACTACACCGCATGAAAATGAGCGCTTTTCTAACGATAATTCGAGGAAGAGAGACGTGAATTTCATGATTTATTCTAAATACGTCATTATAAAGAGCTCTTAGGTCACAGCCACACGCAGAAACCACGACAAAGGCATCAAACGAAAACAATTTACACCACTATTGTTCTAACCAAACAATTTTAAAACAATTCGTGAAAACTTATCCTATTTTCAGCTCGCAGTAATCCGACAGCGTTGCTTTTAAAATGGTGACGCAGCATTTTAGTGGCAAACAAACATGAACGAGTACCTACAATAGTTGTGATTTGTGCACTGCCCCGTGCATTGGAGCTGCAGATATATTCGAAAGTTTCGAGAGTGCCAACATTTGAATTGGAAAATTCTGTACTACGCCATAAAGTCCTTGACATCTACAAAATATGCTGGCTGGTCTAATCCCCGATACTTCGTTTTTTTCTATCCTATTGTTTCGCTAGCTGGGTCTCTCTTTACAAATCAACGAGCAGTGTTCGTTGAAAATAGAGTAAAAATGTAGACCAACTATGTACTATTTTCTAGTTGGAAGGTGACTTGTTTCCAGCCTGAAACATGTGCATGTGTGTATTTTTTTCGAAAGAAAGAGGAATAAACTGCTTGATCAGTGTTCATTAGGAGAATAGGAGTTTGTGGCACTATGTGTAACGCGTGTTGAATTAAGCAGTTGAAGCCTAGGCGTTTATAGAATTACATATTAAAGGTCCTTGGTTAGTCGTAATGAGATCGCATTCATTGAATTCTTTACAATAGCATATTGATAATCATCCTATAATGTTCTCACTGCTCTACCTGGCCTCCTATCGGTGAGAGGGAGTGGGCCGTAATCCACCACGCGGGCCCAGTTGGTGTTGGTAGATGTCACATGTCTTCGAATTGTTGGTTCTAAGACATGCCAGATTCCTCACGATGTTTTCCTTCACCGTTTTTGAGAGTCCGTTATTAACAATAATATAATTTAATTCGCTTCTACAAAATTGTAAAATTATTACATTTCTATGTAATAATTTTTACAAGCAATTTTCATTGTTATGCATAATATGCATAACAGTGAAAATTGCTTAGCGTGGAATACTTAAGTTTCTACCTTAGTATTGCGAATAAAAGACCTGGCTCGAATACCTGCTGCAGAAAATTATCTTAAAAGTATCTCGAGACATATTCAGGAATTCTTTTATAAGTATTGCAGACCAAGGTTCCATTGTTAGCGTGGCGAATCATTTGTTACGTTCTTCCAATCTTGCAATTATATCTAGGTAATGGAAGTCGGTTGCGAATATATTCAAAAACATATATAAAATAGCTGACTGCATATGTGCCTATTTGTGAATGCCGTGTGGTTTAGCAATACACTTATCTCGTTTGTTGCACTTTGCTAAAGCATCATTGAACTTGCTCCTATTATTATAAAACCCTTCAATATTATCCACTATATTTTTATTTAGCTTGTAGCATCCCTCTTCAAAGTACAAACCTGTTTTTCCTCCATCTGGTACTAATATGTCCAATATAACATACTGCACCCCTACATCCACCTTCCAAGAATGATGTTGAAGGCATAATATTTCTCAAAACCCTGAAGTAGCACTCTGTTTAACAGTTGGACGTGTCGTTTAATAAGATAATTAGGTATTAAGATAGAAGTTTAAGTTTCTTTGGACGATTACAAGTAGGTACCGACTTCGAGGAAATCTCCCCGCCCGTTGTAAAGCTTTGCCGTCTGAGTTAATATCCTATTACTTCTTAGCACTTCACACACGTAGAAAGTTACGGCTCTGACTGCGACGAATTTAGTATAAAGTTTATTAAAATTTTGTATTATTTCCTTGGTGTTTTAGTATTATTTTCTTTTAAGACACGAAGAGTTTTGCATCAATTCATTTCATTTCATAGGAAGTGCTATTATAAATCATGTTCAGAATAGGTTATTGGTTAGCATATAAGTAGGTGATCATAAAAGAACTTTGATAAAAAATATAACTTCATAAAATTTAATCTCTCATTTTGTAAAAAGGTTTTCCTAAAAACCTGATGTAGCAGACATACTTAAGAAAGCATCTTATGACGCAATAAAGTCTCATAAAAAGCTCCGTTAAAAAAGGCTAATGTAATGAATATTGTAACCTTGCCGTAACTTTGTTGTAACCTTACCTAGCTACTAAAAATATGACCTACCTGTAAAAACGGAGTCATAAAAACATTCCTATCTGAAAAATAAATTGCAAAACGAAGTAACGTCCCATCACTAGTTTCATATAATTAAAAAACTATCGGCTTTTGTTTTACACAAAGTTCGTTTCCATTCTTTACACGAAACAAAAGAAAATAAAATAAAAGGAACTTTTCTTATTTAAGTCGGACGTTGGAACAAAAGTATCCCGTCTTTAGATTTAAATCTTGCGGTCATTAGACAGTCAAGTTAGCATACATTTTAATATCACGAGACAGCTGTGACTCCAAAGGCCTGCAGCTTTTGCAAGATGTCAAAACAAGTACATTTTATTTATATTATTTTCTGCCTTCTATCTCTTCGTAAAGATTTATTACTGCAATATACTGTTGGACGTAAGACATTGGATTTAACGTCGGAACCAACGGTTTCCTTAACTTCATACGTTGCTTGAATGTTCGCTACATAATGATATGTTCTTTGTCTAACCTGATTTTATGTTTTCGTAAGACTCCTTCGAATATTATTACAACTTAACTTGACTTTATGTGGCATCTAATTCTTCTCTCTCATACCTACATTTTCCTGTACAACATTTTCGGTGAAGTAAATTATAATAATTAAGTTATTTTCGCTATGGAAACGATTATAATAGGCAGGTATCAAGTATCTATGTTGAAAGATAAACATGTTTATTTTCAGAAGTTATTTTCTCTAACACGCCAACTGTGAGTCTTACATTATTTCGATCCTTTAAATCAGTGATTCCCAAAGTGGTCCAGGTGGACCCCCAGAGGTCTACGGGAGACACGAGAGGGGTCTACGTTGGCGTGAAATAAAAATGATTTTTTGACGAGTTTTGGGAATGTGGTAGAAATGTAGCAGCAGCGGGTCCACCGAAACTAGGAAAATTTTGAGAGTGTTCTACGAGAAAAAAGTTTGGGAACCTCTGCTTTAAATGATATTTAGGCAGTATCGGAAGATTTGATGGAACCACCTGTAAAAACGAAAACAAACACAACTACAGCAAAAGAAATGCTGCATTCAATAATGACACATCTCTACGACCACACTCTCACTATGTGTAAGCGGATCACGAAGCATGTTTGCCAAGCGTATTAGTAACCTAAACACCGCTGTGAATTCGAACCATTGAACTTGATCCCCGCCACTTCATCTGATTGCTTCCGCACTCTCCTACCTTCAACGACCCTCCAGGGGGCAGAAGAGGTCAACTTATATTTGCACCCCCTTATAATATAGAGTTACGTAGGCGACAGAATTAACTGGAGCGCGTAATGTTTGACGGTATATTATTTAGACGAGTAAACTTTAGGTCCCTGATTAACCTATTGCTTGGCTTCGCTAATAAACTTTCTTTGCAAATAAAACTGTAAAAACAGACAAACAAAAACTAATCAATGAGAATTTGGCCTTATAGGTATTCGTAGAATGATGTCTAGACGAATTTGATTGGGTATTCTTTTTACATGTTTCAATATAATTCTATTTGACTGAGCTTTGGTATTCACTTTCAGTATCTAATACTTATTCATTTTGAGCATACTTTTACTACTAAGTTTTCTGCATTGCAGATTTGTATTTGTTTTTCGTGATTTTTATTTAGTTGAGTGCTTGGCTAAGTACTAGCAGCCGCACGGGTCGATCGAGGTTAAGCTACGCTTGCCAGGGTTGGTCCGTGGATTGGTGACCATTTCTACATACCGAGACTCCTCCGTGCCTCGGAAAGCACGTTAAGCCTTTGGTCCTGGCTGTCATTCCTGGATCTTTGACAGTCGTTACGGATCGTCAGAAGCCCGAAAGTCTGACAACCAGTCTTACCAAGGGGTATCGTATTACCTAGTTACTGGTCGTATATCATTTCAGCCGAAAGACATCCACTGCTGGACATAAGCCTTCCCCAATATATAATAATATATATATAATAGATAGGCAGTCGCTCCATGTAAAATACTGGCGTTCAGCTGCATTCGGTTGGATTGGAAGCCAACCCTAACATAGTTTTCGAGCACCTATCAATTTCCATAAATAAAATAAATCGATCATATAAGGAGTTTTTGCATGTTCCATCATTCTACAGAATCAAATGCTGTCAATCAACTGTTTTCGTCCATTAAATCACAGCTAATCATAATTAGGTACTTAATTATAACCGAGTTCCAGCGTCAAGCACAAATCAGTTTCCCATATATTGGATTGCAGTCAATTAACAGGTCTAATTAGACAGTGACATGATGGTTAAAGAGCCGGCGGATGTAACGCAGACCTATATGATTACTTAATTGCCTAAGTAGACGTACATATACTTAGTGAAATAAGAAAGAAAGAAAAAAACAGTAGCACTCCGGGGGTGCCGACAGAAGTGAAAACTTGAAATTACCTTGGAACTTACATTCTATGATTACTTGAACTCACACACTGACTTATTAGTATTACTTATAATTTTTTTAGGATTATCGTATAGGTACCTACTTTTACAATGCTTGTAAATATGTGAACACCATGTATCCATTACATAATTATTTTTTCTGTCATTGCTTCATTTTTAATTATTTTTACCTATTGTGGTATAGTAATCTTATTCCAGGTGCATCGTCTTCACATATAATTACATAATTAATGTGTACAAAATATTGTAAAACATTTTAAAAGAGTAACGATGGAGTTGTACCCAAATATTGAATTTTATTATTGATAAAACTTCAGAACCATGGATTTGCAATTTTGAATATATTATTATGTACTTTTTAATTTAAATGTCTTTATGTTGTGTTAGTTTATAAATAGTTACATTTCGATACAATGTAAAAATTGTTAATGAAATAAATAAATAAAATAAAATGAAATAGTTTCTTGCCCATTCTTCTCCATACGAAAACTACTTTTTGGAAGGGGCGACTAGAATCACTTCTATTTTTTGTAAATTTTGACGTTCAACAGTGCCTTTTTGTGCCTAATTGAAATAAATTATTTGACTATGACTTTGAAAAAAATCGGCACAGTGGTAATCAATGTGTTGATGTCTTTTACTCCACGGTGTCGGTAAATTCGGTAAGTGTCGTGAAATCAATGGTTTAGTCCCATCTCAAAAATGCCCAACGCGCCTAAAGAAGTTTTCACTTCAAAAATTGTTTATTCTGCACAAACTAAACGCATATTACAAAAAAAATACACCTTATCAAATTAGCCAAAAGCCACGTATTTAAGTTTCATAACTAATAAAAGTTTGACAAATTTAGGGCAGTGCATATGTCTTGGGAATTAAAATTGTATGCTGTTAGACGGTCAAGAGGATTGTCAGTGACGGTTTCTTTTTTAAGTTATGGATAGATGGAGCTTATTAAAATTTATCTCATCACATTTTTTTATGACGAAAATCCATGCCATAGAGATTCCAAAGAGAGTTTTTTCAGAAAAAAAATATATAGTCCAAAAACATTCATGTTAACGGCTGCCAAAATTTATACTTCTAATATGAAGTCCCTATTCGTGTCTGTCTGTGCGACTGCGTTATTTTTCACCATCATTTAAAGAATTAATCCTTAAAGTTGTATATGTATAATACATTAATATTAAACTCACACTTAAGAAAGAAATCACGATGTTTTGTCAAGTCGTAAAAATAGTGCAAAACAGGCACGGGTCGTTAGTAAAATACATAATTTTATCAAGATGTTGAATTTATTTACCTTCCACCGCAGCTGTATAACTAAGTGCATCATTAGACCAACCAAACTCAGTACATTGAGTTACAAAACACTTCATTTATGTACCTACTAAATGTAATTTACACACAATTCTAAGGCTAATTATGTAGGGAAATTGGAGAATTTCTCACCTGCTTAATTTGTGGAATTACCTATTCTGTCATTGGGTTTGTCACCATTCACTGAGTACCCACTGAGTACAATACAAACCACAATTAAGCCAGATTTGTAAATGATCACCGAATTAAGATAGGTACCTGGAATTACATCCTCAAAAGCCGGCAAGCAGCAACAATTAATATTTGCTAGCAATTACTTAGTAAACAATAGATTTACATACCAAGACCCCTCTGTGCCTCGGAAAGCACGTTAAGCCGTTGGTCCCGGCTGTCATTTGTAGATCTTTGACAGTCGTTACGGGTAGTTAGAAGCCCAAAAAAGTCTGACAACCAGTCTTACCAAGGGGTATCGTGTTACCTAGTACTAACTAGGTTGTGGAGGTCAGATAGGCAGTCGCTCCATGTAAAATACTGGTATCCAGCTGCATCCGGTTAGACTGGAAGTCGACCCCAACATAGTTGGGAAAAGGCTAGGCTGATGATGATGACTTAGTAAACAATAGAAAGATAAACACAAAAATAAGCAGCGGTGACAGACAGACAGACAAATTCACATCATTAGGGTTCTTTTTTACTATTTTGGTACTGAACCTTAATTAACAAGTACAATTTTTTCCCACTCTATCACCAGACCCCGTTCACCATCTATCTCAAAATTCAAATAAAATATTTCACATAAACCTACAAGAGCACTTATGAAACGTCAGAAGCTAGGTGCACGGTTCCAATTGTTAGCTTCCTATGGAGAAGAGCCGGCAAATCTCCACGGTAACTCTTTTCAAAATAAATGGTTTCTACAATGATCTACAACCTATTTATTGACACCATTCCAATGAGCCCAAACACGATACCTGTGCTATAAGTTGGTAAGGAAGTTGGGTATCCTGCAAATTCCAGGTGATGGTGCAGTATCAGTTCAAGGTTACTATGTTCTTTTAATATCATTGAAGTAACAGACTACCAAATTTCAAATCGATCAGACCTGTGGAAGATAATTACATCTATTCATCAACTAGAAAAGAGCTAATAATCTTCAAACGGCTAAACCGATTTTGATAAAACATATCTAAGAACCATCGCTAGAAAACTTGCTTTCAAATAAAAAACACCGCTTTCAAATCGGTTCATCCGTTTAAGAGCTAAGGTGCCACAGACAGACACTAAAACTTCGGTCTCTGCGGTCTTTTTGCGTCGGGGGTTCAAAAAGGAAAGGTTTCAATTTGTCTACTTCATTACATGTCCTTTAATTCAGTCTTTCAATCACCTCCGAGTCTTTTACAAACATCTTGTACCACCCCGAAACGAACAAAAACACACTTCCCGAACAGCGAGCCGATATATTATTTCTGGCGCCCCACTAACTCTTTATCACATAAAAACAAAGTTTTAACACAGAAATTGTGAGAAAAATAGCGTTTCCTTTGTGCAAACTTCGAAGTTGTCCAGTAATAGAGGATACCACAGTCGGAGCAGTCAGTAGATTCCGAGCGAGCAATATTGATGGATTCTCCACCGGCCACGTTATTGCTCGCCTTTAATGGAAACAGATTGAACTATTCTTGGTGGAGGCATGCCTTTATTCAATTAGAGCCAGTCGGCTTTCAACTCTATTTTAGTATTAAGCTTTGAGATACACTGTTGAAGCTACGTCCCTTGTATATTATGCAATTTAACAGGATTTTTGGTTTGATAAAGCCGATAAATCTGTTTTTGGAATAGGGTAGTGTGTGTGCGGAGTTAAACCAAAAGCGTATACTGGATTAAAGCCATTATTATTGGGTTCATATCGTTATTGGCACACGTTTTACTAGGACACGTGACATCATGTATTTATTTATAGTCATCCTACTTGATACATGACAATATAAATGTGAAAGTTTGTATGTTTGTTACTCAATCACGTAAAAACGGCTGAATGGATTTGAATGAAAATTAGAACACAGATAGTTTATAACCTGGATTAACATTTTATTTTTCTTCATAACACTCTTGACAGAGCAGTCGTAGTCTTCATGTAGTTTCTTGTCCAGGGGCCGATATAATTCGCCTCACGATTTGTCGCCATCCACTCCGATTTTTGGTATTTTATAATAATAATAAATATTTATTTCAGGCGACACAGGCCCATAGAAAAATACCTTAACCTAAACATACATATTAGACTATGTTAGTAGCACTTCACTATGCACTAGATTGTCTTTGTCCTGTGGAATTTGTCCGCGGAAGCGATGGAACACCACGTCCTGCGGCCAAAAGTCTTCTTCCATGACGAGGTGCAGATAACAGTTCGGTACACGCACGACGAACGCCTTGAAGTTGACGTTTCGGTTCGATTCTAGTAACTGCACCCTAGACGTGTACCTCGTCTTTTGGCTCACGTACTCCACGATGTCCTCCGCCTTAGTGGTGTTATGCAGGCGGGAGATATATACCGGTGTGTTCGACTTTGCGACACGCAGGCTCTTTTTGGAGTCCGTAGCAGCTTTGCCGCAGCGATTCTTGTTCGCTCGCGATCGGCGCTAATTGCTGCGAATTTAATTTGGTCAGTCCATCTCATGGGTGAGCATCCGCGTGGTCTAGTGCCCTCTACTCTGCCTTGCACGATAAGGCGCTCTATAGAGTCACCCTCACGCCTTGAGATGTATACGAAGTATTTGAGGATGCGCATTTGAACCAAAACAGAAAGACGCTTTTTGATGCCGAGTTCTTGGCGTATAGAGATGGTGTGAAACTCGATTCACGATAACCCAATTTCAATTCTTCAAGGATATAGGATGCTTTTTATCCCACAAAAAAATTTCACGCAGACGAAATCGCGGGCAGAAGATAATATTAAATAATTATATTTTTAAAGTGGCATAGTGCTTTGTTTAAAAACTCAGTCTTGTGTTTTAACATACCCTGTTAGGTTTTACTAGCTTCATAAACTACAGACTGTTACAAACAAAACTTTTTACAAAAAAAAACAACCGACCTCCAAAAAAAAACACTACAAAGTGAAAAATAACTTTAATTTCGGAAGTCGGTGTCTTCATTTTATAAAAAAAAAAAAGTCAAAAGTCTTGGGTTTTGTATTTTCGTTTTTTGCCACCGACTTCCGAAATTAAAGTTATTTTTCACTTTGTAGTGTTTTTTTTTGGAGGTCGGTTGTTTTTTTTTGTTTTTAATTTTTTTATTTTTCACTTTTTAGTTGTGGTACCTACCCCACACACATTCGAATACCACTACCTGCTACCAGTGACAGAAACTTATCATATCATCTACATACAAAGTGGGAAAAAAAAACGTATTTTGTAGCTAACTCAAAAACTATCCAAGCAAAGTTAATAAAATTTATATGGGACCAATTCTAGAGCACACCCTTTCAAACAAAAAAGAATTTTTAAAATCGGTCCACAATTGACGGAGAAATCGGTGGACATACATAAAAATAAAAAAAAAACATACGCGACGAACATATAACCTCCTCCTTTTTGGAAGTCGGTTAAAAATATTAACATTTCTATGTTAACATTTCTGCTACTATAACTGATGCATAGTAGCATCCATCTTTTCTACAAAAACTTCACAGAAACTCCCACTAGTTTCTTTGTGACGTCACAAAGACAGCCACGTCCGTTTATACATTAGCTTTAATTATAACTTGCAAGTGTGCATCGGACTGCAGAAAAGTTCCCAACTAGTTATATGGAACGTCGTAATGTCATCTAAGAATTTTAAATAGAAATATATTCTACCTTTAGGAAATATATGTGTAGAATAGTCTTGATGAAATTTTTGAATCTTTCATTTTGTGGTGATGAATAAACGTCATGCATTTGCAATGACTTTCCTGTATGAGTGGATAGTTCGAAACAATAAGTTTATTGCATTCTAGTTAGTAATTTTCTTACGTTTTAACTATGATTACCGAGTCGAAAACAAAGCTTTTTTGACGTAATTGCTTAACTTTTACGTAATAACCACTGTAAAGGAAATTTTGTAACAATTTTCTTTCCAACAAAATTCAAAATGTGAGGGACATTTAGAATTTTGTTGAAACACCGAACCATATTTCGACGAATATTTTAAAACTCTAATTTACAACGGGTTAAATGGCTCTGAAACGGTGTAGCACTTCGTAAAACGAGCCGTATTCGTGCGACCGCCACATGCAATTTAACCTCATTTGCATATCTTAGCCTGAAACGGTTATTGCTCGTGCCGTTGAGCAATTTTGAGCTTCTGTCTCTGATAGCGTTGCGTGGACTTTGAATGCTGGTTAAGCGACAAAGAACGTACATTTTTTACCGAAGGAATTACCTTGATGAAAGGAAACTACTATTTTGGTAGAAAATGTAATGGTGTAGTGGCGATAGTTTATTAGATTTTTTTTACTAAAAAGTAACAAAACATAACATCACGCCTTGCTTCCCCGAAGGGTTGGGCAGAGGTGTCTCTGTAGCAGGTACACCCACATTTCGCCAGTTATGTTTTAATTTCCATAAATAGGGGGCGAGCCTATTGCCAACAACCGAGCACAAATCCAGACTTCGAGCTGCTACTGAGAAATTTCAGATAGAAAAACCCAATAACATTTTGCCCAACCCGGGAATCGAACCCAGGACCTCATGCTCAGCAGTAGCGCTTGCGACCACTAGACTAACGAGGCGATCACTGAAAACTGAAAAGTATTGGGTGGAAAATGCAGTAAGTTCTCGGCATGAGTGAAAATTTGTTCGACGACGTCAAGAAAACATCAACAGAAATCACAAAATTTATCTTATTGTGGTTCCGACTTTCTTTTGAAGGTATGAAGCCCTAAAAATAATAAGCCTGAGATATTTCCTTTAGCTTAGGTAGGTGTGCCTACTTCATATTCAAATACAAAGATAATAGAAAAATAAAAAATTGTACTGTTCAATTATTACAATATCACCCATGAGCATATTTTTCTGAATAATCATGATTTTTTTTCTAAAATTAACTTTGAGGGTCTATCTTTAATATTTGTTCATGTTATTAAAGTTTTTTTTTTTGGTGGCGTTTGCCGTATATAGGTATCTCCAAAGTTATTAGCTCGATTTTGATTCTATTTATTATTTCTAAAAGCAGAGTTATTTTATCGGATTAACTAACAACTTTATTAAAATTTGTCGACTATGAAAAAAAACGGAAGAGAAGAAATTTTTATCAAAATCAGTATTTATTTAAAAAACACAAGTGTAACTCCATAAAATCATAGGGAGAATTCGAAAAAAAAAAGAAAGAAAAATAAGATAAACCCCCTTTTAAAGTTAATTTTCGAAAAAAAAATCATGAATATTCAGAAAAATACGGGCCACCACATGCCCATAGATGGCATCATTGTATTATACAGTAAGCAGATTCACAGGCTAACACCAAGTTCCTGCCGCGGTTGCGAATAAGGCCGAAAGGGAAATCGTGGCCCCCGGCAACATGGCAACTGAAGGAACACGGGTGGGTTTTAGTCAGTAAGAGGCTGATACGACCTCCTGAAAAAAAATAAAAAACAAAACAAAAATACGTGTGGCACTCGGGGACTGCCGCGGTAAAGCTATTGCATAGCATTTGTAACCTCCATACTTCCTATTTGTCAACGCTACACTTGGGATGATGACGTGATGACATAAAACAAAAATTACGTTCCCATGACAACGTGATGTGACGTTGTCATGGGAACTCATTACATGGTAGGCGGAGTGGGGAGCGTAAGGTTTTTTTCCTTACGGAATTTCTTGATTCGGTCGCCGCGCTCAAAGCCCGCGATAAAAGCTAGGCAATAGCTTAAAAAAAAAATTGAGGTGACATGAGTAGCTTAAAATATTACCTACTGCTTACAATTTATTATTTGCCAATGAGCCCCAAACCAGACAGTTAGTCTATATATTCGAGATAGAGCTAAAAGCCGAAAAACCATCTATTAATCAGTTTTGCTGAAGCTGCAAATAACGTTATTCATATCTCAAATCCAGTTTATGCTAGAACCACTAATTAGAGATGCCTTGCGGTTTTCTCGACCGTTACATTCGAACTAAGCCTAACTTTATCTCGGCCTAGATAAAGCTTTGTCCAGGATGAGTCTAGGGTCAGAGTATTAGTAGTTTGACCTCCCTCTATTATTACATTAGCTCGTTACGTAAAGCTTAGAAATCGTTTCGAAAAAAGCCACGCGTTGTCCTAATTTTCTGATATGAGCCTGGATATAATTACGTTCCATCGTAGAAAATACCACATTTATGGTCTGACGATTCTTCGTCTTTCAAAACTGTAAATTGAATACTTTTGTGGCTAACCCAGTTATTCATAAAAACTTAACATGAATAAAAGCTGTCATAAATACTTGATAAGTAAGTATCTACTTAGGTACCAGTTAGCTATCTACCCTCGTCATTTTCATGTTATACAGTTGAAGGACATCAAAAATGGGTTAAATACACATATCAAAATGCCACTTGCAAAGTGTCAAAAAAATCTAAATATCTCCTAAACCACACAAGTTCGCTACATGAAGTAAAAAAATCTTGAAAACTGTTTTATAAGTGTTTTTTATGCGCTAATAGATACACTTGAATGCTTTTTATATTGCTTGTACTGACAAGAAACTCGGGTAACTACCTATTACACTGGTAATAGGTAGTTACCCGAGTTTATAATCCAAAAAGAATCATTATGGGCGTAAATATAACACATCAAGCTTCAAAGCAATGAACGTCGACTTACACATTTTATTTATTTTTATTTGAATTTTTGATGGAAAATAAACATTGAAACAAAAGTAAAATTTAAAGAATATTAACTCTTACATATTAGGTAAATGAAAATATGTTGCAGTGTAAAAGTGTTAATGGACTTACGTTTCTGACTGTACCTATGGGAGACGGAGACGTCGCAATTCAAGGCCGAAGTTTTTCTTTAACTAGATGTGTCACATTTAAAACCTGGGACTTTACCATGTTCTAAATATCAAAAGTAAATCCTAAATAAATGTTCCTAAAATAATATAGCACCGGAACTATACGCGACTACAATTTGCATCGTCCGTGTCAGATGTCAAACGCAAGAAGTTGCGGTCAGAGTTGCGGTCCGGAGTTGCACCGCAACCGCACCGTGCCAGTGACACTGTCCGGAGTCCGGTCCGTACACTACTCTAGTAAATATATTGTAGTGATACTTTTTCGAATGATTAATTATCTGTGTATCAGTGGTGACAGAGTTACGTATAGTACGTTAAAAAGAAATGGTTCAAAATTTGTGCTTTTTTAACCTTTTCGAAATTTTAGAATTTATAGAAAATAATATTTCGTGATCGTATGTGCAAATAAGCTACCTGTATTCAAGATGAAAGGTTTCCTTTAAAATTAACACTTTTATACTTTGCCCCCGGGAGTCATTAAAGTTTTGGCAATTGATTATTCTATGTTACGAGTATGACGTGTTACTTCTACAAACGTGTAACTATCAAACCGTTATAATATTTATCAAAACTACATCTGTAGCTTTTAAACAAAAATATATAAAGTCGGCCATTCATTCCTCTTTTTAACGAAAATACTTAATATACTTCTTTAATACAAAATTGCAGAAACACAATTTTGAGACACAACTACAATAACTCGACTGCAAGGAACCAATTATTCAATCAATCAATCGAACAAACAACTTATTAAGGAATCTAGAATTCTAGACATTGAAATCCACTCATCCACCAGTTAGCGTATTCCCAGCAGAATTTTAGATATATCGTTAATTACATACCAGCCAACTGTTTGTGGGAAATGCCACATGTTACAAATTGAAACTAGAATATGCATAGGTAACGAACAATTAACTGAACTCACTGGTACTGGTACGTTAGGTTCAATTTATGCATTTTGGTTGCAATTGATTTTGCTATGATATAATGCTTGCAGTAGACGTCGTCAGTGATAACAGGGATGCCTGAGGATGCCACAGTTAATAATAATTACCTTCTTCTACAGTGGTATTATATTTGATTCTGTCTTTGTATATTGACCTACCTTTGTCATGTTATAGGGGTGATCACACTGACAGGAGCTCTTGATCACTGAACAGGGCTTTGTTGAGTGAGCTTGGGAATTAATCAAGCTATTTTGATTAAGTTATGTCCAAAATTTCGGAAATTTTGACTGTACTAGGAGAGCTGATCAACGTGAAATTAATCTCTGATGAGATTGGGAATACGCAAAAGCCTTATTGCCAGATTACTCAAATTAGAGTAGGACCCAGTTCTAAGTACAAAAACTTAAAGAGCGCTTTGGAAGAGTTCCCCCGGAGGTCCTTCTTTCAATCATAGAACGAGTTGCTTTTAAAGACTTTGAAATCTAGGAAATAGCCGTTTTCCATGCACAACGCCATGCAGAAAAGTCAGGTGCGTGTACTTACAATCGGCGTGCCTGTATGACCAGACGTGTGAACATAAACGAGGCAAAAGGAGTAGGTATGTAAGGATCGTAGCAGGTGGCATTTTATAGTTTCTGTCAAACCCCATGGAAAGAAAGCATGAGTTTAAGTCTATAATATGGTTATGAAGCGCATGCTAACGCACGGTAACGCGCACCACTTTTTTTGACATTCAAACCGGACTATAATTTGAAATCCTACTAATGTTAAAACGCGAAAGTTTATGGGAATGGATGAATGGATGTTTGTTTCTTTCACGCAAAAACTACAAAACGGATTTAGATGAAATTTGGCACACAGATAGTTTATAATCTGAATTAACACATAGAATACTTTTTATCCGAATATTCCCAAGGGATAGAAACTTATATGGGTGAAACTGCGAAGCGCTGCTAGTTAATACCGATGCTTGGTTCTTCTAGTAAGCTCTTCATCATTATTACTGCCTTGCCTTCGCGTTGATTGACTGTATAAAGATATGTAGATAGACTATAGATTCTACTATAATATCGACTTGGTTATCGTATTGCTTCGCTTGACTAGCGATATTTCAATTAATAGTATAAGTTTCTCTAATTAACATGCCTGGCTTCGACAACCATAAATGCAGACGTATCCAGTGGGGCGAGAGGTTGTAGGGATGCTATAATTTCAGGTTTCTATTGATTCTGTGAAATTGACGTGAAGAGAGACTTGATATTATTGTTAAGTCGACTACATTTCACGAAAACAACGAAAATGACTTTCTTATATCGTAACTAATACTATAAATGCGAATGTTGGTTTGTTTATTTGTTATGTTTTAACACTAAAACAGCTGAACGGATTTGGATGAAATTTGGCAAATGGGTAGACTATGACCTGTATTAGGACATAGGATACTTTTTATCCCGATATTCTCACGGAATCGAGACTTACGCGGGTGAAACCGTGGGGCGTAGCTAGTCATGTATAATGATTGGCGATTATTGTTTAGTGAGCCAGGACGTGTGCATGTATACCTTATTAATATCACTATTCGCGGTGCTATCTCATCATCATCTGCCTAGCCTTTTCCCAACTATGTTGGGATCAGCTTCCAGTCTAACCGGATGCAGCTAAATACCAGTATTTTACATGGAGCGACTGCCTATCTGACCTCCACAACCTGACTAGGTAACACGATACCCCCTTTTGGGCTTCTAACTACCCGTAACGACTATCAAAGATCTATAAATGACAACCGGGACCAACGGCTTAGCGTGCTTTCCGAGGCACGGAAGAGTCTCGGTATGTAAAGATGGTCACCCATCCACAGACCAAACCATTCGCGGTGCTACATGAAACGTCGTAATAAATAACGCCAACTAAACATTTACGTACTTTTATAGTTTTACATACATGTATAAACATACATAAACTCACGCCTTCTTCCCATGGGGGTAGGCAGAAACTACTCCTTTTGCCTCGTTTACGTTCATACATCTGGTCATACACGCACGCCTGTTGCGAGTACTACGCACCTAGCCTTTCTGAAGAACATCACCAATAAGGTCAGTACCTATATATTATGTCCTCCTAAGGCGTCTCCGACCGGCCTTTCCCTTCACATTAGCCTTGTAAATACATTTTGTTAGTCGCCTTTCATTCTTTTACAGTTTTCTTCCTCTAAAAACGCAGCCAGTAAACTGCCAACTAACCAACCCGAAACCTATTCCTCTACGCCGTTCCTGTAGGTCCGCAATATTGATGGAAAAGGGAAATCGGATCATGAGAATCATTAAGCCCTCGGGCTTCGCACAGTACTAGATTAATACCCCACCTGTAGGTACAACTTTGCCTCTCGGGAATTTCTTCCTGTAATGCTTCCCCCACTTATTAGATTTTCTTCAGCAATTTCATTGGGAGAATCTATCTTGTAGATTTTGTGTCTTTTATTGGATGTTCGTGTAACTATTTTCTTAAACCAATAATTACAATTAAGTTCTTGTCAATGGATTATTTTTCATGCTAGGTGTCCTAACTAGGTATCATCATCATCATCATCATTTCAGCCAAAAGACGTCCACTGCTGGACATAGGCCTCCACCAAGCACCGCCACTTCGACCGATTCTGTGCTTTCCGCATCCAGCGGATTCCTGCGGCCTTCACGAGGTCCATCTTGTGGGAGGCCTTCCAACGCTACGTCTTCCAGTACGTGGTCTGAATTAGGTATAATCGAACTATTTATTTAATTATAAAGAGAAAACATTCTATTTTTGTATGTTTGTTTGTAATGAATAAGCTCGAAAACTCCTGGACCGATTTAAAAAATTCTTTCACCAGTTGAATGTTATATTATCACTGAGTAACATAGACTATAATTTATAAAGATATCACGGGGCGAAGCCGCTGAGGGAAGCTAGTAATATTATAAATGCGAAAGTGAGTTTGTTTATTTGTTTGTTATACTTTCACGCTAAAACGGCTGAACAAACATAGATGAAATTTGGCACATGACCTGGATTAGGACAAAAAATACTTTTTGTCTCCATATTCCCAAGGGATCGAGATTTATGTGGGTGAAACCGCGGGGCGCAGCTAGTCGTATATAATTTTTATATTTTTGGTTAATTAGGCATTAACTGATTTATAGCAGTAGGCATTAAAGTTATTGCAATGATAGGACAGTAAAAATCTCTCCTTAATACAGTCAGGGTTGATTTTTCAATAGTCAGGTAACTTAGATCTAAAGAATAAATAATAGTATGTCAGTTTGACACATTTTCTATATAACAGCTGTTAAATCGCAATATTTATTTCTCAGATAAATGTTATCTGACTATTGAGAAATCAGCCCTTAAAGTGGCTACCGTAATGTAGAAGTAACTATATTGAATCCTTTCTAAAAGGGTATTGTTGAAACGTAAAGTGACACAATAATAACACAAACAATTTATTATTTAAAAGCAGTCTTCTTTGATTTCTCAACTTGTGCTATTTAATAATAACACGTAGTTATTACGAAACATGATATTATAACATGTCACAACAGACGAGGAGTCTTTGAGGACGTGAGTTGAGAACGTGATTCACAACTATCTAGCAGACGATTAGCGCGTCTTGCGAGCCCTACGATAGACCGAGAGCTTGACTATCAGAAATTAAATCTATTCTTAGAAGATTCTTAGAGGGTTTGACAGCTGAGAGGGCGGTGACATCACGTCGCTGCGATGACGCTGTCAGTGGAAGGAGCGACACACCATGAGCCGTGTACTCACTCGCCTCGATCACTTTGGCTGCGGAGCTCGGATGTGACGGACGCGTACTAGTGACCATATTAAACGATTTTGTTGTAACGGTTTTTCTAAAATTAAATAAATAGTTGTAGGCCGCATCGTGTTTTTTTTTTTTTAAATCAATTAGGCTTCTGATACCTAAGACTATGTTATTAGTGTCAATCGGTTACGTTTGCTTTTGATCACTAGTATTGTGTGGAAATTTTTAATACTTGAGTAGGTAATCAATAGTTTACACAGCTTTTCGTCACAGTCGGATAAATAGACAGTTAGGTTTAGAAATCCAAAATAATAATAAGTATTCCTGCATTTTTTATATCATCTCATCATAATATTATCCAAAGTTATAAGATTTGGAATATTTCAAAATCAGATGAATGTTTTCAATTTTGTAAGAATCAAACTATAATAAGTAAACATACCTAAAACTATCACAGTAGGTACACAATAATTAGGCTACCCACTTCCCGGCACACACGACAAGAAGTGTGGACTCGCATCTCACATCAAATAGGTACAAAACTAGCTCAACTCACACACACACACGAACTTAAAAGGAAATGATCAACTAGGTGGGTTATGTTCACGTCCCCATACTTTAGCCTACGTTAATTAGTCTAAGTAACACGACGCGAAATACTATGCGGCAATTAAGACCAGCCAGCTTTCTTCGTCTGACTTAAATCTTACTTTGTGGGTGCAATTTTAATGGTTTCAATGCAATCTCGGCGTGTTTGTTTTCATGTTAGTGCTAATTTTCTGTAGTTTAGTAGTTATATAGAATACGTTGCTGGTATGTTGGAAATTAGAGGGTGAGTTAGTTTTGTGACTAGGAGTATATAGAGTTTATGTCTACAATTTTGTAATTTTAAATACTAGATGAGTTTGTATGTAATTATTTTCAGTGAAAACTATTGTCACAGTTTGGATTGAAATAATTTAGGCACTGTAGTTTATTCTATGAAACTGTATTTAAAACTTTACTCAAATAGATAAATCTCAAGACACCAATCAGTCTCCCAGTCTATAACATAATGACGTAAACGGCATCAAAATATCACGTGTAGGGCGAGACCGGTCACGGCAGAATCCCGGTAATTTTGACAAATAAGCCCGATGCTGAACCGTAATCAAAGTTATTACCGTCCCGTCACGGCTTGGTTACGACTGACGGAATTCGAGTTAAATCACATAGAAATAAAGGAATAAGGAACTTTCCCATGTATCTGTGAAGTTATAAAGTGGTGATGCCAACTGGTGCATCAGCCTTATGCCAAGTGCCCATTCAACCTTTAATCATAAAAAATGGGTTGATTAATCTATTTATATAAAATTAATTGCCGCATGTATGAAATATCATCACTTAAGAACAGCTCGACCGATTTGACAGATTTTTCTTGTTGTGTTCGTAATTTTCAGGATTTTTTTTTTTGGAAAATCCTTTGGAAAAGACGGAAATTCACCCAGGCGACGATAACATAACATCACGCCTGTGATGCCCGATGGTTACGCAGAGGTGTACCTATAGTACACCTACATTTCGCCAGTTATGTTTAAGTCCCATGTAACAGGGGGCGAGACTATTGCCCGTCAACCGAGCACAAATCCAGACTCCGGGCTTTTACTGAGAAATACCAGATGGAATAACCCAATAACACATTGCCCGACCCGGGAATCGAACCCAGGACCTCATGCTCAGCAGTAGCGCTTGCAACAACAAGACCAGCGAGGCAACTAATATTTGTATCCGACTTATTATATTACATTAGATTAAATATCATAATATATTATTTTATTTTATTTTACTTTATATTTTATTTTTATATTAATATTATAAATGTTAAAGTTTGTGAGGATGGATAGATGTTTGTTACTCTTTCACGCAAAAACTACTAAACGGATCTGGATGAAATTTGGTATACAGATAGTTTATAACCTGGATTATTACATAGGATACTTTTTATCCCGATATTCAGCGGGAATCAAGACTTATGCAGGTGAAACCGCGGGGCTCTGTTAGTTTTTTTATAAAATTCAGTAGGTACTTTCATATTTACAATTTTATTTGATAAAGTTCGCATAGACATAAGAACGTCAGCTTGGACATCGATCACAAACAAGCTGTTATTTATTGTTTTCCAGAAGTTCTTCTGATATTTCTTGTCTCGTGGTACCTTCAAATGTCAGTATGATTGTCGAAGCTGTCGTCGGTACTGTAGGAATGCGTACTTCTGGCGACCCACTGATCTGTCGGGCAGCGGTGTCGCCTCTTCTTTGCCTTATGCCCTTCATTTCTTCCTGTTTCGACATGAGCTCCTATTTTCGCTCCGTGTGGACTTGCATTCCGTGGATTTGCGTAAAGTCCCGTACAACGAGGCACAGGAATAGGATGTTCATCACAAGAACGTTGCCGCCTCATATTTCTTACAAATTTCATGAAATACACTAACAGTAGTACCATAGTCACGTAGCATATAAACTTTTGCGCGACCGCATCGTCCACAGGTCTCTTGGCCAACATGTTTTTTTACTTAAAACTACCCCTTTTGCGTAAAAAGGGAAATACTCAGAATTTAGCTACATTATCATTTTACATTATTTATTTGATTTAAAATAAGACGTTATCAAACGCCGTTTCTTGAATCGTCAAAATGACCAAAAATGACGTTACGAGTTTTATTTTCTAAGAAAAGCTATGAGTTTATTTGTCAACATCAAAAAGTTTCAATAATAAAAAAAAATGTGAATAACCTTTTTATGCACTTTAAATTAACATGTTGTGGCACGAATTCCCTAGTGCAGACACAAATAGTATGACGTTATAGGCTAAAAGCCTTGTCTAAAATAGTGACAACTCCGCGCTATGCACTACACTATGAACATCCCAGAGCATAAACACGTATATTTTAAACACTGATACACTGTTTTAGTACATTGCTGCATTCATTGATTAATCGATTCATCCTATCACAGACTAGTACCGAACATAGGCCTCTCCAAAATCATATCAACTTATTGTCAACTTCTCATAAAGCCTCGTATCCACTAGGCAATATTTGGCGCGCGACATTTTGCCCAACATGTTGCTCAACATGTTGAAAGTTAGAGCGGAACTTTTGTTTAGCAACGTTGTCTGTCTACGCATGATCAGTTGTTGACAACATGTCGTCAGAGGAACTAGTGTTGATTACAGCGGCGGTGGTCATAGTTTCATCGAAAAATGTATCAAAAAAAAAAAAACCACATTGGTGGGTTATAAATTACAAAATATAGAAAATGTATTCAGTGATCTCCGTGGGGTTTATGGTTTTTAATGCTCAACTGCATGTTGCACGGAAACAAACAACAAGCCGTGCGTCATATTGCGCGCCAGCTGGCAACGTCGCGTGCTGTTGTGCAATGTTGCCGAACATGTTGAGCGTCACGTGTTGCGCGTCCAATGATGTCTAGTGGATACGAGGCTTTATGGTACTCAAACAGCAGAACTAACGTATGATACGTTACTCTGCTATTTGAGCTGTTTTCTTCAAAGCAACCGCAATCTGACAACAAACTAGTCGTTTCAAAATAGACCTTTATTACATTTTAAGTTAAGAAAAAGCAAGATTAGCATAACTAAGATTTAGTGTACTCGAATTCTCATAAAACAAGACTGACGTAAGCGCCACTAGTAGAATAGCGTCACAAATGAAAACGGTACAAATTCGTGTGATATCAAAGTTGACGTTCAGTGTAATAAGTTTATCTAGTTCGTGTATAACTATCATCTTAGTTGGCTGTTGTAACAACGTCACGTCTGGCGGACAAAGTCGTTATCAACGCTAGCATTTATGACAAGTGGTTTAAGTAATAAGCGGTGATTTCTGTGTTGGAGACGATGTTTCAAAAAATTATTGTCACGCCTACATTCCTAGATTTTATACATACATTATTTCCCTGTGAATATGGCGCGTAATTAATTGAGGAGCTCGTGGCTAAGTACTAACAGCCGCTCGGGTCGATCTGTCAGGTGAAGCTACGCTTGCCGGGGTTGGTCCGTGGATGGGTGACCATTTCTACATACCGAGACTCCTCCGTGCTTCGGAAAGCACGTTAAGCCGTTGGTCCCGGCTGTCATTCGTGGATCTTTGGCAGTCGTTACGGGTCGTCAGAAAGTCTGACAACCAGTCTTACCAAGGGGTATCGTATTACCCAGTTACTGGGTTGATAGGCAGTCGCTCCATGTAAAATACTGGTATTCAGCTGCATCCGGTTAGACTGGAAGCCGACCCCAACATAGTTGGGAAAAGGCTAGGCAGATTGATTGATTTTGATGGCGCGTAATTATGTAATTTAAAAACCGATTGCTTGCAACTGTACGTTAAAGCTGTTTTTCTAACTAAAATGATTTCGTTCTGAACGACTTTATATAAATGATGTTGCCTAGAAATTTTGTTATTCAAATGTCTACCCTAACAGTAAAGCCTACTTCGAATGGTCCTCATCACCAATGTACCGAAAACTACACTATTTTTCTCCGAAAGCTACATTAATCCTAATATTTCAACGTACAGACATTTATCTACTTACGAATCTCCTATCTCGACCCACTCTCGGAAATAAATTATTCACAGTTACTTACTGTAGGTACCTTAGATTGTGAATTGTGCCAGATCCCAAGTCTGCATGAAAAATGTTAGTGGCCGGCCGAAAATGTCCGGCGCAACGTAAGTGGTTGAAAATCGTTTCAGCACTGGCCGACTCCAATTGTTGGCGATTTAATTGCAGGATTCTGTGCATTCGCCCGATAGCACTAAAGCGCTTTAGTTAAAATGTAAGCCGAAGGTAAAAGCGCTGTTAGGGTGCATTCAAACGATAAGGCTTTTGTTCAAGCTCACCTTTACTTTTTATGTGCCATCGTGCCGACGAAAGATAGCTGCATGATATGATGCTGTCGAAAAGTTATGCACAATTTTATGCAGATACGGCGAAGGTATTTTGTTGCGGTCTGAGGCTCATGTTTCGATATTGAAAAGCGAAAGAAAAGAAGCTATGTATGTACGCAACTACGGACTTACTTGTATTCTCTTGTATTATAGACAGGTTTTGTACATTTTCTGAGGCACGCGCCACGATGTGGCGAGATATTCCTGTAAGATATTCGAGGCATTTGTGAATGGTTTGATGGTTCCTGTTTTTATAGTTCCGTACCAAAATGGTAAAAAACCAGCCAAGTGCGTGTCGGACCACGCACAATGAAGGGTTCCGTAGTTGGGATGAATTAATCCCAAAAACAAACTTAACTTTGTAGTTGAAAAATATGTTCTCCCATACGGAATATATGGGAAAACATGTTTTTGCAACTGCAAAGTTAAGTTGGTCGATTATTACTCGTTAACTTGTAGAGCCTACTTAGCTGTGATAGTTTTTCTTTTAATTTAGTTATATAAACTACTGTTGTGATTTTTTTCACACACCCAAAACCAACCATTTAGCCGGCAGGGGGGGGGGACACTTGACTCTAACAAAAATTTGCACTTTAAAGCTTAATATTTCGCAAACGAATCCCTGAATCCAAAAATGGTCTTGACAAATTCACAATTTTTTTAAAGGACCTTTCCAATGATATCCCTCACTATGGGTTAAAAAAAGAAAAAAAATAACATCACCACTTTACGTGTATGAGAGGTACCCTAAAAAAAAATGTTTTTCATAATTTTATTTAGCACTTTGTCGGCGTAATTAAAATATATACCTATGCCAAATTACAGTTTTCTAGTACTAAGGGCCTCGGAGCTAGATCGCGGACAGACAGACGGACATGACGAAACTATAAGGGTTCCTTGTTTACTACGGAACCCTAAAAAGGAACTCTTATGGTGCGACTCAGTCTGTCTGCCACAGCTGGATATCTCAAGAACTACTTATGTTATCAACTTGAAATTTGGAATAGTTTTAGAAGACGTTTGCACAACTATTTTTCAATTAAGAAATAAATAAAAATATATATGTTTTTTTTTGCAACAGGGACTGAACGGGGTTCTTAAAAAATTGAAGTAGGGCTACTAGGGCATATGGGGTATCATATGAAAGAGTGCTATTTGCACATTCTCAAACATATTTATTTTTTGTTCGCGACTTTTGACGATTTTTTTTTAAATTACCGTTCCCCCTTATCTCCAAAGTTTGCATAGAGAAAAATCTGAAATTAATGTTATAGAAGTTTATGTAAAGATTACAGGAAAAATAAAACGATGTCTCTAACTTGCAAACAGCAACTTAAATTAATTAGTTCCACTACCGGTCCAGAGATGGCGCTCACCTAAAACTGCAATATTCTACACAGCAGTGTGCAGTATTAAAATTCTCTGACGAATAAAGGCCTCGCCGATGAAAATTTAAAATGGCACGGAACCCTCGGTACGCGAGTCCGACTCGCTCTTGACCGGTTTTTATACTAGTCCTAGTACTTGGCTTAAAGTCAGATATGTCTACATAAATAATGTTCAGAATTAAACTGCATTTTAAAGTTTTATTTAATGATATCACTTTCCACTGTCAAGGTAGCCATTACTAAACTGCTGAAAACTTTTCTTCTACACACTCGCTGACACGAAAGTGTTGAACAAAAATATAAAAGCATTAAAAGTTCTAAAACTCTATAAATATTTTACGTGGCTCTCAGGCTTGATGCTGTTGAAACCTGAAATTGTTTTATAACTGAAAACTAAAATTTTACACCTGAAGTTTCAACCATTACATAGATACATAAACAGCGGAACAGACACATAATTGAGTTATTGTTTTAGTTTGGGACACTTTAGGTCACTTTAGGTATTTTGAACTATGTTACCAGATCGTAAATAAGCCACGATAATGTTTACCTACTTTGGATCAACCATTGAATAAAATAAATGGTCTTCATGGGAAAAATTTGGATACAGGGAAGAAATCTGCTAAGTTAAGGTCGTTATTTATATCCGGCTGTAACCTTCATCCGGATACAAACAGTGACCCTATCTTTCTTGACATCGATTATCTACCTATTAGGTATCTACCTACACATATTTTTCTAACACAGTTTCAGAAAATTCTGCCTTTTGTTATAGGTAAATTGCTTACACACAATAGAGTTATCTAAAGCAACATGTACCTATATTGTAGGTGTTACTATAAAATTTCATGCAACCCCAGACTCGAGTAAAAAGTACCGAAAAACCACAATGGCTGTCAAGCTACGACCAGTAAATTACTAGGATTTTGAGACTAGATACAGCTATGTTTTCCACAAAAGTAAGATACAGGTAGTCTATGGTGTCGTACATTTCGCTAAAGTCGATTTTCCAAGCCCATTTTCCAAACCCTGTTAGGTATCTACTGAAAATTCTGTTTAAGCCCACGCTTGCACGGACGTAAAAATATCGCAGCGGGATTTTATCGCGCCCTGGATTTTCAACTCTCGGTGTTAAGCCGAACGTTGAGAATCTAACACAATGCATTCCAGCGCGTCGAAAAGACACACTGTTGGATTTTCAACTCTCCGCGCTAAGCAGAGAGTACGAAACAAATTGCCGCGGGCAGAAATCACCCGTGCGGACATGGGCTAAGAGTTTCTAAATTTTTGCCTGAATAGAAAAAGATAATCATAACTATAGAAGTACCGAACACAGAACCTTTGCAAAAATACATAACATTACGCTGTCAAGATAAACTTTTTTAAATTAGTTAAGAACTACCTGGGTTACTTAATAATTAGGACCGCTTAACGTTTCAATTATATCTAAGTTTTATCGTCCTCGGTTAGACAAAAACACAACTATTTATCAAAATGATTTTGAAATGTTTGGTTGTTGAATAAATACTACATAATGTTTTTACTAGACATGGAACGGTCAAAAAGTCGTTTTTGTTCGAAATCCAGACCGCTTTCCGATTGCATGTCGAGTAACGAGGGAAAACCCAACCTGTCAGGCTTTTTGTCTAGACCAAACTAGGAATACTAATTTTGACATTTTGTCCAAGAATAATGTTTTTGCTATCAGATTTCTATAGACTGAAATGTAAAGAATAGTGGGACATTTTACGATACATAAATTAATGAAAGATTTATTTTGTAATTTTATAATCTATATTCCGGATCTTTTTGGTAGCAATGGCATATCCAATACTCCATATTCCTTATGATAATACTGACTAAACTTTTCACACGACTTTTCTATGTGAAACATTTTACATTACCTACAAAGTAATCTACATCCAGAATCCTTATGAGAAGTATTCTGGATGTACTTTTCCACAACGCACCATAAACCCGTTCCAATTGTCCATTTCAGCGCCCCACGAACTAGAAAAATGCACTTTTATGGGACAAATAAATTTCAATTCCACTTGCGTTCGTCGGCGATGTATCAACATTGGAACATTTATTCTGTCTCAGTGAACTTGTTTACCACAGACAGAGACTACTACTTGGTTATGCATGCCGCGCCGCGGTCAGCAAAATGCTGTGCCAAGTGCATTCGATAAACGCTATCCACTTGCAAAAGTTACATTGTGCCTCCTTTTGCTCGACCGCTGCCATATTTTGCAGGGGTTTGAATGGAATTTTAAATCTGAAGAAATAAGATGTCTTATGTAAAACGGAATTAGTTTTCTTGAGATTGTGCTGGTGATCTCCTCGAATACCTAATAACCACATTGAGGCTTTATAATTGTAGACAGTTGTCGTTTCTGTTTTGTGTTTTGTTTCATTGTTCATCATACTTTCACCAACATTTTGAACTTAGGCCCTTTCGTCACTGGTCGGTGCGTCAGCGGTGCGGGATCAGCATGCTCGGTATATCCAGTACCGAAAGGTCACCAAGCGCTTATATTGCAATGAGCGTTTCCTAATTGGCTCGGTATGCTCAGGAGCGGGGCGGGATCGTTTTGGTATACCGCGTCTCGGTAGAAACATCCAGTGTCCGCGTGTTTTGAGATTCGTCACGCGGTTTAATTGAAAAGAAAGAAAAATAGGTTTATTTGTCACAGAAATACGTGCATACATAAAAGATACAACACGAAGTACATAACAAATCAAAAAATAAAAAAATCAGTCAAAATATATTTTTGAAGTGAAAACTTCTTTAGGCGCGTTGGGCATTTTTGAGATGGGACAAAAAATTGATTTCGTGACACTGTTACGACACCAGCTTTTGACCATGAAAAAGACATCAACGCGCGATACATTATTTCCAGAACAATAAAATTGTTCAAGTTTTTACTTCTGTCGGCACTCCCGGAATTCCACATTTACGGATGTCGCCAATAGCGCTTTCGTTTTTTTCGTGATGAGATAAATATAACACGCCACAATATCTTCATCAGTCGAAGACGACATTAAAATTTTCTCGTGAGGAATTATGCGGTACTGCACAAATTATACCGAAATTGGAAGCAGTGCGGTATCGTTTCAGTATACAGAGCATACTATACTGAAACGATACCGCACCTACCAAGGAGGAAACGGCCTTAGTAACAGTTAACATTTTAACCTGTCTCACCCACTTACCTAAAAACAGCACTTTTCTAAGAACGGACTACCTCGTTGGTCTAGTGGTCGCACGCGCTACTGCTGAGCATGAGGTCCTGGGTTCGATTCCCGGGTCGGGCAAAGTGTTATTGGGTTTTTCTGCCTGAAATTTCTCAGTAGCAGCTCGGAGTCTGGATTTGTACCCGGTTGACGGCAATAGGCTCGCCCCCTATTACATGGGACATAAATATAACTGGCGAAATGTGGGTATACCTACCTGCTACAGGGACACCTCTACCCAAGCCTTCGGGGAAACAAGGCGTGATATTATGTAATCAGTAGTCCCTAATACGTACTGTTTCACAATATTGGATCGTCCAAAAGCTATTTTCATATACACAGCCATTTAACATGTCCATTCTATTCCAGACAGCTTACTCTAAAAGACAAACGTTCCAATTTCGTGAATTTAATTATTAACTAAACTTTGCATGGAAGCCGAAGTGGCGGGAACTGACACGGCTATATTCAACCTCATTGACAGTACTGTAAGCCAGATAACGGACCCAGAATCCATTATAATCGCAGTTTATGCTATCAACGCTATTGGCTAATTAATTGATAGCAATTGAATAAGCAAGTGAGTGCTCATAGCCAATCGGATTAGTTCAACATGATGACAGTTGGTCCTTTCGGAATGATGTTATACCGAATATTAATGCTTTAAGATTTACTTACAATCGTAATGAATTTAATAGCAAATGTTTTGCTCCATAAATGAGACTATAAATGCAAAAAACATTCGTTTGAATCTACTTAGTATAAATCGCTGTCCCCGGCGAATAAAACCGTAATCGTAAAACCAAGTATGACAGGAAAAATAAAAAACAGTTTTTTGTGAACATCTTATTCACTAATATACATAGCGGAATTGTTCAAATATCAAAAGAAAAGTGATTTTTTACATTCATTACAATACACCTTAAAATCTCGTAACTTCTGAAATAACTGTAGGAAATAAATGAAAAAATATTACAGAGTGTAATCGGACCTCTAAATATCGAACATGCAATAAAGTTAAAACTATCGTAACAGCATATTACCATTTTATTCGCCGGGGACAGCGATGTGACTAATATTTTAAACTTTTGCAGTTTTTTGGTATATGAAAACTGAGAAATCAGTATCAACCGTTGTCGATTATCTGCGTCATTTTTCATCCATAAATTTGGTCCTCCACCATGTAAATATGATACCAAGTTGTAATGTATTTTATGTACCTATTCCCAACGATGTATGTCAAGAACGTATTTATACTGAACCCGACAAGCGTCGACAGAAACATCAGGGAAAATAGTACGGGAATTCGTTGGATGTCACTTCGCATTCACCACATTTCAAACTGATAGAAATAGTCGAGTCATTTTAGAAACGACATTCTCCTGGAATATGGCTGGCCGTAGTGTAGAGGGGTTTAAAAAAATATAGCGGTTTATGACCTAAGATGGTGTTTGTAGTTGTAGCTCGTATGACTGAATTCTTTAGACATTTAGTTGAGGCTTTGTAATTGTAGACAGTTGTCGTTTTGCGCGCGGCTTCGCCCGTGTTCATGTCGAAAACTATCCCACAGGAACGCACTACCGGAATAAAAAGTATTTTATGTCCTACGTCATGATCTGTTTGTGTACCAAATTTCATCGAAATCCGTTTCGCCGTTTTGGCGTAACAAATAAACTCACTTTCGCATTAATAATATTAGTTGGGATATCTGTAATTTACATTGGTGTACATAATTAGCAGTTTTCTACCTATCTTTCTTGGTCTCCACTTAATCAAATTTAGATTACTACCTACGTTAAAAAGTTAATAATGAAACCATTGGGTACTAGGTACTTTGGAATAGATATTTTAAGTAAAACGCCCTAATTATCCTATACTATCAATCACGTTCTGGAAAACGGATCTGACGATTTCGATGAAAGTTGCAATATAGGGGTTTACGGTAGCAAAATATAGATGTAGCTAGGTCTCATATCTGGAAAATTTGTTTTCTCCGTATTTTCACGCGAGCTGAGCTCGGTCATCCAAAGTTTAGAACAAGATGGCTACCTTAGAATAATGACAAGGCAGTATGGAATTAGTAAGTACTTACTATCATGGCAGTATGGAATTAGTAAGTACTTACTATCATGGCAGTATGGAATTAGTAAGTACTTACTATCATGGCAGTATGGAATTAGTAAGTACTTACTATCATGGCAGTATGGAATTAGTAAGTACTTACTATCATGGCAGTATGGAATTAGTAAGTACTTACTATCATGGCAGCATGGAATTAGTAAGTACCTACTATTATGCAGCATGGAATTAGTAAGTCCCTACTATCATGGCAACATGAAATTGGTATGTACTATACATGGAATTAGTATGAACTATCCTATACTATTAACCTTTTGAACGCCAGCCAAAGTTTACCTAAAACACTTATTATGTCAATCTAATCTCAAGTGCTTTTGATTTTTGGGTAGGCCTTCGGAAAAACGGAGAATTCGTCAATAAAGAGCCATTAACACGGCATGTATTATACCTTCCCGGGTTCCTTGGGAGCTGTTTTACTTGTAAAAATAAATAGTAGCATTTTTTCTTAAGTTCCGCGGGGGGACGCGCGACTTGCTAAGGGTTAAATGCAGAGATGTTATAGATATGAAATTTCGGATCTGGATGCGGATACGGATATAGAAATGATATTATACCGATTTCGAATACGGTTACGGATTTGATATTATATCCGATTATCCGTTAGTTTCGGATAGTTTCGGTTACGGATTATTAGATTTTTAAGAAATTGTGTATATTATTAAAATAAATGTTATAATATTATCCCGCAATGACTGACTAGTAATGACTAAGTGATAGCAATAACAAGCAAATATGCAAGTGACGCGCGCGGCTATTGTGTCGGCTCGGCCGGGCAAAAAAACCTGTCATAACGTGTCTCATTTAGACTCCGCCCCAATCCGAAATTATCCAAAACGTTTATAACAGATTCGATTACGGTTACGGATAGATTTTCATTTCGGATATCCGATAGTTTCGGTTACGGTTATGGAGATCCTTAACATCCCTGATTAAATGAGCATTCTCTATTTTCACCCGAGCAGAGCTCGGTCGACCAGGTACTAAATGTAAAATCAAAACATAACACAAACTTTCAAGTGTCAGCTTCCGAATATTCCCCATTAGAGTTGTTTATTCAGTGTAATAAGCCGTAGTTGGTGGTGTCAACGGCAAACTTGCAGCATTATGTAGGTACGTCCAGCGCAAACTTGTCTTCTGCCATTCGTGATACACTTCCATTAAGGATGAAAAGCGCTGATTATTTCCCAACTAACAAGAAAGCGCTTTAAATGTAAAATTACTTACTTTTTGCAATTTATTTGCGGCTTTAAAACTGTACTGTATAATTAGGTATGCTAGATTAATAGATAAACTGTATTTTACATAGCAATTTTGTTGGACATTTGCTGGGAATTGTGCTGTTTTGGTACCTACCCTTTGCGTTTAACTCATTATACGCCAGCAAATTATATGTATATAGGTATACCTACTTGATTATACATTTACATAAAAACGCACACCAACTAAATTCTCAAGAACTTAGTTTTAGACTCTAGACCTAAGTCTAACTTTCCTAAAATGTCTGCATAGTAGACGTTTCGATAACTAGACAAAAAAGTTCTTTGGAAAGATGTACCTACAGAGTTTTATCGACGTGTATAAGTGTTTGTACAAACCTACTTACAGAAATAAAATCGTTGATCATATTTATTATTTTTACTTCTAACAAAAATTCATTTACTTAATTTAATTCACTGTCCTATTTAATTAATTTTGATTTTGTTGTGTGATTTTGACATTAATTGATTAGATCTGACATTTATCTGTTTCTCATATGTTTACGTCATATTAACTTTATTTATTTATTAATCGCTCAACTATTAATCACTTATTTAATTGCACAAATAGTGACACTTATAAAATTGACAAAATTTTGTATTTAATATTGGTCAAGAACCTGAAATAAATGAATTAGATATTTTATTTATTTATTTATGTTATTTGATTGTCCGTCTTTCCCAACAGTGTTTGACTGCTGTAAGTCACTCGTCTAACTATTAACTAGGTACTCCTGGATAACATTATACTGAAAGCACTTTATGGAAATCTTCAATGTGTGCCTCTCTTGACAGCTCTACACACACACACACATAACTTTACACACACAGAGTTAGGTGACACGTATAACATCGTAGTTAGAAATTCAGTTTCGTTTCGACAGAAACAATTTTTTTTAATGGAAGCTTGGATTTCGTTGCTTTTTCACCTGTTTTCAATATCGAGGGTTCTGGCGCTTGCCAATTTTTTGGGCTTTGCATTGCATTGAAACTGTCTTTTTTTCAGTCAATATATTTACTTAGTTTTATAAACATTTCATTTAACCGTCCTATGGCTATATATATCATCATCGAACGTCATCCCCCAGAAAACCAAGTGTATAAGAAGAAATCTTGTTTTATACAAGAAGGAGTTCTGTATAAAACAAGATTTTTTCTTCCAAAGTTTTAACAATACATTCAACACATTTATTACATACAGCCAAAATTGTCGACTAGCAATTAAATGATAAAGGGAAAACGGAGTACTTTGGTTGCTAATGGCAATTTTCGGCTTATTGGTGATTCGCACGAATTAACTCACCAGAAACGGGCAAATCGACACTTTTTTTAATGCTATTTGCTCTAAGTTAATATATTTTGGGCATATCGATATCAATTGTCTAGCAGGTAGGTCCAACTTCAAGAAAGAGGTCAATCGTCGAATCCGACTCGGCTGGGTAGCGTTCGGGAAGCTACGCAGTATCTTTTCGTCCCACATACCACAGTGTCTCAAGACGAAAGTCTTTGACCAGTGCGTGTTGCCAGTGATGACCTATGGTACTGAAACGTGGTCGCTCACAATGGGCCTTATCAGAAAGCTAAAAGTCACCCAAAGGGCAATGGAGAGGGCTATGCTTGGAGTTTCCCTACGTGATCGAATCAGAAATGAAGAGATCCGCAGGAGAACCAAGGTAACCGACATAGCCCGAAGAATTGTCAAACTTAAGTGGCAATGGGCAGGGCACATTGCTCGCAGAACGGATGGCCGATGGGGTCGAAAGGTTCTAGAGTGGCGACCGCGTACCGGAAGACGTAGCGTTGGAAGGCCTCCCACAAGATGGACCGATGACCTTGTGAAGGCCGCAAGAATCCGCTGGATGCGGAAAGCACAGAATCGGTCGAAGTGGCGGTGCTTGGGGAGGCCTATGTCCAGCAGTGGACGTCTTTCGCTGAAATTATGATGATGATGATGTATCGATTTCTAGAGTTGTCGATTTGCCTACAAATAAATTAACTTCGTGCGAATCGCCTCAAGAAAAAAAATGTTTTTAACCCGTTTCGGGCGAGTAAATACAGGCGAATCACCAATAAGCCCAATTTTCGTATAAAATGAGAAATCATAACCCTGTTTTTTTCATTCGATGGCAAAAACTAAGCTAAGACATGCAAGGTAAACGTTGAATAAAACTTAAGTGTAAGTAATACTAATAACCATAAATATTTCATCATATTAGGGTTGCGACCCCTTGGTTATGTAGAGTGTAATTTTGGTGATAGAAAGAACAAGGGGCTGACTATGGAACTTATCGCGATCAAAGAAAGGGACATCCCTATTACTAACTTATTTATTTAATCTCACACAGTGTAGGGAAGGGCATTGATCTGCCCAACTGAGCTAATATCGACCTTAGGGCAATCGGGACGATATTAAAAGCAGAAAAGTAACTTTAATAAGTCACAAATAAATTTATTAAATAATAATAATCCCAGCCTATTATTGTCCCACTGCAGGGAGAAGGCCTCTTCTCAAACAGTATAGGCACGAGCATTGATCACCACGCTTGCTCAAGGCAAATAGGCGATTTCAGACTAATATTAATTACTAGTTTCTGCACACGACTTCATCCGCGAGCCTATAATCTATACATATAATAAAATCGTAGCGATGTCAAAACTGTACATTGAATATTTTTGAAAAAAAGTAATTGCTACGAGGTCGGGGATCGATTCTAATGCCGAAAATATTTTTTTTAGAATTTTTGTCTGTTTGTCTGTATGTATGTTCCAGCATGGCGCAAATTCTACCGGACAGATTCTGATAAAATTTTACATAGATATTCCCTGTGTGTCTGGTCAAACTATAGGGTATAAACTATCACGCTATTTACTATGGGGGACGAGCAATATTACATTATGTCGTATTTGTATGTTCCAGCATGACGCAAATTCTACCGGATAGATTCTGTTAAAATTTTACATAGGTATTCCCTATAAGTCTGGTCAAACTATAGGGTATAAACTATCACGCTATTTACTATGGGAGACGAGCAATATTATATTATGTTCGTATTTTTGGAAAAAAACGCGCCGTAATATTAGGATATTGCAGATGATTATCGATTTAACTTTTTAAATTATTATCATCACGCTATACCTTTATGGAACTAAGCAGTCAATCGTGAAATATATAGGAATGGCTATTTTAGGGAAGTTTCAACGAAGCAATTAACTCAGCGGTTGGACGGTTACTTTGCAAACATGGGATTGTAAGTTCGATTCCCAACTGCGGTTTTTTGTTTTTCTTTTTTTTTTACATTTTGTACTACTATTTTTTTTTTTTATTATGTATCCATACATATAATAAAATCGTAGCGAAGTTAAAATTGTACATTGAATATTTTGAAAGAAAGTTATTGCTACGAGGTGTGGGATCGATTCTTATGCAGAAAATTTAGTTTTCAAAATGTTTGTCTATTTTAACTGTAGGGTATAGACTATCACGCTATTTTCTATGGGGATGAGCAATATTACATTATATCGTATTTGTATGTTCTAACGTGACGCAAATTCTACCGAATAGATTATGTTAAAATTTTGCATACGTATTCCCTATAAATCTGGTCAAATTGTAGGGTATAAACGATCACGCTATTTACTATGGGGGACGAGCAATATTATATTATGTTCGTATTTTTGGAAAAAAACGCGCCAAAAGATTAGGATACTGTAGATAGTTTTTGATTTAACTTTTTAAATGATTATCATCACACTATACCTTTATAGAACTAAGCAGTCAATCATGAAATATATAGGAACGGCTATTTTAGGTAAATTTCAACGAAGCAATTAACTCAGCGGTTGGATGATTGCTTTGTAAACATGGAGTTGTAAGATCGATTCCCAACTACGGTTTATTTTTGTTTTTCTTTTTTTTACATTTTGTAATACGAGTCGATTGTTTTTTTTTGTAAAAAGTTTTTATTTCTCGCTTTTTAGTGGGTCAATTTGTAATTTGTCTAAGTTACATTAGCTTAATGCCAACTGCTCATCACTTTTTACAAAATATTGCTTTTCCCGATGCAGGGACGTTCATCATTGAAAGTTCTCCTGGTACTTCACCATCAACTCCACTTCTCCATATGCATTGTGACGAGCATAAATTGCATTGCAACCTATTAAAGTAATCGAATCGCAACCCGTGAAATACTTATTATTTAGTAGTTCCGGTGGCTATTTGTGGTCATCATCATCAGTTCCACTTAACCAAATAGTGCTTTTCAAGAGCAACTGCACGAGTTACTATAAAAAATACCCAAATTGCTATAGGTTTGCCTATAATATTTGAAGAGTTCCCTCTATTTCTCTGGGATGCCATCATCAGATCCTGGTTTCCTTATCATGGTACCACTTTTGAAATATTTCTTTTCCAACAAAAAAAGAATCATCAAAATCGGTTCATAAACGACGAATTTATCCGCGAACACATAAAAAAAAAATATATATACGGTCGAATTGAGAAAACTCCTTTTTTTGAAGTTGGTTAAAAAGAAAAACTTCGTAAGCTATGGGAAACTGCTACGTTACAAGTACTTTACAGTCACAAAACATTCAATGTTGTGTTCTGATCATTTTAGAGCTGAAGACTATAGGAATAAAAGGAATTTTACAGATTTTGACAGCAGATTTGTCCTAGCGATTTTAAAATCTGTGTGTGGATCTTCTGGAATCGTTGCCACACTGCTTTCTGGTGACAAAACAGCGCACGCCATGTTTAAGATTCCCATCAATTTAAAGAGCAACGAAACGCCTGTTTGTGGGGTGTCACGCAACAGTAACAAGGGATGTGTGTTTAGGGATTGCGCTTCATCGTATGGGATGAATGCATTATGGCAAAAAGGAAAACAGTGGAAGCTGTAAACAGAACCCTGCAGGACATCCGCAGGAACCAAGACATGATGGGTGGTGTTACAGTCCTGACTGACAAAGTGAATACTTCGTTGAAAAGGTCGACTCTACGGTCGAGAGTTCATAGACTGCGCTTGACCATCATCATACGAGCTCGGCTTGGCGGGAATTCAAATGCTCAAGAATTCTCCGATGTTCTTCTAAAAGTTGTTTGAGGCACTCTACCAGAGACTCTTGGTAAAGTAGATCCCACTTAAGAAGATATTATTCGTCTGGTATACGGGGACATCAGTCAAATACCGTACCAAGAGAATTCTTGGGCGTGTTTCCATTTTAACTCCGAAAATGATCAAGCTGCAGCGATCAACCACAGTATTCTCTCACAAATTGAGTGAAGTGATATACACCTTCATTAATACTGATGTGGATGAAGATGATGCCGCACATTACCCCGTAGAATTTATCAATTCGCAAATGGCAAGTGGACTTCCGGTTGTACATCTGTGTAACGGAACCCGGCTCAAAGTCACGTCTTTGCAGAGAAACGTCATCGAGGTGGAAATTCTAACAGGTTATGGCGATGGTAAGACAGTGTTTATAGCGCGTATACCACTAATTCCCCAAAATTATCAGTTCAAGCGCATGCAGTTCTCTGGAAACGTATGCTTTGCGATCAACAAGTCACAGGATCCGACACCGAAGGCTGAAAGCTGCGGGTGTCAACCTCAGGACAAGCTGCTTTTCACACGGACAACTGTACGTCACTTGCTCCCGAGTCACCATTCCTGACTCTGCATATTTTGACTGCTGAGAATAAAACTACAAATGTAGTAGGTATACAGGGATGTTTTATAAAAATGTGGCTGTTATTATAGTATATTGTGGTATCTTACGACTTCCACGTGAACGAAGTCGCGGGCAGAAGCTTGTAATAATAATAAAGCCTTTTATTCCGAAACCAGACAACAAAATTTACAGTAATGGTTACAACAAATAATCACAAAATGTCTCGAATTTCGGTGTGCCTCATGGCATAGGCCTCCTCTAACAGCTTCCATTGTTGTCTGTCGCGAGGTATCCTCCTCCAGTTTGAATTTGCTGTCAGCTTTATTTCATCCTCCCATCGGGAAAGCTGTCTTCCTTGATTTCTTTTGCCATCCCTTGGATACCACTCTGTCACTGCCTTGCTCCATTTTCCTTTAGTGTCTCGCATCATATGGCCTGTCCACCTTCACTTCTGTTGGTCTATTCTTGCTAGAATGTCGGTCAGTTTTGTTCTGGACCGGAGATCTGTATTTCTTATTCTATCTCCCCGAGCCTATAATCTTCCTCAAAAATCGCGCTATATAATGCAAAAATAATTTTTCAAATCCGACTTTTAGTTCCAGAGATTACCTCCTACATACAAACTTACAAACAAATAAACAAACTTTATCTCTTTATAATATTAAGTATAGATAAGTCCAGGTTTCCTCACAATGCTTTTCCTTACCGATGTCAGTAATGCCCAAGATAAACTTAGAAAGTACATATGAATTGAAAAAGTCATATTGGTAGGTACTTTCCCGGATTTTAAACAACCTCGTGCAATGAGAAGCGAAGCCTTAACCACTTAAACATAAAGTATTGCAATAATCGTTTGCTCCAATAAAATGGAAACGCACTTGTATGCTACCATTTTCCGTACCAAAACAAAGCAAGATATCGGCCGACAAAACAAGAGAAATGTAAGCACGACAAATAATCATAAACAGTTTGTCACACGGCCGTCCCTCGGATGCCCAACAACATACTAGGTAATTTCCCCTAGAACCGCGATTCAATCTCGTGGAATATTTCGAGCTATTTGTACCCTCCCATATTCTGAACACGCAGGCTTACCTGACAAATTTATCACTTTCCCCACATTTCCTAGAGGTTAGACGACGCGCCTCAAGTGGTGTAGCCTAAAGAATTTATTTTTAGGCTTTGTGTAATAGATCGTGTTTTTTTCTATGCGCATTTGAATGTACGTGGGGATTCTTCATTATTCAAATACTTTTTCTGAGAGCGTCAAAATAACTTCAGTCATTTGTATTCAAATCCAGAGCTGGACAGAGATTTCTATCAAGATATTATGCTCCTTTAAGAAAATAAGATTAGTTTCTTATACATAGAATTCAGTCATAACGTAGTATTAGCTGAATAAGTAGGTAATATTTTCTTAATGAAGGTTTCTGTCTAAGAAACGAAAGTAATTAGGTTCACTCGAATAATTAGACACATTAATTTGATAATCATTCGCTATTTAATTACTTTTTTATATATGGTAAGAGGTTTGCCCCTATTATCATCATCAGCCTATAGCAGTCCACTGCTGGACATAGGCCTCTCCAATTGCACGCCATCCAGCTCGATTCTCGGCAGCTCTCATCCAACTGCTACCAGCCACCCTGCGGAGATCGTCGCTCCACCTAGCCTGAGGGCGTCCTACCTTACGTTTGCCGATTCGCGGTCTCCACTCAAGAACACGTCTACCTCAACGATCAACGGTACTACGGCTAATATGGCCGACACATTGTCACCTCAGTTTGCTTATTCTGTGAGCTATGTCAACAACTTTGGTCCTCTATTATATGGGACATAAATATAACTTGCTAAATGTAGGTATACTATAAATACACCTCTACCTAAGCCTTCAGGGATTGCAGCATGTTGTTATGTTATGTCGTTTTATACCGATATTTTTCATAGAATGCTATCGTTTTCCACTGTGGCTGAAATCGAATAGCCAGATCAAACCTGCCTACTCATTATTGTTAGCTAAATACTCTTTACACTTTACACTTTTGGCGATAAGATCGTCCATTGTGTCAGCCTATGTATAAATTCTACAAATATAATAAGGCCTGTGTCCAAAAAATATTTGTTTGTTCTTCTTGTAGATTATAAAAAAATATTTAACACGTATGTTTTCTTTTTTGACGTAATCAAAAGATTACGGCGATACATTGAGTTAAAATGTGGCATGACGTACCGCTTTAAAGATTTAATACTGCGTTGTGACGTAGCGAATTTGATGCCCAAACTCCCAACTTTAATGCATGTTTTCTAAGTTATTTTTGATTAATATGATAAAGCAAAAAATACGTGTCTAATATTTTTTTATTAGTTGAAAGGAGATCTTCCAATTTGCCATAAACGCAAATTAATGGACATGTGCATTCTCCCTATCCTTACATACAGCGCTCAAACCTGGTCTTTGACTGTTCAACAGAGGACCGGGCTCGAGGTTAGCCAGCGAGCGATGGAGCGCAGTATCCTTGGAGTTCGACTTACCGACCGGACGACACAAATCGCTACTGCGCGACTCGATACTGCGCTCTAAGACACAAATCGCTGACGTCACCCAAAAAGCAGCCAAGCTCAAGTGGGACTGGGCCGGACACGTTTGCCGCATGTCGGATGCATTGTGGGCTAAGACCACTACAACATGGGTTCCTGAAAACGTCCAGCGGCATCGTGGAAGACCCAGGCGTAGATGGCGGGACGAACTTGACACTTATAGGAGGGATTGGTCTATATTGGCTCAGGATCGGGTTGGGTGGAAAAAGGAAAGGGAGGCCTTTGCCCTGCAGTGGGACAATACGGGCTAATTATTATTTGTTTTTATGTGTTTACATATCTCGGGACTAATATAATAATAATTATTATTATTTTTACGTCTTTGACATTTCTCGGGACCCTAGAGTCCCGAACCTTTGGAATGCGTACGAGGGGCCGAAGCCAACTCGCAGAGGCCCCTTAGACGTTTTTAATGAAATGAGGTACCAACCGACGATTATCCCTGTTCGTACTATGCAAGTATAGCCAAGGACAACCCCCGGTTGGTGTAGGACTATTGTAATTAAGGAAACAAAGATATTGGACTATGGGTTTGGGTGGCTAAAGTGGACTGGTCACCTGAAACTATGGAAGGACTATGGCCCCTGCCTGATCAATGTTTTATATGCACACGGATAAAATGGCAGGGGGTGACTTGCACACTCATTAATGGGCCCCCAAAAACGGTCGCTAGCACAAAGTGTCGTAGCAACAAGGGGGCAACATGTTTTGAGGTACTTGAGGAGTGGAGAGGTATTCCACAGCTTTCAGAACAATCCCAGAGCCCGGAAGATGGTCAAGATCCCTACGAGCACTTACTGATATACTTCCTTCCTCCGAGCACGTTTGCTCTTGCGAATCTCCACTCAAGCCGGCCAATAAAGGCGAGAATGAGGTGGGAGCTCTGTTCCTCGTCAGTGCTCACTCCAACCGGCCAATTAAGGCAAGCCAGAGGTGAGGAACAAGATTTCTCCGGGGAGATAGGGTCCGTGGGGTCGCTACTGCCCAACAGCTCGCCACATGCTGCCCTGCGGGTTTTTGTATCTCTCTTGGTCTGGCTCCTCATCCTAGACCTGTTCCGGCAAAATAAACTACCGGCACAGACCCAGAATTCAGAGCGCGCAAGCCCCACCACGACGTCAACGTAGAGATACGGCGGTGGGGATAATTATTATTATATTATTATTGAAAGACAGACTAAATAGAATTTCTTTTTTTTTACCTAGGCAACTACCGTATTGTACTTACATAATAAAGAATATTCTATCTATCTAAATAGTGATAATGACCAACCACGTACTACGTAAGTCTAAGATATAATCTCTCTCTTTTACTCTTAGACGAGTGTTCTCTTAGATCACTCGTCGTCATCAATAAGATTGTGTTACATGTTTTTGGTCGATCATACTTCGTCTATCCATTATCAAGGTCTACCATTATCACAAAATTAACATCCTCATACGTCCTACTTTACATGAAGAGATAGTGTCGACAGGATTTATGGGGGGTGACAAATTTGATCACATTACAGTAACGTATAGGGGTGTAGAACTATACGGCGGACCGGCACGTACGCGGCGCACCCGTTGTTCCATCTGAATCAAATCATTCATGTCTTGTTTATGCTCTAGCAATGTGTATATGGGATTTATTTGCCTTTGTATGGATTAGCTGATTAGAGCTTGAAGGTTTTGTAATGGGTAAGTAAGAATACGTCACAATGCCAATAGCTTGGGAAGGAGAAGCTAGAGCAAAATAAGTTTAATTAAACGTGTTGACAATTATAAATTCCATATCACTTATTTGGGGCTCGTGGCTAAATAATAACAGCCGCACGGGTCGATCGAAAGTTAAGCTACGCTTGCCGCGGTCGGTTTGTGGATGGGTGACCATCTTTACATATTGAGACCCCTACATGCCTCGGAAAGCACGTTAAGCCGTTGATCCCAGCTGTCATTTTTGGATCTTTGACAGTCGTCACGGGTCGCCAGAAGCCCGAAAGTCTGACAACCAGTCCAAGATACCAAGGGGTATCGTGTTACCCAGTAACTGGGTCGTGGATAGGGTGACCAGGTGTCCCGTGTTTTACGAGTTGTCCCGTATTTCAGGCACAAATTTTTCACTGTCCCGTAATTAGACGAAACCAATATAAGACAGTACATTGTCCCGTAATTTTATGATCCAATGGCATTAAAAAATAAAATACTTATTCGAACAATATTTATTTTCTCACACAGTGGTGAACACCGCGCGATCCGCGCGAACGCTAGTGGCACCACCACATTTTCTTATCCAACTAATTTACAAATTGTTGTATTTTTAAATATTTATTTAATTATCTTTCATAAAATAAGTCCGAGTTTCTTAAGTATGGGTTATTTAATTGAATTTTCCACATTTTTTTAAAGATAATTTACCGGTTGTCGTGATTTTGTTGTGTTTTAAGGGGAATTAAATAACCTATACAAGTGTACATTGTTTTTTAAAGTCTTTAATTAAGAAATTTAGCAATTGTATAGGTTATTTGATTATGCCAAATTATAGTAAAAAATAAATTAAAAAAATGTTTTTTTTTATAAAAAAACGGCCTGTCCCGTATTGTAACCTCAAATCCCGTATTTTCAATGCAGTTGTCCCGTAAAACCAGAAATCAGATCTGGTCACCCTAGTTGTGGTGGACAGATAGGCAGTCGCTCCATGTAAAATACTAGTATCTATTCAGCTGCATCTGGTTAGACTGGAAGCTGAACCCAACATAGTTGGGAAAAGACTAGACAGATGATGATTATGGATGATAATATCACTTATTTTCAGGAGGATAATATCATTGACGGAGACGAACGGCCGAACTTTTCTCTCTACAACCGTACCAATTCTAGAACTCCATATGCCATATTTACGGCCTGGTCAGCAGCCAGTACAGTCATAGTTTTGAACCGAATAGGTTGGTAGGTATGTATATTTTACAAGCTATATAAAATTAACCCTAAAAAGAGACAGAAAGCAACCTATCTCCCTCCCTCTCATTCATCCGTCAACCAGCATGGTTACCTATGAAATTATTCACCTGTGTTGTTTACATACGCGATGACCGCAAATTAACATCGCATGCGTTTGCATAATTGTAGATACCGCTACAATCTATAATGTAATACAACTCTATTGAGTTTACGAGGTATGCAGGTACTGTGACTTTACAGCTTCTGATGGTTATAATAGGTAATTTACGATTTATTGTTGAGTTATTAGTGTTTTGAACTACTAACATTAAGGTCTTACCTTCAATGTCTTGTTATTTACTGAAGTTTAATATCGCCTTTTGTTATTGCTGAGCATGTTAAGTTTCATTACTTTAAAATGTTATTTTATTAGTTTTTAGGGTTCCGTACCGTTGCCCGTCTGTCAGTCTGTCAAGAGCCTTTCTCTCAAGAATGTGAGGAGGTATCAAGTTGAAATTAATATCAAATACGGTCCACGGGTCTTCGGTCTACGGTTCTTTGGAGCTCTAAAAAAATATACGTTCTAAGTCAACGTAATAAAAAAATACGGCCATTTATGCAACATATTTTGATATTCGCAAATAAATCAAAACATATAGGGTACTTCCCGTTGACCTAGAATCATGGGATATAGGCAATAAGCAAGGTCTCACAGCACAAATAAAGGAAAAAGTAAAAAAATTGTTAATTTGTAGTTTTATCACATTTTTTATTTAATTTGTTTGTTTGAGAATTGCCCGCGAAATATGTATATGTCACCGTAAAATTATAAACTTCGTTAGTTTATAATCTATCGGTATTATTTCCGTTAGATTACAACTGTCGAAAAATTGTGAATTGCGACAAATCATTTACGATTTAACGCATTATTTTTCGATAGTTTATATTATATCCATGAGAAACGAGCGCAGTAAGCGCTGCCGCTACCGCGGCAGCGCTTACTGCGCTCGCTCGACTCACGCGGTTGGTCACAGTTCTAACCTAACCTAACCTTAATTTCACCCAGTTCACAATTTTTCGACATATTATGATCTAACGGAAATAATACCGATAGATTATAAACTAACGGTGCTCACAATCTTACGGTGACATATACATGGTTTTCAACCACAATATTAAGTTTGTTTTTGTGACAAAGAACCCTTCATTGTGCGTGGTCCGACACGCACTTGGCCGGTTTTTGTACTGAGTGTGTATGTTTGCTGTAACCTAATATTTTAAAACTCTACTACTGCTAATATCATTATTTTACTGTAAGTATAATGTTTAAATTCCTTTGAGTAATAAAAATTCTCTAACCACACCTTCACGACTTTGGAAAAGACATGGAGGAACTGTATGACCGTAAACGTCATATTTAAAAATTAAATGGAACTTAATTTAATTTAATCACTGTAATTTATTATAATCAATTAAGCTTTTAATAATTTATTTTTACTGTTATCTAAACTATGTATTACTTGTTTTAATTAATTAATTGTGTTTTATCTGCGCATAATGTAGTGCATGCTGTGCTTTTCTTTAAGTAATGAGGCGCTTAGACTTAAGTTTGCAATGTACAAATTGTAAAGTAATAGTGTACTCATTGTTGAAGAGCCAAATAATAAATAAATAAATAATGTAGTGCATACTGTGCATTTCTTTAAGTAATGAGGCGCTTAGACTTAAGTTTGCAATGTACTAATTGTAAAGTAATAGTGTACTCATTGTTGAAGAGCCAAATAATAAATAAATAAATAATGTAGTGCATACTGTGCATTTCTTTAAGTAATGAGGCGCTTAGACTTAAGTTTGCAATGTACTAATTGTAAAGTAATAGTGTACTCATTGTTGAAGAGCCTAATAATAAATAAATATCGTCATCACTGACAGGACTATTGTTGCCAATAAACCTGCTATAGTGGTGGTGGATCGAGTAGAGCAGCGCACAATGATTATTGACATAACAGTCCCGCATGATGGCAACCTCGTGAAAGCCGAGAAAGACAAACAAATCAAGAGTCTTGACTTGGCTCGCGAGATTGTCGACATGTGGGATGCGAACTCAGCGATCATTGTGCCGATAGTCGCATCAGCCAATAGCTTAATTGCCAAGAGCCTCAACCAACACCTAAGGAGGCTCTCGTTGGGCATCTGGATCAAGGGCATGATTGAGAAAGCAGTACATCGCATTGTCAGGAGGTTCCTCTCTCTGGAGCCCTGACCGCCAGTAGCTTGGACCCTGTTCCTGATACCTGTGGGCTACAATTTTTTTATATTTTTAAATGTTTTTTATATTTTCTTTATTCTAATATTTAAAAACATAATTTAGAAGTACTTAAATGAAATAAAAGAAAAATAAATAAATAAAAACCTGCATTTCGCTGATCCAATGACAGGATTAGGTCCATCTTCTTCTTGGCCACGTACTTCACTACTGAAGGTCGTATCCCTGAAAGGTCTTCGTGGCTTTTTGTATGATGTTTAGGTCCATCAATATCATCTACTTGTGAGGTATTTCCCGTTTCAGTTGATATAAGAAGGATAGGTAACAATAGTTGATTTTCAACGTCTAGTAGCGATCTAATATAAGGATCCTCAGTCAGAGATTTACTGTAAAGGTTTCCTAAACTAGAAGCAAATCAAACAAAGATTTTATTGCACACTAGCTTTGCCCGGGGCTTTGCCCGCGTGGAGGTTGGAAATTATCCTCCAGGAAGGTACCACTGGGATGAAAAGTATTCTAAGTACTTACCTAGGTCATGGTCTATACGTGTGCAAATTTCATTCAAATCCATTCAGCCGTTAAGGAGTGAAAAGGTAACGATAGACAGAGTTGCTTACGGAGGAGGTTCTCAATTCGTCGGGATATTTTTTTTTTATGTATGTTCCCCGATTACTCGAAAACGGCTGGACCGATTTGAAAAATTCTTTTTTTGTTTGAAAGGGTATATTTTCAAGTTGGTCCCATTGTCATTTGGTCACGATCTGATAATGGGATCTTGGAGAAATCGAGGGAACTCTTCAAATATTAAAGGCACATCTATAGCGATTTGGGTATTTTTGATGAGCAGTTGACATAAGGCTATTGTAACTTAGAAAAATTACAAATCAACCCACTAAAAAGTGACAAAAAAACTTTTTTACAAAAAATACGACCGATTTCCAAACTACAAAGTGAAAAATAACTTTAATTTCGGAAGTCGGTGTCAAAAAACTAAAATACTGATCTGATCCAAAGACACTTTTTGTAAAAAAGTTTTTTTTTAGTAAGTATGGATGGAGGTTGTAGGTTCGTACCATGACAGACGCTTTACTTTGTGTAAATTATTTAATCACCACTGTTCTCAAAACGGTGAAAGTAAACATCGTGAGAAAACCGGCATGTCCGAGAACCAAAAATTCGAAGACATAATATGACATCTACCATCCTGCGCTGGGCCCGCGTGGTGGATTACGGCCCACTCCTTCGCACAGAGGAGACCTGTGTCCCAGCAGTGGGAACATTATAGGCTGATTATGCTAAGTATGGATTGGAATGTGATCTATCTTGTGGTGTTTTTAAACAGATATAGAATCTCTAGCTGTGGTAGTAAAATATTTAAACTAACTTTGAATTAAATAAGGAGCTTTTTGAACTATTGCTAGAGTCAAGATAGCTATTAGTTACGATAAAATAATACCATATTTGAATTGCTCACCTTTGTTAAAGATTTCGAAGTTATTGCAGTAAAACTCGCATATATCAACGTTTCTGGCATATATGCCATATGATTGCCGTCGCCTTCGAGCAGAGGACTGAATCGTGAGGACTCCACCTTTAATCATAAATTCCTAGCATTTCTAGCGTCCTAAGAAGCGAGAAGGGGGTATAGGTTATGTCTGGCATCTTATTAGGAATATCCTATATTGACGTGTAAAAGTGTTTGTACAAACCTACTTACAGAAATAAAATCATTTATCATTTATAGATTTCTGATTTTTATCAGCGTTGTTTTTTCTGCATTATTTCTTTTATGTTAATGTAAAACACAGACGAACTGGTTTTTCTATACGTACTTGCAAATAAATAAAATTGAAGTGTCTCTTTGTAATTTTAAAACAGACAAAATGACAGCTTTTTACTAATTGTATAATTATGAATAAACGATAGCAAAAAAAAGCTTTGGCACTCCGGCAGAAGTGAAAACTATTTAAAAAATCCTTCCAAAACCTTTAAAGTAAAAATACTTGCACAGAACATTGATCCGTAACTTTATATAAATAAAGAGCACAATAGCGTTTACAAAAATGAGGTGTTGGTAACGGTGTCGCGAGTTCAATTGTTTTTTTCCCATCTCAAAAATTCCCAACACGCCTAAAGAAATTTTCACTTAAAAATTTGGCTGTCTGATTGTTTGTTCCGGCTAATCTCCGAAACGGCTAAACCGATTTTGAAGGGACTGGTAGATAGCTGATGTTATAAGAAGTAACTCAGGCTTTTTTTATTTTAGAAAAAGAATTAGGGTCCACGAGGGCGCAGCCGCGGGCAGCAGCTGATCATACAATGACATAATGTCACGGATTGATGAAGTCTAAAACTACAGAATCCCACTACCACGAGCTTTACATAGTTATGTAGGTACGTACTATGGTTCGTCTACGTTCGTATGTATTATTACAGCAATTCGTATTTGTAGTCAGATGTTAAACGTAAAGGTCACAAGTTACTCATTAAAATACAATAGAATATTCAGTACTCACTATAAACAGACAAAAACAGTAGATCATCATATATATCCCACGATTTATACTCTCTGTAACAAATGGGGGCCATTACAGAAATCAAATGTACTACGGTAAACATTTAGCCTTTTATGTAACATGCTCATTATTCATAATATCTTAACAAAGGAGTGTCATAAATGGTTGTCATTGAACATATTTTCGAACCAATGGCTCCTCTCATTTTCTTATAGAATGCCTCCCAGCGAGACTTGCCTATTACTTATTATAAACGCTTCGATGATTACTCACATTAGGTCTGGGTGTATCTAACGCGATTTTGTTGCGATAATATCTGTTACGTAATCAGTATTTGTATAACTTATTATTTCAAATATTTTTGTCTCTTCTATCCGCTCATATCTTCGAAGTATTTTTTTTTTTTTTTCGAAAAAGGTTCCTACAGCATTGCATTTTTCCAATGTCGAAAAATTATTCATATAGTATTTTCAGTAAAAACTAGCGCTGGGGCTCTGTCTCGCATGGGGTCGCAGCATTATGCTGAGCGATGGCCGTTTTGCGTGGATGTGACGCCCCCAATTTGTTATTTATGTGTTTTTTTAAGCTATTGCATAGTTTTTATCGCGGGCTTTGAGCGCGGCGACCGAATCAAGAAATTCCGTAACGTAACGAAAATAAAACCTAACACCCCCCACTCCGAATACTATGTAGTGACAGTTCCCATGACAACGTGATGTTGTCATGGAGGTTACAAATGCTATGCAATAGCTTTACCGCGGCAGTCCCCGAGTGCCACACGTTTTTTTTTTCTTTCTTTGTTTACCGCAAATAAACGTATTTTCTTTCTTTTTTTAAAAACTGTAAACTTCTTTAGGCGCGTTGGGCATTTTTGAGATGGGACTAAACCATTTATTTCGCGACACTGTAACGACACTAGCTTTTGACCATTAAAAAGACATCAACGCGTTGATTACCGTGGTGCCGATTTTTTTTCAAGTTTTCACTTCTGTCGGCACTCCTGGAGTGCCATTGTTTTTTTCGGTACCTACATTAACGTTATATTTTCTAACAACGACAAGTCGTCCTTCAGTCCGTATTTCGGCCATGGCGGTCAATCTCAACGGAGACTAGCCTTCGGCGCGGAAGATATTAAAGTGCACAAGTGTGTGCGCAGACACAGGTGCACTCTATCTTCCCTCACTCTCATAGTCCGATGAGATGGCACGGAACGACAAATAGGAATATTTGGAATACTTGGAAGACTAGGAATACTAGGAATACTAGGAATACTAGGAATACTAGGAATACTAGGAATACTAGGAATACTAGGAATACTAGGAATACTAGGAATACTAGGAATACTAGGAATACTAGGAATACTTAGGATGTATAACTTTAACATGAATGATGTAACTAACATTTTATAATCATATTTTGATTTAAAAGAGTGTCCGTGGAGTTTCTTGTCCGTTCTTCTCCATAGGTACCTACTACGCTTTGGAATGGGCAACTAGCTTCATCTTTCTGACTGACCGACCCCTTGACAATTCAAAAGTGCCTTTAATTGGTTTATTTGAAATAAATGCTTTGAGTTTGCGTTTGACTTTCCTAATTACCTAGGTAACCACTTAGTGCTTTAGTTTTCACTTTCAAATAAATGTTTGTCCATGATACCATAAAGTAATTTAAATTAAACCTACGTCAATGACCACTGACAACATAATTATTGAGCTTAGAACCAAGTTATTAGTCCTAAACAAATATTCGACCAAATAATATTTCGTAATAATCGAAAATCATTGCGCACAGGAAATTGTCGAACAGTTGCCCAACGTTATTTATAAAGACAGATAATAAAGATTATTCATGCGATTGCGGTTAATATGTTCTAAATGGTTATCGATATTAATATATTCGATAGTTAAGGTTTACTCTTGCTAAATTACTCCAGCAAAAACTGGTACACATCGCTCAAAATCAAATAAATACAAAATTTATTTGCGGACACAAGATAATCGCTCCCAAATTATTTAGCCTGTATTTACCTGAATAATTAAATTAAATGTGTCTAGTGTATTATAATTAGAGTAAACATGAATGATTTAATTATTGAAATATTTGCTTTTCCCTTGACCACAGTTCGCCAAATGTAATTACACATTCGAGTTGTTTTATAATTGATTAAATGTAGCCAAAATTTTTCAAATAAAGATATACAATATCACATTACTTTAATGATTTGATATAACACATTTTGATTATCAATTACGAGTAAATAGGACTCTATTGCATGACAAAAAAGTTTTTGACGTGATTTTATGTATACCGGAATCGGGTTTCCGTGCGGAAATTAGCAAGAAATTACAACGGAATCATTCTTGATGTACAATCAAAAAACTAAATCGAAATAAATTTATGTTTTTTTACGACAGTAGGTTACTGAGTAACTAAATAAACAACAATTTTATTTTGGTTAGATTTTTGAAGAGAAAACTTCTTTAGGCGCATTGGGCTTTTTTGAAATGGGACTAAACCATTGATTACGCGACACCATAACGACACCTCATTTTTAAACGCGATTGTGGTCTTTATTTATATTACGTTACGGATCAATGTTCTACGCAAGTATTTTACTTTAAAGGTTTTGTAAACGCGATTATGCTTTTTATTTAGATAAGGTTACGGTTCAGTGTTCTATACAAGTATTTTTCTTCCACCAAGGCGATCTTGTTCAAGTTTTCACTTCTGTCGGTACTCCCGGAGTGCCACATTTTTTTATCATCGGTCTATGTCTTACGAAATAGTATACTTAGCATAATACAGGCATCGAATGCATGATGCCTATATTATGCACTTATAACATAATAGTGTATCTACCAGTGAGCCACTGACCTTCCCAAGCCCTACTGTCCTTAACCCAAGGCGTGACGAGTCGACCTTCCTTCGTCTACTCCTGCTATAATTCACATTGTGCGACCTGGGTGCGTCCAGTTATGCAGTGATTGTCTCTTCTCTGCACGTTGCCAAGGTTACCAATAATACATAATATAATAACGCGGATTGTTCTGCAAAACCTACACGGTCTATGGCATTCTGGTTAATAAAAATCATAAATTCATTAAGTCATGCATTCACTAAGTGACACTGGGTCTAGAAGCATGTTGCACAACAGTTTCGTAAACTGGAAGGAATCAAACAAAGATTTTATTGCACACTAGCTTTGAGCGCGGAAAAAAAATTGCACAACAGTTTCACATGTAACGAAAGTGAACATTTAGGAATGATTTTAGAAAATTCATTCCCTAAAGAGGTTAAATACACGATGAAAGTTACGAGTATATGGGAGTTCGTTATTTTTGCCGGCACAAGGCTTGTCTACTTATAAAATCTTAAATTCATTCACTAACAGACAACGCATAGTCTAAACCGCTGGGTCAAAAATGATGAAATTTTTTGCACAAGAGTGCTTAAATATGATCCTAATTGATATTATAAATGCGAAAGTGAGTTCGTTTATTTGTTTGTTACTTACGCTTTCACGCTAAAACGGCTGAATGGATTTGGATAATATTTGGCACATGGATAGACCATGACCTAGGTTAGGACATAGTATACTTTTTATCCCCATATTATAACAGGATCGAGACTTATGCGGGTGAAACCGAGTGCAGCTAGTACATAATATAATAACGCTGATTGTTCTGCAAAACCTCCGGTCTACAGCATCGTTTGAGAAATTAAAATCGATTATACTCGATATGGCCCGAAATGAATCCGTCTCTATTTCGCTGAGCGGATTATCGTTTGATCGATTTCAGGTACGAGGATTTAATTTCGATAAGAACCGGTTTGTAGAATTATTATTCTTGTACTTGGGTGTATAGATATGTGTGTAGTATAGATTAATGAAGATGTTATGATTTTGTGGTTTCTAATTACATTTATCCTAAATAAAACCCTTGGAAGCGATTAACGACGAAATTTTTTGGAAACTTTTCTTATTTATGTAAAAATTGATTAATAATTTGAACCAGAGCAGTGTTGGCTTAGTGGTAACGACCACAACTTACGGGTCATAGGTTCAAACCCAGACAGGCGCTTTAATTTGAATAGATTATTTCATCACCACTGCTCTCAAAAAGGTGAATTAAAACATCGTGAGCAAACTAGTATGTCTTAGAACCAAAAAATATCGAAAACATGTGACATCTACCAACCCTCACTGGACCCGTGTGGTGGATTTTGGCACACTCCCTCTCACCGTTTTGGAGTCGTTTATAGAAATTGTCTCATCTCATCAGTTAGTAGAGTTTGGGTGTTTTAAAGTACATCAGGTTAGGATAAAATTGAATATAGAGTAATTCTAGATTCATCATCATCATCATCATCCTATAAATGTTCCCACTGCTGGGACACAGGCCGCCTCTCTGTGTTAGGGAGTGGGCTGTAATCCACCACGCGGGCCCAGTGCTGGTTGGTAGATGTCACATGTCCTCGTATTTTCCTTCACCGTTTTGAGAGCAGTGGTGATGAAATAATTTACACAAAGTAAAGCACCTGTCTGGGTTCGAACCTACGACCTACAACTCGTAAGTCGCGGCCTTTACCACTGGGCCACCACTGCTCTAGATTATCACAATGCATCTTTCATCAACTTATATTAAAAAATTATGACGTGATTTGTACAGCTACTCATAAATAAAACAAAATACAGTTTGTTCACCAAACAAGCTTATTGGTACTTAATTATATTAAGTAGCCAATGATGCCTCATATTGAATGTAAATCGCTGTATTTTGTTCTCAAATAAAATACAGCCCAATTAAATGCAAATAACGTGTCAAAATACGTTAAATCCGTAATAATTGTTGGAGCTTACGCACTCTGATGGATTAAAATTATAAACTGTGCTTAAAAACAAAAAGAGCAAAGGCGTAATTAAGCACAAAACGGAAAAACAGTCGTTCCTTTAATTAATAATTTTGGTAATAATTAACAAAACTCATTTTTTATTATGAAACTGCATTGCAATTCAAATTCATATTCAAAATATTTTATTTTCACATAAACCTACATGGGCACTTATGAAACATCAGAAGCTAGGTGCACGGTTCCAATTGGTCGTTTCCTTTTGGAGAAGAGCCGGCAAGAAACTCCATAGTTACTCTATTAAAAATAATGTAATGCATTTCATAATGGGTAATTATGTGATATATTTAGGTATATATTTCCTAGGTTTGTATTCTGAAACTTAGTTAATTATGTCACTATTTTAAATTCCAGTCACCAGTTATAGTATCTCCCATCAGACTACTATAATGTTAAAATAAACTCAGACATAGGTAGCTGCATGGGTATCACAATTGTGTGGAACGCTCGGAGGACACGGTGGAGCATACGGTGGAAGTCTGCCCAGCTTGGGCGGAACACCGCCGTGTCTTCGTGGAGGCGATCGGCGAAAGTGATCTCTCGTATCTGGCCCTGGTCCAGGCCATGGTACGGAGTGAGAGGGCATGAAAAGCCGTCACCTCCTTCTGTAAAGCAGTAATGCTCGTGAAGGAGGAGGCGGAACGCGTGAGAAAGAGGCAAATTTCGCGCCCTCACGCCCATAGTCGTCGCAGGAGACGACCTAGGCGTAAGAATCCCAGGGCGATTCCCGGCCACTGTTGCGTAGGCTCGGGCTTGCGGACGGTGACCAATGGGTAACTCGCCGTCCGATAAGGACCAGGCCCGGGTCGACGGCGCGTTGTGTTCCACGTGCGCCTCAAAAAGATGTCAGCACATCTGACGGAGTCCGCTGGAGCCTATGCCTACCCGGAACGCGGGAAAGTCAGACAGGATTACCGTGGCCCCTGGCAACACACAAGCAACTGAAGGAACACGGTTGGGTTTTAGTCACTATGATTCTGAGATGCCGGCGGGAGAAGTTATTTGATAATTTTCCACAAAAAAAAAACTTTTTACAATAAAAATCAACTGACTTCCAAAAAAAACACTACAAGCGAAAAAAAACTTTTAAAAAAATACAACAGACTTTCAAAAAAAAAACACTACAAAGTGAAAAATTATTTTAAGTTTTTATTTTTCACTTTTTAGTTGTACTACCTACCCTACACAAATTTGAATACCACTACCTGCTATGTAAATAACAGTGACAGGAACTTATCATATCATCCACATACTAAGTGGGAAAAAATACGTATTATTGAAGCTAACTCAAAAACTACCCAAGTAAACTTAATAAAATTTATATGTGACCACCTCTGAAGTATGACCTACCAAAAAAAAAAAGAATCATCAAAATCAATTCATAATTGGTGGAGTAATCGCGTAACAAACATACAAAAAAAAAACAAACAGTTGAATTGAGAACCTCCTCCTTTTGGAAGTCGGTTAAAAAAGATATGGAAGTATACGTTTTGTAATATAAATTCGGCTTTATAAGGATAAGGATAGTTCACAATTTTTGTGCTATACAAGGTCGGCATTACTTAAGGAAAACATTAAATGGATAGTAAACACTTAATCTAGAACTGTTAGTACCTATTCCAGTTCTAATAACCACAGACCAAAAGGTCATAAAACCAACGTTATTTCTATCGCCACACCTTTAGACAGTATAATAAATAATCGAACGCTATTAATAATTTCACTGTACCAATATTAATAATAAGTATGAATAGACTAATATTATATTATAAGTTTATAATTGCTCTATTATTGTCCAAGTCATTATTTAATAGCTGACTTCATTGTCAACTAAATGCATTTTTTGTGTGAATGCAAAACTATACATTATTACAATGGGTATTGTGACTACAATTGCACTGAAAAACTTGATTCTAGTTCCTGAAATGTGTACTTATTTACGGAAATCAAACGTTTCCGACACTTCAATTAAGTCGGCTGTCAATACTAATTATTCCCTTCACTTTTGATGTAGAAGCCTGTAGGCGATGACTGCTGTTATTCTAATAGACTTACTTCATCGTAATAGTACTAATCGAGTCGATTATGCCATAATTTTCCTAACAACACAGCCTATCCTAGTCTATTTTTTAGATTTAGATCTCTCCAAATTACTTTGCACTCACATTTTCGTCTTACACATCTCGTCGCCCTCCCCGCTAACTGTCGTATCTCACAAACTGACGTATCTGCACTGACATTACCTACGTGTTCAGAACTTTGTTTCGAAAAAGTTCTCTCTAATCGTCGTGTCTGTGTCGTTTACCATTTAGAAGATTATCACGTATTTGTTTTGTGTGAGTTTTGTTTGAGGGAAAAAAAATCTCACCACCTGTCGTATATGCACACATCTACAGTTAGTGAGTTAAAGATTAAGTCAAGAGCTTTTTATAAAAAGTTATTATCACTACACATAGTATAAAACAAAGTCGCTTTCTCTGTCCCTATGTATGCTTAAATCTTTAAAACTACGCAACGGATTTTGATGCGGTTTTTTTTAATAGATAGAGTGATTGAAGAGGAAGGTTTATATGTATAATAACCCGGTAAATTCACAAAAAAAAATATGATGAAAATTCACGTTCTCATACATTTTGTGTGGTTTTTTGATATCTAGGTAGGGTAGGTAGGGTAGGTAGGGTAGACATTTTTAAATCCTAAACATGCACATTCATTGACTGTTAGGCGGAACGAAGTTTGCCGGGTCAGCTAGTTCATTAATAAAGCCACAGCTAACACAAGTGTATTAACATGATTGTAGCGCCCGACCGAAAAACTGTATCTACTTTGGTGACTCGAGTTTTTCTCCAGATATCTCATCATGACGTGAAGGTATCTTATTCTTGAAATAAATTCTTCAGTCAATATACCTTTTTGACATTTCCATAACATTAGGCCTGTTGTTATAACTTTTACTTTCAGGGTGTTTGGTATCTTTTATCGCGCGTATTTTTACAGTTACAAAAGCAACTATTCAATCAGTTACTGCTCCATAAACCTTTCATTTTTTCAATTCCTTAATGATTTTACGACCACAAAACTATTTTCAAAAACCATTTTATCCGAAAACGTTCCCATAACCACTAAATCATACAGCGATTTACCAAAAATGCTCACAAAAAGTTTTTTGCGATATCCCTGACCACGTGCAGTGTGGAGCAAGAAGCGACAAAACTGAAACAGATTACTGCTCTCCTTTTTATATGCAACAGATGTTTAGGAAGTCAGAAATGTTCCGGCAAGTTGCGGGCTATGCTATGCTAAAGAGTTTAACACTTTGTTTTTGTTAGGCTGTTGCAGAAATTTTGTAAATGTTTTAATTTTTGTTGCGAAATTGGGAGATAACTAATGCCGCCTAATTAATTTCTGTTCTATGCTCGTGATTTGTTATGTACTTTGTGTTGTTCTCTGATTACTCTTGTCTTTTATGTATGCACGTATTTCTGTGACAAATAAACCTATTTTTCTTTCTTTCTTAAAGACAATGAACATTATGTAATTTCTTGACGATTGGAGTGAGTAGAAAGATTTTATATGTCCTTTTTGCTTATACCATTAAAAGGAAATACTTGGCATTTTCGTAATAACTACATGAGTACCTTGAATTTTTATCTATTTTACTTAGAATATGGAAACCACAGCAATCTAAGTTACCTCCACATTCATCTACTATAATTCACTTGATTTACGATAAAACAAAAACTTTTAGTGACGAATGGACTCGGAGATTTACTTTACCTTAGTATACCTAAGTAGTTACATTAAAGGTTAGTGACCCGACCACCTGAGACAATTCACTCGTATATCCACTATCTACCTTAAACTTCCAGCACGCCAAGCGTTGGCTCGGTTTGTACCGGACCACCTTTTTAGATGTTCAAATGTGCTGATAGCGTTCAGTTTTATGGTGAAATTCGCCTTGATTGGGCCGGAGGTCTCGCGTTTTCCATATGTACACCAGTCTATCACCAAAATACACTAACACTACGTTGAAATCTTCTAATTATTATTTCCGAAAGCATAATTCGAATTTATCGCTCCACCATGAAGTAAATCACGCTCTTGCTACATAATGACTGAATTCTTTATATGTACGATGTACGTATCAAACGTTATTATGAGGTTACCCTCAATATGTAATATTGTTATACAACATAAGCTTCAACATACCGACCTAAACAAATGTTTTTTTTTTTTAAGTTTGCAGTCGGGGGCCCCCGTCATGAACGAAGTTCCTTCTCACATATGATTTAAATAAACACAACATTTCCGCAGCCACTATCTTGGATTTACATTTTGACCTCACTGTCGACTTTAGCACCCTCGAAAACCATGAAAATCACACCCATGATGAAAAATTTGTTAATTTTTGCAACCGCTATCTTGGATTTACATTTTAACGTCACTATCGGTTTTAACACCCTCGAAAATCATGAAAATCACACCCATGATGAAAACTTTTTTTTTTAGAAAACTCCGAACTCATCTAGTACATAGCACAAACATAAGTTATTTTTGACGTGTAAAAGTGTTTTTTCAGACAAAAAATATTATTCATCATTTGTTGTTCCTACCTGCTTTAAGTTAAGCAAAGAAGAACCTGATCAAATATTTGAAACGGAATGCTATTCCCATAATTACCTATCTAAATAAGCCATAATTAGTCAAAGCCCACAAAAACGAATTGAAAAATGGAACCATTTTTATCTTTTATATAATGGGCGCATAATGTATGGCGTCTGTCACTTGTGGGATCATGACTAATTGTTCCACGAGCCATTTATCAAAATCCATTCACCGCAGTTAGAACCAATTGGTACAGACAGACACATAAATAGGCATACAACACCAATAGGGTAAATTATGTAGGTAATGCATGTATTGCTTAGTCGTATGAGTAATCTAAGGCTGATTGATACCATTCACTTCTGAAATGAATTTAGATTATGATTGATTAGAAACATAATTGGGTAGGTAGGCACAATAATTATCTATTCAAATTCTAGAGGAGAACAAGCTGGCATGTCAAAACTTCGTCTAATTGGTCCTGTGAAAACTTAATTTAGTTGCCGATAACAGAGCCAAGGGGACTTTTGATGGACCAATGGTGACCAACACTGCATGATTAAAAAATATGATACATATAGCATCTTTCTGTAAAAGACCGACTTCCCTAGAAGTCGTTTTTGCTCTGTAATTCATCGTCAGCCTATAAATGTTCCCACTGCTGGGACACAGGCCTCCTCTCTGTGAGAGGGAGTGGGCCGTAATCCACCACGCGGGCCCAGTGCGGGTTGGTAGATGTCACATGTCTTCGAATTTTCGGTTCTAGGACATGCCGGTTTCCTCACAATGTTTTCCTTCACCGTTTTGAGAGTAGTGGTGATGAAATAATTTACACAAAGTAAAGCGCCTGTCTAGGTTCGAACCTACGACCTACAACTCATAAGTCGCGGCCGTTACCACTGGGCCACCATTGCTCTGTAATTAGGTACGTTTAATTCGGTATTGTGAGTACAAAACACTGTTTCTTATCCCTAAATAAATAGGTAAAACCGGAGTCGAGTGTAGATATACGATTCAATGAATGTAACTTCTAATTCGACTCGTAACTCCATTGGCTCTTCTAATGAATCGTTATTGCGCACTTGCAGTCATTCTATTTTTATAGCTGCAAGTATTTATAGGAGGAAAAAAAGCTTTATCGTTCTTACAGCTTCTCCCAGATACACGTAGAAAAGCCGTTTCTCTAAAACCCGTTGAATAATCAAACATCCCACATACAAAAAGATATTAAGCCAAGCTTTTCGTATCACTTCAGTTCAAAACGTACGTGTTACAGCTCCAAAGACGTCCTCGACAGTCGAAACTTATAGCTTTTGTCCTCGCCCTGACTTTTCTGTAACACTTAGCAAACGTTTAAAACTCCATTGTTCAGCTGGGTGACGTGTTAAAGCTATTTTCATTGTTTCGTCGGGCACATTAATATGTTTTCGCTGCAGTACAATGGTTTGTAATTTTGTTGCGGTAAGAATTAACGGGAAAGGGCTGAATTTCTTAAATGTTTTGGTGGAAATTCGGTTGTTTTAAAGCTCAGTGATGTGTTGAGGGGCTTTTTTAAGCTCAGCGGTGGGCTCTACCTACTATAGGCTGATGAGAAAAGCAAAAAATAACTCAGCAAAAAAAAAAGTTTCCGCGAAAAACGACATATTTTCCGGCTTTTAAGTTCTCCATCAATGAGATCACAACGAGGTCACATATCACCACTTACGCAGCGTTATCAAATTTCCGTACTGTATCTATGTGAACACAATGGATATCTCTGGAGGCGTGAAAGTCTTAAAAGACAAGTTAACCATTCAAACAATTTGATATTGAAAAGAAAAATAAATCTATGAAATTGTGTCTTGTTCAAAATTGTTTACTGTGACAATTACTTCATTTCACTTATCCTTTTTAATTTTATGAGCACTCAATCCAAAACCAATAACACCAGTAACGTAACCTTATTGGTTTTTTGATTGAGTAGGACTGGCAGTAGAAGTTTAATTGATAATTAAGATTTGTAAGAACGTCCCAACAAACCCTTTTCTCAATCAAAGCCCTATACACAGACTCTTGTCATTATTTAGTCGGCAGTATCACAGTTAAAATCGCAGCTTGGTGCTAAATCTTACATTCGTGTCGCGACATAAATCGACCGTCAGATGCACACTGCACGGGACCGATTCCCTCATCTGTCAGAAGCGAGACAACTAATTTGTCTGCCATGTAAACGCGACTCTGTATTGCGACTACGAATTTTGAGAAGCGAATAAATCTTGGCGTTCGTAGCGATCTGAACGTGAGTGTGTGCCAAACCTTAGTGTTTGTTTTCGTGTTTCGTTTGAACTACTTTCGATGTTGAAAACTGTCGGTTTAAATGGGAATCGATTTGTAGAGAATTTTTATAGAAGTTAAGTTAAACAGCAACGCTGATGTTGAAACCGCATCAATGCACATTTGACACACACACACCAAACACCCGCACACACACACACACACACACACACATACATACATGCATACACACACACACACACATAACATACATACATTTTTTTTGCACTTAGGATAAAAATGTTCAGATCAAACAACAATTCAGCATGATTTAATCATGCACATGACAGTTATTACTGATGCCAATTTTATTTTCAATCAAACTAAAGTGGCTTTGTTTAACTAGAGAAAAAGTTAATTCACAGATACCAATTAAGCTTATAAAATATGATTTATGTTCAAAATTAAATTGTAGTCAAGTTTTCCATTTATTAAGCCATATTATTCAAGTAATTGAGAACACGTGCCGATTGGTTTCAATTCAACTAATATACTTTATTAGACTTAAATTTACCCGATCGTTAGTTACTTGAAATTAGTGTGACAAATCATAATTTTAAATTAATTGGTAATTGCTACCGTCGGCTTATAAATTGTAACATTATTCTCGTTTCAAAATTAAAACATAAAGCACTCAAAGGCTAGAAATAATTGTAGGGTTTTCTTAAAAATTCAACTCTAATATTTCTTTTGACATTATCTTTAACGGCTTTAAGGAGCGGAGCTCTGAAGCGAAGTTTTAGATTCTATTGGTTATATTGGCACATTTCTCCGCTCCGCTGCCTCGCTTCAGTAGACAAGCAGCCTAAATGTCCCCAATGTAGACAGTTTGTCAAGGAAAATCGAGTCTAGTAGCTGCGCCAAGTCAGACTCACTTTTTTCACTAAGCCATCCATGTTTACATTTACCTACAACTTAAAGCGTACGCCACCGGCTAAATTATTTATCAGTCTAAAAAAAAACAGCTAGCTATTCGAGATAAAATGTCAAAATTCACGTAATGAGCTGCTACGTATGTCCAAAAAAGAACTTCTTATCTATAGTCAAAACCATGAAAATTCTATACTGTGCTTTTGTCCGTAGCCATCTCGAATATGCTTCTCAATCCAAATTACAATGTTTATATTAATCGCCTTGAAAGTATACAAAGAAGATTTTTAAGGTACGCTCAATATCGTTCAAATAATTATCTTCCTAACTATACTAGCCGGTGTAAGAAATTTCGTATTTTTTCTTTACACGAGCGAAGAAAAATTGCAGATCTTGCTTTCCTATTTAGTTTAATGAACGGGTCTACTGACGTCCCTGAGCTGGTGGCCAGGATTGGACTTCGCGTTCCGTCTGTGTTTCTTCGGACACCTCACCTCCTTCATGTACCTATTTTGAAAACTATCTATAGGGAAAAATATATCTTAAGAGCATATAATGTTTAATAAGGCGTGTCGGGATGTTGAGCTTTATTTATTAACGAATAGTGCCCAGAAAAAAAATATTCTAAGTAACTTTTTCTTTGAAGAGTAACATTGTTGCGTAATGTATTTTATCTTTGTTTGTTCTCTTCAGTTGTTTCTATATTTACCTCTCACGCTGTTTATACCGTTTTTAAAATTGTACACTAAGTTTATATGAGTGGAAACTTGTAATTGGCCTTCTACATATTACCTCTGACTACTCGAATGTATTAGCTGTAAGTTTTCTTAAAATCAATAAAATAAAAATATCTTATTTTCTATCCCTCACAGGAGGATCTCGTGGCTAAGTAATAACAGCCGCACGGGTCGATCCATCAGATTAAGCTATAGCCTGCCAGGGTTGATCCATGGATGGATGACCATCTTTACATACCGAGACACCTCCGTGCCTCAGAAAGCACGTTAAGCCGTTGGTCCCGGCTGTCATTCGTGGATCTTCGACAGTCGTTACAGGTCGTCAGAAGCTTGAAAGTCTGATAACCAGTCCTCCCAAGGGGTGTCGTATTATCCAGTAACTGGATTGTGGAGGTCAGATAGGCAACCGCTCCATGTAAAATACTGGTATTCAGCTGCATCCAGTTAGACTGTAAGCCGACCCTAACATAGTTAGGAGAAGGCTAGGCAGATTGATTGATTTCCTATCCCTCACACAGATATGCAAAGTTTCGTTGTTCGTATCGAAACATTGATATGCCAAATTGTCATTTTAATGTTCTCACTCTCAATAAAATTCAAAATCAGATTCAGTTTTTTCACCACGAACACATTTACAACTAAAGCCTACTCTCCACAGGAGCGGCTATTACTCATCGATCGCTGCCTCAGTCGCGTATCGCTTAGTAAACACTTGGCATCACGTCGCACACTCAATTTGTAGCCATTGCCGCCCTCTGTCGGTATAAAGGAGTTCATGCAATATGCACTTCGCTTTATACGAGCGTTGTACGCGTTTAAAGATAAGTATTTTTATTTTGAAATTGGCTGATGTTTTGTGATTTTATATTGTTGTTTGTAGTCTCTATTTGAATGTAGCATAATCATAATATCACGCCTTGTTTCCCCAAAGGGTCGAGCAGAGGTGTACCATCGGGGTTACGCACATCTAACCAATTTGAAAACAAAATCCCTTGCACACGGGTCGTGTGCATGGGATTTTTAGGGACTTTTAGGGTTCCGTACCTCAAAAGGAAAAGCGGAACCCTTATAGGATCACTCGTGTGGCTGTCTGTCTGTCCGTCTGTCACAGCCAATTTGCTCCGAATCTAATGGACAGATAAAGTTGAAATTTGGTACACGTATGTAGTTCTGTGACCCAAATACGGACGTGTAACGTAAATAAATGAATTTTGAATATGGGGGTCACTTTTGGGGGGCAAACAAGAAAATTAAAAAAAGTTTTCAAACTCTACCTGTGACATATCAAATGAAAGGACTCGTTGCAAGGATCTCAAATATATATTTTTTTCATAATTTTTAAATAAATACATTTAAAGATATTAAGAAAAGATATGAAAACTGACCATTCCCGATTTATCTCAGAAACTACTGAGCCTAAAATTTTGAAAATAATATAGAGTATGGTTCGTTACCCATAAATTACAGAAAAACCTATAAAAAGTCTATGGTCTTAAAATGACATAGTAAATCACTCAATATTGTGCGAACAAACTTACATTTGCAGTTGGAATGTATGGGAAAACATGTTTTTCGACTACTATATTAAATTTTTATTTGAGATAAATTCATCCCAACTACGGAACCCTTCATTGTGCATGGTCTGATACGCATACAAGAATAGTCCTTACAGAGTACAGATATGCATTTCTTCGATAGTACCTACAGTACATCGACATTTCGCCAGTTATGTTTAAGTCCCATGTAATAAGGGGCGAGTCTATTGCGATCAACCGGGCACAAATCCAGACTCTGGGCTGCAACCAAGTAATTCCATACGGAAAATTTTAACAACACTTGTCCCAACCTGGGAATCGAGCCCATGACCTCATGCTCAGCAGTAACGCTTGCGACCAACGAGGCAGTCATTTCGAGGCCAGGCCAGGTTGTTGAGACTATTTGAATGTATTGATATTATTGTGTACTGCGTTATGTAAAAGGATGTTTCAGACCACGCGTTACCCGTGGGTCGACCCAGTAACGGGTCCATGGGTAATTTTAATTACCCGTGGTTCCATGGCATTCGGGATTGTTCCCGGACTTCTCACTATATCGATAGAAAATGAAAACCATCAGTTATGTACAATAAAGTTTACTAACTTAGGGATTTCAATCACGTCAAGTTCATAGCTTTTGACGAGACATCAGACGTCTTTTTCAGTGTCTAAAACCAAACTTTTACTTAATTAACATCGTGGCGAAACGGATATAAATATTACACAATTAAATAAAAACAATGCGGAAATAGTAGGAACTATGGTGTACCTACTAACTTAACCCACTTCTAATCGGACAGACAAAACACTATAATTATAAGCAATAAAAAAACATAAACTTCACGCCCGTTCCCTGTATAGAGGAAGTCCGATACTTATCTAAAATACGGACCTAAAACGATCGAACTTGCTTTTGGCATACATTTTCCGAGTTTAGTTAACTCGATTATTCAAATTGCATAATAAATACCTAATAAGTTATGTTTATAATTGTACCGCCAGCATCATCATCTGCTTAAGCTTTTTCCCAACTATGTTGGGGTCGGCTCCCACTCTAACCGGATGCAAAGTCAAAGTCAAATAATTTATTTCACATAGACTCGTACACGACATTTTTAAACGTCAAAATTTAAAAAAAAAAGTGATTCTAATCGCCCCTTCCAAGAGGTAGTTTCGTATGGAGAAGAAAGGGTAAGAATCTCCACCGTTACTCTTTTAAAAATGTTTTACAATACTTTGTGTACATTAATGATATACAAGCATATGTGAAGACGATGCACCTAATAAAGAATAAAATTACTCCATAACAGTAGGTAGGTAGGATGCAGCTGAATACCACTATTTTACATGGCGACTGCCTATCTGACCTCCACAACCCAGTTACTGCGTAACATGATACCCCTTGGTAAGACTGGTTGTCAGACTTTCGGGCTTCTGACTACCCGTAACGACTGTCAAGGATCTATGAATGACAGCTGGAACCAGCGGCTTAACTTGCTTTCTGAGGCACGGAGGGGTCTTGATATGTAAAAATGGTGACCCATCCACGGACTGATCTCGACAAGCGTAGATCTTCGATCGACCCGAGCGGCTGTTACAGCATCGAACGAAAATGAATATTTCAAAATTGTTAATTTTGGTGTAATAAACAGCGAATTAATTTCAGTAGTTCATCTTTGAAGTTAATGATATTACTTACAAAAGAAAATATTTTTAAAGCTCAAAACTTTTGCAATTTTTTTTAATCAGCACTTGTTTTTTGCTGACCGTACTAAAAACAAGTTTTGATAATAACGTTTATTCCGTAGTTAAAATTTTGCAAGTAACATAAACTAGGTGAAAACTAATTGGTGTCGTAATTATAAATTCAAACTACCTAAATATGATACCTACAATATTGGTCGGTTGCTACCATTTATCAGTTGAACAAATTTCATTTAATTTTACTGTGGCAGATTTTGTTCTGAAGCGAATTCTGTTTTATTTTTATTTTATTATTTTCTTGCTATACCCGGCCCGGCTATCCACGGATAGCACTAAGCACTTATCTACGATGCACCTACCTATCTAGCTAACTGCATAACTACCTACCTAATTAATGAATAATGATTTTTTTTTTCGTGAATTTTGCCGATGTTTTAATACTTATTCTGTTATTCGGGGCGGAAAAAATCCAACAAATAGATAAAAAATCAGTCCAGCCGTTCTTATAAATGGTATGGTTATAAATGGTATAACTAACCCAACCTTGTTTTATAGATATAGATAGATTTACTGCCAGATTTTTTTTATTTTTTTCAAATTCCATTATTTCTGAAACTCTTCTTATATACCAACTATAAAAAATTACTTGAAAACTCAGGCAACTCATCCTTTGCTTCCTAACACACCGTGTCGTTCAAACAGCAGAAATCATTGACATTATATCCATAGTTCTGATAAAAGAAATTGACATCACAGTCACCATCATCTTTCTGCCCTTGTCCAATGTTTCTCAGGGTTCAGGGCAACAATTTTATTTCTTCCATTGTTCATTTCTAGTTCTCAGGCGTCACCCTATAGCTCACTCCTTTTTCTTACATATCATCCATCACACAATCTATTCGCCTTTTATTTGGTCTTCCTATGCTGCTTTAAACGATGCCATTCAATAGTGAAAAAATCCTTTACCCTAACGTTTGAAGAGTGGAACTATCGGCTGTTTTTGTCAGCATTTGCATACAAAAGCCCTATGGTGTCACTATCAGGTTTTGTTTAGTCAAACGGGCTAGATTCCCTTTGCGCTCTATTTTAGTCGCTTTTAAGGTTAAGGCCGTTATTAAGGTTACCTAACATCTTTTTTAACTGGATATATTAAAGTTGTACTAGGACAACTTTTTGGGTAATTACCCTAAAAGTTAGTTATAGTTCCCCGAATTTCGCCCCTATAACTATAGGGGCGAAATTCGATTAACTAGACCTTTTTTCACGGATAAATGTCATGTCTAGAAAAGTGTTTCTATTTTGGGATACGGCTATTTTTTAATTGCCATTCGCTAATGAATAAACTAGGAATAAAGTAACAATAGTATTTATTGACTTCGATTTATACATTTTTTTAGATTAAGTTTGGCATTTCTTTACTGCGGGATTATTTATAAAAGGGGCTAAATATTAGACCTATCTGATTGAAGTCCAAACAGTGCCACGCCACATGTGTATTATATCATTAATTAATATTCAAATAATTATCATATTACCATTGATATCTCCTCCCACACGATAATTAAATAGAAAAGCTTCTTAGCCTAATGATAGTTGTCAATCGGGAGAACATCTCAAGGATTTTATTTCGGTTTTACCATACAGTTTTGCATTACTTTACTCCAGATTTAATCGTAAGGGGGCTAGATATTAGAGCTATCTGGTTGAAGTCCATAGAGCACCATGAAATATTATAATATATTTAATTGCGAATTCTTAATCATTATCATAATACATTATTATCTCCTCCCATACGCTAATAAATAGAAAGGTTTGTTAACCTAGTGACAGTTGTCAATCGCCAGGACATCCCAAGGATCAAGAAGTCGTGACTACAGGCTCATTGTTGGCACGAACTGGTACTCGCCATCGCCATTCGCATAGTTATGCAAATATATCGAAAGCTAATGACTATTGTAAGGTTTAATTAGGTCTTCGAATACATGCGTAGGTACAAAGTATGCAAATGCTGTACCTGCACAAGACACTGATCTGATAGTTGATATTGTTAGTCACAAATTACTGTTGATACTAATTGTTTATGAAACACCTGGACAAAAGCCTTCACCAAGGCTTTGGGCAGAGAATAACACTACAGTATCTACACACTACAGTGCAGTAGCTGTAGCCGTACCAAATGAACCAATTAACTTATACAAATAGGTGTTATTAAAATAACTGTAAACCTCTTAGGAAGTCATTGTACTTATTATGAACAACTTTTACTAAGGAACCAACCCTGAAATCGCGAAAAAACAACTATTGCTCTACCTATTCATTTATGTTTGCAAAACTCGATATTATAAGTTGTTCATAATGATGGGTACAATAACCCGTAAAGAGGTTTTCAGTTTTTTCAATAACCTTGTATACTGGATAGTAATCAGATTTTTTTTTCCACAACGGGTATGAAACTACAATCAGGGAGTTGGCCATCGCATCTCTCTTAAGATTTTTCAGTCTTAATGAACACCTTCGAAAATGAGCTGGATCGATACGCTAGTCAGCAAGACCGGTTCATTTAGAGCAGTTTACCTGGGATGGGGCTGCCTTAAATATGTGCATATAGTCACTTTCCAGAGACACTTTTTAAGCACCCTAATGATTTTTTTATCGTATGTTTAGTGACTAACCTTTTTTTTTTAATTGGAAACTTCTTGCACATTGGGCATTTTTGAGATGGGAAAAACAATTGAACTCGCGACACTGTTACCGACACCTCATTAAAAGTATTTCCTGCACAGTAAAATTCTTCAAGTTTTCACTTCATTCACCCGGAGTGCAGTTTATAAGCTATTGCATAGCTTTTATCGCGGGCTTTGAGCGCGACGACCGAATCAAGAAATTCCGTAACGAAAAAAACCTAACAACCCCCACTCCGCCTACCATGTAATGACGGTTCCCATGACAACGTGATGTTATCATGGGAACGTAATTTTTGTTTTATGTCATCACGTCATCATCCCAAGTGTAGCATTGACAAATAGGAAGTATGGAGGTTACAAATGCTATGCAATAGCTTTACCGCGGCAGTCCCCGAGTGCCACACGTTTTTTTTTTGCTGCAATTAACTTCCCCCGCTCTGCGCGGAGCGGGAGGACGTGTCCAGACCCTTACTGACTAAAACCCACCCGTGTTCCTTCAATTGACTGTATGTTGCCAGGGGCCACGGTAACCCTTTCGGACAAACCCGCAACCAAAGGAATTAGGTACCTACTAATTTCCACTCCCGAATTTAAATGACGTAAATTATTTAGCATAGGAACATTGTCGCTTAACTGACGCACTGAGATAAACTCGAGCTACTGTTTCGTATAACTAATAAACGTGATCGGTAACTGTCAGCGTTATCTAGTTCCTAGGAATTAGCATGCAGGGTTAGAGTTAGGCGTGGTTCTTAGACCATACGCTATTATCAGTGCTTGATAAAGTGTTAGGTTGTGATTGTGATAAGCGGTTAGTGAACTTAGGCAATGCAATGCCATAAAGCCTATGCATAATAAGAATATTTGATCTAGCTGCTGACTACAGTTTCACTCAAAAGCCTGGCCAACTTTACCTCTCAGATTAAGTGGTAGATTATTAGAACTTTTAGAAATCTTTTACATACAAATTTTCCGTTGGTAACGTGGAAAATTGAGGGACAGATTTACTGTCCTGTCATGTAAATTTTTTTTGATATTGGGCAATTCACCAATAGGCCTGTGTCCAATTTTTTTTTTGTCTGATTTGTAGATTATTTTTTTTTTATTGAAAACGTATTTTTCTTTTTTGACGTAATCAAAAGATTACGGCGATACAATGAGTTAAAATGTGGCATGACGTCACGCCTTGCTAAATTTAATACTGCGTTGTGACATAGCGAGCCCCCACTCGACTTTAATGCGTGTTTTCTAAGTTATTTTTGATTAATACCGTAAAGCAAAAAATACGTGTCTAACATTTTTTTTGTATTTGAAAGACGGACTAAATAAAATTTCTTTTTTTTTTCACTTAGGCAACTACCGTATTGACAAATGATGTCGCTAATCAATCTAAGTATAAAACTTTAACTTCATAGTTTTCAACAAAGGCTAAGTTAATATTAAAGATTGTTCTGAAATTAGTAAACTTTAGTTTTTTGCTTTTTTTATAAAATTCAACTTTGATTTATGATCGAGTCGAAAGAGATTCATTAAAAAAAAATTTCAAAACATTTTGGTAATAAAAAAATGAGCCGTCGCGAGACGCCTAGTAGATGTGAAACATCCACATAATTATGTTCAGGTAATATGCATAAAAGGATAGTTTACGACAGGAAATAAATATGGCGACTGTCGGTCTGACCCGCCGCTATATAGATGTTTCACATCAAAAATCATAGAACAGTTATCGAGATTGTATACGGCCACTTCCTGTTTACTTCAGTTGAAGGCAAACGCATTGTAAATAAATTATTTAATTAATGTAGCAATGAAAACTAACGACTACAAATGAATTAATTCACTTAATCAATAGATTCGTTTATAGTTTTGGAACAAAATCGTGCCAAAACAGGAAAACACAATTTTAGTGTACGGAATTATAAGATTTAGTTCTGTACTTCTTGGTGAACAAAGGAATTGGTTCACGCGAGTAATGCAGCTTGACTGCATTAATAAACTCGCCAAGTTTTTTGGCAAGGAACTTGTTTGTTAGTGCTGTGGTTAAAGCTTTTACGGGAGCGGTCCGCGGTCAGTTTTACACCGCTCGCCTATTTGAACATCGTTAAAATTGAATTTCCTATTTAAAATGCATGAGGTGCAGTGTTCCAATCGGAAACAAAACACAAAATACACGACGTGGATGCTCGTTTACAGGATTTATGTCTATAAGTCAGGATTGATATCCCAACGAGGAAGAATGAGTCAGTATAGACAGGAAGATATACCTAATGCTTGTCATAATTTAAAAAGATATTAAAAGAGTAATTCATTTGCGGTCTTAACCTATTGTGTAACGTTCTGTACGATAGGACAAACCGACAAACAAATTGCCGGAAATATTTGAATAAGAATGGGGACCTTCTCGGGGACACTAATGTGCGAGGCGGGAAGCCCGGACGGTGAGGGCACCCTTAATATCTGTTTTATTTTTTCCGGATTTGTATGAATGAGGACAACAAACAGCGCACCCTCTATTGTGGGGATGCGACAGCACAAAAAAACACGTTCGCGCCCAATAATATTATTTTTGGTGAGTAATTTTATGACTTTATTTGCCTTCGCGTTTGTATTTCGGAATGGGATACGAGGTAATATGTAGATTAGGCACCGAATAAAAACAGAATAATTTCTGTAATGCCTTTGTCCCTAAAGCCGTAGGCGGTAAGGGTAATATCGTAGTTAATTCAAAGTCTTTGTATAACGATTGGACGCAAATAGATACATTCTTATTCCCCGTGTCGTCAACAAAACAAACTGCTAAGCGATCGGAGCTCGCAATACAACTGGATCGGTTACCACGTTTTCTTTCAATATTTCCCAATTTGATACGGTATTACACCCTCTCGGCGAGACAATGGAAAGTAATCGTCAGTGACAAGGGAGTGGGCTAAATTTCGTTAAAATAAAAGCGTACAGAGAGCGTAAGATATAGCGCCTACGTGGTCTCCGTGAGATCCCGAGAGCTCCTACAATGGAGAATTGGAAAAAGCTTTTATAATCCGGCACGTGACATACATGCTCAAGCGGCCATATCTTAGCGAACCTACCCACATAGTACGGTGGCACTCGCGAGAAACACCCGTTATTCTTTTTTTCTAACGTACTATTATGTTTCGGTGTTCGATGTAAAATATGTGGCATAACAAGACGTTTCAGTTACAAGTTCATAGATAGGGCATCATGAGGTATTTGGAATGTTTTCGTTTAGTTAAATGTAAAAGTTAACGTAAATATTCAAACCCTTCCGATATGGAACGTTGTATCAGGGGGCCTACCACCAGCTCATAAAGCAGTGTTATTTTAATATTACTTCAGTGTGGGAAAGAGATGAAGCTCTACAGGACAAATAGCTCCATCTCTTTCTCCCACTGAAGTAATATTAAAATAATACTGCTTTTGAGCTGGTGGTAGGCCCCCAGATTCTTTACGTGAGACTACTTTAGTAAATTTTTGGTTAAAAATGTCTTCGTCAACTTAATTTCAGATAAATTCGAAAGATAAGAATATTCGCCATAATATTTGGACACGTTTACTACTGAAATATTTATTATTGGAATTCAGTGAGGAAACAGAGTAGGTTTCTAATCTTTTCAACATTTTAATCTAGCTATTATAATCGTAGATTATAGATAATTGAACTGAATAGTTATTTCAGCAACGAATATTCATGTTTGGATAAAAGCGAAAAAAAAAAAATACTTCAAATGTAAGGATGTCCCTAAATAAATCATAAATTCCACGACCCAATAAATTTTGTTTTTCGGGAATTCTTCTTTTTAGTCAATAAATTAAAATAAAATAAATGGAGGCAGATAACTCTTTTGCGATCAAGGCAAACGTTAGGGTTGCCACATTCATCAAACTAAATAAAGAAGTCTTCCGAATATTCGAAAAAGGATAAGTTATACAGTATCACTACCCAGACGAAAGAAAAACTAGTGTACCTAGATAAATCAAGCTTGCAAGGAAAAGCGGCTTTGAGGAATATTTTTCATAGAGGTTCTTTATATTCTTAAGTCGTGATGACGCAGAGGTTAGGGCACCCGCTTCTCAAACGTGACGGTACGGATTTGAAACTTATCAATGTTACTATTTCAAAATCATGTAATGTACCTATTTTCTGATAAATAATCTTGGATATCACTGACATACTGCTAAGGAAAAATAACACGAAGAATATACTGAGTCTGAAATCGCCAATTCGCATTGAAGCACGAGTTATGATCAATGTTTATGTAGAGTGTTTGTGGAGGGCTTTGCTTTGCCTTTGGCCTTTTAAAAAAAAACAGTGGCACTCCGGGAATGCCAACAGAAGTAAAAACTTTACAAAAAATCGGCACCAGGGTAACCAATGCGTTAATGTCTTTTACTCCACGGTGTCGGTAAATTCTGTCACAGTGTCGCGAAATCAATGGTTTAGTCTCATCTCAATAATGCCCAATGCGCCTAAAGAAGTTTTCACTTTAAAAAATCCGCCTATCCTTTTCCCAACTATGTTGGAGTCGGCTTCCAGTCTAACCGGATGTAGCTGAATATCAGTATTTTACATAGAGCGACTGCCTATCTGACCTTCACAACCCAGTAACTGGGTAATACGATACCTATCGGTAAGACTGGTTGTCAGGCTTTGCCCTCTAGTGGGGCAATAATTTTATTTATTTATAGGTTTACCAACAATTGTTTACACTGGATTAATGCTTATGAGTAGCATGCAAAAACGTATATGCAACAATGCAACAATCACTTACAGGTAAACTCCGCATGCATAAAGAAGTTGTACAAAAATTAATAATACATTAATCTAGTTAAAACTTAATAATAACAATATATATATGTCGGATCCGGTCATTAGTACGGACACGAAACGAATCGCAAGCGCGCCACTGGCGACATCAAGAGAGATCTATCGACACCAAAAAAGGCACGCTTCTACAAAGTCGTGATGTTTGATGGCCAAGGCGAGGAGGACATTGAGCCTCTGGTCGTATTGGAGTCAAGACGTCGCGGAACTGTTCTCGATTCGTGGTGCTCAGTTATTGTGTTAGTTGTAATTTGCGATCATTTCGTTAATTGGTGATTTTAATAAACGCCGTCGCACCGAGTGTGTGTATAATTTAGCTAGTGTGATTCATTTGATAGTAAATTATAATGTGATCTGAACTGCAAACTGTTTTTCTATTGCACATAAACCAACACTACCTACACTACGCCCACAGTAGTTAAAATATCGCTGAAAATAACGAGAGTCACATACCCGTCTCCGACATATATAACAAACTATACTATACTTATTATTAGTAAACACATTTCCTTTTAAATGAGATAATGAAAGGTTGATCTATTTATTTAGGAATCTACTTATGAAAATTGGCTTTCAATTTGCCCAAACTTTCAAAGAACAAATCGATCTGATCACTGTAGCTATTTACAACCTTGCATAACCCTGCATAGGGGGAAATAATAGACCAGTGTTCTTATTTAATTAACAATAAACGCAATTTTTCTTTTTTCTAAATTATGGAGTAGCAACCTCAAATTGATCATTCGCGTGTAATATCCCTTGATATTCAACAGATAGAAACTCGATATCGCACCCCATTAGTCTTTCCACATTGTCACCGTGCCTACAAAAATCCAGCTTTTCACGCTATGTGAGTGTTGGTAATGGATAATGTTACTTTCGATGTGAATTTATGTAAAAGACGTCAAGTATTGCCCATACTTTCTTATTTCAGACTACATTCACCTATTTATTTGGATTGTTCTTTATTGTCGCTTTCGTGATACGTTTTTACTTCTTTATGATTTAATGTCAACTCATCATTGAAAACCCAGATTTTCCACAGTACGGTGTATGAGACCCGACAATGAACTTACAGCGGGGTTATTGCGTAACACACTAAAGGTGGTTTTATACCGGCGAAGCGAGGCGTGGATGGGATGGGCGAGAATTGAAATCACGCTTACTCTTTTACACCGAAAGATGTCCAGCGCTGCCTCGCGATCGCGATGTCTCTCGCCGGCTCGCAATGTGTTGCGCCGGCTCGCGCTATCACGCGCCGCCCGGCTAGCCGTGTCTGGCGCACCGACCAGCCGAGAATATAATATGCAGAGATGTTTCGCGATGGTCAGAGCGAGCCGGCGCGTGCCAGGACGTGCCAGCGCGTGACATCGCGAGACATCGCGAGTCAGTGCTTGACGGAGAGAGACCGTGCGGGTGGATCTTCGATAGCCGGTGCGAGATTTATATATTCGTTTTACAAAGTAAATAAATGCTCTATTCATACAGCAATAAAGTTCAATATTGTACTAACAAATATTTCAATTCTCGCCTCGCACATCCTCGCGCAACTAGACCTTTTACACCAAAGATGGGCCGGGCGTGGACAATCCACGCCTCGCCTCGCCGGTGTAAAACCACCTTTATAGTAGCAATGGCTTTCATTTTGACAGTTCAACTACATTTTTCTCTTATCAAATTTTTCGAACATTTTTTTTTTTTTTTTTTTTTTTTTTTTTTTTTTTTTTTTTTTTAAAACGTTGCCCCACACTAGGAATTTCTCCTGTATCGTGGGTGCGATTACAAACATATAAACTCACATACACAAACAGCCAGACCCGGAACAACTACTGGTAGGTCATACAAATATTTGTTCCGTTCGGGAATCGAACCCGCGACACGCAGCGCAGCAGTCAGCCGCTTAACCACTGCGCCAACCGTGCCGTCAAATTTGGAGTAATGGATTAGCAATATCCCTCTAAATCATTCAGATTGTGATTGAAAGTGTGTAAAGTAATTACGCTACATGCTCATATGGAAAAACAAATGCTAAACTTTGACAGGGTAGGTACTTCCTAAAACTACAAGGTCAAATTAAAATTGCTAACGAAACTTCGCATACGTGATGCGTATCTATATCTACACAAGATAACACAAAAGAAAAAGAATAGGGATGATGACAAAAAAATATATTTGTGTCCGTCAGGTATATAACTAAAAAATATTGGACAAGTATTTTTCTTTTTTTACGTAGTCAAAAGATTAAGGCGATATATTGAGTTAAAATGTGCCAAGACGTCACGAGTATGTAGATTTTATAATTACGTGTGACGTAGCGACCCCCACTCCCCAACTTTAATGCGTTTTGTCTAAGTCGCTTTTTATTAATATGATAAAGCAAAAAATACATGTCTTATTTTTTTATGTGACTGACGAACTACATAGTTTTTTATTTATTTATTATAAGGTAGCTTCACAGCTGACAGTAAGTATAACATTATTATTATTCTAAACACTACGCCAATTACGAAGTACACAGAAAAATATGAAATACAGAGAGTGACACAATTATTAATATTTATAATCTGTGCGGGCGTGTATTTGTGCAGTGTAGGTGTTGTAAATGTGTGTAAAGGTGTGTGTATTTTTGTGTACGTATGACTAAACTGGCACTACTGAGTTCGCTGGGTATCTGGCGTTTGATGGAGGATGTGGATAATTTATTTTTAAGTTTGTTCCGTGTAGTGTTGAAAGGATCCAATATTGGGAATTTATCATTATATAATGCAGGTAGACGTAAAAATGGTGACTTTTTCAGATAATTAGTGAAGGCCGATGGTACTGATAACAAAGTGGTATGTCTGGTACGTCTGAGTGGGACGTTAAAGTTTATTCTGCTGAGCAGTTGTGGACAGTCAAATTTATTGTTAAGTGTGTCGTATAATAACATCATATCATTTAACTGTCGACGCTCTTCCAGAGTATTAAATTTGTAGTATCGACAGGAGTCCGGGTAATTAGGGATATCCGCTTTGGTTTTGTAATGTAAGTGCTTAAAAATTTTTCGTTGGATTGATTTAATTTTACCCAGGCATCATGCTTATTGATTTTGTTCTTAAACGACCGCTGATTAAAAAAAAATTGTGTGGTTTTATGAAACTACGGTAAAAGTGAAACTTCTATAGGCGCCGCCATATTGGCCTTGGCTGCTCTGACGAGCGCCTTTCACTTTATCCCTACTCCGCGGCCGACCGTCACGCGACATGCAACACACAGACGAAAAAGTTTGAGACGATGTAATAAAAGTTTCACTTTAATAATCACCTGTTTATATATCGTTATGTACATCACGTCTGAGGAGTTTTGTTAATTAATTTAATTTGACCCTCTATATCCACGTAGTACTAGGTACGCCTACCAACTTACAGATTACCTACAGCAATCCAGATTCTTAATAAGTGTTAAGAATTTAAAACTACCAAAGTATCGAACAATGAGTTCTTCTAGCAAGCGAAGAACTTACAAGACAAACTTTGTTTGCTCAATACCTTTTAACGAACTGCTAAGCTGACTAAAGTTATTAATTATTCCATAGTGAGGCCTTACTTTCCTGACAGCTTTTATATAACTAACCTGTCAAAACAGAAAACGCTTATAAATATTCTAAAAGACAGTTTAGACATTTTTCGACACTTTCGGCTATGAATTAATTAAGGGGAATATTAATTTTGGAGCGCCAGTTGAAAATTAAATTTTTGTTGCTAACTAATTTAAAATTTTATTTTTTCTGTATCGGAATAGCAGAGGTGAAGGACACTTTGTTGCTTTGTTGCTGCTATTTCCTAGTATTCTAAATCAGAAGTTGGTCCGATTCCTCTAACACTAGTTTATCATTATCATCTGCCTTTTCCTAATTATGTTGGGGTCGGCTTCCTGTCTAACCGGATGCAGCTTCATCAGTATTTTACGTGAAGCGACTGCATATCCGACTTCCACAACCCAGTTACTGGGTAATACTTAGTTCCTAGTTTATACCGTTTTTATTATTCAGAACTAATCAATCTGCCTAGCCTCTTTTCCCAACTATGTTGGGGTCGGCTTCCAGTCTAACCGAATGCAGCTGAATATTTTAGATGGATCAACTGCCTTTCTGACCTCCACAACCCAGTAACTGGGTAATACGATACCCCTTGGTAAGACTGGTTGTCAGACTTTCGGGCTTCTGACGACCCGTAACGACTGTCAAAGATCCACGAATGACAGCCGGGAACAACGGCTTAACGTGCTTTCCGTAGCACGGAGGAGTCTCGGTATGTAAAGATGGTCACCCATCCACGGTCCAACCCCGGCAAGCGTAGCTTAACCTATCGGAACGACCCATGCGGCTGTTATTAAGCCACGAGCTTTATTATTCTGAACCAAGATGGTAAATAAACGTGAAGATTTTGGGAATTTTTACAAAATAAATAAACTATTAAGTACAAGGGTATGACAAACCAGTGTATAAGAATGCTATCGAGAACAGTAATCTTCAGTAGGTTTTCTGAATACCTACTAAATGTTGTCTACGTGCCTACTCGTGTTCTACTTTTCTCAATAATGTTAAATAGAGGTATAACGCTGAATTTGTTTATGGAAGAGTTTTACTCTTCTACGCAAGTAATTATGGGGTATAGTCACAGAAATATCTGCGATGTAGTGTTTAAATATGTTGTTTAATCAATAATAATACTGCGTTTTTGGGGGACTCTTATGTAATTTTGATGTTAGAAAAGTCCTAATTCTCAGCCTAGTTTGAATAAATGACTTTTGAATCTTGTTTTTTTTTTATTTGGGTTTACATAAAGCCGGGTCTCCTGAGTGTGTTTTTGCACAAAAACATCGCAACAAAGAGGTGTGGCCAAACACATTTGTCTATGTAAATACAACGTTTTGTACGAAAAAACTTTTTTACAAAAAATACAAGTCGGTGTCAAAAAACTTAAATAGGTACTGATCTAAAGACACCAATTTCCGAAATTAAAGTTATTTTTCACTTTTGAGTTTGGAAGTCGGTTGTGTTTTTTGTAAAAAAGTTTTTTTTTTGTTTCACTTTTTAGTGGGTTGATTTGTAATTTATCTAAGTTACAATAGCCTTATGTCAACTTCTCATCAAAAATACCCAAATCGCTATACATGTGCCTTTAATATTTGAAGAGTTCCCTCGATTTCTCCAAGATTCCATCATCAGATCGTGATGGGAAATGACAATACGACCAACTTGAAAATATATCCTTTAAAAAAAAAAGAATTTTTCAAATCGGTCCAGCCGTCTTCGAGTAATCGGGGAACATACATAAAAAAAATATCCCAACCAATTGAGAACCTCCTCCTTTTTTTTTAATTCGGTTAAAAATAAATGTTTATGTGTAAGGTTTTTGTGTAATGTTTCGAAAAAACACGCGCAGGAGACCCGGCTTTAGTTGGACAGAATATTTTCCAGACCAAACTAGTGAGAAATATAGGTACCTAGACCTACGTGACAAAGTCAAGAAAACCAACATGAGTTAGTAGTAATTTATTTTAACACTCTAAAACTCTCGTATAAAATAAATGAGATGAGGTACAATAAAGTACAACTTGTGCAATAAAAATACAGTAAAGTGTTTGGATTTTGAAAATAATGTTTCATTTGGGAAATTTAGAACTAACGTATTTTAGTAAATGTGAGTTATTAGAACACTTTTGCGACATAACGTGTCTGTCCTGCTCTGCGTCTCGTTGTAGAGCCGGCACTTTTTTTTTACCACTGATGTTTCAATAACAGATTGTTTGACGCGAACGGGTCTGTGTAGCTGCGTCGCAGCATGCGCTTGCGGCCTATGTCTGCCTCGCCTGCCCTACCCTGCAAAATCTGTACCGTACTGTGCTGCGTCACCTGCGTTTCAGCATACGCTTAGCCTAAGGATGTCATGGAATTATTTTCTTCCAAAACTCCAGAAGATGTACAATCTACCCGTCTCCAGAGGTACAATTTTCTTCACAGACAATTCTCACATTTTAAATAAAAAAATACTCCTTAACTTCTCAATAAGTATAGCTCCAATTTATATACGAATCCCGTCTGTATACTTGAGTGCAGCTCCTTAATATTTTACTATCTTCCAAGTCATAATACGAATTAACCCCAGCAGCACCGAGTTCCTTCACACGAATTTTCAAAGTTCATTTTCATTCAAAATTACTGGCAATTTGCAAGCGGTAATTCTCCGTGAACTTTGATAGTTCCCAAATAGTTTTTCATAGCATTGCGTGTAGTTAAAAACTTGGACCGTTTAAGAAACCGAGTAATTTACAAGCTTTCTCTTACCACTTAACAAGAATGTAGTCGTTTTAAGACTTTTTGTGGAATATTTTGTCTAATTGTCTTATAGATTAAGTTTGTATTCGGAGACCATTTTACTAGTATTATATTAATTCGTCTACAGGTCTGTAGGTATGTTCTTAATAATAATAATACCAGCCTATTTTTTTCTTGGAGGTATTATGCACAGGGTGTAAAGTTCACTCATCCTCTATTGAAAAGGGAGTATCCTCCGACCAGACGGGTTTCGTGTTTGGCGGGCAACTGCCCAACGATTAATGTCGGGGAAATTATATATAATGGTGTTCGCGCGGTAAACTCTAATAGCGCCATTCAGGATTTGTGTGACGTCAGAATTTTGTGTGACGTCAGGTCTTTGATGCGTAGTTCACATGTAGCGATGTAGATGCCACTGCAGGGCAAAGACCTCTTCCACATACAGAGAAGGCACGAGCACGAGCATTGATCAGCACGCTTGCTCAAGACGGGTTAGTGATTTCAGACTTATATTGACGATTATAAGTCCAGGTTTCCTCACGATTTTTGCCTTCACCGATGTCAGTAATGTCCAAGATAAACTCAGAAAGTACATATGAACTGAAAATGTTACATTACTAATGTGACTTGCCCAGATTTGAACCCACAACCTCGTGCATCAGAGGCGAGGCCTTAACCTCTGGGTCATCACGACAATTACATTTTAAAATATAAAAATTGCTTATAATTGCTTGCTATAAAATTGCATATTCAAGTCTTTGAACTTCAAGCGCCTCCTCAACACTTCATTAGTCGCTAAGACAAATAAGCTTAACTAATTTTGTCTCTATCGCCCCTTTTAGCAAACTGATTGATGATCTCAGTTTGATTTTATTAGAGCATAAAACTAAATTCTGACAGATTCTGAGCACAAAATTAGATTCGGTCTACCTCGTTGGTCTAGTGGTCGTAGGCGCTACTGTCCTGGGTTCGATTCCCAGTTTAAGCAAAGTGGTATTGGGTTTTGCATTTGGAAATTCTCAGTAGCAGCCCGGAGTCTTGATTTTTGCCCGATTGATGGCAACAGGCTCGCCCCCTGTTACATGTGACTTAAACATAACTGGCGAAATGTGGATTAAAACTAAATCTGACTGTACTAATAAAATTGTATTTATGGTACATTACGACGCGGCCTGCAACAACGGCATTGATGGACGATCGTGAAAATGTGGGCCGAGGCGAAACCGAGGCACACATACGTGAGTCCATTAATGCCTGGTTGCAGCCAAGGTTTGTATAGCCACTATTCTCAAATAATGCGCGGATATTCAAACTAAGTAAATTAATTATAAATTCCAGAATCAATAACGAACAACGATAATTTTTCACCCGCCATTATGTTCATTTTTATCAAATCTTTGACAAAGTTACCTCTTTGGTTACCATGTGTTGAAGTAAAAAGTTCATAACACGACAGGTATGAGTTTTCATAGTAATTTATTTGGCAGCTTATGGATTTCCATACAAACATTGCCGGCCGGGCGCTCGCATGTATTCGGCCAGTACAGCAATTTCGATTTATCTCGAAGAAAGTTGTGAATATAATGCTCGTATTTCCAAGCATATTTGAGAAAGCAGCTTATTTTGTATACGTGTATTAAAATGTTCAAAACAGCAGACCTAATCTATTCAAAATAGGTAGCCATTGCATTACCCTAAAGTACTAATTAATATTCAATTTCACAGTATAAGCCTATCATTAGATAAGAGGGTATCGGCTATATTGATCGGTCTTATCCCAAAGTAGTTGGAATTAATAGACAATTTAATGCTATGCTTTTGTTATTATCTACTTCAATTTTGCCTTAAGTGCCGCTTATGATAAGTCTGAAATTTAACCGAGTAGGTACTTATCCGAGTTATCGAAATCAATCTCGAATTAAATTGATTAAGTAGGTATCGGTCTATTAAGTAAACAAAGACCTATAATCATAGTTATGAAACTCGTAAATCTTACGAAAGTTGAATATAGATCGTTGAGTTGTTTTCAAAGTCAAAAATATTGTCATCAAAATTATGTTTGAATTTTAACGCATGATAACTTTCTTCTTAGAAAGTTATTATAAACTTAAATGTAATCTGTAAATTATTAATTATAAATTTAGATATTGTTGTATTATATTAGTAAGACAATCACATTGTAAAAACTATTCAGGACTCGTTCGAACTTTTCATATTATAAGACCAACTAAACTTTGCTTTAAAATAAATTGGGAACAGAAAATCACACTGTCTTGAAAGTTTTCCATCGTTCACAATGTTCTAGAAATAAAAGGTCGAAGTCACTCAAAAGTTACGCCCCTACTCTTGGGACTTTTCTCTATAAATAATAAGGGTCAAGTCGGGAACTTTAGTTATAGCAAGTGTTGCTAAACACCCGACCATATATCACGGCTCTCATATACATAAATATAGTGGAATAAACTAGTTATTCTACAAACAAAATAACACATGAAATACAAGAGCGTTTTCGTACGCGTAAGTGCGTGCGATAATAATATTCTACGTACAGAGAGTGGCAGTTATTTGTCGCTTCAAATGGCGGAATTTTAATATAGGCACACACTTCCCGGTGGCTTTCCCCGTCATGTAACATTTATGACATTATTACACCAACGTGTGCTTATTATAAAACAAACGCAAACAATTCGGCGTGTTTTACATAATCTCTCCAAATTGGATGGATATACCTTGGCAAACGTGAGGCTGCTAAAGGCATTATATTGAACGTAGATTGCGCGCGCGTGTTTATGGAAGCGCCAGCGCAGAGATTTATTGTTTTCAAAATATTATTTCTTTGGAGTTACCTTTTTGTCGGGTTATTATTTAAATTAGGAAACTCCTTACTCTTCTCCTTTCCTGTGAAGCCCACATAAATAAAAGTCGTTGAGCTTTCACATTTCTGTTTGTACGGTTCTGTACCCCTCCTCCGCTGTCCGTCTGTCTGTCAGCGGGCTGTATCTCATGAACCGTAATAGGTAGACAGTTGACATTTCGCAGATTGTGTATTTCTATTGCCGTTATAACAACAAATAATAAAAATAAAATTATAAATTAAGCGAATACAAAAAATTTTAGAGATTGAAAAAAAATCTTACTCTGGTGTGAGGTGTAATTTTTTTGAAGTCATCGAGTATAGAGTGAAGACACTGATTCCTGTAACACAGGTACCACCTAGCTCAGGAGTTAGGGCTTCAAATTAATATGTAATGTCTTTTTCTATGTCAATAAAACATTTTTTATTTATATTTTTTTATAGAGTACAAATATATTTTTTTATTTTTATTTTCAAAAATGTAGAAATAGTATAATTTTTTTTAGTTTTGGACCATTTTTGTAGGAGCTCTATCGCAACAACTAAACAAATTAGGAGTTTAAAACTTCTGTATATCATGTACCATATACTGTATAAAAACGCTGATTTCTGCAACTGCAAAAAATTACTTTGTGATTCATATTACCATTTTGAAATAAAAAATAATGTTTGCTTTTTTTTATTATTTAAGATGAAAAATCTTCTTCGTTTAGTATTTCCATTTATTTGCTAAATATTATACAATGGTTCGTAACCCTTCATGTGCGAGTCCGACTCGCACTTGGACAATTTTTTACTTTAATCTTTCTTTCCTTGTTATTTTGACACATAAAATCAACACGTTTCGCAAAACGTCAGACGCTAAAAGGTTCCGCAAAGAAGAACAAACAATAAGAAATCACAAATTACGATTGTGTAAACATTTTTAAAGACACACGTGCTTTGAAACCGTTTAATACTTAAGAGCAAAGTTGTCGCCTTTGAAACACAAGAACCACCTTCACTGCGACCGAACTCTTTGAAGATCACGTAATGATCTTGTAATAAGATATTTTTATATATTAAGGAAGATACACGATCCTACGACCTTAGAAAGTTTTGAGAAATTCTGTTGAAACTGAGATAATATGCTAACTCAACGATATCAAAACTCTCACCTCAAGTTTAGGAACAGAACATTAGACCGCGAGCAATAGAAACTTTAAATTATTGTAATTAAAACATTTCGCAATAAACTTAGAACAACCAACAGTTTAAACCGATTGATCAAATTCCGGTTGAATTTGTTATTCTAAGTGGTCATACAGCTCAAATTGAGCACTAGTGTTGCCACACCAGCAAGCAATATTGATAACATAATGCATTTATAATGCAGCGAGTTCACATTTACGTTATGGTACGACCGGATAATTGGATCTCACCACAAAGCTTCCATTTTCGGTCCTTTCCGACTAATAAGCGGCAGTAAAAATTAAATTTTCAATGAAAATACAGCATCGATAAAATCACGGAGTAGTGCTCGTATCATACGTCGAAATTATGTTAAACCGATGGAAATTCAAAAAGCAAATGACCGCCTGCCTCTAACGAGAGCGCTGTGTGAATATTGGCGAAGTTCTTTGGGGCAGCGAGTCCCAAAGTAAGTGAAACCGCTCATTTAAGTGAGCTAGTATGCATGCAGATACCGGTCTGAGGTATGTAGCGACGCCATTAAATAAAAGAAGCATTAGTTAGAGACTGCAGAACAACAATTACCACTTAGCACTTTAAATGTCTAAACTTGTTGAAAGTTTTAAAATCAATTTGAAAGATAAAAAAACCGGTCAAGAGCGAGTCGGACTCGCGCACCGAGGGTTCCGTACCTACCCATTATACCACCATAATAAAATTAGTATCATTTTTATTGGTAAAAAGATTTGGGCAAATTTAGGTTTTCGCGAAAACTTGTACCTAAGTACCAAAAATTACCTTAATTTTTAACTTTTTTCGGATTTTTCCCTTTATTTGTGCTGACCTGCTGCTGAAGTCCTTGCTTTTTGCTAAATTTCGTAATTCTAAGTTAACGGGAACTACCATATAGGTTTTCGATCCAAAACCTATAGGGTACTTCCGGTTGACATAGAAATGTCAATTTTGGTTAAAAGCAAGGTCTTACAGCACAAGTAAAGGGAAAATTCTGAAAACAAAAAGTTGAAAATTAAGGTAATTTTTGGTACTTAGGTACAAGTTTTCGCGAAAATCTAAATTTGCCTATATCTTTTTATCGTGTTGACTCAGGACCTTGATTTTTTTTTTTAGGTACGGAACCCTAAAAACCGGTCTATGCTTTAGTAACAGCATACATAGACAATGGGGGACCAACCACTCCGATCTACTGAAGGCCAGAATTTTAGATCCAGTACAAAAGTTGTATTATTATTCTGGAGTCAAGTTAATAATAAATGTGAACCCTAGTCCAAATAAAATAAGAAACGGGATAAAAAAACTGTCATAACAATAGTCTGCGTAAAACTTTGAGACCCGCCGACCAAAATGGCGGACTCATTGCGGTTCGTATTATTAGATTATGGTGCATACATTTTTGTAATCAGACATATCACTTTGAGATGCATCCCCGGAACGAATAGCAGTTCATCGAATTAACCGACGCCGCCGGATCTGTTCGTCTGTCGGTGTGTTCCGCTTTTGGTTCGTTAACTTTTGGAGCGTTTTATACTGAGGATTACTTTTTCGCTTTTAGTGCTAAATTGTATGCGTTCTTATGTGAATTGTGAGCTGTATTTAAAAGCAACACCCCAATATATATTTTTAGGGTCTTCTTTATATTTTTGTGTGGATAGTGACTAACCTGTACCCTAATTGCGTAACTTATTTTCGTAAACAATTTCGCGAAATTTGTTTCATTTTGACATTTCAAAAAAATTCATTGCGTTACTTACGTTGTTGAACTGATTTTTTTTCCAACTTATGAAGCAATGGATTAGAAATATGTTTCAAATCGAAACAAATTGTGATTGTGTTGTATTACGCAATTAGGGTGCAGGTGTCAGAGATTTTATGCCACCTATGGGCCTAACTGACTTATCTTCACATATCGTCGAGAAATATCTCTCGGGCATGGTTTCCTCAAAATGTTTTTAGGGTGTAGCTTTTAATACATACTCCAAAGTAATTTTCCTAAGTCTATGGTCTACGGCAAAAACTATTATTCTCATTATATTTAATTTAATACCTATATTGTATTGTACCTCTTCCCTTACAAACTACTTGCATGGGACTAAGTGCGAATAGAACCAAGTGCAAATGGGACCAAGTGCGAATGGGACCATGTGCGAATGGGACCAAGTGCGAATGGGACCAAGTGCAAATGGGACCAACTGCGGACGCGGTACGAAGTGCGAATGGGACAGAGTGCGAATAACCCCTCCTGCTCTAGGTAACAACACCCGTGTTACAAGAGCCAATGTCTACTCCAAATCAGTAGGTTCTGTATTTTATGAGAAGAGGCTAGGGGCTAGGGAGGGATTTGACATTTTAAATACATTTTCGATTTAAAAAAATGAAAATAAAAAATGAAAATATCGTTGATAATTTTGGGACTTTCTGCTTGGCTTTCATTATTGTCACCGAATATTTTTTATGAGTCTTTCATTCAAATATTCGCCGAACTAAATTACCATTACAATTTTAGTATTTCTGTAAAATAAAACAGTGGCACTCCGTGAGTGCCGACAGAAATGAAAACTTCAATAATTTAAAAAAATACTTCCAAAACCTTTAAAGTAAAAATGCATACTTGCATAGAACATTAATCTTTAACGTCATATAAATAAAGAGCACAATCGCGTTTACAAAAATAAGTCGGTAACGGTGTCGCTAGTTCAATTGTTTTTCTTATCTCAAAAATGTCCAACGCGCCTAAAAAAGTTTTTACTTAAAAAACAACATTTTCTATTTTATGCCATCAGCACGTACAAACCAACAAATTTTATTGCATCTTCCACTTTGTCTGGCGCCAATGCAATATGTACAAATTGAGAACAGTCCGTAGCACTGTCGTTGGAAAGTCATTCACCTGAGCACAGCTCTAGTGAAGCTCTTAAAATTGTGTGCGCACCTCTATCGAAAGTTTACAAGGCTATTATGCTGTAGAAGTGTAGAGTATCAAATAAATGCTGTGGATAAGCTGATGATAGTGAAAATTGCAAAAGTGTGAAGTCTTTTATGTGAGAATAGTTTTTAGGTTTTTATTTTGTTTGTCACTTATTATGTTTTCATCGTAGTGGGTGACCAGTCGTAATTAAACTAAACTACTATATTAAGGCGACACTAAGTGACTTTTAATGATTTTATACTGAAGATCACGTCTAATCGACCAGTGTTAGTGATGCAAAAATTTTTTTTTTTAAATTATAGCATTTTCTTAACAACTTAGTTTGTGAATATTTTGAAGTATGTTTATAGAGTAATTAATTTGCAATTTTACGTCTAACGCGGATAAAAAACGGGGAATCAAGCAAAATCTAACAAGCGTATTTTTCTGAAAGCTTCACGAATTTAAAGATAATTTTATATTTTAGTTTTAGTACGTGTTTTATTAAAATACCTTTTGATTTATGTATAATAAATTAATAATGCGTCTAATTTGGGACAGCGCTCCTTGATGGACGAGTCCTATTGCTGGCTGGACGTATGACGCGTTGCGTGAGCTCACCACAGAACACGTAACCTAACCACCCAAGGCCGCTAACACCTGTAGTGCTACTCTGTAACCATCTCACCGTGTTATCTTAGGTGAAGTGAGCGTGGAGTGAGCTGTCAGTTGCTAAGGATTGACACTATTGGCAGCTCACTTCACCTAAGTTATCACGGTGAGATTTTTACAGAATAGCACTGCTGGTCTTAAAACTTAGCGCGGGACGCTCTCTTTAGTCATATATTCTAAATACCGTAATTATTTTAGTTTATAACACGGTCAGAAACGTAAGTCGGTGAACAACAGTCCACAGTTTCAAAAAGAATTGAATTAAAACTGGCTAATTATTAACTTTCTGTAACAATTTAACAAAGAGTAGAGAATTAGTAATAATTGTTACTGCAAAATTAATAATTTGACAATGACACATATTCAAAATAATAATTAGGTTCAACAATATTCAATTATAGAAATTCCACATTGATCATCGACTTATGTAGCTGAATGTACCTATCGATATGGGGTGACATCTACATCGCCACATGCAAACTACACATCAAAGACTTGACGTCACACAAAATCCTGACGTCACACCAATCCTGCATCGCGCTAGTAAAGTTTACCGCGCGGTCAGCATATAATATAACTTTCCAACATCAATCGTTGGGCAGTTGCACGCCAGACATGACACCCATCACGTCGGAGGATTCTCCCTTTTCTATAGACGAGGATGATTGAAGTTTACACCCTGTTCCTCATACCTCTAAAAAGGTATCTTGATTTAATCCCTCAAAAAAGGATGACTTAAAAATAAAACAAATTATTCTTGATAAAATTATTAATTAAAACCAAAACAGCAAACACTACATCTTAAGTACCAACTTAATCGTTTGGCACTTTGAACAGATGGTACTTATTTATTCTGAGCTAGCTACGTCAGTCACTAAATCTACCCGGTTTCAGGCTATGGCGGTTTTACGATCTCAAGTCACCGCTACTTAAGCCGGGTACCCTTAAGTTTGATGTTTTAGCAAGTAACACCCAAAATTAAGGGCAGTCGATGAAGGTTTATCGTCCTTCTAAGTGGTTGGTCTTAAGGATTAGACTGCATTAAACGCGAGTGAGACACGTTCTGTTCAAGTTGGTATCCTATCCTATATACTATTAAAGGAGCAATATTTGTATGTATATAAACAAATAATATAGGGAGTACCTCCGCTGCCGGCGCCAGCTACCAAAAATGATGCCATTGGGAACCGGCATGACATTACTGCCGGCAGCCGAGATTAAAAACATCGGCTGGCAGCACATTACATACTCTGTGGCCGGCACCGCCGGCTCCCATAATGGACACCGGCGGCGCGGCGTTCAGAACTCCAAGTAATTAACCCTACCTAAAATATATTTTCTATATACTCTAGTTGTTTTTGCCACTCGCCGGTCGCTGCCGTGGCACCGCTCGCTACGCTCGCTTGGCTCGTGCGGTTCTAACCTAACCTAAACTTTTTTGCGAGTAAAAATATTTAACCTGATCCTGATGCCAAATTGTCAACCCCGTTTTCGGCTTTTTTTTCCAAACTCAACGCCGGCAGCTAATTCAGCAACCGGCGCCGGTAGCCAATTCGGGAGTCTGCACTGGCAGCGGAGGCACTCCCAATAATATAATAATCAAATTTAATATATTAATAATAATGTATTATCTATATATACATATATAAAAGCGAAAGGTAACTCACTCACTCATCATGAAATATCGAAAACCACTTGACGTATAAAGATGAAATTTGGCAGGGAGGTAGTTTACAGTTAGTAGACGTCCGCTAAGAACGGATTTTAGGAAATTCGACCTTTAAGGGCGTATTTTGTTTGCATGAAAAATCTTATTCCTTGAGTTAATAAACTTGAAACTTGGCACGAATACTTATCTATATAAATTATGCCATTTTTAGTTTTTCTAAACTACACCCTAAAGGAGAATTAGGGGGTGTCAAAGTTTGTATGGCAGAATTTTAATGAGCGGTCTGATTAACTCGAAACTCAGTATTTATAATAAAACTGAAAAGAAATGAAAAATTATATCAGGGGTTTTTGAAAATGTACCCCTAACGGGGTGAAACGGGGTATTCATTTTTACAGTGGAGGATTTTACTGTGTGGTGATTAACTTGAAAATTGGTATAAATAATCTAAAAGTCAAATAATGGAAAAGTCACAATAGATTTTTCAAAAATTATTATCACGCTATTTAAGAGCAAAATTGCATTATGTTCGTATTCTTCTATAGTTTACTGCAAATTGTAAAAAAACTAGCCAAAAGGTTAGAATATTGCAGATAGTTACGGATTTAACCTTTTAAAAGATTATCATCACACTATACCTTTATGGCGCCAAGCAGTCAATCATAACATATACAGGGTGGATTTTGAGATGGGGCAATAGGGGCAAACCTTAACCGTTGTCGCTACAAGAAAGAAAACATTTTGATCTGTATTCACAGATTTTGAAAAAAATTACAGGTAGCAAGAAAATGGCCAATGTACACAAAAAAAATGTTTGTTGCCAGTCGATCCTATTTTTATTACTAGGATCAACAAAACTATATCGGGCCAACTGAGGTTTGAGTACGAGAAAAGTCAGAAATTGCAAAAAAACTTCTCATACATTTCGTGGGAAAGGAGAGGAGATAAAACACAATAAATCTTTGTATGATGAAAATACTTTTTAATGAGGTACTTACTATAATTTAAATGAATTATTCCAATACTTCGCTGGGCTGAAAAAGGAACGAATAAAAAAAATAAAAATTATGTTTATTTATCTCCACAAATTACATTTATATAAATCATAAGTTGACAGATATTTTGACAAAATTTTATAATTTGTGGGAGATCTGAAGTCTAAACTAAGCCTAGGCCTGTATTTTAGAACTTCAGGTCCCCCCATTGTAACACATAGTAAAGAATTGTCAACGTGGTACAATTGCGAATGGTTGGCAGTGTCTGAGTGTATGTTTGTTAAAGTTATTTGTGTGCATGTGCGTGTGTGTGTGTGGGGGGGTGTGGGTGTGTGTGCGTGTGTGTTCATAAATATAAAATTTAATAAATTATGTACATGTGCATAGAAAATTAAATACAAAATATAACATTACATGTAAATAGAAAAGAATATACCTAAATATAAAGAATATAATAAATAATATAAACAGTTGCAACAAAAATACCTTGTTACTTTATTATCTCAAGGATTTGTTCCGTTTCAGCGTAGCTTCGATTTAGTAACCATGAAATGTAGCGGATATTTACAGGTTTAACCTTTTAAATGATTATCATCCCGCTATACTTTTTATGGAGCTAAGTAGTCAATCATGAATTCATCCTTACTTAGGTAATCCATACTTTATTAAATTATAAATTCGAAAGTAACTCTGTCTGTCTGTATGTTACCTTTTCACGGCTAAACCACTGAACGAATTTCGATTAAATTGGGTAAAGAGATAGATGGCATCCTGGAGAGAAGGACATAGGGTACTTTTTGTCTCATAAAAGGTCCTTTTTGTCTAAAGGGAATGAGAGTTTGTATGGCAAATTCAGCATTTCTTAAGTTAGGGATATGAAAATTCAAATTTATACTTTTGTTAAGAAAGAAATAAAGAATTACGCATTTCAGCGTTTTTGCAAATAGCGGCCGCCACATGAGGGCCGCCACATAACGGCCACCAAATAGCGGCCGCCACATAACGGCCGCCACATTGCGACCGCTACATTACGGCCGCCACATTGCGACCGCTACATTACGGCCGCCACATTACGGCCGCCAAATAGCGGCCGCCACATTGCGACCGCTACATTACGGCCGCCACATTACGGCCGTCACATTACGGCCACCAAATGACGGTCGCCACATAGCGGCCGCCACATTACGGCCGCCACATTACGTCCGCTACATTACGGCCGCCACATTACGGCCGCCACATTACGGCCGGCACATTACGGCCGCAACATTACGGCCGCCACATTATGGCCGTCACATTACGGCCGCCAAATGACAGTCGCCAGATAGCGGCCGCCACATTACGGCCGCCAAATGACGGTCGCCACATAGCGGCCGCCACATAACAGCCGCCACATTACGGCCGCCAAATAGCGGTCCCCACATAACGGCTGCCACATTACGTCCGCCACATTGCGACCGCCACATTACGGCCACCACATTACAGCCGCCAAATGACGGTCGCCACATTACGGCTGCCAAATGACGGTCGCCACATAGCGGCCGCCACATAACAGCCGCCACATTACGGCCGCCAAATAGCGGTCCCCACATAACGGCCGCCACATTGCGCCCGCTACATTACGGCCGCCACATTACGGCCGCCACATTACGGCCGCCAAATAGCGGCCGCCACATAACGACCGCCACATTACGGCCGCCACATTACGGCCGCCACATTACGGCCGTCACATTACGGCCTCCAAATGACGGTCGCCACATAGCGGCCGCCATATTACGGCCGCCACATTACGGCCGCCACATTACGTCCGCCATATTGCGACCGCCACATTGCAACCGCCACATTACGGCCGGCACATTACGGCCGCAACATTACGGCCGCCACATTACGGCCGCCACATTATGGCCGTCACATTACGGTCGCCACATAACGGACGCCAGATAACGGCCACCATATTACAGCCACCACATAGCGGCTGCCAAATAACGGCCGCCACATAGCGGACGACACATAACCGCCGCCAAATAACGGCCGCCACTAACGGCTGCCACATGAAAATGATGGGCAGCGGGGCTCTCTCTAGAGACAAAACACAAACTCCGTGCGATTTGGATTAGAACCTGGATTAACCACATAGAATACTTTTTATCCCGATAATTCCCACGGGATCGAGACTTCTGCGGGTGAAACCGCGGGGCGCAGCTAGTAATATAATATATTTGTAATGGTAGCCTCTATAACTGGTGAAATGTGAGTGTATTATGGGTACACCTCTGCCTAACCCTTCGGGGAAACAAGGCGTGATGTTATGTTATGTTATATTTGTAATCACGTTCTCGAAAACCGCTCTATTTCGACGAAAGTTGTAATATAGAGGTTACGGAGGCGAAAAATCGATCTAGCTAGTTCTCATATCTGGGAAAATTCGTTTTCTCTATTTTCACCCGAGCAAAGTTCGGTCGCCCAGGTACTATTCGGGATTACAATACACGTGTTTTGTACCATAAGTTTGTTTAGTTAATTCGGGTGAACTGACGACGCGCGACGGTTCGGGGTTCAAGTATGTCCATTACGCCACACGACAAGAAAGAAAAGAAAGAAAGAAAGATTAAAGTTAAATTCCTACTAAATGTAGTCCGCGTTTAAGTATGAGACATGACTCTTCAATTCATACGAACACTATTATTTTATAAGCTGTGTTTTTAAACTAGCCGCCTACCGCCTGCCTTTTACTTATTTTCGTAAAAAAATTTGCCTAATTTGTTTCATTTTGACAGTTCAACAACATTCATTGCGTTATTTACGTTGGTGAGCAGATTTTTTTTCCAACTTATGACGCAATGGATCAGCAATCTGTTTCGAATCGAAATAAATTGTGATTGTATTGTATTACGCAATTAGGGTACTGGTACCACTAAAAACGTTATGGAAGTAAGAACAAAAAATGCGCTCTATTTACGAATTTCCTTTATTCAGATGGATCGGATAATCTTGTGCTTTTGTAATACAAACTATTTGGCGACTAAAACCATTTAATGATAGTGCGTTGAAACCCCTCTCTGTATCATCAATAAAGGTCCGAAGACGCAGACGTCGGCAGTAAAATTAATAGTTCTTACGTTTTCGTCCTCGGATAACTGAGCTTTATAAACATCTATCAACTATCCTACTTTTATGCTAATTCAATCAGGGATGAAAAGTTATTCAGAGTAAAAAAAAAGAGTGGCACTCCGGGAGTGTCTACAGAAGTGAAAACTTTAACAAAATCGCCTTGGCGGAAGAAAAATACTTGTATAGAACATTGGTCCGTCACTTTAACTTAATAAAGAGCACAATCGCGTTTACAAAAAAAATACTTCCGAAACCTTTCAAGTAAAAATTCTTGCATAGAACATCGATCCGTAACGTAATATAAATAAAGAGCACAATCGCGTTTACAAAACCTTTGAAGTAAAAATACTTGCATAGAATATTGATCCGTAACGTAATATAAATAAAGATCAAAATCTCGTTTACAAAAATGAAGTGTCGTCACAGTGTCGCGAAATCAATGGTTTAGTCCCATCTCAAAAATGCCTAACGAAAGAAACTAAAGAAGTTTTCACTTAAAAAAAAAACATGAATAAATTGAAGCAATTAAGTACCACTGTATGCGAGGAGGCATACTTAAGTCTAGTGGTGGATAGCGTTGATTGCTCTAATTAAGTGTGGTTATTGTGGTTAATTAACTAATTACTTAGGTAAGGTCCTTATCTAATTAATTACGTTAAGGACATCTCACCTTAATATATTACCTACAATCTCAGGATACGTATATTGGAAATGCACTATAGGTACTCGCAAAGTTCATTGACCTACTCACTACATAAAATAGTAAAGGAAAAATTAAAGGATGGCACATTCTAGTAAAATTATAAAAAAATATATTTTGAGAAATCCCAAAAATATCACAGATTTATACAGATAGTGTTGAGAAGCACAGCGATCTCTTTTGATGATTATAATCAGTTACTAGGTACTTCACACCACCCTAGGTTAAGTTAATTAAAGTCTTTTGAATGATATTACTTTTATTACCCGTATTGTGAAGTAACCTAGCTAAATACATAGATAAAAAGTATAGTGATAGCCTCAGTTTAATAGTGTAAATCGATTAGAAACTAAGACATAAAGATTTCCCTTATTTACCAACTAAAAGATGTTATACAGGCCAATCTAGGCAATAAATAAGGGTTCTGACATACACAATGTCTTAGTTAGGCTATCTACTATAAATAGGCACCTTTTACATAAAGAAAAGTAGTTGAGATGTTCGATTTGAGGAAAGAACAAAGGCGTCACATAGGACGTAATACATAAGCAGACCAACTGCGTAGTTTCTTTCTCTTCGTTCCCCTCACCTCCCCTGGCGCACCCGAAAATTGGCGTACCCCGCAATCCCCGATCGCATACCGACCCCCTCACCTTGAAAAACTAGACTTGGATAGGGATTTCGTACAAACTGCGTATGCTAGCCACAGGGCGGGCGCGCTAGGGTAGAAAACTACTTAAGGTGTCACATATTGTTCAGTCATTGCATAATCATGATATAAATATAAATTTGATCCACCCTGTCCCCTCTTGCTGTCCTCCCGTCAGCGATGCCCTAAGCCGAGGTCCGTACCCCACAGGGGGTGCCCTTAGCGAGCATTCGCTTAATTTTAATTTAGAATAGTTCAAAAAACTCCTGGCTGGAGGCTCTAAGTGTAGAAGCTTATGGCACCCACAGGAAAATCCGGTTAAGCAGCCAAGACCTTAGTGGTCAATCACTGCGAGTAGCCATTGTTAAAAAAAAAAATAAAAAAAAAAAAAAACAGTCATTGCGTTCTCAATAGTAACTTAGCGTTCTAATCATTTTAACTTGATATAACTTGGTGTTTTAGTAGTCAGTGGTTCAGTATAAGTTTTCAGTCAATGTTCAGTCTCCTTATGGGTAGTGTCGAATAGTGTAGAGCTATATGCCTATAAAATCGACTACCTATAGCAAAGTTCCGCCTTACGGGACCTAGATAGATTCTAGATTTAGGAACAGAGGATAAGTTTGTGTTTCGGTAGTTATTAATCTGTTTCCTAGTACCTCGATTAGTCTCTGTTTAGTGCGTAAGCTATTTTTGTGTGTTGTAATTAGTGTTTCTGTGTTGTGATTATATTATGTGTACTCAGAGAAAGTGTATTAATTTTATTCTATGGCCACCAATATCCACCCTGCACCTGAATCCCCTATAGATAGGATACTCCGTATAATCATTTAAATAAAAACCGACTCTTGCCACGACACAATAAAGTGTAATTCAGGTCGCACAGCGCTGATCACCTACAGTTATATTCATCTAGAAGTTGCCTCTCTTTCTAGCGCGTGACTCTAAGATCTTCTGACTACGTTACACTCACTGAATTGGCCCAGCAAGACGGGCCCGCCGCGTATTTGCACCTTCATAGCTAAACTGCGAAGTGTCCCATCTGCATTCATCTGTGGTATATCCTTAATATTATAAATGCGAAAGTAAGTTTGTTTGTTACGCCTTCACGCTAAAACGGCTGAACGGATTTGGGTGAAATTTGGCACATATATAGATGATGCCCTGGAAAAGAATATAGGATACTTTTTTTTTTCCCACGGGATCGAGACTTATTCGGGTGAAACCGCGGGGCGCAGCTAGTATTATAATATTATAAATGTGAAAGTTTGTATGTTTGGATGTTTATTACTCAATCAGGCAAAAATGGCTGAACGGATTTGGATGAAATTTTGCTTACAGATAGTTTATAACCTGGATTAACACATAGGATACTTTTTTCCGATCTACACGCGGGTGAAGCCGCAGGCAAAAGCTATTAACAAAAAAATCCTAAACAGTAGTTTTCTGTTATCCATAATAGTCATAATTATGCTAAGGGACCTTTACAAAAAACAAATCAAGCCTGTGTCGTACTGAAAATTAGAGCACATTTTAATTTAGTTCAGCAAGTTACTGCCCATCTAGTTAGTCGTAAAACGAGTGAACCTTAAACCTAAATATTCCTACTCCGTTGTCTGAAAGTGCTGTAGATTAAAAAAGTAACCAAGCCCAAGTTTTGTAGACAGAAAACTTAACTCTATTAGACATAATTATTTTTACTTGCAGTGAATCGATGCCATATTATTAGAGCAGCATTGTTTAGGCATCCTTTTACGATGGTTAGGCGTTTTGTATGATTTCAAGAATGGTTTTGTGTGATATACTTGCCTATTTCAAGGGCTTACCTTAAAAAGTGCATAAAACTCATAACTAGAGTTCGCGCAAGATAAGTCTGCACGCGACTGGTGGCACTATACTGTAATATTTAAAATATTAGTCCTATATTAATAATAAAATTAATTTATTATTATTAATCTGATACTCATCATCTGCCTAGCCTTTTCCCAACTATGTTGGGGCCGGCTTCCAGTCTAACCGGATGCAGCTGAATACCAGTAGTTTACATGGAGCGACTGCCTATCTGACCTCCACAACCTAGTGACTAGGTAACACGATACCCTTGGTAAGACTGGTTGTCAGACGTTTTGGGCTTCTAACTACCCGTAACGACTGTCAAAGATCTTCAAATGACAGCCGGGACCAACGGCTTAACGTGCTTTCCGATGTACGAAGGGGTCTTGGTATGTAAAAATGGTCACCCATCCACGGAGCAACCGTGTCAAGCGTAGCTTAACCTGATCGATCGACCCATGTGGCTGTTATTACTTAGCCACAAGCCCCTCAATATTGAAAATATTAGTTCTATATTAATAATTTAACTAATTTATTATTATTAATCTTATATTAATATTTATTAACTAAATAATTCTATACTTAATTCTGCCTTACATAAACGACAAAACGGCGGCATACGATTAGTTCTTGCCGCGCGCAGACTTATCTTGCGCGCAGTCTATAAGCTCACGTCAAGTTACACTAAATAGGTACGTGTAGCGCTAAACGTCTTCAAACGATTGACAGAAATTAGAATATTGTTTTAAATTCTTTATATTTTTTTCATAATGGTTTTCAGTACCTGGGCAACCGAGCTCTGCTCTGGTGAAAATAGAAAATGTTCATATAATAATATAGGAAAGTTCATACTAATCCATGTGTAAGTACCTACTTATTCCATGCTGCCATGATAGTAGTTACTAATTCCATGCTGTCATGTCATTATTCAATATCTTGTTCTAAAGTTTGGGTGAGTGGTCTCTGCTTGGGTGAAAATACGGAAAAAACGAATTTTCCCAGATATGAGACCTAGCTAGATCGATTTTTCGCCCCCGTAAACACCTATATTGCAACTTTCACTTTAAAAAATATATATATACTTTTAAATATATAGACAATTGTTACTCGTTTAATAGTATAGGATATTTAAAAGAGCATTTATCTATTCTGCTTTTTGTCTTAATTAATAATTGAAGATTTACGAGTGATAACTTTATTATATTAAAACACCGGATTCATAAAGTACAATGACTAAATTTTACGCAGCAGAAGCAGAGAGTGTTTAACAGAAGTGATTTGACATTGACATACTTATTAACACATGTCAATAGTGTAGAATGTTGCCAATAAAACAATTACGGATTTTTTTTCACTTATTACTTATTGAATAATGAATGAAACATTTACCAATGAGACGAGAAAAAACACAAAACAAAAATTCAAAAATAATAGCAGTTCCCTTAGGCTTTTAAAATGCACAACCCTAAAACGTCTCACTAAAAGAAAAAAAAGAACCACGACTAAAGTACTTACCCACACAGAAGTAAAAAATATTTCGTAATGGACGCATTTAAAAATGTAGCGCACGTTTAGTGAGAAGATAGTTGGAGTTGAAATTTTCTTTTCGAGAGGGAAAATTTTCACTCTCGCCTCCTCATTAGTGCGGGGAGGCTTTTGAGAGGGCGCATCTCGCTTTGCAACTGCAATTCACGTCTGCACATGTCTCGTATGTAGGTGCTTATATTTAGTATGGTTTAGTAAAAAAATCGACGAGTGTGCATTTATACTGAGGTAGATTTAGTGTGTTTTGGTTTTATTTTTGGTAAATTATTATCTATGTAAAAAGTGTTTTAGTGTGCGAACTAAATTCCTATTCGACAGAAATAATTTGGAAAAAAAAATGTATAAATAATACCATTTAAAGTAACCGGAATATTGATTCGCCGGTGCCTTTAGAGCGCCAGTTTATTTTTTTATTATTTTACGTTCACCAGCCTATTAGCAAAGCTTTGACATTATTACTGAACGTGACTGTCTAAAATAAGGAGTGCTGACACATACTATATACTTAAAGATATAAATAAATATGGGTCAAAATTTTAAAAATATAACAGAGAAAAAAGATGGAGAAATCTTTATTGCTGTAGACAATGGGCGTTTCTATAATTTAAATCGTGACGATATTATCGTGGACGTCGACGACCGACGTGACGATAACACAAAAAAGTCAAATGTATGGAAATATATGAAGACTCTTTTAAATTTCAGTCCACAATAACGTTATAACGTGCATGTACATTCTGACTATTTTCTTAATGCCCCTCGGGAATCATCGCATTTCCGAATACAAACGAATGCTAATTTCCATATCCATCAATTATTTGATTTATCGATAATAATTTGAATTCAGAACTAAGTAATTTATTGTTGTTTTGTTTTGATTTCCGTGTGAACTATATAGAGCTGTAAAACTATTTTCGTGCCTGTGACTTTAGTAGCTTTCCTCCCATTTTTTTAATTAATTAGATTAAGTTAAAAGAGTAATAACAACTCTATATACTTCCAAGTCGAATCAGAGCGTCCAGTCTGCACTAAGTGCAAAGAGCAATTGATAGAAATCCGACTACTGACGGAACACGAAGTTTGCCGAGGGACATTAAGAAAACAGTTCATCATCATCATCATCATTTCAGCCGAAAGACGTCCACTGCTGGACATAAGCCTCCCCCAAGCATCTCCACTTCGACCGATTCTGTGCTTTCCGCATCCAGCGGATTCCTGCGGCCTTCACAAGGTCATCGGTCCATCTTGTGGGAGGCCTGCCAACGCTACGTCTTCCGGTAGAAAATAGTTAGGTAAACTGTATTTCCATAGATTTTACTTCACTCCCGTGGACGGCTACGGTATTACCGTCACGTAAATAATTAGAAAAGTGCATATGCACATTTGTGTCTAGCCTACACAATACTATTGAGTATGATTTTTTTCGTTACGGCAAATAGGCTCTATAGGAACATGACTGTATGGTCAAACCAATTCTTGTTTCAGTTTATTTTTTATAGGCAATGTCACAATATTAATCGGTTTATCTCTAACGCATACAATTAACGTTTTATTCACCTTAATTGCTCGACTAATAGTTTTATTGCCTTCATTACGATCAAAATAACAATTCAAACCATGCCCGTTATGTAATACAATCAATTTATTAATTGGCAACATTTAATTTCGCTGCATTCTCGCTTGCACGGTCAACTATTAGTAACAGCGTGCAGCGGTAACAATTTGAAATTGATAGCGTGGAACCGCGCCTTTATGTTCTAAGCAGTAAAGGTGATATTCGTAGTGAAAGTATTTCCAGTTGGTTAACTGTACCATAACTCGGTCATTGACAGAGAGCAATCAAATTTTCAAGTTCGCCGATCTAATTGATTGATAAGGATCGATTCTATAAAATTCTATTATATACATTTACAGGTGCAATCGATACTTTGACGAAACAATTTATTTGTTTACAGGTACGTGACTATTTATAATATCATTGAAGTCCCATTAGCTGTTCATTATTTTAGCTATTTGGTATGCGTAGTGGCTGGCATTGATATATTTTAGCAACAGCTGACATTGTGTATTTCGACACAAGAGTCAGTTCACATAGTTTTTGACACTTACTTAATACACTATCCTATATTCTGTTTCCTTTCATAGATAACTCTGTCTGACTGAGGTAGTCCGCAAAATTACCTTCAGCTTATACTTTCTGTATTACAGGCGTCAGCTAAAATCTTTGTAAAATCTTCATCTGCATAGCCTTTTCCCAGCTATGTTAGGGTTGGCTTCCAGTCTAACCGGATGCACCTGGAAATCTAGATCTTAGTCAAATCTTCATTCTTCTGCTTTTATCCCAATTTATTTGGGGTCGCAGCAACTTGTCTTTTTGAAGTGAAAACTTCTTTAGGCGCGTTGGGCGTTTTTGAGATGGGAAAAAACAATTGAACTCGCGACACCGTTACCGACACCTCATTTTAGTAAACGCGATTGTGTTCTTTATTTAGATAAGGTTACAGACCAATGTTCTGTACAAGTGTTTTTCTTCCACCAAGGCGATCTTGTTCAAGTTTTCACTTCTGTCGGCACTCCCGGAGTGCCACTGTTTTTATTTTTTCCGTTTTTCTCTATTAGTCACCCCCTTTCTTGCCATATCATCTTTCACACAGTTATCGAGATTCATACACAAATCTTTCCTAATTTAACTTTAAATAATTAAAACTTTTATTTTTTTAAATAAAATAATAACGCAACACTCCAGCCAGTTATAAACCTAAGTGCAACTAATTAAAGGTTAATGCAAATATTTTTTTTACATTTGTACGCTATTTGCTTTACCTGACAAGCGTGCTTACCAATTACGATTCCGGTTATTAAACCTTAGGTGTTAATTGAAACACCCACGTAATGTTTTAATGTTTATTAATGCAATATAGAGTAGTCTTGTAGCTAACATTTTGGAATTAATGCCCGAAATTTTGCCGAAACATTATTTGGCTGCATATTTTGGGTGTAATTGGAAACGTGTAAGCATTATTGGGATATTACTAGTATTATACGGCATTACTCAAACGTTTGCATCAATTTGCTTGTCTGATGTTTGCTGAATTGTTACCTCGCGTCCTAACCAAAAGCACAGATGAATGTAGATGGGACACTTCGCATTTTAGGTACGAAGCTACAAGTCCGCGGCGGGCTCGACTGTCGAATTCAGTGGGCATAACGTAGTCAGAAGATATAAGAGTTACGTGATAGAAAGAGAGGCAACTTCTAGGTGAATATAACTGTAGGTAATTAGCGCTGTGCGACTTGAGTTGCACTTTATTGTGTCGCAACAAGAGTCGCTTTTTATTTAAATGATTTTGCGGAGTGCCCCATCTGTACTAATCTGTACCAAAAGCAATAATCGCGCGCGTCTGCGATTGGTCTAGATTGATTGTATGAATATTGACTTACCTGTGTCAAATAAATTTATTTTCTTTCTTTCTTTTTCTTTCTACAAACTTGTTAGATCGCGCGACTATGTCATATTCATTTAAAAGAGCGCGACATTTGGGTTCTCGCATGATTATCACTTTTAGTTAGGACGCGGCCTTGGCTTGTTAAAGCAGAAATTCACAGTCAAACCTACCAATCTGTCTGGTTCATAGAAGCAGCATGCTATCTCCCATTTTCTTAGCTAGCAACATATTAATATCAATAACTACTGAAAACTACTGCTTATTGTTGCTCGGCATAAACTTAAGCTAAATACCTAGTTATTTGAGATATTGTTTTTTCGTTGTGTAACAAATTCTTGCCTAGTCGGGTTGTAACAGCAAGGAATAGGCTCCCGGAAAATGCATGACGGCTTCGTCACTCAACTGCTTCAGGAACCGACTGAACAGAAACACATGCACCAGATAATTAGCTCCTAGTTTGTCTTACCCAATATTATTAATATTTTTTTATTGTACATTTTCTTTCTTTCTTATCTTTCTTTCTTTCTTATCTTTCTTTCTTATCTTTCTTTCTTATCTTTCTTTCTTATCTTTCTTTCTTTCTTATCTTTCTTATTTTCCGTCTACACGTCGTAAATATAGAGTTGCATCACATTTATGGCAAGATTTTTACTCTTTTTAAATGTAAGACCTACAACAAAATACATTATACCTATATTATACGTTTATTCAATAACAGCTTTTCTTGAAAACATCCCTTTCTCCTTTGTATCACCACAAGCCTTTTGTAGTGTTGTGTTGTTGAGTACGGTTTCACGTCGTTTGTGAGCCTGTTGATAAACCGTTAGCTACAAAAATGGCGGCAGTACATCACTACTCACTAGTGACGCGCTTGTGAGATATACGAGCACTATAGTAATCCGTTTTACTCGGTTGGCTTTCAAAACTTATTGGGATAACAAGGATATGTGTTTTGTTTTGAAGTTTTTTGTGTAGTACCATATTATGGTAAAGTTTACATTCCTGCGTTAGATATAAGGTTGAAATAATAAATCTATGGGTATAGAACGATATCTTTTTCTTTTGTTAGGTGAGCTGCATTAATACTCGGTTCCAATTTTTTCTTACCTTATTGGCCAAGACCAATTACATTAGTTATAGACAAAGACAAATACATTATTATAGTAAACAAAACCGAATCGTTATACTTACCGATGGCAGCATTTTTATTGCCAAACTGGGCATTTAAATAGATTCGTAAGCTAATTGTGATAGCTACTTCCATATGGGAGGGTCTACTATGCAAAACTATGAGGTCTTTGCTTCATTATTGGTAAAGAAAGAAAAGAAAAAGAAAGAAAAAAAGGATTGTGTGGTTTTATGAAACCATGGTAAAAGTGAAACTTTTAAGCGAACTATAGGCGCCGCCATATTGGCCTTGGCTGCTCTGACGAGCGCCTTTCACTTTATCCCTACTCCGCGGCCGACCGTCACGCGACATAGACGAAAAAGTTTGAGACGATGTAATAAAAGTTTCACTTTAAAAACATTTATTTGGACACAGTTCGTGAAACACAAAACACAAAGTGAAAATAAAAAATAATGTTTTTAAAAACAATAGTGTGTGCCTCTCGGCTGCGTCAAAAAGGTTCATTTCAGCATTAATGTCAGACAGATACTGTTTGACGCTGGTTTAAAAGATATAAGAGCCTTAATTTTAACCAATAACGGTCCGTAGCCTTTTCCCAACTATGTTGAGGTCAGCTTCCAGTCTAACCGCATGCAGCTGAATACCAGTATTTTACATAGAGCGACTGCCTATCTGACCTCCACAACCTAGTTACTAGGTAACACGATACCCTTAGTAAGACTGGTTGTCAGAGTTTTGGGCTTCTAACTACCCGTAACGACTGTCGAAGATCTACAAATGACAGTCGGGACCAAAAGCTTAACGTGCTTTCTGAGGCACGGAGGGGCCTTGGTATGTAAAGATGGCCTGATGGATGGATGGATGGTTGATCGTAAATTTTTAGAAATCAGCCATAAGCTAACTTTCAGCTTTCAGCTATAGGAACCACTTTACCCAGCTTTAGCTATGTGGAACGTTTTATTTTACACTAGCTGCACCCCGCGGTTTCACCCGCATAAGTCTCAATCTCGTGGGAATATCGAGATAAAAAGTATCCTATGTCCTTCCCCGTGTCATGGTCTACCCATAGGCAAAATCTCATCCAAATCCGTTCAGCCGTTTTAGGGTGATGTCGTGACCAAGGGATATAGGGATTAATTTTTATATATTTAGATAACTTTTAACAGTTTCTCGAGACGAACTTTTACCTAAGAAACTTGTAAAGCTTAGAAACAATTCGCTTTCTTTTTATTTTTTTCCACAACGGGGAAGCTCTTGGCTTGCATCTCACCTGATGATCAGGCCGAAGGTGGAAGCGAGCTTCACCCGGAATCCTCAACCACAGAGGAACTGGCTATCTTAGCTCCAACTGCCGAATCACAACAATGCAGTTAACATTGTTGTTCTAGCGACAGACTTAGATAAGATTAGCTACCCAGGCCAAAATTTTCAGCTCGGTTTGATTGGTGGTAGGGCTTGTTCTTAGTCAAGAACAAGCCCTACCACCAATCAAACCGAGCTGAAAATTTTGCACTCACTGGAAATCAAACCCCTCTGGCTCAGACAGGTGGTCAAGCCACTGTGACCACAGAGGCGGTTTCTACGTGCACGATTGTGTTTCTAGTCTACAAAAATAACAGTTACGTTGTAAGTATTTTTCACCTACTTGAAAAGTGCAAGCTAGTTTCCACGAAAAACCAATCAAATCAAATCTTGAAAAATACAAGCAACAAAATTCAAAAAGTAAAGATTTAGTTTTATTTGGTTTCTTCGCTCGCGATAGTACAGGAAGCTTTTGAAATCAATCTTTTTATCGCAACGAGCACTACGCTCTACCGAGCACTTGATGAGAAAACGGACGATCTCCACAATAAGGCGACTGACCTGAAACTAGATGAAGAGAATAAAAAAAGGCGAATGGGGATAGTAAGGAAATTAATGAAGCATTACGGTTTTATGAATTTTACGTTATTGTAATTGTTATAGTGAAGAATTTTCAAAATCGACCCACATTTGATGAAAATATCGATGGACATACATAAAAAAATACATACAGACCAACGTAGAACCTCCTCCTTTTTGGAGTCGGTTAAAAATAAAGATAACATTTTCCCCAACACAGGCATCGCTTACAGGGGAGCTCCAAACACAAATATTCTAGATGTAAACTTGTTGAAGCAATAAACCCTTTTGTATTTTGTATTTGTATAACATCATGTGTGTAGGTAGGTACTGCTACTGAAATCACAGAGACATTTTTCAAAGTCCGGTATAGATCCGCAACCACACATAAACTAAAACAAAGCCATAAAATAGACATCGCTAAAAACAGCAATTTTACAAAGAGATTCTTTTTGTTTAGATTAATTAGCTTTGCGCTAAAATGAATAACTTGTAGAACTAGACCACGAAATTATCACCTACATTTTGGCGTAGCCGCGTCTGACTATGTGGCTATCTAAGGTACAAAATTTATGTATTTAGGATTTTAGGATAATCTCGAGAAACTACTAAACCAGAATCAAGGCATGTTAGCGCGTGGAGCAATAAAATAGTGGACTGTATTAAATAGGCAATGGTTTAATGCCGTCTTAATATTTACAAACTATAAAATCCCGGACAAACAATTATTAAAGGTTTAAATATGTGATGAATGTCGTCCGTCGCGGTGGAGTCCGTGGAAGCGAGTGGTCGTCGGGCCGAGCCGTGCCGCCGCCGCGCCGCACCTCAGCTACCCGATGACGCGCTGATCACGATGCCTGCGTATGCAGACCGCGTGCAAGGTGTTGTGTTGGGTTCGATTCCCAACATGCTGCCCGGGTTGAAGAGTAGACTTCAAAAATCTGGAAGGGGGCAAATATGAATGCGTGCCCTCTAAATGATGCCCCTTGTTGGTTTCACCTCAGTGACTCCCGTCACTTTCAGGGTAAACGCTCAGGACTCTTCCATATAAGGTTCGTAGCCAAAGTACAGCAGTTGTGTCACATTGCCATCAGAGACCTGTGGATGAGAGTAGAATTAAGTGGCCGTCCAATGGAAACAGAAAGAGTGACAGTGGAAGTATAGAAGGGTTCTGAGGAAAGAGGAATGAGAGGATGGAAGTTTAAACTAGCCTTCATTTGCGTGAGGCAGGTAGCCATTTCTCATAATAAGCAAGGAAATAAAGAATAAAAATAGGAGAATAAAGATGAGAATTTATAAGGCGTATTGTGAATTCCGACAAATAACAGAAGAGCGGAAAGGTAAGCTTCACTTTATAAATAGCACAGTAACGAGATCGAAATGACAGGCTTGTGTAGAACTGCAAATAAGATTGCCAAAGATGACATAATAAGATTGCAGTTCTCGGCTTATCCTGTCTGCTAGCATCACTGGCTCAGCGTTAACAACGCTATATTACAAAGATGGATACTTTATATCACAAGTAATATGAATGAATTAAATTATTTAATTAGATGGTACAATTATTGTACCACCAACACAAAGGTTATTGGAGGGTAAAAATGGGGAAAAGGAAATTATATAATTTTAAAAACGAGTAAAATGTTATGAACATTAATCTAAGACCTACGGTTAACTACACTACCTATAGAATCTACTTAAGAAATATTGTTAGTAGTACAACAGAACAAGAAACCAGTACTGGTAGATCGTGTCTCTCGTTATGATTGGGCATTTTGGGCGAAATAGAACCAGCCCACAACAAGGAGGAACACTGATGGAATCAGCCTTCAGCCCGCGGGAAACAAGGTCCGCCGGTTTGTCTGTCGATGGTAGGTAGCTACACGCGTGATAGGTATAAATACTATTTAATTAAAAAATACAAATTTTATGAAGACAGCTAGGCGAAGACTCCCTATTTTTGTACCTGTATTTGAAGACAGAAGCTATAAGAACCTGCTCAAGTGACATGAACCGACACTTTGGCTTTTGAAGCGAACCGCCTAAGACTGAAGGTTTTTCCTTCAGCGGCATGGTTACTACAAAGCGTCGGTCGTCCTTATGAGTGGTGGGTTTCTTACAGCTTTGCTTACAGGAACGCTTTTCAGGAGATAGGGAGTGCTTGGCTGCGATGGTATCTGATACTGGTAAACGAGATAAGACTGGATCGGCATCCACGTTTAAAAAATGACAAACGGGAGAAGAGTGTGACTTATGACGGGCGACGTACCCTGACACTAGCCAACCCAGTTTGGTTTCATATAACTTGGGTTGATTTTTACCCAAGTCAATAGAATTATTGCATAAGACGGACCAAAATACTTCGGTCCCAACTAAGACGTCGATAGCTGACGGTATATTAAAAGAAGGGTCAGCTAGACATATTCCCATAGGAAGAGGAATATTATCGATGTTTATGAAAGAAGACGGTAAAGCGTTAGTGATCTGAGGTAAAATATGGCAGTCTATAGTACGTTTATATTCGTCATTATGGATGGACATAATAGTAAGGCTGCAAGACTGTGTGCTTTGAGAAGTATTATTATTTATACCTATCACGCGTGTAGCTACCTACCATCGACAGACAAACCGGCGGACCTTGTTTCCCGCGGGCTGAAGGCTGATTCCATCAGTGTTCCTCCTTGTTGTGGGCTGGTTCTATTTTGTCACTAAACGACTTAAACTGAAATTGAATGAATGCACTCACTTAAATATGGCTATTTAAACATATAATAAATGATAAAAAAAGGAATAAATAAGGGATAAATTGGAACGAACTCACAAAATGTCTAAACCATCCACTGGGTAAACGATGATCTGCAAGTCGTTTTTCTTTATACGTGACGATGACTCGAACATTCGATGGGTCCGAAGTCCGACGCCGGTCGACCTCTGGATGACCTCTGATTCCTCTAGGCGTGTGCGGGTGCTACGCGAAGTTTCTTCTACAGGACCTTGATGACTCCTGCAGGAACTGTCGCCGCTGAAGACCGCAACTGATGAGCTTCCAGGTTGCAGCTTATTTTTTCCGAGACCGTTAATTCGCACATAAGACGGCGAGATCCTTGAAGGACCAATGTTAGCGCGTGGAGCAATAAAATAGTGGACTGTATTAAATAGGCAATGGTTTAATGCCGTCTTAATATTTACAAACTATAAAATCCCGGACAAACAATTATTAAAGGTTTAAATATGTGATGAATGTCGTCCGTCGCGGTGGAGTCCGTGGAAGCGAGTGGTCGTCGGGCCGAGCCGTGCCGCCGCCGCGCCGCACCTCAGCTACCCGATGACGCGCTGATCACGATGCCTGCGTATGCAGACCGCGTGCAAGGTGTTGTGTTGGGTTCGATTCCCAACATGGCACGTTTTTATAACAAAAACCTTTTTGCCGATGAAGGCTTTCGACTTTTTCGTATTTTTAAACGCAAAAAATATACATAACAAATACCTATTATGGAAAATAGCTGTAAAAATCACAAACGTTTTGTTCTAACCAAAATTTCCTGGTAGTCTGTAACAGTACAATATCAAACGCAAAAGTAAACGTTAGCGAGACCATAAAGCTATTAAATAGAATATGCAATTACCTACCAGTTACCATTTACGTAAACCTCTCGAGTCATCGGTTGTCCTCATAGTAGCATCCTGTTTACCTCGGGAACCTTTTTTCTTTCACTATTTCGCTCTAGTTTTTCCGCGTTCAAACAGGTCGTAACAGGATATGTTAGAAACTAAGTAATGTTACGTATAAGCGTTTTATGGCTATTTAGGTGAACATGATGAGTTGTATGCAATTAGAGGAAATTGCTTTAGAGTGATGTGTTGAAGTAATAAGGAGAAAATTTATAGTAATTGGTAGTGATTGCTGTTGACTCATCGTTGGTGGCTAGTTTTTTACAACGCTTTCTATAGCTGCGAGTTTAGACTGATTTAATATAAAGAGCTCCATGTGCAACTCCAATTTAGATGAAAGCGTTAGGTTTAAAAAATCCGTAGTTTTCCTTCTATTCCATTATTAATCTACCTGGGTAAATTCAATGCAAAAGCATAATTAAAATTAAACGAATACAAAAATAGTCTCATGCTTAATGTTAGGTCAGGGAACTCCATTGCTAGGCAAATTGACTCTCAACTTAAAATGTCCGTATATTCAAACATATGAAATAGCACGGCAAATTGACGTAGGGTGTCAATTTGTTTTTCCTTGACTATACCTCTGTAGTCGTTTATTAGATGAAGTTTTTTTTCACCCACCTCAAAAAACAGGTGACTGAAATAACACTATCGCCAGTGATAGATAACGCCCTAACTTCGAGGACGCAAACTTTCTCCAGCACTTTGCTAGCACAACGTTAACAAAGTATTAATATTTTCTTTTTGCCGCGACGTCGCTCCGGGTAAGCGTCACCTCGCGCCTCGTGAACCCATTATCATTAATCTTACAGAAGCAACGCTAAAGATAATGTTCCCGAGACTTCCTATAGAAAAACAATATCAAGTATAATCAGTTATCTTGGAAAATTAAAGCGGCAAAGTTGAGGAAACACCAACACTTATCACGAGGGATTAAGTCATTTGTTTTTGGTTGCGACGATATATTATAATTGTTAACGGTTTAGAAGTGTTTTGCTGGGGTCTCGTTTTACAATTTAAAAGAAGTAAGATACAATTTTAATATTTAAAAAGAACCAGCCAGGTGCGTGTCGGACCACGCACAATGAAGGGTTCCGTAGTTAAGACGAATTTATCCCAAGAAGAAACTAAACATTGTAGTTGAAAAATATGTTCTCCCATGCGGAATGTATGGGAGAACATGTTTTTGCAACTGCAAATGTAAGTTGGTCGATTATTATTCGTTAACTTGTAGAGCCTACTTAGCTGTGACAGTTTTCCTTTTAACTTCGTTATATATTACTGCCGTGATTTTTTTCACATATCCAAAAATAACCATTTATCTGGCAGGGAGGAACACTTGACTCTAACAAAAATTAGCACTTTAAAGCTTATTATTTTTACTATCTTATTTCGCAAACGGATCCCTGAATCCGAAAATGGTTCTCACACACTCACAATATTTTTGAACGACCTTCCAACAACATCCCACACCAGTGACAAGAAAAAATACATCCCCACTTTACTTGTAGCGGAAGAACCCAAAAAAATTTTTGGCGTGATTAATAAGTAGACCCATGCCAAATACAGCTTTCTAGTACTAACAGTCTCTAAGCTAAGCCGCGCACAGACAGACAGACATGGCGAAACTATAAGGGTTCCTTGTTGACTACGGAACCCTAAAAACCTATAATTTGAAAATTAATTAAAAAATAAAATGTACTTAATCATTCTACTAGACTAGTTTCATCTTTCTAGCTGACCATCTCCTATTTACAATTCAAAAGTACTCGTAAATGGTTTATTTGAATTAAATGCTTTGAGTTTTTGAGTTTAAGGTCTACAAATATAGCCGTCTGCCACTTGTTTACAAATGATTAATTAATACTTAAGTAACTTTTATGAAACATACGACCTTTGTCATAGAAAATTGATAGTGCCATCCCAGCCTTGCCGACGCTTTAAGAAGAATAGAGGGGCATAAAATGTACTAGCACTTTGTCAGGCATTTAATATATAACATTTAATCGGTCCATTGTGGCTTACGTAGGAGTTGAGCTATGAAGCGATCTGTAAATCCTTTATTGCGTCACAAACGATGTACAAACTATTTGAGAGCGAGGCACTTGATGTAGATAGAAATAGCTTGAAAGCAATATTTATTGGATATTGGACCAGTATACAAAATTCATGTGGTCAAAGTCCTAGGCTGTGTCCAATGAAGTGTTTTATGTGCGTACGGTTACCTACGCAAGTTAGGTTAAGTTGAAACAGTTATCTCGCAGAAGGGAGCTGCACAAAAGGAAAGGGAGATCACAAACGCTCTCCCGTCCCGCAGCAGGCGCACTTGGCGTCGGCGGAGGGCAAATAACGCCCTCTTCCAGATCCCCTAAATGGGTCCAGGGGCGACGGCCTCGGAGACATCCGTTGCACAGGACTTGACAGGATCCGAGATGGCGGCGCGTAGTGTTCCACGCGCACCACTCTAAGACGTAACGGGGGGAGTTACAACACCTCACTCCCCCTACGGGACGGGGCCTGCAGAGCGCGGGCCGTCACCAGTCCGAGGCAGTGGAAGTCGCAACCGCACTCGCAGCCCCTAAACGCTCCGCTCCGCTCAGAGCAGGAGAAGTTAATTGATAATTTCCCAAACAAAAAAAGCCCCCCAACGCAAGTGTGCGAGGGAACATCGGGGTGGTTTTCATCAGTAAGAGTCTGACAAACCCCGCTGTCCACCCCAAGGCGGAGAACATTCATGAGGATTGCCCCGACAAAAAAAAAGCTTCGGTTAAGTTTCGCGTGTAGAGGCACTCAGGTATCCGAGTTACTTTAACCCATTTTGGTCACACATGCGCGCATTGTTTTGTTGCGTTCAATACACGCTAATTACGAAGGTGATAGCCGGAGGACTTAGAAAAACCGAAATTATTTTAATAAAGGTTTCATTTGGATAAAAATTACAATAGAAACTTATGCTAATTTCAAGGTCTAGATTCAGACGATGTACCGAAGTGCCGAAAATTAATTATTTCGTAGTAGTAGTAAGTCGGAAGTAGATGAGCGTTCGGCGACATGAGGCGTCGATTCGTTGGTTCAGAAAAATGGTGCATTACGATTTTGTGAAACATTCGATTAATGTAATTAGGTTATCATTTCGCTATTCGGCTGATTTAGTATAGGCAGGGCACGTAACAAGCTCGTAAAACGCCTATCCCTTAAAAAACGTACCTAACCAATTTAAAAGTAATTGAAGTTTATAACAGAAATTAAACACGTTACACCGGTGCCAATCGAGTTGGGCCACATTTGATTCCTCCCAAACCCTTCGTATCCGGATCCTTTCGTAATATATTTTATCACGGCAATAAATGGCTGAACCATGCATAACATTGTGTCGGACCTCCAATTTATCTCGTCAGGAACAATCCAATTATATTTTTTCTGCCAAATAGACACATTGGAGTCGAACGTGGCACTGGATATATTGTTGCGAGTGCCCAGTGCCGCTTCGTTGATTTTATCTGGTGTTTTATGGTGTGCCTACACTGCTATGTCTGTCTGGGGTTGCGAATTTACATGGTAGAACGGTTGGATACGCACGCCTATGTTATTAAAACTGAATGCACGTAAACACACAGTCTTCATTAACTAAATTGTAAACCGACTCTAAAAGCAACTTGATATGTATGATGAATTACGTACTTAATACATAAGGGTTGAAAAGGAAATATAAAAACTAGCCAAAGGGTTCGCATGAGCACCTTGCAAAGAGCCTTTAAGGGCCCTGAGCCCTTTTCTTGCATCCTCATAAGCCTTGTTAGACTAATAGTGAGGAACTTTACGGCTGTTTACGGCATTAATTCGCTGAAGAAACAATATTCCATGTCTCATTTGTGTTGCCTAAACTAATACAGGCAATTTAATTAATTGGCAAAATTTTAACCATGTATTCTAACCACGATACTTCTTCATTGAGGCCAACAATATCTAAAAAAAATAGTGATGATTAAATACAATTATTTTTTATTTGTTTATAAAATAAATTGCCAACTTAAAAAAAAACGATGTTGTCGGCCTAAATGAAGGAGTATCACGTGGTTAATTATATTGCCACTGATTAAAATTTCAGCCAAATTTCATCTACATTAAGTATAATGTAGATATCTTTATTGACATCATCTAAATAATCATCGTGACCATAGTTGCTGAATTTTGAGTCAAAATTATTTAATTTATTTTTGTCCTAGACACGCCAAGAGAAACAGTAACAAATTCTACCTCAATATTTCACGTAGATAGGGATACGTTTTAATATAGTCAGACGTATTAGCCGACCAGTCGCCCACTGAGTTTACCAAAGGGCTTCATTTCGTAATTGGTGTTCATTGATGGAATAGCACACCGACCGAGCTCATTCCGAAATTCGAACCCCCCTCTGTGCAATCCTACTGCGCAAGCTACGATGTAATAAGAAATTACAGACAGTAGAGTGAGCTACTGTAAAAATACATCGTCATCTATTTGATTACGATGTGTACAAAGGTTGAGTAGATAATTTAAAAAAAACTTATTAAGAGATATTATTTTGGTATAATATCATTAAATTACAAGAAAAATTGTATAAGAATAAACTACCCTCTGATTCAGTAATAAATAACCTCGTTAAATTGTATTTGGACAAAACCATTTATTGGGATCATCAGATTTCTGAAGCACTTTGGATCATTGAAAACGTCGTCAAAAACTCGAAATAGAACCAGAACAGACAATTCTATAAAGACCCTTTCTGTTAGCCAACCATTTAATTATTGCTCCGCAAATAATTTCCAGAAAAAAAAAAATCCAATAGCAATCATTACGATTGTATTCAGAAGCGTTGGATGATCGCCTCAAAGGACCGTTTCTCGATTCAAATATTCCATTTGGGAATAACGAAACAACGGGGCGCCGAAACGCGTCCGGTTTCGACTGAGTAAATCCAATTTTATTACGCTAATAAAAGGCAATCCAATTAAAGCTGGAGATTTTTTACTGGCGTTGCTCCGGTCTGGCCCAGTAGGGCTCTCCAGTGAAGGGGCGGGATTCAGCGTGCTACAGGTTTAAAATGTAACTGTTGCTGTAACGAGTACATAGCTCCTTGAGCGAAATCTTGAGAGGACGGAGTAATGGCATGTATAATTTAGAAGCCGTGGTTTTAATATGATTAAAGCTTGCTCGGAGCTTTTATAGAGGAAATGAATAGTTAACATTAAAATGGTTAGGTGTTACTCTTAAGAGGGTTAAAGTGGTGAGAGACATTGAAATGTAACATGGAATGAAATTAGTTGGAATTTAAGATTTTAGACAATGCTGGATATTTCATAAAATAAAGTAAAATATTTCCAAGGGCGTGAAACAGAACCGCATACGCCAATAACTCATTTAAAAAAAATTGGTGAAGTATTCTAAAAACGGCAATGGGTTACGCCACTTAAACGCACGAAGTGCCAAACATTCACATGACGGGTTTATGAAAAATAAATAAAATAATAACAAAAGTGTGATGGAATCATAATGGCTTTTAAAAGCTTAACACTCCTGTTAGGCAAACCTATCTATATCAAAATAACTACAGCATAAAAAAATACAAAGATCTATGAATACTTGCAACGTAGTAAGGCGGAGAAGAATGGGTTCATTTTCACAGTAAATATCGATATGCCAAAGCCGGGAAAAGATAATAAAATCTTCCGAAAACCAACAGATAAGAAATAGCAAAAGCAAGAAAACCTATACATTATTGCACAAACCAGTTTCACAGCATTTTACAGCGTTAGCAATGGCTTCTGGAGAATAAGATCGTAAAGAAAACGTAGCATGCAAATTCAGATAGACAAAATGGGACCCAATCTCTTAAAACAATATTTCCACAAATGCATTTGACTCCAGTAAAATGTAAAAACGACGCCGCTAGAATACCGCATATGGAAGATTTGCAGTAGATACGTGACCTCCTATTCACCTACAGCTTTCTAGAACGTTTTGGTCGAATGGGTTTCGACTATTTTTATTTATTTATGAGAATGCAACTTTAGTTCCAATTTTGCGCTTCTTCGAAATAGATCTGTAAGTGGTCATACGAATTGCATCATCAAAAATTCATATTTTTGAAGCTATTGTACTGTGTCGGAGCATTGTCTTTAGGAAAGTATTATGCATCGTCGTTGAGTGCAATATTAGGTTGCATTTATTTATTGATTGAGTGGCTAACTTATTAGAGCCGCACGTGTTGATTAATGGTTAAGCTACGCTTGCTGCGGTCGGTTCGTGGATGGGTGACCATCCATTACACATATCGAGACCTCCGTGCCTCGGAAAGCACATTAAGCCGTTGGTCTTGGCTGTCATTCATAGATCTTTGACAGTCATTACGGGTAGTCAGAAGCCCAAAAGTCTGACATCAGTCTTATCAAGGGGTTTTGTGTCAAAGTCAAAGTCAAAGTCAAATCATTTATTTCAAATAGGCCCATGTATGGCACTTTTGAACGTCAAAAATTACAAAATAATAAAATTGATTCTAGTCGCCCCTTCCAAAAGGTAGTTTTCGTATGGAGAAGAATGGGCAAGAAACTCCACCGTTACTCTTTTAAAATGTTTTACAATATTGTTTGTATATGTACGTACATTTGTTAAATAATTATTATATGTGAAGACGATGCACCTAGAATAAAATTACTATACCACAATAGGTAAAAAAAATAAAAATGAAGCAACGATAGATAATTTAATTTGTGACAGATACATGGTTCTCACATATTTACAAACATTGTAAAAGTAGACGATTTTCCTAAAATGTTACAATTAATAAGTCAGTGTGTAAGGAAGTAATCACAGAATGTAAAATCAATGTCATACTTAAAACACAAAGTAATAAATTTTACAATTAAATTAGCAACCAGTTTGATTTTGTCTTGATTCTAAATTGTCCTATGGAGCAGGACCAGCATGTTTCCAAGCACTCTTATCTTGGATATAATCCTCTAATTTGTAATATGCTTGTTTATAAAGTGTACTTTTTATATGAGTTTTAAATTTTCTTTCATTTAATTGCAATATGTCACAAGGTATTTTGTTGTAACATTTAACACAGTACCCCATAAAAGATGTATGTACTTTAGATAACCTGAAAAATGGTTGATCTAGTTTATCTTTATTTCTAGTATTAAAATTATGTCTATCACTTATTTTATTAAAGAGATGTGGATTTTTCCTTACATACATAATATTTTCATAAATGAATTGGCAAGGTACCGTCATAATATTAATCCTTTTAAAAAGTTCCCTGAGAGATTCGCGGCGACGTAGATTATAAATGGCTCTGACAGCTCTCTTTTGCAAAATAAAGATGGATTCAATGTCAGCAGCCCGACCCCACAGTAAAATGCCATATGACATAATGCTGTGGAAGTAGCTAAAATAGACCAAACGCGCGGTTTCTACATCTGTTAACTGTCTTATCTTTCTAACAGCATAAGCGGCCGAGCTTAACCGCCCCGCAAGAGATGTTATATGAGGTCCCCATTGTAATTTCTCGTCTAGCGTGATTCCCAGGAAAACCGTTTGATTAATAAATTCCAGTTTTTCTCCATTCAATATGATGTCACATTCGCTACTTTTAACATTAGGTAATTTAAATCTAATGCATTTGGTTTTTTTTTTATTAAGTACCAGATTATTTACCGTAAACCAATCTTGGACTTGCAGAATAGAGCTATTCACGTCGTCAAGATTTTGTGATTGTCGGTTTATTTTAAAGATTAATGATGTGTCATCTGCAAATAACACCATCTTCGGTTGATTTTGAAGTATTTGGGGTAAATCATTAATGTAAACTAAAAAGAGGAATGGACCCAATATCGAACCTTGAGGAACGCCCATTGCCATTTCAGACCCTAATGAGTTTACGCCGTTTACCTGAACTTTAACCTTTCTATCTTTCAGGTATGATCTAAGTAAATCAAGAGCTGTATTCCTAATCCCATAGTGTTCTAGTTTCAGCAGAAGTGTCTCATGGTCTACACAATCGAACGCCTTCGAGAGGTCGCAAAAGATTCCAATGGCATCTTGTGCTTCTTCCCAGGCCTTAAAAATGTTCTTTATTAGGGTGACACCGGCGTCAGTAGTACAACGCCCTTTGGTGAAACCGTACTGTTGTTCATGAAAGATGGAATTTTTATTAAAGTGACGTAACATTTGATTGAGCATCAACTTTTCAAACACCTTACTGAGAACTGGTAGAATTGACACAGGCCTATAATTGTTGGGTTCTTTACTATCACCGGATTTGAACAATGGAACTACTTTACTGTGTTTCATGAGATCCGGAAAGACTCCTTGGTCTACACTGGTATTAAATATGTAAGCTAAATAGGGCGCAATGGTTTCGATAATAGATCTACAGACTTTTACAGACATTCCCCAGAGATCTTCTGTTGATTTAATTTTAAGATCTTTAAAAGCTTTTATAACAGCCTGGGGGTTTGTATGCTGAAACCTAAACTCCAAAGGGCATGCCTTCACATTCTGTCTAAGTAAGGCAGCAGAAAGCGCGGGTGAGGAATTTAAAGCTTCAGTAGTTTTAAGAGGAATATTAGCAAAAAAGTTTTCAAATTCTTGAGCTATTTCTATATCTGAGTTAATGGGGCCATGTGCAGTCTCTAAATTAAATTCAGTATTTCGCTGTTTTTTCCTACCCGTTTCATTATTTATTACTTGCCAGGTAGTTTTTATTTTATCATCAGCTGATTTTATTTTATTGCTAATATGCAGAGCTTTGGCTATTTTGCAAACACTTTTAAAAGTTTTTGAATATTTTGCAACATACTTATGAAAGTTTGTATTATCCATATGTTGCTTTAAGCCATAAAGTTCAAATAGTTTTTCCCTGCTTTTACGAATACCTGGAGTCGCCCAATCACTAAATAAGAACTTTGTGTAAATACTTTTAGTCTTTAGTGGAAAAGTGTCATTAAATTGCGTGTTTAATAGTGAAAAGAACTCGGCGTAGAACTCATTTGGGTCACCTATATTATTAAAACTCTGAACACATAATTTATTGGCCAAAGAATTATTTAATTTCTCTAAACTTTTACATGTAATTGGCCTAAACCTTATATGAATTTTTTGTAAAGGTATGTAGGAGCAAAATGTTATTGTTTGTCCACTGTGATCTGATGGCAACTTATTTACAATTTGTTTGTGTAAGTAATCACAATTACAAAAAATATTGTCTATACAAGTGGCAGAAGAAGCTGTCACTCGGGTTGGTTCAATAAAAACATTTGACAAATCAAATGACCTAAAAAGACTTAATAATCTGACAGTATTCGAGTTATTTTCTAATAAGTTAATATTAAAATCACCACATATGATTATTGACTTACTACTAGTACTAAGTTTCTTTAATACATCTTCCATTACAGAATCAAACACGGATAGATTCTGGTAACTTGGAGGTCTGTATACGCATACTATAACATGCTTATCAAGCTCAACACAGGACAATTCAATGTTGTGTTCAACAGACAGTCCAATAATGTCTTTTCTTTCTTTCGATTTAATGGAATTTTTTATTAATATTAATGACCCGCCATGTATCATACATTTTCGGCTGAAATGGCTGACTACACAATAATTTTCATAATTAATTGACATCACTTCATGATCTTTTAACCAATGCTCTGTTAAACAAATTACATCAAACTTGGTATTTTCTAAAAACAATTCTATTTCCAGTAATTTGGAAGAGCAACCTTGGATATTTTGATTGAATAATTTTAAAGTATGTTGCCCCCCCTTTGGTTTTTTATTATTATTTTTATGTAAAATATTGCCAGAAGATACCTTTTTATTATTCTCTAATAATAATTGGTTAATTGAAGGGGTAACTTCTGTTGTCTTACTGCCTAGTTTAAAGAAATATCCGGAGTGACCTCCACAACTACAACTGAAGAATCTAAAATGCCCGTATGAGTTCCAGCAGGAAGGGAATACCCTATCTGACTGGTAGTGGCCTCCAAGTATGTTGGCACTGTAGGTGGATCCTCCTTCGTACATGGTAATACATAATTATTCACTATGTTGTTAGTATAACTAGACAACACAGATTCGTCACTAATACTACACTGAGTTATATTACCTATAACCTCATTAATATTATGAGCTATCAACATAGCAATCATATGTCTACATTCCCAAGACAGAGATAAAGTTCTCTGAGTTAACTTAAAACCACTAACAAATTTGTTAGTGTCAAAATACAATAATTTGTCACTATGACAACATGTCAGCCTATGAATAGTATTATTCAACTTAAAAATATAGTTGTTTTCATCATATGATAAAGTATCAGAATAAGGAAACGCACACAACATCAGCTTTCCTACATTTAATTTTAATAAGGTGTCCACACCATCCACTATGTCCTTTCTGGTAACACCAGTACTATTACCTAATAATAAAACCATTGTAGAATAATTATCTAGGTTTGTATTTACAATTCTTGTTATCATCTGTTTAAAACTTATGTTATGATAGCTATGATTAGTAAAACTATGGCTAAGGTAATTGAATAAAATTTTCCCAAAGCCTGAACCTAATTCGTCACAAAAAAATATTGATTTATTTTTTTGTGACTTAATACAAGTCTCTGCTGGAAGAGCCAACACCTGATGGGGCAAGTTAGGCTGAGGCTGACGAGGTAGTGGTTGGTTTACACGGCTGCATGAGAGGTTATTGGTCAGAGACTCATACATCTCAGCATTGCACTTCACCAAATCCAGTAGTTCCCCAGCCTCAAGCAAGCGGTCACTTACTTGCTGTTGTGAAGTCTCATATTTTTTAAAAATATCCTTCAGCAAGTGCTCCTTGTGTAGTATATCATTATAGAGGAGCTGGATATCAGTGTCATATTTTTCCCTACATTGATCTAACTCAATAGTACAATTATTTAAACTTTTTGATAAGACAACACGTTCCTTTCTAAGTGAAAGATTTAATTTTAAGAGATTTTGTTTTTTGATTGCTCTCTGTGACCGTTTAATTAATTTCTTGATTTTAATGTATTTTTTTAATTTATTATGACTCACAACAATAGGACATAATGGTATGGTGTCATCACCAGTCAAATCTATCGTTACAGCTGGCTCACACACTGATTTTAACTTACTACCTACTAACTCACTAAATAGATTACTGGTGCTAGCGACCTGTTTGCTGACCTTGATGCACTCTGAGAGAGATAGGGCGTGTTATCCAGTAACTGGGTTCTAGAGGTCAGATAAGCAGTCACTCTTTGTAAAATACTGGTATTCAGCTGCATTCGGTTGGACTGGAAACTGACCCCAACATAGTTGGGAAAAAGCTAGGCAGATTGATTGATATTGCAGGCAGTTAAGCACGCCGTATTTTCCGTAGATGTGTCGCTAAGTCAAGCCAAGTCTATTAATAAACAGGTAGGTATACCAGATGTAGATTCAATCAGTGTTTCGATTAAAGTGTTTACATTTACTACCCCGTTACCATCTTGCATAAATATTTTACACGGCAGTATCCAACATTTGTATTTCCTGTAGAGCCAATATTTATATGCTCGACAACGGGTCATAAATCAAGGAAATGAACCAATATTTGAAAATACCTTTTAGATAGTTGTGCGCCTTGGATTATACGTACTAGGAGTATGCAAAGGATAGTAATATAATTTTATGATTAATAATAGTATGTTCTACCGTATTATTTTTCTTTGTCATAAAGCCATTATAAGTATTTACTACTACTGTTATAAGTATTTTGCTGCGCGGTAGGCCATAACTAGTTATACAAGGAGTGATTACACAGGAACTCTATTGAGATTTCAATAAGATAGGGTCTTATCACATTGGCGATTTGCGAGTGAGTTAGCAGCGAGGCGATTGTTCAACGCGCCCGCTGCGTGTGCGTAGCTAACACGCCACCTCTGCACAACGTGCTCACCGCGTTTGCGTAACGAGAGCGATTGACGTGAGTGTACAAGAGAGAGCGAGACAGCGAGTGTACATAATATAACATCACGACTGTAATACCCGAAGGGTTAGGCAGAGGTGTACAGACCTATAGTACACCCACATTTCGCCAGTTATGGCCCCGTTCCCACTGTGTCGTGACGACAGATTATCGTGTCGTTTAAAGCATCGTGGCTTGTGTATGACGGTGACTTAACGGTAGTGAACGTCACTGTCGCTTATAAGCGACATAGGGGACTTTAGCGGATGATTTATTTGACGAGAATTCCGTCAGGCCATAGAGTGGAACTGCCCACAGACGATATTAACTAGTATTTCATAGTAAAAATAGAGATCTAAGCCGCGTGTGTCACCGTCGCCGATTCGGCGACAGCCGGAATTAACGATTTGGGCAAATTGTCTCCGATTTGGAGACACAAGGCCTTAGCGGTGTCCCATGTAACAGGAGGCGACCCTATTGCTATCAACCGAGCACAAATCCAGACTCCAGACTGAAGTGTAAAATATTGTGAAAACGCGGACAATACGTCGCGTAGTCGCGACTAGCTCGCTTCGCACCCGCGGAGAGCACGTTCACAAATCGCCTCGTTAGAAACACGCTGGCAAATCGGCAGTGTGATAACGTCCATACCTAATACCTGTAGTACTCGTTAAAAACGATGTTTGTAATTCGTTTAGCGGTAAACGTATTTTGTGATTTGTGGTTAGCGAGCCTAAGAAAGCGAACTCATATTATTTTCAAGCTTAATATATTCTTATTTGATTCGTAATATTTTGCTACAAACAAAAAACACTTTCCTAACCCAACTAACTGGAAGAAGCATCAGGCATACCTAATTTTAATTAATTAAACACGATTTTAATAGAATGTTGTGAAAATTTAGATTTATTAAACATAATTTCTTACTTCCAAGACTTCATATTAACAACATACCATAGAATTTTAATGATGTAGCTTAAGAATTTTGAGTCGTAAATGTGTGCTAATTAAATAAAATTACAAGCAATTACTTAAATCTAGTTAGTGTAAGAATAAGTGAACGTTAACGAACGAAACGAATTAATATCCTGTTAGAGGTGAAACTGGAAGTACTTCCTTCCAGTTTTTCACAATACTTGTTCAGCATTTTCGATATCAATTTATTATTACGCCTATTGTTAGCATGCAAGGTTGGGAAAATTACACGAATAAATAAATTCTAAGTTTCTAATCACATAACTAAGTTTAAAATTAATGCTACTAATATACCATCGATATGGTTAATTTAAAATCCAAAATAATTTATTTATTTACTATGCAAGGTACACCAAAGTCAAATTCAAATCATTTATTTCAATTATGCTCATGCACTTTTGAACGTCAAAATTTACATAATAATAGAATTGATTCTAGTCGCCCCTTCCAAAAAATAGTTTTCGTATAGAGAAGAATGGGCAAGAAACTCCACCGTTACTCTTTTAAAATGTTTTACAATAGTTTGTATAGATACGTACATTAGTTAAATAATTATATGTGAAAACGATGCACCAAGAATAAAATTACTATACCACAATAGGTAAAACCACCAACGACATAAATATTATGTATTTACAAGAGTAGTAATACCTATAAAGGTATGAGGAACAGGTTGTAAAGTTCACTCATCCTCTATAGAAAAGGGAAGGATCCTCCGACCAGACGGATGTCGTGTCTGGTGAGCAACTGCCCGACGATTGATGTCGAAAGTTATTTAAATTATTATGCTGATCGCGCGGTAAACTCTGCTTACGCGAAGCTGGATTTTTGTGACGCCAAGTCTTTTTGATGCGTATACTCCGTTTGAAATAAGATTAGACATTTAACTAAACCTTTTTTACAGTCCGTTCAACCGATTTTGACTTCTATTGCGTTGGTGGCATGACAAATGACAGCTGCAGTAAACAGTTGGTTTGTAACCACTTTTTTTGCTTTTAATGCCATCCTTATGCCTACGGTATAGAAGTCAAAATCGGTTGAACGGACTGTAAAAAAGATTTGTTTAAATGTCTAATCTTATTTCAAATGGAGTTTAGTTCTCATGTGGCGTTATAGATGCCACCACGTAACAATAGGTAATCATGAGTCTTCAATACTATTTAAATACATTACATAAAGACATGCACAACATTCTTATTTTTTTTTTTTTTTTTTTACGTTGTTGATTTTTATTATTTACACACGTATTTACATTATTTAAAAACTATCATACTTAAAATAATAATTGATATGTACAAGTATATAAAGGGTGGGGGGGGGGGGAAATAATCATAGGGCATCAAAAAATTCGTCCGCATCGCTGTCAGTAGGAAAAGTGCCCAAAAGGCTGGCAGCATTGCCACGTTGTATGGCAATGCTGATTCTTTGACCAAAGAATAGGCCAGCCCTCTGGTCACGTGTAGAGTCGACCAGCCGCTTGGCGATGTCTCGAAAAACAAGGTGGGCACTCGGACCCCATGGCCCTAGTGTTTCAACCCCAAACGGCTCAAACATATAAGTTCCAATAAGATTGGAGTATTTGCGCCGTTTGAGGTTTTCCGCACCTGCAGCAGCAGCCCCAGCACAGCTCGCCGAGCTAGGAAGATGGGATGGCGCAAGGGTGTCGACACACGTTGCATCCCACACCAAAGGCCTACCTTCCAAGGCATTATGGTCATTCCGTCTGGTCTCTTCCCATCGTCGCGTGCCAAGCCATTGGGTTCTAAAACAGCTGGCACTCCGGCGGTGACAAGAGCACGACGGATGATGTCATTGATGCTGGCGTGCCGTGCTATCCGGCCTGCGCTCTTACTGCAGGATAGGCCATGGTGTCCGAGACAGTCGACACCTTCACCGCACTGGCAGCGATGCGGAGCCACACAAGGAGCACCCAGACGCAGACAGGTAGCGAGCCGGAAGGTGGTATCACCCAGCATAGTGCCTATGTTGGGTGACGGTAGCGCCTGAAGCCAGACGCCCGACTCCCACTCACCCACAGCCAGCAGGCGGGCACGCTCAGCAGTATTGGTGGACGTATTAATAAGATTGTTCCGTACCAACCTGCAGAGCGGCTCATCCCACTGCCTCTGGGAAGATGGGTTCACGGGCCGATCTGTATTCGGGCAAGTCGCTTTCCAGGCGTAGTCCACATTCTTATTAAATAAAATTATGATGAGAAAATTAAGTAGTACACATTTGATTATAAATTTATACATTTCATTGAGAAAAAACCGGCTCCGCTCACTGCGTGTCGGACCACGCACAATGAAGGGTTCCGTAGTTGGGATGAATTTATCCCAAGAACAAACTTAACTTTATAGTTGAAAAACATATTCTCCCATACATTCTGTAAAACATGTTCTCCTAGAATATGTTTTTGCAACCGCAAATGTAACTTGGTCGATTATTACTCGTTAACTTGTAAAGCCTACTTAGCTGTGATAGCTGTTTCCTTTTAATTTCGTATATATGCTACTGCCGTGAATTTTTTCACGTACCCAAAACCAACCATTAAGCTTGCAGGGCGAGACACACTTGACTCTAACAAAAATTAGCAATTTAAAGCTTAATATTTCGAAAACGGATCCCTAAATTCAAAAATGGTTTAAGCAAACTCACAATATTTTTGAACGACCTTTTCAACGACATCCCACACTATGGGATTATTGAGAGAAAAAAATCATCTTCATTTTACGTCTAGGGGAGGTACCTGAACTAAATATTTTTATGATTTTATTTTACCACTTTGTTGACGTGATTAATATGTACACCCATGCCAAATTACAGCTTTCTAGTACTAAGCGTCTCTGAGCTAAGCCGCGGACAGACAGACAGACAGACATGACGAAACTATAACGGTTCCTTGTTTACTATGGAACTCTAAAAAGACATCAAGCATAACTGCTAGGTACAGACGCCAGCACATCAAGCTACTACAATCTGTCAAATTTATTTAATAGATTTCAACTTTATTACTGCAGCGTAAGGTTTAAAGTTGATTGGGAAAATTTAACAGTTTCGGGTAGCTTGATGTGCTGGCGTCTGTACCTATTTATTGGTATGTATAATTTTTTTTCTATCATTAAATCAAAATTAAGTATTAACTCCGTGTTTCATGTTGCCGAATTTTATTAACTTTCACAAACACATATGCCTATTTATGTAGTTAAATCATCTGCATTATGTCCCAAGTTCGGAACATTGAACTGACATAACACTTAGGTATTATTGAGCTAATGACATAAATTCTGATATTGACTGACATTTTGATTACTTACCTAATTCACTATTGTCTGCCCATGCCGCTCAGGCAGCTTAGGGTCTGTAAATAGATTACCAGTGCTCATAAGTGTTTATGAAGCTTCATCTACACTTATATTATAAACTAGCTTCTGCCCGCGACTTCGTTCGCATGGAAATCGTAAGACATCACAATATACTACAATAATAGCCATATTTTTATAAAACTTCCCTGTATACTACGTTTGTAGTTTTATTCTCAGCAGCCAAAATATACAGAGAGTCAGGAATGGTGACTCGGGAGCAAGCGACGTAACAGTTGTCCGTGTGAGAAGCAGCTTATCCTGAGGTCGACACCCGCAGCCTTCAGCCTTCAGTGTCGGCCCCTGTGACTTGTTGATCGCAAAGCATACACTCCCAGAGAACTGCACGCGCTTTAACTGGTAATTATGGGGAATTTGTACTTTATACGCGCTATAAACACTGTCTCACCATCGCCACAACCTGTTAGAATTTCCACCTCGATGACGTTTCTCTGCAAAGACATGACTTTGAGCTGGTTTCCGTTACACAGATATACAACCGGAAGTCCACTTGCCATTTGTGAACTGAGAAATTCTACGGGGTGATATTTGGCATCATCTTCCTCCACATCAGTATTAATGGAGGTGTATATCACTTCACTCCCTTCAATTTGTGAGAGAATACTGTGGTTGATCGCTGCAGCTTGATCATCTTCGGAGTTAAAACGGAAACACGCCTAAGAATTCTCTTGGTACGGTATTTGACTGATATCCTCGTATATCAGACGAATAAGATCTTCTAAAGTGGGATCTATTCTACCAAGAGTCTCTGGTAGAGTGCTTTCACCAACTTTTAGAAGAACATCGGAGAATACTTGAGCATTTGAATTACCACCAAGCCGAGCTCGTATGATGATGGTCAAGCGCAGTTTATGAACTCTCGACCATAGAGTCGACCTTTTCAACGAAGTATTCACTTTTTTTATCAAAACTGTGACACCACCCATCATATCTTGGTTTCTGCTGATGTCCTGCAGGGTTCTGTTTACAGTTTCCACTGCTTTCCTTTTTGCCATAATGCATTCATCCCATACGACGAAGCGCAATCCCCTAAGCACACATCCCTTGTTACTGTTGCGTGACACCCCACAAACAGGCGTTTCGTTGCTCTCTAAATCGATGGGAATCTTAAACATGACGTGCGCTGTTTTGCCACCAGGAAGCAGTGTGGCAGCGATTCCAGAAGATCCACACACATACAAAATCGCTTGGACAAATCTGCTGTCAAAATCTGTAAACAAAACATTTTATTCCTACAGTCTTTTGCTCTAAAATGATCAGAATACAACCTAGAATGTTTTGTGACTGTAAAGTACTTGTAACTTAGTAGTTTCCCATAGCTTACGAAGTTTTCCATTTTTTGTGAATTAATACATTCTATGAACTATTACATACACAATCCAAAAAAAAAATCGTTTTACAAAAAGAGTTTAAAAAAACAGATGTAAATCGAACTTACTACCCCGGGCGGCCTACCACCAGCTCATAAAGCAGTATTATTTTAATGTTACTTCAGTGGGAGAAAGAGATGGAGCTATACATCCTGTAGAGCTTCATCTCTTTCCCACACTGAAGTAAAATAAAGTAATATTAAAATAATACTGCTTTTGAGCTGGTGGTAGGCCCTCAGGACTTCAAATCATTCGTCCAACCGCTTACTTATTCGCTTTGCTGAAAGTTAGCTAAAATAGCCGTTCCTATATAAAAGGTAGCGTGATGATAATCATTTAAAAAGTTAAATCGGTAACTACCTATCTACAATATCCCAACCTTTTGGCGCGTCCTTTTACAATTTGCAGAGAAAAATACGAACATGATGTAATATTGCTCATCCCCCATAGCAAATAGCGTGAAAGTTTATGCCCTACAGTTGGTACAGACAAATATTCTAAAAACTTTATTTTCCGCATAAGAATCGATCCCATACCTCGTAGCAATAACTTTCTTAAAAAAAAATTAACTTCGCTACGATTTTATTATATCTATAGATTATAGGTACATAATCAAAAAAAAAAAAAAAATCGTATAACAAAATGTGAAAAAAAGAAAAAAAAAACCGTAGGTGGGAATCGAACTTACAACCCCATGTTTGCAAAGCAACCGCCCAACCTTCGAGCTAATTGCTTTGTTGAAACTTATCTAAAATAGCCGTTCCTATATATTTCATGATTGACTGCTTAGTTCCTTAAAGGTATAGCGTGATGATAATCATTTAAAAAGTTTAATCGATAACCATCTACAATATCCTAAAATTTTGGCGCGTTTTTTTCCAAAAATACGAACATAATATAATATTGCTCGTCCCCCATAGTAAATAGCGTGATAGTTTATACCCTATAGTTTGACCAGACTTATAGGGAACACCTATGCAAAATTTTAACAGAATCTATCTGGTAGAATTTGCGTCATGCTAAAACATAAAAATACAACATAAAGTAATATTGCTCGTCCCCCATAGTAAATAGCGTGATAGTTTATACCCTATAGTTTGACCAGACACACAGGGAATATCTATGCAAAATTTTAACAGAATCTGTCCGGTAGAATTTGCGCCATGCTGGAACATACATACAGACAAACAGACAAACAGACAAAAATTCTAAAAAAAATATTTTCGGCATTAGAATCGATCCTAGACCTCGTAGCAATGACTTTTTTTCAAAAATATTCAATGTACAGTTTTGACTTCGCTACGATTTTATTATATGTATAGATAATTAAACATTATAAGTTTGGATGTAGGAGGTAATCTCCGAAACTACTCATCCGTTTAAAAAATTTTTTCATTGCACACTATTCCCGAGTGCCATTGGATATGTTTTTACCCGACTACGGCGAAGCAAAAAGGAGGGTTATGATTTTGACCGGAATATATGTATGTATGTAATTATGGATGTATGTATATATGTATGTTCATCTGTTACCCTCATAACTTCTAAACTACCGATCATAATTTGACAAATGAGGTATCATTGGAAACGTGACGTCACATTAAATGCAATACACTGAAGAATCACGCTCCAAAAAGTATGAAATAAGAAAATATTTCAGACAGAAATCAAGACATAGGTACAAAAATGGTTAAGGTAAAGCCGTGGTCGCATGCCTGTAAATCTACAAAATTATAATGGCATGAGACCACGCCTTTACCTTGACCATTGTTTTACCTATGTCTTGATTTCTTTCTGAAATATTTTTTGTTTCTTACTTTTTAGAGCGTGATTTTTCAGTAGTCGGGTTTTAGTTTTTGAACTTACTTTTTGAAGTCGCGGGTACGTCACAGATATTTAAAAAAAAATCGTACTCCTCCACAAAAATAATCTAAATCATATTCAAATGCAAATTTTTAAAATGCCTACACAATATCCGCACTCCAGTTATACCACCAAGGGCACTTATCCACTCGATTTCAGTCGTAAATCCTCGCGTTCCGGCAACGTGATTGGTTGGATTAGTTGAATTAGAATCGAATTGGACGGTAAAAGTGCCGGATTGGCAACTCCGGTCACGCATCATGTATGAAAAAGATACAGTAACATGTTACATGACATTGTAAAAAGTTATGTGGTTACATGCAATTTTCGTGCCCCGAATTTTCGATGGTCGTAACGATGTGCCCCCAACATATTTTATTGCATTCGTAAAATGGGTCTTGTAATTTCCATAGGATTGAGATAATATTTTGATATTTTACTGGTAATAGGGACCTTTCATTTTACGTGGAATTATACAGTAAATTAACCTTCGTTGTCAAGAATATCTCTGTTATTTAGAATTCAAATATTTTGCTTTAAGTATTATCAAGGCTGCCAAAAATGTCAGAAATATGCAAAAGGGTTTTTGATATCTATTAGAAAATCAAGTGGTTTTCTATTTCTGATGTCAAAAATATAAAAATGTTAATCAACCCATTAATTAACACTTAGAAATACTTTGAATAATTAAGGGAAAATCTACATTATCCTTACTAGCCAGAATAATAGTTTGTTATTATTCACAGACTATAATGCTGGCGAAAAAGGCAGAACGCGTGAAGGAGACACTTCGCGCCCTCACGCCCCTAACCGCCGCAGGAGACGAGAATCGAGGGCCGATTCCCGGCCACCGTAAACGCGGGTTTGCGGACGGTGAGCAACGGATAGCTCGCCGTCCGATAAGGACCAGACCCGGGTCGATGGCGCGTTGTGTTCTACGCACGCCTCAATGAGATGTCAGCAGAACTGACGGGGTCCGCTAGGGCCGATGCCTGCCGGGGTTGCGGGCAAGTTCGAAAGGGATACCGTGGCCCCTGGCAACATATAGGCAAGTGAAGGAACACGAGCGGGTTTTAGTCAGTATGAGTGTGACACGCCCTCCTGCTCCACCCAGAGCGGGAGAAGTTATTTGATAATTTCCCAACCAAAAAAAAAAAGGTTGCCAATCCTGACTTTACCCTTTTGTTGTCTTTAACAATGCCCACAGATATGAACAAGATTACTAACTTTCTCCTAAGCTAACAAAATTACTATTATAAATCACAGCGTAGTTTCTATACCTTTAGAATATAGATCTAATCTCTGATTAAGAAATAACCGAACATAATAAAACCGAGGTGTCAGGCGCATTTGAACATAATATCAAAGGTTCAGTGCACAGAAGTGTTAAATTCAGTCTCTTTGAGGGATCAGGTCTGCAATGAGGAAATCCTTCAAAGAACAGCGGTCGCTAGGCTTAAGAGATTAGCAAACTGTGTCGACACCCTTGTTCGACGTAAAGCTTGCTTCTATGCGGATACATGAATGAGGAGTCACATATATTATGTAGGTTTAGTTTCAGTGACGCTGTTCAAACGTTATGTCGTGAGTTCAAACATCACGTCGTGATGAAATAGGTATATAAAGATTTTTATTATTACGGGAAAATCTTCTGAAATTAATTGTCTGCCCAAAATATTGTCACATTTTACCGTATAAAAAGATTGGATTCCGAAATCGGTTCAACCAAAGTTAATCCACTTATTAACCTGGAATATTGGAATAATCCAACTTTTTAAGCTGTGCTGCATTGTCTGTCAACAACGATTAAACCTCTACAAACATTTTTGTCGACGACATTGCGATTAAAAATTAAAAATTATTGGCCAAAGGCATCTCGGTCGCAAATTAAAATACGTGGCGACGTCAACGTGTTTAATTAAATCCTTGTGAACATTTCTGAACCAATTAATAAAAAAACGATATAAGCCGAATAAATCCGAATTATTCGAACCGTTGATTGCTTGTCGTTAATCACAGTCATCGCAGCCGGCGCTGCCTTCAATATTAATCATACACTCGTTATCTGCAGTAAATCTGGGCTGGCGTACTGAACACTAGTTAAATTGAAAATAATTTCAGCTTAAACGGGAACGGCCCGTCCGCTGTTAAATATTTGAACGTGGATTTTCTCCCGGCCATCTAAAAATACAAGCTTTTCGTTAATAAGATCGTAAACGTAATACGTAAAATAAATATCAACATTTAGAGAAATACACATAACGCCTGTAATCCCATGAGGCAGAGGTGTACTGTGTACTACACCCACATTTAAAATGTAGGAATTTTCTGTGAAGAAAATTGTACCTCTGAAGACGGGTAGTTTGATACCTGGAGTTTTGGATGACAATAATTTCATGACATTCTTAATCTTGTTTTCTTTTCGTGTTTGATGCTTTAATATTTAGCTGCTTTGATATAAAACTTATACATACTTTTGCAAAAAAAATATCTAAAACGACTTTAATAACATAACAAAGCATCACGCCTGTAACCCCATGAGGGTTAGGCAGAGATGTACTTTTAGTCCCATGTAATAGGGGGCGAGCTTATTGCCATCAACCGGGCACAAATCCAGACTCCGGGGCTACTGAGAAATTCCTGATGGAAAAACCCAATAACACTTTCCCGAACTGGGAGTAGAATCCAGGACCTCCTGCTCAGTAGTAGTGCTTGCGGCCACTAGACCAACGAGGCAGTCAACATTAAGTCCACCTTCGCATTGACGTAATAATATCGCAGCAGGATTTTATCGCGCACTGTATTTTCAACTCTCGGTGTTAAGCCGAGCGTTGAAAATCCAACAGAGTGCATCCCAGTGCGTCGAAAAAACACACTATTGGATTTTCAACTCTCGGCGCTAAGCAGAGCATTGCAAATCCAGTGTGCGAAAAAATCCCGCCGCGATATTTTTACGTCCGTGCTATCGTGGGCTTAGAGAATTGTTTTTAATTCTTCCTATTCGCATGAAAGGCATGGTTCATGATTATTAAACTTCCATTCAGGCGTACAGATTAATAAGAATGTATTAAAGGCTCAGCAGGCTCCCACTAATTACATCCGAGACCTGAGATCCTGGTCCATTGTCGATGCCCAACGCAGTTTTAATGAAGCATACTTTGAATCTTTTCAACGTGAACTAAAAGATCGCTTGAAACAAGGTGAAGCAATTTTAAAGTTTCTAGCTACACGGAAGAAAATGGTCCGGGGAAGTTTGACTGCTCTTAATTATTGTCAGTTGGTTATCGTGGCTAGTTGGAGTTCAGAACTCTATAATCGTATATCGAAGGAGTACCAGTTCTCTCCTGCTTTATAGTTGTTAAATACAATTCAGTTCTTAGGGGGAATTACTTTACAAAGTTACATGAGGTGTTTAACATTTTTAGAACGAAACTGTATTGTTTTTTTAATATTTTAACTATACAGAATGGATATTTGAAATGGGGCACTTGCCTTTTCTGCCCCATATTTCTGACTAATTTGAAAACGGTCTTATTTATTGAAGTTTTTTGCGATCTGACTTTTTTAGCACAAACCTAAGTTGGTCCGATAAATATTTTTGGTCCTCATAAGAAACAGGATCAATTGGCATCAAAAAACAATTTCTTGCTGATTTTTTATTTATTAATAAAGATCAAAAAAATTCAAAAAAATAAGGACAGTCTCCTAAGACCGCTTTCCTGTAACTACAACGGTTAAGGTACCTTCCTTTACTATCCCGTCTTAAAAATCCACCCTGTGTAAATACGGTTTATACGCTTTTATAAATACGACTTAACCCTTTTTTCTATGTAGGTAATAGCACATAAAAAAAGAAAAAATCTATAACGTTTCATAATTTTTTTACATTATTAGTTTTGATATTAATGTACACATTCAATAACATGTTCAACCCTACAAAATGCTTCAGGCTACATTACTATGGTAACATTAAAAAAATAAAATAACAAGCCAGCGGTGATGTCGACAGTGGGTGTAGTTATTTTATGCTCGCTGAATTTATACATTTTAATAAAAAATCTAACATTTTAATATAAAAGAAGGATCATTTTTGTACTATTCATAAACTGAAACGAAAGGTTAAGGCACCTTTAGAATTCGAACGGTAAATTATTAAAGTGAAACTTATTACATCGTCTCAAACTTTTTCGTCTGTGTGTTGCATGTCGCGTGACGGTCGGCCGCGGAGTAGGGATAAAGTGAAAGGCGCTCGTCAGAGCAGCCAAGGCCAATATGGCGGCGCCTATAGAAGTTTCACTTTTACCGTGGTTTCATAAAACCACACAATGCTTTTTTTTATTTTTCTTTTTCTTTTCTATACCAGAATTAAAACTGAAGAACCTTCGCAGCAATCTGATTTTATTACCAACCACGAGACCCCAACCCTCCTGCCATGACACCGACGGAAAATATCGCACTACCGCCCGCGCCGCACGAACTTTACATGGTAGTGCGACGCCACCCTAAGTCTTCAAATTAAACTGTCCATCAAAAACCACCCTAGTTATCGTAAATCACATTTTATACGCGCATGCTCGTAATTTCTTCGTAATACCCATTATTAGTGGAACGATGCTCGAATCTGGTGAAAGATCGATATTTGGCTTAAATTATGCATGAGACTGTGTGAGGCATCATTTTAAAACTGTTACTGTAACGGCTTACGAAGAGCCGCGAGTTACTTTTGTGCGCGTTTATTAATTTTTTATCGGGTTTTATTTTGGCGTTACCTTGTTTTTGGTATGAGGGATTTTGCTTGTGATTATCATGAATACGCGAATTTTATAGATGTGTGCGAAACTAAATTGTTGTTTCTGGTTTTTAACAAGTTCATGCTGAACTGCACACCACACTACATCACACGTACCACACCGCACCACACCACACTACACTACACCACACTGCAACACACTGCACCGCACTACACCACACCACACGATCTACACTACACCACACTTCACAGATACCAACACTTTTCAATAATAACTTTTAATTTTGTATCTTTTGTTCTTTTATTTTTTGTGTTTCTCTCTCTATAGGTAAAATAATTTGTAAATATTATCTTTATGATTTAATGATCAAACACTGTTTTTGGGGGGGGCCTGGTAATCTGTGTGACAGGTTTTCCTAGTGCAGATACCAGTCTCCCACAAAGGATTTATCAGATATTGTAATCTTTATATTTTTAAGGCGCCTTTGTGGAAGAGAAATAAATGTTTATTTATTATTATTATAACTTCAAGGAGTAATGAAAGTGTGGAAAGGAACTACCAATAAGTAATTGGAAAATTGTCTTATTCGCTTCGCTTGTCACCATACATGGACAAGTGTTGTTGGAACGTCGTGTCGGGAGTGCGTCGATTTTTTATTCATTTTTTAATTTATACAATTGTTTTGATTTTTTATATTATTATTGTCATTGTTTTATTTTTTAATCCCGTAGTAGGATTTATGTGTCCGTAGGTATATCCGTGACATCACAGCGGGCCCTATCAGAATACCAGCGCTGCGGTATTTATTTGTTTTTTAACCGACTTAAAAAAAAGGAGGAGTTTCTCAATTCGTAGGGATATTTTTTTTTTTATGTATGTTCCCCGATTACTCGAAGACGGTTGAACCGATTTGAAAAATTCTTTTTTTGTTTGAAAGGGTATACTTTCAAGTTGGTCCCATTGTCATTTGATCACGATCTGATGGTGGAATCTTGGAGAAATCGAGGGAACTCTTCAAATATTAAAGGCACATCTATAGTGATTTGGGTATTTTTGATCAGCAGTTGACATAAGGCTATTGTAACTTAGATAAATTACAAACCAACTCACTAAAAAGTGAAAAAAAAAACTTTTTTACAAAAATACAACCGACTTCCAAACTACAAAGTGAAAAATAACTTTAATTTCGGAAGTCGGTGTCAAAAAACTAAAATACTGATCTGATCCAAAGACACCGACTTCCGAAATTAAAGTTATTTTTCACTTTGTAGTTTGGAAGTCGGTTGTATTTTTTGTAAAAAAGTTTTTTAAATATCGCAACATCATGCTGAGATAGGGGCCTTTTTGGCCTCGCACAGATCGTTATTAATTTTGTTTGTTAGTTTTAAAATGCTCCTTTTTATGTTTGTTAATTTTTTATTTTTTTATTACTGTTTTGTATTTCCTGTGCGTGTCCCAAATAAAATATTTTTCCTTCTTTCTTTCTTTATTATTGTATATCTATTACTTAAAAATAAATAAATAAATACCTACTCTATTTTTTTTAATGTGTTTCATTGTTTGATGATACAATGAAACAAATTAAAAAAAGTAGAGTATCATTTACGTAACCACGAAAATAATCTTTCAAAACCTACACGATTTCCGTGTTCGGTACAAAATATATAACCCAACAGCCTTAACAAAACAGTTCAAGCGGAAAATTCGATATCTTGAGCTAGACCATTGATGAGCGCTTACATATTCATGAGCTATGCCAAGCTTGGCACGAATAGTTGGTACTACACAAAATGACGGCTGTCAGCGATCTATTTCTGAAACTTGGCGACACAGTAGAATAGGGTTAACATTTTTAATACCTATGTGTGTAAACTTTGTTATTAAAGTGTGTTTGTTCTTCGTATATTCTTCTTACTTATAACCAGACTCTTCATAATTTTGTATATTTCATGCCAGAAACATTAAGTTTCTGAAATCGGATAGCTTGGGCCAGAGCAATTATGAATTTATGAGCGCTTACATATTCAGGAGCTATGCCAAGCTTGGCACGAATAGGTGGTACCACTACACAAAATGACGCCTGTCAACGATCTACCTCTGAAACTTGACGACACAGTACGATAGGGTTAATATTTAATACTTATGTGTTTTAAGTTTGGTATTTTTTTTTTTAATTATTATTTCCTTTATTTCGTTTCTAAACATATTATTTACATTTTTAAATATTCATATGAAAACAAAAAAAAAAATATATATAAATGTTTATTTTTATTATTACAACACCTTAAATCTATCTTTAAAGGTTGCCCTAATACGATAGTTAAGTCCATATATCAATTTCCATTATTTCTAGTCACTAAATATAAACGAAATTAAAAAAAAAATTAAAACAATTCACAATAATCTAAACAAACATAACACTAAAATTAAACTGGAATTATAACATAACACCCTAAAGATCGCCAAAGTAAAGTCGTTCAGAGGACAAGAAAGCAAATGTGATATGTTTTCGCCGTGGATTTTCTTTCCTGTATGGTAATAAAATCTTAAAGAGTCACATATCTTTATATATATAATTCTTCTGTGAGTGTGTATGTCACTGAACTCCTCCTAAACGGCTGAACCGATTTTGATGAAATTTTTGGTGTGTGTTTGAATGAGTCCCTGGGTGGTTTAGATTCACAATTGGACCCGGTAGGTGGCGCTGCGATCGAGTTATAGGAAACAGGACAACGTCTGTTCGGTCAGCTAGTGATTTTATATAATTATTTCATGTCAAAAACGTTACTTCCTTAAATCTACTACTATCTTGAGCAGAGCATTCATCAGCGATGAGAGCATTAAAGATGACTATGTGATAGCATTTTATTTCGTATGAAAGTGTTGCTAGGTCTTTTTAACCGACTTCCAAAAGGAGGAGGTTCTTAATTCGACTGTATGTTGTTTTTTTTTTTTTGTATGTTTGTTACGCGATTACTCCGTCAATTATGAATTGATTTTGATGATTCTTTTTTTGTTTGGTAAATCATACTTCAAAGGTGGTCCCATATAAATTTTATTAACTTTACTTGGGTAGTTTTTGAGTTAGCTTCAATAATACGTATTTTTACCTCACTTAGTATGTGGATGATATTATGATAACTTCCTGTCACTGTTATTTACATAGCAGGTAGTGGTATTCGAATTTGTGTGGGGTAGGTATCACAACTAAAAAGTGAGAAATAAAAACTTTTTACAAAAAAAAAACAACCGACTTCAAAGAAAACACTACAAAGTGAAAAATAACTTTAATTTCGGAAGTCGGTGACAAAGAACGAAAATTCAAAACCAAAGACATCGACTTCCGAAATTAAAGTTATTTTTCACTTTGTAGTGTTTTCTTTGAAGTCGGTTGTTTTTTTTATTTTTATTTCTCCAATATATATTTTTTGTTAGCCTATATTGTGTCCCACTGCTGGGCAAAGGCTCCCCTTTTTCCTTCCAAATCTCTCTGCTTTGTGCGATTTCAGGCCATGCTGGCCCCGCAAACATAACTAGATCGTCACACCACCTTCGCCGCGGTCTACCTCGACGGCGTTGTCCTCCTTCAGGTGTCCAGTGAGTGACGATCTTTGCCCATCTCTCCGGGTGCATTCGTGCGACGTGGCCGGCCCACTCCCACTTCAGCCTGGCTGTTTTTACTCCCACATCCGCTACTTGAGTTATGGATCGCAGGCTGGTGTTTCTAACGTGGTCCGTTCGTTTGACACCTATTATGCTGCGCTCCACTGCCCGCTGGCAAATCTTGAGTTTGGACTTCTGTTGTTCAGTAAGTGATCAACTTTGTGCACCATAGATTAGGACGGGCAGAATGCACATGTCAATGAGTTTCTTTTCAATGTTATAAGGAGATTTCCTTTCATTATTCTTTAAGAGCCCAGTAAGTCTTCCAAGCATTTTGAACTCGTTTTTCGACTTCTTTTTCTTGCCTATTCTTGAACGACACTAACATACATCATACATTTCTCCAATGCCTCTTTTAATTTATTTTAGCGTGATAAACGCTGAACCATAACCAATTTGTGAAATACTTGAGTAAAAGACCGTAGGCGGTAGATAAAAATAAAAGTTACCTATGAACAGGAAATTATTTATATTTCAGATAAAACTGTAATTTACTTTATCAGATTTGTTGGTCACGATATACCTTTCCCACTTTTGTTTTCTAAGTAATAAACGATCTAGCTACAATTTGTTTACGGACCGGAATTACAAAAGAAATTATTATTATATCCGTATTGCTTTGAATTAGGAGCACGTACAGTCAATGACAAAAGTCGATTAACACTTAAAGCTAATAAAGGAAATGCTGAAATACAATTTATCGAATAATTTTGTGTCAATTTAGATGATGAGTAAAAGCAGCAGGGTGAATCGACTTTTGTCGCTGACCGTACAATAGAGTAGGTAGGTACTATAGTTGACTCACTGTGTCAGCTCTAACATGAATACGACGCTACATAGACAGATAGCCTTAGCCTTCCTACAGCTTCATCTTTCATTGATAATATATGATTCACCCACGTGCATTTCCCTACGAAGCACAAACGTAACGTTCACATTGAAGTTTGTCCTACGTTTGACAAAAAACCTCAATCAAAATATTAAGGAATATCTATATAAGTTTTTAATTCCGCCAAATACTACTAATACCAAATACTGAGGATGGACAGCGGCGTCGAGGCAGGCCCAGGAAGAGGTGGCGAGACGACCTAGATGCGTACCGCAAGGGTTCGACGGAGGTGGCCCTGGAAAAGGATGCACGGACGGTTTTGGGGAAGGCCTTTGCTCAGCAGTGGGACAGCGTAGGCTAAAATAAAAAAATAAACTAGTTATTAGCTACGATATAGTATGCATCACCGGTATCACTTTCCGCAAAAAATGCACATGCAGAAAGTGCGCTACAATATAATGCAACATCAAGCCTGATTCCATTACACAAACACCTCAGTTAAAGTCAAATTTAGAAAAAAAGATTTTATTAAAATCTACTAATATACCAATATCTGCCTTTCTTACCCATCAAAAATACTACATTTCTTCTCACTAAGGAAGATTTCCTAAAATAGAACAGATTTGCAAGTCGATGTGAATTTCAATAAGCACTTACCGCAGCATGCAGACATGCAAGTGTCGTCAGTCTTCAGTCTGCTGCTACGGTCCCTACGGAGCTTCACTGGCTGTACTGGCGTGCATTCGCTTACCAAAATACTTACGAGGAAATACTATTTTAACGCTGTGGTATTTCTGAGCTCGAGATCGGCTCAGAAAGTTTCTTGCCTGCGGCACACAATAAAATTGAAGTAACAAATTAGTTACATCGTCTAAAGACGATTTAGACAATGCAACTTTTATAGTTGCTTCAACTTCTAGTATGCCTCAAACAATTACATCGCACCGTGTAAATCAGGCTTAAGGGCTTTCTTATTAAAAGGACAAGTTTTGAAATTTAAAATTAACTCGCAATCTACAAGTGTGTTTTTTTAATTGCTTCCAAGGCTGCGTTTCCACTGAGGCTTAGCAGACCTTAAAATAGCACGCTGTCCCGAGCGGGACGGAACGGAGACGAGCGAAGCGGTGTTGAGCGGAGGGCAGCGGAGCGGAGAGCAGCGGGGCGGTCAGTGTCACTTCATCTGCTTCGTTATCTTCGTCTTCTAGTAGAGAAAGATATTCTTCTAGTAGAAAATTCGTTTTCTCAGTATTTTCACCCGAGCAGAGCTCGGTCGCCCAAAGTTTAGAACAAGATATTTAGATACTTAGAATAATGACATGTCAGCATGGAATTAGTAAGTACTTACCATCACGGCAGCATGGAATTAGTATGTGAACTTTCCTGTACTATTAAATGAACATTTTCTTTTTTTAACAAAACAGAGCTCAGTCGCCCAGGTACTGTATTTAATTTGAATTGTAAGTAACTGTACTGTTGGTTGGTGTGCTTATTAGGTATATAAATAAATTATTGGGCCGTTGCTTAAAACACCATCATCGTGTTATCCTTAACATCATCATTATAATGCCTAGCATCTTTCATAACATAACATAACATCACGCCTTGTTTCTCCGAAGGGTTGGCCAGAGGTGTACCTGTAGCAGGTACACCCACATTTCGCCAGTTATGTTTAAGTCCCATGTAATAGGGGGCGAGTCTATTGCCATCAACCGAACACAAATCCAGACTCCGGGCTGCTACTGAGAAATTCCAGATAGAAAAACCCAATAAGACTTTGCCCGACCCGGGAATCGAACCAAGGACCTCATGCTCAGCAGTAGCGCTTGCGACCACTGGACCAACGAGGCAGTTCAACGAGCATCTTTCATCTTTAGAAAAAAATCCGGCCAAGTGCGAGTCGGACTCGCGCACCGACTGTTCCGTACAAACCGCGTTCCTGAGGAAAGGGGTAGTAAGTTAAAAATTATTAAAAAAAAAATTATTATATGATGTACCTATACTCCATAGGTTTAGGTAGTTAAAAAAAGGTAAACAAATCGTAAAAAGGGTTTTTATAGATGACACTTTCTTGTTAAAAAAACAATAAAACCAAATTAAATTTATTTTAGTGTTTATCTATAGTTTCTTCTTTTATTAATGTATGTTAAACTTTATCGTTTATTCTTCACTACTTTTCGTAGATGTAACTGCTTGAGCACAATTTTTTTTGTCTGATTTATAATATTTTGTAATCTGTCTATTGTAAAGAGCCCAATTTCTAAACGTCAACGAAATATAACGTTGCTAAATTGAAGAGTTCAACTGTGACGTAGCATAACAACTGAAGTGACAGGTATTACGTTTAGTCGGTTACTTGACAGCTGTCTCGTCACGTGGTTTTTTTTGTTTACCTTTTTTTAACTACCTAAACCTATGGAGTATAAAAATGTATGCTTTTCGCAACTTTTCCTTTATCTGTGCTATAAGACGTTGTTTCGTACCAAACAAGATTCTGAGTTCACGGGAAGTACCCTGTATGTTTTGATTCCCTTGCAAGTGTCGAAAATTTGATCTTTTCACAGCTCTAAGGTGCAGTAGACTTGAGTATTTGATATGAATTTCAGCTTAATACCTCCACGCGTTCCTGAGAAAAAGAGTATTGACAGACAGACAAACGGACAACAAAGTGACCTATAAGGGCTCCATTTTTTCTTTTTGAGGTACGGAACCCTAAAAAGTATACAAAAGATACAAACACGCAGTAAAGTATTACTGAATCACGTTTATTTATACCTAAAGAATTCCTGTCTAATTCTCTTACATAAGTTCTCATAATACTTCCAAAAAAGTAAACAGTTTTAATTCAAGTCCAACCTGTAGACCACCTGTTGACTTTGAGCCGAAAATGTTATGAATGCTTGAAAACCGAATCGATTTACCACTAAAGCTATACTTTTAATAGTGTCGCATTCGGTATTTTCCTTCCCAATTACTTGAAATGGCAAGTGGGTCGTTAAACTCGTTTTACGAAGTAAATTATGGCTTATTATGACTGTCATTATTAACCGACTTCCAAAAGGAGGAGGTTCTCAATTCGACTGTATGTTTTTTTTTTTTTTTTTTCGTATGTTTGTTACGCGATTACTCCGTCAATTATGAATTGATTTTGATGATTCTTTTTTTGTTTGGTAGATCATACTTTAGAGGTGGTCCCATATAAATTTTATTAACTTTGCTTGGGTAGTTTTTGAGTTAGCTTCAATAATACGTATTTTTATCTCACTTAGTATGTGGATGATATTATGATAACTTCCTGTCACTGTTATTTACATTGTAGGTAGTGGTATTCGAATTTGTGTGGGGTAGGTATCACAACTAAAAAGTGAAAAATAAAAACTTTTTACAAAAAAAAAAACAACCGACTTCAAAAAAAACACTACAAAGTGAAAAATAACTTTAATTTCGGAAGTCGGTGACAAAGAACGAAAATTCAAAACCAAAGACACCGACTTCCGAAATTAAAGTTATTTTTCACTTTGTAGTGTTTTTTTTGAAGTCGGTTGTTTTTTTTTTTTTGTAAAAAGTTTTTATTTTTTTTATTAAACTTTTCATAAAATTAATACTGATCTCAAAATCAAATCGAAATTAGTAGCGACTGAAACTCCCTTGGTGTAATGGGTTTCGATATCTCATCATGATAAAACAAAACAATAAAAAGTTTTTTTTTTTTTTTGGTGATCAATCACCGCATGTAGTGTAGTGTAGGTAGTTGCTAGTAGAGTTGGTAAAATTAAAATCAATATAACGCATAAAACGTACATACATAGGTACATATAAGTATGTAGGAGACGGGTATGTGACTCTTTCGTTGTTATCAGCGATATTTTAACTACTGTGGGCATACTGTGGGTAGTGTTGGTTAATGCGCAATAGAAAAAGCGTTTGCAGTTCAGATCACATTATAATTGAGGGCGTTTATTAAAATCACAAATTAACACAATGTTCACAAATTACAATTAACACAATAACTGAGCACCACGAATCGAGAACAGTTCCGCGACGTCTTAACTCCGATGCGATCTGAGGCTGAATCTTCTCGCCGTGGCCTTAAAACATCACAACTCTGTAGAAGCGCGCTTTTTGGTGTGGGTAGATCACTTGATGTCGCCAGTGGCGCGCTTGCGATTTGTTTCGTGTCCGCACGAAGGACCGTGTCCGACAAGTACATATACATGTTCAAAAAAAAGAAACAGTGGCACTCCGGGAGTGCCAACAGAAGTGAAAACTTGAAAAAAATCGGCACCGCGGTTATCAACGCGTTGATGTGTTTTACTCCATGGTGTTGGTAACAGGTTGCGAAATCGATGGTTTAGTCCCATCTCAAAAATGCCTAACGCACCTAAATAAGTTTTCGCTTCAAAAATAAAAGGACAAAAATCAAGAAACACGAAATCAACAGATGCGTCTGGCTGAACATCAAATTCTAAAAAAACATAAATAAGGGTCTGAATAAAATGCCTACAAAAATAAATAATGTAACATGAATGAAGTAAGAACTGAATATTCACTTCGATGATTGACATTCGAATATGTACATAATTCAAGTAATCTCGTCAGACTTCGCACCTGTGAATGGCACCTCTTGTCACTCAAAGACTTTATTGCTTCACATCATGCCCCACCTTTTGGGCGCTACAGCAAGATAAAAATAGTTAATAGGTACTTGAATAAAAATAATATGACGGTGAAAAAGGATTTAAAATAAATGTTACTTTGATTACGGCGAAAGATGGGTGTCGTTACGCAGTGGGTGCCAGAAACGGGCGTCGTCGTAGAAAGCCCTAAAAAATGCTAGCATGACAACTCAGAAACGTTTATGGGCGATTGGCCAGAGAACGATACGCCCAGGGAACGGTGGAAAGCTATGGTGGGAGACCTTTGCCCAGCAATATGAAAAAACAGGTTGAAATATTGTTTCAAGCTTATTCGTAGACATAGATGATAAACACTTCAATTTTAACGTGTCACAATTAATGCTTTTCATCACGACGTCACTCCTTTTCTCCACAATCAAGGATAACACAAAGTTCTAGGTTAAGGACTTAGAACCATGTGTTATCCTTGCTTGTGTCAGAGCTTAATATCTGAGGCGCATTTCATTTTTAAGAACGTTCACATTCTAATCTCTTAATCTATCAAAAATCAAGTACCTACCAACGAGAATTGGCCTTCTGTTTTCTGGTCAAACCAGAAAAAAGATTAACCTACTATTTACTTGACTTGCGTATATTTTAGCAATGAACTAGAACAGTCCATAAAATTTGTTAAAAGAAAATATCACATATTTACAACGTATGTAAGATGTAGTTGAGGAAAAAGGAGATGTGTATTGTTGCGCAACAAATATATGTATTTATAATATGTAGGTAGGCATTGGCACTGTAATGGGAAAACGTAATTACTTAACGCTTGTGATGAGAAAAATATCTCGTTTATTAGACACACATGGTACAGAAACTTCCATTCTTCCCAAACGGAGTGTACTCATGGGAATTACCCAATGGAAAAAAAAGAGGTACAGGTCGTGAAAAATAAAATCAGACAATAAACCCACATCACCTAGCCTTGGTCTAAACCAATGACTTGTCCTACATGAATAAACCTTTAATGTCCAATAATACTAAATTATGAATGTTAATCTAGAACTATTGATACAGAATGTTATCTCAACCACAAAAATATACCTCTATTAAATTCGGCTAGCATAATAATTAAGTAACAGGCGCTCTATCAAGGTTGTGCGGGTTCTCGGGTACCCTAATAGCTGTGGTTTCGCAACACCCAGTTGTTCCAGTTTCAAGCCTAAAGTCAAAGTACAAATTATTTAGGATTTGTGTGTCATAATGTCATAATATTTGATCTTGTAGTGGTTACACGGGCGTTAGGAATTTTACCCTGAACCAGCCCGCTACAATTACATAGATGCTATCTAATACTGTGAGCTTGTAGCTAAATCATTAGTCAGCTAACAATAGCTGAGATGTCAATAAGTTCAGTTATACAGATAAATGCCTATACATAGCAAACAATTACCATAAAGAGTTTATCAAACTCTTAATTGTTCTAAATCCGGCGTTTACATTCAAATATACGTCCATGGGAGTGACACGGGAATTACAAACCCAAGTTTTATTGCAAAAAGCAGCTAGTTGTCAACAATGAATCACTGTCTGCCATTCAGTTAACAGCCGCACGGAATGTGAAATTAAAATTGGAACGTTCAATTTGAATAGCACGTGCTTTGGAAGTAGGAGAGGCAGTGGCGGTCGCACAGCGACGCGCGCTTGCGCAACCACGAGGCAGGTGCCTGCGGGAACGAATGAAATGCCAAACATTAAATGCATTCATACAAAACCGGTCTGTAAATACTTTAAAGCAATTTACCGCAACGCCACAATTAACGCAATTGTTTTTCTCTCGCTGGTCGAAATCGATTGAGTGCCGCCGTTATTATCAACAAATAACACTGGGCATAAAATAAATTTTAATAATTTAGAGCATGCGAACCTTAACAACGGCTCGTAAAGCATGATATCTTAAGCCATGTACCTATCTCTTTAACGCAATCATGTCCGAGATTTAAATCCTAGGAGCACGCCAATAGTGCACGTTGAATTTCGACACAGGCCATTCGTTACACGAAATAATTGTCAATATCAAACAGGCGTGCTGTTTCCGATCGTTTCCGATTTATCTAGACGGATAATACTGTAATAGTATAATAGGAAATCCTGCCTATATTAGGTGCCTTTCCAAATCGCAATGATAATAATATTGCGAAATATCGAGCGATACTGTGGGAGTCGGTCGTCGAGGTTAATGTCGTGGGGAGGGGGTCTAAGATCTTATTCAACGCGACTGGACCTTTGAGCTGGACACCGGGCACGTAACGTTAATGTACACGTCGCTTTTGAACCATCTGTATTATATTAAATGCACATACACGTATTCTGTGTAGGTGTTCCTCTACACGAATATTAAAGCTCTGTTGTATTCGTAATGATTGTGTCCGTAGATAACTATATTACGACTTGCGTGCGCAAAAAGCGATTAGCAATATGTTAATTTACTTGTTAGTCGTGTCATTTAGAGCCGTACGAAACAAAAGGTAATTATAATTCTCAATTAATAGAATTTTCGTCAAAGAAACTCTTGCAAACATAAATAAAAGCGTCATAAAAAGATAAAAACCCATTAAATGCCAACTCATTAGTCCGTTAACTATGGGACCTAACACTGTCCCTTGACGAAACTTTAGCAAATTTACTTAGGAAATCACAGGAAATTGCAAATGAATGTTATTTAAGTGTATTTTCGCAGAATAGATTTACTTATAAAATTAATTGTTAAGATTATGCTGGTTAAGTAAAACTAACAACTAACAATTCTTAGTAAAATACGACAATTACAAAGGCAAACACCAAAACGCATAACTCGAAACGCACATTTGTCACCAAGACATGACTTTTCATGCCAACTCCGAGCAAAGCCCTATTCTATCGGCTCTGTTATATCCAAATGTGTTCATTAATATTTTTATGAAACGTTCGGCATAGCCAACGCCTACGGAACGAATATGAATCACGCTAGGTATTCACACTTACATAATAAATTAACACAAGTTTCATATTCGAACGGAAGTGGTCGAAGGAATTCACCATTATAACTATATGCGACTGCTAATTTGTCCAATATACACAACTGTTCCTTTAACTATCCGGCAATGCTGCAGCAGACATATTGTCATAAGGTCATATGTATGTCTGTAATTTTTATGGTGTACATAATAAAGAATATTCTATCTATCTATTGTTACTTTGTGAGTGTTTTTATCGTTTTTGTCTGTGCTTGTTATCCTGTCTGTATCCTTTTAGTTTAATTACCTGATATAAACAAATTTTATTTATTTTATTGTAAGAATTTTCAATAGAATTCCTGTCGGTCTATAGATTTACATTTTATGTTCGTATATCAATTTGTTAGTTTGTTGGTGATATGAATTGAACTGCTATTGAATGAATATTCATGACAACATAATGTAGGAACATAAAAATCCAGTACTGAATACTAAAGCTGCATCGATAAACAGTGTCAACAAACAAATCATGAACTTTATTTCCATAATCCTCATATAAATTGACAGGCTATAAATGACATAATCCGTCGGGCTCTTGTCACCGCCGGGGTGCCAGCTGTTTTAGAACCCAATGGCTTGGGACGCGACGATGGGAAGAGGCCAGACGGAATGACCATAATGCCTTGGAAGTTGGGTAGGCCTTTGGTGTGGGACGCAACCTGTGTCGACACCCTCGCGCCATCCCATCTTCCTAGCACGGCGAGTTGTGCTGGGGCGGCTGCTGCAGGTGCAGAAAACCTCAAACGGCGCAAATATAACAACCTTACCGGTAGCTATATTTTTGAACCGTCTGGGGTTGAAACACTAGGGCCATGGGGTCCGAGTGCTCATCGTTTATTCCGGGACATCGCCAAGCGGTTGGTCGACTCTTCACGTGACCAAAGGGTTGGCCAATTTTTAGGCCAAAGAATTAGCATTGCCATACAACGTGGTAATGCTGCCAGCCTTTTGGGCACCTTTCCCACCGACAGCGATTCGGATGAATTTTTTGATGCCCAATGATTTGTTACTATATTTTATTTAATTTTTTCCTCTGTATATAGTTAGTTCAATTATTACTTAGTAGAATTATTAGTAGAACTCATTAACAGGCTAGTTTGTAATTTGTTAATTGGGTCATTATGCTGTTAAGTTACTAGTGCTTGAACAAGAACAATTTCAAGGATAAGTTTCGCAAATTGTAGGAATTAAAAACATCTCCTGCAAGACTAATAGATACTATGATGCTGGATGCTAAGCGCTTCATTTAGATGTTTATGTGTAGTTTATGTATCTGACGACACAGGTTTATATGTAGCTCAAAGACAATAATTCCGACAGCCATGGAAGAAAAACTTAATTAACATGTTAAACAATAATGACATTTATGAATCAGAATCTAGATAGAACCATATGGCTTTTACCTTGGCCAGAGGCTAAGCATTGCCATACAACGTGGTAATGCCGCCAGTCTCTTGGGTACATTACCAGACGACAGCGATGCGGATGAATTTTTCAATGGCATATTTTAGTTTGTAATTTAAAATTTTGTTATTTTGATTAATTAATAGTTATAAGTTGTTATGTACCTATATATCTTTATCTAGATAGATAGATATTAAAGTACTATCCAAGGAAGGTCCCAACTTATTGCCCTCATTGAACTCATATCTCACAATTACATGTAAAACAACCTTGACATTTTCACAACACCCTTTAACCCTTCAAATAACTAAACCAGGTGCTAATACATCCACAACGTTATACCATTACATGTCCGATAGCTCGGGTCGTAAATACCAGCCACACACGGCCGTAAATCAATTACCCACGACAGAACGTCAAACTAGCTTTATTGTTGGGTACGTGTTTACAGGAGTTTTCAAACGGTCACTAACACGTGAACGGGTTACATTCTGGCTAACGATCCCGATATTTACTTTTAACTGGTGTTCTGAACAATTTTTTGTTTGCTGTTTTTGGCAAAAATTTATTCGCGCCTGGTTTTGTGAAATGTTTACTTATTGTCTTTGGGTCGTTAGTCTGGTTTATCATAATATTGGCTTTGTTCACTTACGGCTGGATATCGTTTCCCAAATAATCGTGACCATCAACGGTCAGAAGGATATTACCATAATCCTAGCAAATGAATTGGTTACGCCACCTACATGGCTTTATTTCATAGCTGCTTTATTAAATACGCTCTGAAGTAACAATGCCGAGAACCACATAGTTAGTAAGTATACAAAGGAGCATTTTTTTGCCGGACTTCCCCTGACCGCTTACCATCAGGTGAAATATTGGTAAGTCACTTTTCATAAGCTTTTCAGCAGCATAAATAATTACCAGATAAATATTGAAGTCTTAAAAAATAACGTAGATACAATATAATATTAGTATTTTAAAGGATTTTTCCCCAACTTACTAACAAATTAAGTATCATTGAGTTTTCAACACTTACCATCAGGTGAAATATTGGTAAGTCACTTTTCAGCAGCATAAATAATTACCACATATATTGTAGTCTTAAAGAATAACGTAGATACAATTTAATATTATTATTTTAAAGGATTTTTCCCCAACTTGCTATCAAATTAAGTATCATCGAGTTTTCAATACTTGATTCCCGAATCCTTGTTTGCTACTCTCTATCCACACATACATAGGCCCTTATCTTTAATCTTCTCATCCCCATCTTTATACCAAGCACGTCACTGCTACATGTGGCTACAAGCAATGTTTGTGCACGCTACGTAATACTGCTATACATTGTGATTCCGATCAGCTTATAAGGGAAACGATAAGTATAAATTCGCTCAAGCTTATAGGGCTTGACGTGTATAGGGCTTGACGTGTAAATTCAACGAAATAATACCTATAACAAACTTTTTATTCCTACAAAATAATCAACGTGAACTTAATGATAGATAATAATTACTTAATATTATTAATCGGGACACATTTAACTCTCAACCAATTATCGTGACAAAATTTTTAGAACCCCAAATAAAACATTCGGCCTCCAATTATCGCTCATAACTTGTTGTACCCATTGTAACAGGGTCACACATGGTCGCATAAAAATACTAATTAATTCCTTACATTTTTCGTCCTAGCTAACTGCTGTGACATGTTTTTGTCAAATTTATTTAATTTTTATTAGATAAAAGCACGTTTTCAATGATTTATTTATATCATTGAGTGTATAATGTATTTCGTTTGTAAATGTTCTAACAAAAAGTGTATTTTTGGCTCCGCTGTGCGAATGAATTATTTATCGAGGCCTCAGGGCCCTTATCAATCGCATTAAACTCTTGTTTCGTGTACTATTGTGCCCTAAAAATGGTTAGCGTGAACGATAGAGGCGACGAAAAAAACATTTTATAAGCTAGCACAGACAATTTTTAGATCAATGTGAACACTATTTGAAAAGCAAAATAGTCTAGTTTTTAGACAGGTGGGAATATGATGCATGCCTTTAAAGGGCTTGTAGTTTTCCAAGTCATTAATTCTCGAGAATATAATACGGCCACATTGGCTGTTGTATCAACATAAGGCTACTCGTAGTTTGTCGGTCGTTATACTTCCGCTAGATGTCAATTTGTAAGTGTCAATACTTATCTTATAACATAATCATTATTTTCGTCGGCTACGGAACGTGCTATGACAGAATTATTTGTAAGGTAATGTAATCAATAAACCGACCTAATTATAATATTTAAATTACTCACGCAGTAATCTTTCACGCTGATCGAGAATAAAAGCTGGACAAAGTTTTTATGTTGCAGTAAAGAAACTTGATCTTATACTTTGATTTGAATATCTCTTTAATCATTTTATTTTATTTCTGAAAATAACATCAGATTTTCAGTTTTTAAATTTTGTGCTCCCTATGTTTTCTTTAAAATCTTTAAATCTTTATTGGAACAAAAACACATTTTACAAATTGATTGCATACGTAAATAGCTACATTAGTTACAAAACTGTGTCGCAGCTGCTAACGCCCACCTCCAAGAGGGAGACAACAGCGTTCCAGATTCCAGAGATGAAAACACAGTAGGGGTTAGTTAAAAAAGAACAATAATAAAATTAAAATAAAAGAGTAAAAAATCAAAATAGTAAAAATAAAATATGTAAAAAACAAAATTGTAAAAATTTAAAATGTAAAAAATTAAATCGGCAAGTGCTTATTGTTTTGCATGTGGGAGTGTTGTATGTGAGTGTAGTGCGTGTTTGTAAGGTGTAAGCTCAGAGTGTGCTTGTGGAACCTCCCCACGAGCACACTCTATGCTACGTGTATTTGGTGTGCATGTCTACGGCAGAAGGATCTTTAGGGTTTGACAAAATTCTTCAATTCTTCGTATGTGAAAGTATGAAGCCATTGATCGATATTTTTTTGCAATCCCGGAGAGTACCTACATGGATAATAGTAAGCACTTTATTAATTCTATTATATAATTCCATAAGTAAATATAAGTCAATTTGTTCGCAACAAACTTAATAATAATAATAATAACCCCACCGCCGTATCTCTACGTTGACGTCGTGGTGGGGCTTGCGCGCTCCGAATTCTGGGTCTGTGCCGGTAGTTTATTTTGCCGGAACAGGTCTAGGATGAGGAGCCAGACCAAGAGAGATACAAAAACCCGCAGGGCAGCATGTGGCAAGCTGTTGGGCAGTAGCGACCCCACGGACCCTATCTCCCCGGAGAAATCTTGTTCCTCACCTCTGGCTTGCCTTAAGTGGCCGGCTGGAGTAAGCACTGACGAGGAACAGAGCTTCCACCTCATTCTCGCCTTTATTGGCCGGCTTGAGTGGAGATTCGCAAGAGCAAACGTGCTCGGAGGAAGGAAGTATTCCAGTAAGTGCTCGTAGGGATCTTGACCATCTTCCGGGCTCTGGGATTGTTCTGAAAGCCGTGGAATACCTCTCCACTCCTCAAGCACCTCAGGACATGTTGCCCCCTTGTCGCTACGACACTTTGTGCTAGCGACCGTTTTCGGGGGCCCATTATTGAGTGTGCAAGTCACCCCCTGCCATTTTATCCGTGTGCATTTAAAACATTGATCAGGCAGGGGCCATAGTCTTTCCATAGTTCCAGTTAACCAATCCATTATAGCCACCCAAATCCATAGCCTAATATGTTTTGTTTCCATGTTCTGCAATAGTCCTACACCAACCGAGGGTTGTCCTTGGGTGCACTTGTATGGTGCATACAGGGATAATCGTCGGTTGGTGCCTCAACACTTATTAATGTCTAAGGGGCCTCTGCGAGTTGGCTTCGGCCCCTCGTACGCCTTCCAAAGGACCGGGATCCATGGTCCCGAGATTTATTAAAATATAGAAAAATAATAATAAATATTTATTTACTCAAAAACAAAGCATTGTAGTACACGTTAAAAAAAAAAACTGTTTCACAAAATAAGTACTATTTCTACAACGTGTGAGCACTGCTCTCCTAGCTAGGTTTTGAAAACCTGTGTTAAGGAGAAGCAGTCCGGTCCCCTAAGGTATAATGATGTAAAGGTTACATAGTGCTTCTGATGTTACTGTTACAATTTTGGAGTATTGTGATAGACAATTAAAATTTAAATATACGTTTTATTAAACATGAAATAAAATAATTTTAAGGTAAGTAGATGCATGTGTGTGTATGAATGAGAGGGTGTGTGTGTGCGTGTGTGTGTGTGTGGGGGTGTGTATGGGCGTGTGGGGGTGTGGTGTGTGTGTCTGTATTTGCTTGTCCATGTTGATTATGTTAAGATACGATAAGAACTTAAAGCTCACCAAAGGACAAGTTTTTATCAACATAGCTTACAACATAATCAGTATGATTATTATCACCTGCTCGTAGTAATTAAAAACACTGTTAATCAAACATTTACTGCACTTCATAAATAACAAAATGCATAATATGAATAAAGAGAAATATTACAAAGTAACAAATCCTGTTTTGTTCAAAATAATGCGTTTACGGAATAAGGAAGACTCAGACATTTATGTTTCTCTTGAACACATTTTGCATAGTGATATAACCTTACACAAAGTGAGAATAGCAGGTTATTCAGAATAACAGTCACGTAACCTCACATTTTTAATATTGCTCATATTTTTGCCAGTTTTATTTATCTGTCAAGTTGAACTTGATGATATTTTTATGACTGTTATCATCTGATCTTTTGGCATTTCCAAAAAAAAACATTTTTTTGTGTAAAATCTGTTTATGACTGGTCAAAAAGAATCAGATTTCTGTGTTACAGGGTAAGTGGTCTTATAGTTTTATATCAGGTGATACTAAAAAAGCTATAGCTCGGTTATTTTGGACCATTCTACACAAAAAAGTTGTAATAGAGCAACTGTTGTATTTACGTCCTGAGTTTTCAACGGCTTTAATTTCCGTGATAGGACAAATATTGTTTTAGCGGCCCACTGATCCATTCCCGTATATTTTTTTTTACATAGTAACTGGTACCCTAGCTTGAAATAGTTTTTTCTTTTAGACACAATCATAGCCACTGACTGTAGTTTATAAAAAATGTATATTATGAATAACACTTTCAAATAAGACTTATCAGAAGTCCACCTTATTGTGTCTCGTTTAATAGGCAAATCTTATTTTTTTGAACTTTAAAGGCGAAGGTTTGAGTTAACTTTCGAATTTATTGTTTGCTATAAAAAGCAAATAAAATTATAATCACCGGACACATAATCTTTGATACTTTTGGTTGATAATTTCGGAGCATTTTCTGAATGGCAAGCAAGAGCAACTTTTCTAAAGTATTGATGGCACATTGCTCATTTTGAATTTATTGATAAGCAAAAATTTAAAAAAACTTGACGCTAAGTGATAAGTACCAAATGTTTTTGAAACTACTTAGTACAACTATAATAGTAGCAGTGACCCTGCTAAGTAGACTATTTGTTTTTGCTAGAAACAGAACAAAAAAAAACATGCTTATTCTTCTACTACACGTAGTCTTTACTGATCGTATTATAGCTAAGAAGATTAAAATCCAACCTAGCCAATTTACTCCAAAACGTGACACAAGTTTGAACCCATTTTCACACGAAATGAAATTCGGCAATAGTCCTATGTAATGTCGATTATCGTGACGGGCAACGTTCTAATAGCTAAGGGATCGATCAACATCTCAAGAGGCTCTTGTCAGCGTTTGGGTCAAGAGTTTGCTACAGAGAACAGCTCTTTGGCAAGTCACGGAGGTCGTAGGTGTTATGAGGTATCTGCTCGAACTCTGTCCTCTGGGAGTTGTATTGTAAGCGGTAGTTTCAGTGTGTACGATGTATTAATACTTACCTATGAGAAAAAAAGGAAGATCATTAAGGTAAATAGGACAATTGAAGGACCATTTAAATAAATTGCATAAGACAAAAACTCTTCTAACTTTGGTCGTCCAAAGTTTAGAACAAGATGGCTACCTTAGAATAATGACATGGCAGCATGGATTAGTACGTACTTTACATAGAATTTGTATAAACTTTGCTATACTATAAAATAAGCATTTTCTATTTTCACTAGAGCAGAGCTCGGTACCTGGGTACCTGGGAAGGTACTAACAAAGATACGAGCACGATCTAGCAATATAACTATTAGGGCAGTGCGACCAAATAGGTTAGGTTAGAACTGTGACTAACTACGCGCGAGCTGAGCAAGCGAAGCGAGCAGTGCCGCGGCAGCGGCCGGCGAGCTCTACGTCGAAATTGGTCCTAGTAACAAAATTAGGGCACTCCGACTGTTATGAACTGCTTTCATATAACTGTATTACGGTATACAGCTATATCCCTAGGGATATAACTATATCACGGCTATAACCATCTTACTGTGACATAAACACCGACACGTGTCTAGTATTTATGTTTCAAATGGACTGTTACACTGTTACAACATAACGCAACGCAACGCTATCACAACATTTGATTTGATTTGATTAAAAAAACAAGGAAACAGTTTATTTAAAGTTTAGAATTCTCCATTATATATTGCATTCATTACGCATTGATTCAGCTATTACTTTGTATAATAATACATACTTGCATACAACAACACAAAAACTTTCTCATTTTAAAATGTTATCAATAAAAATATATCAATATCGATAATCTCTTTGTTTCAGATAATCCAGGAAAAGTTAAACTTAAACCATGGTATACAAGTTCAACAGTAACACTAAGCGTATCGCAAAAGCGTCTTAATACAAGTTATCCTAAGCTAATATCTAAACTGAGATGACGCTGAACGCGGGCGGCGTGGATTAAACGGGACACAGACGGGAGACGAAGGATCAACTTTTTTGTTGATTTAGTCTGGCTTGACAATAATTTACGAAGGCCTTCATAGTTTATGCTTTAAATATGAAGAAACGTTATTAAAGTAATTTCATCTCTATCATAGATTTTTAATATAAATAAACTTACTTTTTTAGAGGGCACAAATTCAGATACAGATGAGTGGGACTTTTGCCTTTACATTTTCTGTAAATGTAAATTAACTAAATATACGTTTAAAAAAGTGTAAAGGTAAATTTTCAAAGAGAATAGATTCTAAAACGATATAGAGCCACAAAATTATTGAAAGTTTTAGAAATAAAGGTTATTAAATTAAGATCACGGTATTTAATAACTTCACGGACTCGATAAGAAAGAGAAGTGGAACATGGTACACCGACAAAACCGTGGATGACAAATTGAAGAAGTCTGACAAATACAAAGTCAAACTCATATCATTTATTATAAGGGGCACTTTTGAACGTCAAACAATGCGACTATTGATGCATCTATGATTTTCCAGACAGAATGTGCAGAAGTACACTGTGAGGCACATACATGACGGAAATATTCTTTCGAATTGAAACCTCATTTGAATTACATAACGTACATCAGTTTGAAAGAATCTTCTTGTTTGACTACACTGTAATTTTTAGGGCCTTACAGTTTTCCTTCCGCACTTTCTACATAACAACACAATCGTTCGCAACAAGACAGTGGCCGCCGGCAAACAGTGGCCCGTCTAAACAATACCTTATGGTGTAGATAGCAGGGTAATAGCGATTGTTTTCAACAAACTGTTATCAAGTTAGTTTCCGACTAGCACAGTAGTCTCATAATTGAACCGGTATTGTTATCGCTAAGAATTAAATCCTGCCTTTAGAGGTATTGATTGGTTTGAAATAATAACTTTTTGTGTAAGAAAAAAATATTATATACCTACCTACTACTGTTTACATTGAAAATTTACATAATAAGGTAAAACATACGGTCTGCTCCAGGCCTTTTTCCGCTAGATGGCACTGAAGTAAATTTTTTTGTTTATTTTGTTTTATGTGAAATTGGATAGGAGTAGTTGGTGCGGTACTCGGCCATTACACTTTATTGAACTTGGTCATAACAATGCCTCAAAATCCACCCAATTAGACACATAATCTCAAAATAACATCTGCCATTGAATATACAGTCTTAAAAAAAATACATAACATATTTATAAAAAAATGTTAATTCAAAGGCAAAGTGAAGACACTTATTGCACTCCTGTACCCTAATTGCGTAATATACGATCAATCACATTTGTTTCAAATTGAAACAGATTGCTAATTCATTGCTTCATAAGTTGGATTTTTTTTTTTGTCAAAATGAAACAAATTTGTCATAATCGTTTACGAAAATAATTTAGGCAATTAGGGTACTGACCTATCTTAGCCAACAGCCCCTCTACCATCCTTACTAGCTGCCTAATCTTTTGAGCACGACACGAGCTTTTCTTGTATAGGGGAGACTGGGTACGGTTGCAGCAGGGTACAGTTAAACCAACGCTAATAACTCGTAAACTATTAGCGGTGTGGTGAGGGGTACAAGGGGAGAAAGACGCGGCCGGCGAGTCCGGACATGAATCACAGTGACGCGTTGCACTTCGCGCGCTCTGTACGTTTCCAGGGGACCCTATTATATTTTTTTGACAAAAAGTAAGTATTTTCTATTGTTTTCTTTTTCAAATTACTTTGTTGATATTAGCGTTTGCATTTTGAGTGATTTTCTGTTTTATTGTTAGATTTTGAAGGTTCGAAAACCGTGATTCGTTTTTGTTTATGTTGTTTTGTTTCGACGCTATGTTTGTTTTATTAGCAGTTGAGGGGTATTTATTTATTTATTTATCATAAGCACACCAACAGCACAGTCACTTACAATTCAAATTAAATAACATCTAAAATTTACATTTCAGTAACCATGCAAATGACAGGTATGCATGACATTCAACATATGAAAATTAGAGACAACACAAGCAAGCAATTATTGTGGGTACGATTGAAACAATGATAACCGTTGCTTTTTTCGTTCTAGATGCCCAGACAACGTATCAAAAAAACTTCAAGAGGCGAGTGTGATATAACTCAGTACGAAAATGCGTATGAAGAAGTCAAAAAAGGGACTTCTTTACGAAAAGCTGCAGAGATGTACGGAGTTCACCATTCTTCTCTTCTGCGATACAAGAAAAAAAGAGATGCAGCGATCGAAGAAGGTAACCAGGCTGATGTTAGTATGGGGTATGTAGCCCACAACCGAGTATTTACCCCTGACCAGGAATTTAAACTGTCAAAATATTTGATCCGCTGTGCGGATTCTTGTTAGTTTAAACCGGAGCAGAAGAGCCCTTTTTATGTTCGAAACAATTATTAAGACTGATAGAAATGGTGCCATACTAGAATTTAACTATTTCTTGTTGATTATGAATAAAGAAACTGATTTTTATTACTTATTTGTTTATGTTTCAACTGACCCCTATCGCTGTTTCAACCGCCCCTGGTATGGGTACGGTTGAAACAGTGGCACATTATTTTATTAAACTCTTCCTATCTAGTAAATATGGCAGTTGAGCGTCTAATTCTGAGATGTACTTGAAGACAAAAGTCTATTCTCTCATTTTATGTGTTTTGTTATTTGTTATGTTTCAAAATGGCTGTACTACGAGCGTTCAAAGCAAAATTGTTTCAACTGTACCCAGTCTCCCCTAACTTGTGCTGATACGGGTTATAGGAAGCAATAGGTTTACTCTTCATTTACTTATAATATTCGGAAAATACCTAAATCAACTATAAAACTGAAATATTTTCTGCAAATCACAGTAGTAACAAACTAGGAACTAACTCAGTTGAAGCAGTCAATTCATACTACGTCGACATCATAGCATGGCCGTGGCAGTTCACAAACCACTAGTTTAGCTGTTTCTGTTGGCTACGCTAGACCGTTGTAAAAACCGATGTATTTCTGACCTAATTAGCCTCAGTTTGAGGTGGAAAGTTGTAAAGCGCTTTATGAGTTCTGAAATGGAAATGATTCGTTTCAGGAACAGTGGAAAATATAATTAGAACCAACAAGGTTATGCCCCGATTTCCATGCTTTGATATTCAAACTTAGATTAGTAAGTATAGATATTATATTATTTTACAAGTAGGGATGTTATGAATATGAAATTTCGGATCTGGATACGGATACAGATATAGAAATAAAATTATACCAGTTTCGGATACAATTACGGATAGAAATTATTTCGGATTATCCATTATTTTCGGATAGTTTCGGTTACGGATATTATATTTTTAAGAAATTGTAAAAGTAAAACACAAATAACTTTTAAAATACATACATGCAAGAGACGCGTGCGGCTAGTGTGTCAGCTCGGCCGGACAGTAAAACCTGTCATAACATGTCTCATTTAGACTCCGCCCCAATCCAAAATTATCCGAAACTTTAATGGTGCCGATTCCCTTGTTCACAAACTAAACTAAATTTAAGTTCAGTGCATCTTTTTCTTTCTATTTCATTAAGAAAAGGACAGAAGATAAATTTAAGTTTAGTTTTGTCCAATTAATCAGCGCCTGTCACTACTCCATACAAGTTTAGACGTGATTAAAAACTTGCCTACTAAAATTACGTCAATTTACGTCAAGCGCTGATTAATTTGACAGCACTGAACTAAAATTTATCTTCTGTCCTTTTCTTAATTAAATAGAAAGAAAAAGTTGCAGTGAACTTAAATTTAGTTTAGTTTGTGAACAAGGGAATCGGCACCAATATCGGATTCGGTTACGGTTACGGATAGATTTTTATTTCGTATATCCGATAGTTTCGGTTACGGTTACGGAACTCCTTAACATCCCTAGTTATAGGTATGTATGTTTTCGGTTCCTTCTTATAGTGCTAAACTTTTCATAAAACTAAGTATCTAAAATCATGTGAAATATAGGACATTCACGCTCATTTTGCGAACAGAAAACCCGATGGAATCAACTTAATGCATCCGCTCCATCAAAGCCTGTGCAGTAAAACCCTCTAATGCATTCAGCTCGTGACGTCATTGTGCGTCGGCGTTGTCGCACGCACGCGTAATATGTCAAAGAACAGAATTGTGTGGAAGCAGTGACAGGTTACAAGTGTCTGATTGTCGACTGTGAGCGGTGAACAGTCGGATCTATCAGGAGTATTAGATTTGCGATTGCGTCAGAAGTCTAGTAGTAAATGTAAAGGCAATAGAATTTTGTACAGCATGCTTGGGTTAATTATTGTTGGTAGGTCATATTTCCATGCATTTCCGACGTTTGGCTCCCAGACTGGACCGCGCCGGGGCTGCCTTGAAGCGGCTCCTGCCCAATCTGAGAGGTCCAAACGCCTCCTGCCGGAGCCTCTACGCGGGAGTCGTGCGGTCCATGGCCCTTTACGGGGCGCCGGTGTGGGCGCCTTCATTGAGGCGGCAGCCAGCCCGCCGGCTGAACGTGTCCCAAAGGGTCATGGCCATCCGGCTGGCCCGAGGATACCGCACGGTCTCCTGCGAGGCGGCGAGCCTCCTTGCCGGAGTACCGCCATGGGATCTGGAGGCAAAGGTCCTCGCGCACATTTGGGAGTGGCGCGAGGAGGCGAAACGCCGGGGCTTAACTCCGATGCCGCAAGAAGTCGCGGCACAGCGAACAGAGCTCCGGCGGGATCTCATGGCGGAATGGAGAGTGCGATTGTCGCAACCCAGCGCTGGGCACGCCCACAATTGCGGCGATAAGACCCCTCTTTGAGGAGTGGCTAGAGAGGCGCCACGGCGTCTTCACCTTCCGCCTGACGCAGGTCCTAACCGGACACGGCAGTTTCGGGAGGTACCTGTTCAGGATAAAGCGGAAAGAAACGCCCGGGTGTCGTCACTGTGTAGATCGCCCGGAGAACACGGTGGAACATACGGTGGAGGTCCGCCCGGCTTGGGCAGGGCATCGCCGTGTCCTCGTGAAAGCGATCGGCGGCGGTGATCTCTCGCGTCCAGCCCTGATTCAGGCCCTGCTACGGAGCGAGAGGAAATGGGAGGCCGTGACCTCCTTCTGCGAAGCAGTAATGCTCGCGAAGGTGGAGACGGAGCGCGTGAGGGAGAAGCAAATTTCACGCCCTCGCGCCCCTAACCGCCGTAGGAGGAGACGCCCTGGGCGTTGGGAATCACAGGCAGATTTCCGGCCACCGTAGGCGCGGGCTTGCGGACGGTGAGCAATGGGCAGCTCGCCGTCCGATAAGGACCAAGCCCGGGTCGACGGTGCGTTGTGTTCCACGCGCGCCTCAAAGAGATGTCAGCAGAATTGACGGGGTCCGCTAGGGCCAATGCCTGCCGGGGGTTCGAAGAAAATCGATAGGGACATCGTGGCCCCCCGGCAACATGGCAACTGAAGGAACACGGGTGGGTTTTAGTCAGTAAGAGTCTGACACGCCCTTCCGCTCCACTCAGAGCGGGAGAAGTTATTTGATAACTTCCCACCCGAAAAAAAAAGGTCATATTTTCATACTATACATACTTACCTCCAGGGGAAGTGCAACTATTTCATATAACCTTGAGTATAGTGTTAATAACAAATAAATAAAATTTTAAATAGGTTACTATTTAAAAAAAAACGCAACGTTAAAGTTACCAACAGCAAATAAGCGCAAACATAAATTCCCACAGCCAAACTAAAGTATGAATAGCCTTTGCCGTGAATAAAACTGTACGAAACCAAGTGTGAAATGAATCCACAAACAGTTAGCCATTCCTTCTTTTTTGAACACGAAAATTGTTTGGCCAACAGCAAAGCTCTGAATTCCGTTTGATTCAAAAGATTGCGGTTTTCCACAACATACTCCCTTTAGAATGTATGTACCTACACGTACGAATTGTTGGATTTAGTATGATAGTAGTAGTTAGTACTAGCTTCCACGTGTTTCGCCATCTTATCTTATTACAATAGTGTTAGGGAGTTAGCAGTTAAGGGGCCGTGCACGGATTCGACTGATTTTGATCCATTTTGTTCATTAGTTGTGAGAAAAGGAAACTGAATTTGAACAAAATTGTTTGTCATTTGAAAAGTCGAATTCTTTGTCTTGTACACAGTAGAAAGGGATTTTTCAAATAAATTAAGGATTCGTGGAAAATCACTAAAATTCGCAACAAGTTTTCCAAAAATTGACGAAAGACTGACGTTTACATTTTACATTTTATTACTACTTACTATTCACACATACATTTTTTTAACAGGTACAACCCAATACTGAAATGTAGTCACAATATCCACTGTGTGGCACAAGTCACACAGAGGACAATATGTTAAGTGTCACCCTCTGGAATTCCACGTTTGATCGTTTCGTTAGAAGAAACTACTTAGGATTTTGAAAATTAAAAAGCATCAGCAACATCATTATTATGGTCTACTTGTACATAGGGAATGACTTTTTTCAACTTCCATACAAAATATAGCAGAAAAAAAATGTTGAAATAACCATTTTTTTTTAACCCTTTCAGTAATGAAGTTTTTCCTATTATTTAGCAAACCATATCAAGAAATTAAAAATCACACATTAGTCTTCAGTTATTCTTGAAATAAAATCAAAATTTTATTTTATGATTATAGGTACTATATCTTCATTAAGTAAATCAAAGGCGAAATAAACCATATTTTCGAGAGCACAAAAGTGATGCAACTATTAACAAGTGCTGTGACTGACACGAATGGTTTAGCACCACGAAAACTGTACTTTTATACTGACACAGACTTAATGTTTCAATTATTTCAAGCTTTCTTACAATTAGATAAGTTATTGGCGAAAAAGGGTTTTTTTGTACCCTTAAGCACACTTGATACTTTAATTCGGTTGAAAGGTTTTTTAACACCATCGTTTCTGGTGTTTTTTTACTTAAAATTATATGTCTTCAGTCAAACTGTGGATCTGTTTATACCTATAGTAATCAATTACCTAGTCAGATTTAGGGCTGTGGACGTACACCTGTGAAGTACGTACTCATTTAAAGAAATGGTATGTATGTATCTACAGCTGAGATACGACACCTTATTTGAAAATACAAGTTGGTATACTCGTATCAGTTTCAGTTAACATTAAAACCCCAAACAGGTAAGACACATTTTTAACTTAAAAACCAATTCTCGTATATTCAATTCGCAGAGATGTAAAAACACTTAAGTAAAAATCCGTCCGCACGATTCTCGAGGGATCCCAGTCGGCAAGTTTGATTGCCCCTGTTTACTCAACACGGGTGTGGCCGACACTGTGGCAACGTCATACACAAAGGGCAATACGGGCAGCCGCAGAAAACAATCCACTTACTTACAACGCAATATACATTGATACTTATCTCCTGGATGAACGTCGACTAATCAACTGAAATATCTTGGTTGGTTTCCACAAAGCGTATGAAGATTGGTTTTAAACGTCAATGTTGGATAACATATCGATTTACAATGAATGGGAATGATCATTATAGAAGTAAAAAAGTTTCAAAACACTATCATGGCGGTTTCAGAATTAATGATGTATGTGTATGAATGGTTTTAGGATGCTGTTGTGGTTGACACGCTTTTGCAGTGCATCAGGTATGTTTGCTAAGGCCAGCACGGACTACTTTAAAGTAATATTACGACATTTATTCTGAAATAAAATGATTAAGATGATGACTGCCTCGTTGGTCTAGTGGTCGCAAGCGCTACTGCTGAGCATGAGGTCCTGGGTTCGATTCCCGGGTCGGGCAAAGTGTTATTGGGTTTTTCTATCTGAAATTTCTCAGTAGCAGCTCGGATTCTGGATTTGTGCCCGGTTGATGGCAATAGGCTCGCCCCCTATTACATGAGACTTGAACATAACTGGCGAAATGTGGGTGTACCTGCTACAGGGACACCTCTGCCCAACCCTTCGGGGAAACAAGGCGTGATGTTATGTTATGTAAAGTGATTAATGATATTAAGGAAGAAAACAAAAACAGGAAAGGAGTTAAACAACGTCAGGTTATGTTCACTAGTGATAATCAAATTCCTATCAATATTATCCAATTGGATTAAGTTCACGATTCAACAAAGCATTAAAATATTCATAAAACTTGTAGGTACCTACAACGATAAATGTATTTACAACGGACGCACTTTTGAACTTCAAAAGCCAGATGCGACTTTCACAGTCAACTTTACATAGCCCCAGTTAGCACTAAATCCACACTGGAGTCCCTTTTAACAGATGGACAAACAAACAGACGGTTTCACGTACAAGCTTTGTGAAAAACAAGACAAAAACATGTTCCATTTCATTAAATTGAGTAAGGCTATGCAATATTTCATGTAGCTTATTCTTGCTTAGATGTACAGTTGATTCTACGTATTCGATTCAATTTGTATCTAGAATATGGATTCCATTTGCGTATTGCTTTTACCTAGATTCGATCAAGTCGGCAGCCGAAAACATTACCTAAGCCTCCTAGGTAAAAATAAAAGGTATCGAGTCTCCTGAAATCAATGTGAATATTGATGTTTGTCGAGATAATTTCGTGGAATCCCACGATAGTCTACTGTATGAACCTGATGGATGATTCAAAACATGGAGACCTCAATTTCTGAGAATCTTAGCTCTGTACGTTCAATGGTAATTTCTATTACCAATATGTTATGACAGCCATTTTTGCAGCTTCATTACTTGAAGGATGAAGAAATTATTCAGCTCTAGTTACTACCAAATGAAACGTGTGTGGTCGCGGGACCCCCGTCAGGACCGAAGTTTCTTACGCTCGATACTCGTACGCGCACACACATGCACTCGTATATAATGGAAAGAGACAGAGAGAGTGAGAAAGTCGCATGGAGGGGGCAAACGACCAATTGGAACCGTGCACCTAGCTTCTGACGTTTCATAAGTGCCCATGTAGGTTTATGTGAAATAAAATGATTTTGATTTTGTTATTTTTTTTGAAAACGCTTTTTCCTTACCTGACGATTTCTACTAGTCAACTAAAATACAATAGACGTGGATATATTTAGTAACCTGTTCCGCTTAGCTATTTCTAAAGAGCCATAAAAAACTCCTTAAAGATATCGACACGTGTTTCACCTCTCAACGAGCGCTGCGTATACCTTCAGCGCTGCGTGTTCGGGTTCGCGACAAGTCAATCGTCATCCTAAGGATGCCTCGTTGAGAGGTGAAACACCTGCTGATTTCTTTAAGGAGTTTTTTATAGCTCTTTAGAAATAGCTAAGCGGAACAGGTTACTAAATATATCCACGTCTATAATATTTTATAATAGATTTCCGCAAGATCACGCCTGAATTAATTAACTACTATTCAACTCCTACCGCAAGCCGCGTTAAAGAACTTTATTAAAAAAATGCATTTCCTTACATGGAAATTTAATAGTCACTCCAGACAATCTAAACTGCTTCAAAAAATATAAATCTAAACTTGGAATGCAAAGTGCTACTGTGTGACCTCCTTAGATACATATCAAAAAAGGAAATAACAAAAATACGAATAAGCCCAAAAAGAAGTCCATGCAAACGTGACCTCATAAACAATATAACTTTTACCGCACAAAAATAATAACTTAATTATGTAAATCAGTCACGAAGATCGTATATAATGTTAGACCAAATAAACCTACGCATTATAAATAACTCGTCATTAGATAAATTACATAATGTCCCGTTTACAGAGACAACCCACTCATGTCTGCCACGGATGATAAGATGTGACAATGTAAACAATTGACTATGCAGATACATTTACAAATTAATATTCAACTGTATCAGTATCATCACTATGTTTGACTATTAACACTGTCGAAGTACTCCAAGATATACATATACCTACAATGTGTACATACATTTGCAGGTAACTATGTATGCATGGAGATCGCACGCGGAGTTGATAAGATATTACGTTAATTAAACGAGCAAATATTAATGGATACATGAACTAAGCATTGATATGGTAGATGAGAATGTTGGTCAACAATAAATAAGTCGTAATGGAACTGAAGTGGTTGTAGATAACTTTGTTTACAGGAACTTAATGTAAAAGAAAGAGAAAATAGATGGCTTGGTTTACAAGAACTTTATGTTGAAGACTTTGTAAAAATTTAATGAGAAATCTTATAAGAAACATTAAAATTGTCGCTAATAAATTCAGCCTCTTTAAAATGATTTATATTCTCATGAATCCATATATACTTTCTGAGTTTATCTTGGAAATTACTGACATCAGTGAAGGAAAAACATCGTGAGGAAACCTGGACTTATAATTAATAGGTATAAGTCTGAAATCGCCAACCCATCTTGAGCAACCGTGGTGATTAATACACACAAACCATACAACACAAAAAACACAACAATAACTCAATACATTACACAACAACAAATAACAATACTTTAGGTACTAGTCTCTCACAAAGTTAGCTCCTTGTTCGTGCACTATTGTCAAATAGCATTAACCTTTTAAGTACTGCAAAAAAAGCGTGCGACCATCCGTCAAGGACAAACACGTGCGGCTTATCGCGATGTAATCTGACACGCGTTGACCTCTCACACAAAAACTGCTATAGCTTCGTTTCTATTGCGTCATTTTACAATCTGTAAACAGATTCGAGTGTTTGAACAACGGGGGCCACTTATGATAATATCCATAACACTCATACGTTTAGTTATTATTGTAAACATCCTATTGAAAATAGAGAACTGGCCGTAAGCCGACTTGTTAATGTATTATGTTAGTTTCTGGCAAAAGTAATGAATTGATTTACGCAAAATTTTGGTAATAATATCATGAATACACAAGTAATCCAATTAGATTTTTTTCTTATTAGTCTTACATACAATATTTCCATAATATTCTAACTCAAACTTCATAGTGCGCGGTGCTGTCATTTTGAATCGCGTAGTCCAATTCGTGATATTGGAAAAGATCATACGAGTTATAATGAGCATTATATCATGTATTAAATCTTTCTAGAATATTACCTATACCTTCTTCGACTAATTGTTATCCATGAATCGTAAAAATATGATACGATAATTGGTAAAATACCAAGATGACCTTGACGGGTCATTTTATCCGGAAATTTATCTAGTCTAGTTAGAATCTTATTTGAAAGTAAACAAGAATGAAGTGTTTTATCAATTTCTGTACACACATTCCTTATTTATAACCCTTTTGATTAATTCATTAATGGTTACAAAACAAATCTAGTATTATTTCATAAAAATTCGGCATGATAATTTGACCCGTTTTACCTACACATCAAAATGCTTCGAAAAATCTTTGAAAAATGGATAAAAATGAATGAATACGCTTCGAATGCATGAAATAATTAATTAGAATTAGTTTTTGCTTAGATAATTACCATTTATAGACACAAATTCATCGAAAAACAGTCAACAATATTATATTTATATGGCAAATGTGTAAGGCGAAATAACCTGAAAATTGATTGGCTCGAAAATCATTTTTACTATATTGTTTTACGCAAACGATTAGCCAAAAACTTGCACAAGCCACTATTGTTTCATTATTCATGTACTTACCTAAGTTTCAAACGAAAAATCCATCACAATAACTCACAATAAATAAAACAACAACACTAAGTCACGACAATAAACCACAGAATATCAATGTAAAAAAGGGCGCCTTCGTATTTTTTTTTTATAGTGTTGGGCACGAAGTTTTTAGTAACTTTTATCGTCTATGGCTTACAAATATTCTTGGCAGTGTAGGAAAAATATTAGCAATCGACTAAGTTCCGTACTTTACGCAAAAATAATATTTTAATGGTGTAGCCTATTGGCAACGCGCGCTGTCGCCCGGAGGCGTCACCGGTCCTAAACGGTTGCGCGCGAAACCGACCCCTCCGGGCGACAGCAGTCCTTAAAAGGTTAAGTACAAAACTTGTGTAGAGAAAATAAACGTCTTATATTATTATTATAATAAACACACAAGAACAAACAATAACACAACAAAACAATAATAACAACAACAAACAACACAACAACAACAAACAATACAACTGACCAGCCCCGGATCTAGATTTTTTTGAGGCGGGGCGAAAACTGCCGTCTGCCGCCCCCCGCCAATCTTTTATGGGGATGCGCTAAGCTACCCCTGGCGAAATGAAAATTTTCTCAAAATGAAAATTTTGCCAGCAACATATTATTAATCAAATCGATAATGCGCCAATTCAACAGGGGCGCCAAAACTGTTGTAAAAAAGAAAAAATAGAAAGATTATAAATGTGATGCGCGTCTCATTTATTGCAAAGTTGCTGTGTGCTAGGTGGTTCACTTGTCTGCTACGCTTGAATTTGTCGCCCCCTGAAATTGGCGCCCGGGGCACAGGCCCCGTCTTGGCCCCCCTAGATCCGGGGCTGCAACTGACAAACATACAGACAATAATAGGCCGGTTTTTTTACAGTAATAGGGCGAACTGATGATGGCACAAAAAAATATCTATCATAGAAAAGTTCGTAAGTATATCGAACATTGACGCTTAAAGAACAGAGACTCAATGACAGCTGACATCAACACAGGTTAGACCTACAAAGTAAGTGTAAGGTTTATTTTCATTTAACCAGGCAACCAACGAAATAAATAGATTCTTTGTTAACAGCTCATAACTCCTACCTTTCGTTTAACAGGAGCTTCGCAGTAAAACATGTTTAACACCTTTGTAAAACAATTCTAGACAAGTTTGCAATGCCATGCAAACCTCGAGACAAGACTACTGCCTACCTAGGTTTATGTTATTCGCACATAAATGTTTATTTTACTATAATAACGAATCTACAACAAGACCTTTCAAGGAATGATTAAAATACATGATAAATGATTTCTAAAACATCTTGGTATTTCGGACAGAGTCCTATTCAGAAATGATTGAATAAATCAATTTTATTGATTTGTAATATTGATGGTCATTCAAATGTATAGTTCAATGGCACACCTCGAATTGTTTTATAAGAATAATTTGTGTTTAGTATGGAGTAGATTGCCGTGTTGGGTGGTCCTGTCATGATGCTTGCTAAGAACGGACAGTTAAAACTCTGTTTTCTATTAAAGAAATGTAGACGAAAATGCAACTGCATCGTTTTTCGGCTTATAATACATACGTATAACACATAGGTTCGATACTTGATACTTAAGCTGTATGTATCCAAGTCTGATGCATTAATGGCGACAGCTTTGAATGCCATCTGACTGAAAAAAAACAGTGGCACTCCGGGAGTGCCGATAGAAGTGAAAACTTAAACAAGATCGCCTCGGTGGAAGAAAAATACTTGTATAGAACATTGGTCCACCTAACCTTATCTAAATAAAGAGCACAATTGCGTTTACAAAAAAAATACTTCCAAAGCCTTTAAAGTAAAAATACTTGCATAGAATTTTGATCCGTTACGTAATATAAATAAAGAGCACAATTGCGTTTACGAAAATGAGGCGTCGGTAACGGTGTCGCGAGTCGAGAGTCAATGTCGTCATCAAAATTGCATATTTTTCCGCCACAGAATAAGCTATTCTGGAAAATCACCAATTCGTTTAGAATAATATTATTTAAAAAACAGTGAAAAAAAATTATAACAAAGCATTACATTCATCGAGTGGTTTCTCGGTTTCCCAGTAAAACTTTTCTTTTAGTAGCGAAAAATTGAAAATACTCTGTTACAAAGTCGTAATATATTTTCACAATCCTCGAACTTTGTTGTACGTCTAGGGATTTGCTATCGTTTTTATTGCAGTATCGAACGGCAATCAAATAAAACATCTACGATAAAGTCCAGAAAGTATAAAGGCAGCTAAGTTAGACCTAATAAAGTTAAGAATAGTTCCAGTCTTATTTCACACCTAAATCGTTGTAGCAGATTTCAGGACTTAGAAGGATGGATATGAAGTCAGACGGGACATAAAAAAGGGTTTCGTCTGTCTCAAATTTAACTCATAGCCTAAAATGTAATCATGCTTGTCATATTCAGGACGCGTGCACGATACATTAAATAATTTAGTGGAATACTAGCTGCGCCCTACGGTTTCACTCGCATAAGTCTCCATTTTTTGAGAATATCGGGATAGTAAGTATTTTCAATCCTAACCTACGCCATGTTCTACCGATGTGCCGAATTTCATCTAAATCCGTTCAGTCGGTTTAGCGTGAAAGCGTAACAAGCAAACTCACTTTCGCATTTATAATATTACTTGCAGCGCCCCGCGGTTTCACCCGCATAAATCTCAACCCCGTGGAAATGTCGGGATAAAAATGATTTTATGTGTTAATCCAGGTTATAAACTATCTGTGTGCCAAATTTTATCCAAATCCGTTTAGTAGTTTTTGCGTGAAAGAGTAACAAATATCCATCCATCCTCACAAACTTTTGCGTTTATAATATTACTAGCTGCGCCCTGCGGTTTCACCCGCATAAGTCTCGATCCCGTGGGAAAAAAAAAGTATCCTATGTTCTTTTCCAGGGCATCATCTATATATGTGCCAAATTTCATCCAAATCCGTTAAGCCGTTTTAGCGTGAAGGCGTAACAAACAAACTTACTTTCGCATTTATAATATTAAGAAAGTAGGATAGTAGGATATAAATAATAATTTAGGATAGCGAATAGTAAAATAACAAACAGCTAACAAAATAGTCCTTTACGTTTATCATACCTAATACTATTATCGATAATACTCACTTAATTACGTAAAACTGACTTCCATAACTTGTAGCCAAAACGTGAACCGAGCCGAATCGCTTCGGCCCCGAGGCGGGATACCCTCTGACATGTTTCGCAGAAAATACATAACTTATCTATATATAGGTACATACATAACTGACACGTCTGCTAAGCCCAAGGAGAGGAGACGTATTATACTAGTAAACCCACGTTTTGCCGAAGGCGATTTTAGTTCCTATAATGATAGGGGGCGACGTTGAGGGTATCGCTTTCCAACCCCAAGTTGTAACTTAGAATTTGTAATAGACGAATATATTTATGGTCGTAGATAAATGTATAAATCATCTTTTTACGTACCAGTATATAGAGTGAAATCATTCATCATCCACACGTATTAATATTAAAAGATCGATAGTAATCTGTCGGTCTTTCTGTCTGTGTTACCCTTTCACTGCTGAACGGAATTCGATTTTTGACACACAGACATACCATAACCTGGGTTAGCACAAAATATACTTTTTACCAAACTTTTTATTGTATATTCTTCTGTTAACAAAAGGAGGTTTTTGTCCAGCGGCTATGCCGACCCCATCGTACCTTATCAACCATTTAACTTTAACTAAAATATAACACAACAACTATAACTGGGCACTGATCCAGCTCCACAAGGGCACATAAATTAATTGATTAGCATTCGAAAGTATTGTTGCAGCTGCTGAAGATTGTAAAAACTATCTTTGCTTTGTATAAATTCAATCTTTTTGTATTGCATAATTGCATATCACATGTGTGAACACTGTGACCATGTACATTCCATAACGCCACCATTTACTGGGTACGTCTTTCATTGACTTGAATGTGCCTTGGTGGCTGAGAGTATGTCATGCTCACTCAAATGTCTCGCTGATGGTGGCGTGTGTGTTGGATCATTAAGTTCCCTTCAAAATAGTTGAGCTAAATGGTGCTGATCCATGCGTCATGTTCGTGAATGGGCGCCGTCGGTAAGGACTGGTCATCTCTTAGGTACCACAGTTTATTTTATTTTTTAATTTTAATTTTTGAATTGTTTTTCTTTTTATTTTTGTTACGGACGTTTTTAACGTGCACGTCTTTCTACATTGTTCTCACAAGTATAATGTCAACATAAATGATGTAACCAATATTTTGTAACAATATTTTGATTTAAAAGAGTGTCCGTGGAGTTTCTTGCCCGTTCTTCTCCATAGGTACCTACTACGCTTTGGAATGGGCAACTAGCTTCATCTTTCTGACCGAACGACCCCTTGACAATTCAAAAGTACCTGTAATTGGTTTATTTGAAATAAATGCTTTGAGTTTGAGTTTTAAGTTTGAACTATAAGCTGTAACAGAAATTGAATCATTCAATGACTAGGCATAATTTTCACCAGGCCACATAACCTCTTTGCAATCGCTGATCTAGGGTTTGCTAAAATGTTTTAAATTTGCCCAACGTCCAAAATGTTCAATTTAAATTCTTTGATCAATTGTTCCCTTTCATCTTGCTCTTGACACACTCCATCAACATGTTGCACATCTTAAATTTTGTTGCATATTTCACAATTAGGTGATGCGACCTTTATTTATTTATTTAAACTTCTCACACACAAAAAGGTACAAAGGCGGACTTAATGCCTTAGGCATTCTCTACCAGTCAACCAAGGGTGGTGAAGAGATTAGATGGCAGGTGCTCTGTTTGAGAGGAACAAAGAAAAAATTATTAAAAATATATCATTAGAAATAAAATGCAGGAACAACTGTACATAAATAGTTTAAAACTTATAATACACATACATACATTTAATATAATATATATCTATATTATATATATACATATATACAAATTCAAGGGAGAGAGGTGTTGAGATGACTCTACTCTATTTATTTTGAAAAAAACTGCAATTTCCGCTTAAATGCATACCGATTGGTGGCCGACCTGATATCAAGAGGAAGCGCATTCCATAGAAGAATGGACTGAATATGAAAGGAAGAATGAACAAAGTCAGAAGTATGAGAAGGACAAAGTAGGAGAAGATTGTTAGAAGAACGCAGATTCTTAGTGTGTGAAGAACATAGATATTGAAAGTGAGACAAAAGATAAGAAGGAGGAGTGGGAGAGTTGAAAAGGGAGAAAAGCGTGGTCAAAGCGCGCAAACTTCTTCTTTGGCTTCTTTGGCCTTTCGCATTAGGAAAGCAAATTTTGTCGATGGATTGTATCCAGAACGCTGCCTTAGTGCTAATTTAACATAACTTCTGCTTAAACTTGTATCCTCAAACCAGGGCACGCAAGAAGGCTCATTCTGAATTACTTTGTACCAAATTCCTTTCACTTGAGACTTTTCATCGAAGTAGTTTCTCAGACCAAACTTGGTAAACTAAGATTACAGAGGCAATCTTACATTACGGAAATTAAAGTAACGGTGTTTGACCACCATCGCTTTAGTCAGCTTCATTACGAATTGTTTGTTTTCTTTTCTAAATCCTTATAAAAAGCGACATCGGTATCACATCTTAGCTTGAAGACTAGGGAGGCACATTTTTTTTTAAGCTATTGCATAGCTTTTATCGCGGGCTTTGAGCGCGGCGACCGAATCAAGAAATTCCGTAACGTAACGAAAATAAAACCTAACACCCCCCACTCCGCCTACCATGTAATGACGGTTCCCATGACAACGTGATGTTGTCATGGGAACGTAATTTTTGTTTTATGTCATCACGTCATCATCCCAAAGTGTAGCGTTGACAAATAGGAAGTATGGAGGTAACAAAGACCCCGAGTGCCAAACGTTTTTTTTTTTTTTCAAACGGGATTTCCCTCCTCATCCGTCAAGTTGGCGGCACTATTCACACAGTTGTACGTTATCGTTTTACACATTGTTGGCGGTAAGTAGGGCCGCTTATGACGTCATCTCACGGTTTATGGCTCGAAATAAAGTCCCTACACTGAAATTATGAGCCGGAGTATAAGCAACATTGTCACACGTGGTACGAACAAAAGTTTTAGTTCAAATTAGTAGTTAGGTAAGCTTCAGACGTGTTAACTGCTGCATGTTTCTGGTTTCCTAGTACTTTGTGTCGATGCGAATGGTTGTTACTCAAAAGGAGATGTAGTTAGAGGCATTCATTTATTTACTTGTAGCTTTACGGACAGTTTAAAGATTTCATGTTTCTAGTATGCTCACTTTTCCAATTATTTTTCAAACTATTCCTATTAACTACTACTAACTTTTTCCCGCGACTTAGCTCGCGTAGACGTCGGATAAAAAGTATCCTATGTGTTAATCCAGGTTATAAACTATCTGTCTACCTCATATAAATCCTATTAGCATAACATAATGGTTGAATACTATCGTTAATTCATGCAAGCCTAGTACTTTTTGTTAGGTTACTGCTCAAAAATTGTGCACAACGTCTAATGATTGAAATCACTATCTTGAATTTTTTGTACCAAGTTTCAAGTTTATTACTCAAGGAATGAGATTTTTCATACAAACGAAATCCCCCTTTTTCACCCCCTTAAAGGAGGAGTTTTCAAAAACCCCTTCTTATTGCTCCTCTACATTATAAAAGGAAGCTGTGTACAAAATTTCACGTTCCTAGTCTCAGTAGTTTCGGCTCTGCGTTGATATGTCAGTCAGTCAGTCAATTTCTCCTTTTATACACATAGATAGATTGACTAAAATATCATGAACTGCAGATAAGCAAAACAAAAACGATTTCTACCCGGAAACCTTGAAATTGTTCGAGCAGTTCCAAGTTACTTTAATGCTGCCATTTAAACCACTAATAACTAATATTTGGGTCAAGCCTTTAAGACAGTCTAAAATGAACTACACCAAAATGTTAATCAACATGCACTTATCACAAACTGGTCCAGTTTCAAACCGCTATCTAATTCGCCTGGCAATAACCTACTGGTACTATTATAACTATATTATTATTTTTTTCCATTCTTTAATGAACCTAGTTATCCACTCCAGCCTGTAATTGACAGGATTTGAAATCGAAATGTCAATCTTTTTACCGATCGATGATTGGACTGCTTAAACAATACCTCATTTTGTAACTAACAGATAAAAAAGTCGTGTTATGAAGAAAGAAAACCACTTCACGATCAAGGGACTCACGACCTCGTCGAACTTGATCTGTGTACTTCTTTTGCAGAAGCAAATACCGATAATATCTGTAGATAATCGGCTGAGCATTAATCAAATATCAACTCCACGAAAACCGATTAATTGGTTCAATTGTCTGGATCAGTTTGACATTGCACGAACAATCTGTAGACAAAGTTTGTATGCAAAAGTCGATGTTGAACTCCCCCCGCGATTGGATTGTCTACGGGGTAAAGTTTGATAGCTTTGAGAAATGTAGTTAGATATAGAAGTTCGTATGAATTATTGCTTCCACACTATGAGCCATTCTAGACACGTAATGGATTCAAACAAACCAACTTCACAGTTAGCATTAATTTCGTTGCAAACGTAGAGTTATGTATGCAGAGTGCTCTATGCGTTGAATTCTAGCTGTCACATTTATTAATAGTGACGTATGAATTTAGACAGGCGTGGAGGGAGACCGCAAACCAATTTAGTGTCAAAAAGCGAGGTTGCTAAATATAGACAGTTTCTGGTGCGGGTTTAATAGACAGTGATTTAGTCGAGTACGTGCAAGCGGTGCTTGAAAACTGTAATTGTCCGGGCGTCACGACGCCGCATTCCCGCCAAGCGCCGTGGGATAAAGTTCAAAGGGCACATTTGCTATCGAGCCTTTGTATCTTAGGATGCGGTTTGAGTTGTAGCCGCAAATAATGTCGGAGGTTACGTTCTTTTAATAATTTACCCATAAAAGCAAATTGCTGCGATTACTCATCGTAAATATTATGCTGCGCGCTTTGTTACCGGTATAGGCCTTCTTAAGACCATGCCCTTACATTTTCTTATTATTGGAAAGATATTAGAACTTGATTGACTGGGGACATACATAATTTTCTTACTTAATTTTTAAAAAAGCCGCTTGCAAAAACACATACTAATTGAAAGAAAAGAGAAAAACAAGCATTATTATAATCTATAGAATTTTGGTATCGCAGGCCACAAACTAATAACCGGAATTATGGTGTAACTTTTGTTTGTCCCCCGCCTGCGATATCAAAATTCTATAGATTATTATAATTATGATTATTTAGATAGATATACATACTGGTTGGTCTATGGATGGGTGACCATCTTTACATACCAAGACGTCTCCGTGCCTCGGAAAGCACGTTAAGCCGTTGGTCCCGGCTGTCATTTGTAGATCTTTGACAGTCGTTACGGGTAGTTAGAAGCCCAAAAAAGTCTGACAACCAGTCTTACCAAGGGGTATCGTGTTACCTAGTAACTAGGTTGTGGAGGTCAGATAGGCAGTCGCTCCATGTAAAATACTGATATTCAGCTGCATCCGGTTAGACTGGAAGCCGACCCCAACATAGTTGGGAAAAGGCTAGGCAGATGATGATGATGATAGATAGATACTCTCCAAAAACATTACCCTCCTTCTGGGGCAGTCGGGTAAAAATATAAAAACTATTTGCAAAACTACGTAGGTACAGTCTACATGTTGCAACCTGTATGTTATATTATTTTACACCTGTTTTAAAACATCCTATTTGAAGACATTCTCTACACAACACCGCTACTAAGTTGATCTAACAAGTAAAGTTGCCGTATTAAAGCAATTTGTTGCAACCTACTGGGACTAGAGCACATAATAGGCTAGGCTAGCGACAGCCTGACAGGTCGCTTTAATAGACGACCTATTTCAATCTGCACTATCACCGGCAAATAAATGAAATATCTGTTACTAAATCGAGCGTGAACTACCAGAAAAGGATTTGTATTCATAACATCACGCCTGTAATCCCCGAAGGATTAGACAGAGGAGTATAGTACACCCACATTTCGCCTGTTATGTTTAAGTCCCATGTAATAGGGGGCGAGCCTATTGCCATCAACCGGGCACAAATCCAGACTCTGGGCTGCCACTAAGAAATTCCAGATGGAAAAACCCAATAACACTTTGCCTGACCCGGGAATCGAACCCAGGACCTCATACTCAGCAGTAGCGCTTGCGACCACTAGACCAACGAGGCAGTCGAGGCTGTCGAGGATTTGTATAATCTTTATTAATTGATGAAATACATAAGTTCTCTATATAATTTTGTACTGGCAACAATTGGTGCTAAGCCTTAACATTCAAAGTATTGATATTTGGTGGTACTATTGAGAATAATGTAATCATACATTTTTGTTTGAGCATTGTGTTTATAGGCTATTCGATGATGTTCGTAATAATAGCTTATTTGAGTTGACCCCGAAATACTTGCCTTGACTTGGCAAACAATTTGAATTATTTTGTACTGGTTTTGGTGGCCCAGTGGTAACGGCCGCGACTTACGAGTTCATAGGCTCGAACCCAGATAGGTGCTTTACTTTGTGTAAATTATTTCATCACCACTGCTCTCAAAACGGTGAAGGAAAACATCGTGAGGAAAGCGGCATGTCCTAGAACCGAAAATTCAAAGAAATGTGATATCTACCAACCCGCACTGAGCCCGCGTGGTGGATTACGGCCCACTCCCTCTCACAGAGAGGAGGCCTGTGTCCCAGCAGTGGAAACATTTATAGGCTGATGATGATGATGATGGTGAAAATTGTTAACTTTTTCGAGGACATTTGTAATGTAGGTTAGTTCTGTGGCTTTCAAGTTAAAGTTAGAAGGTACTGGTAAGTTAAAGTACAAATTATTTTAAAGTTCTGAGTCAAAACTGTGATCTGCAATATTTCTAAAAAAATAGTAAAAATCGAACTAGCCCTCTCAAGAGTGAGGTATCGAGTTTTTCTACTGTTTGCCAAGAGCTAATCCGGTCTCAGTGTTAAGATTAAAGATTATTACTAGTTATATTTTTTTACATACCTACGCACGTATAATAATATTGCGAATGAAAACCTACAATTACCTACGTTTTCTGAATTATGAAAGTCGTGGCTATTTATTCTTTTTTTCAGGACTATCACACAACGTTTGAATATTGACGTTCTTAACATAACATTATTTTTCTTTAGATAAAGGGTACAAAAAAAAAACAAATGGTTTTGACCATTTGATTTTTTTTAAACTTACAGCTTACGTATAAACGCTCTTAAAAGATGAACACAGTTCGTAAGTCTAATAAATCCATAACACCATACAAAAACAAACATCTTCTTACACCTTTGTTTTTGTGTAACACTAACTTCTTGCCCACGACTTCGACCGCGTGAAATTTCTTGTTTTAAGATAAAATTTATCCTTTGACACTTGGCAATACTGTGGGTTTCCATATTTGAAAGAATTTTCGGAATCGGATCAGCAGTTTCGAAACTTACCTACCTATTTTACCTTTTTATATTAGTATCATCATCATCACTTCAGCCGAAAGATGTCCACTGCTGGACATAGGCCTCCCTCAAGCACCGCCACTTCGACCAGTTCTGTGCTTCCGCATCCAGCTGATTCCTGCGGCCTTCACAAGGTCATCGGTCCACCTTGTGGGACGCCTCCCAACGCTACGTCTTTCTGTACGCGGTCGCCACTCCAGAACCTTTAATATTGGTTTAGATAACAACAAATATTCTAAGACCATGAACCCCGCTCCGCTTACACCTTGTTCCACACTCGGAACCGGTATAACAAAAGAGCAGTTCAACTTCCCCACAGCCGATACTTTGCAAGTTCTTGATAACCTGCAGACTACTTGGATAGTGCCGACTTGCCGACTCACTGCTGGATTTGCTACTTAAGCATTATTACGTAGTTCTGCGGTGGAATGGAGTGAAAAATGAAATAAAATTGAGGGTAATCCTTGAATTTCAAGAATTCTTCTATAGTAAAGAGATAAATACAAAGCCACCGTTAAGAGGGAGAAAACTTTGCAAAATTTATTTTGATATCAGAAACTCTATGTCCACTCCAAATTAAACTGAACGTGTTTCTCACATCTTTCACCGGTTCACAGTCCAATGAACCATATGTGGTCTGTTCAATTGTTTTAAATATTGTGTCTGCTTATGGGACAGTGAACCTGTTAAACATAAATGACAATTATAATTCCGTGGATCGACCAATGATGGGTATGTACATGAAAAAGGATAAAGATCTTACCTTCTCTTATTACGTACAAGATATCAAATCACTTCTGAAAATAAATCAACATCACTCATAAATACAAACACAAAACAAACAAGCCGACTAACAAATAAAAAAAAAAACAAGCAAAGTGAGTAGGCTACAGGAAAAACGCTCACGTAAAGTACGTAATTCATTTTGCTTATCTAAATACGAATCTCCAATCGTGTACGTACCATATGGACCATGTACTTGGGCGTATTTGTCATAATCAATCATGTGCAAGGTCACACAGAACGGCTCAGGTGTACACTGCTCCTAAACTTTATACCCTACTCCGGCCATTTTGTTCAATTTTATTTTGTGACACATTCTTTAGGAAATAATGAGCACTTCCGTTACGACAGAGTGTTTATTGTGATGGATAACTGCTTATTCTTGGGTAGGCTATAAATACTTTTAGATATGTGTAAACATTTTATGTACAGCCATCTTGTTAAGAGACGCAGAAAAAATCCTTAAAAAAACGGCCAAGCGCGTGTCGGACTACGCACAATAAAGGGTTCCGTAGTTGGGATGAATTTTTCCCATAAACAAAGTTAACTTTGTAGTTGAAAAACATTTTCTCCTATACTGAATGTATAGGAAACATGTTTAAACATGTTTTGTAAACATGTTTTTGTTGTTGTAAACACGTTTTTGATGTTGTCTGTAAACATGTTTTTGCAACTGCAAATTTAAGTTGGTCGATTATTACTCGTTAACTTGTAGAGCCTACTTAGCTGTGATAATTTTTCTTTTAATTTTGTTATATTAACTACTGCCGTGGTTTTTTTCACACATCCAAAACCAACCATTTAGCTGGCATTTGGCTGGGGGTCCGGGCTTGCAGTCGGTGAACAATGGGTAGCTCGCCGTCCGATTAAGACCAGGCCCGGGTCGACGGCGCGTTGTGTTCCACGCGCGCCTCAAAGAGATGTCAGCAGAATTGACGGGGTCCGCTAGGGCCGATGCCTGCCAGGGTTGCGAATAAGGCCGAAAGGAAAATCGTGGCCCCCGGCAACAGGGCAACCGACGGAACACAGGTGGATTTTAGTCAGTAAGAGTCTGACACGCCCTCCCGCTCCGCCAAGAGTGGGAAAAGTTATTTGATAATTTCCAACCCAAAAAAAAAGGGGGGGACACTTAAAAAAATCAGCTGTTCCCTACATTTATGTTCGCATAACGCGTCAAAATATAGGGAACAGCTGATTTTTTTTCGCGATTTCTGGTTTGGTTCCATAGTAAAAGTTGTTCATAATGATGAGTAAAGTCACATGTTAAAGTTTGCGCACTGGATAAAGACTTATCCTGTATAAGCATGAAATAGTATTTACATATCTAGATACACTACAAAATTGATCAATGTGGCCTGATTATCTACACAGAATTAAGTGTAAGTTATACTCCATTTGAAATAAGATTAGACATTTAACTAAACCTTTTTTACAGTTCGTTCAACCGATTTTGACTTCTATTGCGTTGGTAGCATTACAAATGGCAGCTACAGTAAACAGTTGGTATTGTAACCACTTTTTTGCTTTTAATGCCATCCTTATGCCTACGATATAGAAGTGAAAATCGGTTGAACGAACTGTAAAAAAGATTTGTTTAAATGTCTAATCTTATTTCAAATGGAATATAGACATGAAAGAAAACATAGCAACGCAAGCAAGGTTGAGCAGCTATGTACGCATTATGTTAGTCCGTACAATCCAGCTATTTGTTTCCATTATCTGCAGTTTCCCTTACTTAAGACTAATGCTGAAGCATATGTCGCCATCTATTGTGTTTTATAAAAGAAAAACGTCGCATTGTTTGTTCCCATACGTTTAAATAAACCTTTCTATAGTTTCTTGTACAATTGTTTTATAGGTATTCGACAAGGTTAAGTTTTTTATCGATGAGTAGGTATAGTATTTGTTCACTATACCCGATTCTGATTTATTCATCCTAGTTCCTAGTAACAGATTTTTACTGTTTATTTGGCAATTTTTAATACGAAAAGCTATCTTTCATTACAATTAAACCAATTGATAGTGAAAAATATTAAAGTTAGAATGTGGGTTTTATTCCAGCACCGTTTTTTTTTTGTATGTAGGTAAAAGGTCCTTATTACACTGGCGATTGTTTAATGCGCTCGCTGCGTGTGCGTAGCGAGCAAGCCACGTGTGCGCAACGTGTTCGCTGCGTTTTCGTAGCGAAAGCGATTAACGTGAGTGAATGCAAGAGAGAACATGACAAGCAAGTGTACAATATTGTGAAAAGCCAAACAACACGTCGCGTAGTTGCAGCTAGCTAGCTTCGCACTCGCGCAGAGCACGTTCACACATCGCCTCGCTGGGAACACGCTGGCAAATCATCAGCGTGATAACGCTCTAAGTTAATTAGTTGGTACACTCTCAGTAGAAGCGAAAAACTTATCCAGGCGGTGCTGAATATTATTTCCTTTTTATTTAAATTTTGAAATCGTTTATTTTTTATACTTTTGTTTTTTTTCTACGTTTGTAACTTCATGTGCAAGTCCCAATAAATAATACAATATTGTGAAAACGCGGACAACACGTCGCGTAGTCGCGGCTAGCGCGCTAAGCACACGCGGAGAGCACGTTCACAAATCGCCTCGCTGGAAACACGCTGGCAAATCGTCAGTATGATAAACTGATATCGCTCTAAGTAAACCAGCCCGTCCCATCCTTGATGTCCTCTCTCCGGTTGACGCCCTAAGCCGAGGTTCGTACCCCACAGGGGGTGCTCTTAGCGAGCGTTCACCTAGTTTTAATTAGCATAGTTGAATAACCCCTGGCTGGAGGTTTTAAGTGTAATAGCTTAAGGAAAGCCCGGTTAAGTAGTCATAATCTCAGAGGTCAACTACGAGATGTCCTACATAAAAAAAAAGCTCTAAGTAAATTAGTAGGTAGATTCTCGGTAAAAGCGAAAAACCAATTTTTTTTTTCTGCGTTTGTAACTTCATGAGCAAGTCCCAATAAATAATGTTTATTTCTTTTTTCTTTTTTAAATCAGTCATCAACACCATTTTTTATCAGAAGACCATCCTATTATTTCCAGTCTTCAGCCAAATATATTTCAGTGCTGCAAGCGATGAACTTACCTATGTAAATTATATCGGGACTTTGGCAAGATACCGCCATAGTGCACTGGATCATGGCAGCTTTAAATTTAGTTCACTACTGTTATAAGTTACTGCATAAGATCAAAAACTTTATAACGTTGTCTGAAATAGTGTTAACCTTGTATTTTTGTGAAAAAGGAGATAACATTTTGGTATTGTTTTAACTAACTTCTAAAATAGAAGATCATAACTTGTGAAATGGCCGAAAACATCTGCTTTGTTGAAATTGGACAAGAGAATTGGGGGTCGGATCACGTGAAATGTTATAATATTTTAGAACCCAAATAATGCTACACGAATGAATAAATGTTGGATTATTATGAGTTGTACTTAGAGCATACGTAAACTGAAATTTGAAATACTTGAAGAAAACATTATTTTGAATAAAGACTATATTATATTATTTAAAATTAAACTTGAATATTCAATGAAAACATTTGAGTCTGAGTAAGTAGAAATACATGTTCGACCAAGGTTCGTCGACCAAACCAAATGACACGAAAACATTGAAAATCATTTTCCTCTCACAGTCTAACAGTTTCAATGCATGCGGGAAAATAAGCTGACACATTCTAGAATTTTTATCTTATTTCCATTTTTAGGTTTCATTCCAGTGTATCGAGAGTTTATTTTCGTATATTTCTTGGAACAGAAATTCTATCCCAGGTATCGTCTTCCCACGTAGTTCCAAACTCCGTATGAATCGATGCCCTCTCAATATCAGAACTAAGTAAAGAAAATGCAGGATAAACTTTGAGGTTGTATAAAAGATAAAGCAATTCTACAAACTAAGTGCAAAGAATCGCAGAAGAATCTTTCGCAAGTATATAATCGTGTTTACACTTATTTTCGTTGCACACTCCTGAAACTGATAATACGGAAGAAGGTGAGTGACTAAATTGTCTGTTATATTCTATGGGAAGCAAAAACACAATGAATTCCCTGATTTTGATCACTCATTGGTGCCGATTCTCTTGTACACAACTTGTATTGTAGTTGGTCAAACTAAACCAACTAAATTGTCACTAAAATTCTTTACTTTTGGCTATGAGAATCTTAAAGCTATTCTGCAACAAAAATTCTCTAAATTTAAATACAATTTTGACACAACTAAAATTGTATTGCCATTTTAAATCTCAGTGCCATCTTAGTGCTGTCAAACTAAAATATAGTAGTTAAGTTGTGTCACTTAAGTCTATTTCAGAATGGGAAATCGTCGTTTGACAGGAATAAACTAAATTTTGGTGATTTTTATGTCTAGTTTAGAGGCATTTGTGACAAGAGAATCAGCACTATCGTCAAAATCTTAACCATAACACACATAATTCCTTCATAACCCATTGTGTGTCCCGAAAGTACCTATCTGATAAAATGTAAACAAATGGTACAGGAAACGCAGTGAATGCCAATTTGTGCCAGTTAGAAATTGGAGTCATCATCATCATCATCATCATCAGCCTATAAATGTTCCCACTGCTGGGACACAGGCCTCCTCTGTGAGAGGGAGTGGGCCGTAGTCCACCACGCGGGTCCAGTGCGTGTTGGTAGATGTCACATGTCTTCGAATTTTCGGTTCTAGGACATGCCGGTTTCCTCACGATGTTTTCCTTCACCGATTTGAGAGCAGTGATGATGAAATAATTTACACAAAGTAATGCGCCTGTCTGGGTTCGAACCTACGACCTACAACTCGTAAGTCGCGGCCGTTACAACTGGGCCACCACTGCTCTGCTGATTTGATTATATGAATACTTAAATACGAAATTCTTGTTTTGAATCACTTTAATAATATTTTTAGGGTTCCGTACCCAAAAGGTAAAACGGGACCCTATTACTAAGACTCCGCTGTCCGTCCATCTGTCTGTCTGTCCGTCTGTCACGAGGCTGTATCTCATGAACCGTGATATTTAGACAGCTGAAGTTTTCACAGATGACGTATTTCTGTTGCCGCTATAACAACAAATACTAAAAAATAGAATAAAATAAATATTTAAGGGGGTCCCATACAACACACATGATTTTTTTTGCCGTTTGTATAGATAATGGTACGGAACCCTTCGTACGCGAGTCCGACTAGCACTTGCCTGGTTTTTTTTTTAATTTGTCAAATGAGGTTAATTTTATGACTTAAATTTTCGTTGATGATTTTTCAATTACAATTTTATAATGTTATTCAAATAATGTTTATTGGAAAGGAAAGAAAGAAAATTCGTTTATTTGCGGTAAACATGACGCAAAGAAAGATTAAAAAAAACACGTGAATAACAAATTGGGGGAAAATATGCGTCACATCCACGCAAAACGGCCATCGCTCAGCATAATGCTGCGACCCTATGCGAGACAGAGCCCCAGCGCTGGTTTTCAGCGATAGCCGGCGTGGAAAGGATGGACTCTTCTTCTTCTCTCTTCTTCTTTTGTGTTTTACTAATTACCTTTAGTGAGTGTATTAGAATGAATTGGGTTTGTTTACACTTTCATTAGATACATTTCGAACATACTGTAGCTGATACCGAACATTCACTGTCAATATCTTAATTGTAGACTACACAAGTTAGTTACGTAGTAGCACAAAAGCATGATAATTTAGAGCAGATGCTGCTAGTGACGTACAATTAGTATACATAGCATACATTGTAGGCATACAAAAAGAGTATGATCATTTTACACACACGGAGAGAATGTTATCAATCATAAGCATGGTACTACTAGCAAACAAGCATGATTCTTAATAGCATGTCGCTGTCCCCGGCGAATAAAATCGTAATCGTAAAAAACAATTATTACAGGAAAAATAAAAAACAGTTTTTTGTGAAAATCTTAATAGCGGAATTGTTCAAATACCAAAAGAAAAGTGATTTTTTACCTTAAAATCTCGTAACTTCTGAAATAACCGTAGGAAATGTATGAAAAAAAATTGACAGAGTGTAATCGGACCTCTGAATATCGAATCCTTATAATATTATAAATGCGAAAGTAAGTTTGTTTGTTACGCCTTCACGCTAAAACGGCTGAACGGATTTGGATGAAATTTGGCACATATATAGATGATGCCCTGGAAAAGAACATAGGATACTTTTTTTTTTCCCACGGGATCGAGACTTATGCGGGTGAAACCACGGGTCGCAGCTTATATGCAATAAAGTTAAAACTATCGTAATAGCACATTACTATTTTATTCGCCGGGGACAGCGATGTGTATTGCTACTTTTAAACACACACATACCTACGTCAATCAAGTACAAACCTCTAAACATTACACTCACACACACACACACACTACCTCATTCTCACTTATCCCAATTTGATAAAAGTATGAAGTTCACAGGTGCAGCCTCAGGAGCTAGATGCGCACATTACAAACTCAATTTGAGCAGACTTCGGTTTCAATTGTTTCAGAACGCAATCAATTTTAATATGCGCCCGACGTCGCCGGCGAGTTGCGAATCACACATACGGGGAGGAGGAATGGTGAATATTTTGTGTTTTTGGATGATGTCATGTAAAATCGAAAAGAAACGTATTGATAACTGTTTATTCAGAAACCGACAACATACTAATAAGAAAGAGAAGAATGTGTACACACACGTGTTCGGCTCGGCATAATTCATACATGTTCGGGAAAAAGTCGGTCGGCTTAGCTCGAATTCTCCCGAGTCGACCCGAACATGATTCAGCTAGGGTAGATGCCAAACGAAGTATGCCGATCAACTCGAGCCGAATGAAAACCGTATATACAGCGTGGCATCGATGCGAAAACTGTTACTATGGATTCAGCTGATACTTACATGATTCTGAACCCGCGTTGAAATTAATAGTTGTTTTTTTTATCTACCTTTTCATAGAAAAGTGCAATACCAAAGTTAATAAAAAAAATAAAAACTGGGGTTCAGAATCATATACTAAATCCATGGTAACAGTTTCTGCGTCGATGTCCCTACCACCCTGTACATAGTAATAGGTTCGGGTCGGCTATGTTGTTCAACAAATACTGCCGAATCGAATGTGCCGACCCGAAAATGTGTGTAACACTAACACCTGACATTCTTTAGATAGACCGACAACCTAGTACCAACAAGATATTGGGTGTGATACAGGGGACAATAACAATAGCGTGGGAAAGTTCCTACCTTTTGAGCAGTGGCTGAAAAACCAATGTTGCTATTCAGATCTGTTTTGGGCGTGCCTTTTTTTGTGAAAATATTTCGTTTTTGGGAAGAAGTGAAGAACGGAGAGTTATGTCAGACATTTTTCTGCTTTGGGTCTAGCCTGTCTATTGAACGATCAGCATTTTGCGACAGGTGCTAATTTTTTAACCGAGCTAAACTAGTAACTCAATCGTAACCGTTACCTAGAGTAGCCATCTGATATTATGCTAGGCTGAAGCCCTTTTGGCATAGGTAAGTATTTCTTACTTTCCTTACAACTGTTTTTAAAAGTCGTCTCGGAAAGTACAAAAGTTATGCACATTGGCACTAATACTAGGCATTCATTTGAGTGTCGTTTAAGTGAAAACGGCCATTAGACGTGGATAGAACCGCTGGCTAGATTACAATGGCATAATTTAATTAGACTTGCGTAGATTTGCACATGTAGGTAGCTTCCGTAAGAATTTACGGGTAAAGATATAAAAGAACTTAACTTAACTTTAACTTACATTCATAGAAGTTACGGTAACGAGAATGAAAGGGAATTAAAGTTGTTAATATAAAATAAAAAAAAACGTGTGGCACTCGGGGACTGTCGCGGTAAAGCTATTGCATAGCATTTGTAACCTCCATACTTCCTATTTGTCAACGCTACACTTGGGATGATGACGTGATGACATAAAACAAAAATTACGATCCCATGACAACATCACGTTGTCATGGGAACGTAGTTACATGGTAGGCGGAGTGGGGGGTGTTAGGTTTTTTTCGTTACGGAATTTCTTGATTCGGTCGCCGCGCTCAAAGCCCGCAATAAAAGCTATGCAATAGCTTAAAAGAAGAACAGTACTTCCATGACCAATGTCCTGCAAAGGCCTGTAGGGTTTGCCCTGATAGATGCCAGTTTATAGGATTAATGATTAATCCCTTTTCAAATAGATTCTTGAATTAAATATTATATATAAAAACAACCCTTAGAGAGAAATTCATCACAACCAATTGAGGAGCTCGTGGCTAATTAATAACAGGCGCACGAGTCGATCCATCAAGCTAAGCCACGCTTGCCGGGGTTGGTCCGTGGATAGGCCATCTTTACATACCGAGACTCCTCCGTGCCTCGGAAAGCACGTTAAGCCGTTGGTCTTGGTTGTCATTCCTGGATCTTTGACAGTCATTACGAGTCGTCAGAAGCCCAAAAGTCTGACAATAAGTCTTACCAAGAGGTATCGTATTACCTAGTTACTGGGGTGTGGAGGTCAAATAGGCAGTTGTTCCATCTAAAATACTATACTGGTATTCAGCTGCATCCGGTTAGACTGGAAGCCGGCCCCAACATAGTTGGGAAAAGCTAGGTAGGCAGATGATGAAAACCGCATCAAAATCCGTTGTATAGTTTTGAACAACAACGCGGACACACAGACAGACACGAAAAGCTACTTTTATTTTATAATTGTATTATTTATCTACATATTTCTCATACAATAGTTGGCTAAAACATAGCAAGCCGTGTCTCTCGGAGTTACAAATTGCTGATATTGGTCGGTAAGACCAAAGTTTTAATGCGGAAAATGGCCTTACGTAAAGCCGAACATTATTCCGATTGTTATATCCGTTCGGAGCAATGCATACGAATGTTTATGGAGCCAATACTGCCAGAGAATTGTACCGTAAACTAAAATTTACTAGAGCAGGCTTTTCTCTTTTTATCGGCAGTCCATTTTATGCATGCCCATAAAAAACCAATTTAAACCATCGTTTTCATAGATCTTCGTTAGAATATTTATATTCGTACTTTTTTTTTCACAAAACTTTCGACCAACTGTATCTTTTATCTTTTGTTTGGTAACAAGCTTTTTAAGATAAATGGTCGTTTATTACATGTCTAGACATTTAAGGACGCAAAGATACGATAAGTGCTTTTTATTGCTTCTTACTGAAATACATTTAACAAAAATCTAATAGGTAAAGCAGATTGAAGATCTAAAGAGCCTACCTAAATATAAAATTAAGCTTTTACGGAGAATGAATAAACATTTTAAATACTCACGAAAGATTTTCTTGCCATATGTCAAAACTTCACTTACTAAATGTAAGTGAATAAGTTCACAATTTTCAAGCAATTTCAAGTTAAAAAAAACCAATTACAATACCTACCCTTTTTGTGACCTCTAAACTAAAACCTTCCATAGAGTAAAGTTCACAATAATAAAATATAAACTAAGAAAGAAAAGAACCAATGTTTACATCATAATTTTTATTCTAGGTACAAATTAAAACATTAAAATACACGGTAATTAAATATCTCGTACAATAGCTCGTTAAAATACACTTTGTACGTTCGCTAATTAAATACAGCAATAATTACTCCGATGTTCGTGATTAGAGGCAAAATACATACGTTTCGCTAACAATAACACTATGTTTTTCGAAATGCTCTCGATATGTAATATTGTTATGAATGTTCATTTTGTACATACAGGTACTTACTCCGGAAATGGAAAAGCCAGTTTTACTTTTCCGCGGGTGTAATTTTTGGCACTAAAAGATGTGTGGATAGTTAGAATTATTATATATTGTCAAAAATATATTATGTAAATGGTACACCACTACCTGCAGTATTGTCTCTCCTTCTCCCTTTAATCCATCCAAAGGTTGTCTTTAAAAGATCGATAAGACCACCCATTATGTCACCCTATGTAAAATTACTACATATATAAATCTATAACTTTTAAGGTGTACATAGGTATATCTGGTTAGCAGATAGATTTTGCCCACTCCTAGACTTGACTTGATGGGCTTCCAATGTCCATACTCAAATAATAAAGAATCCTATAATAACCACAACAACAAACTGATTGCTACATGTGTGATAATGATATATTATGACTAATGTCTCTCGTCATAAGGGAACATAAAAGAAAAAGAAAGAAAGAAAACTTGTTTATTCTGCACTGCACAAACAAAACGCACATTTTTAACCGACTTCTTTAAAACTAGACATAAAATACACACAGTACAAAAGTAGCCAAAAGCCTCGTATTCAATCCAAAAAAGTTTGACAATGTCACATGATAACATGATATTGCCACGTCCACACTACAATAACAATTACTTAAATGACTTTTTTCATAAAACTGTTACGGTTTTTTTTTTCATGAATGTATACTAGGAAACTAAGGTAAGGAAGACGCCGAAAGTGCCTAAAACATTCCTTGGTATTTTTATACAGGCCATTTTACTCATAAAATAGACTAATCCTACGCCGGAAATAGGGTTCAAAAGCCAGTGACTAATAAATCGACCAATACTTAACTGCGCCCGTTTACTTAACGGCGACTTAACGTGTTCTCTAAGAAGATTAAGTGTGGCGTGTAAACTGCAAACATTGTTACATGCTGCTTCATTTTATGTAGCTCTGTTACCACGCTAACAGATTCTGTACTGCTATTTTGCCTATACTTCTTAATATTATACTCATGCTAGTTATCAGACGTTTTGGTCTATCACCGTCGAAAGCATTTTGCTCACCTAAATCGCGGTCAAATTCGAGTCAACAACCACAGAACCAAAAAAAAACAGTGGCGCTCCGGGAATGCCCACAGAGGTGAAAACTTGAACAAGATTGCCTTGGTGGAAAAAAAATACTTGTATAGAACATTGGTCCGTAACCTTATCTAAATAAAGAGCACAATCGCGTTTACAAAAAAAATAATTCCAAAACCTTAAATTAAAAATACTAACATTGATCCGTAACGTAATATAAATAAAGAGCACAATCGCGTTTACAAAAATTAGGTGCCGGTAACGGTATCGGGAGTTTAATTGTTTTTAACCATTGCAAAAATGCCCAACGCGCTTAAAGAAGTTTTTACTTCAAAGAGCTCGACTGTCAAACTCCCGTGACTTGACTATCATAGGTACAGTAATAATGAACATACATATACAATTAAACTTTCTCTTCTTTTCTTTTTGAAGTTCGCTTCACTTCACTTCTGGCGGCACTCCCGGAGTGCCACTGTTTTTTTTTCTCTCCTAAATACAGATTACTCAGTGATCTAGCTAGGAGAGCAGCAATTCACCCAACAATTCATTGTACACCATGTAATGAATAAAGCACACTTTCTAAGTCCCTCGTATACTACAAAACCTTTATAGGTACCTAACCTTTTTAAATAAATTATTATTTATTTATTTACTTTAGTACGCGAAATTCAAAAGCGATTTTATCACAAAATAACGATTGCAACTTTGAAAAAATAACTATTTCTTAATAGGTTTAAAAATGCTATGTTCGTAAAACTATTATCATAATGTCAATACTTTAGGAGAAAAACGATTTTGAATTTTAAGTGTGATGTTATGCTCGTGGTTGTTCCTATTAATATGACAAACACATCAAATAGCTTTACGTGCAGAGAAAGGTCTCATTTAGTTAATATCTAATTGTCATCAATCCTCGTATTGAACTCAGCAAGTACACCTTAACCTTGAGGGCCTCTCGTTGCAGTTCAAAGCCAAGAACCCTTACGTCCTCTTGCTAACGAAAGAACAAAACATAAAAGAATATCTTCGCACTGAATTCCACGTTTTTGTCAATCTGTAAGGAGAAAAACACTTGACATTTGGATGAATTCGTATTCAAATCCAAATGTATATTTCAATTGTTATGATAGATGGGCGCGCCTGTCTACTTAAGGCTTCCTTGTCACAAAGAACATTTGGCAATCTTGTAGATATTTGGGAACGTATACAGGTAGGTATAGCTTTCCTAAGAAAAGTATGCGCTTCGGTAATCATCGTCTATCTTCAGAAATACGGAAATATGATGACGAGATCTAATAACGGGTGTAAAAGGAAGCCTAAAGTCACTTTTCAACAACCACGGAAGTACTTGCCTATTTAGTATTACCATGTTCATAAAATTATAGATTAACAACTCTATGCAATTCCAAAATACTTGTCAGTGACAAAATGATGAACTGAGACCGGAGAAGGTGAGAATAAGGGAGGGAGGGAGAGGAAATGGAGAAAACTTCATACAAAACCTTTTACAAAAAAAAATAAACATCCGATTTTTGATTTTTCACTTTTTTTGTGGTACCTACCCCACACAAATTCGAACCTGCTAAGTAAATAACACTGACAGGAAGAGTTATTCGTCCATTTGTCGCGCACATACTTAATGCAAAATTTAAGACTTATATGGTTTTCTCATGGATGCCATTTTCAGAACTGGACCAAATTGAAATGGGACCACACGAGAAGCACCAGCGTTTAAATAAAAAAGAATCATCAAAATCGGTTGACCCAGTCGAAAGTTCTGAGGCAACAAACATTAAAAAAAACCTCTTCCTTTTTTTAAGTCAAAACTTCAAACATTGCCTCTGTAGGGGAAGAGTCTGTGGCGCGACGTTCGTGCTAATTCGGAAACACGATGATTCCCGAAGCGCATACTTTTCTTTGGAAAGCTGTATTTTTGTTGTAATGTTTTTCTTCCTTTCTCTGAATCTGGCTAATTTAGAGCGACAGCCAAGTGGCTTAATGCACTTATATTTATTCAGTAATGAATTTAACTCTGACAGTTTGACAGTAATCATATTCATTGGATCGATCGGGTTGTTGACAAAACGAATTATTGAACATAGGTTGTCGAATTGACAAATAAAATTTAATGTTAGAATACTGATGCCCTAACACTCGGCGATGTTGGAGTCAGCTTCCAGTCTAAACGAATGCAGCTGAATACCGTATTTTACATGGAGCAACTGCCTATCTCAACAACCCAGTAACTGGGTAATACGATACCCCTTGGTAAGACTGGTTGTCTGACTTTCGGGCTTCTGACGACCCGTAAAGATCCACGAATGACAGCCAGGACTTGCTTTCCGAGGCCCAGAGGAGTCTCGGTATGTAACGATGGTCACCCATCCATGGACCAACCCTGAAAAGCATCGACCCGTGTGGCTGTTATTACTTAGCCACGAACTACTCCTATAAACACGACAAAATAAAGAGATTTTTATGATCTTCTTTTGGGGTCAACGACCGCTGGTAGTGCTGTTATTTGAAGTATGGTATGAGTAGAAAAATCAGTTCTATTTTTGTTTTGTTTTATTTTGTTTAGATATATAATGATATACAATACGATGCGATACCCACCACCTCTATAAAGCTTACAAAAAAAACTACGATATTTCAACTACAATGCGGCTAAAGAAAAGAAAAAAAACAGTGGCACTCCGGGAGTGCCGACAGAAGTGGAAACTTAAAAAAATCGCCACCGCGGTAATCAACGCGTTGATGTCTTTTACTCCACGGTGTCAGTAAATTCCGTCACAGTGTCGCAAAATCAATGGTTTAGTCCCATCTTAAAAATGCCCCACCCCCTTAAACAAGTTTTCACTTAAAAATAAAAATTTGTTTTATCATGTTTAGAAATCGATACCCATCACGTCTCTAGCTAATTTAATTTGACTCTGTAGTTACAGTGTGATGATATTATCTAGAGAAATCTACGATAGTTTCAAGTTCTCTAACTACATCCAATAACAAGATTACCTTCCCAAACTAAGCCTACATATCAATACTAGAAACTAATAACAAAACCCTAGAACGTAACAACAAATTAAATTAATGTGTCTATCGTCCTACATTACCAATTCCTAAGTAACGGGTCCCTTTTGCTCGAAAACTTCCCAATACCACAGATGAATACACATGGTTCACTCCGCAAAATCATTCAAACAAAAAGCGACTCTTGCTGCGACACAATAAAGTACAATCCTGATCGCACAGCGCTACTTACCTACAGTTATATTCACCTAGAAGTTGCCTCTCTTTCTATCGCGTAACTCTTATATCTTCTGACTACGTTACTGAATTGGCCCGACAAAACGGGCCCGCCGCGTACTTGGAGCTTCATACCTAACATGCCGAGTGAACCATCTGTGTTCATCTGTGCCAATACGAATAACTTCACAATAATCTTCAAAGCGGTATTTACCTGTAAAGTTTATTATGAAATAAATCGAGATGTCTGTACGTTTCAATTTCAATAGATATTTCATTACATTTCGGATTGATTTGGTAATTGAATAGGTTCTATTGTTATTTGAAAGTTATTCGTAGAATTTAAATAAAATTGCTGTGATCCCTCGACAGAATCCAATCAATAACCTTCCTAGAATCAAGATAATAGAATATCTGGTTTTTATAAAATTTTCCAACAACGTAGCTGATATTTTCCTAGACTTTGTCGTTAAATCACGGCCTTCACCCTATGTTTTTCTCCACCAGAGTTCAATGATGTCCAAGATTGAAAGATGTCCATCGCTATACCGCGCTATCTCGCGATGTCACGCACCGGCCATCGCTACCTAGCGCGCAATTGCGATTCTTCCTGACGTGATAGCAGCATTCACGTGGACTAAATGGTGCGTCTTAGCTAGTCCATTATAAAATTATACAAGAATTGTAATGAAACAACAGTTTCTATGGTATCTTAATTATTTACCATTTTTACCATTTATAAGTAAGATGGACGGGTGGACGCCGTAGCGTACATACATTAAGTGAATAACAATGTGAGCCGTGTACTTTTATTTATTTCAGCTTTGTATAACAATAAATAAAACTAAAGAAAACATGTAAGTAGGTAACACTGGGAGCAGGAGAGTTTAGTATGCAGCGATGTCTTGCGATGGTTGGAGCGAGCCGGCGCACAGTGGGCTGGGATTACAAGGTTGGGTCTTAAGAGATCAAATGTATTTTTTTGGTATCTAGGCATAAATTTAAAACGTTTTTATTCTTTGACTTTTTTTAATTTAACGAGTACTTTCGGAGATATAGCCATATCAAATTTGTATGAAGAGTCATGTTATTTTAGTTAAGCAATTTATTCCAATTAAATTGAAATTGAAAATAATGTTTACTAAACGGCCTGAAAACCTCAATACCTACTTAGTTCTTTAAAAAAAAAACAATGTTCGACATTTTCCACTACCATAGGTAGGTATGACGTAATTTGTTTTGAGACTTATTTCCGGGAATCAAGGGATAAGAGTGCGCGAGCGCAACAACAAGTTATGACGTATCGTAACGTGATTGGTGCAACGATAAGGTATCTACGGAATGTTCGGTTGCATTCAAACGTACTTCAGTGTTCTATTACCCACCATAATAGACGCACTACCCCCACACATTCATTACTTACTTATTTGTTATTTTGTATTTGTGAAAATGTTTGAAAATTTAGTGACAAACCTTGATCTTTTCGTTATTTTAAAAAACAGTGGCAGTATTAAAAATAATGACAGTTTGTGTAGTGAGATAAGGTCTAAATTTTTAGTCGAATTAAGTGATGATCACGAAAAGACCTTAAAGTTGTTTTGTGCAAAATTTTGTTATAATTTAAATAGAAGATGGGAAAACGCTTATCGTAAAGAAAATATATTCAGAACTTAAAATATTGAATGGTTACAAGAAAACATAATATGGCCAGACTTTATTAAGTGTTTAATAGGCAGTAATGAAGATCAACCAGCACCGAGTACATCAACTCAGTATGTATCACCGTCAAAAGTTTCTGTCGGTGTCTCCACCGAACAAAGCCCAAGAAAACCTTTTTGTGAATTAGCGCCTAAACAGAAAAAAAGACGTGCAGAAAACTTTCATTTATCTTCGGACGAAATAAAATATGCATATTTTGAGCAGTTGAAAGCGGATGGGAATGAGGAGGTTGCTAAAATACTAGAACATTTACTAAAGAATCCCCAAAATGTAAAAAAAGTAAAAAAGTGCATATCTGTTAAAGAAACAAAATCTGTGTTTTCTCCGGATGAGGCTTTAGGGTTATTTTTATCACTTAAGCTGACCAAGTGGCAATACAATACTTTAAGAAAAAGTGTTAACGAAAAAGACAGTAATATATTTCCATCTTATTATCAAGTGCAACATGCGAAACAGAAATGCTATCCACCAAAAGATGCTATTGCAGTGACAGAAACCTCAGCTAAAATAAAGTTACAAGCTCTATTGGATATAACGACAACAAGAATAATGACGTCACTCGTCATAGATAGTAGTTGTAAAGAATTTACACTAATCAGTAAGTGGGGATTTGACGGTGCTTCTAATCAAGCCAATTACAAACAAAAAATGCAAACAGACGATGAACAAGAAAGTCAACTTGACGATTCAAGCATATTTATGGGTAGTTTAGTGCCAATAAAATTAGTGTGCGGCGAACAAGTTATCTGGCAAAACGATTCACCAAATTCATCTTACTGGTGTCGTCCAATCTTTTTCGAATTTGTGAAAGAAAATAAAATAACGATATTGCGGGAAAAAAGTGCTATTGAGGAAGAGATTGTAAATTTAGTGAAAACAGAAGTTGGAGAAATAAAAATTTCACACTCTTTATTAATGACTATGATAGACGGAAAAGTAACATCAATTTTATGTGATACTTCATCTCAGAGATGCGACATTTGTAAAGCCACTCCAACAGAGATGAATAATTTGCCCTTAATTGCATCAAAACCGACTGATCCAGATCTCTGTAAATACGGATTGTCATCATTGCATACCTGGATACGAATGATGGAATGCATTCTGCATATAGCCTACAGATTAACGATACAGACATGGACAGTAAAGGGAGACAACAAGTGCATCATGGAAAGAAGAAAGAAAGACATATAAGACGCTTTTGAAAATAGAATGGGACTTCTGATTGATGTTGTTAAACAAGGGCACGGCTCCACGAATGACGGAAATACTGCTAGAAGATTTTTTGCAAATCCAAACATGACTGCTGAGATAACTGGTGTTAGTGAAAAATTAATAAGGCGATTTGCAATCATTTTAGAGGCAATTTCATCAGGTAACCACATTGGCACAGCGAAATTTCACGAATATGCTCACGTGACCATGCAACTGTATTTGGAATTATATAGCTGGTATTATATGCCTTCAAGTGTTCATAAAGTTCTTATGCATGGTGCAGCTATTATTGAAAGTTTTGGTCTAATACCAATTGGACAGCTATCTGAAGAAGCTGCTGAAGCTAGAAATAAAGACTTTCGTAGGTACCGCCAACACCATTCCAGGAAATGCAGTAGAAAAACTACAAATGAAGACATTTTAAATAATTTATTGACCAGCTCTGATCCACTCATCTCAGCGAAACGTCACAAACTTCGCAGAAAACATAAAACTTTGTCAGTAGAATATTATTACATTATTATTATTTGATGATGACGAATACGAAAATTTTGCATTCGTTAATGTGGATACCCTTGACAGTGATTAAATTAAAACAGTGCAGTGGCCAGTAGTGATTGTGATTTTTACTTATTTATTTATTTATTTTATTAGTCCTTAGTGGATTAGGCCTAAAGGGGAGACCACTACATAAAAAAAAACGCGCCTAGTTCTTAACCTCTATGGTGGTGTGGAATAGAGAACAAAATTTGAAATTGCGACCAAATCGCAGAAAATCGCAACCCGAGAATAGGCGCTAAAATAGGACAAATATACGTACTATGCATACGTAGAGTCAATTCTTTGAGAAAATTTGAGAATTTCGAGATTTTCACATTTTTTTCTTTTGCTTCATACAAAAATTACTTTGGATATTTATAACTCCGAAAATACTAAGTTATCTGAACGACCCTCATAGAAATAATTACTTATAATCGATAGATAAATCCAACACAATATTTAAAATTTCAGAAAAAGAAACTTTTTTTTTTTAAATGCTAAGTCCTTTACCGGCCCGTTTCAGCCCACTGTGCGGCGGCGGCGCGCGGCGGCAGCGCGTGCCAGCGGGTGCTAGCGCAAGACATCGCGAGTCAGCGCTTGACGGAGAGAGACCATGCGGGTCCTCGATGGCCGGTCCGAGATTTGTATATCCGTTTTTCAAAGTAAATAAATACTCTCTTCTTCAGTAATAAAGTTCAATATTTTACTAACAAATATTTAAATTCTCGCCTCGCACATCCTCGCGCATCTAGACCTTTTACACCAAAGATGGGCAGGGCGCATTATAAACAAATCTAACCACATATCACTCATCAAAATCGGTGTAGCCGTTTAGTAGTTACGAAGGAACATAGAGACGGACATACATACAGGTCAAACACATAACCCTCTTTTTCTGGCTGCGCCGCAGTCGGGTAAAAAGCTAAACTACACGCGTAAGTACTGACTGGCTCAAGTACACATTTCAATATAACTTCGAACTCTTCTTACCACACAAGACAAAGAGGCTGTTAATACTTACACGAGCCTAGCAAACACCTTAGTCCTTACCGCCTTACTCTTCATAGATGAACTATTTGCATTATTCAAACAGTTCCCTTGTTATCTTTGCACTCAAAACTTTGAATAAACTACGCAACTTCAGTCGAGAAAATAATATAAGTTCGACAGCGTCATGTACAGACTACAGAGGAATACAGAGTTCAGGCTACAGAGCCACAGGGATTTACCTGTAGTGCGCTTTGGTTTGTACAACATTGTCAAGTGACATAACTTTGAAATTTATTTGTTGTTGAGTAGTTTGAGTTCTGTATTTGAATATTGCTTCAAGCCAATATGGTAAATGAAGTCCTCCAAACAGACATACAATGCAGCTTTCTCTCACGGTTCATCGAGAACGGCATGGGATCCCATTTAAAATTCCAATTGAAAAAAACACATTTTGATCTAAACGCAGTTAGGAAATCATCTAACATCTTGATTCCATTACTAGTCACATCCAGTTGCATCAAAACAAACATTAACTCCCCATTACGTAATGAATCATTACAGCTATAGATTTCATTAATTTCTTCAAAGAACTATTAAAATCGAGTCTTAATGTTGCTTTCTGCAACAAGTTAAAACAAGATTTTTATTTAATGACAGCTTTAAAAGTTAAAGTTCGTTTCTGCAACTGGCTGTTTTAACATTCAATTAAATTACCAGATGATCATGAAATATTTTTAAAAGATTATAGGTATTATTGAGATTGAATCACCGATCAAGAGCGACTCAGACTCGCCCACCGAGGGTTCCGTACCATTTAAAATTTTCATCGGCGAGGCCTTTATTCGACAAAGAATATTTTAACACTGCACACTGCCGTGTAGAATATTGCAGTTATAGGTCAGTGCCATCTCTTAACCGATAGTGGAACTAATGTAATTTAAGTTGATGATTTCTGAAAAAGTGTACTATTTAGAGACATCGATTTATTTTTCCTGTCATCTTTACAAAAACTGCAATCACATAGTATAATTTCAGATTTTTCTCTATACAAACTTCGGAAATAAGAGGGGGGATACGGTATTTTTTTTTTCTTCTAAAGTCAAAAACAACAAAAATGTTTGAAAATGTGCAAATAGCGCTCTTTCATATGATACCCCATATATTTTTAAGACACCCGTTCTGTCCCTGTTGCAAAAAAGAAATATTTATTTTATTTCTTTCAATTGCAAAATATTTATGCAAATGTCATCTAAAACTATTATTTTCAAGTTGAGCATTGGTAGTTCTTGAGATATCCAGCTGTGACAGACAGACGGACAGACAGACGAGTCGCACCATAAGAGTTCCTTTTTACCATTTTGGTACGTAACCCTAAAAAGGCCATTTCAAAGATTCATCAATAACTGTATTAATTAAAATCAATATCCACATCAATTCACACATCTATCATCAGAAAATTATATCCATAAACATTACCTCTAATGTAAGAAAAAATCGACTCGCCGTGAATTAGTGGCTATTGTATGGATACACGAATTGTGCATTAGGCGAACATTTGGCTCAATACACCATCAATGCTTACCGGCTATTGATTAGCACTTTGGTAATATATGAATTTCTTCATTATATTTGTGTTTTATTCATTAACAGCTTTTAGCGCACTGAAACTAAACAATTAAGAAACATATGTTTATAGAATTATAGATTTAAAGAAAAAAATATTTTATTTGGAACACGCAAAAAAATTTTTTTTTTTAATGTTTAAAAACAAAAACCCGACTGCAAAAACACATAACTGAAAAGAGAAAAACAAGCATTATAATCTATAGAATTTTGGTATTGCAGGCGGGACAAACCAATAACTTGAAATGATGGTGTAAATTTTATTTATCCCGCCTGCAATACTAAGATTATAATGTTTGTTTTTACCCGACTGCCCCAGAAGGAGGGTAAAGTTTTTCGAGATTATGTATGTGTGTTTGTATGTATGTTTGTATGTATGTTTGTATGTATGTTTGTATATATGTTTGTATGTATGTTTGTATGTATGTATGTTTGTATGTATGTTTGTATGTATGTTTGTATGTATGTTTGTATGTATGTTTGTATGTATGTTTGTATGTATGTTTGTATGTATGTATGTTTGTATGTATGTTTGTATGTATGTTTGTATGTATGTTTGTATGTATGTTTGTATGTATGTTTGTATGTATGTTTGTATGTATGTATGTTTGTATGTCTATTTCTTCGGCACGCTCTGTAGCCTAAACAGTTTAATGGATTTTAACATATGAGGTGTCGTTAGGTTCGTCTTAATAGTGGGAGTGACATAGTTTTTACTTGATACCAATAATGTAGTATTTTTTTAAAACCTAACTCTCCCTTATTTTTTGTATTTGCAGATACAATATATCAATATTATATAGCCTATGACACTCCCACAATTAAGACAAATCTAAGGACACCTCGCATGTTAAAATCCATCAAGCCGTTTAGGCTACATAGCGTGCCAAAGAAATAGACATACATACATACATACTCTCGAAAAACATTACCCTCCTTCTGGGGCAGGTAAAAAGGAGCATTTTAACTTGTTAACAACAACTTTTTTAACTTTTTTTTTTACATATTTATACTAATTAATATTATAAATGCGAAAGTGAGTTTGTGTGTTTGTTGACTATCTTTTTGTTTGTTACGCTGTCACGCTAAAACGGCTAAACGGATTTAGATCAGATTTGGCACATGAGTAGACCATGACCTGAGTTAGGACATAATATACTTTTATCCCGATATTCCCACGGGATCGAGACTTACGCTGGTGAAACCGTGGGGCACTAGTTTATAATAATTGTCAAATTCTCCTCGGTAATAGTTTAAACCACTATAATTATTTAAACCATGCAATATTCATTCCGCCAGTTGAAACCTACCTCGTTTTTTGAATGCCCATGACAATTAAGTTATATTTAATTACGGTGCAAAAGATTTATATAGTACATAATAAGCACAAACAGAAATAATTATTGACCTAATTGACGTTATTAGGGACCTAATAAGTTCTAATAACACATAATTACAAAAAACACAACCTTAAGGAGCAATTACACTTGATCGTTAGCTCGTATTCGGGTACTCGAAACACTTTACTCGAATTCGGGCAACCGATGCATTAATAACACTGGTCATCGAACTGGAATATGGGGCTAACGACTACGAATAATTTGAATAAAGTCGAGCACAAACCCTATGTCATCAGCCATTCGGGTAACCGAAACGATGAGGCTGGTCTAGATTGTCCGAAGACGGGCGTTCTCGACCCCGTTCATTCACACTTGTTCGTTTTCCCGAATTCCAAAGGCAATCGAATTCGGGAGAACGACCAAGTGTAATGGCTCCATTAGAAAATAATGTAAGAATTCGACAGCCCTGCCCCTATACCAGCAATTACAATTCGTAATAAATCTAGAATTTTAAACAAAGCAATTCACAACATATCGCAATATAATTACAAGAATCAAGGCACTTTCATGCTCTGTAATAAAATTAGCAGCGTGCTCTACAAAAGAATTAACAGATTTAAACACCAACCATGTAATCATACACCTATATATACGTCTATTATCCTCAACCGAAGGCCTTAGTTGACCATAAAGGTTTTATTATAAAGCATTAGCCACTTGATTACGCTTCTCTGTAACATTAAAACCTCCGTGGTCCTTTAAAATGATTTATAGTCTCACTTCAAACGTAATTGATACTTATTTCAAATACTTAATGTTAACAAGGTAAAAACATTGGAATATTGAGGTTCTAATTCTATGTTCGGATCGTACACGATGTCTTTAATTGGTTGATTAGAGAAAAAATGGGTGTTTAAGTGTCTGATTAAGAGATAAACGCGGTTTATGACTTTGACTGAGCATGCTAGTATGTTAATTGCGTCGATAAGATAGCAATCAGTCACCCGTATTGGAGCAACCTTTAAATCCAACATGTTATTAGTGTTGAAGTTTCAAGTTCAAGGAAGTTTCAATTAAAAGTTATTTTTGTTTCAATTGTATCAATTTGCGTCGTGTATATCTCTAGCGAATAAAGTTTTTTTCTTAATGCACTCGAAACTACTAGTCATATATGTTAGAAGGCTACTGAAATGAAACAATTAAAAAACAATGCACCGGACATTTCTTACACAAGCACACAATCGCGCGTTTACCAAAACCAATCGCGAACGATTTATTTACACTTTGAAAACCTCATGCACACGATTGCTTTTACCTTGAGTGGCCACTCCAAGAGTGTGGAAATCGTCTGCCGGGGGTTCGAAGAAAACCGATAGGGAAATCGTGGCCCCCTGGCAACACGGCAACTGAAGGAACACGGGTGGGTTTTAGTCAGTAAGAGTCTGACACGCCCTCCCGCTCCGCCCAGAGCGGGAGAAGTCATTTGATGATTTCCCACCCAAAAAAAAAAAAAAAAAAAAAAGAGTGTGGAAATCGTCCTTCTATCGTGTAATAACGTCAACGAGGAAATTGCTATAATCGCCAATTATGTCAAAGTCCCCTTTGATCCTTATTGTAGCGGTCAATTGAAGTCACAGTTTAGTCGGGGACATTTTCGGGCAAATGTTACCCGAAAATGTCGTAGTTTTCATTTTATAAACGAAGTAAATATTGAAGACTTTTATTTAACAGATCAGACTAATGTTACAAGATCATCATCTACCTAGCCTTTTCCCAACTATGTTGGGGTCGGCTTCCAGTCTAACCGGATGCAGCAGAATACCAGTATTTTACACACACAACTCCCAGTTAGGTACTGGATAACACGATACCCCTTGGTAAGACTGGTTGTCAGACTTTTGGGCTTCTGACGACCCGTAACAACTGTCAAAGATCTACAAATGACAGCCAGGACCAATGGCTTAACGTGTTTTCCGAGGCATGGAGGAGTCTCGGTATGTAAAGATGGTCACCCATCCACGGACCAACCCCGGCAAGCGTAGCTTATCTGTTGAATCGACCCGTGCGGCTGTTATTACTTAGCCACGAGCTCCTAATGCACTAATGTTATAAGACCATTCACATGAAACTAATTCCAAGAGTAATTTTAAAATAAGATTTATTTGTGCAAATTATAGAAATAAATTGATTACAAAGACAAAAACAGTAATTATGCTGAGGTAAATCCCTTTCATTTCAACGAAAGGGGTTCCACAGATAAGAAAACGCTTTGAACGAAGACAATTGCTTGCATGCTCTATTAGTTCTTAAGTGGAGCTGCAAATGCCGAGCAAGGACAAAGAAAAGAAAGAAAGAAAGAAAATGTATTTATCTTTATTGCAGAATGTCTTAAAAAATGGGTAAAAAAGCTGAACTAAAATGAACACATTTAACGTTTTTACTTCGAAGATTAATAGGGGAATACAGTTATTGCATTTGAAACGACTTATTTTGCTCCACCCCATTCGATGGCGCACTTATTTTTTATTTTATTACTTCTATTTGCATGCACGGTGCGATCCGTACGTGTAGCCATAGGTACGTCTGTATGTTTGTTTGTAATGATGAAAACTACAAATTGCCTGTGTAATTCTAGCTTAAAATTACAAACAGGTAAATCATCATCATCTGCCTAGCCTTTTCCCAACTGTGTTGGGGTCGGCTTCCAGTCTAACCGGATGCAGCTGAATACCAGTATTTTACATGAAGCGACTGCCTGTCTGACCTCCACAACCTAGTTACTAGGTAACACGATACCCCTTGGTAAGACTGATTCTCAGACTTTTGGGCTTCTAACTACCCGCAACGACTGTCAAAGATCTACAAATGACAGCCAGGACCAACGAGTTAATGTGCTTTCCGAGGCACGGAGGGGTCTTGGAATGTAAAGATGGTCACCCATCCACGGACCAACCGCAGCAAGCGTAGCTTAACCTAATCGATCGACCCGTCCGGCTGTTATTACTTAGCCACAAGCCCACACAGGTAAATCATAATCTCAAATCTAGTAATTCCATCTACAATCTCGTATTATTGAATTTCTATAATTATTTTAGTTTTCGAAACTAAGGACCTGTTTCATAGTATCCGGAGTATCTACTAGATACCTAGCCTAGAAAATACTACAGCATTTGTATAAAATTACCTGCCAGATCCGTAAATTAACCGGAATTTATCAGGAGCTGATAAAAAACGGGCGATAATTTACCAAGCCCAATTGTATATGAAAAACACAAGGACTACTTAATGTTACGAAATATTAAAACGAAATCGCTTATTCTGGATTAGAATTCCGATCACAAACCTGTTTATGATAGAGTATTCAATGAAGGTATGGATGCAATTTAGAATGAATTATTCATTGATATTTGAATATATTAATCTAGTATGCAACCGTAGCCATCAGTATTTCAGAAAGTAGTATAGCAACTTATATATAAAAAACCGGCCAAGTGCGTGTCGGACCACGCACAATGAAGGGTTCCGTAGTTGGGATGAATTTATCCCAAAAACAAACTTAACTTTGTAGTTGATAAACATGTTCTCCCATACGAAATGTATGGGAAAACATGTTTTTGCAACTGCAAAGTTAAGTTGGTCGATTATTACTCGTTAACTTGTAAAGCCTACTTAGCTGTGCTAGTTTTCCTTTTAATTTCGTTATATAAACTACTACTGTGATTTTTTTCACACATCCAAAACCAACCATTTAGCTGGCAGGGGGGGGGACACTTGACTCTAACAAAAATAGTTTTCCCAACTCACAATTTTTTTGAAGGACCTTTTTAATAATACCCAACACCATGGGATAAAAAAAAACATCACCACTTTACGTGTCCCATACACGTAAAGTGGTGATGTATTTTTTTTCACCCTAGGTACCAGGTAAAAAAAATGTTTTTCACAATTTTGTTTTACCACTTTGTTGACGTAATTAATATGTATACCTATGCCAAATTACAGCTTTCTAGTACTAAAGATTTCGGAGCTAGACCGTGGACAGACAGACAGACAGACGGACATGACGAAACTATAAGGGTTCCTTGTTTACTACGGAACCCTAAAAAATATTGTTTTCGAGACAAATTAAATTATTGTAGTAATGTAAGAATATCAATCAATCTGCCTAGCCTTTTCCCAAGTATGTGAATACTAGTATTTTACAAGGAGCGGTAACCCAGTAACTAGGTAATACGATACCTCTTGGTAAGACTGGTTGTCAGACTTTCAGGCTTCTGACGACCCGTAACGACTGCCAAAGATCCACGAATGACAGCCGAGACTTACGTCTTAAAGTGCTTTCCTAGTCACGGAGGAGTCTTGGTATATAGAAATGGTCAACCATCCACGGACCAACCCCGGCAAGCGTAGCTTAACCTGATGGATCGACCCTTGCACCACGAGCTCCGCGTAGGAATGTAAGAAGGTACAAACAAAAATCCTACTTCAACTGTAGATAGATAAAAAGATAGAATATTCTTTATTATGTACACCATAAAATTACAGACATTCATTTAGAAATTTAACATTGGGTGACACAATGGTCGGTCTTATCGCTAAAAGCGATCTTTTACAGACAACCTTTGGATGGATTTAAATGGAAAAGGAGAGACAATACTGCAGGTAGTCAGTGGTGTACCATTTACATATACAACAGATACATAAAACATATATTTATCTATATAAATAACGTAAGTATTTTGAATATTGATCTATTATTACTGAATACGATGTTTGATTTATGAAACATGAACATTTAAATAATTTACGCTATTGCTAATGGGTAAAAAAACTGTGTCTACGCTATATCCTATTTCAGATCAAAACAAGGAACATTCAGAAATTGGTATAGAGGTACTGATCTAATCTAAACCTCCTATATGTATAACTCTACCTGAACAATTAATCTTCCAAGTCGAACCTTCACTACTACAACAATTAATTAGTACCACAAAACCTTCCGTAAGCAGTAATTTAAAACAAATCTGATAACAAAACTGCAAGTGATAATTAATACAAATTCATATTCAATCATTAGAAAAAACTATTAATTTATACACTCGTATAAAACTCGGTTAAGGCATGATATATTTCAACTGGTTATAAATCATTTTACGTCAACTTATACGGGACATTAAAAAGTACATTCGTGTTAAACATTAATCTAAAAGGTAAAACAATGCTCAACAACCGTTCAAATTATAACTAACAGCATAACAACAATTTTTAAGACATTTTCACCTTTAGATCAGAAGTCATTTCCCATAAATAAAAAAAACAACCGACTTAAAAAAAAACACTACAAAGTGAAAAATAACTTTAATTTCGGAAGTCGGTGACTTTGGTTTTGAATTAAAGTTATTTTTCACTTTGTAGTGTTTTTTTTTGAAGTCAGTTGTTTTTTTTTTGTAAAAAGTTTTTATTTTTCACTTTTTAGTTGTGATAATAACAGTGTAAATAACAGTGACAGGAAGTTATCATAATATCATCCACATACTAAGCGAGGTAAAAATACGTATTATTGAAGCTAACTCAAAAACTACCCAAGTAAAATTAATAAAATTTATATGGGACCACCTCTGAAGTATGATCTACCAAACAAAAAAAGAATCATCAAAATCAATTCATAATTGACGGAGTAATCGCGTAACAAACATACAAAAAAAAACTCCTCCTTTTGGAAGTCGGTTAAAAAATAAAAACCGGCCAAGTGCATGTCGGACCACTCACAATGTAGGGTTCCGTAGTTGGGATAAATTTATCCCAAGAACAAACTTAACTTTGTAGTTGAAAAAATAAAACTTTCATACGGAATGTATAGGAGAACATGTTTTTACAACCGCAAACCTAAGTTGGTCAATTATTACTCGTTAACTTGTAAAGCCTACTCCGCTGTGATAGTTTTTCTTTTAAATTCGTTATATAAGCTACTGCTGTGAATTTTTTCACATATCTAAAACTAACCATTTAGCTGGTAGAGGGGGACACTTGACTCTAACAAAAATTTGCACGTTAAAGCTTAATATTTCGTAAACGGATCTCTGAATTCAAAAATGGTTTTAACATACTTCCAAGTTTTTTTAAAGACCTTTCCAACGATACCCCACACTAAGGGATAAAAAAATCCCCACTTTACGTGTAGGGGAGGTACCCAAAAAAAAAGTATTTTTCATAATTTTATTTTACCACTTTGTCGACATAATTAATATGTATACCCATGCCAAATAACAACTTTCTAGTACTAAAAGTCTTGGAGCTAGACCGCGGACAGACAGACAGACGGACATGGCGAAACTATAAGGGTTCCTTGTTGACTACGGAACCCTAAAAAACGAGCGAGCCTTACAGTAGTCGCATGTGTAACATCTGACATCTTGGTTGACGTATACATATATGATATAAACAAAATTCTTCATCACCATCATCATCACCGTCACCATCGTCATCATCACCGTCACCATCGTCATCGTCATCGACAACGTCAACATCAACGTCATCGTCATCGTCATCATCATCCTGCTTACCACCTCTCGGAAAATGGGTTGGTACCATCTGACGGCCAACTCTGGCACCGCGCGTGCTCATTGGTCAAATCAAATAGCATGCGCTTCCCCGGCTTCCTGTTACATACTTTCGTCCCTTTTTACGAAATCACTCCCACAAATTTCAGGAAAACGAGAGAAAAGATGTTACACATCAAAAAATTCAAATACACAAATCGAAATCTAGTCGCAACCTCCTCTGCGACCTAAAAAAAGAAACTTGTCAATTTTCTTTTGTCAGATTGAGACTAAGATTATAATGCGAACTCTCTTGAAAATAATATTGACATTGCCTGTATGATGCTCTTTAAAGCTGAAAATGGCAACTTGACACTATCCAACTGTTTCGATTATTATCTCACCCTCTGGTAGTCGAGCTATAAATTACATCGCTTTTTGTATGCTTCGTACAAAATCGTGCATTGTTAGGTAGGGGTTTAATATTTAGTGGAATAGTTTCACAAGTGGCCCTCATAAACTTGTTCCTATTAAGCCAGGTAGTGACTGCTATTCAATTTAGGCAAGACCAAAGATAATGCACCTAACAGACGGTATTTTTTTTTTTGATTTAGTACTGCTATGAAATATGGATGAACTTGGTTACGTTATTGCAATACTTAATACTAGTTTCCAAATTAAGATATGGCTGTACGCAATTTAAATTCAGTGGAGTTATTAATGGTCTGATAATAATTATTAGGTACATAATATTATTATCTGGTCAAAGCATAAAATTAAAACCGTTCAGTCCTTTCTTTGAAATATGCAACCCTGAATAGAGTAACACAAATTAGGTTCAAAACCTGGTTTTTACAAACGTTTATTTTTGTTTCAACTGATTATAAGAAAATTGGCTCCTTAATTCCCAAATCAGATAAAACTAACTTCAATCATTCATTAAACATAATATTATTATTTAACTTCACAAGAAATTACAGACGCTTATCAATTAATTAGAAAACAAAGTACGTCTTCACTTCGAGTGCATTGACGATGCCAATTAAAAGTTAAGCTTGAGTTAAACTTCGCTGCAGATCAACTGTCTTGTCTAGATTTTGTTCTTGAACAGTAGATAGAAAATATAACTGTACCCACACTACCAAATATTAATGAATCGGTCATGTCGTTAACCGATATCGTGATAATTGACAGCTGTATTTTACTGCCGATCTATGGCTTCTGACAAATTCGTACGTAGTCTTGCGAAATTCGGTTTCGACTTGTCAAGGTCTAGATAATAAACATTAATCGTTGTAGGCTGAAGTGAATGTTGTCACATTTTCTAAATAAATTTATTTGTCATTCTGTTGTGAATTACAATGGAACACGTGTTATTCTAAATACTGAACCAAACCAATCGTCTTTATAAAAACCAGTATATTTTGTCTGTGTACCTGGTAACCAGAAGCAAAACAATGTACCTAACACTCCTCTGTCCGTCGAAAAAGGAACCACGAAAGACCGTTTACATTTTCATCTTCCCTTGTTTTAACACCGTCGCGTCCGTTCAACCATCAAAGAAAACAAGTCTATTTTCTCTCACTACAACCAAAAGAAAAGGAACATCTAATAATCCAATTTAACATAAACAAACGTACTAAGAACCGCCCTTGAAAATTAAATCTCTGAATAAATGAAAGAATTCAAAGTAAAACTTTTCCATTCACTACTTTCTCTTGGCGGCGATGAGCAATTTCCTATAGTAAAAAAGTAATAAAGGGAGGCGGGAAGAACTGCCTCAGAAGTGAATCTCAATAAAGGCTTAACTTAGTTTTAGCGACCTCGCATATTATGAGGGTAGGACTTTTGAAAGGGGTTAAAGAAATACTGATTTGGAGAAGACAAGGAAAAGGTGGTGCGTGGATAGGAATAAATTGGAATTGGAAATATTCCTTTTGAAATCTCATTGCGATAGTTGCTTAAGAGGATTTTCAAGACTCTTTATTCAGACTTCAAGGTACCTTTTATCGAATAAGAAAATTCGTATCCTAACCGTTTTACTTTACGTAGGTACGTGTTTGATGCTTTAAATGTTACGAACAGGTATAGGCAACATTTCAAATAGGTACATTTTGCTGTTTTCTCCCGAAAGTTTAAACCCCCATGAAAGCCTTATGATCCCTCCCAGTTTCCAGTCACGAATTGGTCATTTGTAACCGAGAACGAATGACTTTTAAGAGCCCAAAGAAATTCCCATCAAGCTCAAATTAAAAGTTTTAATTTATGACGTCTTTTCATTGTTTTAGAAAGTATAGGTGTTGTTGCAAGAAAATTTGAGCATGTAGTCATGAAGCGTTTAAGGTAGATTAACTTCTAAGAGTTATTGATATCAAGAAATATAAAGCATCTTTTTAAAACTCTTAATGAATTTAATTTAAAAAAGATAGAGCATTAAAGTGAAGTGCTTTGACAATAAAAGCCTCAGAACGGTCCTAAATGAAGGGATTAGATTCCAAATCATTGAGACCAAACAAAAAGTAACAAAACTTCCAATTTCTTTTTTCTAGAACTCTTCACGAGAACCAGCGATAATATTTTGGTATTATATTTCTTTTCAAAACTTTCAATCGTAAATTCTTTACTAAGCTTTTCAACTGTTTTCTCAGTGCCAATAAACTTTGAAAGATTTGAAATTTAATTAAAAGCACGTCTTTGAATTTTCGGTGCCATTAATGTATTTCAATTTTATTAGACACTCGAAAACGCTACTTGAGAAAAAAACGGTAATAATTTAAAACATAAGGCATTTTTCTGGAGTCTCCCGTTTTAATTAAGAACGGTTTTTTTCCTTTCTCCTGAAAGAGTTTCGTTCAGCTTAATTACGGTTAATTCTGGCTCCCCTCTGTCATCTATTTTATCTCAGGGCATAGCAACAGCTCGCTTCTGTAATTAGCCCGCTAATGACGAGTTTCAAGGCATGAAACCATTCTTATCGCTCGTGGTCGCACGAACTCTTCTCGCTTTGGCCAAATAAAGGTCTGTGTTTAACAAGAAAATGAACATAATTAATTTATCATTTTACCTGCATACCTCATCCTTGAAATAATTTGTTTTAAGTAAAAATTTCTGCAGTAAATCAAATTTAAAATTAACCAGGCTAAAAAGTTTACCCTTCCGTATAATAAACAATGTCGCTCATCGGCATGTGACCGCCCGAATTTTTCTAAATATTCATGAAAAATTATCGAAAAATAACTTCTATCTTTAATATTTTTCATGTTATTCAATTTTTTATGTTTTGAGTAACGTTTGCCATATCTCCGATGTTATTGGCTTGATTTGGATTCTGTTTATTGTTTCTAACAGCTTATGAGTTATTTTATCGGATTAACTAACATTTTATAAAAAATTGTCAATAATGCAAAAAAAAAAACGGTGATGAAAACATTTTTTTCTAAAAACAAATCGTGTTTTTAAAAAAGAAAAACACAAGCGTAAGTTTATAAAACCATAGGAAGGAATTTTGAAAAAAAAATTAAAATAAAAGTCAAGATTTTCAAAAAATAAGTTTAAATGGGGGGTAGCCCCCTTTTAAAGTTATTTTTCGATAATTTTTCATGAACATTCAGAAAAATGCGGGGTGTCACATGCCGATGGGCGACATTGTATATCCTACGGAATTCATTTTTTTTTTTTTGAGAACTGAAAAATGGCAGGAATTCTCATTAAGTACCTAAGTACTTCTATACTAAACCAGAACAATCAAACCGTTAATGGGCAAAACTTTAGTAAAACAAACAGGAACTCACACTTTATGTTTCATTAACTGACATTTGTTACTTTAGTAGGAAAGGGAAAGAAATAATTAAGGTGAGTTCAACCCGACGATAGGCGAATATTTCTGGAAGCGCAATTACGAGGGAGTACATTGATCTCACTTAAGACGAGATAGGGTTATCATGGCACAGCAAAACAAAGCATGACGTAGGGTTGATAAACACAGCGAAGTGAACAAATGGAGTAACATAGTGGATGTTAGAATTGATGGTTATTCAAAACTTTTTGGTTATTCACCGATCAATCGACTAGAAGTGAAATTTCTGTTGCACATGCCACACAAACTGTTTGTTAGATTTAATTGAAAAGTTTATGTATTTCAAAAAAGACCTTATCATTACAATAGACCATTCAAATTTTAACGTGCATAGTAAAATTACCAGAAATACCTACATCTAGGTTATGAGCACTTTAAAAGAAGATGCTACTGAAGTATCCATCTCCCTTTGACAAAATGCCTTAATTACCTCTAACATGACACGAAGGTACATGGGGACCTTAAGAGGTGACCTTTTCCATGCAGCATCCATTTCCGTGCTATTCCTTGATTATAAATTATCTACAAGTTTAGTGTTCGCTCCAAACATAAAACGAGCAATGCTCAGTTCCATTAGGTAAGTTAATTCAACTAACGTTGGGTTTTACGATGCAGCGGCAACGTTACTTCGTAGTGTAGTGCAATTATCGTATCCTTATTAACTCTAAATTTTAGTTACACTTACGCCATCTTGCCTCGAAATTGTAGTCGAGAGTTAGTAGTTCAGAGTTCATGGTTTTAGTTATAGAAATTTGGGTTTTTCGAAATTAGTTTTTAGAGTTTAATATTAAATCTGAGCTATAATTACGTTAAGGGCTAGTTTGTTTACGAATTCATACATTAATAATATACCATAAATTGGGCAGAGATGTACCTTAGTACACCCACATTTCACCAGTTACTATGTTTAAATCCCATGTAATAGAGGGCGAGCCTATTGCCATCAACTGGGCACAAATCCAGACTCCGTACATTCAATACCATCATTATAATAATGTATGTTATCAAGTGACCAATTTTTTTATTTAATTACTTACTCCAATTCAATGTCCACGGTCTGGTCTATGTTTCAAGCGGTAACAAGACATTCAATGCACACAATTTCAGTTAGTACCATATGGGACTCTGTGAATCTCGTAAAGGAAAAATACGGTGGCAATACATACGTCAAAAAACATGTTTGCTCCTATGTCCGAATGAGAAAATTCAGTTTTTGAGACTAATCTTTCTAAAGGAATTTATCTAAGTTTTTTGTTTCGCCCTGTGTTTACGACTCGACAAATCATCGACATTTCTTTATTATTTATGTAAGTTTATTCCAGAATACATTTTCTAAATGATAGTGATAGCCGCATCAAAATCAGTTACGTAGCTTAGAAGAACAATGCTGTCACACATATACGAAATATGACTTTATTTTATACTATTGATTTTTTATTTTATCATATACACCATAAATATTACAGATATAAATATAGAAAATGTACAAGGTTTTTTTTTTATGTAAGTACCTTGACTAAAAATGTACGGGTATTGGTACATTCTGATTACTTCCCCTGATTTGTTAGTGCAACATTCCTTACCACCTGTAGGTACAGGAAACTAAAAGAAGGGTTGACAGCGGTTCTTTTTATTGCGTCTCCTTGCTTTCGATTTTTAGTTATTCAGAAATTTACATTACGAATCCCACCTTTTTCCTGCCGCACCACATTACTTTTTTTTGTAAACAGATAAAGTTTCCTACGATTTATTCGGCTCCCTCTGAACCTACTACTTGAGTGTTCCCCAAGGAAAAAGCTATTACGTTTTGACTTCTTAGCAAACGCCATTTCGTGATGTTTACCTTAATGAGTCCTCTCCGAATTTCTGCGTAAGCCAAAAAGATCCCTTAAAATTTATTAAGAGTGCCACTGCCAACTTAAAATTTCTATTCAAAACACCATCTCGAACGGTTATTGTATAAAATAGCGCAGGTTATTCGCGATTATCATAATGAAATTGCTAGCAGTTCTGGGGGGCCATAAGAAAAATGGTAAAATTTGTGGCGTTAAATAATATCGTTAAGAGCGAAGAAAAATGTTCGCCGCCCTGTAGGACGGAGTGGGAGCGGCTCCACTCTGAAATTGCAAGTCGTATATTACACAGGGAATTTTCAATTACGGCAATCCTGCGGTTTTTCATTCGTAATGTGACTTTTAGGCAACGCTTCGAGCTGGTCATTCATAACTGCCACGGTACTAGTAGAGCTACGATAGACTCAATATCTCCGAACTTGATTGGCCGAACCACTTTATTTTTCTCCGTCTTTGCACATCGTCTTGCAGATTTGCATATTTTATAAATGGAAAAATTTATGGGAGTTCTTTTTATTTATGGAATGGCCGTTACTGTTTCAAACATTTCAGCTAATTAATAAATCTGAGCAGCTTATGACGAACTATTACGTGAATTCCGAGTTTCCAAATATTCTAGTAAGTAAATTCGGACCCTGTGCCCAGCTTGTCTTTATTAGGCGTAGTTCTCAAAACCCCAAGCAAACGTGCTTCCTATCGTCTTTGTGTAAGTCGGCAAGTCACCGCTCGTTCATTGTCCCACGTAGCTTGGGTTTTCATTTCTCAGAATATTCGTCCAAGAAAGGAAATCCTCACTTCCCTTCCTTTAGGCTTTGGGTTCATTAGTGTACAAGTGAGTGTAGGTATGCCTTAAATATTAATGATGGATGAAAATCACAACTAGAAAGGTATTGGCCCGATTTACACCGAGCAATTTAATTGCCTGTGGCATACCATAAGTTGAATCAACAAGAAACGTTGCACCACCGTCTAAGCAGTGTTTAGACGATGCAAGTCATTTGTGTTTTAAAGGTTTGAGGAACAGGGTGTAAAAAATAAATAAAAAAAAAAATAAAAAAAAGAATATTTTATTGTCAGGCATCAAGGCCCATAGGGTGTTAGTATTACATTTGACTTAAAAAACTATATTAGTAGATATTAGATAACATGCAGGAACACAAAAAGAAGAAAGAAAAATAAAAAAACAATAACAGGAGGGTTCAACAAGCTTTGTTGCCAACATGAAGCTTGGTAAACCTCCCCATTGTAGGCCCATCCAGCCTTTCTGCAAAAACCCTCAGAACGCTGTTGCTGCTCCCCCTCACCCGGAATATTACGGAGGCAACTAATAGTAAAAAAAAAAGTAAAATAAATAAAGTAAAGTAATTAGTAAAGTTCACTAATTTTCTATAGAAAAGGGAAGATTCTCCGACCAGATGGGTGTTGTGTCTGGCGGGCAACTGCCCGACGGTTGAAGTCGGGATCTTGTATATATGTCGATCGCGCCTAAAACTCTAATTGCGTGATGCAGGATTTGTGTGACGTCAGGTCTTCAAATTCAAGTATTTTATTTGTAGAACATAGGTAAACAAAAAAAGTACTGATGTTAATAATAATAAAAATGAACGCTATGTCTTGCCGTCAACGGCGCACAAATATTCTGATTATAAATTAATTAGTAATAAATTAAACAAAACATTTACATTAACAAATAAAACAAAATTTTAACAATTACAAATTAATAGATACTTAAAAACATTACTCATTGTTATTTCATTCAATAATCATTATTTATCATACAATACATTAAATTACATAAAACATTAAAATTCATTTTTTAATAGTCATTTAATTAATTCTTTGATGCGTAATTCAAATGTAGCGATGTAGATGCCGCCACAGTGTCATCAATTTTATTGTACGCCACAGGCAAGAAACTTTTATCGTGTAAATATGGCTAACTATTGGTACAAGCTATGAATTTCATTTCAAATCCCAAAATAGACTAATAACAACGCAGGTAGCAACCAATTATTCCAATTTCTTTACAGTGTCATGATCAAAATTCAATGTCATACAAAGTGATTCTATAACAAAGCCCACGCCATAAAATAAAATTTTCTTCACGTACTTTTCTCATCTGATAATAAAATCATAACAATAAAACTTACCATTTAGAATGGAGTATAAAAGGTGGAAGACTTATTCTGTGAGACTCGAACAATAATTCTGTGAGAAATATTAAGCTATTGAGGATCGTGCTTTTCAAACCGATCTTCGTGCCCGAAGGCTTTCAATAAAAAACATTATTATGCAAATTGCATCTCTTTGTGGGAGAGTATGGTGTACTTACACTCAAACCCTTTCAGTCTTTTTATAGAACTGTCTAGTCTAGGTATTTACTGTGTGCTGAATTTGAATGAAGGAATTGCTTTTATCGCATATTTTTAACAGCTAAATTGAATGCGCTACTTTTAAGTCGAAAATAAATATTTGAATGCTGGTCATGTCTTTCAAGTGATTTTTTAAAAGTGCTCGAAAATATTCAAAGTTTTAAATGTCAAAGCAAGTGTGAATAAACAATTTCTAATGTAAACAACGAAAAAAAGGTTGAAAACGTCATGCAAAAAAAGGATTTTTCTCTAAACCACTTCTGAAATAGGCCTATATTTAACTCAGTTTATTCCGTAATAACTAAAATGGAATGTCATTTTCTTACATCATCTGTCAAGCTGGGAGAGGAAATTAAATATCTTATCAGTGAGATAGAGTCGTTCACCTTTTACAGAGCAGCCTTTTGATAGACTCGAGATGTTATGATATGAAAAATGTAAAGCGACTGTGGCAGTAACTGATGAGACTACAGCGTAATATTGTTGTGGAAATATTTAGTATTATCCCTTGTTACGTGTAGGAGGGGCTTGTGGCTAAGTAATAATAGCTGCACGGGTCGATCGATCAGGTTAAGCTACGCTTGCCGTGGTTGGTCTGTGGATGGGTGACCATCTTTACATACCAAGACCCTTCCGTGCCTCCGAAAGCACGTTAAGCCGTTGGTCCTGGCTGTCATTTGTAGATCTTTGATAGTCGTTACGGGTAGTTAGAAGCCCAAAAAGTCTGACAATCAGTCTTGCCAAGGGGTATCGTGTTACCCAGGAACTAGGGATGTGAGATTAATGGAAAATAATCGATTAAATAAAAATCGATTTTTCTTTATTCAAAATTAATCGATTTGTCAAAAATCGATTTTATTAAAAATAAATAATCGATTTCTGCGAAAAAATCGATTTTTTTTTGTATTATTTAAAAAAAACATGCTTTTCAAATTCCAATAATAAACCTAAGAGATTCATATTAAAAATTTTTTAGATAAAAAATCTAATAAAATTATATGAATAAAAAATAACCAATTCAAAACTAAAAATCAAAGATTCCTTTAAAATTTCAAGGTAAGGAATTAGGAAACCAAATAGCATTATTGAAACAAATTTTAGTTCTATTAATCGTATTATTTATTATAATAAAAATTAAATGATGAGCATCCCAATAAAATGACAAACTTATTGTCTCAAAAACTAAAATATAAATCAAATAAAAAATAAATGCCTACAGATGGCGCCGTTTTTATTTAATCAACTTATACGTATGAACTTAATTCGAGATTTTTCATCCAACGCATAGACGGCGCTGTTTATAAAATTGAAACTTACTACTAGATTTTTTCATCCGTCTCATAGATACAAGCTGTTTCTGAAAATCGATTTAAACACGTAATTTATATAATCGATTTATTAAAAATCGATTAATATTAAAATAATAATCGACAATAAAAAATCGATTATTAGAAAATAATAATCGATTTAAATAAAAATCGATTATTTTTTAACATCCCTACCAGGAACTGGGTTGTGGAGGTCAGATAGGCAGTCGCTCCATGTAAAATACGGTATTCAGCTGCATCCGGTTAGACTGGAAGCCGACCCCAACATAGTTGGGAAAAGGCTAGGCAGATGATGATCCCATGTTACGTGTAGGTATTAAATAAATGGTTGAATGGTGGTCGAACAATTACTTAATTATTTTTGTAAGGAAAAAATGCAGGCATCTAGAGTAGAGATGCAACGAATATTCGGCAACTATTCGGTATTCGGCCTATTCGGCCTTTTTTTCCAGTATTCGGTATTCGGCCGAATACCAAATATCTTATAAAAGGAAATAAAAAAGCAATTTAATCAAAACATTTATTTATCAATTAATCATTAATTGTGAAAACAAGAGTATTAATGTTCTTTTAATATTTAAAATTAATTAAAGGCAAATTTTGATGAATAAAAACAAGTTTTTCAGCATTTGTTGGTAAGAGACGATTGCGCTTTTCTTGATACACAATACTTGCTTCTGAGAATAGTCTCTCACTATAAACACTACTGCACGGTGACGACAGGTATTTTTTAACAAATAATATAAGCTCCCACAGCGAAGCCATTTTAGACAGTATACATTATTTTTTAAATGCGATATCATAAAATACAGCAAGTTGTGACACGACTTGACGGCTACTGAGCCAAATACTCCCCGCCTCGTCACCGCCGCACGCACTGCAACAAAACGTACGACACGTTTTGGTGCAGTGCGTGAACTTGTTCGCGTGAAGTGTACTGGATCTCCCACCGAATATTCGGCGGCCGAATATTCGGTATTCGGCTGAGACCGCCACCGAATATTCGGTATTCGGTATTCGGCCAAATCACTATTCGTTGCATCTCTAATCTAGAGGCGATACATTAGGAAAGCAAACTTTGTTGCTGCATAGCGCTAACTGAAATGCATTTAGATGCAGTTAAACAGTGTAAGAAGGATAATTAGTCGATATAATCAGTGTAATAACCTTTCAACTGTCATTAACGAGACACAATAGAATTTTAATTGTTATCCACCCCAATGAGGCGTCGTAACAGATGATGAGATAACTGTATTAGGCTGACGTCAAAATTCACATCCGACATTTTAAATGTAAAATAAATATGACTACCCAGCCATTCCGCGCAAGAATATTTCATCGAGAAAAATGCGATATCAGAATGCATAGAGTAAATTAATTTTTAGTTTAAAAATAGCTAAACAAAAGAAAATAATTTCGTTTCACAACTTGATATCTGCAGCAATAAAACAGCTAGCGTGTTGTTAGATGATGAGAAATGTAAACTACAGTCTAGTATTCTTGCTTATTTGTCCAAATAATTCGCTGGTATTAGGAGCGTTCAGGGCATTAATCCGGTGAGCTGTGGCGCAAATTATGCAACATAGATAATGAGATCGTGGCTCCTATTCCACCTTCCTCGAACTTTCCGCTGGGTTTAACATGGCTAATGCATGTACAATTTTATTTTATGTTTCAGTATGACATAGTAATTAAAAGTTGTATTTCGAATTTTATAAGAGTCATCTATATAATATTTATAAATGATAATATATAGATGACTATGATGATGATTTACACACATACACGAAAAGCGACTTTAAGCTATTGTATAAAAAGTCTCTTCGTGTCTATGTGTGACCGCCTTTTTTTTTCTTTTTTTTTTCTGGGTGGGAAATTATCAAATAACTTCTCCCGCTCTGGGTGGAGCGGGAGGGCGTGTCAGACTCCTACTGACTAAAACCCACCCGTGTTCCTTCGGTTGCCCTGTTGCCGGGGGCCACGATTTCCCTATCGGTTTTCTTCGAACCCCCGGCAGGCACTGGCCCTAGCGGACCCCGCCAATTCTGCTGACATCTCTTTGAGGCGCGCGTGGAACACAACGCGCCGTCGACCCGGGCTTGGTCCTTATCGGACGGCGAGCTACCCATTGCTCACCGTCCGCAAGCCCGCGCCTACGGTGGCCATGTGTGACCGCCTAGCTATACATTGTGTCGCAGTCTGCGTTCAGCGCTCGGTGTGGCAACACACCGTGTTCGGGTTCGCGACAAGTCAATCGTCATTCTGGGGATGCCTCGTTGAGAGGTGAAAACGTGTCGATTTCTTTCAGGAGTTTTTTATAGCTCTTTAGAAATAACTAAGTGGAACAGGTTATTAAATAAATCCACGTCTATTGTATTTTATAACGTATTTTCGCAAGGTCACACCTGAATCAATTAACTATATAGTTTAGAGCGTTTATTCCGTAAGGTTTTGTGCATATTACATTAATATTTAACTTAGATATATCACAGAAACATCGATGTTTGGACACGTCACCACATCAGTACAGACACCAGCACATCAAGCTGCTACAATCTGTCAAATTTATTTAATAGATTTTCAACTTTATCGCTGATGTCTAAAGTTCAAAGTTGATTGGGAAAATTTGACAGTTTCGGGTAGCTTGATGTGCTGGCGTCTGTACATTGCACCCAGTCGAAGTAGGAGCGAGTCGCTAGTTCAATGTTAAAAAATACAATAAATTTGCATAATGAGGTTACCAGTAGCCTATTTTGATCTTACAGTGGGATAAAATAATATAATTATCCTTAGACGGACAGTTATTTATAGAAATCTAGTTTAGAATCTTTCTCTGCGACTATTACGTACCTAAAGTAGGAACAAATAGAAAACTCGTATGCAATGTTTCAAGACATTACAAAGATAAGAAAGAAAAAACGAAACTTCAGTTAAATATTCACACAGAAATATTCCTACTACTTCAGCGGTTAGTCAATAGTCTGAATCCAAAATCTGTGAATTTCAAACTAAGTTTAGTTTGGTCCAGACAAGGTCTAACTTGGATTCGTCTTCGGGTCAGAAGTAACATTGTCTTGTTAAAACTTTTAGCTAACATAGCTGACTGCAGAGAACTCAAATCGATTGTTACTGATTCTATGATCTACTATTTTGTGATTCAGACTTTTAGATCTTGTTATCTTCTTTGTAGTTTGATTATAGGAGATTTATATTTATTTTTGAATGGACTATTACAGATAGCAGAACAGTTCCACGAAAGACACCGTATAGACCACTCTCGGCCCCTCGACCCATAAAAAAAGATTTATTTATTTGTTTCCTCTTAACCCTTAAATATGGTTCACACTTGACCCCCAGGGGGTGCAACTGAATTTTCATACAAAACTCAACCCCTAGTTCGGTAACTACCTAAAATTAATATTTTGGTACAGTAAGGTACAAAGTAAAGGCAAAATTCAGTAATTAATATTTTGCCTCGTTGGTCTAGTGGTCGCAAGCGCTACTGCTGAGCATGAGGTCCTGGGTTCGATTCCCGGGTCGGGCAAAGTGTTATTGGGTTTTTCTATCTGAAATTTCTCAGTAGCAGCTCGGAGTCTGGATTTGTGCCCGGTTGATGGCAATAGGCTCGCCCCCTAATACATGGGACTTGAATATATACTGGCGAAATGTGGGTGTACCTGCTACAGGGACACCTCTGCCCAACCCTTCGGAGAAACAAGGCGTGATGTTATGATGATGATATTAAAAAAAAAAAACGAGCAATATTAGAGATACTTAAAGTGCGTTAAACAACTTGCGCGAAAAGACATTTCTGCGAATGGAAGACATTTCTGGAATGTGCAAGTGTCAATCGCGCAAGTTTCATCCGCTCAATTATCCATTCACGCAAGTATCCTTTATCGCAAGTGTCTTTCGCAGAAATGTCATTCGCGAAAGTGTCCTGCTACCTACCTGTAATAATCCATCTCAAAAAGAAATACAGAAGGAAAAAGGCGTAACTTTAAACATAATTATACGTAGCTAGGCATTAAAATAAGTACCTACTTTGCATTAGCTACAGTCACTTATAAGGCTTTTACAAGATTTCCCTCCTACCTATTACATGATGAATAACTAAGCAATGTCTTGTAATCATTAAGGACTTTGATTACGTCCGACGCCGACCAGAAAAGATTTTTTCTTTTCAAAAGATATACCTACGTACTTTGTTACGGGGGAGCTAATTACGGGAACGGTAAAGAAAAGTGGAAAGAAAAGAAATATTTCAAAGTGGGTACGTAATTATGCTCTGAATTAGGTACTTTTGACCTAAGAGAATAATAACAAGAATGAATGGTTTTATGTTTAAATATTATGTTTATTTTGGTACGGTCAAAAATAAATATCGTCTAAATGAAAAACAATTTCCAATCCCCTGGGATTGAAACAGTTTTTGATTGAACGAAGACAAACATCAAAAATGGTAGGTCCTAAAAAAAATAGGTATTTCACTAAAAACTTAGTATTATTCAAACCAATATAAGACTACGGAAAGATTCGCTATGTTAGAATATGGTCCATAATAGAAGTACCTACCTGCTTATAAGTTCACAATAATATTCTTTCTCTTACGCATCTTCCCCTGAAACATTAATAGCCAGTGGATTTAAACGAATTAAAACTCAGTCTTTTTAAACTAGAAGGGTTTAGATACTTTATTGTTTTACCCTAAAGCTGGTTGACCACCGCCACCGTCAACGGGACGTCAACGAGAACGAGATGATAGCGTCGAAGTAGCGATATTACCATGGCCGCATGTTCACCGCACGTGCTTCAGCCGAGCGCCGGGATTTCGGTCCCCAAATTTTCGAGTAGTTCGATGTAACCGCTGTAACCCAGCCCGAGATTGTGATGGGCCGATGGGCCAGCAATACAAAACACATTTGATCCACCGGCGCCGTTCGCTTGGCTTTTGTTTTGTCTATCATAAACATATTGAACCACCGAGTTCGGTCGCGGTCGACAAACGATCGCCGTCACCGGGACGTCACGTTCGGTTCGAATAATGTAATTTCTTGTTGACGTGCCGATGACGATAACGGTGGACAAACGGCCTAGCAGTCCTAGCTTACAAACTCAAACATCCCAGAAATAAATATTTTAATAATTTACCCTAATTTGACCCTAAGCATACAACGTATAGCAAAATTATATTTAGTCCAGCTAACTAACAAAGTGTAAAGGCGCAATTCCTTTGCTACATAATACGTGTATGGAGAAGTTACGCACGTCAGTTGCGCCGTACGCGGGATTATTTGTTTACATCCGTATGTAGCGTGGCCGTGGGTCGCAGTGGATGCGACGCGTCTACACGAGCATAGCTTAGCCATCGGCAGCAATGGAACCGTGTCTTTAGTACAGTATTTACCCCGTGGGAAGTCTTCGCAATGTTTACTACATTTGAATACGTGAAAACATTAATGGGCGTACTCGTTGCGAAGCTGCAAGTTATTGTTGAGGGATCAAAGGTCCCCCACAATGCAACCGTGTTAAGTGCATAAAGTGATTATGTAAACAATTAATGTTCTTTGATAATATGTACTGGAAATAAGTTTTAAACATACAGCCGTGTTACTTTGTAGGGAAAATATATTTCTCTTTACTTATTTGATAAATGGGGCCAAAAGTTTTTGGAGTGGCGACCGTATACTAGAAGACGTAGCGTTGGAAGGCCTCCCACAAAGTGGACCGATGACCTTGTGAAGGCCGCAGAAATCTGCTGGATGCGAGAAGCACACAGGCACAGGCCTATGTCCAGCAGTGAACGTCTTTCAGCTCAAATGATGATGATGATTTGGTAAACAACAATATGGCTGATTTAGATTTTGAGAAAATGAACCTGTTTGATTGTTCTATTCGAAGTTTTTGATGGAATTGATATTGTACCTATGTGTTTCGTACAAAAATCAGACGTTCATATTTAACTTAAAGTGTGTTTTATTTACGAGAAGATTTTATAATAAAAGACGCACGGGTCGATCCATCCATCGGATGAGTGACCGACATACCGAGACTCCTCCGTACCTCGAAAATCACGTTAAGCCGTTGGTCCCGGCTGTCATTTGTGGACCTTTGACAGTCGGGGTCTTCAGAAACCCGAAAGTCTGACAACCAGTTTTACCAAGGGTTATCGTATTACCCAGTTACTGGGCTGTGGAGGTCAGATAGGCAGTCGCTCCATGTGAAATACTGGTATTCAGCTGCATCCGGTTAGACTGAAAGCCATCCCCAACATAGTAGGGAAAATAAAAATATGAAGTGTAAAGCCGAAATAAGACGCTTCACTTTTTGTAAATTTTTAGGGTTCCGTACCTCAAAAGCAAAAAGTGGAACCCTTGTAGGATCACTCGTGTGTCTGTCTGTCTGTCTGTCACAGCCTAACTACGGAACACCCTTCATTGTGCGTGGTCCGACACGCACTTGGCCTGTTTTTGCGTTTAATTCGGCATCTTTCACTCGAAGTGAAACGTCTGAACACAAAATTTATCAAAAGAGAAAAATAAATTTATTAGTGAACCGATCCAACGATGTTGGATTTCGGCACTCGGCATGAGTCTTTCACTCGCCTACCGAATGATCAAAAAATGAAATTAAAGGAGCAGATGAACGTTCATTCTTATTTAATCTTATCAATGTCGTGTGAACGTGGAATTAACCTTCACTCAAGTGAAGTGTCTCATATTGGCTTAAGAGAAAATAGGTACTAAAGACCAGCCCCGGATCTAGATTTTTTGAGGCGGGGCAAAAACTGCCGTTTGCCGCCCCCCGCCAATCATTTATGGGGATGCGCTAAGTTACCCCCGCGAAATTAAAAAATTTCTCAAAATGAAAATTTTGGCAGCAACATATTAATCAAATTGTATCGATCGATAATGCGCCAATTCAACAGGGGCGCCAAAACTGATGTAAAAAAAAACAAAAAGATTATAAATGTGCTGCGCGTCTCATATATTGCAAAGTTGCTGTGTGCTGGGTGGTGCACTTGTCTGCTACGCTTGAATTTGTCACCTCCTGAAGTTGGCGCCCGGGGCACGGGCCCCGGCTTGTCCCCCCCTAGATCTGAGGCTGCTAAAGACAATGTTCTTCATTCAATTAACAGGTTCTGAGAAAATTTAGTTAATCAACCGTTCTCGCAATTTTAATAATAATAACAGCCATTTATTTCGTACAGAATCCATATAAGTGTAACAATTTTATTAATATCTATGTTAGTAGGAACCTAATACAAGAAAGTAACAATTTTTTTTATTATTGAGTCTTGACACTAGACGTACCTACGTAAGGATCTTCATCAACATTTGCGTTTCATATGGGCGTTACTTATACCGACGAGAGATACTTTGAAAATAACATGATAAAAATTCAAAACAAATCCTCTATTTTTACCCGACTACGGCAAAGCCAAAAGGAAGGGTTATGATTTTAGCAGTCTATGTATGTATGTATGTATGTTTGTATGTATGTATGTATGTATGTTTGTTTTTACGTGTGTTCCACCGTAGCGCCTAAACTACTAAACCGATTTTGATGAATGAGGTATCAATAGATTTGTAATAATGGTCCGGGTGACATAGGCTATATAATTTTTCCCTAAATTTAATTTGGTGGACTTTACACGTAAATTTCTAACCTCGAAAAAAAATAAAATGGGATGATCATGACATGTTTGGTATCAAAAGAAAGGTATTGACGAGCACATTACAAATATGTATATAATATTATATTTTCTAAGTAAACAAATATGTTTAAATCGTTAAAAACAAGCAAAAGTGAGACTGCGCTACGTAGTATCGCAAGATGTTACCAACGTGCAGTTAATCAAATCTTAATAAGTAGTACCAATTTGTAATTCCACTCTTATGAAGAAAAACAAACAAACAAGTACAACGAAATATTTATATTTTGGATTTCTTCGAAGCTCGATATCGATATAAATATGGTGTTGGCGTCGAAATAAATCGCTCTATGGTTTCGTCCAAAGCACTATGCACTGCTATTGGAATTTAAAATAGGTTAATTACTGAACTATTGTATTAATCTACTCTTATTTACGTATATCAAGTGTAAAAACGGAAAAGTATAAAATAAAAAAATAAAGTTTAATAAAAAACTGTAACCCGACTACGGGAAAATAAAAATGATCTAAAAAGTACGAAACAAGCAAATATTTCAGACAGAAATCAAGACATAGGTACAAAAATGGTCAAGGTAAAGTCGTCGTCGCATGCCATTATAATTTTGTAGGTGTTCTTGGCACCAACATGGTATACAGGCATGCGACCACGGCTTTACCTTGACCATTTTTGTACCTATGTCTTGATTTCTGTCTGAAATATTCGCTTGTTTCGTACTTTTTAGATCATTTTTATTTTCCCGTAGTCGGGTTACAGTTTTTTATTACACTTTATTTTTTTATTTAAGATGCATTTGGATTGTCTACTTGTGTGCAGTGTAGTCAATATTATTCCTTTAAACCGTCATTGACATCGCACGAAAAACTGAAACACAATTGACATGCCTCGATAAATAACTCATGCAATTTGTTCAATCCGAATGTAAGCTATTAAACAATTTATGTGTGAGTGCACATTCGGAAATGAACAAGATTGGATGCAGCACATTATTTATACGGTGTCTCGCATGATGAATGATAGATTAAGTAACTTATGAATATTGTATTGGATTGTGCTGTGAGGGCAAAGGCCTGCCACGGCTGGCGTAATGCCGTGTCAACTGACGTTTACGAGAACGTATCGACTTTAACAGTCACGTACGAATAATTTGGTGACACAAATTGGTGGAGAGTTTTGTTGACGGATATAGAAATCGGAAGGATCAAAATCACACTTCAGTATTTTTGTTCTACCAATTTAAAAAAAAAAACGTGTGGCATTCGGGGACTGCCGCGGTAAAGCTATTGCATAGCATTTGTAACCTCCATACTTCCTATTTGTCACACTTGTTACACTTGGGATGATGACGTGATGACATAAAACAAAAAACCGGCCAAGTGCGTGTCAAACTACGCACAATGAAGGGTTCCGTAGTTGAGATGAATTTATTTATCCCAAGAACAAACTTAACATTTATTCCAACTGCAAATCGTCGCTCGGCATCCAATACCGCGAATGTGTAATTTTTTACGTTTTTTTTTAAATTGCATTATCACTTATTTGAACGTGTAGAAAAAATAAAAATCTAACACCTTTAAACGAGTAATTCTTGTATATATTATATAACCTGAATCTCTGAAACGGCTCAAGAATTTTTATGAAATTTAGTATGCAGGGGGTTTCGGGAGCGATAAATCGATCTAGCTAGGTTTCATTTTTAACAAACGTCGTTCTAAAAAAAATAGTTATCCATATTTTTTCTTTATTCAAGTAACAAGGACTCATTGTGTTAGTAAACTTATGAACTTTAGCTTATTTTACCAGGTCACTCAGAAAGTTTTGCGACTAACAGTTTTTGTCTATGGGATACTGGCTGGCGCTCAGAAGCACCATATCGTCTGCAAAGCTAATATTATTTACACAAATACCATCTATACAGTGTGAGTCTTCATAATGTGCACATATCGAAATGAGGGAATCTATGCTTAATTTTACCGACGGAAAAATGGTCAAAAATTTTTTTTGTTTTGTTTTTATTCTCTTGGGCATCTTATTCATAAATTTTACAATTATTGTAAAAATTGATAAAAAAAATACAGATTTTTACTAAAAAAACATGTTTATTTTCAATTGAGGGTAGTTTTTTTTCTCAATTTTAATTTTATGTGGACGCCTACTTACTTCCAATCATTATGAAGTTTGTTTCATCACGATAGCTGATTCAGTTTAAAAGTTACACAGTTTTGTTACAATTTTTTTTAATTCCATAAAAGTATAAAAAAAATATTTGATTTTTAAAATATTTTTTCTGTCGTTAAAATTAAGCATACATTCCCTCATTTCGATATGTACACATTATGAAGAATCAAACTGTATAGCAACCCACTCTGGTGCTGCTGAGCTCGCCAATCCTGCCTCACCCCGCATTCCAACCTGTATGGCCTGGAAAAAGTTCAGCCCATCGTACACTGTTGATCTGGTTACCATAGGTACCAATATTTAAAAATGTTTTTAAGCTCCATTGGCAACCTATCCTTCTCCATCTTTCTCCACAATACGTCATAAGCAACCAGATCAAGTTTTGAATAAGTCGAGGAAGCTAGCATAAATCGGCGTCCCACGCTGTGTATAAGTACAGTATGTGACAGTATGCTTAAGACACAACACTGCACTTTCTGTTGAGAAACCACGCCGAAACCCTAATTAGTTGTCATGAACATTTACAGTTCTATTTATTTGTGTATTAAGTAGACTGTCAAACACTTTTGAAATTGATATTATAGTAGCTAGAGAGATGGGCCTATTGCATGCCGAGCGATGAAATATAAGTTTGTACGCACAATATTGAGAGATTTACCGTGTTATTTTAAGACCATAGACTTCTTATAGGTTTTCCTGTAATCTATGAGTAAAGAGCCATACTATGTATTTTTTTGAAAATTTTTGGTCCAGTAGTTTCGGAGATAAGGGGGGGGGAATTGTCAATTTTCATTGAATTTCTTAAATATCTTTAAAAATGTTTATTTTAAAATTATATAAAAAATATATTTGAGATCCTCGTAATACGTCCTTTCATTTGATATGCCACACGGTACTGTTAGCATAACTTTTTTTTTAAATTTTCTTGTTTGCCCCCCAAAAGTGACCCCTATATTCAATTTTTTTTTATTTACGTTACACATTCGTGTTTGGGTTACAAAAATACATATGTGTACCAAATTTCAACTTAATCGGTCCATTAGATTCGGAGTAAATTGGCTGTGACAGACGGACAGACAGACAGACACACGAGTGATCCTATAAGGGTTCCGTTTTTTCCTTTTGAGGTACGGAACCCTAAAAATTACGTTCCCATGACAACATCACGTTGTCATGGGAACCGTCATTACATGGTAGGCGGAGTGGGGTGTTAGGTTTTATTTTCGTTACGGTTTTATTTTCGTTTCGGAATTTCTTGATTCGGTCTCCGCGCTCAAAGCCCGCGATAAAAGCTTAAAATATAAACATGTAACATAAATAAGAACGAACTAACCATAATTATTATTATCAAAACTTTACCTACTTATATTATGAATGCAAAAGTAACACTCTGTTTGTCTGTTATTTTGACACGCCTTAACGGCTGGACGGATTTCGATGAAATTTGGCACACAGATAGACCATTACGACGGGTTAAACATAGGATACTTTTTATCTCCGTATTACGTTATCGTGGGATAATTTCTAACCTCCACGTGGGTGAAGCCCTCAAAAGCAAGATATAAACAAAGTTTTATAAAAACAAATCCTAATCATAAACAAATCAATTCCAGTACCACCCGCAGTCTAATCACGTTGTTTACATTTTCGCCTAAAACGTCACGGTAAAAATACTACGTAACACGGTAATGGAAATGTGAAACGGTAAAAGTGTAAATAAAAAGGGTTAGGGTTGACTGCGGTGGCATTTATTTTCTCCGGTAGCTTTCCGGTTTCTAGTAACACAGTAATTTTGTGTTGCAATTAAATCTCACCTTTTTCTTGTTTCGCTAGGATTACTTTTCAGCCCGCAAATAGGTGGCAATACGATCTTTTTAAGCAGCTTTTATTCTCTCGCTATTTTCTGATTACCTAAATAGCTCCATTGAATATTATGTGAAAGTCGTTTTTGGTTTGTTTACTGCGATTAAATTAAAAATCACATGTTATTAATGACTCGAAATTCGTTACTTGAAATATAATTTAAATCCAAATTTATAGTGAGTACATATTTTTCAATAGTGTTAATTAATTTGATGTACAATAAGTAGTTAACACGAACACAAACGTTACAAAAACGAATGAAACTTAACAATAAAAATAATTCGTTGACATCGTGGTGGGGCTTGCGCGCTCCGAACTCTAGGTCTGTGCCGGTACACCCCACCGCCGTATCTCTACGTTGACGTCGTGGTGGGGCTTGCGCGCTCCAAACTCTAGGTCTGTGCCGGTACAATTTACGAGTACTTTGCCGGAACAGGTTTGGGATGAGGAGCCAGACCAAAAGATATACAAAAACCCGCAGGGCAGCATATGGCGAGCTGTTGGGAAATAGCGACCCCACAGACCCTATCTCCCGGGAGAAGTCTTGTTCCTCACCTCTGGCTTGCCTTTATTGGCCGGCTGGAGTGAACAGTGACGAGGAACGGCGCTCCCGCCTTATTCTTGCCTTAATTGGCTGGCTTGAGTGGAGATACGTAAGAGCAAACATGCTCGGAGGAAGGAAGTATTCCAGTAAGATGCTGGTAGGGATCTTGACTGTACTTCCGGGATTGTCCTGATAGCCGTGGAATACCTCTCCACTCCTCATAAGCACCTCAGGACGTGTTGCCCCCTTGTCGCTACGACACTATGCGCTAGGGACCGTTTTCGGGGGCCCATTATTGAGTGTGCAAGTCACCCTCTGCCGTTTTATCCGTGTGCATATAAAACATAGATCAGGCAGGGGCCATAGTCCTTCCATAGTTCCAGGTGACCAGTCCACTTTAGCAACCCAAACCCATAGTCCGATATCTTTGTTTCCATATCTTACAATAGTCTTACACCAACCGGGGGTTGTCCTTGGCTGCACTTGCATAGTGCGAACAGGGATAATCGTCGGTTGGTACCTCATTTCATTAAAAACGTCTAAAGGGCCTCTGTGAATTGGCTTCGGCCCCTCGTACGCCTTCCAAAGGACCGGGACCCCATGGCCCCGAGATATGTAAACACATAAAAATAATTCAACGCATGAAATCCCTCCAACAAGTAGTTAACAACACCCACGCTGCATCAGATAAAGCATAAATTTAAAAAAATACAGAACAAACAAATAACAAGATTACCCTGAGAGAGAAATAAATAATGCAGCCGAAGCTAAAGAACTTTTTAACGCTCTCCTAAAAGTTTCCTTGTGCTTAATTACGTTTTCATTTATCTTTCGACTCGTCCAGTTTGGAACAGTAGCGACTAAACAAGGCCTACAGTGGACTGCTCAGTTCTGTTTAATAATACATTATGAACTCTGAAACAAAGAGTGACGTAATACAAAAGTATATGAAAACTTTTCCATTATTTCTATAAAATGAAATGATGTTCGTTGGTAAGTGCATAACTTGAGAACAGCTGGACCGATTTGGCTATTTATTGTTTTATAATATTCGTAGTAGTCTGAAACAGGTTCTAACAAAAAGAAACATTTGAAAAGGTTCCCGGAAAATTCGGGAAAAACGGAACGTCTTTTTTGTGTGAATTATTTACATTTTGACCGGAAAACGTGTATCAGCACGCGTAGCATGACCACCGTAGAAACGAGTTTTGTCGACGGAAGAATAGACAAAATGTCAGATTGTGATTGTTTATCTGTCATTTTGTCTATTCTTCCGTCGACAAAACTCGTTTCTACGGTGGTCATGCTACGCGTGCAGGTCAGCTAGTGCTTATAGAGAAAAGATTTTTGTGAAAAGAATTAGCTAATCATGCGCATAGTTTGTCTTCGTTGAATAATATATTCAACTTCTACCTTGGAAACATTTCTAGGACGTATCCATGACAATAAGTCAGTAACTGCAGATTATGTTAGCATTGAAACACGAGTACTATAGACACTTGGCCTAAGCGAAATTCCTACTTAAAATAACGAAGAATGTGAGATTCGCATGAAATTACTCGCCCGAAACGGGTGAATCGAAACATTTAAATAATAACTTTTAAAAGTTATTTAAAAGTGTCGTGACTAATTTATTTGTAGGTGACTCGATATACTACAGAAATTAATTCGCCTGCAATAAATTAACTTCTTGAGAATAGCCTCAAGAAAAAAAAAGGTCGATTCGCTCGTTTCGGCCGGTAAATTCGTGTGAATCACCAATAAGCCAAATCATTGCTCAGTTAAATGTGACAAAACCTACTTCATGTGAGCTGGCACATAAATGTCAATACTGTAACATCCATCTTCACATAAAGAAGAAGGACCTCCATCATCGAAAACCTTTTTAAAATTCTCTACAATCAAATTAAAAAACTTGGACCAGATATAATCACAATTAAAAACGAAATCTCAATTAAAAGGCAACGATTCTTCCCGATTGTTCCCGAAGTACCTCACCTTATCACGAGAATTCAGCGAAGTGAGGGGGGGCAGGGATTGTCTGTCGAATTGAAACTGACGTGAGCTGGCCACCTGGTTCCTTTCGACGAAATTAAAAAAGTTTCAGCAACACGGGAACTTGGTAGGTCTCGTTCATTTAAATGCTAAGGGATTCCGTGTTAGTATTCATTGCGAGTTTTGTCATTCAGAGAAAAGTTTTGCTTTTTACCAGTTTCACTTCGCGCTGGTCGGAATTTGCATTTTTTTTTTGTCGTGAATAGCGTGACAGTAGGTGGCAACTTTTCGTCTGTTGTTGTCTTTGGAACATGTTGTATTATTTAAACGGCTGATTACTGTTCAAAACAATTACAGTTGTATCGATAACAGTTATTAAAGAAGTGTCACTGGGTTTTTCCATCTGGAATTTCTCAGTAGCAGCCCGGAGTCTGGATTTGTGGCCGGTTGATGGCAATAGGCTCGCCCCCTATATTACATGAGACTTAAATCATCATCATCATCATCATCAGCCTATAAATGTTCCCACTGCTGGGACACAGGCCTCCTCTCTGTGAGAGGGAGTGGGCCGTAATTCACCACGCGGGCCCAGTGCGGGTTGGTAAATGTCACATGTCTTCGAATTTTCGGTTCTAGGACATGCCGGTTTCCTCACGATGTTTTCCTTCACCGTTTTGAGAGCAGTGGTGATAAAATAATTTACACAAAGTAAAGCGCCTGTCTGGGTTCGAACCTACGACCTACAACTCGTAAGTCGCGGCCGTTACCACTGGGCCACCACTGCTCTCTGGGACTTAAATATAACTGGCGAAATGTGGGTGTACTATAAGTACACCTCTGCCTAACCCTTCGGGGATTACAGGCTTGATGTTATGTTATGTTAGTTACAGCTGCCGCCTAAATAATTTCTATTCTATGCTCGTGATTTGTTATGTACTTTGTGTTGTTCTCTGACTACTCTTGTCTTTTATGTATGCACGTGTTTCTGTGACAAATAAATCTATTTTTCTTTCTTTCTTTCTTTGTCTTATGTTATTTAGTTATTAAGGAATCGCCTGCTTCATCATACTGACAAATAACATCAAATTGTTGTATTTCTACATTTGGTACACTGGACTAAAATAAAATAAATATTTCGGTTCATCAAACCATAATTATTTTAATTTAACATTCGCCTCTATATCGTAACTCAAATGTTCATGTCATTAAAAGACACGGGCACCTCCGATCACGTTCACAAGAACACAGTGAAGCTACCTTTAATTACAGCCTTCATTAGCAGTTTCATAAGTATTACGAGGTATTATGGCCGATAACTTTCCACGAATAACGTTCAATGAAACTCGCTAATTACAAATTGATCAATGCTTTAGCAGAAATATGGTTTATATGACTAATTTAATAGTTTGGTAATACATTCATTACATCATGCAATATCAATCTGCCTAGCCTTTTCCCAACTATATTGGGGTCGAATACAAGTATTTTACATGGAGCGACTGCCTATCTGACTTCCACAACCCAGTAACTGGGTAATACGATACCCCTTGGTAAGACTGGTTGTCAGACTTTCGGGCTTCTGCCGACCCGTAACAACTGTCAAAGATCTACGAATGACAGCCAGCACCAACGGATTAACGTGCTTTTCGAGGCACGGAGGAGTCTCGGTATGTAAAGATGGTCACCCATCTACAGACCAACCCCAGAAAGCGTAGCTTAACCGGATGAATCGACCCGTGAGGCTGTTATTACTTAGCCACGAGCTCCTCACATAATGCGCCATGTTAAATAATACGTAACCAATATGTCAAACCGGCACCTAACCGGAAACCGGCATGACCTAGAACCGAAAATTCGAAGACATGTGACATCTACCAACCCGCACTGGGCCCGCGTAGTGAATTACGGTCCACTCCCTCTCGCAGTGAGGAAGCCTGTGTCCCCAACAGTGGGAACATTATAGGCTGATGATGATGATGTCAAAACGTCAAACAAATAGTTTTATGACAGCTGCGCGCACAGATTGCATTGTGTGGCGCGAGAGTCGCCAACGGAACGGAATGTTGCCATTTAACTATTATATTTATATAAACATTTAGTACTAAGTATTGTATTTATTTTAGGTCTTATTTTGTCATTGTTATTTCATTATATGCTGCACTGACGTCATCACGTCAACGCCGGCTGTGCCGCTGAGCGCTGGGGCTCTGTCTAGGGTCGCAGCATTATGCTAAGCGATGGCCGTTTTGCGTGGATATGACGCATATGTTCCCCCAACTTATTCTTTTCACATTTATGTGTTCTTTCATTGCGTCATGTTTACCGCGAATAAACGTATTTTCTTTTTTTTCAATTAGTTGTGATGGAAAAGTACAATAACAAAATAATTTTTAAAAAAAATGCTGGTATTCAGCTGCATCCGGTTAGACTGCAAGCCGACCCCAATATAGTCGGGAAAAGGCTAGGTAGATTTAATGAGTTGTGATGGAAAATTAACAACGATTTCAAGATAGATACTGCCTCGTTGTTCTTGTGATACCAGGTGGGGCAAAGTATTATTGGGTTTTTCTTTCAGGAATTTCTCAGTAGCAGCCCTCGGAGTCTGAATTTGTGCCCGATTGATGGCAATAGGCTTGCCCCCTATAACATGGGACTTAAACATAACTGGTGAAATGTCTCCTTCCCTCTGCCTAACCCTTTCGGGGTATTATGGCGTAATGTTATGTTATTTCAGGATAGAAATTGACGCATGAAATTGCGTGTGTGTGAAATGTTTTTATTATTATTCAATGGATGAAAATAATTAGGTGTTGTTATAAGGACAAATATAAAGAATAAATCAAACAATGCCTTTATTAAAAGCTAATAATAGAATAACAAAACAAAAAGTGAATTCCATCAGAACTATTATAAAATTAAGATTTTATGTAACAATAATTGAATAATTTATGGAATAACAAGTTATTTACATAATCTTTAAAAAAAATATGTTGCTAGAAACAAAATAAACATGATTGTCTTTCAATCTAATTGTATAATCAGCCACTGCCTATAAAATTGTAGATTGTTTGCCTAGAGAGCAAACAACTATTTTAAAGGCGAGAGTGTTTCTTTGAATCCAGAATGGAGCAAAAGATTCTAAAGTAGAATCCTGAGTGCAGCGAGGGATTCAAAGTACGTCACTTGAGCTTAAAACTGTGTTGCTCCCGAGGTAGACACTCTACTTTTTATCACCCTCTATGAGAAAATAAGTAACTTGCGCGCTGTTTACTTTATCATACAGCCTGTTTTTTGTTCATACAATATTAGTGATTGGTCTCTTTGGTGATTGGAACTTCTACTAACAACATCCACTTTCCTAATTCAAATCACTTTTAGATCCTAGGGATTAAAAAGCTATTTTAGTCCCTGTTTACGAAGAATAAATTAGCTCTTTTTGAATAAATGTAACAAAAAGGTGTTTTTAATGAGTATCTATTCAAAATTCTGAGCAAATGTAAGTATTTATGTATATCATATCTCTGCACACTCTTTAAAGCAAATTCTTTTTCGCTACTCTAATCGGATACGAGTAGCGGAACATGACGCGAGTCGGTTGAATTGAACTACTGCGCTAACGCTGCGAAGATGTGCTACTCGCCAAATTGTCCCCCCAATATATAAGCCCTGCTTAGTTTGGGGATCATCGATCAAACTAAAACAATGTGATGAGTGTTTATGTAAAATCACTTTCTGTCATCACATTTTCTTTTTGCCAATAAAACTTTTGTATTTTGTTTTTTTTTTTTTTGTATTTTATAAAGCTTTTTATTTTAAACTAATACCTACAACTATTTCAAAAAATAAATAATGAAATAAAACATGAAATTCACCCCTTTATAGTTTGACCAAAACCGCTGTACTGTGCCTAAGCTACGTGTATGGCGCGACGGGGGACAGTGCCAGCCACTCCGCTCTGTCAGTCCCCCGCCTCTCCTCCTAAGCCTGCTGCTATTCCTTAAGCCTGCTCCACATTCTCGGCGGGAGGTCTAAAAGAGAACATTTGTCGAGACAGGGGGAGACGAGAGCGTTGCTCTACATTTTTGCCTAGCACAGTAGTATTTGACTCTCGTACCAAGATGGACGTCTTGAAAATATCTACCAATATATCACAATTACTTATAGATCCGTGAAAAAAAAGTTACTAAAAGACGTTGGAATAAGCGAAGGTGGTGGATGACTGCTGCCATACACCGTACCAGATGATGATGAGATGCGCTCGCTACGGTGACTGGTGGCCGACCAACCCTGACAGCGAGAGCGAGCGAGAATGTAGAGGAATGGTTTCACATAAACACAAAACTACTCGACAGCCCTTTGATGTATCGACACGGAACGGAGATATACACGAGACAACAAAAATATAGACGAATATTCCCTCTACACTCTCGTATTCGGCATGTCTCGTGTAGTTTTGCAGAGAATGTGAAGCAGGCTTATGGTGCGGTACAGCGGTTTCAGTCAAACTATAGTAGTGACGCAATTTAGACGCCAGTCATTGCTCTTATGTATAATCTGATGACAGGGTTTCCTACACGGGCGTAGACCCCAGGTGATTCCGGACGGGCACAGCCAAAACCGAACGACGTAATACCGGCCAGGAGGCTATTAACCACCGCAGGACCACCGGAATCTCCCTATAAAATAACACCAGTTAGGTTAGGAGTTAAAAAAGCAGTTCTTCTTCTGTCATATTGGCACGAACAACAATAATTAATTATTAGAATTGCTCATAGCATATTCAGTGTATAATATTCTTATTGCCGGGACACAGGCCTCTTCTCGATGAGAGATAGTGGGCCGTAATCCACCACGCCGGCCAGTGCGGGTTGGTAGATGTCACATTTCTTCGATTTTTTTGGTTCTGGGACATGCCATCTCACGATGTTTTCCTACACCGTTTTGAAAGCAGTGGTGATGAAATGATTTACACAAAACGACGTACAACTCGCAAGTCGTGGCCGTTACCACCACTGCTAACAGAATTACTCATGCCAGAGAAAAAAAAAGCACATCAACAAAGTTGACAAAAGGTAGGCCTAAAAGCCTGTCTATGCTTTTCTTAGGCCTAAGAATCCTAAGATAAATAGGTAATTTACTCAATACAATATAATATTTACCTGACAGGTATCCTTGCCACCTTCAGGGAGGCCTGCACAGAACATTCTGGTGGTGACATCACTTGAAAGAAGTTCATTGCACCCCGTTCTGTTCACTGCAGGTACCATCACTACATTCAACGTTGTAGTTGTAGGGCCATTTTCCTATAAAAAATAGGCATTACTGGATTTAACATCACTTTTGGTGGTAGGTTTCCTCTCAAGAACAGTGTGGCATAATAAACAGTATGAAACACAGTCGCTTTTTGTGTCTCTGTGTGTGTGCGTATAGTTCTTGTTAACTACTAAAACTATTCTGATGCTCTTTTTACCATCAATTAGAGAATTTATTCCGGAAGGTTTATGTGTATGTATATGGTGGTTTATGTGTGTTCTCGGTGGCAGCGGGCAGCAGGGCGACGGCGACAGCGGCGCGAGAATGGCGCAATCAAATGGATAGTTTTATATGAAACTGTTTTCGCTCCCCGCGCCGCTGCCATCAAGAACAGCATTTGATCGCGCCGCTGTCACCACCGCCCCGCTGCCCGATGCCCGCTGCTGGCTAGAATACGGCCTTACACATTGATTATTTAAATTAGACAAAGCATGGTATAATCCCGATGTTTTGACATGTTACCACATCAGCATATCGCACACGTACATATTATACTAAGCAGGGGCAGGGCGCTAGTGTTTTTAAAAAACTTAGGCTTTTCTCTTCCAGGAATCTTATCAGGTTTAATGAATACGAAACCTACAACAAAAACTGACGTTATTTCAAATACAAAAAAAAATAAACACAAACTTACACTAATAGCTCCCCAACCAGTAAGAACAACGTTCTCGCCATCGGCTACGTCAGAGCCCAAACTGACCATTCTGATTGCTCTGGCATTTGTGCCGTCCAAAGTCATGCCCTGGTTAATTCTGACGACCCCCACGTCATAGTCGCTGGTATCATCATTGTACAATGGATGGGAGTTGAAAGAAGATGTGTTATACTCCAAGCCCCCACTAAAAGCTTCGGTACTGGCGATTCGAACGTTAATTGTTTGAATTCTGAAATATGAATTTGTAATAAACAAAATAAGTGTAGTCACAATTCTGAAATATTAATTTAAATTAAACAAATGTAGTCATTGCGTCATTGTGTGTCAGAGGTGTCAAATCGAAACAGAAACGCGACTCTTTTTTGACGCGGTAGGGCGAATCTAACGATTTAAATCTTTGTCGCAGGCTGTCATCATTTTCATAACAGCCGTCACTGCAGCCGCTAAATGCGGCCAGCGCTAAGTGCGGCCACCGCTCTTCTAAGAAATCATAGCTTAACCCGAAAAATACCGCATTTCTAATTTTTTATTCATATTCTATATTCATGTTCTATATGGGGTGTGTAATATATGGCATAATAACAGATAGTATAATATCACTTGAAATAACATTCACATGATATAATTTTTATATGCTATAAAACAAATAACCTAATATCATGTGATCTAATGTTATATTTCTTATAACCTTCTTTTGCTATAATAATATTTAGCATAAAGTTAATTTCATATTATTTTCAATTTGTATAATACTCTTTTTTTATAACGTTCAGTTGACCTAATTTTCATATTTACAAATTTTCAGTCAAAATTCTGTAATGAATAAGTAAATATCAGGAAACATCATACTGTTATAACCTCATGTAACCCAAATGATTCACCAACAATATAGAGGATCTGGCGCTCGGCGGCCGCTACCGCGTCGCGCTTGCTTCGCTCGCTCGCCTTCGCGCATTAATCGTCACTATTCTAACTTAACCCAAATGACGACGTTTATGAATTATATTTAACGTTACTTATAGATTTTGAATATTATACTAATTGAAAATTAATTCAAATTTGCATTATAGAAAATGTTTATTACACCATATAAAATTAGGTTAGATAAAATTATATCAATAATTCATTATAATCATTTTATCATTATATATTTTTTTTCTAATTAAATGAAATTAGGTCATATGATCATTAGAACTTTTGTTATTATTTCAAACGTTACACACCCTTCTATATGGCACCTCTTTCGTCCTCGTCATAAGCTATCCGAATATCAAAAAATATTTGCCCTAGGTCTTAACCGAGGCGTGAAAACTGATTCGCTGTTAATATCAGTTCTGTTAAAACTTTTTAAAAGTTTCCTGAAAGGATGCACATTTACAGTATACAAGTCTCGTTATTTATTTTGCCGAAAATACATTGGCCTGAATAGTCTAAATAGGTACCTATGGTAGATAGATACTCAAGTTATTAGGTTAATATTACCAATTCTATTGGCAAATGTCATCTAAAAAATCTATCCTAACATTATTAAGAGGTAAAGTTGTTTGGTAATGGTAATCTCTGAAATTGCTGATCCGATTACAAAATTCGTTCACTGATACTAAGCTACACTATTCCCGAGTGACACAGAACCCTTTAAATGGTATAAAAATGCATGGTTCCTGTAGAAATTTCAATGAGGGTGAAATGTAAGTTTTATTTATTACCATTTATCGATAATCCATGCTCAGCAATGTACAATGGTGAACAGTAGTTTTGCACTAATATTTTTAATATTATGTCTTTCTAATTATTCTAAATCTATATCTCACCTTGCAAGACAATGGGCAGCAGTAACGATGGAATATCTACTGACAATAGAACCACCACATTGGAAGTTATCCCTGCCATCGTTAAGCAACAGATATGCTTGATGAGGGTAGTTTTGTATAGTGGTTTCATTGCCACCTACAATCTTACCGCCGTCGTCTTTTTTGTGTTCACGGCTTTTACATAAGACATCTGAAAGAAAAGTAAAAAAATATAAGTACAACATAACATAACATCACGCCTGTATTCCCGAAGGGTTAGGCAGAGGTGTAAAGACCTATATAGTACATCCACATTTCGCCAGTTATGTTTAAGTCCCATGTAATAGGGGGCGAGCCTACTGCCATCAACCGGGCACAAATCCAGACCCCGGGCTGCCACTGAGAATTACTGATGGAAAAACCCAATAATAATTTGCTCGATCCGGGAATCGAACCCAGAACCTCATGCTCAGCAGTAGCGCTTGTGACCACTAGACCAACGAGGCAGTCGCGAATCCCATCTAGTTAAGACTACAGCCGGTTGTTTATTAAAATATAAAAAATATTATAGAAGAAAAAGGATTATGTGGTTTTATGAAACCACGGTGAAAGTGAAACTTCTATAGGCGCCGCCATATTGGCCTTGGCTGCTCTGACGAGCGCCTTTCACTTTATCCCTACTCCGCGGCCGACCGTCACGCGACATGCAACACACAGACGAAAAAGTTTGAGACGATGTAATAAAAGTTTCACTTTAAAAAAATGTATATTCATTTTACCATTACCGCAACACGCAATAAACAAAAAGAAGTAAAGAGTTAACTTGTCCATTTCTCCTCTGTGACAGAACATGTAATGTGAAGTTCTTTGGCGGGAATATGTTTAAATACTTTTCTGAACTATAGTCGCCATGTAATAATACGGATTATCTCCATAATTGGAGGACTTATCGATAACGCCCCTATTCAAAAACAATATTCGAAACAGATTTTTTTTATAATTTTGCTTGTTACTTCCTGACACAAGTATGATGTAATTGCTCCTGCATGGTTGCCATTCTTTACCTCTGTAAACTAAGGTTGTTGAACAATTATTTCTGTCCTCACACGAAGACTACTGTGAACTTGAATTTTTATCTAGGAATTCAGTTATTTGTATGAGTATTATTGCAGATATTAAAAAAAAGTTTTATACGTTTTCACCTTCGTAAATGTCGTTTTAGTAGTGGTAGTTTTTTATTAGTTTCAGGCTGGTATTCACGGTGATCAGTCATGTCGGTAAATAAGTTATTTTTTAATTTATCAGGTGCAGCTGTGGTGTGTTATAAAGACGAGGAGGAATAAGGACACGAGCTGGTAGCAAGTTCGTTTTCCGGCAAGTACCAATATTTTTTTTTTTTTTATGTTGATCTGTAAACACTGTGGCCGGTTTATTATTGAAATTAAACATATTACCTAAATCATATTTCATTTTGTCAAGAAACACAAAAGGCGGCATGAAATCTAGTCTTTGTAAGAGTTTAGTATGATGTTGAGAAATCATCATCACATCATCATTATTCAGCCGAAAGTCCACTGCTGGACATAGGCCTTCCCATGCACCGCCACTTCGACCGGTCTTTGCTTCATGCATCCAGCGGATTCCTGTGGCCTTCATAGGGTCATCACTCCACGTTGTGTGGTCGCCACTCCAAAACCTTTCGAACCCATCGGCCCCATCGGCCATCTGTTCAGCGAGCAATGTGCCCTGTCCATTGCCACTTAAGTTTGGCAATTCTTCGGGCTATGTCGGTTACCTTGATTCTCCTGCGGCTCTCTTCATTTCTGATTCGATCACGTAGGGAAACTCGAAGCATAGCCCTCTCCATCATCATCATCATCATTATAAGTGTCTATAATCAAATCAAATCAAATTATTTTACTTCATTTAAACCTACATGGGCACTTATGAAACGTTAGAAGCTAGGTTCACGGTTCCAATTATTCGTCTTCTACGAAGAAGAGCCGGCAAGAAACTCCATGGTTACTCTTTTACAATAATTGCCTTTTACAATATTTCCAAATTACAGTGTTAGTTAATAGGTATGGAAAGACAGTGTAGGCCTGACCACAAGTACCAGGCCAACGAGTCTACAGTATTATAGATTTACTAGCTGACCGAACAGACGTTGTCCTGTTTCCTATAACTCGATCGCAGCGCCACCTACCGGGTCCAATTGTGAATCTAAACCATTCCCAGATCCCCTTGAACACACACAAAAAATTTCATCAAAATCGGTCCAGTCGTTTGAGAGAAGTTCAGTGACATACACACTCACAGAAGAATTATTTATATAAAGATAATATCTGGACGCGTGTGCAGAAAAAAACAGCTATCTTCTATTTTTGACATTATTATTCCAATTATGCTTTCAGAAATAATGGGCGGATAAAATTAAAATAATTATTTTCCTTAAATGATATGATATATCCAGCAGTCAGCTAGTACACGATAATATTTAGTAGGTATCACGTACAGCAACAACTGATTTTGGTAATAAAATATATGAATTTTAATTTTAATTGTAATTTAGGTATAGGTATATGTTATTATTCTTTGTTAAAAAAATAATTATCTACAATATCTTCTTATCTTCTTAATATATATAAATTACGTGTCACGTTGTTTGTCCGCGTTGGACTCCTAAACTACTTAACCGATTTTAATCAAATTTGCACACCGTGTGCAATTTGATCCAACTTGAAAGATAGGATAGCTTACATCTTAATTTAGGAAAAAAAAAGATATGAAGAAAAATTATGTTTTTATAAATTATGGTAGGGTAGGTAGGGTAGTAAGTGATAAAGATGGTCCACCTCAAACATTTATATGGCAAAACAACGTTTGCAGGTCAGCTAGTATATATATATATATATATTTCATTTATTGCGGATCACACATAAAGGTACATACAATCCATATAGTATTAGTAACAAAGACTTAGAAACTATGTTAGTAAACCAATGACATGATAATTTAATTAACGCTTTAAAAAAAAATCTATTAATTAGCTTTTCTCTGCCATATACCAAGAAAACTTTTTATCCTATGTGAACCTTGAGTAAGACTTTTTCGTGCATAATTAAGTCAGGAAGAAACTTGTAATAACATTAATTGATGTAAAACTAAACGAAATATTTACTTACTGTTTTTGGGACCATAATCAGTATTTTTTGTTCGCAATATACTTTCTAAATAGTTTTGTTTTCCGCCAGTGCTCAAAATGCTTTTTTGGCATGACAGTAAGAAACATTAGTTTTTTTTTTTCTCAATGTCCGTAAATCTGTCGGGCACTGGGACTTTATACAATACTCGCTTCCGGCAGCGGCTTCTTTATAAGTTATAGCCTATGTTACTCAGTGATAATATAGCATTCTACTGGTGAAAGATTGTTTTTAATCGGTCCAGTAGTTTTTGAGTTTATTCATTACAAACAAAAATACAAATCTTTTCTCTTTTTAATAAGTATTAGTAGTGTAGGCTATCTTTTGCCAACAACTTCTTCTAAGTGTATTTTATCATTTTCATACAAATATCCTGGTAGCCCATGTACTTCTCTAAATCCCAGGCTACCTATATATCTGCCGGGGTTGCGAAGAAGTCCAAAAGGGAGATCGTGGCCCCCGGCAACATGGCAACTGAAGGAACACAGGTGGGTTTTAGTAAGAGTCTGACACGCCCTCCCGCTCCGACGAGAGCGGGAGAAGTTATTTGATAATTTCCAAACAAAAAAAAAGACTACCTATATATCAAATTTCATATGGATCGGTTCAGTGGTTTAGACGTTAAAAAGTAACAGAAAGACTGACAGAGAGTTAATTTTGCATTTATAACATGACGAGTCTCGATCCCATGGGAATATCGGGATAAAAAGTATTCCATATCCTAATCCAAATCATGGTCTCTCATGTCCCAAATTTCACCCTAATCTGTTGAGCCGTTTTAGCGTGAAAGCGTAACATACAAACAAAAAAACTCACTATCGCATTTATTTATATATGTGTATACATACAGGATGAAATTGAAAACATGCGACAAATTGAAATGGGAGATTCAGTAACTGTTACCTAATCATTATAAATTGTTATTTCCGAAATATAAATATTGAAAAAAAAATCACGCGCGACTAGCGGTGCCTTTGTGTCGCGTCGCGTGTCGCGCTGGTCTGAACGAGGCTTAAATTGATACTTGAATTTTTTTGTTTGTTTTAAATTTATTTAATTATACTGGAACGCCATAAAATCGTGTCTACGTGAAGACAATAATTTAGTTTGCACTATCTAAGACGATAATTACACGATTTTTTTTTCACAATTTATATTTCGGAAATAACAATTTATAATGATTAAGGTAACAGTTAGTTCAATTTCATCCTGTAGGTACCTATATAAGTAAGGAAGGATGATGATATAGTATGATAGTACAGTATGGATATTATAATGATGTACCTACCTATTCAATAGACAATTATTTTCTGGAACAGGAAACCTATATATAACCGAAAATGTATCATAAAATCACATATCGAAAAGTGCTAGCCGGAAGCGATTATCCTTGTTGCGTGAATTTCGATAAACAAGATTTAGACATACGAATTCTGTGGTAATTATATTCCTGATAATTGTTACAAGGTATGTATACTATTTTATTGTTTATAACTTAATTTAGTATTCTAATTGAAGTGTCTGAGGTATTGCGCTTATGCTGTTACACGTTGTACGACTTGTTAGAGATTACAATTAAAAAAATATATATTTATTTATTTGATTTGTTTATATATTATAAATGAGATAGATAATAATAATTGTTATTCAGCTTTATTTTTGTAAAAATTATATCACTGTGGTTTTGTGTTGTACAGTCAGGGAAATTAATTGTTAACAAACAAATTGACACCCTACGTCAATTTGACGTGTTATTATAGCTATTTCATACAAATGTCAAAAAAAGTCATTCTCTGCCCGTTGCATGGCATTTAATTTTGTTATTTGAATATACCTACGAACAATTTAAGTTGGTTTTAAATTTGATTTTAAAACAATCTGACATTCCCAATAAAGATATGACGTAACATATTAAAAACTAGCTTCTGCCCGCAGCTTCTTCCGCGTGGACCCTAATTCTTTTTCTAAACCAAAAGTACCCTAAGTAATCCTTATAATAATAATAATAATAATAACAGGGCAGCATGTGGCGAGCTGTTGGGCAGTAGCGACCCCACGGACCCTATCTCCCGGGAGAAGTCTTGTTCCTCACCTTTGGCTTGCCTTTATTGGCCGGCTGGAGTGAACACTGACGAGGAACAGAGCTCCCGCCTCATTCTTGCCTTAATTGGCCGGCTTGAGTGGAGATTCGCAAGAGCAAACGTGCTCGGAGGAAGGAAGTATTCCAGTAAGATGCTGGTAGGGATCTTGACCGTACTTCCGGGATTGTCCTGATAGCCGTGGAATACCTCTCCACTCCTCATAAGCACCTCAGGACGTGTTGCCCCCTTGTCGCTACGACACTATGTGCTAGCGACCGTTTTCGGGGGCCCATTATTGAGCGTGCAAGTCACCCTCTGCCATTTTATCCGTGTACATTTAAACATTGATCAGGCAGGGGCCATAGTCTTTCCATAGCTCCAGGTAACCAGTCCACTTAAGCCACCCAAAGCCATAGTCCAATATCTTTGTTTCCATATTCTGCAATAGTCCCACACCAACCGGGGGTTGTCCTTGGTTGCCCTTGCATAGTGCGAACAGGGATAATCGTCGGTTGGTGCCTCAATACTCAAAAATGTCTAAGGGGCCTCTGCGAGTTGGCTTCGGCCCCTCGTATGCCTTCCAAAGGTCCGGGACACCAGGGTCTCGAGATATGTCAAGGACATTTAAAAATAATAATAATAATAGAAATGTCAAAGACGTAAAAATAATAATAATAATAATAATTTTATTTCGAGCAACAAGACTCATAGTGTTAGTAACAATATACTTACAAACTATGTTAGTAATACACGTATGAAGACAAAAATAAAACCAAAAACAGAAAAGAGCAAACAACACAGCGAACATCAGCTATCTCCCAGTGAAAGTCCCGTCAAAATCGGTCCAGCCACTTCGGAGATAAGCCGGAACAAACAGACAGACAGAAAATAATAATAATTAAAAATTAAACTTCTTTTTTTAAAGCTTTTATTTGTTTTAAGTTTGTATATACTTTAAAATGCATTTAGTAAAAAACTGTTATTTCGAAATTACAAACAGGTATCTGTTTGTAATTTCGAAACAACAGTTTTCAATTTTATTTATTTGTAGTAAGTATACTCGTAGATGTATAGATTAAATTAGTTTTTCGTGTCTGTCTGTGTAACTGCATTATTCTTTTAAACTACGAAACGGATTTTGATGCGGTTTTCACCATTTTTTAAAACCGTTTATTCCGGAAGTTTTATGCGTATTATTGATATAAGCGCATTTTTTGGGACTCGGCAGGTTAATATTAAGAGCGTTTATATGAAAGTGAGCAACGTCGCAAATAGCTGTCAAATATTTCGCTGTTTTGATCAATTAGACAATATTACTGTATGGAAATAAGAAATATGGCTAACTAGTGAACTAAAACATTGATTATGAAATGCAACAATTAATATCGTTACACCGAATATTTAGTTTTAGATGTAAAAAAATTTTTTAGAAACTTTCCATATGCCTTTTTAGGGTTCCTTGTTTACTACGGAACCCTAAAAAGGCATATGGAAACAGACGGACATGACGAAACTATAAGGGTTCCTTGTTTACTACGGAACCCTTATAGTTTCGTCATGTCCGTCTGTCTGTCCGCGGTCTAGCTCCGAGAACCTTAGTACTAGAACATATTACCTCTACTACACGTAAAGAGGTGATGTTTTTTTTTTCTATCCCACGGTGTGGGGTATCATTGGAAAGTTCCTTTAAAAACATTATGAGTATGTGAAAACTATTTTTGGATTCAGGGATCCGTTTGCGAAATATTAAGCTTTAAAATGATAATTTTTGTTAGAGTCAAGTGTCTCCCCCCCGCCAGCTAAATGGTTGGTTTTGGATGTGTGAAAAAAATCACAGTAGTAATTTATATAACGAAATTAAAAGGAAAACTATCACAGCTAAGTAGGCTCTACAAGTTAACGAGTAATTTATATTCTAGATATTTGTATGTTTGTTTGTAGTTAACTTTAAATCTTTTGTGGTGCTTGTTCCGACTCATCACCTGTAGACCTTCATGTAAGAAGAATTTTGGCCGGAGGGTGTCGTTTATCGGTGTTTTCGCGGAAGGTTACATGAAACCTCGACTCAGCGTAATATGTCGCCGAACTAACGTACTACTTTAGTTATTAATAGATTAATGGTACAATTTTTTGCGACGATGTCCCTGCCACCCTATATTATTCAACTTAGCACATCATTTAATTTTGCGTGACTCTTGGATAGATGAGGCATTTGCAAACGGTAATAACTATTTATTTGCACGGAATCTAAGTAAGTCATTTTGTTAAAAAAATATATAAATATAAAAAAATCAAGACTTATTGTAAAATTAATACGTCATCAGTATTTATTATTTAGACGAAGAGTGTTTATTTTTTACATCGTAACACTTTTCCGACAAACCTTGCAGCTGATAGGCACATAAAAAAACTTTTTACAAAAAAAAACAACCGACTCCAAAAAAAACACTACAAAGTGAAAAATAACTTTAATTTCGGAAGTCGGTGTCTTTGGTTTTTAATTTTCGTTCTTTGTCACCGACTTCCGAAATTAAAGTTATTTTTCACTTTGTAGTGTTTTTTTTGAAGTCGGTTGTTTTTTTTTTTGTAAAAAGTTTTTATTTTTCACTTTTTAGTTATGATACCTACCCCACGCAAATTGCTATTGCTATGTAAATAACAGTGACAGGAAGTTATCATAATATCATCCACGTACTAAGTGAGGAAAAAATACGTATTATTGAAGCTAACTCAAAAACTACCCAAGCAAAGTTAATAAACTTTATATGGGACCACCTCTGAAGTATGATCTACCAAACAAAAAAAGAACCATCAAAATCAATTCATAATTGACGGAGTAATCGCGTAACAAACATACAAAAAAAAAAAAACAACATACAGTCGAATTGAGAACCTCCTCCTTTTGGAAGTCGGTTAAAAAGTGGGCGAGTTCGAACTAGGGGGGATGATTATGAACGAACCTGTTTCGTAAATGCTTTGGTTCATAACACACCGATAGTAGACACATCACTATTGTGTCACTGAAACATTTTCCTCCTACAATTATTAACTACCTGGTGAGTAGCAGTTTCGTATTAGTCAGTACATTGTGTGTTGTCTACAGACAACGTTAACCAATATTATTATTGCTATTCGCAAAAGTTTAGAATATTTAAATCGAAAATTTTCTTCTTAACTTAATTTTACTTGTTTGTGGTGAAAAAAGATTTATAAAACAGGTAATTTTTTTGTTTAATATTACTTCAAAAGAGGATGCGCAGAAATGTATGAAAACTGGTACCCGAAAACCAAACCCGGCAACCAATAAAAATACTTCTTATACAGTTTTAAAAGTCTAGTTATGTAGAATAATAGTCGTTAAGTGGAGTAGTCTCAGTTCGCTGTCCGGTCAGAGATATACAACCTTTAATATTAAAAAAAAAACGTGTGGCATTCGGGGACTGCTGCGGTAAAGCTATTGCATAACATTTGTAACCTCCATACTTCCTATTTGTCAACGCTACACTTGGGATGATGACGTGATGACATAAAACAAAAATTACGTGCCCATGACAACATCACGTTTCCCATGACAACATCACGTTTCCCATGACAACATCACGTTTCCCATGACAACATCACGTTATCATGGGAACCGTCATTACATGGTAGGCGGAGTGGGGGGTGTTAGGTTTTATTTTCGTTACGTTACGGAATTTCTTGATTCGGTCGCCGCGCTCAAAGCCCGCGATAAAAGCGATGCAATAGCTTAAAAAAACTGTAAATGTTAGGTATATGTATGTTAAATAAAATCAATATTGTACAATACTAAAGCTTTGAATATTAGCGTAATTTTTATTTTATTTTTAATTACCTATTCAAATGTTTGCATAACATGGGTTTGTCCAATTTGCAATAGAATTTTTCCCATATTCAAATACTTAGGTTTGTTATACTACGCAGCTACGTACTCATTATTTATTTCTATGTAAGGATGTTTTTTCCTTTATTATGAATATTTAGTATTCGTTCTGTTTGTATAAAACAACTCGTAACGTGCTTTAACTTTATTTAATTTTAACTAACGTTTAAATGGTTTTCCATTAGTTATTTCTCAGTTAATAGCAGCCCGTATTCTGTATTATTTTGTACCCGGCCGATAGCAATAGGCACACCCGCAATAAGTGCGTTTTCATACGTCCCGGTTGCCGGATAGCCGGTGCCGGGTACTAGGCAGCTAAGTATATGGGCATGTACTATCGAAGAAACGTATATCAGTACACTGTAAGGACTATTCTTGCTTGCAGCGCTCGACCGCTATAACGCTTACCGACGAAAAAAAACTGGCCAAGTGCGTGTCGGACCACGCACAATGAAGGGTCCCGATGAATTTATCCCAAAAACAAACTTAACTTTGTAGTTTATAAACATGTTCTCCAACTGCAAAGTTAAGATGGTCGATTATTACTCGTTAACTTGTAAAGCCTACTTAGCTGTGATAGTTTTCCTTTTAATTTCGTTATATAAACTACTGCTGTGATTTTTTCCACATTTCCAAAACCAACCATTTAGCTGGCAGGGGGGGACATTTGACTCTAACAAAAATTAGCACTTTAAAGATTAATATTTCGCAAACGGATACCTGAATCCAAAACTGGTTTTACAAACTCACAATGTTTTTAAAGGACCTTTCCAATGATATCCCACACTAAGGGATAAAAAAATAAAAAATAAAACATCACCACTTTACGTGTATGGGAGGTACCCTAAAAAAATGTTTTACCATTTTGTCGGCGTAATTAATATGTATACCTATGTCAAATTACAGCTTTCTAGTACTGGGGGTCTCGGAGCTAGACCGCGGACAGACAGACAAACAAACGGCCATGACGAAACTATAAGGGTTCCTTGTTTACTACGGAACCCTAAAAACGGTCGAGTGCACGGGATTTTGTTTTCAAAGTGGATACTTATGCATTATCCCGATGGTACATTATCTTACGCTGGTAAAAGATAACGTACATACACTTTAGCCGCTGGGTACCCGACAACCGGGACGTATGAAAGGGCACTAACAGGGTACGTTAACTGGTTAAATGTGGTTGTATACACCTCTACCAAATCCGGTGTGACGTTATGTTTTGTTATTTTCCAGGATGCACAAGATGAGAGCTGTTATCTTCCTGATCGGAATCACCACCGCTGTCGCTTCATCACCTTTCTCCGGTTTGACAGCCCCAGTCCCCACAATACTGGAGGGAGCTACTCCTGCGGACGTATTGCTTTACCTCTATGATGCAGTGCTTACGTCACACATGTCAAAATTCCACAATCAAGGGACCGTTATTTTAGAAAATAAATGTCCTGGTGGTATGCCTAAAGTAGCAAGTGGACAATGTGCCCCCGTAACGGAAGCGCCGGATATGTCGGTTCTCTATGAAGATTGAAATTAAAAGAGAGATTATTTGAATTATAAGAGATATTAAGAGGGTTATTATAATGTAAAAGAGATTGGAGATTACAATTAAAATTGAATCTTAAGCATCATTGGTGCCGATTCTCTTGTACACCGAACTAAACTAACTAAACTATCACTAAAATTCCTTACTTTTGACTATGAGAATCTCAAAGCTATTCTACAAAATAAATTCTCTAAATTTAAAATTAATTTTGACACATCTAAATCGAATTTGACAATCGCGACTCCACACGTGATACCTAACCATGTGAATCTTTTTAGAGCCGGAGGCGCGCAGGGGGGGCAACCTCGACGTGTTTTATATGGAATTTTTCACTTTTTGTATGAAAAATAAGAAAAATTATTACCTACATGTAGTGTGTTAGGGGTTTAAGGGCTTCATAAAGGGGGTCGAAATTTTCATTATTTTTGATTGATCGATTGGACACACCGTTTTCAAGATATAAGCAAAAGAAAAAAAAGATTCAGTACTGGTTTTGCATCTTACTATGCGTTTGCATTGACGAAACATCACAACAAAACATGTTGAAATATCTAGTGCCTGTCAATCTTTGTATGGAAAATTGACAGAAAATAGAGATTCCAACATGTTTTGTTGTGAACGTTTCACCAGTGCAAACGCACAGTGAAGTCGAGGTGTTAGTGTGAATTTAAAGTTCATGACAATCAATTTTATTCCACACGTTTTTAGTCGCAATTAAAAATAGTCAGATTTAGTTAGAAAATCTAAATTTTAGGTGAAAAACTTCAAAGTCAGAATAGCAAAATTGCCATTTTCACTAAATTAATGTCTCAGTATCATCTTAGTGCTGTCAAATTAAAATATAGTCAAGTTGTATCACTTTAGTCTATTTCAGAATGGAAATCGTCGTTTGACAGGAACTAAATTTTGGTGATTTTTAGTCTAGTTTAGAGGCATTTGTGACAAGAGAATCGGCGCCATTATCGTGACCAGTACAATTACGTAACTTATTTTTGTAAACAATTTTGCCTAATTTGTTTCATATTGACAGTTCAACAACATTCATTGCGTTATTTACGTTGTTGAGCAGATTTTTTTTTCGAACTTATTAAACAATTGTTTAGCAATCTGTTTCAAATCGAAACAGATTTTATTTGTGTTGTATTACGCAATTAGGATACAGTTTCGCTCGTACGTTATTCAGAAAAAAGGGAACGACCAATCGATTCTCGCAAAAAAAAAACTCACAGTGAAAACTTAGGTGAAGTGAGCTGTCAACAATGTCAATTCCTTACATCAGGTAGAATGACAGCTCACTTCAAGGTCACTTCACCTAAATTCCCACAGTGAGACTTTTTCAGAATAGAACGACTGACGAACTTTGGTGAAGCGAACTGTCAATAGTGTTAATTCCTTACACCAAGTGGAATGACAGCTCACTTCAAGCTCACTTCGCCTTAGTTTCCACGGTAAATTTTTTGCAAAATAGAACGGCTGACGAACTTAGGTGAAGAAAGCTGTCTATAGTGTCAACTCCTTACATCAGGTGGAATGACAGCTCACTTCAAGGTCACTTCACCTAAATTCCCACAGTGAGACTTTTTCAGAATAGAACGGCTGACGAACTTTGGTGAAGCGAATTGTCAATAGTGTCAATTCCTTACACCAAGTGGAATGACAGCTCACTTCAAGCTCACTTCGCCTTAGTTTCCACGGTGAATTTTTTGCAAAATAGAACGGCTGACGAACTTAGGTGAAGAAAGCTGTCTATAGTGTCAACTCCTTACATCAGGTGGAATGACAGCTTACTTCAAGGTCACTTCGCCTAAGTTTCCACGGTGAAATTTTTCAGAATAGAATGGCTCACGAACTTGAGTGAAGTGGGTCAATAGTGTCAATTCCTCATCAGCAGTGCTGTTCTGTAAAAAACTCGCCTTGAAAACTTAGGTGAAGTGAACTGTTATCCCAACTGACGTTAGGGTTTGATAGCTCACTACAAACTCACTTCACCTAAGTTTTCACGGTGAGATTTTTGCAAAATAGACTGGGTACCAATACTATCTGTATTGTTTAATTTACATACCTACACAATGAAGGTGTTATAAAAGTTGTATAGATATATCTACAAATAAGAATGTATTTAGAATATTAGATAAATAAATTAAATAATATTAACACAGCTTCGTTTCATTTAATTTTCATATTATGTAGTTTTATTTAAATATCTATGTAGTAAACAATAACATCAAAGTTCTTAGGGTTCTGTAGCAAAATGGTAAAAAGGAACACTTGCGATGCAAAATCTGCTCCTCAGAGCAGTTTATTTCAAGTACTTATGCTACCGGCTTGATCTGAATATATTTGAATTTATATGACTTCTGATAAAAAAATTAAATCTAAGTCAAAATCATTTATTTCAAATAGGCACATAAAAAGCACTTTGAACGTCAAAATTTACAAGAAAAAGAATCGATTCTAGTTGCCCCTACCAAAAGATAGTTTCGTATGGAGAAGAATGACCAAGAAACTCCACCGTTACTCTTTTAAAATGTTTTACAATATTTTGTATACATTATTTAAATAATTATATGTAAAGATGGTGTACCTAGAATAAAATTACTATACCACAATAGGTAATTATTTGACTTCTGATAAAAAAAATTAAGTCTAAATCAAAATCATTTATTTCAAATAGGCACATAAAAGGCACTTTTGAACGTCAAAATTTACAAAAAAATAGAATCGATTCTAGTTGCCCCTACCAAAAGATACTTTCGTATGGAGAAGAATTACCAAGAAACTCCACCGGTTACTCTTTTAAAATGTCTTACAATATTTTGTATACATTATTTATATAATTATATGGAAAGATGATGTACCTAGAATAAAATTACTATACCACAATAGGTAAAAAGAATTAAAAATTAAGCAATAACCTGAGATAAATTAACTATGTGATAAAATACCATCCTTATCTCAAAAGTTTGTTAAGGGAAAAATGTACAATAATGAGAGTTAGTAAAGGTGTAAGTATGTTAAATTCTAATGTAAAAGTAAAAGAATGTCACAAACCAGCAGTTTTTTAGAAATCATAAAAAACTAAACTATCTCGTTAATGTGCTCTTAAAATATTCAAGTTTGCCTTTGAAAATTAATAAAAAATATTGCTACCAATATACGGAATCCGCAATTTTTTTAATTACTAAGTTCACACCATACCAATAACACAAACTTCACCATTATGTCACATTACATTAGTAATGTGCATAAAATATTTTCTAGATATTTTCCTTTTACAAATCTTTCATAGTCATTGGCAACTGTTTGAAGCACAGAATACATAGTTTTTCTTAAAGTCTCAAGCTTTTTTGTTTGCCATCAACAAAGAATTCACTCAGGTAATGTTTTAAATTATGATTTAATCAAATATCCGCTAATACCGCGTTTGTTCAATTAACAATTTAGTTTTCGCCATAGTCAAGAAGTTACATTATATCTGCTACTTATTGAATATTTCTATCAAAATTGATGATAATGTCAAGTTACAATTCAAGCATTTATAATTTTAAATCTTGAATGTCTTGAAGAGACTTAATTAATATACAGGTTGTTAGGCAGACGGTTGAACATACAAAAATGGCGGATCCGTGGGGCCATCTGCTACGTGTTTAGGTCTAATAACAAGACCCAGGCCACACGGTTTTTTTTTTTTTTAATGATTAATAAATAAAAAACGTAATTCGTCGTTGCTCAAACTGCAAACGTCAGAAATTTCATTTAAAAATAACAAAACTGTCAACATTTTTTATTTTCATCTAGAGTAACTGTAGCAACTAAAGTAACTGAAAACGGTATTCCGTTTTTCTTGTTATTCTTAACATCCATAAAATGTTTCAACACTACACGCGTTTTTGAATAGTATCACTTCAAGTCAAAACCAAACCAAACCAATTTTGACGTCAAAATGCAAGGAACAGAATCAACCCATCGAGATATTTGGATTTAAACTAAAACACAAACGTGTGTGGTCGGGGGATCCCATCAGGAACGCAGTTCCTTCTCACTTATGCTTTAAAACAAAAACAAAATTTTCGCAACCGCCATCTTTTTTTTTTTGTTGGGAATTTATCAAATAACTTCTACCGCTCTGGACGGAGCGGGAGGGCGTGTCAGACTCTTACTGACTAAAACCCACTTGTGTTCCTTCGGTTGCCCTGTTGCCGGGTGCCACGATCTCCCTTTTGGTTTTCTTCGTAACCCCAGCAGGCATCGACCCTAGTGGACCCCGTCAATTCTGCTGACATCTCTTTGAGGCGCGCGTGGAATACAACGCACCGTCGACCTGGGCCTAGTCCTTATCGGACGGCGAGCTACCCATTGCTCAGTCACCGTCCGTAAGCCCGCGCCTACGGTGGCCGGAAATTGGCCTGCGATTCCCGACGCTTCTCCTCCTGCGGTGGTTAGGGGCATGAAGGCGCGAAATTTGCCTCTCCCTCACGCGTTCTGCCTTCTCCTTTGCGAACATTACCGCTTCGCAGAAGGAGGTGACGCCCTCCCATTTCCTCTCGCTCCATACCATGGCCTGAACCAGGGCCGGATGAGAGAGATTACCGCCGCCGATCGCCTCCACGACGACACGGCGATGCTTTGCCCAAGCCGGGCAGACCTCCACCGTATGCTCCACCGTGTCCTCTGAGCTATCCACAAAATGGTAACACCCGGGCGTTTCCTCCCGCCTTATCCTGAACATGAACCTCATGAAACAGCCGTGTCCGGTGAGGACCTGCATGCAGAAAGTACAATTAGTAAGACCCGAGTACAATCGCGGACAAACTTTATGTTAGAGATAAAAGAAAACCTTTTATTGAATTCCAAGCGAAAAGGTCTCGCTCAGACCACGGAACGAAGCCTACTCCTAGAGACTCTAGTAATAGGATCAGACATATGACTACAATCATTGTAATTTATTATTTTGCAGGATGTACAAGATGAGAATAGTTATGTTCCTAATTTCAATCACCACAGCTGCCGCAGAGTTGTCCCACATCACCCCGGTCCCCACAATACTAGAGGGAGCTACTCCTGCGGACGTGTTACTGTACCTTTATGACGTAGTGCTTACGTCACACATCTCCCAAGAAATCAATGACTCTGGGGCTATTATTCCTGGTCTGGTATGTCCCGGTGGAAAGGGAAAATATAAGTCTGGAGAATGCCCGTCTGAATCAACAACAGAACCGATTGTCTATGATAGTCTTTATTAAATTTGTATGCTACAGACAATAAGCCAAGTAGCTCATATTTACTTGGTTGCTGAAATGTAGGTATTGACTACACATCAAGCTATACATTTCCAGTTTATTCTGATCTCGCATTGCATAGAATTTTCGTACAATATGAGGTAAGCTTATACTGGAAATTTATAGCTTGATGTGTAGCCGTGTGTACTATCGAAGAAACGCATATCTGTACACTGTAAGGACTATTCTTGCTTGCAGTGCTTGGACGCTTTAGTAATACTTGCCTACGAAAAAACAAAAAAAAGGGTCAAGTGCACGGAATTTTGTTTTCAGATTGGTTAGATATGCATTACCCCGATAGTACATTCACTGTAAGTCAAACGACAGCGGATTAAAAAAATTATATCTATTAAATAATATCTATTAAACTTTGTACTACGTTTTATTTGAAAACCCATAGATTAATTATGGATGAAGAAAGTAACCAGAACTTTGTAACATATTTTGATTTTAAAGACTATCCATGGAGTTCCTTGCTCGTTCTTCTTCGTAGGAACCTACTACGATTTGGAATGGGCAACTAGCTTCATCTTTCTGGGTGACCGACTCCTTGACAATTCAAATGTGCAAGCTTATGTGTGTGTGCATTATGCACACACACATAGGCTACAGTGACTAAAATTAGCACTGAAGAATATTATATTCACTATAATAAGCTCTACTATTCAATAAATAGGTACCTACTTAATGAGTTATTACGCACAGCAATATTCTGTTTTTCTTAAATATTCATGCACAGAAACAATTTACCTTGTATGATCACTACGTCCGTCAGACGTCAAATTAGTCTGTTGTGTACCGTCTAGTGGCGATGACAACTTAAACCAATACCTATATACGTTATTGCAATTCAAAGTGCTTAGAGTACCAGGTATTTCTTCAGGACAAAACCATTTTTGTTTGTGACCAAAGGATTTACAAGGTAATGTTTTACTTCCATAATAATGTTTTAGCACTTAATGGGTTTTCCATAATTTCCAGTTTTAATAATATTTTATCCTTATTTCGAAAGAGGATTTGCGCTGACTGCATTTTACTTAAGTACTTTAACTTTACACAACATTCATCATAATCTTTTTTAGAATTCCGTAGTAAACAAGGAACCCTTATAGTTTCGTCATGTTCGTCTGTCTCTCTGTCCGCGGTCTAGCTCCGAGACCCTTAGTACTAGAAAGCTGTAATTTGGTATGAGTGTATATATTAATTACACCGACAAAGTGGTAAAATAAAATTAAGAAAAAAAAAATTTTTTTATGGTACCTCCCCTACACGTAAAGTAGTGATGTTTTTTTTTTCTGTCCCATTGTGTGGGGTATCATCGGCAAGGTCCTTCAAAAATATTATGAGTATGTAAAATTATTTTTGGATTCAGGGATCCGTTTGCAAAATATTACGCTTTAAAGTGCTAATTTTTGTTAGGGTCAAGTGTCTCCCCCCCCTGCCGGCTAAATAGTTGATTTTGGATGTGTGAAAAAATCACAGCAGTAGTTTATATAACGAAATTAAAAGGAAAACTATCACATCTAAATACTGCTCTACAAGTTAACGAGTAATAATCGACCAACTTAATTTTGCAGTTGCAAAAACATGTTTTCCCATACATTCCGTATGGGAGAACATCTTTTTCAACTACAAAGTTAAGTTTGTTCTTGGGATAAATTCATCCCAACTACGGAACCTTTCATTGTGCGTGGTCCGACACGCACTTAGCCGGTTTTAGGGTTCCGTACCCAAAGGGTAAAATGGGACCATATTACTAAGACTCCGCTGTTCGTCCGTCTGTCTGTCTGTCACCAGACTGTATCTCATGAACGGTGATAGTTAGACAGTTAAAATTTTCACAGATGATGTATTTCTGTTGCAGCTATAACAACAAATAATAAAAAAGGATAAAATAAATATTCAACGTGGCTCCCATACAGCAAACGTAATTTTTTGCCGTTTTTATAGATAATGGTACAAAACCCTTCGTGCGCGAGTCCGACTCGCACTTGGCCGGTTTTTGTATATCAAGTTATTAAGTAATTTGACTAAGATTTCTAAATTGGGTTTCAGTATATTAGTCGTTTTGTTGTTGACACTGGTCAGCTATGTATCAGCCAGCGCCAAGTGCTGCCCTTATGGACAAGCGCTTCTCGCGAAGAGAGGTTTGTTGGGAACCATAAGCAAATGTCACAACATCGATATCTTTGCCGTGTAAATTGACTCTAAGATTTTTAAACAGTTATTATGTTAACGACAATGACGAACTGAAATTACATCTGGGAGATGATTTTGACGAAACATTTGAGCAGCGCCAAGTGCTGCAAATAAACAATCACAATCTGTCATTTTTAACCGACTTCCAAAAGGAGGAGGTTCTCAATTCGACTGTATGTTGTTTTTTTTTGTATATTTGTTACGCGATTACTCCGTCAATTATGAATTGATTTTGATGATTCTTTTTTTGTTTGGTAGATCATACTTCAGAGGTGGTCCCATATAAATTTTATTAACTTTACTTGGGCAGTTTTTGAGTTAGCTTCAATAATACGTATTTTTACCTCACTTAGTATGTGGATGATATTATGATAACTTCCTGTCACTGTTATTTAAATAGCAGGTAGTGGTATTCGAATTTGTGTGGGGTAGGTATCACAACAAAAAAAAAACAACCGACTTCAAAGAAAACACTACAAAGTGAAAAATAACTTTAATTTCGGAAGTCGGTGACAAAGAACGAAAATTCAAAACCAAAGACACCGACTTCCGAAATTAAAGTTATTTTTCACTTTGTAGTGTTTTCTTTGAAGTCGGTTGTTTTTTTTTTGTGTCTATTCTTCCGTCGACAAAACTCGTTTCTACGGTGGTCATGCTACGCGTGCTGATGGACAAGTGCTTATCATGTAGAGGAATGTTTGTTGGGAACCAAAAGCAGTAACATTTTCTTTTGGTTCCCAACAAACATACCTCTTCATCGATATCCATAAAAATTACATCTGGGGGATGATTTCGACGAAATATTTGAAACTAGCTCGTAAGTATAAAATTTTTTGGTTATTTTTTATCATAATTATGGAAAGTTATACTTATTTATTTTAAAAAATATAATCGACATTTTAAAAATGGTTAATATTTTATTATGCTTTAAAAACTTATTGACCTTCTAATGGTGTACGATTTTTTAATAAATGAGCCTCTTTTAAATTTTCTGGATTTTCCTCAAAGTTGGTCGCAGTAAATAAGCTAGAGCACCCTAAACAAATTGGTTAGGTTAGATTAGAACTGTTATAACGTGATTTTTATAACTGTGCGCTTGGAGCTGTCAAAATCGTAGGTTATTAATATTGAATTCACCCGCCCGGTTACCTCCTCAGTGCCCCGATGCCTCTTAATACGGTCTACACAGCTCATGTTATCTCCACAATTCTATCTTATTATTCGTTAAACTGTTATTGTTATTATTGAAACTACATACACTGTAATATTTTGATGTTGACAAGCGCACAGTTATAAAAATCGGGTTATACCAGACAACCACATGCGAGCCGAGCGAGCGCCGGTAGCGGTGGCGCGAGCGAAGCGTCGCCACACCTAAGTTGGTCGCAGTTACTGGGTTATTTAATTTAAAAAGGAGATGGAAAATGTTGGGCCCGAGTGTAATAAGTTGAGATATGATCTAAAAATTAGTCATATTTTTATTTATTACTTTTTAAGAGTTCACTTTTTGTTGGAAGGACTGTTTTATGGATATCGATGAAGAGGTATGTTTGTTGGGAACCAAAAGAAAATGTTACTGCTTTTGGTTCCCAACAAACATTCCTCTTCATCGATATCCATAAAAATTACATCTGGGGGATGATTTCGACGAAATATTTGAAACTAGCTCGTAAGTATAAAATTTTTTGGTTATTTTTTATCATAATTATGGAAAGTTATACTTATTTATTTTAAAAAATATAATCGACATTTTAAAAATGGTTAATATTTTATTATGCTTTAAAAACTTATTGACCTTCTAATGGTGTACGATTTTTTAATAAATGAGCCTCTTTTAAATTTTCTGGATTTTCCTCAAAGTTGGTCGCAGTAAATAAGCTAGAGCACCCTAAACAAATTGGTTAGGTTAGATTAGAACTGTTATAACGTGATTTTTATAACTGTGCGCTTGGAGCTGTCAAAATCGTAGGTTATTAATATTGAATTCACCCGCCCGGTTACCTCCTCAGTGCCCCGATGCCTCTTAATACGGTCTACACAGCTCATGTTATCTCCACAATTCTATCTTATTATTCGTTAAACTGTTATTGTTATTATTGAAACTACATACACTGTAATATTTTGATGTTGACAAGCGCACAGTTATAAAAATCGGGTTATACCAGACAACCACATGCGAGCCGAGCGAGCGCCGGTAGCGGTGGCGCGAGCGAAGCGTCGCCACACCTAAGTTGGTCGCAGTTACTGGGTTATTTAATTTAAAAAGGAGATGGAAAATGTTGGGCCCGAGTGTAATAAGTTGAGATATGATCTAAAAATTAGTCATATTTTTATTTATTACTTTTTAAGAGTTCACTTTTTGTTGGAAGGACTGTTTTACGAGTGTGATAGATAGTGGAATCATTGTACCCGGCTGTATTTTCTTAGATGTAAAAATCGCACCAAGTAATTCGAAGACTGGTTTGTGCAATGAAGACTGTTTGAAGTTGAACTCAGGACGTAAAACGGTTTCATCACCACAAAACGGTCTTTGTAAACGGTTCGTTGTCGCAACGCCCATCCCTAATAGAACTAGACAGCTGTCACTTATTTCATGTTTTCCGATGTGTTTTGAGTGCTATCCCAATTATTTTTCATTTTCAACGATCACTGCTTTGATTTTTATTTTTGATTCTGACCCTGCCTACCTTGTACGACGCTTACTTTTACATACCGAAGATCGCTCATACGATTGACATAATGGATTTTACCGCCGCTTTGTGGATTGGATATTGTTGAAACTATGGATCGCTATATGAATTGTGGGATAGCAACTAGTCACTGCAATACACTAATATATGTATGAATCTATAAATTCACACCATTCACATCTCGTTACTATTCAGGCCCAAGAGTGTATGTAATCGTTTCCGTCTCCTTTAGGACACCAAAATAGAAATTATTTGATGCTCACAAAGAGAAGTACATGTATTATATTGGAGTGTCCAATAAATGTACATTAATCGACTGATAGGTGAGCTCAGCGGGGCCGGTGTCGGTTGTTCAGTGGATGGTGTTTGTATGAACCACATTAGTTATGCCGACGACATGGTGCTGCTGAGCCCAACTGTCAGAGCCCTTAATAACATCCTCATAGCGATCTGTGAGGGGTTTGCGGGGTCACGTGGCCTCAGATACAATTGTAAGTGAACTACTTATATTCAAGGCGGGTAATAAGGGTCGGAAAACCGTTCCACCGGTCAGACTTAGAGGATTGTCTATAAGTAAGGTCACCAAATTCAAGTACCTGGGGCACTGGGTCACCGAGGATCTCTCAGATGATTTGGATATTTAACGGGAACGTAGGGCATTGACAGTGAGATGTAATATGCTGGCTCGCAGGTTTGCACGGTGCACAAAAGAGGTCAAAATTACTCTTTTTAAGGCATACTGCTAGAAATTTTAAACCTGCAGCCTGTGGGTCCGTTATACGCGTAGATCTTTCAATGCTCTACGGGTCCTGTACTATAATGTTTTTAGGATGCTGTCAAGGCTACTTCGCTCTTGCAGTGCATCAAGTATGTTTGCTAAGGCCAGCACGGACTGGTTAGGGCAATAGTAAGAAAAAGTGGGGCTTCCCTGATGCGCCACGTGCGGGGCAGCACCAACAGCTTTCTGAATACCATATTGGGAACGGTTGATTGCCCGGTTGTGAAGCACTGGAATACCGTTCACAGATTTGAATGTGGCGAGCTGTTGGGCAGTAGCGACCCCACAGATCCTATCTCCCGGGAGAAGTATTGTTCCTCATCTCTGGCTTGCCTTTATTGACCGGCTAGAGTGAACACTGACGAGGAACAGAGCTCCCACCTCATTCTTGCCTTTATTGGCCAGCTTGAGTGGAGATTCGCAAGAGCAAACGTGCTCGGTGGAAGGAAGTATTCCAGTAAGATGCTGGTAGGGATCTTGACCGTACTTCTGGGATTGTCCTGATACCCGTGGAATACCTCAGCACTCCTCATAAGCACCTGAAAACATGTTGCCCCCTTGTCGCTACGACACTTTGTGCTAGCGACCTTTTTCGGGAGCCCATTATTGAGTGTGCAAGTCACCCCCTGCCATTTTATCCTTGTATTTTCAATAAAACATTGGTCAGGCAGGGCCATAGTCTTTCCATAGTTCAAGATAACCAGTTCACTTAGCCACCCAAACCCATAATCCAATATCTTGGTTCCATATCCTGCAATAGTCCTATACCAACCGGGGGTTGTCCTTGGCTGCACTTGCATAGTGCGAACAGGGATAGTGGTCGGTTGGTGCCTCATTTAATTAAAAAACCGGCCAAGTGCGTGTCGGGCCACACACAATGAAGGGTTCCGTAGTTGGGATGAATATATCCAAAAAACAAACTTAACTTTATAGTTGAAAAATATGTTCTCCCATACGGAATGTATGGAAAAACATGTTTTTGCAACTGCAAAGTTAAGTTGGTCGATTATTACTCGTTAACTTGTAGAGCCTACTTAGCTGTGATAGCTTTTCTTTTAATTGCGTTATATAAACTACTGCTGTGATTTTTTTCACACATCCAAAACCAACCATTTAGCTGGCAGGGGGGGACACTTTGGGCACGCCACAATCGCGGCGATAAGACCCGTCTTTGAGGAGTGGCTGGAGAGACGCCACGGCGTTCTCACCTTCCGCCTGACGCAGGTCCTCACCGGACACGGCTGCTTCGGGAGGTTCCTGTTCAGGATAAGGCGGGAGGAAACACCCGGGTGTCACCATTGTGTGGATCGGCCTGAGGACACGGTGGAGCATACGGTGGAGGTCTGCCCGGCTTGGGCGGAGCAACGCCGTGTTCTCGTAGAGGCGATCGGCGGCGGTGATCTCTCGCGTCCGGCCCTGGTTCAGGCCATGGTACGGAGCGAGAGGAAATGGCAGGCCGTCACCTCCTTCTGCGAAGCGGTAATGCTCGCGAAGGAGGAGGCGGAACGCGTGAGGGAGAGGCAAATTTCGCGCCCTCACGCCCCTAACCGCCGCAGGAGGAGACGCCCGGGGCGGGAATCGCGAGCCGATTTCCGGCCACCGTAGGCGCGGGCTTGCGGACGGTGAGCAATGGGTAGCTCGCCGTCCGATAAGGACCAAGCCCGGGTCGACGGCGCGTTGTGTTCCACGCGCGCCTCAAAGAGATGTCAGCAGAATTGACGGGGCCCACTAGGGCCAATGCCTGCCGGGGGTTCGAAGAAAACCGAAGAAACCGTTCGTGGCCCCCGGCAACAGGGCAACCGAAGGAACACGGGTGGGTTTTAGTCAGTAAGAGTCTGACACGCCCTCCCGCTCCGCCCAGAGCGGGAGAAGTTATTTGATAATTTCCCACCCCAAAAAAAAAAAAAAAAAAAAAAAAAAAAAAAAAAAAAAAAAAAAAAAAAAAAAGGGGGGGACACTTGACTCTAATAAAAATTTGTACTTTAAAGCTTAATATTTCGCAAACGAATCTTTGAATCCAAAAATTATTTTACAAACTCACAATTTTTTTGAAGGACCTTTCCAATGATATCCCACACTATGGGTTAAAAAAAAAACACAAAAATAATGTTTTTCATGATTTTCTTTTACCACTTTGTCGACGTAATTAATATGTATACCTGGAGCTAGACCGCGGACAGACAGACAGACAGACAGACGGATATGACGAAACTATTAGGGTTTCTTGTTTACTACGGAACCCTAAAAACGTCTAACGGGCCTCTGCGAGTTGGCTTCGGCCCCTCGTACGCCTTTGAAAGGTCCGGGACCCCAGGGTCCCGAGATTTGTGAAAGACATTTTTTAAATAATTATAAATAAATAATTAATAATTTACTAACACAGTTATAAAGTACTATTTACTAACAATGTATGGAATGTGGAATTAAATGTTAATATTACTATACTATTCTGAATTATAATATTTATCGGAAATCCAAATTGGAATTATTTGAGTTTCGATTAAATACATGCTTGATATGAATATCTTACCTAGTTTTCACATGTTTCTGACAATCATTCATAACAAAGGGGGGGGAAGGTAGTCGCTTCATGTAAAATTTTGGTATTCAGCTGCATCCAGTTAGGTTGGAAGCCAACACGGCTCTAGGCAGATAACTTTTCTTTAATAATTTGAATATTATATTTTCCAGAATGCACAAGATGAGAGCGGTCATCTTCGTTATCGCAATTAGCACCGTTGTCGCCGATTTGCCTCTCTCCGGCATCAAAACTCGAGTCCCCACAGTACTCGAGGGAGCTACTCCTATGGAGGTGTTGTTGTACCTCTATGACGTAGTGCTTACGTCACACATGTCTCTTGAAACCAACAACGAAGGGCGACCAGTATTTTATAATTTGATATGTCCTGGAGGTGTGACCACACTAAAGTCAGGGCGATGTCCGTCTGAAGCAGCACCAGTTCCAGATTATTCTGATCTTTTATATTAAATTTTTATGCAGTTGATTGTCCTAGGTACGGTTAGCCGGGAAAGTCCTATTATCAAATTATTACTGTTACTTTCACAACTCGTCTAAATTGACACACTATTTGTATAGTGATTAGACAATGAATAAGGGTTTATGTTATTTTGATTTAAAATTCGCGTTTTCGTCCTTTGGGTTCGGAATCCTAAAAACTGGGGTATTAATCAACCAGCTTTGCTGTACCTAAATACCCTAATACAGTCAATTGTTACCTACTAACAATTAATTTGACTTTGACAACGCCTTTATTTCAAAGCAATATGGACGTAGTTCAAGTATTACTAAAGACGTCTCGTTGACTGTACAGTTGCTGCAATCAATGTATTGAAATAGTCCTCGTATAAATGTCGAATAACATGCGGAAAGTTGTAAGGAAAATTATGAACAGTAAAATAATTTTAAACAAAGCAATAAGTTTTATTTGAACATCCATACTAATATTTCCTCGAAGGGTTAGGCAGAGGTGTATCTATTAGCACACCTACACTTCGCCAGTTATGTTTAACACAACATAATACAACATCACGCCTGTATTCCCCGAAGTGTTAGGCAGAGGTGTACATATAGTACACTCACATTTCGCCATAAACTGGACACAAATCCAGACTTCGGTCTGCTACTGAGAAATATTATATCCTGTATTGAACGAACAATATTTGTATATAAATATACTTATTTGTAATCACGTTCTGGAAAACGGCTCTAATGATATCGATGAAAGTTGCAATATAGGGGTTTACGGGGAAAAAAGTCAATCTAGCTAGGTCTCATCTGGGAAAATTCGTTTTCTTCGTATTTTCATCCGAGCAGAGCTCGGTCGCCCAAAGTTTAGAACAAGATGGCTACCTCAGAATAATGACATGGCAGCATGGAATTAGTATGTACTATCCTGTAGCGGTTACACCGCCACATACGAACTAAGCATCATAGACATGACGTCACACAAATCATGCATCGCGCAATTAGAGTATACCGAGCGATCGACAGATATATAAGATTCCGACTTCAAAACCGATGGGCAGTCGCCCGTCAGACACAACACCCGTCTGGTCAGAGGATCCTCCCTTTTCTATGGTGGATGAGTGAACGTTACACCCTGTTCCTCATGCCACTAAAATCCTATACTATTAAATGAGCATTCTCTATTCCCACCAGAGCAGAGCTCGGTCGCCCAGGGTACTGCGTATAATTCATTACTAATTCTCTTAGATTTAGCAATAAAATCTAGCAGCCCTATTTATAAAAATCCCGCTAATCGCTGATTAGCGACTGTTTAGCTAAACAATTATTTAGCTCTTAAACAATGATTAACTTTTGTTTATTTATAAACTCTAGTTGGCAAGTGATTATTTGCGAAACGAAATAGAGGTGAAATTTTACGTTTGGCACAGATTATAATCAAAATAGTCGACTACAAAACAAAATTTTAAGAATAAAGTTATCAAAACCACGATTTCTGTATCTATTGTGACTTTGACAGGTTGTGGTGAACTTCTTAGTAAACTGTAAGTCAAACAGAAAGCGACTCCTCATTTGTCTCTACAGAAAGTGCTGCGCCAGATACTCCATCAATTCGGCAGAACACCAGGAATAGGAGACCACCTGGTTATCTACAGGACTACGACACCTCAAGCTAGAACGCAGCGGGGGAGAATGTGGTGAACTTCATATTCGCCACATACAGACTCATTAGAAGAGTGTATGCTTGTTTGAAGTTGTCATATTATTATCCTTATGAAGAAGATAATGATGCATAAGAGAATAAAGCCAACATTTGGTTCTACTCATCATAAGTAAAGAAAAGAAAAGAAAGAAAAAAACGCTTATTTGCGGTAAACATGACGCAAAAAAAAATATTACATTACAAAAATGAGAAAAAGTTGGGGGAAGCATGCGTCACATCCACGCAAATCGGCTAGTAGTTATACTCGTAATTATAACACAGGCAAAAGTCAAAATTTCAACGGAAAACTTATATTTGAATAAAATTATTTAATAAGTTTATTTTATTGTATTTGCGATGGTGGCAATGAAAATAGTAAACTCCTCAATGCTCAATGTAAGCTGACCAAGTGAATGTTAACGCAGTAGCCGATAATAACTATATATTTTCATGTCCTATGCTTGTTAACACGAATATACTATTTTAGATATATATGTAGATATTTGTGTCTATTTTGTATTACTCCCTATTGCTTTTGCACCAGGGTTTCAGTATCTTTTAATGAAAATAAAATTAAAATCCTTCATTTTGATACCCCATTCGATAGGTTTGGAAGTTTTTTTTATTTTTTTTATAATTTGAATATACCCTGTGACACTCACGCAATGAAGACGAATCTAACGGCATATCATTCATCAAAATCGGTTGAGCCATTTAGGAACATAAAGAGGGACACACATACATACAGGTCTAACACATAACCCTACATTTTAGCTTCGCCGCCGTTGGGTAAAAATATATGGAACAGGAAAAACACTATATAATAATAAATTATATTATCAGCTATTTCTGTTTTGTTTATGTAACCTAATACCGACCGTATTACGAGTATATTTATTGTAGGTACTCATGATTAATCATCATTATATTTTTATTTTGTATGTAGGAAAGTTTTGCGATACCTACTAGAAAAAAAATATACTACAGGTTATAATTTTTTTAATAATATCTTTCAAAGAACTTTCCATTGGCGTCTATACACAGTTTCATACGTCTAAACCAATTTTCATAACACATTTTCCAGTCCGCATCAGACCCCTTTTTAATCCCCTTCTCAAATGCAACCAGTGCATCTTCCAGTAATGAAAACTGTTTTCCCTTGAGTAGATTTTTTATTTTGGGGAACAAAAATGATAAATCCATCCGTAATGATATCTTAAACGCGCCGAGACGAGCCTGCTTCAACTTTTTCTATCATGTCTTGGCATCATTCTACCCGAACCTCCTTCTGAACCTGCATTAGATTTTGCGGTACCAGCGTGAAACTATTTTCCTTACCCGAAGATGCCCGTGTAGAATTTCATGCACACTTCCCGATCCAATCTGCAGTATATGCTGAACCTCTTCATAATTATGTAATTCGCCTATTCTCATGATTTTCACAGCCAGCACGTTTTGTTATGTAACAACCGTCATAGGGCGGCCACTTTTTTCTTCGTCCGCCAAAATTACTCGACCACGCATAAATTCGTTGAATCAGCGGAAAACAGTCGCTTTAGAAGGGCTTTTTTCTATGAACACCATTCGAAGTCTTTCAAACGATTCTTCTGGTATTAGTCGACATTTGAAATCGTACAAAATCATCGCACGGAAATGTTCTCGTTGTAAATCCACTTTTCAGTAAGATTTTGATTTTGCTCGTAAAAAAATGTGGAGGGAATTTCGAATTTGGAATGTTATTTTTTTTGTAATAAATAGTCATAGTTTTAATTGACATCAAAACCAGCCAGTGTCCCATAGACAAAAATTGTTAGTCGCAAAACTTTTTGAGTGACCTGTGTATGTGTTAGTCAATTGTATGGATCAGAATGTTGGGCCACAAAAGGGATGAATGAAATGCAATTGCATGTAGATGAGTTGAGAATGCTAAGTAAAGTTTAGCAGTGGTACCGGTGAAGTTAAGTGGAAATCGGTTATCTTGAAATGGAAATGTGATGCGGAGAAATGGGGGAAAATATTGCGAGGAGTATTTTGAATATGAATGTGGATCCGTAAGAGAAGGGTAAGACCAAAAAAACAATTAATGGACTGTGTGAAAGATGATTATGGTAAAAAAAGTAAATAAAAAAACTAAAAACCCGGCTGCGTTAAATGTGAACTTTGATTTAAATAGATAGAAACAAGATGCACTATTTCTATCTCCAATCCCACACCCCGTACTTGTACACCCTAAGCCGTACAATCTCATGCAGTCGGAGGCATCTTCTTAAATTTAACAATTAATACCTATTGCCTCCGATTTCCAAAGACCTATTCAATGATACCCCAATTGGCATAGTTCGTCGTTTATTTTTTTTTCTTTTTCACACACAATTCAATTTAGTGACAACCAGACGCCATTTTGAATTTTGATTAATGTCATGTCTTTAGTGACACTCACAAGATGAAGGCAAATCGATTGGCGTAAGAATCATCAAAATCGGCCCACGCGTTTGATTTCTAGAGCGCCACAAAGGAACAAAATATACATGTATGGGCGGATAAACACATTACCCTCCTTTGCGTCGCACAGTCGGGTAAAAAGGGGGTGACTACCGAGATGATAATGATCTATGTGTCAATCAAACCGCGATCAAGTGAAATACACCAAAACAAAATACAAAAATCCTATAAAATAATACATGACAACGTACCTAATGAAATTGTTTTTGCTGTTTGCAAACGCCTTTAAATACCATTCTTAGGGCCAATTTCACCAATGAAACCGCGTTCAAAAGCTGTCACTGTCATAATTCTTTGGGAATACTGACACTGACAGCTGTTAAACGCGGTTTAGATGTACTAATCGCGTTCAGTTTAATTGGTGAAATTGGCCCTTTTCATAAAAAATTGACATTTTAGCATCACTCCGCGTGGCCATCCACCTCGCCGCTAGTTTCGTGCCCGCAACCTAAGGCCGCGAGCACTTTAGACGCGTTTTCGTACGAATTTTACTCGTGCGAACACGTACGAATGATCCCGACCTTCCAAGTACTAAGGGAGCGCACAAACTGAGTGCGAGTTAGTCGTACGTATACGTACGTGTAGTTTCGACGTCTGAAAACAATCCAAAGTTGTTGGAATTTTAAAAGACCTTCGTGTTTTCACTTCGAACTCAAGTTGTACGACCACGATCATACGTTTACGTAAGATGCAAATTCACGTCCAAAGTGTGCGCGGCCATAGTCTAGGGGTGTCTAGTAGGTGATGACAGCCAATACTTATTATTATGCTAGTGACCCGCTCACAGCATAACAATAAGTATTGCTAATAATAAGAATTGCTCTGTTTCGCAGGGACTAAACATCGAGCTTTCTTTATAATATGATGTAAGTTTCAGTTTAAAAGTAAACTTTTCGGAAAAAATTATCCAAATGATGGTGAAAATCGCATCAAAATCCCTTTCGTAGTTTAGAAGAACACAGACAGACACTAAAAGCGACTTTAATTTATAATATACAATAGATAGAATAGATTCGTTCGTGACGTGTCTTAGGTCATATTGTGAAATCTATACGTAGAAAACGTAGACTATGAATGAAACAAGATGATTAGCATATTTTCATAGCATAGGAAATGTTTTGTTGTTACCGGACGAGCCGACCAGTCATTGGCGCATGAAGTTACGAGACAGCCCTAGTTCCCAGTTGCAATTTTCTTTTTTAGATTTTTTAACCGACTTCCAAAAGGAGGAGGTTCTCAATTCGACTGTATGTTTTTTTTTTGTATGTTTGTTACGCGATTACTCCGCCAATTATGACTTTTTTGTTTGGTAGGTCATAAGTCCCGTATAAATTTTATTAATTTGGCTTAGATTTTTGAGTTAGCTTCAATAATACGTATTTTTCCCCAGTGTATGTGGATGATATGATAAGTTCCTGTCACTGTTATTTACATAGCAGGCAGTGTTATTGGAATTTCTGTGGGGTAGGTACCACAACGAAAAAGAGAAAAATAAAAAACTTTTATATAAAAAAACAACCGACTTCCAATAAAAACACTACAAACTGAAAAATAACTTTAATTTCGGAAGTCGGTGGCAATAACGAAAATTTAAAACCAAAGACACCGACTTCCGAAATTAAAGTAATTTATCACTTTGTAGTGTTTTTTTTACTGCAGTTCATCATACATGCTACTTTTGGGGTATTTACGGTAAGGTTTTTTTTAACCGACTTCCAAAAAGGAGGAGGTTATATGTTCGTCGCGTATGTTTGTTTTTTTTTTTTTTTTTATGTATGTCCACCGATTTCTCCGTCAATTGTGGACCGATTTTAAAAATTTCTTTTTTGTTTGAAAGGGTGTGCTCTCGAATTGGTCCCATATAAATTTTATTAACTTTGGTTGGATAGTTTTTGAGTTAGCTACAAAATACGTATTTTTTTCCCACTTAGTATGTAGATGATATGATAAGTTTCTGTCACTGGTAGCAGGTAGTGGTATTCGAATGTGTGTGGGGTAGGTAGGTACCACAACGAAAAAGAGAAAAATAAAAACTTTTTACATAAAAAAACAACCGACTTCCAATAAAAACACTACAAAGTGAAAATAACTTTAATTTCAGAAGTCGGTGACAATAACGAAAATTTAAAACCAAAGACACCGACTTCCGAAATTAAAATTATTTTTCACTTTGTAGTGTTTTTTTTGCTGCAGTTCATCGTACATGCTACTTTTTGGGTATTTACGGTTAGGTTTTTTTTTTTTCTATTAACGATTAGAAACTTAATGGGTCATCGGACATGTGTACAAATCTGAAACAGATTTAACGAAATCAACAAGACTTTAAGAGACTTTGGGACTTGTTCGTTTTCTGCTTTTCACGAAGCATAAGGTTTGGATAAAGTATCTATTGAGTAAATGATAAATAAAGTATAGGTAAGGTAAGCCCGGATGAACAAATCGTGAGATATACTCGTATCGTTGTTGGTGTAACATTGAATATGGAACGCGTGACCATTGCACCGAATTGTTTTAATTGGCGTCAAGGGGATGTCGTCTAACAGCGTCTTGCCCGGAGACACAGTCGCGCCAGAACATGAATCTAGTATCTATACATCCTTAATATTATAAATGCGAAAGTAAGTTTGTTTGTTACGCCTTCACGCTAAAACGGCTGAACGGATTTGGATGAAATTTGGCACATATATAGATGATGCCCTGGAAAAGAACATAGGATACTTTTTTTTTCCCACGGGATCGAGACTTATGCGGGTGAAACCGCGGGGCGCAGCTAGTAATTTTATAAATGCGAAAGTTTGTGAGAATGGATGGATGTTTGTTACTCTTTTACGCAAAAACTACTGAACGGATTTGGATGAAATTTGGCACACAAATAATGTATAACCTGGATTAACAAATAAAGTACTGTTAATCCCGATATTTCCAAGGGATTGAGATTTATGGGGGTGAAACCGCGGGGTGCTGATAGTGTTATAAAAATTGAAGTCGCTTTTCTTATATATGTCTGTGTGACCCCGTTGTTCTTCTTAACTTCGCAATGAAATTTAATGCGGTTTTCACTATCCCATTTACAGAATTTATTCTAGAAGATTTTTGTGTATAAAACAATATTATTATCAAACTAACTTCTAAAAAATAAATCTTGATGTTCTGTTAAGTCGTAAAAACTGTGCAAAGCAGCGGCGGATCACTACTTAGTAGTTTTATACAATATAGAAATACTAGCTTCGTTGTTAGCAACATGAACCGTGTAGGCAGCCTCGTGTCGTCATGCAGGGAAGAGCAGACCGCGGTGTGCGCCCGCGACCCGACAGTCCACCCCCTCTCTGTGAGTGACGGACGTGTTCTATGCGATTTGTAGCATTTGTGAGTAAACGTGCTGATTTAAGTATGAAAACTATTTTATTGATAACACAAGAAATTTTAACGAGTATGTTGAAAAAGCACCATTTACATAAATGAGTTTGAAATAGAATTTAAATGGGATACTGCTATCCATAAATAATAATAATAATAGTCCCACTGCAGGGCAAAGGCGTCCCTTTCCAACATATTGACTCAACTCGATCCTGAGCCAATATGGTCCAAACCCTCCTACAAACGTCAAGTTCGTCCCGCCATCTACGCCTGGGTCTATCAAGATGCCATGCCGTTATCTCTTCCTAATAGGTATACGTAGGTCCGGTAAAGGAGCAGAAAATGGATAAAAACTGGCCAAGGGCGTGTCGGACCACACACAATGAAGGGTTCCGTAGACGGGATGAATTTATCCCAAGAACAAACTTAACATTGCAGAGTAGACCGAGACGTAACGCGCCGGATCAACTCAGGATGGATAAAATGGCGACAGGTCACGGGAACAACTTGCGACCCACGGATGTCCCTCCAGTTAAAGGGGAAAATCTACAAGTCCGTGATAAAGCCTGTCGTACTGTATGGATCGGAATGCTGAGCCGTGATGAAGACGGATCAAAAAAAGATTGCAAGTAGCGGAGATGAGAATGTTGAAATGGATGTGTGGAGTGATGAAAATGGATAAAGTAAGAAATGAGTATATAAGGGGAAGTTTAAAAGTGGCGCCAGTGACAAAAAAGTTGAAAGGAAATCGTTTGGCCTGGTATGGGCATGTGATGAGGAGAGAAAAAACGCATGTGACTAAAAGAGTGATGAATATAAATGTTGATGGATGGAGCGGGAGAAGAAGGACAAAGAAAAGATGGATGGATTGTGTGAGGAATGATACGAAAGAGAAGGGAGTGAATGATAGTGTGACGGTTGACAGAGGAGAGTGGAAAAAGAAAACATGTTGCGCCGGCCACAAGTAACATGGGACAAGGGCAGGAAGATGATGATGATGATGGTGAACAAACTTAACATTGTGGTTGAAAAACACGTTCTACGGAATGTATGGGAGAACATGTTTTTTTAACTGCAAATGTAAGTTGGTCGATTATTACTCGTTAACTTGTAGAGCCTACTTAGATAGTTTTCCTTTTAATTTCGTTATAATACTACTGCTGTGAAATTTTCCACATATTCAGAAGCGACCATTTACCTGGAAGGGCGGGGGATACTTGACTCTAAAAAAAATTTGCACCTTAAAGATTAATATTTAGTGTAGTTAGTGACTAACCTGATGTCAGAGTTATCAAGCCGCGAACGTACTTCTGATTTTTCGGATTCATATGCCAATTGTATAATTATCTCTTGCTTCAAAAACGGTGAAAGAAAACATCGTGAGGAAACCGACATGCCTGAGAGATATTTCTCAACGGCATGTGAAGCAAAGTCAGTGGCCCATGGGCAGCTTGAAAACTCTGACACCAGGTTAGTCACTAACCACACGAAAAGAAGAAGACTCAACCCAGAGAAGGTTAAGGCAGAAATGATAAGGTGCCAATGTGCTAGGAATAGTACCTATTACTATAAAAAAAAGAAGAAGACTCAACCCAGAGAAGGTTAAGGCAGAAATGATAAGGTGCCAATGTGCCAGGAATAGTACCTATTACTATAAAAAAATGATGACTACCTATAACAAAATACGAGTAAGTGAAATATTGCACTTAAATATTTTTGTGGTTATTAAATTAAGGTGATATATTGAAAAAATGGGCTTTTTCTTTATCGTGTAACTTTCAAAGTATTTGGAATAGGGATTTCCAATTTTGGTGTATGATTTTTGATTATATGATCTAGTATCCGGAAAAGGGAATACACGATACAATGAAATTTTCTCGATACAAAAAATTTGCAAAAGTCTATCTATTTTTATCTTTTTTTGAGTATCATGGCGCAACGCTTATGAGTTATTCAATGGAATTTACTTTAAAACATAGAGAGTAAGCGTTTCGAGTTTTAAGAAAAGCAGTTTTTTTTTAAATAATACTTTTCATTTACAAAAGACGGCATTTCGTTTTGGCACATACGTTGTTTTATTCCGAGCGGACACACATTATCGTCATCTCTTCTTTTGCCTATCAAAAGTATTGTCATCACTCTCGTTCATTCATAGATCAGTCGCCCGATGGGGCTCATCGACGAAGAATCTATGTCACTTTTTTGCAAATCGGTGCGATCAAATTTACGTGATTTAAAGAATTTTGTTTACAGAAAAAGTTAGTACTTCAGCAAGTTAAAGTAATTATTGAATGCAATTAGTGTTGAATAGGTATTCAGACTGTGTGTGTGTGTATTCTTGTGAGTCCTGCGAACAATATAACATTATTTTTCTATTATGATTTCGTGGTGACATTTAAATTATTTATAAATATAGAAAGAAATATAAAACCAAAACTGAACAGTACCTGCAACATTTGGAGTGCACAGGGCTATCAATGAACTCATTTTACATGAATTCAATAGCAATAAGATGATGATAATAGTGAGTCGAATTCTCCACCTTCACTAAAGCACAACCAACACAATCTATTCCCGCTTTTTAATGTATTATTGTGTAAGCATTTTATTTTCTAAGAACATCTATTTTTATACCTACAACTTTTAATAATCTTTTATCTAAAGAAATAGGCTAAATAAAATTCGTTTTTAGGTTTTGAAATACGTCAACAGTACATCAATATGTCAAGTACTGTCACTACGAATCATAGATCACAAAAAAGAAATGGAGTCGCATTTGAATTGTAAAAAAGGAGAGTTTTTACCCGACTACGGCAAAATCAAAGGAGGGTTATGATTTTAACATATATTTATGTATGTATGTAAAAGGCTATCAAATGCAAAATAAAATTCAAGTCAGACTAGTAGTTCCAGAGATTAACGCGTTCAAACAAACAAGAAAACAAACTCTTCAGCTTTATTATTAGGACTAGCTGCACTCCACGATTTCACCTGCATAAGTCCCAATCCCGTGGAATATCGGGATAAAAAGTATCCTATGTCCTAAAGTCTAAACCAATTTATCATCACTGTAATATTTTCAACACAATGTATTTTGTTATGAAATAAATTACTTATGATTATGACTTAACCAGGTCATGGTCTAACCCTTTGCCAAATTTCAAATATTATTCCCTCAGAACTCTAAAAAAATCAAGCTTCTAAGTCAACGCGATAAAAAAATACGGCCCTTTATGTGGCATATTTTGATAATCGCAAGTAAATCAAAAACTACAGGGTACTTCCAGTTAACCTAGAATTATGAAATTTTGGCAGGAAGCAAGGTCTCACAGCACAGGTAAAGGAAAAAGTCCGAACATTGATAATAATTTGTAGATTTATAACATAATTTTTTTTTTTTTGCGATTACAAATTTGCATTTGAAATTGGAGAATTGACGGTGACGTACCTATCGATGTATGGGAGAACATGTTTCTCAACTACTAAGTTAAGTTTTTTTTGGGATAAATTCATCCCAACTATGGAACCCTTCATTGTGCGTGGCCAGTTTTTTTTGTATGTTTGTTTGTTACGCTTTCATGCAAAAACGGCTGAGCGGATTTGGATAAAATTTCGCACATGGGTAGACCATGACCTGGGTATGTCCTACATAAGATACTTTTTATCCCGATATTCCCAATGGATCGAGACTTACGCGGGTGAAATCGCGGCATACAGCAAGTATTATACAGGATGTCTCAAACGTAGTGGTCCAAAGGCAAATGGGGTAAAGTAGAGGTGGCCACCCATCATTTAAAAAAATTAAAGTTTTGATATTCTCAAAAGTTCAGAAGATTTCACTAATTTAACCATTTTCAAGAAACTTTACATTTTCATTTGGATTTTTCGGCCCTGTGGACAACATTTTCGACTTAGCGAGTTTAAATCGTAAGTACGAAAACATAGTGGGAAAATTGTTTAAAATGTTATATTTAAGATATTGTGACTATTTTTTATTGTGCTACTGTTTGTTTTTCCTTAAATAAATAAATCTGGCTTAAAGATGCCTTGATAGTGTAGGCTGGAAGATTACGTTCCTATTTACGTTTAGTGTGGCTCTGCAGCGCTTCAGATTTTATTTCTAATTTTTCATTAAACTTTATCGAAAATTTCTAAGCCCAGATTTAAAAAAGTGCACATAGCACATAACTTTAAAATTACCTTAATTATTAATAGTTAGACTGGGAAAATTTTACAAAGATAGCTTAATAAAAATAAAAAATAAATAAAAATAAAAATATTTTATCAGGCATCAAGGCCCATAGGGTGTTAGTATTACTTAAAAAACTATATTAGTTGACTTAAAAAACTATATTAGTAGATATTAGATAACATGCAGGAACACAAAAAGAAGAAAGAAAAATAAAAATCATAATAACAGGAAGGTTCAACAAGCTTTGTTGCCAACATGAAGCTTGGTAAACCTCCCCATTGTAGGCCCATCCAGCCTTTCTGCAAAAACCCTCAGAACGCTGTTGCTGCTCCCCCTCACCCGGAATATTACGGAGGCAACTTTCTTACGCATCGTCTGCATAACTTAAGTTATTTAAACATACTCCATCTATATGGCATCCGACATTCCGATTAATGAAAACCTTTAAAAAAAAATGGGTTTCATAACATGGTCGAACTACCCGCAAAACTTTATGCTCTAATTTTACCGAAGCATCTCAGAAAAGCGTTTAGTATTAAAATTTAACATATTTAAACGTGTTCGTGTTCCTTCGGTACATGTGTTTAATTTTTAATTCTTTTTTTTTTACTTTCGCTGTTGACCTTCGTAGGCCTTCACAACTTGTGTTGTCATTATCAAAAGCCATCATAGCCCATAATCTGCCTATAGGCATTGGGCATGGGCTTGTATCTCTACACTATCAAGACATCTTCCAGCCATTGAACTCGCTACGTCAAAAATTTTGTTCACAGGGTCGAAAAATCCAAATGAAAGTAAAAAGTTTCTTGAAAATGGTTAATTTTCTGAACTGTTGAGAATATCCTACCTTTTAAATTTTTAAACAATAGGTGGCCACCTCCACTTTACTCCATTTGCCTTTGGATCATTACGTTTGAGACAACCTGTATACAGGTTGGATTTTTGAGATGGGGCAATAAAGGCAACTACCATAACCGTTGTTGCTACAGGAAAACGGTCTTAGAAGACTGTCCTTAACTTTTTAAGACATTTTGATCTGCATTCACAGATTTCGAAAAAAATATTAGTCAGCAAGAAAATGGGCAGTTTTCACAAAAACTTTTTTTGATGCCAATCGAACCTGTTTCTTTTATGGAACAAAAAAATTAAGTGGCCAACTCAGAACCAAGTCAGAAATCGCAAAAAACTTTTCCCATACGTTTTGTGTGTAGGAATGTCACTCTGTAAACAATAAATATTTTTGCTGATAATTAAATATTTTGTATTATTTGTCTACTCCATAGTTCGCAAAATTTCATAGACCGAGATAAATTATTGTTACTTAGCACGCGCTTTTTTCTTAGATATGTTTCTGTCTTTATCATGCACTTTTAGTATGACAGTTGTGCGACAGTGACAAGAATAATGCTTAGCCAAAGCCCATGCTAAGTAACTAACGTTTTCAAATTCCGGTCAGTTATTTCGTTAGTTCCACTTTTTGCTACTGGTTCAGATACGTTTGTGGCAGCGCGACGATGTGGCGGCCGACCATCGAATATAGAACCGCCACTCCCCGCGTGCGGGGGCAATAAGCCACGCCCACCAAACTACTATTTATTTTCAATATAGGCCCTTAAGATTCAACAGATAAAATTGACACTAACATTGGATTATTATTGGTCTTCATGATGATTCCTTTATTTCATTTTCGTACATATAATTTACATTTTTTATTTTTTTAATAAAAATAAAAACATTTAAAAATATAAAAAATAGTAGCCCACCGGTATCGGGAACAGGGTCCAAGCTACCGGCGGTCAGGGCTCCAGAGAGAGGAACCTCCTAACAATGCGAGCCGTGTCCAGGTGTACCGCTTTCTGAATCAAGCCCTTAATCCAGCTGCCCAACGAGAGCCTCCTTAGGTGTTGGTCGAGGCTCTTGGCAACTAAGCCATTGGCTGATACGACTATCGGCACAATGATCGCTGAGTCCACATCCCACATGTCGACAATCTCGCGAGCCAAGTCAAGGTACTTGATTTGTTTGTCTTTCTCGGCTTTCACGAGGTTATTTCATTATTATTGGTTTAGCCTTAAAAGGCATTATTACTAGCATGCCTTATAAGGCAAAACGATGAATCTACCACAGTAACACGTACCGCAAATCGGTAAAACCAGTGCGGAGCATGAGACTATACAAATAATTACTAAAATAATAATTATGAACTATTCGTTTGTTTTCCCTTTTCCCGGTATGACATTTAAACCATGTGAGGAATAACGTCATCCGTCAACCTAACGTCATATTTTACAAGAATTAATTGGTCGACAATAAATACTGTAGTTTCCCAGGTAAAAAAAAGAAATTCTCTTCAGTCCATCTTTCAGATAATAAAAAAATATTAGACACGTATTTTTTGCTTTATCATATTAATCAAAAATAACTCACACCACATTTTAACTCAATGTATCGCCGTAATCTTTTGATTACGTCAAAAAATAAAAAATACGTGTTAATATACAAGACGGACAAAAAAAAATTTTTGGACACAGGCCTATTGGCTTGTACAGTCAGCATCGAAAGTCTACTGACACAGAACTAGATGTAAAATTAAAATAAATTAATAGTTTAAAAAACACTAGAAAAACACGCTTGAAACCTGATCGTGTACAAAGTCCGTGGCCTTTCTCACAAGTGCAAAAACGACTATGATACGATTTTCCATCATGAAGTTCCAGTTCATATCTTCCGGCTCCATCATTAGATCAGTTCGACAGTACCATATTATTGTATTGTCATCAGAACTACATCTAGCTGCCAATTTTCATTACACTACGACCCTTGGAAGATGGTTAAATTAGTTACCTTAGATTCCATAACATAGTTACATACAGGTCGACCTAAAAAAAGCGTGTTAATAACTGAAACTCGTTAGTACAATCCTAACTAATAATAAAAATGTAAAAGTGAGTTTGTTACGCTTTCACGCTAAAACGGCTGAACGGATTTTGGATGAAATTCGGCACGTGGGTAGACCATGAGTTAGAACATCGGATACTTTTTATCCCGATATTCCCACGGGATCAAGACTTATGTGGGTGAAACTGCGAAGCGCAGCTAGTAATAAATAAATAAATAATAATAATACCAGCCTAGTACTTCTTCGTCTACAGTGGAAGAGCCTAGTACTCTCCCAGGGAAAAGGCCTCTGCTCATACAAAGATGGCATGAGTATTCATCATCACGCTAGCACAAGGCAGGTTGGTGATTTCAGACTTGTATTCATTATAAATAGGGGTATCGTATTACCCAGTAACTGGGTTGTGGAGGTCCGATAGGCAGTCGCTCCATGTAAAATACTGGTATTCTGCTGCATCCGGTAAGACTGGAAACCGACCCCAACATAGTTGGGAAAAGACTAGGCAGATGATGATGATTAATTATAAATAGAAGAGCTCGTGGTTTATTAATAACAGCTGCACGGGTCGATCCATCAGGTTAAGCTACGCTTGCCGGGGTTGGTCCGTGAATGCCATCTTTACATACCGAGACTCCTCCGTGCCTCGGAAAGCACGTTAAGCCGTTGGTCCCGGCTGTCATTCGTAGATCTTTGACAGTCCTTACGGGTCGTCAGAAGCCCGAAAGTTTGACAACCAGTCTTACCAAGGGGTATCGTATTACCCAGTTACTGGGTTGTGGAGGTCAGATAGGCAGTCGCTCCATGTAAAATACTGGTATTCAGCTGCATCTGGTTAGACTGGAAGCTGACCCCAACATAGTTGGGAAAAGGCTAGGTAGATTGATTGATTAATTATAAATACAGGTTTTCTCCGGATGTTTCCTTCAGCGATGTCCGTGATGTCCAAGATAAACTTAGAAAATGCATTGAAAAAGTCACATGGGTAGCTGCCAAGACTTTAATCCACAAACTCGTGCATGAGAGGCAAGACCACTGGGCTATCATGACTACCTATTAAAAGTTTGGATTTAAATGTCCAAGAGAAGAAGGGCGTGAGTTTGTGTATGCCATTTTATTGTTGTGTATTTTTTTATTGGTGTTTTTTCTTTAGTATGGATCATGTGGTCTGCAATAAAGTTTTATATTTTATATTTATTATTTTATTATATTATATATTTTTAAATATTCTTGTAAAAAAAATTAAAAAACTTATTTATTATTTATTTATTATTATAATTATGAAAAGCTGAGAAGCTCGTGGCTAAGTAATAACAGCCGCACTGGTCGATCCATCAGGTTAAGCTACGCTTGCCAGGGTTAGTCAGTGGATGGGTGACCAACTTTACATACCGAGACTCCTCCGTGCCTCGGAAAGCACGTTAAGACGTTGGTCCCGGCTGTCATTCGTGGATCTTTGACAGTCGTTACGGGTCGTCAGAAGCCCGAAAGTCTGACAACTAGTCTTACCAAGGGGTATCGTATTACCCAGTTACTGGGTTGTGGAGGTCTGATAGGCAGTCGCTCCATGTTAAATACTGGTATTCAGCTGCATCCGGTTAGACTAGAAGCCGACCCCGACATAGTTGGGAAAAGGCTAGGCAGATGATGATGAATTATGAAAAGCTAAAAAGCAGTGTATCGAATAATTTTGTGTAATTTTAGATGTTTTTAGTTAGGCTGTCACTCAATCAGTCAGTCTCAGCACAAAGGGTTATTATAATGATAGCTAACATTTTAAAATTAATTTTGCTCAAAGTTCAAAAGCTCGAAGTTCTGGATGTGACAATCGACAGTGTTACTTTTAATTTTTTATTCGTGTAAAAAATGTTTTTTTTTACTACCTACTTCAATCAATCTGAATGTTGACGGCATTCATACAAGCTCAAGTTTCACATTATTGATTTATATTAATATCCATGCATTCATTTTCCTTATTACTTAGCCGTTATTAAGGAAAACTAAATACTGCGTACAAGTGCGTCATGATAATTATATTATTTTATTAATTAAATTCGTAACTTCTTTAGACGTAGCAACAAGTAACGCCATCTATTGCGTTAAGCTTAATTTATTTGACAGCGGTACTGAAGCTATCCGTTGTTGTACTTTTATTTATAACTAGCAGACCCGACAGACGTTGTCCTGTCAAAACATTGTCCAGCGGACAAAATTGTGAATCTAAACCATTCCCAGATCCCCTTGAACACACACAAAAAATTTCATCAAAATCGGTCCAGTCGTTTGAGAGAAGTTCAGTGACATACACACTCACAGAAGAATTATATATATAAAGATGTATAGGTATTACAATTTTATTTATAGACATAATGATGTGGAAGTAAAAAATATTTTGAAAGAGATGATGGATTTTGGGATAAACATTTTTTTACAAAAATGAAGAGTTCCCATGTATAATATCCAAAATTATTCAATTATGTAAAAAAAAAATGTTTTAGTAACTTGCTATTGAATAATGATATTGAAAGTTTAATATCTCTTTAATATCTCTACGCTTTTCTTGTTGTTATCCTATTGCGACGAAAACTTTGTTTCGCAATCAGTCGTATCAAACACCGGTGCCCCTTACACCGATAACATCAACTTCATTTACAATATTAATACCACTCGCCGCTAATTGCTTTGTTCAGGCCGTTGGCGTAGCAGGAGTCGTTGACAGCACGCACAAACGGTCACGATTCCATCCCAACTGTCATAACTTGCTTCATTTATTATCGGTAAGGTAAAAGTTTCGAAACTCCGGTCGAGAGAATGTTGGTGCCACCGCCTTGTCGTCTGTTAGTCATTAAATCAATTTAGAGTGATAAATCATGGCTAACTTCCAGCTCTTTTGATAAACTTTTCGGCCATGAAAATGTTCTGTGTATTTTAGTGTTTTCAATTTTTGAGAGACCATTGTTACTAAATGTAATACTCCCCTAAAGTTTTCTGGTTATCTTATCGTTTGAATGGCAGTCTTCTTCTTTTCGTGTCGATGGTAGGTATTCTTCATCATTGTTTTTAGGTATATTTTTAATGTTAGGCCAGTAAATGGCCAAGTTGATTGCAGTATTAGTGGCATTATTTAGGTCATCCGAGGTGCAGGTGAACCGGCACTTAGGACACTCCAGCAAGTGGGGCATGGTCTGATCAGAAGCACCGCACTCACACTGGGTGCTGGATAACAGTGAGGTAGTAGATATTATGATTATAATTGAATTTTTAATAACTAAGCAATCACAGTTGGCATCTATCGCAAGTTCGAAGGCGTCGTCGTTTTATTTTAGTAAGATCATCTGTTTTATATTTAGGATTTGTGACATTTGAAACTAGTCTTTATTGGTGACACGAGCTGGCGACCCGAGAAGTTAACAGTTTGAACTACACTATTGACGTCCCTAAGGGCGATTTAGATCAAACGAGCAAATTCACATTCTATCCCCTCTGTAACACATTATTTTTATGAAAACAGGGATAAAGAACATGCATTCCTTGGTTTATCTATGTTAAATTATCAAGAATATCAAGAAAATATAATTACAGTTGTTTGTTCGTTTGGTTTCAACCCACCTTTACACAAAGAAAATTGTCTTTGCATGAGATTGTACTGAATTAAAAATTTGAGAGTACTAGAGAGTAGTAAAACCAGTAGTAACAGTGCAAAACTGACACCAGGTAAGCCATAATAACAGATTAAATAAACAGATATCTATTCATAAGTGGTTTGTAAACCGCTTATCCTAATAATAATTGTTGTTAGAAAAGTGGTTCGTGTTTGTCATCTCTGGTCATACAAGCTTTCTTTTTAATTGTAAGTTGAGATAAGGCTTGTTCATACTGGCGTTATTGTCTTTTTATTACAACCTGTGGGTCCCGTCCCACTGCTGGGCAAAGTTCTCCCCCAAAAAGAAAGAAAAACCCAGGTTAAGGCACACAATATTCACACAAAAACAAAAAACAGAAAATGCTTAAAACGATATTGTGTGCCTCACGACTGACCCAAATAGGCCCTGTTCAGCATAAATGCCAAACAACTAGTGCCTGACGTTGGTTTTCAACTGAACCTTATGTTACGAGCACGTCATACGAATGTAAATCAGTTTTATAGTGTGTGTATTATAAATTTAAATATATATCATATATTTGGAAGAGCTCGTGGCTAAGTAATAACAACCGCACGAATCAATCCATCAGGTTAAGCTACGCTTGCCGGGGTTGGTCGTTGAATGGGTGGCCATCTTTACATACCGAGACTCCTCCGTGCCTCGGAAAGTACTTTAAACCGTCGGTTGGTCCCGGCTGTCATTCGTGGATCTTTGACAGTCGTTACGGGTCGTCAGAAGCCCGAAAGTCTGACAACCAGTCTTACCACGGGGTATCGTATTACCCAGTTACTGGGTTGTGGAGGTCAGATAGGCAGTCGTTCCATGTAAAATACTGTTTATTCAGCTGCATCCGGTTAGACTGGAAGCCAACCCCAACATAGTTGAGAAAAGGCTAGGCAGATTGATATCATATATTTAAATAAATAAGTATGTATAGCAAATAATAATAAAATCAATTAGATATAATTAAGTTTAAAAATAATTATAGATTTATACAGTGGTGTTTAACAAAATAATTAAAATGGTATGGTTGCACAATAAACATGGATATTCTATATCTCTCGTTTCAAAGTGTGGAACCTCGCAGGACATGTCTCACCTTCTGTCCTGCCCATCATGCACAACCACCTGCACATTCCAAGATCGGTTTTAATTTTAATCATAACTGTACACTATAATAGTCAAACTTTATATATGTCACCGTAAGATTGTGAGAACCGTTAGTTTATAATCTATCGGAATTATTTCCGTTAGATTATAAACGGTTGAAAAATTGTGAACTGGGTGAAATGGGTTAGGTTAGGTTAGAACTGTGAACAACAGCGCGCGAGCCGAGCGAGCGAAGCGAGCGGTGCCGCGGCAGCGGCCGGCGAGCGCTACTTCCAAGTTGCTATTGCCAGGCAGGCTATTTAATATTAGCGCAAAGTGCGTTACGTCGCAAGCAAGTTTGATGCCAGTTCACAATTTGTCGGTTTCCCATGGAAGATAAACTAACGAAAAATAACGTGTTAAATTGTAAATGGTTCATTGCAGTTCACAATTTTTCGACAGTTTATAATTTAACGGAAATAATACCGATAGATTATAAACTAACGAAGTTCATAATTATACGGTGACATATACAGGGAGGATCATTCGAGTAGTTTGACCATGGGGAAAGATCCATGGTCAAATTACCTTTTGGTCAAATCAGTTGGACAAAATAGTTTGACTACGAGGAAGGACTGGCTTTTTGGCGCTGCCGTGAGGCACACTCCCCTGCTAATTTCTTATATCGCACTTTACACTTTTTATTTGTTATTTTTAAGCTATTGCATAGCTTTTATCGCGGGCTTTGAGCGCGGCGACCGAATCAAGAAATTCCGTAACATAACGAAAATAAAACCTAACACCCCCCACTCCGCCTACCATGTAATGACGGTTCCCATGATAACGTGATATTGTCATGGGAAACGTGATGTTGTCATGGGAACATAATTTTTGTTTTATGTCATCACGTCATCATCCCAAGTGTAGCGTTGACAAATAGGAAGTATGGAGGTTACAAATGCTATGCAATAGCTTTACCGCGGCAGTCCCCGAGTGCCACACTTTTTTTGTTTTCTTTTCATCTGCTGTATAGGTATTATATTGCGTGGCTTTTAGTCTGTACTAAATAAATGTAATTTTTTCTTTCTTTTCTTTCCTTGTAAGGCCAATCTAGACTGTCAAAAACCCATAAATCCAAGTGGATGACCGAAAATTTACTTTGACTGTTTCCAATTGCAGTGCAAAGCTTTCTTCTAAGAAGCGAGTATTTTATAAAAGCGAAGATAAGTTTTTAGGTTTATAGGAAGACAATATCCAAACATCATTTTTATTATAAATGAGAAAGTGAATTTGTTTGTTTATTTGTTACGCTTTCACTCTAAAACAGCTAAACGGATGTGGATGAAATTTGGCACATGGGTAAACCATGACTTGGATTAGAAAAAGGATACTTTTCATCCCGATATTCCTACGAGATCAAGACTTATGCTGGTGAAACCGCAGGGCAGTGCACAGTGGTATATACAGCGTGTATCAGAAATGTGTGGTTAAGTCAAAAGTTCAAATATAATATATGGGACAGCTGATTATTTTCTCGCGATTATTATGGTTGCTCCCATGGAGAAAACTGTTCAGTTTGATGGTCTGAACCACACCCTTAAATATGACCACATATTTCTGATACACGCTGCATATATAACCCTAATCAAGTATTTAGCATATAAGTGTTAAACTAAAATACCTACCTACCAGTTAGTAAAATTTTAGCTAAGCTAAACTCACGGGCGGTGGCGTAGCACTATTTTCCGGGTCAAACTAGTTAAATTAGCATTAAGTATGAACAGTGGAAAGTTGAGTTTTGGTCCATAGGTAGTAGTTACTAACAAACAAAATATTATAATAATGTCGAGATGGTGTTCCCATTTTTTTTGTGTTGTATTTAGGTATTTACTCAGTCGATTTTTTAAACCTAGATAAAATTATTAGACTTTATTTGTTTTTCATTATACATAAAATATATTCAAGCATGTTTTTAATTTTACATAACATAACATCACGCCTTGTTTCCCCGAAGGGTTGGGCAGAGGTGAACCTGTAGCAGGTACACCCACATTTCGCCAGTTATGTTAAAGTCCATGTCCATGGGCGAGCCTATTGCCATCAACCGGGCACAAATCCAGACTCCGGGCTGCTACTGAGAAATTCCAGATGGAAACACACAATAACACTTTGCCCGACCCGGGAATCGAACCCAAGACCTCATGCTCAGCAGTAGCGATCGCTACCACTAGACCAATGAGGCAGTTTTAAATTTTATTTTGATAATTTTATTTGAAAAAAGACAGGGATGCTTATGCCCAGCAATGGAGCATTAAAGACTAAATTGATATTTTACAGTAAATTCTAAACGGTTTATTACCATAATTAGGTATGTTTGTTACATCTAGAGTCTAAGGAACAACACTAAATCATCGTAAAAAATAAGTAAAAAAAAAAAGAAAAAACTACTATTTCTGCCAGACAATCGACTGTGACCGCTATTTAGTAACGCGCTTTATTCAGCCATTTCTTAAATGTTGTAGGCAAATTAAACGAAAACCGTAAAGAAAACAAGAAAAAAAAACTTAGCAATGTTCATAGATCTTGGAACCAATGTTGGTGAATAAAAAAAGTAAGAAATTACTGACCCAATGCTCTTAGATTTTGGAACCAATGTTGGTGGTATTGCAAGTGCATGACATAACTTGTCATGGTGACAGATAACCATAACAAATTAATAATCCATTTGTCGCACATTTTTTCAATTAAAAACAAACTAAGTACCTCGGTGAAAGTTTGGTATACAGACTGTCACTGCAGTTTATTAAATTAATTATTTTTTAATACTTATTACGCAAACCGAAAGGAAATTAGATAATTATGATGATGAAATTAGTGATTAGGTACTGTTATTAGTAAGATTATTGACTTATTAAATCGATTAATTACCAAACCTACCTATAAATATAAGCTATAAGATTATTATCATTATTTATTTATTTATTTCTAAAACACTTAGATTATTATTTATTTTACAGTTTGGTTTTAGCCACACAACGACACCTCTTAGGGTTTTAAAACTAAACTCTTAATCTGTGTGCTGGCGAGCCGTACATTAAAATTTTTCAAAAATGTTAATCTCTACATAATAATTGATAATAATTTATAAGTACATTGATAAATACATACATTAGGAGAAATTAAACCTATTTAATTATGTTTATTTAAATATTAGTATAAATGATGACAATTTAAAGTTTATTCTAACAAATTCGTAAAGGCTAACAACATCGCTGCATACAATAAAAAGTCTGACTTAGATGTTTCCAAACAATTGTAATCAATTCGAAGCGGTTGCTATCATTACTCTCAATCTAAGTAGATACCTGCGCCAATTACATGCGAACGTGGTTCTACTGATGCCAACACACCTTGTAAAATAACAGTGTTTACGGTAGATAATGGATATAACAATTGAGCCAGGAATGTTATGGAAGAAAATAAATAGATAAAAAAGAGCTCCTTATTTTTTTTTATAAAAAAAGAAACTAATCACGAACTAACAGCTAAATGTACAGGGTGTTTGGCAGAACGTTGAACATACGAAAATGGTGGATAGGTGGGGTCATCTGCTACTTACTCAGCCCTAATTTATTTGGCCCTGGCCCCCTGGATATTTTTTTTTAATGCAGGTTGAAATTAGGATTTAAGTATTTTTTATATCTTTCTGTTATAAGAATCTGCCAATATTAAAGATTTAAAAAGAAATGCCTGTTTTACCCATTTTTTTAATAAAAATTACACTTTAAAGTTAAAAAAGTTGTGAAACTAGAAGAAAGCAAAAAAAAAAATTTAATGTCCAGGGCGCCAGGGCCAAATAAATTAGGGCTGAGTAAGTACCAGATGACCCCACCTATCCACCATTTTCGTATGTTCAACGTTCTGCCAAACACCCTGTATATGTCGCAGGGATATTGTCAAACCAGTGATATTATAATTTCACTTTTTTTTCTTTTTTTTTTCTTAGCCATTATTGTCCCACTGCTGGGCAAAAGCCTCCCTACCCTCTTTCCACCTCTCTCTGTCCAGAGCTTCCAAGGACCAATCTTTCTTAAAGGAGTCCAGCTCATCCCGCCATCTCCGTCTGGGCCTGCCGCGATGTCGTTTGCCATTAAGCGGGACCCACTGGGTCGTATGTTTGGCCCATTGATCGTTTGACATGCGGCAGATGTGTCCAGCCCAATTCCATTTAAGCGTGGCAGCTTTCCGAGTGACATCAGTTATTTAAGTGATGGAACAGATTGTTGTATTCTTAACCCGGTCCACAAGTTTAATACCAAGAATACTCCGTTCCATAGCTCTCTGGCAAACCCCGAGCGTGGACCTCTGCTGAATTATCAAAGACCATGTTTGAGAACCATACGTGAGGATGGGAAGAATACACACGTCGATGAGTCTTCTCTTGAGGGATAGAGGAAGATCGCCCTTCATTAGATCTTTCATGGCCCAATAGCTCTTCCAGGCATTTTCGGTACGTCTTGCAACTTCTTTGTTTTGTCTTGCCTGGACAGAGACTATATGACCGAGATAGAGATAATTTCATTTCAGATAATTTCACTAGTGAAATTATAATTGTACGAAACTTTGTCAACCGCCTCCATTTCTCAGAATTTAACGGACTTTTTTTAGTGTTATTGTAATTTTACGTGAACGCTGTAGTGATTTTATAATAACTCTAGGTATATTATGAGTCAAGTTTGTAGTGGGGTCTTCGTACGTTTTGATTGGTCAACTCCTTTAAGATCTGCATAAAAACGTGTAGAAGTTTACTCATTTTATGATATATGTAAGGCATGACATTGGAAACGGACCAATCATTGACCGTCTCACAATTTAACGGGCTTTCACATACAGTGAAATTGTCAAAATATTACTGCCTTGCAATATCACTGCGTGGGTCCAGTGGAATTATAATGTCACTGAAATGAGCCCGTTAAATTGTGAGAAATGAATGCGGTTGACAAAGTTTCGTGCAATTATAATTTCACTAGTAAAATTATAATTTCACTGATTTGACAATATCCCTGCGACATATACAAATCGATATCAGAAATGAAGAGATCCGCAGGACAACCAAGGTAATCGACATAGCCCGAAGAATTGCTAAAGTTAAATGGCAGTGGGCAGGGCACATTGCTCGCAGAACAGATGGCCGATGGGGCTGAAAGGTTCTGGAATGGCGACCGCGTACCAGAAGACGTAGCGTACAATACAGCATATCTAATCAGAATTTATAGAAAAATAGAATGAACATAGAGAAACAGGTCCTCCAGTCCTCCAGTCCAAGAGAAACCTCAGTTCAGCAGTGGAATGATACAGACTATAGGCCAATCGCTTAACTGAGTCCGTTCCTGAGATAGCTGTTCGGTGTGGAAGGGGTGTGGTGTCATGATGCGAGAGCTCAGTGATTCGTCAACTTGTGACAACTGTCACCCCTCCTGCACCGCGCACGGACTCAGTTAAGCGGTCAACCTATAACAGTAAGCCGACGTTCACACAGACATAATAAAATCGCGACGGTATTTTATCACGCACTGGATTTTCAACTCTCGGTGTTAAGCCGAGCGTTGAGAATCCAACGCGATGGGACGCACTCTCGTCCCAGCGCGTTGAAAAAACACACAGTTGGATTTTCAACTCTCGGCGGTAAGCAGAGCGTTGAAAATCAAGTGCACGAAAAAAAATCGCCGCAATTTTATTACGTCCGTGCGAACGTCGCCTTACAGTATTTTTATCTAAATGCCTCTGTCTTCTTCTCAACCACCATTTGATACCAAAGAATAAAACAATTTTAATATTATCTGATCTGTTTTTATGACGTAATATGGCCTTGTTTCCCCGAAGTGTTGGGCAGTTGTGTACCTAGGTAAATACACCTTCATTTCGCCAGTTATGTTTAAGTCCTACGTAATAGGGGGCGAGCCTATTACCATCAAACGAACACAAACTCCGAGCTACTACTGGGAAATTCTAGACAAAAAAACCGAATAACACTTTGGCCGACCAGAACCGAGCCCAGGACCGGACTAAGGCAGTCAAGTCTGTTTTTAAAATATGGTTAAAAAGAGAATTATCTTTTCAGCAACGCTATTTTCCTTTTCCATTAAAATCCCTGGTAAAGGTTAATAAAAAACTTAACGTTCCAGGTTTTCAACGGGTTGTCAAATAAAAATATGCAAATGAATATTTGGGTACAAAAATGGGTAAGTACTGTGTTCTTTGTACTCTACAATTCAGACATTACACATAATGAATTAACGAATTTTAAATAGACTAGTAAAATATTAGAGACCTATGCAAATATTTCGAAAGAATTATTAACGAATTGAAATACCGTTTGAGATACATAAAAATTTCATTAGATCGACAATGGTCATAAATAACCAATCAAAAACATATTTCCTACGCACCGATTTGCGCAATTGATCGATTACGTACAGAAATATGTTCACGTAGAGTTTATAACAACCAAAATTGTTCGAGTAATCGATATTAAACGTACTAGTTTAAATTTCTTCACACACGAGTCAAAATCGGTTTGGTGTTGCAAGGTGGTCGTTACCACAGCATAGCCACTTTAATGTGGTGACAATATTGTTGTGGTATACGTAATTTTTATTACGCTACACTTGTTATATATGTTACACATCTTGCGAATGGGATAAGTGTTCATTATTTATTGATTGCTTCTACTTACAGTTTGTCAATTTCAAGCAAAACCTTTACAACGCAGAGTTTATAAATATCGTGAAAACTTTTTGCCTTTAAACTACTAATAAATAGGTGTGTTGTGTAAATTGAAGATTTATTTAAGTACATACTTTAAATAATCTGAATATTTTCAACTTTTGGTACAGATAATTGCTTATTTAAATAAGCCTTACAATTAATATTTGCATGCCAAAATATGGCGAAATGTATCATCGCACAAGAATACTTATTTAATAACACCTTTGTTTTACCGCATTTAAAGCAAATAAATGACTTTGAGTTTGAATAAAAAACCGGAAATCTAGTGTTCAGTTTAAGAAAATCTATACCTAAATTAATTCGATAGCAATTTCAATTCGATAAAAATTCAACCCCGCACTTGTTTACCTATTCTAGAAACACAGTAACTTGAACCTGATCGATATTGCTCTTAGATGAATCATACGTTAATCTTAGATCTGTATTAGAAAATGCATCAGCAAATGCTATAAACGCATACTTATTACAATTCTTTGTAAGGATTTCCTTAGTTAGGCGCACGACTACAAACGCCTCTGCATTGATCTTGGTCTTATGTTTACCCCGATCGCCCAGTACTTTACCTGAGCGCTATGACAGTGCACGTATCCTCGCGTATAGTCACGACCTACATCTAATAGGATTATATTGTCATTTTTCTCATCAGCAACGGACGACTGCGACGGCAAGACAATGTTTTCTCCTGGGAAAGGAATCCGTCATCGGCTACCTCTCACAGGTCCTTCAACTTTCTTCGGACTTTATTTTAGAAGTACGAAGTTTTGCCAACTTTTAAAATACAGAAACTGTGATATCACACATGTATTCGAACAGTAATTATAACATTCAAAACATATTTTACAACCACACGTAAACACTCATCTTTGAACATCTACTTACTAATTAAGACCTCTAACTATCGAGATAGACTCTCACGCTCCAATTGTATCTTACTGAAACTCAATTAGCATCAAAATCGAGTCACGCTATATCGAATCGATTTACGCAAAAATTATGCCCATAACACTATCGTTAATGGTGCTTTTCTATCCTTAACCTTAATAATTCGCCCGCGCATACGACGCATTGTGTAGGGTGTTAGATAGACAGTGATATCTTACCGATTTACGCGGTGCGGCGTACGCGCGCGTATTTGGTTTTACTTTTAGGTGAGCGTGCGCGAGCGCAACCACGCACTGCTCTTCCGTTACGAACGCTCAGTGCAACTACGACACTGGCCGAGAACGAACTTAGAACCTCGAATCGTAGACCGCGTCAAGACCGCGCCGCTACACCTGTGAACTGTGAACTTGCGGACTTTCTTGTGCCAATTATATTGTGATTGTGTTTTGTTTGGCATTTATACGGTAAGTCGATTTTTTTAAATGACGATTCATAAATGTAGAGAGAAATAAACTTTCTTTAAATATAAAATAGCGGCTGCGCTCTCTCCGCGACAGTTGAAGAAAGCTGTGATTAGGCGACCGGTACCAGCTGACAGATTATTTTAATATTAGGATGAGTGCCGTCTCGGGAAATATTAATTTATTATTGTCCATTGATTAATGGGCGTCTCAATAAACTATACGTTTCAAAACAATGGGTTGTTACTTGTTATAGTCTATTGATAAGTTATTTTCGTGCAGAAAAATGTTAAATAAATTAAAGTTGCAATAAAACTATTGATTCATTGAGTATTGTGAACATGTAGGCAACGATAAGTTTTTTTTAAATGTGGTATGTGACACGAAAAGCGTGCGTCTTAAAAAAATCCTAATCATAATTTTAGGGATTCATTTGACAGTTATGTCTTCATAACCCCATAAAATATTTTAGGGCGCAAAATACTAGTAAGGAGTTAATTTTTTTTTCTATCTTCATATCTTTTTAATGACCGAGCAAAGGCAATTATAATTAACGACTTAATTATAATGAGCGCAATAAATTAGCATTTAAACGCCTTGCAAAACCTTATAATATTTTTAAGCAATTAGAAATCAAAATTTCATTTTGTCAAAAACAAAGCTTAAGAAATAAAATTCGGGAAAAATGCTAAACCGTTAACGAATGTTGAAACAGTTGCAATATTTCGTTCGAATTAGCATGCCTGTAACAATCGGTAGTCAATGAATTTTTTCGCTCATTTCATAACTGCGAAACTTCGATACGGTTCGAACTAAATGTGTAACATCGTTGAGCCATAACCGTCGAAACCTATTAGCGAGTTTTACTAGTTTAGGTGAAAATTACGACCTTTCAGGGAACAAAAAGGTTATTCCTTTTTATTTCGGTCATGTTTCAGCTGTAATAAATACCTCCATAATTACCATAATACTGTAATACGTGATTATTTTGAAATTGATTGGAAGCTTTGATTGTGAATGAGTTACTATTAGGTCCTGTAACCTAATTAAAATTCAAATTATTTTTTTCCGCCACAATTTCGCGAGATTAAAATTTGAAAATCTTTAATAATTGTCTTAATATTTTATCAAATAAAAAAAGAGCTTATCGTAATAACGTGAATCATTAAAAAACCGACGATTATTGCGCCTCAGTAATTTCAAGACAAATGAACTTCTAACTGTTATTAGATAAAATAACACAAAGTGTGTCTAGTTTTCACTTGGTCTAAATATCCCACGCTCGGTGTTCGATGTGCCACTCAATACAATGATCGCGACCTACAAAACGTAGAGAAATACTCTCACTGTCACGAAGTGCGAAGAATCACCTTATGCAACGTAAACAATTACAATAATATTCAAAATTGAAGTTGTTTGACTTGTTGGCATGACCACGGAAATATAAATTAATTAATATGTTTTCGTGATCGTATTCACATACGAATAATAGGAATATTTACTGCTGTACCAAAAAATATATTTTACTTCAGGTAAAAAAAAAAATACGTGTTGTATTTTTTTTTTAAATAAAACTTGATAACATTATTGATTTTTGATGGGAATATAATTCAATTAAAAGTGTATGATTATTGTTGCGAGGCTTTCGTTTCTTTCTTGTTAACGATCAATAAAGCGGTTTGTACCCACATTTTTATAACCAATGAAAGTTATAAATTATTGCTGAAATAAAATAATTACAAAAGAAATAAAAAATAACAACTTAAATTTATTAAATTTAAATTAGTGCGTGATTTAATAACCAATAAAAATCAACGCAACGAAGTATTAAACAAAAGTTCAAAAATAAAACAGCAAAGTTGATAAAAAAATTAATAAAGTATCAATTCATCACATCTCAATTACGAGCTCTTTGCCAGAATTTACCGCGTGCTCTGATCTAACATCACACACATAATTTATGCCTTGTTTATTTAGTTGTTAATTTTATGCTCGCTTGCATAGCACATAAATCATCCACGTAATATGGTGCATATTCAAAATAATAGACAAAGTGCAAACGGCTTACATTACATGCCTATTACTTGAAAAAAAACTAGCATTTTTATAACCAGAATGGCATTGCGAATTGTTTAATTATAACTTTATGAATATTTTATACACGAGTTACTACAAAGGCCAGTGACGAAGGTAAAACGCGTTGAAGTAACTTTAATAGTTAAAAACAGAGATTTCTAAACAGCACTTGTACTGTTTTGCAACGATGACACAATTTTAGCATTAATTATTTAATCAGTGAACTAATTGTAGTATCGAGACCTTGCTTGTTTTTGCTCGAGTGCGTGTGTAAAGGAGGGTAACGATTTTCACAATGCCTAAATGTGTACTATGAAGTTTTGACTACTAGTTGTTACTTTGTTACCGTTTTCTATTGCGACGGTGATATATGAGACGTAACGTTCAAATTGAATGAGTTTTCTATTTTACCGTGTGAGTAGGTACCTACGTAATTGTGTAACTAGAACAAAGTAGTCGGGTAAGCGAAGAAACTGAGGAAAATGAGGCAAACGGAAGAGTTAATTACGAAGGGTGGCTACTAACTGGCCGTTTTATCTTTTTTTTTTTTCAACTTATCTGCAATTATTATACAAAAAATGTCTTTAAATTCGTTCGTGATAAAGACTGAGAGAAAAATATAGAACATATCATCACGCCCGTTTTACCCGAAGAGTTAGGCATGGTCATGACATGGTACACATTTCGTCAGTTATGTTTAAGTTGTAGCGGTTACACCGCCACTACGAACTACGCATTAAAAACGACATGACGTCACAAAAATCCTGCATCGCGCAATTACAGTTTACCGCACGACATATATAAGACTATCCGACATCAACCGTCGGGCAGTTGCCCGCTAGACACAACACCCGTCTGATCGGAGGATCCTCCCTTTTCTACAGCGGATGAGTGAACTTTACAGGCTGTTCCTCATACCACTAAAAAGTCCCATGTAAAAGGCGGCAAGTCTATTGCCATCATCCGGGCATAAATCGAGACTCCAAGCTGCTTTTGATAAATTAAAAAAAACTTAGTCTCTTAATAATAAATAGAAGTCTGCCAAGTGATGATCGATAGTTCTGACGTTATAATTTTTTATACGATCAAAAATTCTGAACAAAAAATTACGTACTTTATCATAATTGACGGTTATGATCAATGATTTATTTGAACTTGTACTGGTGTTGAATAAATATAGGTAATACACATAAGTACTACCTGATAATTTGTTATAACTTCTGGCAATTGCTACCGAGTTGTTTATTTATATAGATGATAAGATACTTATCCAATACTTTTTAGCTTTGAATCAAGTAGATAATCCATTTTTTATATACTTGTACATATTTTTATTATTATTTTAAGACTGTTAGCTTTTAAATTATATAAATGTCAAGGCTAAGGATGGATAGGAAATAAACTTAAGTTTATCCAGCTTAATTTAACCTTATTTTCGAGAAAAAGCTAATGTCAATTTCTTTAGGCGAGTGGTAGGATCAAGAAAATGTAAAACACCACATTCCCAAAACATTATAAACGGACCCTGGCGATGTGTGGTCACTGTTTTAGTTCAACCATTTTCATTTGCTATCCTATATCCTCCTATCCTAGTCCAAATCATTTTTCGAATGCACATTACGTCGAAAATTAGCATCTCCACTAAAATAAACCCAAGTTTAGCCGGCTAATGTTAAGTTTATTTCCACACCTGTCTTTAGTCGGAACATAAATATCATCTTGGAAACTGAAATAAAAATTGTATGAGTAGGTCACCTACTTGATTCACAAAATCTTATTATATAGTTCATTACATTTTTAGTACTACTTGATTTGATGGTGACACTATTACTTCCAAACTCTCTAAAAGTTCCGAGTATCAGGATTTTTGAAGTGAAAACTTCTTTAGGCGCGTTGGGTATTTTTGAGATGGAACTAAAAAACCATTGATTTCGCGACATGTTACCGACACCATGTAGTAAAAGACATCAACGTGTTGATTACCGCGGTGCTGATTTTTTTTCATGTTTTCACTTCTGTCGGCACTCCCGGAGTGCCACAGTATTTTTTTTATCTTTCAATGTCTACTAAATATTAATATTGCAAATAGCCTTCTATTGGAAACTAATAAATGATCGCATTAACGAACTGTTGAAATAGGTAAATACTATTTATAACAAAATTATTTAAAACAAAGTCCCTCGATATATTTAAATATTTCTTTGGTTCACCTAATCCTGACAAGTGACAAATTGGTTACTTACTTGTATATTTTTTTCATGGAAGGCTTTGTCTACATGGACGTATGTATAGTCAGCCTTAATAATACTTGACAATTTTGCCCTCAATGATACAGGAACAAATAAAATGCACAAGATGTTGGATCATGTAAGCACGATTTACACGGTGCGATTTAATTGCCTGTGTCATCCCATAAGTTGAAACAACAATAACTTGCACAGTCTAAACAGTGTTCAGAAAATGCAAGGCATAAATATTGCTCCAATTTTATTGTATGAGACATGCAAGCAACTTGCAGCGTGTAAATGGGGTTTTACTATCATCAGCAAACAAAAGCCGTTTGAATCCATTGCGTCAGTTGAATCGGATGATTTGGATGAAACCGACGTTTCAACAGCACTAATCGATGATGGCTGTGTCCAAACTGATCGCACAGATTACGTTGGTCGTTGTCAGTAGGAAACGTTGAAAAATCATTTACATGTTGCACTGAATTTTAATGAGAATAAATGGAATAAACTTGATTGTATAGCTTAACTAATAAAATAACCTCGAGCCATTGAAAATAACTTTATTTGCAGTCGTCATAATGCTACTAAGCTATTACACTAAAGTGATTATGAGATGGATGCATCCTCACGCACAATGGTCCACCTTACGGATTAACTGCGGAAACCAAACCCTTTAACATAGAGATGGATGCATTGGACGATATCTTTTATAAGCTGTAACTTTTCATTGAACGAATTGGTACCTAATCAGCTGATCGGGAAAATATTGAAGTCAGCGACGTAACTAACATAAAAAAACAGTGGCACTCCGGGAGTGCAGACAGAAGTGAGAACTTGAAAAAAAAAATCAGCACCGCGGTAATCAACGCGTTGATGTCTTTTACTCCGCGTTGATGTCTTTTTAGTGGTCAAAAGCTGGTGTCGGCACAGTGTCGCGAAATCAATGGTTTAGTCCCATCTCAAAAATGCCCAACGCACCTAAAGAAGTTTTCGCTTCAAAAAGTTGTATCGAAGAACTGTAGTTGTTGAAGAGGAATCCGAGACGAGACCATGAACAGGCCAACTTATTATATACATGTCTAGGTAGGACTACATGCATCTGGGGATACTTAGTGTGGTAAACGGAGAACCAGGGGCCCAAGTCTGCTATTTTTATAAATTCGTCATTCCAACACGATCCCATTGTCATTTTGCTAAAAGTTCGTAATCTGCTAAATTCATAATGTTCGATCATTGGTCGGCCAATGGTCTCATAATAGAATTGTGTTATAATGGCATTATCGTACAATACGACCAATGATACCGCCTAAGTCAGTCATTCATTTGTCATTATGTACGAGATTACCAATAAGTGCCATTTCTTTCAGTGGTGTGTCAGTGGCTGACCATTGGAAAGTCATAATGACGCCATTATATTAGTAGATTACCAAACTTGTCAAAATCAACAATTATGAAGTCAATGATAGATCATTCTGACACTATTGTAATAGCAGACTTGAGGCCCAGGTGTTGTGTCGAGAGAATTATACGACCAGCAGACGACTAAATCATTAGTCAGTACAAAAACCAAAATGAACAAATAAAACCAGTAGGCGAAGCTCAATGTACCGTTAAGTATGTTTGAGGTTCAAAGATCAAACTTTTATGCATCAATAATGGCAGTCTACGATTTAAAAATAAAACATTGACCCAATGCCCCTGTTTCACGTATATAACTTGTTGCGCTAAATACTGTTTGTTTCTATCAAACAATATTTACATTCATCAAATCAACAACACCAATATTCTTCTTATTCAGTCTTTTTTATATATATCCTCCTGTATTTTCACTTATGACACTTGCTTTTCACATAAAATTATTACTTAAATAGGAATTTACGCAAATACTTTATTATATACGAACTTAGTCTTCGGGTGACCACTGAAAATCAGCGCTGTGCTGTGGGTCCCCCATAGCACTGCATCATGCTGAGTGGAAGTCTTCTTGTCACAGTCATGTCGTGCAGCTGCCGCCTAAGTAATTTCTGTTCTATGCTCGTGATTTGTTATGTACTTTGTGTTGTTCTCTGATTACTATTGTATTTTATGTATGCACGTATTTCTGTGACAAATAAACCTATTTTTCTTTCTTTCTTTCTTTCTTTATAATGAAGAAAATAATAATCTTAAGTTACAAAAGTAAGGAGTCTGCGAACTAAAATAGTCCCCATTCTGTCTACCGAGATTGTTATAATTTCATTATGTCGCACAATCAGTGCTAACTTTCTTTTTTGTCACACACAGAGCAGGGAGCCTACCACCAGCTCATAAGCAGTATTATTTTAATATTACTTCAGTGGGAGAAAGAGATGGAGCTATACGTCCTGTAGAGCTTCATCCCTTTCCCATACTGAAGTAATATTAAAATAATACTGCTTTATGAGCTTGTGGTAGGCCCCCTGAACTCTTTAATAAGGTTTCACATACTGAACCCACAATTCAAACCTTTATGAAATGTTAAGTTTTTGTATATAATTGTTCCATTGACCACAAATTCCATAATTTGCAATTAAAGTAAAAAAATATTTAATATATATTTTATTTGGTACTACAGATCATAAGCATGTCCTTGAGTATATTCCATTGTTAACCAGTTATACTGTATAACTTACTGATCAATCGTGACATAATAATGATTCATCTACGTTCATTGACATCCTCAAGCATGTTGTTAAGGCTCGCTCAAGTTAAGGATGTGCACAAAATATAAATAAAAAAAAGTTTTAACAAATTCTCAGAAATCTTTTGCTAAACACGAACCCCGCCCACATAGTTCGCTACTCCTGGCAGGAGTGGAATCTCTGAGTGGGAGTATAGATCATGAAGTGATAATGCTGTATATATGTCACCGTAAAATTATAAACTTCGTTAGTTTATAATCTATCGGTATTATTTCCATTAGATTACAAACTGTCGAAAAATTGTGAACTGCGGCAAATCATTTACGATTTAACGCATTATTTTTCGATAGTTTATATTATATCCATGAGAAACGAGCGCAGTAAGCGCTGCCGCTACCGCGGCAGCGCTTACTGCGCTCGCTCGACTCACGCGGTTGGTCACAGTTCTAACCTAACCTAACCCTAATTTCACCCAGTTCACAATTTTTCGACAGATTATGATCTAACGGAAATAATACCGATAGATTATAAACTAACGGTGCTCACAATCTTACGGTGACATATATAACACTAGCTTTTGCCCGCGACTTCGTTCCCGTGGAAGTCGATAGAATATAGCCCATGTTACTCGCTCTTCTTTTCGTGTCGATGGTACTCCTCTTTATAATTGTATTTTTTATATTGGAGGGGCTTGTGGCTAAGGAGGGGCTTGTGGCTAAGTAATAACAGCTGCACGGGTCGATCGATCAGGTTAAGCTACGCTTGCCGCGGTTGGTCCGTGGATGGGTGACCATCTTTATATACCAAGTCCCCTCCGTGCCTCGGAAAACACGTTAAGCCGTTGGTACCGGCTGTCATTTGTAGATCTTTGACAGTCGTTACGGGTAGTTAGAAGCCCAAAAAGTCTGACAACCAGGCTTACCAAGGGGTATCGTGTTACCTAGTCACTAGGTTGTGGAGGTCAGATAGGCAGTCGCTCCATGAAAAATACTGGTATTCAGCTGCATCCGGTTAGACTGAAAGCCGACCCCAACATAGTTGGGAAAAGGCTAGGCAGATGATTATATGAACCCAGTAGGTGACCACGTTGATTGCGCTGATAATATAGCTTTCTATAGGTGAAAGAATTTTTAAATTGATTTAGTAGTTTTAGAGTTTATCAATTACAAACAAACGTACAAAAAATCTAATCTTTTCTCTTTATAATATTCGTTTATATGAAATTTTATGACACTGACTGCCCATTTCGGTACTACAGCTTAACCGCAAAAAAGATGCCAGTGTTTTTGTCTATAACACCCACTGCGACACGAGTTTAGCGATAGAGTATAAAACTACCATGGAAATATAAAAACAATGGCGACAGCAACAATCTCAAGGGTATCAAAATAAACAAACAGGTACTAACAAAAAAAATTGTGATGTATTATCTTAATTGTATCCACGTAAGATCACTGTATGTGTGTATATGTATCACAACTTTTTGAATTTTTTTGTAACTGGTTACCGTCAGCCTAAATCATTCCACTGCTGGGCACTGCTAAGCTATTGTGAACCACAATTAAGTAAAATCCATAAAAAAAATTGTACATAATTATTATGACAATGGCCGTAACAATAGTCCAACAATGCCCATCTCATCTAACACGTACGACAAAAATAGAGGTGTCATACTCCAAAATGGGGACCAATAAATCCCACTGCAACGTTGCCCTTGATTCTCAGTTACACAATAGTTATTATATTCGCTAAGCAATAAAACTCAACAACACACATCGAAACTATCAACACATGTCAGCAACAATTATAGCAGTTATAACGGTTATTATAACTATTACAAGCGTTACGTTACTCGTCTTCGTTACGTTACATAACCTAAATAAATATGTGTCAGTGACAAACGTTGTGCCTTGAGCTCATCGTTCGTTCTAATTCGGTTGACATACGAAAGTAAGTGTTACAGTCAACTGAGCGTGACTGGAAAGATTCAGTTCAGTTGTACATGTTTTTGAACTAATATTGAAGGAATAAGTATTTGAGCGAAAAAAGATTTGAATAGATCAACGTACTTAATGTATTCTCCGGAATTATCATAATTTGAGGTTGATTTTTTCAACAAGACTATATAATGCACGAATGGTTTTTCATTCAATTAACATTATGCGAGGGAAATGTTAAGAGCATAATTGAATAGCCGAGATCCTACTCTATAAAACGACCTGACAAAAAAATTATGTTAGTTTTAAACAGAGTGATGATGACTCCACCAAAAACCATTAATTTACTTATAATTATACTCACCGTCTCAAACCTTTATAGTGCCGATCCCGGCTAACAAAAACTGTAACAAAAAACGTCTATACACGCCAGAGTAGTGACGTAACCGTAACACACCAAAACAGCAACATCCGCAGAAAACCGTACATCACTAGACGTCGGAAACTAACAAAGTCCGAAGATTTGTACCGGTATGTGAAAGTAGCAATCATAACATATTCACGACACGCTAGAATATGGGACCGGTAGATCACGTAGCGGGACTGACGCAACTAATTACACATAACGCCTCAATAGACGAATCGACCTGCGATCGACAAAGCGAAGCGAAAGTCCAACGTAATACTTAGCGCACGCGATTCTTTTGGACGTCTTCGTCTGGGCATATTGTTTAGAACTAGGAGAAATCTATGGAAGACAATGGTCAGTTTTATGTGTAAGTAAAGTTAGAGTTGATTGTTTGAGAAAAAAACACCCATTTTTCTTTATCATCGTCATTATTGCATTAGTTACTCGCACTCGTTCTATAAGTCGCATACCTATATATACTTCAATTACATAATTCTTCGTTACACGATACGTAACTAAAGCCAAATAAAATATATTGTGCAGTAAATTAATTTTCATTTCCTTAATTATAATTCAATAAACTAAAATAAAAGAAATGTCAACCAGCGCGCAGCTCTGTGCCGTATTTACTTACCAAACAAATTAATATTCAGACAAGCTTTGCAAATCGAACTTCTATTTTAATATAGTTCTTGGTTCAGTTTTGCATGAACATTTCTTGTTATGTAAATAAGCACAGGGAAACAAGACCAAAAAGAAAAACAAATGAGAGTAGTTAAAGATGACTTTTACAACACTTTTGTCCAATTATGTAGTTTGTTTATAGAGTAATTATTTTAATGTAGTTATTACCCAGTTAAACAAAAGAGGGATAAAAAGTGTAGAAGGCACTCCTTGCTTTTAGCGTTGACATAAATTGTATAATGTCCTCGAGGACGCGGTAGGTACGGGTTGAGCGAGGGAGTCAATGCACCCACCCGAAGTTCAGTGCTCCTTCCGAGATATTCTAGACACGTGCTGAATGTTAAAACTTATATATCGCGTAAATGTATGTGACAGTTGAGGTTTTACTGAACAACTTTTGAATTCACTCCAGAAATATATTTGGAAAATTGAAGTTCTAAAGACGAATCGGGGCCAAGCACTCCGACCATATATTTTCCCTATATTCAACTCGTTGAAAATTTTCGATTCGAAAATATTTGCCATAAATGTTTGTCACTTAACTTTGTGTGACTGGTTATTATTATCAACTAACGTTTGAAGAGCGTGTTCGGAAAACGAAGACGTGGAAAAACAGTTTTGATATATGTGCGCGATAAAAATAACACAAAACAAGCGTTGCATTTCTTGTTCGGTCTTAGGAGCCACAGTTCATTTATATCCTCTGAGACTTTTTGTGTTCCCAAGACCCGAATGACGTAACCAGTGAACTCATCACGAAAACAAAAAACCTTTTAGTAACACTGCCTACCTATAATTTGCATCACATAATCCCTCTCCAGTTTAGAAGTTAAATGGACCCTTTCAAGCAATATGTGCTCTCAGGCGATCAACCAGAAACTTTGTAAGTTTCTTAGGACTATATAGCCGTAAGCAGTACCGACACACCTCATGTTTTGATATTACTTTGCGAACCCCTCAAGGCCTAAAGGCTTAGACAGTACATAAACATAAATTAAGACATTAAAACACGTGTTTTTACATACGCAAATAGATATACAGTAACCGCAGTATTTAAAGACAAGGACGACGAAGGTTCTAATCGTAAACCTGTAGCAACCAGGCCCTTCTAGGTAATAAATGAGGAGATAATCTGTACTTCTCGTCAGAAACCGGCAATATTATTAGTCGTAAATCAATTACAAGGCGCAAGGCTGGCTGTTCTTTACGTAGGTATATAAAGAAGAAACTAGGTCCAAAGTCGGTCAAGTCGACGGATGCATTCCTGCGTTGCTCTTGACATTCCACCTTGGCTAAATAGCTACATAATACTGCAAATAAAAAAGAAATATAAGTACCGTGGGCCAAATAGATTAGTGTGCAGTCGAGTAAAAATGCATTTAAGTAGAAGGGCGTCTGCATATTACTTTTTCTTCTTAGCGTGTCGCCGGCCCTGAATTTGGCTACGAGTTTGGTGCCATAGCGTACGTCAGTTCATGAAACGTGCAAACGACAGGATACCCAGAACACAATATTTAGAGACTCATAGTTTGTGCTCAGGGCGGAGTTATCTATGAATCATCTCCACCTGCACCGGTTTTCTTTGCTGTGGCCTACCTGGGTCCGGAATCTGTTTAAAGATTTCCAGCCAAGGCAAATCATGTCCAGGTGGGTGAGTTTCAGTGGTAGTGTGCTGACTGGCCGCATTTTGGCATCGCTTGTCTGAGAGCGTGCTACGCATACAAAGTCATCACGTACACAATACCAATGACATATCCCTGCATCGTGCATGTTATATGTTTGATGTTTACCTGCATACTTAACTTCTTTGCCGTGTGTACTTTTATTTATTTAATTCAGGTGATTCCGCGAAAATACCATATTTGTCTTGTAAAAAAAGCTTGCACATTAACGTTTATTTTAATGTTTGTAATGTACTTGTAGGTAATATAAGGTAGGTACATATCAGATAATCTGCGGGGATCAAAAGTTAACAATGTCGTTTTAAATTATAAATAATATTTACAGAGGTAACAAAATGAATTTCTTAGAAACTAACAAAAATAGTTAATGTTTTCATTTATTCTTTTTTTTTACACATTAAATACATTTTTAAATATTTTTATAATAATCATTAAAAAAACATTTAAAAATATAAAAAACAGTGGCCCATCGGCATCAGGAACAAGGTCCAAGCTGCCGGTGGTCAGGGCTCTAGAGAGAGGAACCTCCTCACTATGCGTGCCGTGTCTAGGAGTACTGCTTTCTGAATCAAGCCCTTGACCCAGCCGCGCAATGAGAGCCTCCTGAGGTGTTGGTCGAGGCTCTTCGCTGTTAGGCCATTAACCGTAACGATTAGCGGTACAATGATTGCAGAGTCCACATCCCACATGTCGACAACCTCGTGTGCTAAGTCAAGATACTTGATTTTTTATCTTTCTCAGCTTTTACGAGATTCTCGTCATGAGGGACGGCGATATCAACATGTTATTCTTACGTAGAGAATAATTTTGATTTCAGTTAGCATGTACTAAAAAAATATTTTCAGCTCTTTTGTAATTCTTCCATTTACTTTTCAGGCATTTATTTAATTTTCATTTACATCGAAATGGTTTATCTTCAAGGTTTAGTAAGTTTATTTTATGTGCGAGTGAACTAGTTTTGATGACTTACCGTTGGTCATTATTTACCTGCCGTGAGCAAGACGTTATTATAAGATATGCTATTATATGCGATTATGCTGAGATAGGAGACTTTTTAACCTCGTACAGATCTTTATTATTTTTGTTGTTAGTTTATTAATTTAAAATGCTCCTTTTTATTTTATATTTTATTACCGTTTGTATTTCCCGTGCGTGTCCCAAATAAAATGTCTTTCTTTCCTTCTTTCTTTAAGAAGACTTGCATCAGGTTTAACCTAACTCAAATCTAGGAAGGATTACACAGGATTATTATTATTTGCATTACCAAATAATAATATTGTCATTACTACGATTACATCACGGTTCGCAATAAATTTGTTAATAATTTGTTTTGCATCCCACTCTCAGACGAATATTAGGTACCTATTGTTTTTTGTTAGTGAGCAATGAACATCGCTAAATATTTCCATGAAATATGTTATGTCATCGTTATGTACTGATATAATTGAGGTAGTCGAATACTTCCAGAAACCGGTTCAATGGATTACATTTATCACATTGATGACCATATCTTCTTTCCAGCCCAGGATAGGTCAGAAGAAATTTCCACGAATGCCAATGTCAATTAAATCATCAATGCGATCAATTAAATCTATGTGAGTTTACTGCTGGACATACCCTTCCCTAGTAACATCACAATATAAAAAACACCATGGAAAAATCCTACTGCAAAGCAATATCTTCTTTCCATTTAGGTAACAAAAGTCCATCACCAGCATCTGCCTAGCCTTTCCCAATTATGTTGGGGTCGGCTTGCAGTCTAACCGGATGCAGCTGAATACCAGTATTTACATGGAGCAACTGCCTACCTAACCTCCACAACCAAGTTCCTGGGTAACACTATACCCCTTGGTAAGACTGGTTGTCAGACTTTCGGACTACCGACGACCAGTAACAACTGTCAAAGATCTACAAATGATAGCCGCGACCAACGGCTTAACGTGCTTTCCGAGGCACGGAGGGTTCATGGTATGTAAAGTGATAACCCATCCACGGACCAACCACGGCAAGTGTAGCTTCACCTGATCGATCGACACGTGCGGCTGTTATAAAACTATAAAACAAAACAAAAGTTAAAAACTAACATACTTAAAATAATAATAATATGTACAAGTATATAAAAAAGGAGGGGGGGAATAATCATAGGGCATCAAAAACTTCGTCCGCGTCGCTATCAAAAGGAAAAGTACCCAAAAGGCTGGCAGCATTGCCACGTTGTAACTTGTATGAATGCTGATTCTTTGTCCAAAGAATAGGCCCGCCCTCTGGTCACGTGAAGAGTTAGTTTTTAATTTCTCAAACAAAAGTTCATGACATTGATAATAATTTATTTACAGAAAAATCTCCATCATAGAAAATACAGCCAAAGGATTATCTTGCCTTATACAAGCTTAAGCGTACTCAGCAAACGTCTATGGTGTAACAAGATGCAGTGATCTTGCATATTCAAGATTGCCTTCATAAGTCATGTAAGGGTACTCCAGAGAAATCTAGACCGAGTTCGTGTGACTGGGGAACGATTGTACAAAAGACGTTAGCCCATTGGTCGTAAGTTGTGGAACGATGGAGTATTTCACAGTTACGATGCTTTTTTGGCTTCTTTATACGTCATTGAGTGGAATAAAAGTAGGTTACGGCACAGATGAATATAGATGGGTCACTCCGCATTTTAGGTATGAAGCTACAAGTAGGTACGCGGCGGGCTCGACTTGTCGAATTCAGTGGGCGTAGCGTAGTCAGAAAATATAACAGTTACGCGATATAAAGAGAGGTAACTTCTAGGTGAATATAACTGTACAGTATTTATATTTTTTTAATGAATCATCGCTAATTTCCATGTCAATTCAGAACTAAGTACTTTATTGTTGTTTTGTTTTGATTTCCATGTGAACTATATACAGCTGTAAAACTATTTTCCTATCTGTCGTGCCTGCGACTTTAGCAGCTTTCCTCCCATTTTAAAAATAAATTAAATTAAGTTAAAAGACCTATTTCGAAGTCAATTGAGAGCGTCCAGTCTGCACCAAGTGCAAAAGGGAACTGATAGAAATCCGACGACTGACGAAACACGAAGTTTGCCAAGGGACATTAAGAAAATAGAAATACTGTAAGTAATTAGCGCTTTGCCTGAATTGCACTTTATTGTATCGTAGCAAGAGTCAGTTTTTATTTAAATGATTTTGCAGAGTGACCCATCCTGTACTAATCTGTGGTTACGGTAATGTTGTCACTTTGAGTGTCACTGTAATATTAAAAAACCGGCCAAGTGCGTGTCGGACCACGCACAATGAAGGGTTCCGTAGTTGGGATGAATTTGTCCAATAAACAAACTTAACTTTGTAGTTGAAAAATATGTTCCCCCATACGGAATGTATGGTAAAACATGTTTTTGCAACTGCAAAGTTAAGTTGGTCGATTATTACTCGTTAACTTGTAAAGCCTACTTAGCTGTGATAGTTTTCCTTTTAATTTCGTTATATAAACTACTGCTGTGATTTTTTTCATACATCCAAAACCAACCATTTAAACGGATTCCTGAATCCAAAAATGGTTTTCACAAACTCCCAATGTTTTTGAAGGACCTTTCCAATGATATCCCTCACCATGGGTAAAAAAAAAACAAAAAAAAAACATCACCACTTTACGTGTATGAGAGGTACCCTAAAAAATTTTTTTTTTCATAATTTTGTTTTACCACTTTGTTGGCGTAATTAATATGTATACCTATGCCAAATTACAGCTTTCTAGTACGAAGGGTCTCGGAGCTAGACCGCGGACAGACAGACAGACAGACGGACATGACGAAACTATAAGGGTTCCTTGTTTACTACGGAACCCTAAAAAATGAGTAGCAATACTTAAATTTTAATTGATTATCATTTTGAAGCTGAAGCAACCGTTTGTTGGAAAGGCGCAGGGTCATCGTCTTTGATACCCAAAAAAAAAGAATTAAGTACTTCCAACCAAGAAGAGAAAAGGCATTATATTTAGAGACGTTTTAGTAATAACTAGGAGGACAAGTATAAATATGGCTTTAGTATTTAGGCAATTATTATTTAGTATATTCTCGTTGCTCTAGTGGTCGCAAGCGCTACTGCTGAGCATGAGGTCCTGGGTTCGATTCCCGGGTCGGGCAAAGTGTTGTTGGGTTTTTCTATCTGAAATTTCTCAATACCAGCTCGGAGTCTGGATTTGTGCCCATGGCAATAGGCTCGCCCCCTATTACATGGGACTTAAACATAACTGGCGAAATGTGGGTGTACCTGCTACAGGGACACCTCTGCCCAACCCTTCGGGGAAACAAGGCTTGCTGTTATATGTGTGTTATTTAACAATCGTTCTTTGTTTTTTTATTTATTCAAAATCTGTATTATCAATAAAATACATAAAATCTGCCAAACTGCATAACAGTTTGTCGGCAGTTATTCGTATTAATTTGCGTCCGTATCGAAAATTTTAATATCTGCCCGGTATAAAATACAAGATCTAAAATAAATTTCACCAACCCATAAAGTTGTCCTAATTTAGAACAAATATTTTGATAACAAAAGCGGCAAACCTCAAGTCTGAGAATATAAGATACGAAAATTATGAACATTTTCATTCATATTCCAGTAAGAATAACTTATGTACTAACTCAAACGGCTTAAATAAAATTAGACTGGATGAAATTAAGAGTGGGTAAACCGGCTTAACCTAACCAACCCCTAGGTCGTCTAGGAGTCAAACGTTTGCCTTAACGATTTATAGGGGTTAAAGTTGGAATCACTTTCTCAAAAGATTTATTCAGTTTCGATGTCCATAGAATTCTCTATTACACTTTATTAGAAAGTTTCGTTCTTTCGTTAACTTCTATTATTTTGTAAACTACGTCTTACGAAGTTCGCAGTGAGAGTAAAGTCGGTGTTCGCGTTCGTTGACACTTTAGATTAACTAACACAATATCTACTTTCCACAGCTGTTTTAGAATTTAATAACAGCGGCGATACTTAATCAAAACGCGTAAAAGAGAGATAACTTTTTATAAAAGCCACGGTATTGGAGAGGGTATTACATAAACGAAACACGAAAAAAATGTTCACTTGTTTGTATTTACGAGTTTTCCCGGAAATTGGCGAGCATCAGCGACATGACCCGAGCAATGCCTGCTTTGCATATCCAAAGGACTGTGTTTATGCCGAGCATAAAAGCAAGCACTGTAATTATTCGCCCAAACTGTAGTTTATTTGTAGACTGCTATTAGTAAGGAATTTGGCGCAAAGTACTTTGCAGTTTAGGTCACTATTTCACCAACGATTATTCCGATATATACCTAATCGGTGTTTAGTAATTTAGATAGAATTACTGGCACAACACCTTTTATACCAACCGTGTTATTATTCGTTTATTTTAACATAGCGGACGTCACGCGGTTTCACCCGCATAGTTCCCGTTCCCATAGGAATACGGGAATAAAATATAGCCTATGTTACTCGCTGATAATGTCAATGAGCTATCCGTTGCTGAAAGAATTTTTCAAATCGGTCCAGTAGTTTTTAAGTTTATTCGTTACAAACAAAAATACAAATCTTTCCTCTTTATAATATCATACAGTATAGAAGTATAGATAACACCACGCTGTGATTCCCTGAAGGGAAAGAAGTGTACTTACCTATAAGTACACCCATATTTTGCCAGTTACCTATCTTTTATTCCCAAGCTGTAGTCGTTTATTTTAGACGTATATTTTTGGCAAAAAGCAATCATCGATTTTATCGATGACGTAAGTCGAAGGGTATTTTTAGTAACCAGTTTCAAGAAGTGAGGTGGGCACAAACGTGGCTTAGGTACTAAATAAAACAGCGAGAGAAAAGTGCATTCACACCAACAACGTAGGATGGCACTTGAAACTCGAAGCTTTATTTTTACCTTTGATTTGGTTTAGAGCTGGCATTTTTTAAGAGTTTTCGAGTACGTACATAATTTGTAGTTACATAAGTAATATTCGGAAGAAGTTAACAACATATTGGGATCTTACTTGAGTGCTTTAATATGTTATCTTCGTCATAGAGATCTGATATGAAAATGCATAATTTAATAAATAAAGCAGGTACTGGTTTCAGATTCAGTACATACATTATTAACATGGTCAGTGCAAGAGATTAGTACCGTGTTTACGTTCAAAAAGGCTAACAAATGTCATATGGTTATCACATATAAAAAAACACACAGAAATAACATTCCTACTGAGTTTTATTTCAAAATATTTAACACAATTACATTACAGTTGCATCGCTTGACAAAATTATTACAAACGATGTCATCTAATAGTTAGGTACTGTATAATCACCTGTTGCAACTACTTCTTTTACAAAATCTATCTAAATTCAGGCAGATTTAGGCATAAAATCAATAAACAAAACCAGTTTCCAGTCTAAAAGCGACAGACCCAGATTTTAGCTAACAATTGCAAACAGCGACGAATTGATTTAAATTGTGCAAATCCATCCATCATGTCGGTTGCAATCAATTACGATAATGCAATTAAAACATTAATTCAATTAATTATTAATTGGACTAAATGTACTTTGCATGCTGTGATTCAGGATCAGCATGCGATAATGTGTTTTTTATGAATTAACTCATCGAATGGGAAAAGTATTTCCGTAATACGGTGACAGGCTGAAACCATCATAACTCGCCGTCCGATAAGGACCAGTACCCTAATTGCGTAACTTATTTTCGTAAACAATTATGCCTAATTTGTTTCATTTTGACAGATCAACAAAATTCATTGCGTTATTTACGTTGTTGAGCGGATTTTTTTTCCAACTTTTGAAGCAATGGATTAGCAATCTGTTTCAAATCGAAACAGATTGTGGTTGTGTTGCATTACGCAATTAGGGTACAGGCCTGGGTCGACGACGCGTTGTGTTCCACGCGCGCCTCAAAGAGGTGTCAGCAGAACTGACGGGGCCCACTAGGGCCGATGCCTGTCAGGGTTGCGGGGAAGTCCGAAAGGGATACCGTGGCAACATGGCAACTGAAAGTACACGGGTGGTTTTTAACCAGTAAGAGTCTGACACGCCCTCCCGCTCCGCTATAATTTCCCATCCACAAAAAAAAAAGGCTGAACCCATAAATTCTCCATTACGAATTAATATAGATCGTTGTTATTTGATTCAATAAAATCTTTTCAGACGGCTCCAAAGAACCTCTAATTTCCTGAATTCAGTCCAGTTGCGTTACTGAACGAATAGTCGAGGATCTATGTTCAGTAGTCAATTGTTTACAGATTTATATGATCGAGGTTCGTCCAGGTTGCTATCTAACAAGATAAAAGGGGCATGCTTATTCGGTAGTATGATATTATCAGTATACAAGTTGATTACATCGCCGATCTTAGCGCTGTCTCTAACAAAGCCAAAAGCCATAATTATCTTATCAAACACACACTAATTAATGGGTCTAACAAAAATCAATTAAGAGAACCAGGTTATTGTTATGTTCTCGGGCGGTGAGCTAACAATTATATACTATTACGACGTTAGTAAAACCGTGCGTAACTTCAAAGTCTATACACGCAATTGTAATCAATCGAGAATTCTCAGATGTTTTTCTATTATAGTTGAATAAACTTTTTGTATGTTATTCGATGGAAATCAAGTGTTGGTAAGTGGTCAGTGCCGTGTATGAATATCTACAATAAAAGAGGCATCTTGAGAGTATACCAAGTCTTGCCTTTAAACAAAGCCTTGCCATAACACAAACTTACAAAACGACGAACACAAACCTAATCACCCTTTAATTGAACGAAAAGTAACTGCAGATAAAATGCAATGCAAAATACATTGTAAGAGAAATCGCGTGCACCCAGAACCTTAACTTCCCATTCTTTACGCGGAACATTAACATAAATAAACATTTATAACTAGCGAGCCAGCAAAGCGACGCTCACATTAACGCTCGGTGCATTCAATGAGCGCGTTGTTCCCACACGACCTGTGCTCGTGAACCCTCTGATATTCATATGCTCCTAGTACAACCTAAGTGATTTTACTTGTCATAATATGAAGAAAATGGTGGTCTGGAGGACTGAAATATTGAAATGTTAGGATCAGTTCACATGGCAAATTGGCTCTAATGTGTGAAGTGTGTTTATTCTGTAATTAGGATTTCGGAATCACTTTTAACCATAAAAAATATAGCTATATGGTGTCGCCATTTCCTATTGAATCGACTGATAATTCCATTATGGTATAAACCATAACTTAAGAACACCACACAAATAAATGTAAACGTATTCCATTGTGTTGAAGTATACACAACTTTGTTTTAAAGTAGGTTGGTCGAACAGACTGCTTTTCAAACCATTTTGTATTTCCTTTAGCAATAAATTAAGTCTATCGTATACTCTCCTAGATTCTCAAGTTACGCAAGAAACCTTTGAGAAAATACACGCAAATCAAATGCTTCAATAATTTTATGAAAGTTATGAGAAACAATCAAGGGGATACCATTATTATAGTTCGCGTTTATAGTAGTTTATTACTGAGAGCTTTCTTCGTAAACCCATAATTAATGGCCCCGCAGCCTCTATTATTACCACTAGAAACTTATAATTTTTGTTACATAGAGAAAAGCGTATCCCATTGGTGCCGATTAACACTTTACACAGACTTCAAAGAAAATTAAAACGCGTGTGCAACCGTATTAAATACTGTTTGTTGATATAAGAAATTATACAGGCCATATGGGTTACCATAGATATTGTTGACTGGTCTGTGGAAAAACCTACGGCTTAGATAAAAAGTGGTGTTTTTTTGTGAATCTCTGTATTCTTTCCAAATGTAGAATCTTAATCTATATCTATATTATAATATAAAATTCTCGTTTCACAATGTTAGTTGCCATACTCCTCCGAAATGGCTTGATCGATTTTTATGAAATTTTATATGTATATTTGGTAGGTCTGAGAATTGGTCGTAATCTATTTTTCATACCCCTAAGTGATAAGGGTGGTCCACTCCAAACATTTATATGGCAAAACAACGTTTGCCGGGTCGGCTAGTATTATAATAAAAATGAAATTCTGTTCATTGGTAACCGCATTACTTGAAAACGGCTGGACCGATTTGGTCAATTTATTTTTGTATTAGTCCGAATCATGTTCTTACGGAAAAAAAAAATATAACTTGCCGGAAAAAAAGTGCATTTTCTATGGGATTTTTCGTATTAATTATTGAAATTTTGACAGGACAACGTCTGTCGGGTCAGTTAGTTGTTGATAAAATGAGTTTCGTTGCAAACCAATAACAAAAGAACGCGTTTATTCAGAAAATACACAATAAGAATCTACTATTGGTATTACCAAGCCCGAAAAAAAAAACAAAACACAATCTCGTAACCGTATTCAATACTCAATCGCGAACCACTAACTCGTTCAGTGCACTTCATGCCCATTTAACGCGAATATGTTCGTCGGCTCAGTTATCTTGCAACATTGTGTAAGAATAGTACACTTGTACAATTTTACTTGAACATTGCATGAACGGAAAAATTATGCAAAAGTAGTTTTAAGTTATTCTCGCCTGAATGACGATTAAGATGCAAATAAAGATTATGTTTCCAGACCCTAACTTTCGTGTCTAGTGTTAACTGGTTTTAAAGCAAAAAATATGCAATAAAAAATAATAAAAAGACGAATTATCTTGTACAAGTTTCATTTACACGCTTATTTGGGTAAACAACTATTTTTGCACAATTAATGTAACCTCATTTCTCAGAGAATCTGGTTTAGGTTTATTTTATTATTCTGTGCTCTTGAGCTGAAAACCGCTTAAACATCAGCTAGAACCGTCTCAAAATTATAATTTAAATTAAAAACTGCCAAACTAATTTAGGTAAATTGAGTGGTGTCGGAGCCATCTTGATATCCTAGTAACGAAGCGACTAATTGGAAATTTACATGGAGCCAACAGTTTGGTAAAACGCGCAACCTGCCGTTGCATGTTGTGAATTTAATTACTATACATTGTGAAAACTTAAATTATGGTATGTGTACCTTTTTATGAGTTTTAAAGCAGAGAAAATTTTCGGAAAAATATTTTAGTTAAAGTTGAGAATAAATGGAACAAGCCAATAATGATAATCAATGAAGAAATTCATCATCTCATCATCTGCCTAGCCTTTTCCCAACTATGTTGGGGTCGGCTTCAAGTCTAACCGAATGCAGCTGAATATCTGTATTTTACGTGGAGCGACTGCCTATCTGACCTCCACAACCTAATTAGGTACTGGGTAACACGATATCCCTTTGGTAAGACTGGTTGTCAGACTTTCGGGCTTCTGACGACCCATAACAACTGTCAAAGATCTACAAATAACAGCCGGGACCAACGGCTTAACGTGCTTTCCGAGGCACGAAAATTAAGAAATTATTATTTCTTCTTTCTTTTTAGAATGAAGAAATTATTATTAAAAATTATGACCACACTAAAATCAATTAAAACCTAAACCGCCGATATTTAACATCAATCAATAATATAATATCTTTATTTTATTACTATAATTATCACTTGTTTACACATCAGGCCACGATAATTGCCCTCGTCATATTCGGACATTAAATTACCTAAGCCCATACAGTTTGCCTGTATGACGTGTTATCTAATAACAAATCGTAACTCTGTCTATTAATATACATACATCTTCACGATTCGTGACTCATCAATATCGTTTAGCGTCGAATTTGCATTTAAATGGATATAAGCTTTAAATCATATTAGGCGTAAATTAATTTTAATGAAATGATGACATTTATGCACATTTATATCGAGATTTCAGTCTCTTGAGTATATTGGATAACTGTACTTTAGATTAGATACTCTGAAACAATCAGTCATCTAATATATATGATATCATTCTGGAACTTTTTTTAAAAGCAATGACAGGACTACAATAGAAAGTGTATTTCGGGCCGATAGTCTAATGAATCCAGTATTTAGTATGACTACGAAAACATCTACGACAAAGCATTTTTTTACAACAGCACAGTATAGAATCAAGAACCAGTCATTTCCTATCTTACTTACATCAAACCTGAAGAAATTTGTCGTGCGCCTATTTTACTCAACCAAAAAAAAATCCTAAGAGTGAGCCTTCAATAGCTCTTCCCCGCGACATCGTCCGACCGCATTTCTTTTATTTTCAAAGTTCCTCATTAAAAGGCTGTACTTTTTAGTCTGGACACAGCCAGTGAAAGTTTCTCATCTCTCGACGTCGGAAAAAAAATGTACAAAAATAATAAAAAGTCTTGATTGCGATTCCGCAAGTAATCCACTGGCAGAAAATTGGCTACTTTTCCATTGAGTAACAACTATTAGTTATATTGCAAATATATTTAATTGTTTGGACAAAAAAGCAATTGGCACATTAAAAACAGTTATTTTGCTTGCTTTGAGGACCTCAAATAAAGCTTTAAATAGGTTTTGCTAATGTTTACTGCCTTCCCAATAAGGGTATTTTTGCCGCAAAAAAAATTCCCAATTTTTTTTGCAGAGAGTTTTTTTTTTTAATTAAGCGCACTCAATTATAATGCCCAAAAAGCTGAAAGGTAAAAGACCTCGATATGACTTTTTCATTTGCAATAAGTCAAAATAAAATTGTCATCGTTAAAAATGGAAACTCATATCAGCCTTAAATAATTTTGAACCCCATTATTACTTATTTTGATTAAATATTCAACAGCATCAAATGTTTTAATATTAAATTAGCCTTACAATATGTACCGATATTCAAATGATGTAAACGATAAATCAAACAATTTATATTCTATTGATGTAAATAACGTAACTTGAGGTGTTTGACCGAGCTTGGACATTAAAATTATATAAATTAAAAGGTACTAACGGTATAATAGGAGGAAAATCGACGTGTAAACTAAGCTGAACCTTGAAGAATGAAGCCATGACTTGACTCCCTTTAATTATGATCAAAGTCAACAAAATCACGTTTTTTGATGAACAAAAGATTCTTGGATGAAACGTTTACGCGAATTTTCAATTTTGTATATTTTTTATATTTGTTAATTACTTGACTAAATTAGTAAAATCATACCAGGTTTAAAGAAAAATAATGTTTTTGATCGTAGATATTATGTAAAGTCTAGGAAAATATTGAGCAAATTGATTTCCAACTTAAAATATGTCATTCTTTGATGGTTGTATGAAATGGTGATAACACGGCAAATTGGCGTATGTAGAGTGTCAATTTAATAAACCTGACTGTACTTGTAAAGCTACAAAGGTTTTCCTGCAAACAAACCATCAATTGCAACATAAACAAAGTTTTTACGTTACCAACAAAAACTCTAACATACGACATTATCTTCTAGCACACCTCTAACAAGGCGTTCGCACCATTCAATTATTACTTAAAGACAGGATACGATAAAGAATTCAAGCAGCACATTTATCCTCTAATACATACGTAGATACGCTAACTAGTCCCTCAACAATCGCCATCAATATCAATAGGCAATTGCAAATACGCGCGAATGAACAGGTTTCGCGCAGAAGGATTTATTCTATACTAAATCTATGTCAAGATCAAGGAGTAAAAACAAGTTTGTTAGTCATCATACTATGTTTACTTACAGACGTCACTGACCCACAAAAATGCATGTTGAGATGAGAGATGATTGATAAAAAGCCATTAACATTTGTTAATATCGCTTTCAAAACTACCGATGTTTGTCAGCATCGATGAAAATAAATGCAATTTTTATTCAGTACCACGTAGTTTAAAAACAAACATTTTTTATAGTTATGTTTTTTTACACTACAATTAAATTCAACATCACGTTTCCAATATTAATACAAAAACAACGAGCAAAAACTTTTCCAATATGGTAGTCAAGTATTTTATTATTGCTGTTTACATTAGGCAGACAGTGATAGCCTAGCAGTGTGACCGTCAGACTGCCAAGTCATAGGTCTCGAGTTCGAACCCAAGGCACGCACCTCTAACTTTTCGGATTCATGTGCGTATTGTATAATTATCACTCGCTTCTAAAACGGTGAAGGAAAACATTGTGAGGAAACCGGCATGCCTGAGAGATATTTCTCGACGGCATGTGAAGGCAAGTCAGAAGTCCATGGGCGGCTTTAAAACTCTGACACCAGGTTACTCACTAACCACACGAAAAGAAGATATTTATGAAGATAACAAAATCGACTAAATCATTCTTGAACAAAGAACGAAGCTTCATCTAAAACACAAAAGGCATATTCGAGAACCGACTGTTGGAATAACTTACAAATTGCGTCCAATTTGTACAGCGGATAACACAAAATAATAGCGAGACGATAGTCGATACCTAGTAAAGTTCGAGACTTAATCTCGACTCGAGATTACTGGGAGCCAGCGGGCTATCTGGTACACACGGCAAAACACTCAATCATACAGGAAACTTTATATATTTTAGCAGATTTGTAAGATTACTGAGAGAATCTTAGCCAACTCCTGTTTGCCCCGTGCTGTGCCTAATGTGTTATGTACGCAAATCAATGAGAGTTGCTTATTAGTGCATAGTAAAATTATGCCTCATGCGTGGCATTTGTACATAGGTTATCTAAACAGAATAGCTGAACATGGACCTTTTGGTGCGTGGGCAATTTCGGAAGTAACGCCGCCATCTTGTTTTTCAATACATCTCTAACAATTTCACAAATGTTTACCAACAACGCCCTCCTGTTAATGTCATTCAGGCGTCAAAAGATCCTTGTAGCATTCTCTACGCCTTATTGGTGAATCTAAACGATGTGCACGAAAACTGATTGTAAAAATTTTGAAACGAATGTAGGACCGAAGAAGTTTTCATATTCGTACTGGAATGGAACGGGGTTTAAAATCAATTGCCAATCATTGTACTTACATGTTCTTTTCCAGCCCGCTTTTTGTTTTATTCGGATAGCAATAAAAATTTCACAATTTTTTACCGACAACGTCACTCTGTTAATGTCATTCAAACGCCAAAAGATCTTTGTCACAGTAAATGGGTACCTAAATGGTAAATGCCCTAGTAATTTTCGTCCAGACGACTTTAGGTTGATGTATAGACAAAACATGGAAGGTATTTCATGGTTAGCTTGCTACTTAACTCTTTCGCTGTGTGTACCCGGACTATATAGTCTGTCCATTCCGTTACTTAACAAGTTCGACGGTTCGACCTGAACCATGCAGTTTTATACAGTTAGAACAAAATGAGGCAGAAGCACCTCCACTATAACTTTTAAATTTGATGAACAGCAACTTTAATAGTTTGATATTGTGAGAATATTTTTCACTCGTTGCACTCTACTCTGTTGTGGAAGTTTATGAGATCGCGTGCTTCGCGAAGATATATTTTGTTCCGTTTAAACTGATTTAAATATAATTGAATAGACACTATTACCCCAGTTTTGTTACAATGTAAGTGTACTGGCAAATTTGTTTGGCGATGGATGTTTTTAACTTTTGTAAAAGTAATTGACACTAATATTTTGACAAAAATCTAACATAGTGAATAAAAATTGTATCTTTTATTATTTATTAACAACAAAATTATGCATACAAACATATGAAGGGACGAAGCAATTTCAAACTTCGTCTCAACATTGAAATAATAACTGAAAGAAATGTAACATATATGATTTCTTATGAATACAAATAGAGTAATTCATACCCGTCCCTAGTGCAATGCTGGATTTCTGAATGTAATATTTCCAACATTCCACTATTTGCGTTGATATTACATGTTATCAAGAAGTTTGATTGTTTGCATCATAAAGCTATCCAGTGGAATAAATAATAATTATTGTTATTTTGAATCGAGGACTGAGATGATAGAATATGTTGGTTTAACATAACATACATAATATCACGCCTTGTTTCCCCGAAGAGCTATGCAGAAGTGTACCTATAGTACGTACACCCACATATCGCCAGTTATGTTTAATTCCCATGTTATTACGGTAGCGAACCTGTTGCCGTCAACAAGGCGCAAAACCATACTCCGACAAATACCATATAGAAAAACCCAATAGCACTTTGCCCAACCCGGGAATCGAACCCAGGACCTCATGCTCAGCAGTTATATATTATGGTTTTTTGTCAGGCAATTTGAAATTGACCAAATAACCATGTAATTGAAATTAATAAAATTCATGTTTATTCTAGCAGGCAAGAATAAACGTATTTATTACTTGTCTTATAAAACAAATTCGTTAGCTCCTGGCAAAACATGTTTGCCAGGTTTTGCCAGTAGCCAACAAAATTGTGCCATGTTTAAAATAACTTCAACATTATCTAATCACAAAATAAACTCGTTTTCATTCGTGACTTACATTTTTTAAACTCAATTACAAGATTTCAACTAAAGAACCACATTTATAATCACTATGCTCTCAAGATGATTATTAATGCGGTGAGTTACGAGCATGCGCCCGCGCACGCGACTCGTCCAGTTCCGGACTCGGCGACTTTCCAGTGAAAGCGACAAACACTTCACGGTACACGCCTTTAGGGAATTCATCCAATGCTCATCTGTATTGAATATTATTTCAATTTTAATAATCGGTATTTTATATATGTGTATAATTTTGACGATATATTAGTTTTGGGGCATTAGTACTATAAAGTGACATACTTGAGAAAAATAAAACATAAAGACGTTGAGTGATTTTTTTTTAAATTAACGAATTAAGTCTAAGGTCATCAATAAGACCACAAGAAATAGATGTATTTGATGGGCATCTATGAATGTAATTAATTGTCCTGATTTACTCAAAAGTTTGCAGTAAAAACAAACATAAGTTCATTTACATCATCTTGCACTGCATCTTATGACTGCCTCGTTGGTCTAGTGGTCGCAAGCGCTACTGCTGAGCATGAGGTCCTGGGTTCAATTCCCGGGTCGGGCAAAGTGTTATTGAGTTTTTCTATCTGGAATTTCTTAGTAGCAGCCCGGAGTCTGGATTTGTGCCCGGTTGATGGCAATAGGCTCGCCCCCTATTACATGGGACTTAAACATAACTGGCGAAATGAGGGTGTACCTGCTACAGGGACACCTCTGCCCAACCCTTCGGGGAAACAAGGCGTGATGTTATGTATATGCATATGTGTATGCATAAACATCATGTTTTTAAAAAATGAACAAGAAACCAGTGAACCTTAGCAAAACATCTTCTACGCTACATAGAAGTCAGTATTTATGATATCAAGCAAATTGTTTGGAAACATATTCGATACAATCAAGACACCAACGGCAACTCTCTCTGCATCTATATTCAATGCAAGTTATATGTTGTATAACAGTGCAACTAGCTCACATGTGGTCGGCTGATATGAGGAAAATGATGCAGTTTTTATTTTGTAAGCTTCCTACGATATTTAAAAAACCTTTTCAGAAACTTCGTTTCATATGCTGGCATGAATTGTATCTACGTGAATAGTTCATGCTATGCTTTATTTTTATTTTTGGGTGGGAAATTATCAAATACCTTCTCCCGCTCTGGGCGGAGCGGGAGGGCGTGTCAGACTCTTACTGACTAAAACCCACCCGCGTTCCTTCAGTTGCCATGTTGCCGGGGGCCACGATCTCCCTTTCGGACTTCTTCGCAACCCCGGCAGGTATCGGCCCTAGCGGACGCCGTCAGTTCTGCAGTTCATGCTATGCTGATAAGTGGAAGGAGGGAAGCAAAGTCTTCGCCCTGCCGATGCTATAGACTAAAATAATAATAATAGTGACAAGACAATATTAGCTAGTCAACAAGGTTTGTATCTCTTGTGTTATCTCTTGTGAAAGCTTTTCCAATTTTCCTGCTAAATTCTTCTGAAGTTAAGTTTTGAAATATTTTATCTTTTTACAAAATAGGTGCATAGCTGTTCCATTTGCTTGTTGAATCATTTGTACGGAAAAAAATGGTTTTCTAACACATTGACGTGAGTGAATGGTACATACAAGGAAGTTGAAGTACTAACACTTCATCAATACCTAGATCTAAGAGCAAATACCATAACGTAGTTCAATACGCAACTGCATTACACATTATGATGTGCAACTTGTACACGATTAGTACGAATTATCACAATCTGCCTAGCCTTTTCTCTACTATGTTAGAGTCGGCTTCCAATCTAACTGGATACAGCTGAATATCAGTATTTTACATGGAGCGATTGCCTTCTAATCTTACCTCCACAACCCCTCGGTAAGATTGGTACATCAGTATGAATTAACTGACAGACTTATTTGTTCAAGATAAAACTAGTAACAACAGTTTACACAACAACAACTGTTTGTTTACTATTTAAGTCAGTATTGTAAGTTCGGTGTAAACTGAGTTGTTTTTACACCACTATAGTGGTACTGCAGCTTTGTAGCACTGTTATTTTACAAGTTAATAAATAGAAATATCAAAGTAACAAGAGTCTAGGCGTCAGTCTGGCGAGAGAGAGAGGTCGTGAGTTCGAGCACTTATTCTGAACCCACTTTTACAAAGAAACATGTATCTAATAAGTTTGAGGGTTTGGCAAAAATACTTGTGAATGCAACGCATGTAAATTTCGTGTTTAGATTCTCAAAAACAACTCTTTAAAGACAAACTAAAAATAAAAACACGCAGCAATTCAGTAATATTATATTCAACACAACTCAACACCTCTATTCTTCAGTCTGTCTGGCAAGAAAAGACTCGTGATTTCGAGCATTGTAATGTGAACTCTCTCCTACAATTCAAGCTAAGATTAATTACCAAAAATACAACTAAATACATCAATGACTACTTGATTGTTTAATAATTATACGTCTTCGCACGAACGCTTAAATAAAAATTGTTTGAATTCTCAAAACAGTTTAAAACATTACCAAATGAACATCACGCTGCACTTCACTAAGATTATCTTCAACACAACTTGCACTTACCTCCATTCTTTAAGCCTAGACAAGCATGAAAATACTCCACAATATTCCCTTATCTCAACCAATTAGTATTCCATCTAATCCAGACATCTCTTCTGTTCCAATATTATAAATGCGAAAGTAACACTGTCTGTTTGTCTGTTACCTTTTTGCGCCTTAATGGCTGAACGGAATTCGATGATATTTGGCACACAGGTAGACCATGACTGAATTAGGACATAAAGAAAGAAAGAAAATTTATTTAGCACAGACTAAAAGCACAAAACACAACGTATTGTACTACAAGTAAAACAGAAATAAAAAAATTAAAATCATGAAAAAATGTGAAATGCGTTGTAAAAAAAATTTGCTGGAAAGTGTGACTCGCGGCTGCGCGATACTTTTAGCGCGATCGTATGTTCCCGTGGGATAATTTCCGACCTCCGCGTGAGCAAAGCCGCGGGCAAAAGCTAGTATAGTCTATAAAATAAAAGTCTGCATCCACACAAACGTCTAGAGAAAACATGCTGCATGAACTCGCACGTATCTCAATTCTTCAAGCCTAAACAAGCATGAAAATACTCAACATTATTCCCTTATCTCAACCGGTCAGTTCTCCATCTAATACAGCATATTTCATCCGAACTCCAAGTGATTATCTCGAATGGTTGCACAGTAAGGAGTCTCGAATGTTGCGAGCCCGATGTCCGGCCGGCACACCCGGAGTAAGGTAATTATAGACCAGCTGCTTGGCACGTCACGTCGTACTTACAGTACTAGTGAACTAGATATTGCTTAGAAGTTAGAGCTGTAATGTTTTGGCAAGCTTTTCTTGTTATTAAAGACTTTTGTTTTTAATGGAATAATAGTGTATGGTCAACCGCACAATTCAACTACGAGAAAAAAAGAGCGTGCTGCTGCAAAAAAAAGAAAAATACCAAATTACCATGTTAGTGTGTTAACTGCAAATTACCATGGATGTGCAGTTGCCTGTACGGTGGAAGAATTTTAATTAAACAACAGTCTCATGGTTGTTTTTCCTTCACATAGCAATTACACGTAAAATGTAGTAAACGTTATATGAGCCACACCATACCTGCCTATCTTCATGACATCTTCCATTAACAAGACAAACAAAGGACAATCGGTGTAAATCGTCGCGAACAGAAAACTTATTTAAGTCCGTATCTTAAGTCCCGATCGAAACAAAAAGCAAGCTTGGAACGTCGCGAGACTCCCAGTGCGTCGTGGGACTTAATCAGCCGCTTTCAAAGTGCACTCGACGTCCGTGCGAGCTCTTAGCTGGATGTTTCTGCCTCGTAACCAACTTGATTAAAACTGGCAGCCGGGACGAAACAAACTGGCCACTTATTTCAACAAACCACCCCTTTTAGCAGCTGCAACACGTCTATTAGGTTTTGTTTTCGTATTAGCCATGTTTGGGACATTTTTTTTTTCTCTCCGGCCAGTGTTTACACTGAGTGTTCAGTGTGTAAACTGCCCACTCAATGACCGTTTGTCGGTCGTAGTTTCTATCGTTTCTAAGTGGTGACATTTGAATGGGAAAACGGTTAAAATAATAGTGCAACTTTCAATTTATTTTAAAGCAATGTAGTATTTAAGTGGGCAATTTTCTCGCCCACTACGTAGTTATACTGTTAAAATATCCCACCAGCAAATAATTTTTCATTGCCTATTATTGCAAATTATTATTATTCTACTTGGAAATAACACATACTTAACAATTAACATACTTTGCAGACACTTCTCACTCATAAAATATAGTTATAAATAAAATAAAATGGTTAATACTCATTGCGTAATGTAAAGCTTTTTAATATTCATTGAAATATTACTTCCAATCAATAAGTCTAGGAGTTGATTTGCTTTTTTTCATTTTACTTAATTTATATTTCAATTTAAAAATAGGAAAGTTAATATAATTGATTCAATATTATTTCTCACAGACAATAGTAATTTATTATATCTTTGCACAGGATATTATTTCCGGTTAAGAAGTGCAGAAGTCGACAAATTTTTTGTCATATTTTTGTACTACTAATCAAAATCATAACCGATATTTTGCCTACGAAAGTCGAAGTAATTGCTTTAAGATCATACGTTTAGTACGACTGTAATTTATCACTCTTAATACAACAGATTGACGGTGTTATGACTGCTATAAACATGGTATAAATAACCAATCAATCATTGCTACTAGGCCACTACTTTCTCTCTTTTTTTAATGTTAACTGCATAATAGAAACTAATAGACACTTCTCGTTTTGTATAATAAAAAATAAATATTATTTGACTGTTATACTCAATGCGTTCCCAATTGAACACTTTATTCACCGATTAGTAAATTACATAATAAAATATGAAAAAATACTCGCGTTCGATGTTTGAATCTAGCAATAATTTTATTTAAATGCGTTTATTTATCATAAAGAAAAATTATTTAAAGTGTAGTTTATTTAATTAAATATTAAAATTATATGATACTTAGCCATGATAATAAAACTTCTGATTTACTATCCGATGTTTTAATTTTGGACTACTTAAAATTTATTTGTATAATATCATTAGTTTGTTGTATGAGGAAAACCAACAACACTAGATTACTTTGTGTGACTAATTCGAATAATAATCTGATGCCAAGTTAACTGTAATCACATAAAAACGAATAATAAGTACATTTACTTTATTACCACATAATAATGTTCCGCTGCAAAAAACATATCTCTGATTATCCTTTGTCATTCCTTGACCTAAATCTTTAATATAAAATCCTTTGTATAGGTAATGTGAGTAGCGTTTACGAACACCATACTTATTGTTTTTTATGTTGATTAAGGTACATTATTGACGACAATAAAATGCCTGTTTACGTTTTAAGTGCAGCAATTGTTAAGTCATTGCAGGCAATAGTGTCTAATAAACGGTAGAATCCATTAGAATGGGTTGTTACAGTAATAAAATTATATGATACATATTGGAAATCGGGAAGTGATCTTTATGACGTCACTCGCTTTTATTGTTAATTATATAAATAACAATCAAAATGAATACGACATTCATCTTTTTTTCTGTGTAAAAATGTTCTAAATAATTTAAATAATTATTACGGTTAGCAACAAAATAATTTAGCTCCTAAACTATAAAGTCGTTGTCACATCCTGTGAATAACTTAACCTGTTAACATTATGTCAAGGAATTTTCCAAAGTGTTATACAATAATTACGATGATGATAATTACTCTCAGGTACCTACTGACTGATGCAAATCTCGGCAATGACACTTGCGTAACTTCGTACTTAATAGTTGCATAGTAAAGCGAATCGATCTAGATCGCTCGCTCTAGTGGAAAAGAGTTCAACGCACGCGCCTGCACCTCTGCGTTTGCGCACGCGTTGAGGTTCTCAATTAGCTTTCGTATCAACATTCCTTGAGAATTGGTGTATGTTATTATTGTAGATTTTTATTACGTGATAACTGTTTTATTACTTTTGATGAAATTAATATTGTATTTGTTTATTTAATCATTTCAGTTTGTAATGTAAATAATTATAGCTATTATTTTAAATTATATTCTATAACCTACAACTAGGTAATTCAATTCAATGCGCATTGATGCTAAATGAATAATATTTACGTACAAATTGCTCATCAATGACACAAGCAATATTCTTCAAATAAATAGGTACCTACTTACAGAGAACGCTGTGAATAAATGATTAAACAAAGAATCGAACAACTGAACAAAGAAAAGCATACATCTTTATTCTTCAAACAACTTTTTTGATTCTAGAATATACATAACACTTACCTACTATTTTTAGTTATAAAAAAAAACGTGTGGCACTCGGGGACTGCCGCGGTAAAGCTATTGCATAGCATTTGTAACCTCCATACTTCCTATTTGTCAACGCTACACTTGGGATGATGACGTGATAACATAAAACAAAAATTACGTTCCCATGACAACGTGATGACCGGGGTTCCAAGTAAACTGACTACCTAATGAAAGAAGAACATAGGTGGCACAAACAATTTAATTTTAAAATCTAAATACAAACTAACACCTTAACAACTACAAATCTTCATCAGAAACGAAAAACTAACAAAATCTTTAACGGAAAATTAACCATAACAATGAAAAACAAAATAAAAGTAAACAACATGCAATAAAATATCTTTGAACAAATACAAAAAGAAATCCCTGTGGCCGGGATCGAACCCGAGGACAAGAAATGTCGATCCACCGTTGTGCCTCGAAACCGAACGGTTTCTTATTGACCGTGACGAATATGTTTAACCGTCATTACATGGTAGGCGGAGTGGGGAGTGTTAGGTTTTTATTTTCGTTACGTTACGGAATTTCTTGATTCGGTCGCCGCGCTCAAAGCCCGCGATAAAAGCTATACAATAGCTTAAAAATCCTTGACTTTAAAATAACCAACATTTTATTTTACTCACGTACTACTTACATGTAGGTACATTGTAGTTTAACAAAAAACGTAGTACAAACCACATATGACGTAACCGGAACTAAATGATCTCGTAATACGAGCGATCTATTCGATAAAGTTGACGTTAGATAAATAGTGTCACTTGTAGTGTAGCTCTCTCCGATTAGTGGAGTCTGCGCGAGCGCAACGAGTTCGCTTTCTTCCGTGAATCGGACTGTTGGAACATAATGAATATAGGAACAAGCTTGTTTCAAGTAGTAATAGAATATAATTTAATATTATAGGATAGAATTTAGTTGTTACAGGTAGAATTATAAAATAAAAAAAGCGGCCAAGTGCGAGTCGTACTCGCCCATGAAGGGTTCCGTAGCAGCAAGTAACGATAAGTTTACGATTTATGACGTATTAAAAAAAAACTACTTGCTAGATCTCGTTCAAACCAATTTTCGGTGGAAGTTTATATAGTAATGTACATTATATATTTTTTTTAGTTTTATCATTCTCTTATTTTAGAAGTTACAGGGGGGGGGACACACATTTTACCACTTTGGAAGTGTCTCTCGCACAAACTATTCAGTTTAGAAAAAAATGATATTAGAAACCTCAATATCATTTTTGAAGACCTATCCATAGATACCCCACACGTATGGGATTGATGAAAAAAAAAATTTTGAGTTTCAGTTCTAAGTATGGGGAACTCCAAAATTATTTGTTTTTTTTCTATTTTTGTGTGAAAATCTTAATGCGGTTTACAGAATACATCTACTTACCAAATTTCAACAGCATAGCTCTTATAGTTTCGGAAAAAAGTGGCTGTGACATACGGACGGACAGACAGACAGACAGACAGACAGACAGATAGACAGACAGACAGACAGACAGACAGACATGACGAATCTATAAGGGTTCCGTTTTTTAACGGAACCCTAAAAAGGATTGTGTGGAGTGAAACTTTTAAGCGAACTATAGGCGCCGCCATATTGGCCTTGGCTGCTCTGACGAGCACCTTTCACTTTATCCCTACTCCGCGGCCGACCGTCACGCGACATGCAACACACAGACGAAAAAGTTTGAGACGATGTAATAAAATTTTTACTTTAAAAACGGTCGAAATAAAAACCAGTGGCACTCCGGGAGTGCCGACAGAAGTGAAAACTTGAAAAATTTTACTGTGCAGGAAATACTTTTAATGAGGTATCGATAACGATGTCGCGAGTTCAATTGTTTTTTCCCCTCTCAAAAATGCCCAACGTACTTAAAGAAGTTTTCACTTATAAAAAGAGTAAAATATGAACTAAGTAAAATACAAACAAAACAAAAGTAAAATAACTAGTTTGTAAGGGGAAAATGCAAAGGATCATTCACGAAGTGAAATAAGACTCCCAGAAGTCTGGTACGGCTAGAGAGGCGCCACGGCGTCCTCACCTTCTGCCTGATGCAGGTCCTCACCGGACACGACTGTTTCGGGAGGTACCTGTTCAGGATAAAGCGGGAGGAAACGCCCGCGTGTCGTTACTGTGTGGATCGTCCAGAGGACACGGTGGAGTATACGGTGGAGGTCTGCCCGGCTTGGGCAGGGCATCGCCGTGTCCTCGTGGAGGCGATCGGCGGCGATGATCTCTTGCGTCCGGCCCTGATTCGGGCCATGCTACGGAGCGAGAGGAAATGGGAGGCCGTCACCTCCTTCTGCAAAGCAGTAATGCTCGCGAAGGAGGAGGCGGAGCGCGTGAGGGAGAAGCAAATTTCGCGCCCTCGCGCCCCTAACCGCCGCAGGAGGAGACGCCCTGGGCGTCGGGAATCACAGGCAGATTTCCGGCCACCGTAGGCGCGGGCTTGCGGACGGTGAGCAATGGGTAGCTCGCCGTCCGATAAGGATCAAGCCCGGGTCGACGGCGCGTTATGTTCCACGCACGCCTCAAAGAGATGTCAGCAGAATTGACGGGGTCCGCTAGGGCCAATGCCTGCCGGGGGTAAAAAAAAAGGAGTTTGGCACGCTAGATAGTAAAGAAAAAGCATATTTAACCACCCATTATTGATTGATATTCGCAAATGTCAAGTTATGAAGAGATTCATCCAACTTTCAACTCCCATTTTGAGAACGTCAACTAAGTTATTGAGAAGTTTCGGTTCAAAGCTCGGCTCCTGTCGCCATTTCTCCGTTACCTTCCGAAACGTAAGCTTGAAGCAATATGTTCTATGCTACTTCTAAGTTACAAGGAAACATATCCACATATAACACTACCGTTCTCGGATATCAATTCCTATAACTTTCGTAAGAGGTGACCAAGGAATTCTCAGTGCCATGGATGGGAATGTACCAAGATAGTACCTACTTCGTTGTATCACCAATTAAGCACTTTTAAGTTAAATTTTGATACATCAACGATAGTTTTTTAGAGGAATGATGAATATGATACAAAAATACTTAAAATTAACCAATTATACATACTTAAAACATGCACTCTAATACATAAAATCATAACACAAGGTACACATTCACAATTAAACTTTAAAAATAAAACTTACACATACAACGCAAGACGACGAGACAAACTAGAATTGAGATCACTCAGAACTAACTATGAAAGAAAAAATATACTGTACGAGGGAGCAAAACTGTATAATGAACTACCTGATGATGTAACCAATAGTGACACCATATATACATTTAAAAAAACCCTAGAAGAGCACGTCAGAAAACAATACTGACAATACCAATTGTCACCTTTTGACGCTTATTTTCTTATTGTGACACTTACCTTTATTTATTTTTTAACCGACTTCCAAAAGGAGGAGGTTCTCAATTCGACTGTATGTTTTTTTTTTGTATGTTTGTTACGTGATTACTCCGCCAATTATGAATTGATTTTGATGATTCTTTTTTGTTTGGTAGATCATACTTCAGAGGTGGTTCCATATAAATTTTATTAACTTTGCTTGGGTAGTTTTTGAGTTAGCTTCAATAATACGTATTTTTTCCCACATAGTATGTGGATGATATTATGATAACTTCCTGTCACTGTTATTTACATAGCAGGTAGTGGTATTCGAATTTGTGTGGGGTAGGTACCACAACTAAAAAGTAAAAAATAAAATCTATTTACAAAAAAAACAACCGACTTCAAAAAAAAAAACACTACAAAGTGAAAAATAACTTTAATTTCGGAAGTCGGTGACAAAGAACGAAAATTGAAAACCAAAGACACCGACTTCCGAAATTAAAGTTATTTTTCACTTTGTAGTGTTTTTTTTTTTTGAAGTCGGTTGATTTTTTTTGTAAAAAGTTTTTTTACCATACTTTTCTCAATATGTTAAGTGAACTGTAATGTTGTTTTTTTTTTTTGAGAAATAAATGTCTTTAAACCGAACAGGGTGTAAAATCCATAGAAAAGGGAGGATCCTCCGACCAGATGGGTGTCGTGTCTGGCGGGCAACTGCCCAACGATTATTGTCGGATAGTCACATATATGTCGTTCACGCGGTAAACTCTAATAGCGCGATGCAGGATTTGTGTGACGTCAGGATTTTGATACGTAGTTCGCATGTAGCGATGTAGATGGTGCCATAGTTCGAAAGACATTGTGCCCGCTATGCGGTAAAGGAATGTGTTCGAAAATTGCTTGACTGTTTGACCTTTTCGTAGCTTGAGTGTTGTTAGTATTGCAAGCGAGTAAGTAATTGTATCAGGAAGAGTAGTGGTATATGAATTAATAGTATTGTAAGCATTTATTAGCCTGTCAGACGTAATGATCATAGTTGGTCACACGCTATGAACTCTTGAATTCCTAGTGACGATATGTTTTCTAGTAAAATTAATAGACGATGATTTAGTTTATTATGTTAGAAGGATTGATTGGTCTACTGAGTGTGGAAATAAGCACCTTATTTTCACACTCAAGTTTTTCTTAAATTGTTTGTTGTAACCTTAAACATTCACCTACATTTTAATAAAAAAAATGACCAAGTGCATGTCGAATCACGCACAATGAAGAGTTCCGTAGTTGGGATGAATTTATCACAAAAACAAACTTAACATAGTAGTTGAAAAACATGTTCTCCCATACATTTCAACTGCAAATGTAAATTTGCACGCACAATATTGAGAGATTTACCATATTATTTTAAGAATATAGACTTCTTATAGGTTTACCTGTAATCTATGAGTAAAGAATAATTCTCTGTAAAATTTAAAAATTTTAGGCGCAGTCGTTTCGTAGATAAGGGCCCCAATGGTGAATTTTCATCAATTTTCTTAAATATCTTTAAAAGTTTTTATTTTAAAATGATTAAGAAATAGATTTGGTATCCTCACAACAAGTCCTTCCATTTAATACAGCATACACACACACTCGCAGCATACACTCGGTACAGATTGTAAAACTTTTTTTTTCCAATTTGCCTCTGAAAATTGAGTCCCCAGTATTCAAAATTCAATTATTTACAATACACGTCCGTATTTAAGCCAAACATATTCATATGAGTACCAAATTTCAACTAAACTGGTCTAGTAGATTCAGAGCAAATTGGCTGTGAGAGACGGAAAGACAGCCAGCCAGACAGACAGACACATGAATGCTCCTATAAGGGTTTTGTTTTTTCATTCGGACGTACGGAACCCTAAAAATAATCTCAGTGAACAAAATCAAATTCACGTCAGGTCAAGTCTTGCACGACTTCCCACCCAAAGATTATTAAATCTAAAAAAATCAGGAACCGTTCATGTCAGAGTACAAGGCCATCCTAGCTCTAAAACTAGCTATAATACACCATTTTCTAGTTTACCTACTTTTTAGAACACAATAACACTAACCTTGAAAAATACAGTCCAGTTTCCGTAACCTACCTTTAATCTGTCATTATATGAGAATTATTACGAATAGAATCGTGGCTAAGCTAAGGCTAAACTAAAATTAGCTCAGCCATCATTTGTGAAGGCATTTATTTATAAATTAAACTGATTCATTTCATAAAGACATATCAAAGCCTTGAATCACGGATAGTGTTGTTAAGTGGCACGGTGCGTCCGGTGTATAGAATTATTATGTGGAACATACATTGGTATTCTAAATATCTTATCATGCCAATCATTTGTAATTCTCCCGCATTGTAATGTAGCTAGTTCGTACAGTATTGTCATAAAAGTCTAAATTTTTCCAAATTATCAGCACATTGATTTCATGAAGATGAAACTCGCAATTCTTAACACCAACTTTTGATTGGGGAACGTTACGATAAATATTAAATATTTTTGGGGTGAAAACTTCTTTAGGCGCGTTAGGCATTTTTGAGATGGGACTAAACCATTGATTTCGCGACACTGTGACGAAACCTCATTTTTTGGAAACGCGATTGTGCTCTTTATTTATAGTACGTTACAGATCAATGTTCTATGCAAGTATTTTAAAGGTTTTGGAAGTTTTTTTTTTTGTAACGCGATTGTGCTCTTTATTTAGATAAGGTTACGGACAAATGTTCTATACAAGTATTTTTCTTCCGCCAAGGCGATCTTGTTCAACTTTTCACTTCTGTCGGCACTCCCGGAGTGCCACTGTTTTTAGACTACTTTCTTCTCTATTTCACTAGTAGACAATGTTTGTAATAACTTCTCCTGCCCAGAATACGCTTTGAATAGGTCGCTGTCTTCCTTCTGCCGCTGAAAACCAGCGCTGGGGCTCTGTCTCGCATAAGGTCGCAATGTTATGCTAAGGGATGGCCGTTTTGCGTGGATGTGACGCATATTTTCCCCCAATTTGATATTTACGTGTTTTGTTCTTTCTTTGCGTCGTGTTTATCGCAAATAAACGTGTTTTCTTTCATTCTATTATTTTTCTTCTCGTAAGAAACGTAGGTAAAGTATTAAAACAGGTGAATTTGTAGCCCACACATGGTGCAGATGACCCCGACTAAGCTCCATTGTTGTGATAATCACGCAGCTGTCTGTAGGCACAATAAGTGTTAGTTGTAGGTGTGCAACCGTATGTCTGATATGCAATCTTATGTCTGATATTATTTTAATCCTACATTACCAAAATAAGCAGAATCCTACAGTATCTTGAACGTTAAATCCAGTATGTTCGTAGTACAGCGGTTATTTTAAGCTCCACGTCAACTATTATTTCTAATGATTCACTTGTGTCCATGATCCTTAAAACCAGCGATGACTAATACAAACACAAGCTTTTGTATTGACCTGTCACTTCTCTAACAATACCTCTCAGACATCCTTCACCTGGCTAACAGTATTTTATATTATTTTCGTATTTTTCCGCAACACATGTTTGCACGCAGAATATTAATCATTACATTTACATTACAAATTCGTTACTATGCGGCACATTACGGATCTAGTACGAACGTATAAAATATAATAATAATGTAAATTGAAACTTGAAGTTAATTAATTACTTTACCTCGTATGGGAAGGAAAGGTATAGAAAGTAGATCTTTTTACTTTTCGTGTTTTATTTTTAGAGAGAAATAAGTGTAATGGTTGTAGTACTGCCACAATGAGAACGTTAGACTAATGGAGTAACCGCTGTATTTAGCGGTTAGGTGACTATACTACATTCGTGTAAAATGGCTAAAGATAAGACCTACATGTTTAGGTAAAAAGACTAATCTTAGAGCGTGTGCACACGATGCATTGCGGCAGCGGCGCGGCACCAGAGCGGTGTCACTGCGGCGTCCTATATATAAATATCCATGGTATGCCACACGGTGCGTTCCGGCATCGCAAAGCACGTACACTGGACTTGCAACCCGCGAGACGAGGTGGGGAGGGGTGTACGCGTTGCGACAGCGGAGCGGCACCGCTCAGTTGTTTCTGCGTTGTCAATAACACAGATGTTTGATAGATGATGTTTCGGCGCCGCAGCGCGAAATTTTTGCGGTGCGGCGCCGCAAAGCATCGTGTGCACAAGCTCTTAGGGACCATGATAAACCACAACTACATAGCCACGATTAGAATAATGCTCAATGATGACATGGAATGGCAAGAAAAACCAGAACAGACACCAACAGATTTCATAACAATGACTCTACTTAAGAATATTTGAAACAAAAGAAAAGATAAAATAATAAATTAAATGAAAAAGGTGTGATTATAATTCGTGATTGTCTGAAGCCTTCAATTTTAAAGCAGTAGTATGGACAGCTATAATAATAGACAAACTGCTGTTAGGCTCAAAACACTTAAACACTTTAATCATTATTATAACGCTCCATATAATTATCGAATACAAGCCACACACTTGATTAGCACGTTAAAGGTACCAATTAAAAATACGGAAGACACGACACGCGGGACCTTACACACGATCAGTAAGTACTACATTAGATAGACATATAGTTCCTCGACTTGGTAAATATATAACATAATAATATATTATTCCAGTAGGTAAGAATACATACAGGTGATTTTTTTTCTAGCCGCAATTGTAAAATCATCAAGTCAAAACTACAGGTCATAGAGAAAAACGAATAAGTTGAGCTCACGGTTTACACTATGAGCTCAATTGTGATGGAAGTAAGTTCCATTTTATTATAAAATGTGTTTTACATACGAACATACTTAACCTTTTTTTATAAATATTATTATTTTTATTCTGCCTCGCTCGTGGCTAAGTACTAAAAGCCGCACGGGTCGATCCATCAGGTTAAGCTACGCTTGCCGGGATTGGTCCGTGGATGGGTAACCATTTCTACACACCGAGACTCCTCCGTGCCTCGGAAAGAACGTTAAGCCGTTGGTCCTGGCTGTCGTTCGTGGATCTTTGACAGTCGTTACAGGTCGTCCGAAGCCCGAAAGTCTGAAAACCAGTCTTACCAAGGGGTAATCGTATTACCTAGTTACTGGGTTGTGGAGGTCAGATAGGCAGTCGCTCCATGTAAAATACTGGTATTCAGCTGCATCCGGTTAGACTGGAAGCCGACCCCAACATAATTGGGAAAAGGCTAGGCAGATGATGAGGTAAGAACACATACAGGTGATTTTTTTTCTAGCCGCAATTGTAAAGTCATCAAGTCAAAACTACAGGTCATAGAGAATTAAGCTGAAAAAGTTGAGCTCACGGTTTACACTATGAGCTTAATTGTGATGGAAGTAAGTTCCATTTTATTATAAAATGTGTTTTACATACGAAGATACTTAACCTTTTTTTATAAATATTATTATTTTTATTCTACCTCGCTCATGGCTAAGTAGTAACAGCCGCACGGGTCGATCTATCAGGTTAAGCTACGCTTGCCGGGATTGGTCCGTGGATGGGTAACCATTTCTACACACCGAGACTCCTCCGTGCCTCGGAAAGAACGTTAAGCCGTTGGTCCTGGCTGTCGTTCGTGGATCTTTGACAGTCGTTACAGGTCGTCCGAAGCCCGAAAGTCTGAAAACCAGTCTTACCAAGGGGTATCGTATTACCTAGTTACTGGGTTGTGGAGGTCAGATAGGCAGTCGCTCCATGTAAAATACTGGTATTCAGCTGCATCCGGTTATACTGGAAACCGACCCTAACATAATTGGGAAAAGGCAAGGCAGATGATGATATCATATTACAAACTAAATCATGTTTGTAACAAGTACATTGCTAGAAGTTATAATTTTAATCTTCTTTAATATTTGGTCTATGTTTCCTTTAAGTTTTTCTGTAGGACCTGTAGTTTATTTCTAGAGTCTATCCGCACTGGCTTGTTGTGGCAGAAAAATTCATACTGTATATTTGTAACAAAAACTGAGGTGCAATCGTGAGGTCACGTCACGAATATGAAAACATTACCCAACGATCTTATTTGACTTGACACCGCTTCCGTCTTAACAATTAATTTAATTTATTATTCACCTGTTCCTTAATAGAGATATAAACCCTTTGTGGTTTAATAATGACTGCTGTACAATATGAATTATTGTTGGCTGTCAAAATTTATGTTGTCTAATGCATTTGTTATATGCAGATTGTGGCTTCCGTGTGTAGTTTTTATTGAAATTTTGTATTCAGTTTTGATGACTTATGATGTATTTACGGAGTGGTGATAGTCATGTAGCTCATTAGTTGTCATAATACTCTTTTCCTCTTTGATAAAAAATACAAATCGATATATTTTTCAAGTTCGATAGATGTAAACTTTCATTGTTAAGGCTTTTCGAGTCCCTTCAATTTCTTGTATGATCGTCAATTCGATAACGAAAGTTGCAATAAACAAAATAAATTACTGAATATTTTATCACAAGAGAATCGCAAAAGGAATATTTTAAAGCAAAAATATCTGAGCATTTTAATTACGCAGCTCGAAAAAAAATATTCTTGTAGCCGAATTAGAGACGAAAACTTTCGGCCATTTGTTTACAAATGAACATTAAAACAAACTTTTTCTAAAGAAGTGGTTGCAAAATTTTTAAGTCACGCACAAAAACAATTTATCATAGTGATTGTTGTCGGCATCTGGGCGCAGAAATAAATCGCGGAGTTTTAACATTAAGTCGCGGGCTTCGGCCGGCCGGCCCTAACGGCCAGGTAATAATTCCAATCTGCACCATCCGCACAACTTCAAAACGGCCAAACTTCAACACATTATCTTTTAATTTGGATCCCGACAGACAAATAAGATGTTGCCGAAAGGAATTTCATTGAAACAGTTGAAACTTCGGTCGAGACAGAATAATTGACGCGAGAGATTGCCGCCCTCCATAGCTGTTTCTAAAGCAATGAGATACGAATTTCTCATTAAAATTTCCAGACTGGAAGTCGGATTCCCGGTGCTCCATTCAATTCCGCCTTTTGAAACTAAATCACAACTTTTAACGAATTACTTTGACAATAAAGAATTTCATATAACATTGGGATCAAATAATTAAAAGGGTTCGATCGGTCGCGGCCCTATCGACGTAAGTTATGGAAGTGACATAATAGGCCGGAAGGGACCGCGCCAAACTATAATAGTATTCTGACATGTGTGTCCCTCGACCACGCACGGACGACGATATACCGTAGCCTCAATAGATTTAATTGTACGCACGATAAAATGAATGATTTCTACACCGGAATATAGTTTGAGCTATGCGTAACAGGTGCAGTGTTTTCTGAAAATAACATTTCCAGTTATATTTTTTATTGTCAGCTGAAGCAATGTTCTTTGGAAGTTTTACAAACCACCCGGCTGTCTTATAATGTCGGAGTCCAAATGTTCCCACAGTCTGCTTCTTTTTGGAAAATCTATAAAATTTTATCTTTTGCTTGTTGCTGATTACATTTCTTTGTGTATTTGTGCAGACCACTAACATATACGTTTGATGGATATTTAAAAATTTATTATTCATTGGATACAGAATTTATTAAAATTGGCATCCGTTTTATAATAGGTAAAAGTATTATTTTTTAATTTATTTAAACTGACTGGTAATTTTAAATAAATTAAAAAATAATTCTTTTGCAATTTCCGGGTCTTCACATATTGTTTAATTAAATTGTCTTTGTTATTCATTCAAGACTTAAAGTCTATTTCAGGTTCCTCATTACATACAATTAAATTAAATTTATATTAATAAAATAATATTTAATATAATGAAGAAAAAAATTGAATTATTTTATTCGAATATTATTTTTTATTTTAATTCGATTCGATTATTATGCTCCTTATTTACGACTGTTTACAAGATTAACTAGTGATTACCACATTACACTTAGGTAAATAGTGTATTACGTTAATACACGAACGATACAAGAGTATCAATACACCTAACATTGATAAAGAGCCTCATTGCCACGATCGTAACTCCTATTATTCACATTCATGCGACTGCTTCCTACAGAGGTGCAAATCGTCGCCGCCGTCACACCGTCCTCGTCGCCGTCGTCACTCCGTCCTCGTCTCCGTCGTCACTCCGTCCTCGTCTCCGTCGGTTGGTTCTCCCAGCGTCAGGTGAATCTTTCGTTTTCATCTCGCCTTGTATTATGGTAATCAGCCTCACTTTGCGAATAGAATGAAATTTAATTTCTCCGCAAAGTCCCCCGTTTAGAAGTTTATTTTTCTCAGACTTATTCAAATAGGCACTCGGTGATTAATTTTTGGAACTCATTCTCAGTTTCATTGAATGAAACAAGTTTAATTAATAAGTTCAGTGTCGGGACTTCGCATAAGTATTATAACTGTTTGAGTTCAGCCATGTTCCGAGTAACTGAGGAGTCTTCGCTTACAAATAATTGATATAGAAAGGCTAAAGTTTGCTTTTAAGTAACTCGATAGGGGTATAATTATATATCCGGAAAGTACATAACGGCTTTTAATGTTCTGAAGAAAACTAAAATTAATGATTCATAATTTCCGGAAAGTTCAAAAGTTCCTTAAAAGCAAAGTTTAGGAAATAAATATTAAGACATTTTAAGATGAACCGCTATCATTAATTTCTTTGAAAGAGAATAATAGATTCCTAAGGCCTTATAAACTATCCGCTTCAAAAGAAATAGTTCAACAGATTGGAACCTACGACCTCTGTATCGGCATTCTACACCTCAGTTATTAGGCCATTGTCGCATTTTAATTAACATTTAATAACTTAGTAACAATTAGGTCAAGCAATATGTACTGACAAATAGTTAGCAAAAAACTTTTAAAGTCTTTTTAAGTTATTAGTAACTTGTCGCATTCTGTCGCATGTTTTTATTATTATATCATTAATATTATTTGTCAAGGATTTGTTCTTATTATGGGTCCTATTAGTACCGTAGTAATTGAATTCTATTATGTCATATATCCTATTGGAGTAATTACTCTTTTAATAAAAAAATGTGGTAATTTAATTTACTTGACGTCAAACGGAACTTGTATGAGTGGCTGGCAATAGGCAGTAGCGTCATCACTGCAGGCGGATCCAATTAAACAATAATAAATTGTCATGATTGGCAGCAGTATCTTCCTGTCTGCTAATAAGACTGTGGTCATCAGTCTCCTTGCCAACTGTGGTGATTATAGCAATTCTGTCCGAGGATCGTTAATCAGATTCCCTATGTTCTACTGTCCACTGACCAATAACATGATACTTAATTACTTATATTAATTTTTAGAAAATAATAATACACAAAAGCGGCCAAGTGCGAGTCGAACTCGCCCATGAAGGGTTCCGTAGCAGTAAGTAACATTGAATACAATTTATGACGTATTAAAAAAAAACTACTTACTAGATCTCGTTCAAACCAATTTTTGGTTGAAGTTTACATAGTAATGTACATCATATTTTTTTTTAGTTTTATCATTCTCTTATTTTAGAAGTTACAGGGGGGGGGACACATTTTACCACTTTGGAAGTGTCTCTCGCACAACCTATTCAGTATAGAAAAAAAATGATATTAAAAACCTCAATATCATTTTTAAAGACCTATCTATAGATACCCCACAGGTATGGGTTTGATGAAAAAAAATTTTTGAGTTTCAGTTCTAAGTATGGGAAAACCCCAATTTTTTTGTTTTGTTTTCTATTTTTGTATGAAAATCTTAATACGATTCATAGAATACATCCACTTACCAAGTTTCAACAGTATAGCTCTTATAGTTTCGGGAAAAAGTGGCTGTGACATACGGACGGACAGACAGACAGACATGACGAATCCATGAGGGTTCCGTTTTTTGCCATTTGGTAACGGAACCCTAAAAATGAAATAACCCGACTTTGACATCTTCAAAAAGTCACAATAGTCCCCATAGTGCTTGCTATCTTCAACAGGAGCAATACCCAAACAGCTTCATCAGTATCTTAGTTCTCTCAACCTGCCACCTAACACCTACCACCTGCTGCAGAAGGCAGTGATTGTTAACACATGCATGCTAGTTAGAAAATTTCTTCAGTGTGAGTGGGACCACTTTTCACCAATACTCCCACTCAAATACAGTTTCCTCTACCATTCAGTCTACTACGGAAGATCAAGCAGTATCTTAATACTCTCACACTTAACCCCACTGATGGACACTTGGCTTAGCCCCGTGCCATCAGTTCTATCCGGCTAGGCAAACTCAGAAATAAAAATAATAATATTATCATTCTCTTCCTAAGATCGGAATTTAATATCAATACCACAGCAAAATGTCCCAGAATTAATAAACCTATATAATATCACCGGTAGGACTGGTTTCTGATGACGTCACCAAGCGACAGGGTCAATCACCACTCTCTCCGCGACCTCTGACTCTAGCATAACTCCTGCACATCTTTAGTTATATAACTATTACGTATAACGGGCGATAACACGGAAACTTATCATTTAGTTGTTTAGAAAAATGACAACAGATATGATCGGTTAAGAAAAGATTGGATTATTTAATCGCCGGTAAAAGAGAAAGCTATGTGTCTAATTGAGGCTATCTCATGGGCTACTGCGCTGATTAGACTGTTGCCGATGGAAAGGCGTGGAAATATTGTTTGTGCTAATTTCGGAGTTATGCGTGTCTTTCTTTCTGTGAAGTCTCAGTAGACTTCAAATAGATTTAACTTTGTACCTGTGTGGACAATATGATATGTTTTTAAAATTTCCTGATGCCCATCTTTATTAACAACAAGTTTCTATTTCTAGAAACTGGATCAAAACAAAAAGTTTTAATAAGTATGCAGGTCACAAGAATGCAAGTTTAATGCTTACTCGATACGTGACGATAATAAAGATCATCTTTTTACCCGATTGCCCCAGAAAAAGGGTAATCTATTTACTTGACTGAATGAAAATTACCTCTGTTAACCCATCATCTGTTACGACGCCTCATTAAGGTGGATAACAATTAAAATTCTATTGTGTCTCGTTAATGACAGTTGAAAGGATAACACATTATAAACAGATCAGCACAGCTGTTTTTGTTGACATAACGTTTTATGCTACAGCCGATTGTCCACGACAACGAGAACGTCCCGAGATGCTGACGCCGAAGTAGCGAACTGTCGCGCTATCGTTGTCATACTGTGTTAACTATGGCCGCGTAATCTCGTTTTTCGTTGACGTCCCGTTGACGGTGCGGTGGACAAACAGTGTAAATTTACACTCACGGGAATTCAAATAAATACTCGTACCGTCACGCTATTTTCCGATTTTACACGAAACCGATGTAGCATGTCTAAATTACAGAAATTTTGCAAGTGCAATAGAAACACTAGTTTTTTTACAAATCTCTACTTAGTTGATCTTAGCAGTGAATTTTGAAGACATATTGATCACTTAGGGCTGGATGGAACACACAACATGAATTCGCGCATTCGATCGTAAGTTTCAGAAGTTAGATGCAGCAACCACGATAGAACGCAATAACGCTAAAATACACTGCAAAATCGGTGATGCAAAAAATCTGTTGGTGAAAAATAAATGAATCCCTATTGTTCTAAGAAGAAGAAGTGGGTATTTTTCTACATATTACTAAATGGGACCAAATCCTAGATATATTCTATCCAATAAAAAAATAATTGTCAAAATCGGACTACTCTGTAAAAGGAATAATAATACTTTAATTATTTTTATTTTTATTTGGTAATAATACTTTTAAAAAAAATCGGCGTCTACTTGATAACTTCCCCCTTTTTCGACTAAAAAAAAGGAGGAGGATATCTTTAGTATCTTCGTGTGTTTTGGCTTTACATAGGACACGTTAATTATCCCCCAGGCTAAAGTTTTTATGCATGCATATGCAATGGTGTTACAATTGCGCCATATCGTTTCAAACGAGCTCATTCCATAAATTACTACTTAAGTTTCATTAAAATGTCTCCATTACCCGATGTCTGTGAATTATTTCCCTTCAGACACAGTAATTGAGTGTTGGACGTTTTATTGAAATACTAGAAAATTATACTTCCAGCAAATTACTGGTAATCAAGCATAGTTAGCGATTTTAATACCCCATGTCCCTTATATGGTATTTGAAATCTTTAAGGGCGAATTTCACCAATAAATTGAACTGAATTTCACCAACACAATAAAAGAGCTGTCAGCGTCATCATTGCTGGGGACTATTCACAGTGACAGCTCTTAAACGCAGTTTAGATGTGCTTATCGCGTTCAATTTCATTGGTAAAATAAGCTCTAAGTACTTATATCAATAAATCCTTTTTCACAAGTATTATCTTTTTGGGCTGGAGCTCTGTCATTGATGTTTTGAGATTTAAATATTGAATGAGGTACATTTTGTGGATTTACCATTAATACGATTTGCATTATTTTTTTATGAAATGATGCATGCTCGAAGGCCTTTGAAATACTAAAATACTGAGTATTTATTTCAAAGGATACTTTCGTAACAATTCATTCAAGTTTAAAGAAATAATATTTTATTTAGTGCACTAAGCGAACGTTAACCTTTGTAACCCCTTAGGGGTTACGGGCACGACACCTTTCTTGTGCGAAACCCACTATAAAATGCACCCTCCTTTACTCATTATGCATCCCCTTAACACGATTAATATTTCATAATATAGACAGGCGTTACGTCATTATTGTTAATTCTGTGGCAACAGAAACATGGTGACAACGGGCTTCAATAATAAATGCCTATTATACTGGCATCTATGGATAATTGTATATAAAATATAAATTACAATTAAATTAAAATTTTGATCGTCATCAGTGTTACTACTAACATAGTTTTTAAGTTTGTACTGATTACTAACACGCTATGGGCCGTCGACGCCTGAAAATAAACGATTTTTATTTATTTTTTATTATTAATAAACACAGCTACCATACCATCGGACTGGGCGAGTTCGAACTAGGGATGAGTATGAACGAAGCCACCGTGTAAATCGCAACTGTCTAAACAAAACCTTAACCTGAGGTTAAGTCAAAACCCTGAATTAAGGTACTTTTGAAAACAAACTGTTTAATACACACATTTTCTTGATAAAATTGTACCGCGACCAAGCCATTAAGTCAATTATGTATTGACAGAAAAAAGCCTGAGTATTTTCCAAAAAAGATCTCGATACAACTCAATAAGAAAAACTTAAAAGGGTTCTTTAACAATGTCTGTTAAAATTTCAACGCAATCGGTTTAGGGTGATTAATGAATAAACCTATAAAGAAACAGATTTATCTATCTACCCTCAAAGGGATTAAGGGTTTCTTTCAACTGACGAAATGAATTTTTAAGCCTTGATAAAAAGGGTTCTTGAAGGGATAAGAAATAAGATTAGGGATTTCAAATACTAGTTTCTGAAATAAAGTTATAAAATATAAAAAGCTTCGTAAATTAGAAGTTGTCAATGGTTTCTTTGAGCATTTATTTTCGATTCAGACGCAACCGAATAAAATATTTCACACAGCGACTGACCCATCAAAAGATTGAGTGGTGATGACCCCTCAATTGTTTGATGAAAGTATCCATTATAAAGTTCTCATTCATTTGATTTTAATTATATTTTATACTAGCTTCTGCTCGCAACTTCGTCCGCGAGCCTATAAACCTTTCTCAAGAATTGGGCTATCTAATGCATAATTATTTTTTTTCAAATCGACTGGCAATTCCAGAGACTGGTTACCCCCTATATACAAACTTACAAACAAACAAATTTTACCAGTTAATAATATTAGTATATATATAGATGAAATTTTATTCTTTACTATGACCTAATTCTTAGTTATTTTTAACCGACTTAAAAAAAGGAGGAGGATCTCAATTAGACTGTTTTTTTTTATCTTTTTTTATTTGAAAGCTGGTGCTTTCCGTGTGGTCTCATTTCAATTTGATCCTGTTTTGACAATGGTATCCATGAAAAAACCATATAAGTCTTACATTTGCATTAAGTATGTGCGTGACAAATGGACGAATAACTCAATATCTAATAAGCCAACCGATTTCGATGATTCTTTTTTGAACCGACTTCCAAGTAAACAATTAAAAAAAGAAAAAAAAATTGTATAAAGTTTTTTGTTACAATATCATGAAATGTTTTATGTAAATTTTCTTTTTTTTTAACATTGCCACTAAAAGACACGTAACCAACCTATACAATCATACTTGGTCAAATGACAGTCATCACAAAACATTCTTAACAAACCATCTCACAGCCACTTTCAACTCAATTTTATTGAGCAAATATTATCGTTACCTTTCCCTTGATTACACAATAGTTAAGTATAATAATATCACCGGAGGTATCTTTATAGTTAATCGCTAAAGTCGCAAACGCCCTGAGGCCTTGTCAGTTTAAACTGAATATTAACTTTCCCGTGAACCGTGATATACTGCGACATGCAAAGATAATTTCGGTAAAGTGACAAAGTTAATTATCAGCGTTTATGTGGAGCGAAAATGTTTGGTGTAACCGCCCAATTTTGTGGGAGATTCTGCAATATTATGTTTTGTTTAGATGAAGAAATATTAAGATTGATTTTGGTCTAAACCTTTTTATAACCACGGTTTTTTAATGAAAATATATCTGTAACAACAATCGATCCCTGTAAATTACCTACTTGCGAATAGCAACAATATTAAATCGCCTTTAATATAATTATGTTAATTTTCTATTGCTCTATTAAAATAATTATTCACGAATTAAATAGGTACGTTTGATGTAATAACTTATCATGCACCTTAGTTATAAATCATCTAAAATTAATCTAAGATACGACTAATTTGAATCAACACCCAATGTAACGTTTCTAATTACTCTATTATTTATTACAGATAAATTGAGGTGCCATTCACGGTGTATTTTTGGTAAGTACCTAAACTTTTGTTATTTATAATATGGGCTTTAGTATGTATGTATACCAGAATACGAAATATCGCGTTTTTTTTAAAGTTTTATTCCGTATTTGGCACCTCTTTATGGCACCTCTTTAGGTCATGAGATATCCGAATATCAAAATATTGGCTTTGGTCTTAAGGGGAAGGCGTCAAAATTGATTCGCTGTTACAATGTATACCTAAGGATTTAAGTTATAATTATTATAACTATCTTCAAAATCGAATCGTTAGTTCATTCTGACGAGATTAAACGTTTTTGGTAGCAAACCAATAAAGAACATAAGATACGAAAAACATTGCCCATTTTGTATTCCGTGCTCAAGCGCACACCAATTTAAAAGCCACCAAATGAAACGTTCGAGATACAAAACCAACATTGAATCCACATAATTAATGGCAGCAAGGTAGGTGTCCCAGTTAGAACTAGCGTGTCTTATTTAATTTGGCACGAGCTACATCGGAAACTATCGACCCCTCGGCGCTGGCGGCCGGCGGAAATCAAACTAATCGATTTTCATTTCGCCGACAGGAAATTAAATCCTTTGAGAGTCGTTCTCGATAACGGATTTCAGTTAAGCACGACACGTGTTCGCCTATTTGAGCGTCGGATAACGGCTTCTTTTTTAATGTTAACCCCGTCTCTACGACTTCATTACTAAGGTTTCCGTAGAATTGGAATTCATCAATTATTTCATTAATTCGAACGGTAATGGCTGCAGAGAACTATATTTTTCGTTTTATAAAGCAATGTTATTAAATTTTGTGAATGTGAACGTGAATTCTTTTGCGTTCTATTCATTATGTAGGTACCTACGGGTATTTGAATACAGCAAATCTATACATATAAAACATATAAAAAAAATTGTAACGAAATCAAAACTGTACATTGAATATCTTTTTTTTAAGTATTGCTACAAATGAGACTGATGCCGAAAATATTGTTTTAGAATTTGTCTGGATGTATGTTATAGTTTATAACCGGGATTTATACATAGGGTACTTTGAATCCCGGTAGTACGTTCCCGTGGGATATTTGCCGACATTCACGCGGGCGAAGCCGCGGGCAAAAGCTAGTAGGTAAATAATAGTGCAGAATTTATCTAATAATATCTAAAAGCATTATGTTTAAAATCGGAAGTAGACAGGACAATAAAAACATAAAACTAACAATTATTCATGCAATGATAAGCCACATTTATATCACCTCAATTTAAATAGATTCCGTGGCTTAGAAACGGATTTGAATTGAAATAGAATTCAGATCGGTTAATTCCGAGAAACTGTGTGATCTTTTAACCCGACACGTAACTATCAGACGTGGCTTTACGTGCCGCCTTATATTATTCCAGCGCTGTTTGGTTTCGATTTGGCGAAAATTTATACCATTTCGCGAAAAAAAAAAATAAACAAAATGATTTGTAATTATTGATATTATTTTATTTGAAGTGTGTCACAGAATCTTGTAGGTATTTTCTTTATATAATATATGTAATTTTTTTCCTGCAAATTAACTTCTAGTTTATTTCATTCATTCATCTTAAATAGAATATACATCTAACACCAAAATATATAAATTATGTACAAGTATACAGAAGAAAAAATAAAAATAGAGGCAGAGCTCATTAATAATAATAAAAAAAAAAGTTCGTCAATGGGAAAAGTGCCCAAAAGGCTGGCAGTGTTGCCACGTTGGATGGCAATGCTGATTCGTTGACCTAAAATTGACCAGCTCTCTAGTCACGTGAGGAGTCAACCGCCTGGCGATGTCCCGAAATACTCGATGAGCACTCAGACCTCACGGCCCGAGTGTTTCAACTCCAAAAAGTTGTGCACCAACTAAACGATTTATCTATATAGCTAAAATATGAGAAATATTTTACTAAACTATGCAAAAGGTGTTTCATATACTTAAAGTAAATAGTGCGTGAATCAATTTGACTGATCGTTTCACAAAAACAGTTCTTTACCTGCAGTAAAAACTTAATAGGCTGTTACTACACTGTATAAGTACCAAGTTGAGAAGCTAACTACACATTGACAGGTTGAATTGCGTGTCTAACTGAATTGGGGTTTTTCAACTACTTATCGGTTGCACTATTTTTTGCCTATAAATCAATCTGCAATTTCAATGGATAAATACTAGATAAAAAGTTCTAGAAATACCTAATCTAATTATATTTTTGTGGATAACAACATGACCTAGATTTTGATTGACAAGTTTTTGTAATCTGTAAAAAGTGTATTGAAAATGTTTATTAAAATATAAATTATTTGGTCTCTTTATATAATATTTTCATCACGGTACAATTCCGCCTAGACTTTTGTGTAGTAAAATATAATATTGCTGTTTATAAGCTAAGATCCCTTTCATGTTCAAAGAATGTCGACGCAGGCAAAAAGAAATCTCATCAAGCAAAATTGCGATTTTTTCTTTTACGGCGAAACTATACCTCGTTCGTAAAAAACCGAGATCAAAGCATAAAAGCTACTTCTACCAGGAACGGAGTTAAGCACGGGAGAACTAATATTAGCCATGAAATATTTTTCATTAAAGCAAATGCAGGAAGGATGTTTTACCAAAGTACACAAAACAAAACTTTGTTTCTTTGCATAATAATTACTACGAAACTTTCTTTACTACCACACTCTACAAGTAAAAACTGCAGGTTAATATTTAGCTAAAAAAAAAGTGAAAACTTGAACAAAATCGCCTTGGTGAAAGAAAAATACTTGAATAGCAACATTGGCCCGGAACCTTATCTAAATAAAGAGCATAATCACGTTTACAAAAAAAACTTCCAAAACCTTTAAAGTAAAAATACTTGCATAGAACATTGATCCGTAACGTAATATAAATTAAGAGCACAATCGCGTTTACACAAATGAGGTGTCGGTAACGGTGTCGCGAGTTCTATTGTTTTTTTTCCATCTCAAAAATGCCCAACGCGCCTTAAGAAGTTTTCAGTAAAAAAAAATAAAGCTATAGTAACTATTCTCCAACTCGAGCAAATTAAATACAATACTTACAAGTAATAAGCAAGTGCTCAATAGTAAACAACAGTAATAATAAGTCTTCAGCAAGTAATTATTCGTTTAATTGTACTTTAGTTACAACAAATGAGTGTAATACAGTCGTGTTGGTAATCAGAGTACCACTAGACACAACGAAATAATTGACATTAATTCGTCTGACTGTGTTGGTGTCACGTAAAAAGAAATGAAGTGAATATTTAAGTAGAATTTAGACTGTAGTATAGTAGAATATGTTTATTTACATACATAACTCACGCCTTCTTCCCATGGGGGTAGGCAGAAACTACAGAATACCACCTGCCACGATCCTTACATACTCCTTTTGCTTCGTTTATGTTCATACATCTGATTATGTACAGTGGGCTGTATCAATTGGGTACCCCAGTTGTATTAAAATTTTAATACAATTGGGGTACCCAATTGATGCAGTCCACCGTACACGCGCGCTGGTTGCGAGTACTACACACCTTGCCTTTCTGAAGAACTTCACCAATAAGGTCACTATAATTGAAAAAAAAGTAGAAAAAAAATTAGTAAAAAAAGAAATTCTTTTTAGTTCGTCTCTTAGAAAAAAAGTTAAAATAACTTAAAAGACACGCATTAAAGTTGGGGAGTGGGGTTCGTTACGTCATAATTCAGTATAAAATTTAGCAAGGCGTGACGTCATGCCATATTTTAACACAATGTATCGCCGTAATATTTTAATAACGTCAAAAAAGAAAAAATACGTGTTCAATATTTTTGGCCACAGCCATAATAGGCCAAATTTTTTGGCCTGTTATGTCCTTCTAGGGTGCCCCCTCCCGCATCTGCCTCTGCCTCTGCATGTTTATTAAAAGTGATAAAATAATCAAACGTTTAATGAATGGCGTCACTTTATTTCACGACCACATATTTTCAATATTTTTTTACAAGGGAACTTTAGCTGGAGCATTGCAAATAGACACAGAGGCTGATTTACATTTGCATTAGTTAAGAAGTAAGTTGATAAAAGGTAAAAAAAAAATTACGCGGATTTGGATTTGCATTAGTTAAGTAGTAAATCGATGATAGCAAAAAAAAATTTCAGCAAATAAAGAAAGAAAGAAAAGAAAGAAAATACGTTTATTTGCGGTAAACATGACGGAAAGGAAGATAAGAAAAAACACTTAAGAGGCCGGCGATGCGGCTCGCAACTACAAATCGAGATGTTTGCAAAATTCAATTCCAAGCACGTTGCGCTAGTGTGAGTACCTGTAGGAGCGATATACACCTACAGTGAGTAATACTACCATGCACACATTGACAATTATTGCTTGACGCGATAGTACTACTAGCTTTCGAAAATTTATGATAAATTGGATGTGTTCCGTAATACAAAAAATTATGAATAAAAACTTAATGTATTTCCATTTTTTTTTTCGATAATTTGTAACTTGATAACATAAACTATGCTTCTACGGAAACAATATTACAAATATTGTTGTTTATAATACAGAAAAAACAATATGAAAACATGTCATTTACGCTGTAAAAATGTACGAAATGCAATTCGCTTACACTTCATTTAAAGGTAAGTTTTTGGAAATAAAAAGACGTAGGAGCCTAGATAAATACTGTCTCAATCCGAATATCACCATAATATGGTGGAAATATGCTCAAAAGGCAAATGATTTATGTACTACGTTTGTATGGACAATTCATGCGTCGCCGCATTCTTAAATAACAAATTGAGGGAAAATATGCGTCACATCCACGCAAAACGGCCATCGCTCAGCATAAATGCTGCGACCCTATGCGAGACAGAACCCCAGCGCTGGTTTTGACGTGATGACGTCAACAACCGGCGCTGACGTGATGACGTCAACCAGTGCAGCATATAGTGATATAAAAAATCAAAAATAAAATAAATACAATACTTAGTCAACAATTCAAATCAAATCAAATGCACGTGCACCCCGCCCGTGCGTTTTAACAGAAACTTGACATCTACACGTGACACTTTTCAAACTTAACTCGCTACATGTAAATCAAACAATAAAAAAATTGTGACACATTTCTGCCTCACTCTTCTGTGACAAGACACATCTATTGCACTACATCAAAACATCTACAATGCTCAAACACCACAGTGGACTACACATCATCATTGTTTACAAAGATAATTCGATAAGAAGTCGTACTATGACATGTACCTACGTAAGAACACTTCGATTTGTCGGGAAAGCAAGGCAGTATCCCAAGGGAAATTAGGAAACGAGATATTGCCACTGACCACGTCTCGACATTGAGTCCGCAGTACCTATGTGACGGTTCACGTTTATTTTCAATTATTGGCCCGAATTATTTGTCATGGGATTCCTAGATGTTTTTTTGTGTCTGTTTCTTACTTGTTTGTGGTTAAAGTTATAGCTTTCCTGGGCCTTAGTTTATGGTAGGTAACAGTAAACAAATATGATTTGTAAAGGTGAACATTGGTGCCGATTCCCTTGTTCATAAACTAAACGAAATTTAAGTTCAGTGCATCTTTTTTTTTCTATTTTATTAAGAAAAGGACAGTAGATAAATTTTTGTTTAGTCCTGTCAAATGAATCAGCGCTTGACGTAAAATTAATCACGTCTAAACTTGTACGGAGTAGTGACAGGCGCTGATGAATTTGACAGGACTAAACTAAAATGTATCTTCTGTCCTTTTCTTAATAAAATAGAAAGAAAAAGATGCACTGAACTTAAATTTAGTTTAGTTTGTGAACAAGGGAATCGGCACCATAGTCTTCTTTTCTTACCGACTTAAAAAAATAATTGATTTTATGTGTTACGTATTCAGCGAGTACCTTGTTTTTTTTAATTTGTTGAAGCTGATCTCGCTTTACAACATCGCGTGCTTGTATTAGCTTAATCTCTACATATTCTCAATACTTAGCTTTTTCATAAAATATAGTAATTTAATGTAACATAAACTAAAATGCTTCAAATATAATTTCGTACCCAGATGTTCACTGAATATTTCTGACATTAATGCGAACATAAACTGCCAGAATGAAACCACTTATTCACATCATTTTCATATTACTTTATTTAATCCTAAATTCTGATTCTGTCAGTTTTGATAATAGAAAAAGAAAACCTGTATTACTGAGCGTACTTACTAGTAAAACAAAAAAGCTCGTTATTAAAATAAGCCTGATAGGTACACTAATATAAAAAGGCAATGTTATTATCAAAAGGCTTCCAAATATTCCATTTGGGCTTGTTCTATTAATCTTTTGAAAACCAACGCACGCTAACCTCAAGCTGAATTACTCGAGTAAGGCGAAACATTTAATAATTAATCTACAAAAATGTTTACATTACCGCTGAATTAATTTTTGTGCAGAATCTCAGCAATGCCGTAATAATCACTGGGTGTTTGTTATAATCACTGACCGTGATAATGGCCCTGATTCTGCTGTACACCAAATAAACGAAATGATAATTATTGCGATGTATTATTGCTATCTTAAACTCGGGAATAAAATAAAAGAGGTTGAGAAAAGAACATCATAATACAATGATTGGCAATTGTTTTTAACCCCGTTCCATTCCAATACGGATATGAAAACTTTGTTCGTTCGTTCGAAATCTTATTACCATTCAATTTTCTTGAAAATCGTTCAGATTTTCAGTCGCATCTTTTTATGAAACCTTTTTATGACTATGCCTAAAAAGCATATCAATAAAACATTTTTATTAAGTACACAAACAGCTAACGAAAGCACCGCATTCTAAGGAGCGTCGCATTCACTTATCAATTTTATCTGACCGTGCATATTTCATATAGTACGCGCATAATGCGTTGCATATCATTTATAATGTTGTGCTATCGCCTTTACTGCTGGCATACATCATCTAGTGAAATGTGACGTTGTGGTCCAACTTCAGTTGTTTATCATTTTTATAGCACCCAACAACACCGCGTGGAAAACTACACGGCGGTCTAAAAAGTTTTAGTGGTTGCGTTTATTTTTGGAATATTGTAAAGCAAAATGATAATACTAAACGAATAATTATTTGCATATTATTACACTTTTGGATTAGAGTAGGCTATGTCAAAGCAAAGATCGAGCTAGCAAAAGGGGCGCAACCATTCGTAAAGAGAATCCCAAATAGATTGATGGATTAAACTAAATAATGAAGGGGTGAACCCTGTCAATGGTCAACGTCCATCGGCAACCAGAAGACTTAACCGAACCATCTGTTAATTCTCCGTACAAATAGGGGAAGATTACGGTATTAACTACTCCTACAATTTACTGTGCTCCTGGTAATACAATTTAAAACACGTTTTATGATCGGTTGCCTGACATAAATATCTGGAGTGTCGCTGGCAAGCATATCCCATAAAACTTTTACAGAAAACATATATATGAAATAGCGCTTAACTGTTTTAAACTAGAATAAAATTGTAATAGGAAAAATTTATGTGAGTTCAGAAAGTTGGTAATATAGACGCAGGCAATCTGGAACGTAGTTTTACAAGCATTAAGGTAAAAATAACCGTAACCAATTTGAAATGTAGTGCACAGAGAATTATGAAAAAGTATCGTGGCTGCTTCACGGAGAATTTAAGGATAAATTCTTAACGACGATTATTAATAACTTGTTTGATGAAATCTATAATTTTTAATTTAATATTAATTCTGTGATTAATTCTGTGTAATTTGACATATCATTTTAATTTCAATTCTGTGACCCTATAATTTGTATTACTCATTCGTTTATTTTAATTGAATTTGACATTTTATTTTTATTTGAATTCTGTGAACTTTATAATGTTTACCTATTTTAATTGCATTGACATAATTTTTATTATATTGGTTTTGTTAGATTGTGTGTTGCAGTATAGTTAAATTTTATTTGATGTAATATGGGTTTTGCCTGAATTAAATGAACATTTTTTTTTTTAAGGTATGAATATTTTTTTAATGAAATACCTTACTAGCTAATGACAGAGCTTCTAGTAATAGCCATTTCTAGTTTGTATATCAACATTATTCATTCTCGGGAAACTTTTCAATTTTGTCTTTTATTAAGACAATGACGAAATAGACAGGTCTCGCGTGACCTTCGATATTGCTGTTGTAATAGACAGGGTTTACAGTTTCACATCAAATTAGTTTTCAAGAAAAAGTAGAAAAAATACTAGCGACGAAGAAAAGACAATACATTAACCACCTGTTGGTAATATCCCTGTAGAATAAGAAGTTAGCGAAGTCTTATTTCATTAAAACATCTTATTAATTTATTAAACGATGTTTTTTATCTTCCTTTATTTTATTAACACGATACATGAATGACCTACAGATACTTTATTGTTGAGGTCTTCAAGGTTACATAAAGATAATAAAATAATTTTCAATCATTCATAATTAATTGTTATGTAAATAAACGCAACGATAAGTATTTGCAACTGTCAGAATGCAATATGTAAATTGATATTTAATTTACAGAAGCTTGATAATTTAAATAAACATAATGTCACGCCCTTTTTAATTGGATGGAAGTAGGCAGAATTTACAAAACCCCAGGTGGTATGATCACTATTAATGTTAATACATAAATAACAATAGCACATCTACAAATATAGATTGATGCCTACTTTTTTTTACTTACCTTTTTAAACACTAGCGGACGTCACGCGGTTTCAGGTAGTTTCCGTTCCCGTGGGAGTATGGGGATAAAATATAGTCTATGTTACTCGCTGATAATGTAGCTATCTATTTCTGAAAGAATTTTTCAAATCGGTCCAGTAGTTTTTAAGTTTATTCGTTACATACAAAAATACAAATATTATTATTAGTATTAGATGTATTCCTAATACAAAAACCGAGACGATACGTAACCGTCGTCGAAAACAAATTGATTCTAAATTAGAATTTCAAAAGAATCGAAACACTGAGCTACAAAATATTGCATAATCATCACATATTTTATGCTCGATTCATAAATTAATGTTGTTCCCCAAATCCGAGGCAGTAGCTTTCACATCACGCGCAAGTCAACAAGGGTCGAAAAGAGGAAAATGTTTTTTTTTTTTCATCGTGCAGGTACGGGCACAGAACAAAAATGATTTATTATGTTTGAACATCCGTGTAAACGTACTTAATATTGCATTAGCGCTAAGTTGACAACGTTTTGAATGTTTTCGTCGCTCTTAAGTACATTACAATTGTATTTTTTTGTGCCTTTCGACCTTTAAAAGTAAGAAGATTAAAAAGCGGTGTTATAAATTATTTATGTTTTTTTTGTGAAAATATACATGTGAACATTGTAAATAAACTGTGTTATTTTAGGCACAACAAAAAAAAGTAAAAAAAAAAGTAAAAAAGCTTTATTCAGTTCACAAAAACACGGTACAATAAAAATAAAAACGAGTAACAAATTACATAGGAGCCTTAGGTGCTAGTTTTTTACAAATTCCCTGGACCCCACACTAGGATTCCCTGTGTCGTGGGGTCCAGAAATACCAACAGTATTTACTACGACCATATTTTCAGTTCAAAATATATTTTATATACGCCATATGGCTTCAAATATAATGCGGTGGACACGAGTATGTCTATTTAAAAATTGAGCGGTTAAGGCGAGGTCACACAAAACGGTTCTAGAAGCAGACGGGTCGAGGGTTCCGTCTCAATACCATACACGGAAATTGCAAGTGACAATCCAAATATGGACGACGCATTTTCGTTTCCATTCGGCTTTTATAAATCTTGATAACAACTATAGAAGAGCTTGACATCGAAATATCGTTTTAATGCTGAAATCTTGTGCTGCATAAATGTTTTGATAAAAGCATTGAATCGAATTTTCTCACAACATACGATTTATATTTGAATACTTTAGGGGTTCACAATTAATGACGCTGTCTGTGCAACAACGAGTAAATGTCGAGACTTCTAGAATCTGATAATCTACCTCCAGGATAACGCATCCTTAAATAAACTTACGCAAACTAAACCTTCATTAAAACGGAACCCTGAAAACATAGACGGTAGGTACTAACACTAAATTCTAATACAGTTCTAAACGACTATGTATATTGTTGCATAGAAGCCGAACATTAACTAAATATAGCACCATTTCCATGGCTTAAAGGCCTCTTTGCGTCACATCATTATAATAGTTGGGCTTTTACGGTCCCCAGTCCTCGTGGAACTTTTTCGCCGCCTCAAAGTTGGCGCCGACAGATGCCTTTGTTCGCTTTTGTATCTCTAGCGAAACGCTTTTGAGGGAACAAGGTGCTAACACTGTGTTTTGTTTTTAATAAAGGTAGGCAAGTAAAGTCAGGGATAGTTCAGACAATTTGACTGCCAACTTAAATTGTCCGGATATTCAAATGACAGCTGTCATTCTTTGACAGTTTTATGAAAAGGCTATAGCACGGAAAATTGAAGTAGGTTGTCAATTTGCCTTTTAATTTCTCTGACTGCACCTAATTTCTCTATTACATGATGTTTGAATTATAATAATGTAATAATTATTCATTTATTATGTCAGATGCGAGTGAATTGATATGGCTTGCATTATTAATATCATGTTTTGTCATGACAAATCTACATTTTTAATAGAATGATGACAACGAATTTAAATGCTTTCTAGCGAACATAAAATACGTAACGCAGTTGCATATGTTCTCTCCAATAACCATATCTATCACATAACAACAGACCATCAAATTAATTGATAAAACAATATTGATAATTGGTCAACAGCACACAGTTTCAAATACAGGGAACAAACATTACATAAATTGGCAAAGTGATGAAAATCCTCCAATTATTTGTGTACCGTGCAGTACACCGGCAAAAATGTAGTTATACCTGCCAGTGGAGTGAAGCGAAGTGAAGAACGCCTTGAAATTTCACTAATTAATATGGTGTAAAATACAATAGACGTGGATATATTTAGTAACCTGTTCCGCTTAGCTATTTCTAAAGAGCCATAAAAAACCCTGAAAGAAATCGACGCGTGTTTCACCTCTCAACGAGGCAACTCCAGGATGACGATTGACTTGTCGCGAACCCGAACATGGCGTGTTGCCACACCGAGTGCTGAACGCAGAGCTCTGCGTATGCATATATCCACGTCTATTGTATTTTATAATGGATTTCCGCAAGGTCACGCCTGATTTTTTTTTTTGGGGTTGTGATATCTTCTAGGTGGAAAATGTTGAAAATAGAAATACGCTAATCAAATCACCTTCGATTAATCGTTACTTATTCACCTATGCTGTGTCACAATGTTTTCTTTATCTTTCATAATAATACCAGCGTATCACTGGACAGACAGGAGCTTGTGACTAAGTAATAACAGACGCTCGGATCAATCCATCAGGTTAAGCTACGATTGCCGGGGTTGGTCCGTGGATGGGTGACCATCTTTACATACCGAGACTCCTCCGTGCCTCGGAAAGCACGTTAAGCCGTTGGGGACCAACGGCTGTCATTCGTGAATCTTTGACAGTCGTTACGGGTCGTCAGAAGCCCGAAGGTCTGACAACTAGTCTTACCAAGGGATATCGTATTACCCAATAACTGGGTTGTAGAGGTCAGATAGGTCGCTCCATGTAAAATACTAGTATTCAGCTGCATCCGGTTAGACTGGAAGCCGACCAAAACGTAGTTGGGAAAAGGAAGCAGATTGAATACCAGCGTATCAGTGTCCCACTGCTGGGCAAAGGCCTCTTCTAATGCAGCAAGCATGGTGATCATCATCACCATACTTACTCAGGGCGGTTTGGCGGATTGGATTTTTCATAAAGTCAAAAAAAAAGTGTGGAGGAACAAAATCAAATCAAAATCAAAATATTTTATTTCACATAAGCCTACATGGGCACTTATGAAACGTCAGAAGCTAGGTGCACGGTTCCAATTGGTCGTTTCCTATGGAGAAGAGCCGGCAAGAAACTCCACGGTTACTCTTTTAAAAATAATTGGCTTTTACAATGTTTCAATGTTTTATATGTTTCTAGGTATGGGAGGACAGTGTGGGTCTTTCAATAAGTACCAAGTACTTAACAAAATAGAAAATGGTCAACAAGTCTACAATCCACTAAGCCTACAGCGTTCTCACATTCACAAAATATGTAGAAAAGAATCTATACAAAAAATAAATTAATTAATAAAAGTAAAAAACCTATTTTAATAAAACGCAATTATATGATTGCTATTACAAACGCTGACGCACATATTTTGTATTCGATTGGAGTTACATGCGCGATGAACTTCAGTTGTCCTTTACCCCGCAATACAGACGTAGCGCCCCTTTCGATCTTTACAAAGTACTTCCATTGTTTTTGTTATAGTAAGTAAATAAATACTGAAGAGAACTTCAACATTTTCGTTTCCTAAAAATATTACACGTATCCACAAAAGTTGTACAAAATCCGTGATATATTTTACTTACATAAGAAAAGAAAGAAGCAATTCTTGATGGAATGTGTTCGTAACGAAGCATTTAGATATTTGGTACTTCAAAACGAGGTGTCCCCTTTCAATTTTGGATGGTGTAATAGCATTTTGTCCTGTCCTCTTTCGGAGGAGGCCAAATTACTATATAGGCATAAACATATAGGTATTAAGAATAGATCACCTAGAGTTAATACACGATAATGATATTTATGTAGTTGTTTTAGTATTGTAATATGTGATATTTTTATGTTTATACTTACGGGGGTGACATTTTCTAATATGAACAAACCTCCATTAATAAATAAAGATAAAAAAGAGGAGAAGAAGAAGAAATGGCGGAAAGCGATAAGGCCGTTCATTGTATATTTTGTAGTGTTTAATTTATTTTTTGTTACGTATTTTTGTGGTGTAAAATAAATTATATATAAATAAAAAAAGAAAGAAGGAAATTATAAAGAACTTCAGCAACATCACGTCATAATTTAATCTACACATAATCTTTAGTATGACAAACCGTTTGTCACCTACAAATCAGCTGTCTACTGACTGGTGTCATTATGTAAGTACGCACATTTTCCATATTGTACAGCATAACCGTTATAATTTTACTTTTCACACAAGGAGCGTAAATGTTTTGTCATTAAAGTCACGCGTTGTTACCTTGCATAATGACGACTTTGAACATTCTTCACATCACACATAATTTGAGCTAAACAAAAAAATATTTGCATAAATATAAAACTGGTGTTAGTTAGGTACATTGAAAAGAGAACAAATAGTTAGAAACTATTTAAAGTTTAGGCGAAAGTGAACAGTTCATTATACGTAATCATGGATGTGACAAACTCGTACGCAAATGTCATTATGTGCCTCTTTGGTGGAATGACAAGACATAAGTGAACGCTTTCACCCACAGACGTTGACATCTCAAGAAAACAAACTTAGCTTGCGTTGCGAGACCATGTTTTTATAAGGATTTTTGAGATTCTTTTGCGTAAATAGTTTCGTTTCATTTAAACGAAATGAAATACTTACTACACACACACACACTTACTACTTACACATACTGACCTTACTGGTGATGTTCTTCAGAAAGGCCAGGTGCGTAGTACTTGCAACCGGCGTGCGTTTATGACCAGATGTATGAACGTAAACGAGGTAAAAAGAGTATTTAAGGATCGTAGTTTCTGCCTTCCCCCATGGGAAGAAGGCGTGAGTTTATGTGTGTGAAATATGTACTTCAAAAGATAATAGCTTTATGACTATTAACCTTTGTACTGTTAACAAAGGGATACCTGACCTAAGAGTTTGAACTTTATTATGAACTTAAAGCATATAGACACACCCAAGTGTGAAGCAACTTAGAATAAGTTGTTCAAGATGCAACGTGTACTGAATATGTCACCTATGGTCACATAAACACTGGAACTTTAAAAAGTAAAAGTGTCACTTACGAAACTAGCTCCATTCGTGGAATGAGAACAATTTATGTATTACACAAATCAGTGTAGGTAATATAATAAAACATAATGTGTAAGACCGTTGAGAATGTTCACATAAAATAGTTAAGAAACTTCGCAAAATAGTCAAATATAATGCTTGGTAGAAAAAGAATATATATCATTTCAAAACTTCGTCGCGGTGGCGTAAAAGACAAAACAAATTTTGATTTTCAATGCTTAGCAATAAAGTTAATTGCATAAAACTTTGCAGAGGAAAAATAAAGAATATAATAAATCACGCCATTGATAGCGAATCGAATGAATTTCTTGGTTCAGATAATATAATGAAGCATCTCTAGTTTACATATTTAAATTATTATGTAAAACATACTTTATCGCTCTGGTTCTTGAGACATAAAGTATATTTTATGTATGAATTCGCGAAATTTTCGAAATTTGTGCGAGCATTGTTTTATATAATGAATAGGCATCACAAAAAGGTAAGTTCTAAATGAACTCGGTTCTAATTTCATAACAGAAACTTGCTTAACACAGATAAAAAATCCCAAAAACAATGATTTCTGCAAGTTTTGTACAGTCTCGAAGAAAATATCCTCAAAATCGTGTAATTAATATTCAGAGGACATAGTGGGTCAATGTCTAAGAGACATGGGTGACGAATCACCAAGCTGACCTCTTTCATCTTGCATACAGTGTAGTGATCATGTACCCATTTACGCACGACCACATACTGAGTCCTTGTACAAATATGATGGACCTTACTGATGTTAAATTGAGGTCTCCTCACTGAGATGCATCACTAAAATAACGAGGTTTTTTATCTACATTATCGCAGACTGCTAGACTAAAAGGAAATGGCGCCTATTTAAACTTATTAAACTAAGTCCCTATTATTTTTAGTCTTAAGTATATAATCATAGGGTACATTCTTCTTATTTAGCTACCTAGATGGTACAATCGTGTCCCTCAATATAAATCATCGTAAGCGTTTTCAAATGAATTTAAGAAGCTTGATCGTTATCATTATAAAACTATATTTATTTTTTAATCTGTTAAACATTTTATTATAATAAATATTAATCGAATTCAAACATTTGACAATCTACATTTGAAAGTTCTTAATTGATAGACACTGACAAGTGTCAATTTTTTTTATCTGACATTTAGTGAAATCGTCAATTCGTTATCGTTGCGGTTTTTTGTAACATGTTACATGATGTGGTTGACAACACGCACGTTGTGGGAACAGATTAGCTGATAAGAATAACTCATTCTTATGTATAACAATTTAAAATTTAAGCATAACTATTACGTACTCTATGTCGACAGATCAACGTCGTTCGTCACTGCTGAGGTTTTATGGAATTTACAGTGGGTATGCCAATTTGAGGAGCAGTGGTGGGCTAGTGGTTCGATCCCAAGCTGGCACTTTACTTTGTGTAAAAATAGTTTCATCATCACTGCTCTCAAAACGGTGAAGGAAAACATCGCGAGGAAACTGGCAGATCCTAGAACCAAAAATTCTAAGACATGTGACATCCGCCAACCCGCACTGGGCCCTTGTGGTTGATTATGGCCCACTCCCTTTCAAAGAGAGGCGCCCTGTAACCCAGCAGTGGGAACATTACAGGCCGATTAAGGTTAAAGGTAAATATCTTAAAAACGGATACAATTTATTGAACTATAGTTTCTGCTCGCGACTTCAAGCGCGTGAAATTTATTGTTTTAAAATAAAAACATATCCTATGACACTCGGTAATACTGTAGCTTCCCATTAGTGAAGAATTAACGGAATTGGATCAGTAGTTCTCAAGATTACCCCTCACATACAAACAGTAACGACAGAAGGGAAAACTTGAAAAAAAATCGGCACCGCGGTAATCAATGCGTTGATGTCTTTTACTCCACGCACCGCGGTAATCAACGCTTTGATGTCTTTTACTCCACGGTGTCGGTAACAGGTCGCGAAATTCTATGATTTAATCCCATTTCAAAAATGCCCTTTAAATATTACCTCTTTACAAAATTAGTATTGATACACGAACGGAATACGTGCAAAAATAAATAAGAGTCTTGCAATGGAAAAACTCAACCAAAAACTCACATTTAATGCCATTTAAAAATACTTTACCTTATAGGACCTTCCAAGAATTTCTAATTCGCTGTATCATTATTTTCGAAGCTGGTATTTCAAAAAACAATATGGTAAACCAGTGCCCATTACGTTAATATGCGGGCCACGTCTCATCGGTATGAATGGTATATGTTGGGTACAAATGGTGTGAAACCGCCTGTTTCGACATGTTTGACTCATTCATTTTACACTTTGATGGTTATAAATTAGATATTAAAAATGCTGATATCAATAACTTATGTTGAGAGTACCATTTCTCTTTTGTTAAGAAAAGTGCGAGTAAGTTGGCTTCAAACTAGGTTTGACATAATCAAATCATTATATACGGGTCTTCTTCTTTTCATGGGGTTTAGTCATTAACCTGCAGTTCTATTCTGTAAAAATCTCACCGTGAACGCTAAGGTGAAGTGAGCTGTCATTCCACCATATATTAGGGATTGACACTGTTGACAGCTCATTTTCAAGCTCACTTCACCTAAGCGTTCACGGTGAGATTTTTACAGAATAGCACTGCTGGTGTCAGAGTTTGAGGTATCACACGAGGTTGGTCACCAACCACACGAAAAGAAGAAGATTATTAACTTAAGACTATTAGCTTATTAATTATGTAAATATTATCTTATGATCAGCAAGCGTGGTGATCAATGCTCGTGCCTTCTCTGTATCAGAAGAGGCCTTTGCCCTGCAGTGGGAGAGTAATAGGCTGGTATTATTATTCTCCTTTATTTCATTTTATACATTTAAATTATTATTTTTAAATATTAGAATATAAAAAATAAAAAATATAAAGAATTATTATTATTTCCTTTATTTCTTCAATAGATATATAATTAACGTTTTTAAATATTTTGACGTGATAACGTCTTATAAATCGATGAACGCCGGCTGCACGCACGAAAAAGTGTCACGTTCCGCCTGAGCCGAGCGTGCAGGTGAGAGCGCGGAACAAGCGATAGAGGCACGATCGGCCTAAGCGTTTGGCTTGTGACGTTATCAGGTAAAATTATCGTCCGTAAACCGACTTTACAGACAACCAATTTTTTATAAAACATTTAAAAATATTATTATTAAAAATGTCCTTGACATAAATCTCGTGACCCTGGGATCCTCGGTACTCGAATAAATAAATTACTTATAATCCTAAACAACTACGCGAATACCAGTAAATAATAAATATTTTAAACAGGTCAAGCAACACCATAAGTATAGTTTTCACGCTACACCAGCTATACAGTTCATAAACACTGAATCAGTGTTGCCACAACAGATAATTGCATTCTAAATTGCGTTTTTATGTCCGAACTAAATAATTATTCTGGAACAAAAAATGGAAAAGTCAACCTTCACGGCGTCTTATAATGAGTCGGAAAGACTGATTACACTCTTTAGTCTATTTTAATAGTATGATTATTAATACTCTACAACGCAGGAAAGGGAAGTGATGGTATTTTTTTTCAAGGTGTCGGATTATATAAATCTTGTTAGTGAAAAGATTTGCTTTTGTGTTATGATGTTATATTAATTATTTTCGTCCTTCAGCAGATTTGTGATGTACGAGAATTTTAATTTATATAAAATTGAAGTACTTAATACGGTCTGAGCCGATTATGAGGTAACTGTACCTAAAGGATTAAGGTTTTATGCGAATATGAATATTGTTTATTCTGTTTAATGCTTTATCATTATTAATACCATGCCAAGGTGAAGTCATGGATTCTGAAATACTACCATGTCTCACCTACGGCTGCCAGACAGACATTCGATCGTAAGATCAGGACCAAAATTCAGACTACTCAAAGAAAAATAGAGAGAAGTTGCCTGGGTATAAAATTAAAAGAAATTCGAAAAAAAAACAAAAGTAACAGATGCCCTAACCTTCTCACTGCAAAGAAAATGGAAGTGGGCAGGTCATGTGGCCAGGCATAAAGATGATAGATGGACGGGAAGAGTGATAAAATAGACTGGACCACGAGGCACTAGAAGCAGAGGCAGACCTAACGCTAGATGGGTAGATGAGATAGTGGAGGTAGCGGGTCAAAACTGGCAAAATACAGCCAGCAACAAAGATTACTGGCATTCCTTGGAGGAGGCTTTTACCCGTAGGGGGTCCGAGCAAGTTACTTAATATAAAAAATAAATAAATTGTATAGTTATTAGTTTGTAATTTACACGGAATTAATTAAAGCTTTATTTATTTTTTAAGGTGAAGTCAAGGTACAAACAAGAGGGTTCAGAATTTTAGAAACAGGAACACTCTGTAACACAAACAAAACTAATAACATGCAAGACATGTAGATATTTTAGGTCAATGTATTTTATGTATGATCATTTTTACTTATTTCCTTCTTCGTGAACTCTCATAGAGCACGTCATAATTTACGCACGGCGTACTCCAACCCCGCCCATCGCTTGTTGTCTTATCGTTCAATTTGAACGTTTCGTCAACGGTTTCTCAATGCGCACGCGCCGCACGTATCAATTCACGCTTCCGTGACTACCCCCAATTACCTCTAAAACTTAACAGTTGCAAAAGATTTAAAAAACACTCGAAAGTCAATGCCAAGATAGAAATTTGGAACTGCACTCTAGTAATTCTAAACAATCAATATTTCGCAAATAATTTAAGTACTTAGGTAGGTATCGTAAACGGTCAGTTATCACGTGCGAGTTATTGACACCTACACCTAAACAATTATGGTGGAAAATAAGGTTAATGGTGGCCGAACCTAAGCCTTTCGAAAAACCACTCGTGTTGTAATCTCACTATTGAAATTATAAACGTGAATAGTGTATTCTAACGAAAGATATAAAATTATTTTACAGGAAAATTCTTCGTGATGAAACTCTTCAAATAACAAAAGCAGTTGATTCCTAAGAAAACAATGGAAGGGCTCATCCAAAATAGGCCAACATTCTATAAATACGTACTAATCATCTATCAATTGGCGAATTTATGAAGGCTCCGTAGTCGTTCATAACGACCATTCAATTTCCTTTTCATCTTGAATGTACTCAGGAAACTGGAGCATTTCCCCTCGCCACCGGCTCCCAATCAAGCATACAATATATACGTGCCTATATGTTATCACAATTGACGTGAATATTAAGAGGACTTCATTGTTAATCGGACTTCCGATTTCTTTATGAGAAATCCGAGTGATTTCATCCGTGGAGGTATAATGACGTGCGGGATTATTATTTTATTGGGAAGGAATATGAAGTGAGATTGATTGGTTTGGTATTGCGACGGTCTTCATAAAATAGGTTATTGATCACGATCGGTATGACGGATTCAGTATTTTTGAGGTATCTGATGATGGTAGTAACGGTACAAATTGGTGATTCGTCAGATTTTGTCTTCAAATGAGAGTATAAGATAAATAATTATGTATCCACCACGCTTTCATTAATTTTCTTAAAATATCGTATAGGTACCTACTTTTACAATGCTTGTAAATATGTAAACATCATGTATCCATTAGATAATTATTTTTTCTATCATTGCTTCATTTTTAATTATTTTTACCTATTGTGGTATAGTAATCTTATTCCAGGTGCATCGTCTTCACCTATAATTATATAATTAATGTATACTAAATATTGTAAAAGAGTATCGGTGGAGTTTCTTGCACATTCTTCTCCATACGAAAACTACCTTTTGGAAGGGGCGACTAGAATCAATTCTATTTTTTGTAAATTTTGACGTTCAAAAGTGCCTTTTATGTACCTTATTGAAATAAATTATTTGACTTTGACTTAATCAAAATCGATGTGATCGTTTAATTGACTAAAACCTCAATTAAAATCGATTGCAAACCCTTCAACTACTACTAGCGTTTGTACCTACTTTATTTTATAAAGAGTGATGATAATTACTCGAAATGTCTCTTAAGGGTAAAAAGGGAACAGGGGTATTTCCTGCACAATCTATTTGTCTAACTTTGTAAAGGGTGAGTGGAGTTTAGAGGCTGCTTACCGGAACACAGCTCGTTAAGCCCGGTTTACTGCAGGCGCGTCCACATTGGTCTTAAAATACATCGAAGGACATGAATCTTTGAGTACTGAATGATTTTGAATATTTTTTGTACTGTTATATCAGCTATAGGGTTTTGTAACAGCTTCTACGAGTCTCTACGCCAAAAAATCACAAAGACAAAAATATCACTATCCGAGATAACTTACTATTTAGACAAAAAAAACAAACCTTTTATTAAAAAGTTTAGATTTCGGTACACCAACCTTCTCACTACATCATCGTACCCATGTAACTGGTTGGTATACATATAAGGTGTCGAATAGAGAAAATAATTAGTAAATAAACGTTGTGCATCGCTGTTACTCAATTATTATCTTTACGTGAAGTTATTTGGAAAGGAATGATAGCGAGCTTGACTTTAAAATCGTCCCACATCCGATTAATTCTCATACTTAAACACGTCGGATAATCGTTTATTTACAGACATGTGGAACCACTTTCACTTTGAATGTTCTTTTTGATGACTTTAATATTTAAATGATGTACAGAGAAATGCATGATCAATCAATCAAAGGAGACGTAGAGTACAAAATTGAGACATAAAATCAATCACGGTAGACAGAACACAAAATTGTGACTTAAATGATAGATGTGATAGGTAAATCTTTGACCAGTGTGAATGAATCTTGTGAAACATGCAAGAATCGTCAGGTCGGCGCGAGATGGCGCTGCAAGCGGATCCCGAGATTGCCCGCCCGAAGGGGAGATCTCTTTATTAATGCACGCCCGTACCCGGCGCCGACGCCGGCGACCTAACCAACTTTAAGAAAACTATCTCTAGTCTTTAGACGCGTCTCGCATCCTCTCATTTCATCCACGTTAAACAAGTAACAGTTTATTGCTAGACGAGAAATTCTCAGCGAGAAATATCTTTTTCATCCAAACTAGACAATTTTCAAGTTGTCCGCTCGAAGAAAATTAAACGGTGCGCGTTGAAAACGTCCGTCCGATTTTAACTCAAATACGGTCATTAATGAAATACAGTTTCCTCTATGAATACATTATTAGAGCTTTCGTGCATTGTATACTGGACTTGAGCGTTTGCGATAACGTGAATTTGAATAATAAACTTGTTATGTTCATCGTTAGCTAAAATTGTGCAGGTATGTAAATGCGAGATGTTATGTGTACCTACGTGTACGCGGTGAGTGATGTGCTATGATAAATCCGGTGCGGACGCCTCCGGACGAAGAACAATGGCTTCCTTCCCGGAGCGGTGAGAAAGTAACGCGTTGTGTTCCCCTCACTAGATAAATAACATAATCTCCTCGGAGCATCGCCACTTTACATGCGCATACGCTACTAACGTCACATTACTGAGAGAGTTACTTTATTACCGCAACAACACTTATTGATGTTCTTTTTGTGTGATAATGAGGCAGACCAAATTGTATAAAAATACAACAATAATAAACAAAGCTGCAAATTGGATCGATATCATCTGAGATGGGCGATAATACTGTTCAGGAAAAATAAAACAGTTTTAACAACAAAGAATATACAATTTCATTTAGAAACAAAATAAAATCCTAGAATAATGTAAGCTAAACAAAAGCAATTATTGTTTACGTCTCTTTTCTGTTTTCGCTCTTATAATTACAAACACAATTCTAAGTGTTAATTGCATTGCTAATAGAAAATAAACAGTGAATAAGTAAAGACAACTCATTTAAACGCGAGCGAAAATTTGTACCAACTGCAAGGCGTAAAACACAGCATGATCTCAAATCCCTTTCGCCACTTGCCAAATTTATCAAGTACTTATCGCAATCAATTCTATAACCAAACCAAATTCGGACGTGACCTGTTGCGTACATTATGGAAAAGGGAAAATTAAAAAGCGACAAAACGTTTCTAGCATCTTGCTCAACAAATCTGCGTTGTCAAAGACAAGCGAACACTTTGCGAAACTTGTCGTGATCGCTTAACCACAACTTTCCGCGTCGAGTAATTTTATTATTTATACGCGCCCACTTACTAGCTGATATTTCAAATGCTTATTACATGCTGGGTTAGTGCATACGTGACGATGTTAAGCCCGATATGGCACCGCACTATGTTCTTGCCGTTTACGTCACAACCATAACTAAAAAGTATAAACTTTCTAAGTTTCTACTTCTTAATCTAGCTTTGCGGTGTCAACAATATAAATCAACTTAAAAACTTACCAAATAAAAGTTCACAAAAGCAATAATGAAAAGCTAAATATAGAATAGCAACAAATAAAACCACCAAGTAATCTATTTAAGGTAACGAGGTCATAAAATTTAACTGTTATAGTTAATTTCTGACCATAAAATTCCTGGGCGGGCGGTTTATCAAGTAAAATTGACTTTATAATTTTCCCTTTTATCAGTTTTTACTTCCACAAAGAGGTTACGGCAAAATTCTGCCGGCAAACTTGAGACCTGTCGCTTACTATAAACTTGCCTTTTACCAAAGTCGTGGTAAGTTTCGATTATAAGTTGGTTCTATCGACAGGGCGCTTTACACTTCACGTCCGTTACGCGGTGGTCGCGAGTAGGCTTTAAGAGAAATGTTAATGTATGCTGCATCAGGGATTTTTTGGGCATAGGGACTAACTTCGTGGTAAGTCCATCTGGTATTGAACGAGGCCGCGGGCTCTCGGTCAGCTCGCCGCAAACTGGTTTCGTTCATTATCAAAAGTCAATAACTTTCCGATGCATTCCGAGTCATGGCCAAGTGTCCGTTCGATAACGTAATAAGTAAATGTGGTGTTATCAACCTTTGTTGAATGCAGAAAGTACGATGTTGTCAAATCTGTAGATGAATACGATTGACTTTATAAGGTTCTACTTTCTTTCGATTTTACGTAAGAAACTTTCGCCAAAAGCATTTATGTTGATCCTTGACACAATAATGTGAAATTTCTCTTTAAATTCACAAAAGGGAAACAGAATTTTATGTTCTGTAGCTAAAGTAGACGTATTTTAATATCAGGGACTACCTAATCCGTAAGTTAACTGCACGACTAATTAGTAAAATACGTTCCCGTTTATTTTCGACCATAACTCATTTGTACAATTAGCAAGATAAAACCCATTCTGAGAGCTTACTGCGTACGTAAATCCAAGTATCCGAGTGCAATAATTTCTAACAAAACGTACGAGCTCGGCCGGAATGTTTTACATTATAAAACCCAAACTAAAACAAATAGTGCAACTTTCATTTCCAGAAATAATGTGGTCGAGTTTAAAGTACTGTGGAATAGATTCATAATGAAATAAATTATGGTAAATTATCATTTAGAATTAGAGCATATAAAGTCTTTTCAAAAGCGTAATTAAGTTTTCCATATGTCACAATGATAATTAACGATTGTTTAGAACACTAGCTATCTCTATTATCCAAGGTTTTCTACTGTAATTCTATCCAAGAACATAGGTACCGTAATAAGGTAATAAACTTTTCACAACAAATGATTTATTTGACACCTTTATGGAGTGTAAGGGTATTAAAACTACTGTTATCGCATATTTAATTACAGTTGCCAAAGGTGTTGACCTTTTGATTACACTTATAAGTAGGTAGGTAATGTCTTTTATGGATCAACTTTTGTTTGTATTGCTAATAGCTTTAAGCAGTTACGTGCATGCTCTAAGCATGATAGAATTTATGACAAACTTGCTGCATACTTGTTTCGTTTCAGTTTTTGCTTGACAATCATGTTATTAATTAACATAAACTATCATGTTTCAATACAGCAGCCTTTTTTTTTGGGTGGGATATGATCAAATAACTTCTCCCGCTCTGGGCAGAGCGGGAGGGCGAGTCAGACTCTTACAGACTAAAACCTTCCCGTGTTCCTTCAGTTGCCATGTTGCCGGGGGCCACGATGTCCCTATCGGTTTTCTTCGAACCCCCGGCAGGCATTGGCCCTAGCGGACCCCGTCAATTCTGCTGACATCTCTTTGAGGCGCGCGTGGAACACAACGTGCCGTCGACCCGGGCTTGGTCCTTATCGGACGGCAGCCTTAGATCCGCTTAATAAATTTACGTAAACGGAAACTTCTTTTAAAGGGAGACAGTATTTCAGAGCATATAACTTTTGTATAATTCGTGGCTAAATAATAGCAGCTGCACGAGTCAAAGGTTAAGCTACGCTTGCCGCGGTCAATTCGTGGTGGTCAATGGGTGGGATCTCTCCGTGCCTCGGAAAGCACGTTAAGCCGTTGATCCCAGCTATCATTTAACAGATCTTTGACAGTCGTTACAGGTATTCAGAAGCCGATAACCAGTCTTACCAAGGGGTACCGTGTTAGCCAGTAACTGGGTTGTGGAGTTCATAAGGCAGTCAACCAAGTTAGACTGAAAGCCGACCCCAACATAGTTGAGAAAAAGTTAGGCAGAATGATAACTCTTGTACCTACAATTAAAATTCAATTAAAAGAAAAAGTTTATACAACAAGTATAATGTGCGTTATTACAATTTTATTACAGAAAGTAACCTACAGAAGTTATTGATTTCACATAGTAATGCGGTGCTAGTTACCACGGCTTTCTCTCGAGAGGAACCAAACTCTGTTATTATCGGAAGCAAATGTTTATTAGAAAATTATATGGTATTCTCATAACTATGATTTTATTATTGGAACTGTAATTGAACAATCGTCAAAGCCATTCATGTGAAAACTACTACTTATAAAACTTGATGGACTATTCTTGTAGGTATGTACGTATAGTATTTTCCCAAATTTTTTAATGTTATTAAGTATATTCCATTGAGACGGATATCGAAACTCTTTTAATTTGAAAACGTTGGCCGTATTTTAGTACATTCACGCATCACTTAAAAAAACCGGCTAAGCGCGAGTCAGACTACCACTGTAACGTACTGTACCGTACCACCGTACAATATTTAATACAATTTTTTTTTGGTTTTTGTAAAAAAAGCACATTTCTTGTGTGGGGACCTCGTTTAATTTTTAACTTTATTTTATTGTTATTATGTATTGTTATAGCGGCAATAGAACTATACAATCTGTGAAAATTTTAACTGTCTACCTATTACGGTTCATGAGATACAGCCCGCTGACAGACAGACGGACGGACAGACGGCTTAGTAATAGGGTTTCTGTTTAGCACCCTTAAAAATTACAACAACTTTACTATCATCTTCATACTTTCCAATAATTTCCTAACACGAAACCTAAAACCACCTTCCAATTCGTAACCACACGATCAAATCAGCATAAATCCTTGTTTACGGCACATACGGAACCCAACGCAGTAATCTGATGCAATCAAAGTTTACAAAGTCGAATTGTAAAGTAACACCCGACTCAGAGACAAAACAGTTTCCTGATTAATCTCGTAAACAAACGTATTTACACACGGTGCACACGGAAAACCGGATCGGTAAGGATTCTTGCACAGTGAGTGCATTTGTGGATATATGTTTAGTTTCATAAAATACGGTCTGGTACACCTGCTTTCAAAGGATTATCAGTTTTTTTTAAATGAAACTTCTTTAGGCGCGTTGGGCATTTTTGAGATTGGAAAAAACAATAGAACTCGCGACACCGTTACCGACACCTCATTTTTGTTAACGTGATTGTGCTCTTTATTTATATTACGTTACGAATCAATGTTCTAAGCAAGAAGTATTTAATTGTAATCGCGATTATGCTCTTTATTTAGAAAAGTTTACGGACCTATGTTCCATACAAGTATTTTTCTCCTACCAAGGCGATCTTGTTCAAGTTTTCACTTCTGTCGGCACTCCTGGAGTGCCACTGTTTTTTTTTATTATTCGAAACTCTATTCTTCGATAATTATTCGTTTCTGAAAATAGATGATTAACTTACTCATTACAAAAAATAACTTAGGTAAGCAATACTTTCTTGAATATTATTCGCGTGGCAAGGTTCCAATTAAATTACGTAAAATTATAGAGACGTCTTCCAGTCAAACTTATAATTAATACTGATTTTCATGTTCATAAGGGCTATAATAAATAATGTTGAATGCACTAAAATATCTTTAAAAAAATGTGTACATTGCTTTAAACAATGTAAAACCCAATATAGCTATCCGTTCGTGGCCCTAGTATTTTCCGTTCCCCTTTCACAGCTATTCTTACGAAGCTTGCTTACTGGCGCGAACCTAATTGCGGCTAATCACACGAACAAAAATAGCAGCTAAGTACTAAAACCCAGACAGGATCGATATCTTTATAATTGCTGCGGCTTCGACTTTAATGTGGTTTGGAAATTAGCCAATAATTAGTATTGTTCGGGCACATGACCGTAATAGTGCAGGTAATGCAATTTAAAATTAAATAATACATCTTTCAAACTATTTAGTGGCGAAACAGATCGTGCGTTTTGTGTGTTGCGCTACGCGCATAGCGTTATGCGTGTAGCACTACGCGCATATCGTTATGCTTGTAGCACTACGCGAGTAGCAGTATGCGTGTAGCGCTACGTGCGTGTAGAATTATACTAAAAGCATTAAGACGTTACACGTGATTGGTGCCAAACAACCAGTAAGCCATACTTTTCAATCATCTTAACACGACGAATTTCACCTGATCATTTTAGAAGTATTACCGTCCAAAACGTAAAAGATGTCCGTAAGAACTCATACAATTTGGTTCCGACTTCCAGTTCCCGTTACTCCAGAACATTAAATCCTCTCTTTGTGGCCTCGCCTTTGCCCCGATGAGTTTCAGCGCCGTGAGATGCGTCGTGCTTGCAGTCAAAGCTAGGTATCACCGCGCTCGGTACACATAGCGAGAGCGCACTACAAATACTTTAATTCGCTCGTGTAGATCCGAACGGCTAATGGTTTGACTAGATGTGGTTACAATCGTACGGCTTTTGTTTTATTTATTTATAGAATTAGTAACTTGCATTTATAGGGTTGATACCGTGATGAAGCTCAGGCAATTTGCACTAGCTGGCTTCAAAAGGCTCAGTTTGTTCTTGGTATGGTGGCTTCAGACACTTTCTTGGAAATACCCTTTAATTGAAATGAATCTGTTGAAGAGATTAAATTAAATATAAATAGTTAAATAGTGTAAATTATTATTAAATTTGAATGAGCAGATGTTTAGAGAATCGTGTCTCTATTTCGTGAAAGTTTATGATAAGACTAAACAAGAAAGTCTAACCTTCAGTTTAACCGCTTTCAACTCGTGTCCAAACAATAAAACAACAATTATTACTAAGACTTTAATATAATGTAACCATTTTCTTGGTTATATTATTATTTAATGACGCAAAACGTGCAGAAAGTTCTGTTACTCATTTTGTAGCGCCCGCCATAGTTTCTACTTGCGTATCTGCCGTTCTAAACAATAATGAGTAAAAGAGTACTCTTAGCTTTTTATTGCTGTAAATGTGTAAAACAACAACGGAAACATATAAAATAGAAAGTAAATTACTTTTAGAATCCACAACGAATGTTACGGAAACGCTTCACTGGAGGTTATTGTTGAAGACGGTTCTATTCCATAATATCACAAAGAAAGAAGAAAGATTTTATTTTTATTTGTGACACGCACAGGAAATCATCATCATCATCATCAGCCTATAAATGTTCCCGCTGCTGGGACACAGGCCTCCTCTCTGTGGGGAGTGGGCCGTAATCTACCACGCGAGCCCAGTGCGGGTTGGTAGATGTCACATGTGTTCGAATTTTCGGTTCTAGGACATGCCGGTTTCCTCACGATGTTTTCCCTCACCGTTTTGAGAGCAGTGGTGATGAAATAATTTACACAAAGTAAAGCGCCTGTCTGGGTTCGAACCAAGTCGCGGCCGTTACCACTGGGCCACCACTGCTCTCAGGACTGCGCACAGGAAATACAACATTAAAACTAAGAAAATTATAAAAACAATAATAATTTCAGAAAAACATTAAAAAATTTAAAAAATCGTGTAAACAAAAAAGAAGACCTGTGCGAGGCCAAAAAGGCCTATCTCAGCATAATGCTACGATAGTTGAAAAAACAAATACCGCAGCGCAAAATCCCAATAGAGGAGTAAAAAATTAACTAAATAAAACAAACAATAAAAATATAATAATACATACAAAATTCAGTGAAAACCATATTTCTTACGATGTTTTAATAAGATCAACCCACATCCCACGTTCCAACATCGCTTGTCCATGCTAGTTCTACATAATCTGTTTCCATGCTACAATATCACGCCTTGTTTTCCCCGAAGGGTTAGGCAGAGGTACACACACATTTCGCCAGTTATTTTTAAGTCCCATGTAATTGAGGGCGAGCCTATTGATATTAATCGGGCTCAAATCCAGACTCCGGGCTATTACTGAGAAAATCCCGAAAGAAAAACACTCAATAACACTTCTATTCCTATTCTATCTCATCATCTCATCTGCCTAGCCTTTTGCCAACTATGTTCAGGTCAGCTTCCAGTCTAACCGGATGCAGCTGATTTTCAAGATGATTTGATTTTCGAAGACTGGTTTTCAGACTTTTGGGCTTTTGGACTTTTGTTTAATTAATATTCTGTATATTATTATATTATCAAATTATTTTTTTTTATCAAATCTCGTATTATGTATATCTGCTGTTATAAGTCATGCCAAATGCAGTTGTAATTGCTTTCCCGAAAGATCAACAGTCCTTTCTTGTTATGACTACTTGTTGGCGATATAATTTCCATACCACACTATCAAATGCAATTTTAAGTGAACACTTATTTAGGCGCATTGGGCATTTTTGAGATGGGACTAAACTATTGCTTTCGCGACACTGTAACGCAATTTACCGACACCGTCGAGTAAACGACATCAACGCGTTGATTATCGTGGTGCGTGGAGTAAAAGACATCAACGCGTCGATTACAGCGGTGCCGATTTTTTTTTAAGTTTTCACTTCTGTCGGCACTCCCAGAGTACCACTGTTTATTTTTTATTTTTTTTATTGCTTATTCACAGCTTATACACGGTGGAGACAGCAATACGACAATAAATTAATTTCGTATATCTAATGACGTTCTCAGTCTGCATACAAAAATTCAATCAAATATATTTAGTCACTACATAACTAGTCAAATATTGGCAAAACCCATAGTTGGCCCGTCACTAGGAACTATTTAGTTTGTTTGAAAAAATCACATTTTTAATTAATTTATTTTCTTTTCGCACTCAAAAAAGGTACAAAGGCGGACTTTTTGCCTTAGACATTCACTACCAGTCAACCAAGAGTGGTGAAGAGATTAGATGGCAGGTGCTCTGTCTGAGATGAACAACGAAAAAATTTTATTAAAAATATATCATAATGCATTATAAATAAAATAGGTAGGTACAACTGTACATAAATAGGTTAAAAACTTACAAAGCATATTTATTATAATATATGTATAACTATATTATACTATGTGGAGACAACAATACGACAATAAATGAAAACACTGGCAATACTAATGCATAAGAGTATTTTGGGACTATCAAATAAATCCTAGCATCGAAATTAAAAAAGTGATTTTTTCAAACAAACTAAATAGTAGTGATGTGCCAACTACGGGTTTTGCTAGTCAAACGCTAGTGACTAAACTATTGGATTTATTTGATTGAATTTTTGTATACGGGACTAAGAACGTCATTAGATATACGAAGTTTAATTTATTGTCGTAATGTCGTCTCCACCTTGTATATATACAAATTCACATTCATTGTTCAATGTAACCGTTGAACATTGATTTGTTAAGGGTAGATGTACATTCATTCATCTTTAATTTCGATGTTAAGATATATTGGATAGTTTCAAAATACTCCTACGCATTAATATTGCCAGTATTTTCATTTATTGTCTCTCATAAAAAATAAAGGTCTAAAATAAAGACTAATTCACAGCTTAATTTTTTCAGGTAAATGCATACCGCTTCCATATTCTCTACGTCGTTGTTCTGAACGTTAGCAAAGCGAAGACTAAATCGTGTAATGCGTTTGTTAAACAAAGCTTCACGTTAGTTGCAGTGTTAATTAATGTCCCCGTCTCGGTACGCGAACCCTAATAACTAAAATGTACTGTAAATGTAATTTACGTTTAATGATATTGTAGTGAAACTGAAATGTTTACTGCGTCACCTAAATAATTCTATCAGAAATGAAATATGTTTTGAAACAAGAACTTACATACATAAACTGACGCCTTCTTCCCATGGGGAAAAAAAAACTTACAATTCCAAAAACAGAAACACACAACATAACAATAACATCATGTCATTATTTCCTGTGGAGTTGAGTTGAGTTGAGTTGTACTAACTCTCTATGCGTATATAAAAAAACTAAAGATCCACTAATGACAGCCGGGACCAACGGCTTAACGTGCTTTCCGAGGCACGGAGGAGTCTCGGTATGTAAAGATGGTCATCCATCCACGGTGGAGTTTCTTGTCCATTCTTCTCAATACGAAAACTACCTCTCGGAAGAGGCGACTAGAATCAATTTTAATATATTGTAAATTTTGACATTCAAAAGTGCCATACATGGGCCTATTTGAAATAAATGCTTTGACTTTGACTTTGACGGACCAACCCTGACAAGCATAGCTTTACCTATTTTTTTTTATGCGTACTTTATAAAAAAAACGCTCCTTGTATGGAAAACATGTTTCTTTTTTGTTATAGCGGCAATAGAAATAAAAATGAAAATTTCAACTGTCTACCTATTCCGGTTCATGGGATACAGCCCGCTGGCAGAGAGACGGACAGCGGAGGCTTTTTAATGGGGTTGCGTTTTGCATCCTTCGGGTACAGAACCCTAAAAAGTACATCAAAAACTATAGGTACAGAAAAGAATAGGCTTACAAAGCAAAATCTACTATCGAACAATGAAATAACTGTAGCCTTGTTAATTAAAATATTTTACCTAACTTTAGATAATTCGAGGTAGTCAACGTTTTCCCAAATAAAGTACAGACAAATAGAAATGTTAAAGGTAATTAAACCCTAAAGTTTCCTTCAGAAACAGCGGTTGGATCATGTTTACTTTATAATTATAGTATCATGATATCTCTCTGTATTTTAACTAGAATTATTACTATCAGGTAAATGTTTACAGTTTATAAGTTTAAATTAGTAGATAACCACGTGAAAAACAACTTCAAGGGACCAGTCAAGGTGTCATCACGGAAACCCATGACTAACCACTTTGAAAACAAAATCCCGTGCACACGATGACCATATCTGTTACCGCCCCGGTTCTATAGCGCCCGAGTGCTACAAGCAAGAATAGTCCTTACGGTGGTTAGCTATGGCTTTCCGCGATGGAACATACATAAACTCACGCTTTCTTCCCATGGGGATTGACAGAAACTATATAACGATCCTTTCATACTCCTTTTTCGTCATTGCGTGAATGTGGTTGATAAAAGAACTATGGGGTTTATGTTGGATGACATTCTCTTTTTTAACCAGTTAAATGTTTGTCTGTTACATTTAAAAAAAAAAAATTCGTCGATATTTTCATCAATTGTGGACCGACTCTGAAAATAAGCCTGTGTCCAAAAAAATTTTTTGTCCGTCTTGTAGATTATTAAAAAATATTGAACACGTATTTTTTTCTTTTTTGACGTAATCAAAAGATTACGGCGATACATTGAGTTAAAATGTGGAATGACGTCACGCCTTGCTAGATTTAATATTGAGTTATAACGTAGCGAGCCCCCACTCCCCAACTTTAATGCGTGTTTTCTAAGTTATTTTTGATTAATATGATAAAGCAAAAAATACGTATCTAATATTTTTTTATTATGTGAAAGACGGACTAAATTGTTTTTTTTTTTACCTACCAACTACCGTATTCTTTTTGTTTAAAATACTCACGTGGTGATCCCATATAAAGGTTTGGTCAAGTTCTGATGATTGGTTTTGGAGTTAGTTTCAACAATACGTATTTTTTCTGGAACTTGATTGTTTTTTTTACGTTTATGTGTCTCACTAGTTTTCATTGGGCTCCTAAAAGTCCACTACTGCCTACTCTTACGAGTAATATAGGCGTGAATATATATATAATAACAGTTAATAGGTGTGAATTACCAGGTAAGATTAACGTTACTAAAGCCATACTGATAACCTATGAACCCTTGGCCTTTCAGACGCGTGTGTGTCATCTTATGTCAGAATCGTGAGATAAACGAGGCATGAAACGCCAAAACCTTTACGTTCATGCTTGCATATTAATTTCTTACGTACTTAAGGTTAATTAATGCTATTAAGTTGATATTAGTCTAAAAATAACACATCTTAGAAGCAATAAAGATTTTTGAGGAAAGAAAAACAGAATGTATCTAACATCTGCAATTGTAACAGTTCGTTCATTTGGAAAGTATATCGATACAAATAAAAACAATGCTTTCATGATACAAAAATAGTTGTCAGCCAATCTCTACAATGGCAAAAATATTGAAAAATATGATAGATACCTACTTAAATATAAATCATTTTTCACTCCTCTTGCTCAAAAAGGCCGTCATTGTAGAGTACCAAAGTGGGGAAAAAATTGCATTTCTTGCTCTAGGGGAAAAAGATTTTTTTTTAAATTTTTGTCTGTTCCAGCGAGCCTTGATAAACGAAAAAGTCTTTATTCTTTTGTAGAATAATCATGATTATAGACTCGCCTTATTACTGGATCACAAAAAAAAGAAGAACATTTTATTTTTGAAATTGGAACTAAATGCGGCCATCTCTTTGGTAGAATGCGTGCATTGCTTTGCGGCTACAGAAGAAATAAAAAAGATATTGGCGCAAAATCTTAAGAATGCGGCGACGTATGAATTGTCCATACAAACGTAGTACATCAATCATTTGCAATTTGAGCATATTTCCACCATATTATGTTGATATTCGGATTGAGACAGTATTTATCTAGGCTCCTACGTCTTTTGATTTTCAAAAACTTACCTTTAAATGAAATGTAAGCGAATTCCATTTCGTACATTTTTACAGCGTAAATGACATGTTTTCATATGGTTTTTTCTGTATTATAAACAACAATATTTGTAATATTGTTTCCGTAGAAGCATAGTTTATGTTATCAAGTTACAAATTATCGAAAATAAAATGGAAATACATTAAATTTTCATTCATCATTTTTTGTATTACGGCACACATCCAAATTTATCATAATTTTTCGATGCTAGTATTGCCATCGCGTCAAGGAATAATTTGTCAATGTGTGCGTGGTCGTACTGCTCACTGTAGTTGTATATCGCTCCGACAGGCACTCACACTAGCGCAACGTGATCGGTTGGAATTCGTTCGGGGTATTTTTTGTCAGTATTATAAGATTAGGTATATTATATAGGTACTTTACTGTGCTTATTTGTTTACTAAATTAAAGCAGCTGCCGACTACTTCTGTTTTGTGCTCGTGATTATATTTAAATCTATTGTTTGATTGTTTTACTCGAGTTAATTATCTTTTTGTATACACGTGTTTCTGAAAAAAAAAAAAAATTTATTCTATCTTTTCTTTCTTTCTATCTTCAGATAACATAAATGTGTTTACAAACATCCGTATCTGGACAAACGAGTACTTATGTTTCATCAGTAATATTAATCGGTAGGTACCTATTTATGCGTCTAAAGACCCTCAGCGAGTCGTAGAAACATATAAATTATGCACACGGCCGAAACGCGGTAGTCCAGGTACAGGTGGCTTGTTGAGAATCAAACGTGCTGGGACGTACTCTCGTCCCAGCGCGTTGAAGAAACACTGTTGGATTTTCAACTCTCGGCGCTAAGCAGAGCGTTGAAAATCAAGTGCACGAAAAATTTCGCCGCGATTTTATTACGTCCGTGCGAACGAGGGCTATATTATAGGACCAGGTTTTTATACTAGGTATTTACTTGCAAGTACGCCGACCAAGTGCCGATCCGAAATACTCGCAAGACTATTTTATTTCTTATTTATATTTAGTTACGGATCAATGTTCTATGTAGGGCTTTCAATACCGGGATCCCGGTATTGGCTAATACCGGGATCCCGGACATTATTTGACATTTTTCAATACCGGTATTGAAATGTCCACTACCGGGATACCGGTATTGGTGATTTTATTTTATCAGTAGACACTACAGTGAAACAATTTCTTTTTATTACCTACACATTATATTTCCAACCAATTTTATAATTATCAGGGTAAGTTTTAAAAACTGCGTATTTTAATTCGACAGTTAGTTACATTTCATTACTACTTGTGCTACTAACTGGAGGCAGAAATAGAAGCTAAAACTCAAAGGGAAGTTAGGACCCATGCTTCTTCCAGCAGGCCTAACATGACACACGCGATAATTATCCACGCTCGCGCGACTAATTTTTATCTATTTCGTAGTGTTATCGTTTTCTGATAGCTACGCCATACAAAATACTTGACTCGTTCTGTCAAACTTGATGTTTTGTCAACAAACCCAAACATGACACGTTATTTATCTCGATTTTTGACAGTTCAACACGAGATAATCAGTTATTTTGTCGTATTTAGTCGTCCTCGATTTTGACGACGAGAAAAGTAGACAAAAAGACAAAATGATATTATTTTTTTAATTGTGGGTGTACACCGGTGTACTGTAGTAGAGGGGTGCACTACCACGTAGATGACTATTACTTTCCAGTCACTTTGCCAATTATGGTGATTAAATAAATAAATTAACGAAATCTAGGGATTATAGCTGTATGGTAATATCAAATATTCGCAACATAATTACTGAAATCACCAGTTTATTTCCTAAGGGTGGTGATTAACAATTTTATGGTTATAATAGCGGAATCAACTCCACCTGCCAATTTATTTGAACGCCAGTCTTTTTGGTGACTGGTGATTAACAAAATTTGCAACGTCATGGACTGTTAAACTTCGATTTGTCAAATTGCAATCGTCGGCCCATTTGTCATTTGTGGTGATTATCTAATGAGTATAGGTGCCGATAATTTTAATTTCCGTCAATTTGTATTTTAATTTAGCATGCCAAAGAAATGATTTAATTTTAATCAAAAAGTCGGTTACACAAAAAACTAATCATAAATAATTAAAAGAGAGAATAATTAAGAGAGACGTTTATTCAATAAAGTACATAATTCCATGCATAAATTGAATGAATGAAACAGAACTTCAAGCCGATGCTGCTATCATAAAAATAATTTGTTTTTAATCACTTGCAACATCGGTATCTCGTCGCGCGATAAAGTAGTGTCAAAGTGCCTTTTTCGAGTTTACTCGCCGTTTGCGGTCATGTAAGGGATTAGAATGACGTCAGAATTACGATTCTGACGTCATTCTAATCCCTTACATGACCGCAAACGGCGAAAAACAAAGGCGACAAATTCCGATAAAACGAGAAAAAGAGCGTTCTCGCACTTGTCATGTTAACCCTGCAGCACTGATATAGAGTCTATTGTAAGAGTTGAATTGGGCATTTATGATAGTTCTGAAGGCGGCCGAGAGATGTATATTGACATGGCGTATAATTATTTACTGAGCATAAAGTATTTTTACTTTAAAGGTTTTGGAAGTTTTTCAGACTTCTTTAGGCGCGTTGAGCATTTTTGAGATGGGACTAAACCTTTGATTTCGCCACACTGTAACGCAATTTACCGAAACCGTGGAGTAAAAGGCATCAATGCGTTGATTACCGCGGTACCGATTTTTTTAATCTGACGTGTAAAAGTGATTCCGATACTTATCCTATTTACAGAATAAACAATTTCATTTCATATCTACTAGATTTTCTCTACAAGGCCTAGATCCAGAGATATTCTAAAACATTGAGATATTGGCATTGTAAAGAAATTTCCAAAAAACGCATTACTAGTCTGTACATATACTAACGATTCCCCAAAGTATTCAACAGAAATAAAGCAAGTAATAAACATACCTAATTCCTAATAATAAAATATAAATGCCGTCGACTCGTTATGAATGAATGGTAAGTAGCTATCTATCCAGTCACACACACACACGGATGCGCACCGCGTCCGCCGCCCGCCTGCTGTTGTCAAACAGAGATAGCAATATTCCGAACGAATTTTGCAAACGTCTCGATTTGTAGTTGCGAGCCGCGGGCGCAGCGCTCTTAAGAACTTTTCTCTAATTATAACACGGCTTCTATTTACTCCCTCGCTTTAAACTACCTCGTTACAATGGGTTATTTTAGCCCCTCGTATAACAATCTACTATTATTAGAAGCTTTTGTTTTCACAGAAATTTAGAGAAACAATAGGTACCAGCCAAACTTTTTTTTGTACATTTTTCTGATACCAAAATAGCCCTCAATACCTGTCAAGGAAATACCAGTAATTGAATTAAGTAATACAAAACTTCGGAAAGAATAAAAAATACAGCAAGTCACTGTTTTTTTTTAGTCGACAAAAGTTTTTCTGGCTGTTTTTGTTCACCATCTTCGTGAGAAAATGCTGTGACTGTGCATGACTGTACTGTAACTACGTGCAATACTGGTTTCACTATCTATGGAACCTTCTGGAATGCATTGTGTACTTTATATTGTAGCTACTAAAGTTCAGTGTTGCATAAGATTTATGTGGAGTCAGAAGTTGCGGATGACTTTGCTCTATAGGTTTACAATAGGTACCGATCTAGTTGAGTACAATCGTTTTTCGACCAAAATTCGTAGTTAAATGTCAGTTTTCCTCTTGTGATGCTGTTGTTCATGAACGGTGATCATTACTTACCACTAAATAAACAGGTGAGGTCATTTTCCTGCTATTCTATAAAATACAAAAAAAACATAACATCACGGCTGTAATCCCCGAAGGGTTAGGCAGAGGTGTGCCTTATAGTACACCCACATTTCGCCAGTTATGTTTAAGTCCCATGTAAAAGGGAGCGAGCCTATTGCCATCAACCGGGCACAAATCCAGACTCTGGGTTGCTACTGAGAAAAAACACCACAAAATAACCACAACCACCAAAAAAAGACGATAATTAAGTATAACTGTGCCAATTTGCAAAGGAAATGTTAAAAATTGTGGCCTAAAGTGACATGAAATTCATGTAGGTACTTATACTTATTCAAACTTTTTAAAGAAAACAAACTTTGTTGGTATTGAAATTATAATTTTGAAGATGAGAAACTTGTATAGCCAGATCCTATGACATAAAACAAATAGGTAAAAAGTAAACATCAGTCCCACCTTCAAACAAAAGGTCAGGAGTGTTAATGATTTATTAAACATTGACATTGTCAAATTATCACTCAACTTTCATAAAAACCTAATGACGTCAGTCAAAATCTCGTTGCGGACACGTAGAATTACTAACGATCATTAATCTTTTATAATAACCATATTAGTTCGAAACCAGACCTAATTATTAACCTTCCATGAAACACAAGCAGTAATTAATATCTAAGCCAAATAATTATCTGTAAGCCAACAATGAGGAAACATACACGTAAGGTACAATTTGTTAATGTCAAAACTAACAAAAGAACTGTCAAATTGTTGTAAGTTTCAATTAGGTATGCACAATGCACATGACATGTATGTTTTAGTCAAAATAGTCCATTTGTCTCTGTAACTTGTACAAAAGTTCAAGGTAAACCTATTTCTGTAAAGGCGGCTGTACACCCCTTTCAGAGTACTCTCGCTAGGTCTCGCGAAAATGTCTTGAGCGAGTGCCGAGTGCGGCCATGTACACTCTTGCCTAGTTCAGTTGAAGTTGTGACGAGTACTCTATCAATCGGCGCAAACAACACTGGTGACACGGAAGTGTACAGCGACACACTAGCAACTACCGCGAGATCCTGTGACTTGGGCAAAAAAAAATACACACGGGACGGAGATAGGAATGTAAAAATTACCCTAGTATTTCATTGTAAAAAATGTTATTTTACGTAATTTACGGTATTTTACGTAAAAATATGGTAATTTTCGGTAAAAAACGTATTAAACGTACTTATACAGTCATACCCACTAAACACTACAAATACGGACGTGAGTATGTTTGTGTGTATCAAGTGTATGTCACCACTTCACTATTAACGAATAAATCTGCAGAGATATAAGCAGTATTGGAACTTTAAAAAAAACCAGAAAACTGGACTCGTGCAACTCATGCCTACTAAAAATCCCTAAAACTTAAATTTAAGACTTCATAAGTTGCCGGTAATTTTACCGTAATTTTTATAAATGACCGTAAAATACCCGTATTTTACCAGCGTTTTTCGTAAAATTACGTAATTTTGCAACCCCAGTGAGCGAGCGAGGAATGCCGAGATACACCGAGGCGGGCCGAGCGCTCTCATCCACATTCGGCCTGTCTCGGTGTGCCTCGGCGAGAATGTGTGTGTTGCCATACGACAATTTATTATGTCATGCTGAGCCTTTTACTGGGGTGTGCCCTTCGTAACACTTTCAGTTGTCTGTCACGGCACTCTTGGCTTTGAACTGGACGTAAACATGGACGTAAGTTATGACTCAAAATGCATACGATCACGACTACTCCTAGATGTTGTTTTATTGTGGTGTAAGTTATAAAACAAGAGAGTAATTAAGTTATTTAAAAGGTTCCTGTTTGGATAACTGTACGCTTCCTTAAAATTCGTGATAAAAATTAGGCTTTAATTTTATGTTTCGAATGCTGATGTTGATTTTATAAAGTGTAACGTCATATAACTGCATTGAAAAAGACTTCCTCGAACAAAGCAATTTCACAAAGAAATCAACCATGACTTATAAAAAATCATAATTTGCGCGCAGTTAAGAACATTCTAGTTGAAGTCTCTTGCTAAGACAACCAAGGCCATAAGGAAAAATAAAAATATAATACAAGTTACAATCGCTGCCTCTCACACTTGGACCACGCGCGGTCACCGCCGCGGATCACGATTAGGGTCAAGCTTCAAGGTCTACCGTTACATAATTCTTCAAACATTTCGTTCTATAATCGATACTATATCGATACCTACTCGACTACATTGTATACCGACACTTTTTGATAGATTGATCGACACTACAATAGAGAATCAAAAAAATAAACAACTCGTTTTCGTTCAACCAGCGAATCGAATAAGTCATTCAACTGTTTGTTTACTTTTTACGTTCATAACTTTGCGTAGTTTTGACAATAGGAAATAAATGCAAAGGAATTATTTTGTTGGCAAGTTTCAATAAATATCAGCCTTTTCAGTGACAGAAAATTTTACATTTTAAAAGCAATATACCTAAATTTAATTTATATATTATGACATAAGTTGAGTCACCTAAAAGAGGATTTCAAATAGATATTTTGTTGTCTACCTTATTTAACATGCTGTGTGTGATTTAAGGGGTTACAAAATTAAAATTATGCACATAGGTAGGTACTCGTAATGACTAATAACCTATGAAAACATAAACACATTCAAATTTTATTAATAAATTCATATTTGCGTGCTTCACAATCACGACAAAGCACTATTTCCACACAAATATTTGGAAACTAAATTTCAAAATAAACGAATATTTTACAATTCCTCGTTGTCAAAAGAAAACCATTCACTGTTCAGACCTTTTAAGTGTCAACCTTCAAATGCTTATTCAATTCCATAAATAGTTTGAAAACTGTTAAGCGGTAACTTGCATAAATTTTTCACAATAGCATCGTGACTAAGGCACTCGACTAACTTCCAAAAATATCGGTTCTATAGACTTGCAATAACTGAGATATTTTGATACTTTAGGAAATCTAACGAAACTAACCCACAGCACCAGACTACAGATTTAGTTTAAATATAATATATCTTTAGATCCAAATATTGAGAAAAATTGTTTAGAGATATTCTGTCCCCCTATTATTGTCCCACTGCAGAACAAAGGGGTCTTCTCATACAGAGAAGGCACGAGCATTGATCACTACTCACACCACAGCGATTTCTTATTTTTATTAACGGTAAATCCAGGTTTCCTCACTATGTTTTCCTTTACCGATGTCTGTAGTGTCCAAGATAAACTCGGTATGCGTAGAGGTTGGTTTTTCGGTGAAATTGGTTTTTCGAAACTCTGTCCCTAAATGGGCAATGGGGGGGTTAAAGTTTCTTTGCAAACAAAATAGCAAGCAACAAGTAAACTTTGAGAATATTTAACTAAACCACTAATTAGTCAACAGCACAGATTGAATCCCATAAATTAATGTGAAGTCGTGACTCGTACGTTATTTCGTACAACACACGATACCGTGACAGTTTCGACCTATTCGTGTAATCAATTAGAAAATTTATTCAGTAATTAAACATGATCTATCCGTATTTGTGCTTCATTAAAGTACGCAACTTTTAATTGTTGTTAGATGTTACTTTAATTTAGGTATTTGTAAGAGGGGGATGATGAGAAGCTCGTGGCTAAGTAATAACAGCCACACGGGTCGAATCCATCAGGTTAAGCTATGCTTGCCAGGGTTGGTCCGTGGATGGGTGACCATCTTTACATACCGAGACTCCTCCGTGCCTCGGAAAACACATTAAGCTGTTGGTCCCGGCTGTCATTCGTGGATCTTTGACAGTCGTTACCGTCAGAAGCCTGTGAGTCTGACAACCAGTCTTACCAAGGCGTATCGTATTGTGGAGGTCAGCTAGGCAGTCGCTCCATGTAAAATACTGGTATTCAGCTGCATCCGATTAGACTGGAAGCCGACCCCAACATAGTTGGGAAAAGGCTAGGCGGATTGATTGTTAGAGGATGATGCGTACCAAATAGAAAAATCCCGGGAAAGTTCGACGAAATATTTTTTGAACAATACCTAGATTTTCACAAAATCAACTAACATCAAATAATACTAAATCAAATACGGACCAATACATCTCTATAGCGCAATCTACATTTGGAATATCTGAAGCGCTGATACATTCCAATACCCAATTGATTTATATTGTTCGATAACAATCACAAATTTACACCGCGTGTTTATCAAAGTAACTATCTAGGGGGGGCGGCACAATCAAACATACCCTCTATATATATGTTAAATATCACAATATATCACCTTGATATTTACCTGCTTTGTGTTCTTCTTTTATAACCTTTTACTGCGTATAATGAACAAAAGAATATCAGAGTACGAATTTCAAAACAATAAGGACGTGTTTGATGGCAGAGTTAGCATTGAAATACTTATTAGGCGTAGACATACTTGTAAAGAATTGCTTAATTTTAGTGAAACCTCGCCTTAATTTAATTAAATTAAAATTTCGTTATAAATTATTGTATAGCCTGATTTCTTATTGCAAATAAACCGATATTAGAAACCTTTAATTAGCAGTGCGTTATTTTAACAATTCATTCTTTAGTTACGTAAAAAAACTAGAAGAATTATTGAAATAATTCGTTAGACATGAAATCAATTATAAATAATGACTAGTAGCTTTCATTAGATAATCTTCAACACTATTAACACTATCATTAAACTGGTTAATAATGCATAAATCTATATATACTAATATAAAGCTGAAAAGTTTGTTTGTTTGCTTGAACGCGCTAATCTCAGGAACTACTGGTCCGATTTCAAAAATTATTTCAGTGTTAGCCCATTTATCGAGGAAGGCTATAGGCTATATATTATCACGCTAAAATCAATAGGAGCGGAGCACCAATGAAGAATGTTTCAAAATAGGGAGTTATTTTTTCCTTTTGAGAGCTTCCGCTGCGAGCGCTGCGTAAACGGTTAAAGTTTCGCAAAAATCGTGTATGACAGAATTCTTTCCCTTTAAAAGTTCTAAAAAAAATTCCACGACAGCATATGTCTATCTTTTAAGGTTGGCTCACTATAACCTTTTTTATGCTTACCAAATTTGTTCTAAAATAATGCATTACTTGCGAAGGTGATTTTATAAACATGACATTAATCCTTATCCAAATAAATACGCCCAAAGTAACTATTCCATGCGGACGAAGTCGCGGGCAGAAGCTAGTCATCTGCCTAGCCTTTTCCCAACTATGTTGGGGTCGGCTTCCAGTCTAACCGGATGCAGCTGAATACCAGTATTTTACATGGAGCGACTGCCTATCTGACCTCCACAACCTAGTTACTTGGTAACACGATACCCCTTGGTAAGACTGGTTGTCAGACTTTTTGGGCTTCTAACAACCCGTAACGACTGTCAAAGATCTACAAATGACAGCCGGGACCAACGGCTTAACGTGCTTTCCGAGGCACGGAGGGGTCTTGGTATGAAAGGATGGTCACCCATCCACAGACCAACCGCGGCAAGCGTAGCTTAACCTGATCGATCGACCCGTGCAGCTGTTGTTAAGCTAGTATTCCATAATAATAACAGTACCACGTTCAAATGACAAGCACACCGATCAATTAAGTAGGTATTATTAGACAGTTTGAGTTCATTGTCAACGAATGACCCTCTGTACTTAGTGCCACCGAAGTATTCAGGCCAGTTATTAAACATAATCACGATAACAGCTGATAGCCCACAAACACAAGTACATTTAGCAAATGACCTGTCACAGGGACAATTGATTCATGAATTTAATTTAGATACGAGTGGGCCAGTAACTGTATTGGCCAGTAGCCAGCTCTTGTCATTAATTTCGATACTCGTTTGATTAATACCGCTTTGTTTGAACTTGTATTGTAAAACAAAGGGCACGCGAGCATTTAATCATGGAATTTAGATCTGATATGAAAAATCAAAGGTTTTGTAAGCAATTATATTTTATTGGAGGTTGTAAATAGAGAGCTTTAATTTAATGGCGCGTATTGCTCATGCACGATTTTCCCTTTGGCCCTAGAGTGCCATTTATAGTGGCATTTGAAATGGTTTTCATACCAGAATCATTTAAAATAATTATGCATTTATGATGTCATGGAAATTCATAAATACTGCTTGATGAATAGGATAAAAACATACTCTTCTTCTTCTCTCGTGTCGACAATAACTCTATACAAAATAATAAAGCTGAAAATTTATTTATTTTTTGTTTGAATGCGCTGATCTCTGGAATTTCCAATCAGATTTGAAAACATGTTAGTCATTTGATAGCCCAATTATTGAAGAAACCTATCAGCTATTTAACATCACGCTAGGATCCTGAAGAGCCGAGAAAAAGAAGTCAGAGACAACACTAAGTAAAAACGAGTAATAGCGCAGGTAGGCAATGCGATGCGAAGAGGTGGGTCGGGGGAACAAGAAATTTCACGCGGACGCACTCCAAACACAATTTCCACGCAAACTCCACCCCCATGCACCCCACCACTCCACTATATACTAAACGCTAACACATCAGTAATAAAGTGGAATACCGCGTGCGCTGTTTGGTCGTGTTCGAGCACGGAACTAAATGTCGTAAGTTTCAATTCTTATTTCGTTTATAACTAAAGTAATAATTGTTGTAGAGAAAAAAAAACTCATACCTGGATAATAAACTATATTTTCTTACTGTCAATAATTATTTAAGACATAAAAGCCGAGTAATTTTGTTTTTGTTACAAATAATCTTTAAAAAAGACTTGATTTTCGAATATAAAATGAATCGAGCGAAAATGTTCCAGTTACGTAACTATCTTATTTATGGAAAGAAAAAGATCCAATAAAGCATATACTAAAGTTCCATTTTGATTGTATGCGTGACTTTTTCAGCATATTAATGCAAATTAACATACAATTTAGGGACCCTTGTCTTAAATTCATTCATTCATTGACTGCAGACAATGCACAACCTAAACCGATTGGTTTTGAAGCATGAAATTTTGCACAAGAGTTTCATGTAATGAAAATGAGCACAAAGGAAGGATTTTTGAAAATTTATCCCCTAAAGGGGTTAAAGAGGGGATGAAAGTTTGCATGGAAATTCGTCATTACCGACGGGTAATCTCATTGGGGGCACGGCTTCTATTATAAGAAAAGCTCAAGCCCTGCAAAAAATATTAACCAGTCAGCTAACAGGTAGCGGGGCTTACTGTCCAGAGTGCGTAAGACTACATTTAAATATGTAGTTACAGTATTTCTATTTTCTTAATGTCCTCTGATATCATCGGATTTCCGAATACAAACGAATGCTAATTTCCATGTCCATCAATTATGAGATTTATCGTGTATATTAAATAATTTGAATTCAGAACTAAGTACTTTATTGTTGTTTTGTTTTGATTTCCATGTGAACTATATAGAGCTGTAAATCTATTTTTCTATCTGTCGTGCCTGTGACTTTAGCGGCTTTCCTCCCATTTTTTAAATAAATTAAATTAAGTTAAAAGAGTATTAACAACTCTATATACTTCCAAGGCAATTGAGAGCGTCCGGTCTCCAAGTACAAAGGGCAACTGATAAAAATCCGACAACTGACGAAGGACGAAGTTTGCCGTGGGACATTTAGAAAATAGAAATACAGTACACCCCGATTCAAACTTAATGGCGGGTCGAAACATAAGGCTAGTCGCAGCGCAGTTACGAATTCACGGGTCAGCGGGGGTGAGGTGTGGGGTACTGCGCAAAGAGTAGCGCACTTCCGAGCCGCCATTAAATTTGAATCAAACTGTACCTAACATTGAGTCTGTCCTATGAACCATTCCATTCATGTCGTAATTCAGCAACAAAAAAAAACCCAGACCTTTTCGCAATTGCCATAACCATGCAATGCTTATATTGTCACAGCTAGAACAATAGTACATCTACCCACACCACTTGCCACACTGTATGCGAATAGGGGCGTACGCGCATGTTCTGCATTCGTTCTGCGCCAGGCCTACGCGTCTGGGGTCAATGTTAAACAATTAAATAATAAACGTACATCGTAATTGATGTAACGAATTGCATAATAATAAAATTCATTGTTTACTCTCAAGTCTTAGGTATGTATTTTCCATGTAGGTATTATTCAAGGCAGGCGTGGGTTAAAACTATAAAACAATATTTTGTAAAGGTCATTCATATCATCGTGCGTACTGACTTTTAAAAGTAAACGTTATCATTGTGCATCCAGCCATTCACAAAAAGCTCTTCCGACAACTTGATAAAATCAGACACGGTACAGTCAACCACGTAGTTCCAAGGGAGCAATTTGACTTTGATAGCGCCTTTATTTCATAGCATCAAGTTGTTGTTTTATACAATTTGGAGACGACAATACGACTGTGGCGACATCTACAACGCCACTTACGCATCAAAGACCTGACGTCACACAAATCCTGCATCGCGCAAGCGGAGTTTACCGCGCGACTAAGCATACAGAGTAAGTTTTAATCCAGTGCGCAATCTTTAACACGTGACTTTACTCATCATTATGAACAACTTTTACGTGTTAAAGTTTGCGCACTGGATAAAAAACTTACCCTGTATATACAACGTCCCGACATCAATCGTCAGGCAGTTGCCCACCAGACACAATACCCGTTAGATCGGAGGATCTTACTTTTTTTTTGGAGTATGAGTGACCCTTACACCATGTTCCTCATACCTCTTTACGACAAATAAATGAAAACACTGGCAATACTAATGCATAGGATTATTTCGAAACTATCTATCTAGTATTACCGATGGGCCGACTATGGAATTTGCCGATCTTTGACTAGTTATAGTGACTATTGGGTATATTTGATTGAATTTTTGTATGCAGACTGATAACGTCATTAGATATCCGCTCAACTATCCATTTGCCTTTAGAAGTCGATAACAATCAAAAAGAACCATCGCAAGACAACTGGCAGATGTGAAACATCGAAATTATTATGTACAGGTAATATGCATAAAAGGATAGTTTACGACAGGAAATAAATATGGTGACTGTTGGCGTGGCGACGCAGCGTCGCCACGTCAACAGTCGGTCTAACCCGCCGCTATAGAGGTTTCACATCAAAATTCTATTGTGTCTCATTAGTGACAGGTATGCTTATAAACAAACGAATTTATTTTTGTATTATCGCGAACTTGTATAGTGCGGTTGACCGTACCATCTCAATCATCATCCTAAAGCTAAATTATTGCTCTAGCTGGTAATTAGCACCGTCTTGCATTGATAAAGCATCAATGCAAGACGCTGCTTTAGTCATCAACCTGAGTCGACACAATACAATGCTCGCCTTGAACAATTCCAATACCCAACTAACGTTACTGCTTTTGTGTACTGTCGTATATGTAAATTATTAGTTAATAGCAATCTCTCAATACGTTGAATCGTGTTCAATATTGCCTATTGTCTTTAGCAGCTGTAACACCTAATAAAGCTCTCAAAAGATTAGTCATTACTGCCTTTGATTACGTCTTCTGAAACCTAAAGCTCATTCTAGAGCTTTCAATAAACGTCACTTCTGACAGCTGTTAATTAGTTCTAGTAACCCTCAAGGGCATCGACAGCCGATGGTCAGGGTGGGGGGCAAGTTGATATAGAGGATGGGAATAGCATGATTTGCAGGTACAGTCACTCAAAAGTCAAGAGCACATGAAGCTTCACATGAAGCCTTACACTTGTAGTGCGAGTCTTACCTCTACGGCGCACAATGGGGCCAAAATCGATGCTGGTGGACATTGGATTTTTGACAAATCAGTTTCAACTCGGAATACTTCTTCAAGTCAAGATCAACATGTGTGCAGGCGGCTGTACCTACTGGGGCCGCTGCTGCAGGTGCTCAAACTGCGCAAATACCTATAACAACCTGGAGGTATAAATGTTTTAGTCATACGTGTTGAAACACTATTGTAGGGCCGTGGGGTTCGAGTGCTCATCGAGTATTTCGAGACATCGCCAAACAGTTGGCCGACTTTTCACGTGACCAGAGGACTGGACTATTTTTAACCAACTTCCAAAAAAGAGGAGGTTATATGTTCGTCGCGTATGTTTCTTTCTTTTTTTTATGTATGTCCACCGATTTCTCTGTCAATCGTGGACCGATTTTAAAAATTCTTTTTTTGTTTGAAAGGGTATGCTCTCGAGGTAGTCCCATATAAATTTTATTGACTTTGTTTCAATAATTTTTGAGTTAGCTTCAATAATACGTACTTTTTCCCACTTAGTATGTGGATGATATGATAAGTTTGTGTCACTGTTATTTACATAGCAGGTAGTGGTTTTCGAATTTGTGTGGGGTAGGTACCACAACTAACAAGTGAAAAATAAAAACTTTTTACAAAAAAAAAACAACCGACTTCCAAAAAACACTACAAAGTGAAAAATAACTTCAATTTCGCAAGTCGGTGACAAAAAACGAAAATTCAAAACCAAAGGCACCGACTTACTTATACATAACAATATATATTTTTGTGTTAGCTTGTGTATTTTATTTAAGATGGCCAGCTATTAATTGAAATAAAACAGAACAACACACCGTTGTGCCCTGTGATAAAAATTAGCGCCTACCCCGATACTATCGAACATTTGTATCGAATCGTGTTTATTCGTTGTCTCAGTAGCGGCTATCGGCGCCGAAATCTTAGCTGTATATTAATCTGTTATCTTAATGACTTACTATAGAACAATTAGATACTTCAACAATACAATAAAGTATCTAGATTATTGCTTTGTTTGGTTCATTAAACTTTTGGCGCCAGTTATATTTCTTACCGTCTATTATTATCAAAGACATGTATTAGTCAAAACAACTGAAGAATTTTTTTTGGTAGATATTGGTACAATATTAAAAATAATACTGTGATCTGACTTATTAATTATAAAATTTTAAGAAAATCGTCTACTTTTACAATGTTTGTAAATATATGAGCACCGTGTATCTATCACATAATTAAATTATCTGTCGATTGTGGTATAGTAATTTTATTCTAGGTGCATCGTCTTTACATATAATTATTTAACTAATGTACGTACATATACAAACTATTGTAAAACATTTTAAAAGAGTAACGGTGGCGTTTCTTGCCCATTCTTCTCCAAACGAAAACTACTTTTTGGAAGGGGCGACTAGAATCAATTCTATTATTTTGTAAATTTGACGTTCAAAAGTGCCATACATGGGCCTATTTGAAATATATGATTTGACACAAATAGAGGAACCGAAAGAGCCTATTAGCAAAGAATTACAATACAAAAGAACTGTATAAATAAATCATCATCTGCCTAGCCTTTTCTTAACTATGTTGGGGTCGGCTTCCAGTCTAACCGGATGCAGCTGAATACCAGTATTTACATGAAGCGACTGCCACTTCTGATCTCCACAACCCATTTACTGGGTAATACGATTCCCCTTGGTAAGACTGGTTGTCATACTTTCGGACTTCTGACGACCCGTAACGACTGTCAAAAATCCACGAATGACAGCCGGGACCAACGGATTAACGTGCTTTCTGAGGCACGGAGGAGTATTAAAAGATGATCACCCATCCCCGGAATAACCGTGGCACTTAAACTGATTGATTATTTAGCCACAAGCCCCTCCAACTGTATAAATAAATAATGGGTCTGAAATGGTAAACTAACTCAGTTCTACTCAAACAAATAGTAAATCTATCAGTCACCAGTTACATAATAAAGGTCGAAGGCTGACAATCCAAAGCAATGAGCAAATAAGTATGACTAAAAATATCCTTACGTACTTCTAATCCGATCTATTTAAATTTATTCGCAACTGTACCTGTTGATCCGGCATTCCAGTCATGACATTTGACATGAACCTTGAAACGCAGTGCCATGAAGGTTCCATCTGTCGTGACCCGACATTGTCTCAGCACTTGACAGCGCCCTCTATTGTTGAACACGACATTAATTGTAATTCATAATACATTACCTTAATGAAGTTACAAAATTGGACCGCAGTCCGCAGTAATAGAAACTGGACTGTGAGACCGTAAACAAAACTTATTACAAATCTTTTGATTAAACCTCCAAGGGTATTCTATTAGACTACGAATGTACAATCGAATTCAATTTCGAGTAAGTCACTTTCCAATGAATCGATTTCGGACGAAGTAATGCTAGTTTCGAATAAAGACGTTGAGTAATCTGAATACTTACTATACTGAATAGCTAAGTTATGAAAAATTGTCGTACCAACTACTTTATTTTCTGTGTATTTAATAAAGAAATATTTGCTGTCTGTAAATAAGAAATAAATGGTGTCACAGCTGTCTCATTTTACTTTAAAATGTATCCATTCATCAAAGCATTCCAAGTCTGAAAGTTTTATTTATTTATGAAAACTTTATGCACACTGCTGATATAAGAAGTCAGGAAATGAAGGGTAAATTTGCCAAGTTACTTAAGCGGTTCTTTTTCAGGAGTTTGTAAGCGATGTTCTTAGGAAAGTGGTTTGCAGATTGTTGAGGGAGAGTAGATGAGTGATTTGGTAGTTTTTTTTTTTTGTGATATAAGTCATTTGATGTAAGAATATTTTCGTTTGTTAGTATAAATGTGCATGCAGTAAGTGGAAATTAAGTGTCCGCACTAATAAATTTTATTTATAATTTTATTTGTTCTGTTCCCACAGACAAACCGTGAAAACGGTTTTGTGACATTGTTCTTAAGTTAAGATTTTTATAAACTTTGTTTAATAAATAAATAAATAAAATAATAGATGCATACATACATATTTAAAAAATAACGAACAGCCTAATAGCAGTCGCAATATATGATGTGTAATTTCTGACCTCTTTGCTGACAGTACCAACCTCTCGGAAAACGGGCTGGTACCATCTGACGGCCAACTCTAGCACCGCGCGCGCTCAGTGGTCAAATCAAATAGCGCGCGCTTCCCCGGCTTCCTGTTACACACTTCCGTCCCTTTTCACGAAATCACTCCCACAGATTGCAGGAAAGCGAGAGGGAAGATATTACACATCAAAAACTCACACATACATACATGTAAATAAAAACAGTGGCACTCCAGGAGTGCAGAAGGGAAAACTAGAAAAAAAAATTGCACCGCGGTAATCATCGCGTTGATGTCTTTATTCCACGCACCGCGGTAATCAACGCGTTGATGTCTTTTACTCCACGGTGTCGGTAAATTCCGTTACAGTGTCGCGAAATCAATAGTGTAGTCCCATTTCAAAAATGCCCAACGCGCCTGAAGAAGTTTTCACTTCAATAATTTTCGGATTTGGATCAGAAGTTACGAAGATTACCCCGTATATACAAACTCACAAATTTTACATCTTTATAATATTACTAGTTTCTGCCCGCGACTTCGTCCGCGAGCTTAAAACATTCCTCGAGAATTGAGCTATCGTTGCAAAAATAATTTTTCAAATCCGACTGGTAATTCCGGAGATTACCCCTTACATACAAACTTATAAACAAATACCCCTTCATAATATTAGTATAGAAGTATAGCTTAGACTTGGGCATAGTATAAAGAGAGGTAGTAAGCTATCTTCATAGAAACGCACCGCGCGCGGCTTGTATATGTGGGGCCATAGTACGCACACTTAACAAAATCTCGACCCGTTTCTCGTGAGAAACGGTCGAGATTTTGTGTTTCTATGAAGATAGCTTACTACCTCTCTTTATACTATGACTTGGGTTCATGTTTGGTTAGTTATTAAATACGGGAACTAAAAGGGCTAAACAGAAATTATTAATCATTGAAAGTATTAATATACGTACACGCACATATCGCATATATAACAGGTACACATATCGCATTGTATAGGATTTCCGTACAATGCGAGGTCAGCTTAAACTGGAAATAAGTAACTTGCCGTACGTACCTACTGGGTTTCATTTATAGACAACGAAAGAAAAAGGTAGAAGAAAACGTAAAGGTCGGGGCACAGGTCATAAAGAGATAAATGTTTTCGCCGTGTTCCAACGACGCATTTAGATATTTAATTAAACCAACTTCTTGTTTGTTTCTTTATATAAATATTAATCAAAGTACCGATACCTAACAGTACCTGACCTTTTTGTTTTGAATGCAAGTTTATTCGGATGCAAATTCTTAGAATCATTAGATAACATCGCATACTTACATCATACTTACCTAACCTTTGTTTACAAATATGATAAACGTTTTATAAGAATAAAATCAAACAACAAAAAATTCTTATCTAACAATTTTTTGCACCATATGATTAATAACCGTTAGCTTTAAAAAGATTACGTAATAAGGATAATCTTTGAAAAGGCGTTGCAAATCGTGTATCTTTTTTGTTTAGCAAAAACCAACCAAACCTACTTTGATGTAAGCTTCTATTTTAAACCCTTTAATGCTTTCGGTTTTAAGGTATTTGACTACAAAGCTTCTGAACAAAATACGCGAAATAGATAACAAATTATCAAATAAATAGGAAACAGTTTAATTTTCATTATGTGTATGTGATAGATCTAGACTAATATTATAAAGAGAAAAGGTTTGATTTTTTGTACGTTTGTTTGTATTGGATAAACTCAAAAACTACTTAACCAATTTAAAACATTCTTTCACCTATAGAAAACTACATTATCAGCGGGTAACATGGCGTACATCGAGAAGTCGCATGCAGAATCTAGTATACAATATTATCAGATTCATACAGAATAGGGCTGGAAATTCCTAATCCATTGCTTAAGTTTGAAAAATTCTTCTGCTCAACAACGTAAATAACGCTATGTACGCGGCTGAACTGTCAAAGTAAAAGGCATTGCGATCGATTGTCATTTATTTTATGTGTAGTACTCAATCACCCCGCAGAACGCCCGTCCCAAAATCAGTCCATAATAAAGTCCTAAACAAAATATTTGCATCCCATAGTCCTTTGATCCGCTAACCGGCGCTGGCGAACCGTTTCAATCCGAATTCGTCCAATAAATGCGTAGTCATGGTTAATGCATGTCCCGTTATTTTCAGCGCAGACGGGCGGGACATCAATCTGTATCAGTTTGTTTGATTGGCACGCCTGATCCCGCTCGTCCCTGGGCATTTAGCCCCGCCGGCACGCTTTACTCCATGGCTACTGATTTAATTATCTGTACCTACCAATTCATTTTTCAAGCTTCAGTTGTAGCTGTGATGTACGAGGGTGCCGACGCCGAGGGTTAATTGTGGTTTGTCGGGAGTTTAACTAAAATCTGGGATAGAAAATTAAATGTAAACGAAAAAATTCGTCGAGATAGTTTTGTTTTTCTCGTCTAGATTAATATTATAAAAGGAGATAATAACTCTAATGACTAACAGATTACGCCATGAAAAATAAAGGAAAGAACTTAACGAACCATTTTCTAGATAAATCTGGTATCATCAAACAACTAAGATTTGTTTTATATTTTCGTAGACGAAAAATTAAGCCAATCAGCCGTAAAATTGTTACTGTGAAAACATAAGTGAAGCGAGCGTGAAGTGAGTGAGTGAGTGATCACAGGTGAAATTACATTTCACTTTAAGCTCACTTAAAGTGAAATGTAATTTCACCTGGGATCGACACTATTGACAGTTCGCCTCACCGTTTTTACAAAATACAAAATAGATCTGCTGATAGACATACCTACCGTAATTAACATCAAACCCCAAACATAGACAGAGACAAATTCCTTTCAAACGTCACAACATCTAATTTATTCAAAGTTCATTAGTAAAATTAACGCCATTCCACACACAGAACACAGACAAACTTATGAGATATTAACATGTGTTGCTAGGATTATAAATTAACAATACAATTACAATTTACACTGTAATTTAGCTACCAAAACTAACGTACCCACCGCGTTCTAACTGTGTTATTCATAATCTATGTGACGTAATCAATCGCGCGGCGGGTTCACATCAAGTATAAAATCATTGTTTGGAAACGATGCCTCAATGACAATGTAATTTACAATGTCGAGTAATTAGGTAGTTGTATTGTTCTGTATTAAGAGTTAGGTACCTCTTGTGTTTATTTCTGTGATGAAAGAAAAAGTTGTAAGTTTGTTATAGATCGTGCTGTACTGTAAGCTGTACTTTAGTACGGACCGGAGCGGTGTAGGGCGCGTCTTCGCGGAAGGCACTATCTGTAACCAGTACAGTTCTGTTATTATCTTTTAAATTGATGGCAAAGTTGAAATCATTGAATTCAATGATCTGGAGTTATTTCTCTCAACATACGCTTTTCTATTTAATTTCTGATCTTTGCATAATAAATTGCCATAAAAATTGTTTGTCAATTGGAAAAAATTAACCTTGTATTACTTGATGTGAAAGACACCAATAATAATAATGAAAAACATTCTCAACAAATTATCTTTTGTATATATACAAGTTGGTAATAGATTCAGCGCAAGATATACCAAATTAGTATATTGAGTCAGAATACAATTATTAAAAATTCAATTGTCAGTGCTTTTTGAATTATGAAACTAATGCACTTTTATTGGGTGACTACAAGTTGTAATATCTAAACCACAAATTAGGAACGGTACTTACTTCTTACAATTTAAATCTAGTTATTTAGTCATAAGGCTCTCTTTTGAGGGTATGATTTACCCGGCCACCGTAGGCGCGGGCTTGCGGACGGTGAGCAATGGGTAGCTCGCCGTCCGATAAGGACCAAGCCCGGGTCGACGGCGCGTTGTGTTCCATGCACGCCTCAAAGAGATGTCAGCAGAATTGACGGGGTCCGCTAGGGCCAATGCCTAGCCTGCCTGCCGGGGGTTCGAAGAAAACCGATAGAGAAATCGTGGCCCCCGGCAACAGGGCAACCGAAGGAACACGGATGGGTTTTAGTCAGTAAGAGTCTGACACGCCCTCCAGCTCTGCCCAGAGCGGGAGAAGTTATTTGATAATTTCCCACACAAAAAAAGGCTCTCTTTTTCTAGAATAAACTATTTGAAAATCATATTACTAGAGTGGTTTGAAATTAACATATTTGACGGAGGTGTCTCTTTCGTTATTATTAGACATATTTTAAATACTGTGGTCGTACAATGGGTAGTGTTGGTTATTGAACAATAGAAAAACCGTTTGCAGTTCAGATTACATTATAATTTACTATCAAATTAATCACACTAGCAATTCACACAGTGTAGGTACACGACACAACTATACGGAACGCGAAACAGTTTCTAAACGTCTTCACTGCTTGAGCGCCATCCATGAACTCTGCGTCCGAGCGTTACATTGTAGACTCTGTTAAACGCCGCTAGGCGGCGCTGGCGTCCCGATTAGTCATCTCAGTAACTTATTTCCGACATATTTGTCTGTTGACAAAAATTAAATCACATTAAAAAATTCTGAAATCGATACAGTAGTCATCATCATTATCATGAGTCTATTGCAGTCCACTGTTGGGCATAGGCCTCTCAAATAATTTCACACCAGAGCGCCAGAGGGCGTCCTACCTGACGTTTACCGATTCTGAACAAACCTCTATCAAGACTTGCTTCACACACTTTATTATGTTAAACGTTTAGGTACATAATGAGCAAATCATAAAAGTAACACAGTATCCTTTGACCCTCTGACCACAAAGAATGCAGTAAACGCCGTTTACATTTACATAGTTACCATAGACGTTTACATAGCTACCATAGAGCCACTGCCACTCTTATGCCCTTCTCGATATAACAATCTCTGAACTTAAAGTGTTGTTACTACCTACATACTTATACACAAAGTCACGAATTCTTAGTAGGTACGCCTAGAGGGCAATCAGATAGAACTTTACCTTATACTGCCCTATATTAGTAACCAAACGTCCTCTAAGTCCCTCAGAATTCAAATTTCAAGTTACTATTACAAATAATTGATATTGCTAAGGTTGATCCAATACTCAATTGAAGTACCTTTTACGTCGTATTCAATATCTAGTATTAAGTTTTGAAGACAAAACTATGTACATGTTTCAACCACAGATGCCCTTATCAAGGGACTTATTGAGCTAAGGTTGTCCATTTATTATCACGAATGACATTCAATCTATTGAAGAGTTGTTAAACTACGAACTCGCATTTCAATTATCGATTCCATAGAAATGACAAATGAAAGGAATGATCGATTGAAGGATTGATTTTATTCAATGTCTACGTAGGTACTTATTTATTAGGAGGTCCCCATCGTCTGTGAAATATAATAATAAAAAGTCAGGTTTTCGAGAATAATAGAATTGTTGTCATTTTTATAGACGATGTTATAAATTAAAATATTGTTTTTTGATACTTGAGTCTGTGGGTGAAAGAAGTTAACTTAGAATCTGAGAGAGATAGAGTATGCTGTTTATATATTTATTTATTTGGTACACCAACAGCAGTACATACGAAAACTTTAAACAGAAAAATAACATAATAAAAGTACTGGTATGTATGCCTATTATAAGTTACACAGGATTCACCACAAAACAACATCGTCATAAAGTAGAAAAAACTTATGAAAAAATTAAATACAATTAGTAAACAAAATTCAAAATAAATGAATATTAGTATTATAAAAATATATATATAAAATGTTACCACGAAAGGTGGAAGGTGAAAGCCATGAATGTGAGTGATATTTTATTTATTATAAATATGAATATACAACAAAAAAAATTGTTTAGTTTATGCACTCCCGTACCTCAGACTCTAATCTTCTAAACTTGTTAAGTGATACACCGTGTAAGTCGGTTTCTGTTTTTTTTTTTATTTGAAAACTTCTTTAGCATGGGCATTTTTGAGATGGTACTAAACTTGATTTTGCAACACTGTAACGGAATTTCCCGACACCGTGTAGTAAAAGACATCAACGCATGGATTACCGCGGTGCATGGAGTAAAAGACTTCAACGCGTTGATTACCGCAGAGCCAATTTTTTTCAAGTTTTCACTTCTATCGACAGTCCCGGAGTGCCACTGTTTTTTTTTTCTCTTTGTTATTAGAGACTTTGTTATTACTGATTTTTCTGCAAAGAAAATACATTTCCCCAACGAATTAAAAAAGACGTATAAATAATAAAAATAAATCTAAGTCTTGCATTATCTGCACAATTTCATCCAGAAACATAAGACATCTGCTTGCTTGTATGCACACATTTTGCACTTGTCAACTGAAAGAAATAGGGCGACATTCTTAGGCAATGTGCCAGAATTCTCTCGCCATTTATATGTAATTTTACACGATATTTCATTGCTTTTCCAAATATTTTAAGGCTTTTTGAGCACAACATAATATGTAAGAGTGAAGGGATACGAGTCTATGGACGTAAAAATACTTTGACAAAATTATATTAATTAAAATTAATTCTCTCTTTGCTAATTCTCAGTGAACATTGTAATAGGAAAAGTTACATTTACTGGGTTCGAAATTTAAAAAATATGTACCTACAAAAAAAAAAGAAAACAGCAGAAACCTCGAATGTTTTGAAATGTTCATGTTTCTAACTGAAACAAAACGTCGCCCCATTTTAGGCTTTGTGTGGCGCAACCGTTCTCTGACGTCTTTTGTAAGAACACGCCATCAACAAGCCTGGCAACGAGTGCACTCCTATGCGAGCTCTACTTCAAGCTAAGCCATAAACACTAGCCTACTAACATGTCAAAGAAAACAGCACAAACCAAACCAGTTAGAAACCTTTTAACAACCACCTGCGTTACTTAGAACAGTAAAATATAATCAATTTTCAAAACAGCACGGCAACCTTGAAAATGTTTACATCGAGACCTACATTCTAATAACCTTTTAACACAAAGAAATGTAGTTCAGTGTTCGCCAGAAACATTTGTTGCGATCGGCAGTCGTCACAGTTTTGCATAATAATAGCACAATGGTTTGAGTGGTACGAAACATTGTTACAAAACGTAAAAGAAACACCTTCTTGGTAGCGCCGCCCTGTCGCCGCCACGTTACTAGGGATGTCTCAAAAAATTCGAGAAACCGAACTTAAATAGGTATATATTTCTTTTTTTAACAAATTCTTTACCGACTGTCCAATTATGCGGTAACAGCCAATTGGAACTTTCAATAGCAAACAGGTATCAGAACTGTAGTTCTAGGCTAGGCTTCTAGTTTTCAATAACCTGTCGCAAAATCAAGTATTAAGGCGTCAACTATCGGGTTTCCTATAACGCGCCATCTAGTCTACAGATATCGTATTAGCTCTGCAAAATCCAAATTCCACTAACTATGACTAATCATATACGGGATTTGTATCAAATTAGCAATGGAAAATCACGTGTGATTTGCAGTCGTTTTCAATCAAACGTAGGTAAATCTAATCGCCTAAAAACCGGGACATCCCGCGTTTTGTGCACATCACTAGCGGCTCATGAATTATTCGATGTTGTGATGTGACACAGACAGCCGCCCGCCCCAAGCCTATTGTCACGTGATTCAGCCGATTGAATAATCGAATGAATCAAAGTATTTAATTCTTCTAAACTTTAGATGTTATTAGACACTAAAGGGTTATCAGACACTAAATCCTTCAATAACCTATTTAAATAGCATTATGGTTCTTTATGAATTTCGAAGAAAAGCTTTTTAAGATAATATTCAACAAAAAAATTAGAATATGGAAAAGCTCTGTTTCAAGAATTGCTTATCTACTTAAATGAAAAAATACCTACGTCTTAACTTTTAACGTTTTAAGCCTTAATAAATCCTCTTTTCTGTTAGTTTGCTATGATCATTATTTTTCCCTCTTTTTTATACAGGGTGGCAACACCGACGCGAAAACTGTTACCATGGATTCAGTACGTGATTCAAAATGCCGCTGCGTTGAAATTTTTCGCCGGTTATTAAAAAACAAATCTGCTGTTCCATACATTTTGACCGCGTAGGTATTACACTTTTTTATGAAACGGCCGATTTTTTTTTTAACCGGCGAAAAATTTAAACGCAAGAAAACCAATAGGGAAATCGTGGCCCCCGGCAACAGGGCAACCGAAGCAACACGGGTGGGTTTTAGTCAGTAAGAGTCTGACATGCCATCCCGCTCCGCCCAGAGCGGGAAAAGTTATATAATAATTTCCTATATATATATATATAATAATTTTTGTGTTCTGAATCATGTACTGAATCCATGGTAAAAGTTTTCGCGTCGATGTCCCTGCCACCCTGTAAACAATATGTACATATTATTTATATTATTTTAAGTCTGTCAGTTTATATATTTATTATGTAAATATTATATTCTAAAATAAACAAGTTTGAACAAGTATAGGCTCGCCTGGCGAAATTTGGGTATACTATAGGTACACCTCTGCCTAACCCTTTGGGGAATACAGGCGTAATGTTATGTTATGTTAAACAAGTTTGCTATTGCATAGATCAAATCATCACTTAAGTACTTTAAATTATTCTCTAGTTCTAGTTTTGTACCTACTTTTTTAAAATTCTGTTATTAACAGGCTTTGTATGTTATACACATAGTTATGGAAGAGGGAGGTCTTCTAGCACAGGTATCTGAAAAAAAAAGGCCTCTACAACTTATTTATTAAAACCTGTTGATTATGAAATGAAATAAACTAAACTTAAACTATCACAAAGTATAGTGAACTGGCAGCAAAACTAGCAATCACCTAGTCTATCAGTATTCTGGTCAAAATTTAAAAACTCGAATAAAAATATCCGTTCCAACTGAAAATGAAGATTCAATTTAAGTAGGAAGGTACGAATAACATCCGTTTTTAAAATCCAATCTGGCCAAACCACGGATATGAAAATTAATTTCCGTGCGCCCTTAAAATAGGTATCTGAGCATGCCCCAAAGCTGTTCTCAAATCAGAATATTAATTGAGCAAAAAAAATCTCCCTTGATCTACGCAGACCTGACAAATAAATATTCTTGTATATTTTACTGAAAGATTAACATAATGTTTTTTTTATTTTTTCAGTTTCCACGAAGAGGTGCCTTGCTGAAGTATACTTCATAAAGGTAAGCGTTTGAATTAATTTCCAAGGCAATTGCTATAAAAATATGATATTTATGATTACTTAGTCAAGTTCGTGACTTTATGAATAAGTAAGTAGGCTTTAAAAATAAGTAGTAAGTAGCATCTAGAGTGAATATTTTTAGGGATTTTATTTCAATTTAGTTTAGCCTTACGGCGGGAATTATGGTAAAAAAAATTTGATAGAATAGAATAATATTTATTTGCTTAAAAACATGGTATAAAAAGATGGTATAAAAAATAACAAGATCATACAGGTTTTTGTTTGTTGTTTTTGTAACTAAATTTACATTTTGTATTACTTCTTCAGATAAATATTATAAGTAATAAAACCTACATAATTATTAGTAGTAGGCACACAGAAAATTTATGAAGGGGATCCTAAGTTGCTTATAATTAAACAAAACAAAAATACATCAATATAATTGGTGTTTTTTTAAGTGAAAACTTCTTTAGACGCGTTGGGCATTTTTGAGATGGGCAAAACAATTGAACTCGCAACACCGTTACCGACACCTCATTTTTGTAAACGCGATTGTGCTATTTATTCGTTACGCATCAATGTTCTATGCAAGTATTTTTACAATAAAGGTTTTGGAAGTTTTTTTTTTGGAAACGCTATTATGCTCTTTATTTAGATACGCTACGGCTACGGACCAATGTTCTATACAAGTATTTTTCTTCCACCAAGGCCATCTTGTTCAAGTTTTCACTACCGTCAGCACTCCCGGAGTGCCACTGTTTTTTTTTGTTATTTTATTTATTTATTTAACAGTTTATGTACACACATATAAACAGATAAGAAGAAAGGAACAGAAAAATACGTACAAAGGTGATGCTTATTTCTATAGAAATCTCTTCCAGCATACCTGCGATAGGAAAGTAGTTAAAGAGATGTAGACAACGTGTGTAAGAGTAGAAGAGAAAACAGAATACATAAAATAAAACTTAACTATTACTAAAACTTAACTATACACTAATTTAAATATAAACATACAACATAAGAATATACTTAAATACATACTTCAAAAATACATATCACTAAAATACTTAGATAAAATTACTTTATACAATAATAAATACATATTATGTAACTATGACGAAGTGGAAAGATAGTGTTCTTTCAATCTTCTTTTAAAAACCGCAACAGTTTGGTTATATTAACTCTTTGTCACAACATTATTAACAAAGTCACTTACAAGAGTTCTAAGTTACCTACAGAACAATAGACCATTTTACCAAGAAATGTATCAAAAAGCTTTGCTCAAATGTCGTAACTTAAATGAACTTTAAGTGAAGCTATTATTGCCAGGTAAGGCGTAGGTTACGCTCTTAAAGTAAAGGTTAAAACAGAACGTTATGAGAATTCTCTAAATTATAACGTTTTGTAAGCCTACGCCCCAGTCAAGATTAGATATTTATGTACACAGATTTTTGTTCAGAGTAGCAATAAAAATCCAAAATAAGCCACTAAAATAATATTCTACAAAAAAAAGACACATAAATCGTATAAATTAATCGCTTTCGAATAAAAAAAAAACAAAATCAAATTTCGCATTTTCAGCTTTCTCCATTTTTACTTGATTTTATTCAACATAATAAATTAATAATTAATTAAATTTTAAATGATTTGAAGCAGCACTAATTCAAATCAGTTGCTTTTGATCTCAGTAATTAATTTTAATCATGTAACATTCAATCTATGGTATGAATTCTATAAGAGAATTCCACTAAGCAGTGCCAATTAATAATTGACAATAGTCTTATTTACTTCTGAAATTTAATTAGAGTTATAATTGGTAGCATTTCAATTTGGAACAGTTTAGTTTAGAATATTAACGGTATTCCAAAATTCTGGATCAATATTAAAAGTATATAAGGACAAACGCATTAATTAATCCTCATCCTAAATTTAATTAGAGTTATAATTGGTGGCATTTCAATTAAGAACAGTTTAGTTTAGAATGTTAACGGTATTGCAAAATTCAGGATCAATTTTGAGTTGAAAATATATAAGGATAAACACATTAATTAATCCTAAACTAATATTATAAATGCGAAAGTGAGTTTGTTTGTTTTTTTTGTTGGTTATGCTTTGGATGAATTTGGCACACGGATAGACCATGACCTGGGTTAGGACTAAGGATAGGTACTTTTTATGCCGGTAGTACATTCCCCTGGATAATTTCCGACCTGTACGCGGGTGAAGCCGCGGGCAAAAGCTACTTATCTTATAGTAAGAAGAGACACCAAACAACTTAAATACAACTTAGTGTTCATTCACACGAGCGGCACGCGTTAACGGCAGGAGCAACTGTAGCTGGCGACGCGTCAGCGACAACATGCCGCTCGTGTATTTGAGCACTGTACTCGATTGTAACGAACACAAATTATTTATTCAAAATTCAAAAGTCATTTATTCAAACTAGGCTGAGAATCAGCACTTTTCGAACGTCAACATTACATAAGACAGTCCCCCAAAACACCCACCCTTCACCACTTCCTAGTGCCTTTAGCTGGGAAGAAAAAGTGGCGCAACAAACTCCCCATTATTTTTTATTTATTGTTATACATACAATGTATAAAAATACCCTGTCCGATTCGTAAGGGTGTTGACAAATATAGTAAAAAAAAAAATTGCCCGCATTTTTTTTTCAATGGGGAATTTTACCGGGTAATACACGGCCAGCTGTCATTTAGCGGGCGTCTACAAGTCATAACTTAGCCCCTGTTGAAAATTTGCTAAATTTTAATGGAATCTGCATTATTTTAGTTAAAAAAAAACGTGAATTTTAAATAGCTATAACTTTTTTATTTTCAACCATAATAAGATTTTTTATTACTTTTTGGTAATTTTATTGCAGTACCTATGTGCCCCTTTCAGATCGGACAGGATTTTTTTTACACATTGTATATTTACTATAGTTTGACCAATACCGCTGTACCGTGCCTTAGGAATACGCGGTGAGGCGGGGGGCAGTGTTGACCAATGAGCGCCGAGCGAGACGCCGTGCGCCGAGAGCTTTGACGAATTAGCTACCTGCACTGCTCCCCCGTCTCGCCGCGCGCCTTCCTAAGACGCGGTACAGCGGTTTTGGTCAAACTATAGCATCCATTTACTGTAAAAATATGAACGTATACCTAGAACCATCATGCCAAGGATAGCCCTTCTCTATGCTTATTTAAATTCTGAGCACAAAAAGGGCGTAACACATTAACATAAACATAAGGATGTCCCCTCCATTAAAAACCTTAACCCGAAAACGATTCCGACAAACTAATAACCGAACATATCGATACCAATAAGGTCCCGATGATAATCCCGTCAATGTAATTAAGCGGGAGGAGTTAAAAGGTTGACTGTCAATATAGGGGCGAAGGGGGCTAAACGGATTAGGGTAAACAGTATAAAGAGCCTTTTGTATCCGAAATTAAATGTCACCCGATGTCATTATTCAGCCTCTGGTTGACACGCATACGATCGCTGCCGTCTGCCACCGCTCGATGCTGGAGATCCGAGACTTTTATGTTACACGATTTAATTGTTGTTTTGGGTAAACGACACGAGAAATTCGGAGGAAATCGTTTTCGATTTTGATGCAGTTATAATTTAAAAAAAAAAACAGTGCCGACAGAAGTGAAAACTTGAACAAGATCGCCTTGGTGGAAGAAAAATACTTGAATAGAACATTGGTCCGTAACCTTATCTAAATAAAGAGCACAATCGCGTTTACAAAAAAAAAATACTTCCAAAACCTTTAAAGTCAAAATACTTGCTTAGAACATTGATCCGTAACGTAATATAAATAAAGAGTACAATCGCGTTTACAAAAATAAGATGTCGGTAACGGTGTCGCAAGTTCAATTGTTTTTTCCCATCTTAAAAATGCCCAACGCGCCTAACGAAGTTTTCACTTCAAAAAATCTATTCATCTCTTTTGGTTCCCAGACCACTTTTCAAATAACTTTGCACAAGCCTCTTTACTGAGCCTAATGAAAACAAAATATTGTGTAATAATAATAAATATTAAGAGGTCATTGTCAATCATAAGTGTGTTCTTGTTCACGGCGCAACAAATATAACTCATTACTTGTGATTGATATAGTGCAACAGTTATGACACATTGTCAGTCCTTCGACATCAAGCACCATTACCAATAGCATTGGCAGTCTGCCGAATTCCTTGACTAATCTCTAACAATTACATCACATCGTGAAGCAGTCGTCCCTTCTAAAAGACGTTATTAGTTAACCCATTAATTATACTCGCAACGGCTGTCGAAGATGCCGCCAAACCAAACTTTGTGCTGCGGAAGTATTAAAATATTACCAAGACTTTAATCCAATTTCAACAAACAATAACACCGTATCCCATTATGGCGCAGTCGCCTATACAAATTATGGAACACATTTATACGTAACAAGACAGATAATTCACGTATGCAGCAATAATATTTCAAATTATTGGATAACGTGACATAAAATTATACGGTCGCATCACGGGGCCAATTTTCATAACGAGAGAAATAACAGGGGAGCGCACGAGAGCGCGCGTACCTGCGATTCCATTCGTATATAACGTTAAACGCGATTTTCTGTACTACCCTTTAATGCGTATTGTTATTGGACAAAAACAAATTAACGGTCCAATACGTATTAAGAGTAAATGTATTTTAAATCTAGTACCTAAATAAACATACGTTATTCGTAATTGAGATGGAGACAGCTTAATAAATGCTTTTTTCTAAATCAAGTAAATCGTTCTGTCAGTCTCACGTAATAGAATGCAAATGGGATTTTTCGTCAAGATACAGACGCTTGATAAATTAAGGTTTAATTTACGTGCTTTTTTACCTACAGAGTTTTGCCCACGGCTTCACCTTGAAGGAAAGTTGTCGAAAAAACTCTGCTATCGAGATAAACGATCACTGCTGAATTGTTTACCTAAAGACCTTACACATGTATTACTTACTAAAGTAACCTATCTTGGTTTAACGCAAACATAACTTGAATTTACAATTGAAACAACAAAATTATATAACTTCAATTTATCTTTGAACCTTCGACATCAAACAAGCAGTGATTCCCAGCTCCACTCACGCACACAAAATTGATTTATTAACAGCTTTAACCGTTATTAGCAAACAATATTAGTAAACCCATAAATTAGAAACGAGATCTAAATGTAGGAATATAAAGACAGCATTTAGTTGAGCTTCTAGAAACACGCATTCAGACCGTTAGACACTTGAATACTTGCTAATCCTGAAAGGGCTACAAACGTACATATATCATGATAATATGGAGTAAATAGTCGCAGCTACTCGTGCTGTCAATAAGATGGATCATGGATTAAGTATTAATAATCTACAACATATATACCAGTAATTGAATGTTTTGTAAACGAAGTTTACAGGAGCTTCAAGAACTTCTTGGAGCTATATTCATTTGCCAGTAGAGTGACACCATAACACTAAATTGGCCAATGGTGCCGATTCCCTTGTTCACAAACTAAACTAAATTTAAGTTCAGTGCATGTTTTCTTTCTATTTCATTAAGAAAAGGACAGAAGATAAATTTTAGTTTAGTCCTGTCAAATTAATCAGCGTCTGTCACTACTCCATACAAGTTTAGACGTGATTAAAAACTTGCCTACTAAAATTACGTAAATTTACGTCAAGCGCTGATTAATTTAACAGGACTAAACTAAAATTTATCTTCTGTCCTTTTCTTAATTAAATAGAAATAAAAAGATGCACTGAACTTAAATTTAGTTTAGTTTGTGAACAAGGGAATCGGCACCAATGAATAGATAATGTAACATAAAGAAGATCTTTTGTTTGATTCGGCCAATCGACACCTAAAGTCACAATGGAAAGATTTTGTCAAAATAGGATATATTTTGTCAAGTTAGCACATGCATTGTAGACACTGTACTGTACCTATTTGCTAAAGCCAAACAAAAATTATCAACGGCAAAGCATTACGTACTTCAAAGCAAATATTATCTCATCTTCACGCTGAGTTTAATACCTAAATGTGTCCATTTTGAGATTCAAACAATATTGTAGATAGATACTGTTTGGTGCAGTAAATGTCAAGTAAGTAAGGTCTTGTGAGATAATATCGAAGGAGTCGCGGATAGCCCTTGTCTTCATAGATATTATCTACTTACATTGTTCCTTAACATCTATTGTACGGACTTTAATTTTGCGTCGCGACGTTCCAATTTTGTTATCTATATCGGAACTTGTTAATACAAAGTCGTATGATTATACAATCCGGAACAACATGTTACACAATATTTGATTACTTTCCGCTGCATTGGCATCACTAAATTCACAGGTTATTTATCTAGATGTATATTGAGATAATCTTAAAAAGTTTTAGACTATTCAAAAACTTTTCGTAAATAAAAGACGGTTAGCGAGAGTATTACGTAGTGATTGTAGTGAATACAGTCAAAGCTATACCTCAAAAATAAATACCATGGATTCAAATGTTTGTAATGCTAACTAGTAGGTAGTTTATCTTCAAGAGAAATCAGCTACCATAGTTACACCATTAATAATATGTAATCTATTCATATAAACGTAACGTGCAAGAAGTCAGGTCACATCATAATAATCTGACCTGACTTCTGATCCGATCCAAATGCTTCAAGCAAATTATTGAAGCATTGTTAACACAATGGCAAATTATAATAGATGAATGATGGGTATCTACTACGCAATTTTATGACGCTGCCAGAAATCAGGCAATACACAGTCTCAGACCAAATAAAAAAACCAAGAAAGAGCGCTGCGAACAATAAAGTGAAGCATTCCAAAACTACACCTCTGCTCTGTGCATACACGCTCACACGCACACATTTACAATAGAACTACAATCAAACTACACCTCACTAAGTGCACACATGTTTACGAAACCGGCTTCACGTCACTGTTGGCAGCGCTGTCTTGGTTTTTTTATTTGATCTGAGTACACAGTTAACATTCTTAAAATCTAATAGGATCAGCTAATCACACGTAAAATCCCATAAACAAATAGACTCAAACGAGTAATAAAACATTATGTGGCGGCATATAAACGTTCGAGAGACAAACGTAGCGTCTATTTAATAAGTAAACAAACTATGTAAGAAGACGTTCACCTATGCTCCATAGGTTTAGGTAGTTAAAAAAAGGTAAACAAATCGTAAAAAGGGTTTTTATAGATGACACTTTCTTGTTAAAAAAACAATAAAAACAAATAAAATTTATTTTAGTGTTTATCTATAGTTTCCTCTTTTATTAATGTATGTTATACTTTATCGTTTATTCTTCACTACTTTTCGTAGATGTAACTGCTTGAGCACAATTTTTTTTGTCTGATTTATAATTTTAATTCTTTCTTTTCTTTCTTTTTAATAGTAAAGAGCCCAATTTCCAAACGTCAACGAAATATAACGTTGCTAAATTGAAGAGTTCAACTGTGACGTAGCATAACAACTGAAGTGACAGGTATTACGTTTAGTCGGTTACTTGACAGCTGTCTCGTCACGTGGTTTTTTTTGTTTACCTTTTTTTAACTACCTAAACCTATGGAGTATAGGCAGAGTAATGCTCCTACACGCGACGTGTAAATAAGTCAGCCAAGCGTGTAGCCCCGACAATAGTTGCCTCTGAATCCATTGTGTACTCTTCTTCAAAAACAGATGTTGCTTGGAATAATAGATGTAACTCCATTGCCGTTTGCAGTCGTGTTTTGTCCCGACTTTGCGCCCGATGCGGGCCGACCCCTGATTAGACGACTCGGGCCCAGAACTGTCCACAACATTTCAAGGCTTTATTGAAGTTACAGACTTGCTTGACATGCTAGTTGGACATTCAGACGGTCTGCATAACTTAAATCTTTGTCTAGTTTGCTACAATACCTGTGGCATTTGCCATCACTAAGGTTAAATCATTTGTTTGTTTATAGAAGTTCTATTTCAAAGTTAGTTTAACTCAAGATATTATACCTACGTGCTTGTGCTCACAACTTTGAAAGCAGTGGAGTATGATGTAAATTACGTTAGATAAACAGATAATTATAGCTAATTATAACTAACCTCCGTGCGACTAACACATTAATGCAAATTAATTAAAGTTAAACCTTGTACAGCGCATCTAACCCAATGTGCTTGCACAACAATCAAGTATTTAACACCAGAGCACGTCTTTTGTTTGATGTAACAAACGGCTGCGTATAAGAAACCCAGTGGTGCATTGTGTAATTAATTAATTACGAAGACGACAAACGATTAGTTTGCAGGATTCGTGAGTCCTTGGTCCCTTCGGACATAAATAAGCTGATCGTGCATGCGAAGTAAACAAATGATGTTTAGCAATTGTCCCATTGTTTATTGTGCATAGCGATGCATACCAAACGTTCGGCATTTGCCGAGACACTGCCGAGTGCCGAGGACGATGGTTGTGAAAATAGGCAAGTTGTCAACAGTGATTTATGTTCGGCGCACGGCACCGCATCCTTGGCTCAAAAACTTGGTAAACAAATACACGATGTAACAAAAGGATTGTAGAGTTGCGCCGCTATTTGTTCGGCTTGTTCGTAAGTCTAAACATTTGTTGAAATACGAATCTCTTCCTGTGTCGTTTCAGGGTTAGTTTGCTTGATCAAACTTGGGAAACTGAGGTAGCAAGATACATGTTCTTGAGAAGGCTTTTCTCTTTTAGTCACTGCGATATGTCAAGCAAGATCTATTATCACGCGAGACAGACAAACGACTATTCTGGTGATATATCAAGCTCAATAAAACAACTTCGTGACATAAAATGACCAACCTCATAAAATATAAAGCCGCCAATAAGACAGAGTGACAACAAAAGCTATACAAATAATAAAAATAGAAAAATAACAGGCATTTTATTTTTGTTCATGAAAAATATGGCTTTCAGACTTCATAAAATACTGCCACAGCGTCGGCGACGCGTAAACGAATCATGATAACAATGCTTTTAGTCGAAATGTCAACTAAATACGAATATATTTTGTCATTGAATATCAAAACGGAAATTGGCAAAAAATCTATCTCCTCATTAGTCCAACTGTCATAAAAATGATAATATTTCATAGCGTGTGATTCTTGAATCGGATTCTAGGTCGGACAAAGAAAGAATTTTCCTTTGAAAGATCCGGAAATACTCAGACTTTGCTCCGCATTTTAATTCGTATTTTGGCTTAGGCCAAAATGACAAAAAGTATTTTTATGCCCTCAATTAGATAAATCCTCTAGGGCAGTGGTTCCCAAACTATGGGTCGCGACCCACCGGTGGGTCGCAAGCAAATATGGGGTGGGCCTCGAAAAATTTATTTTCAGCTATGATTAATAAAACTAAATACCGAAATAAATTGGACGTATCAAACTCATTGCGATTAGAAGTAAATAAAATTGAAGTTGATGCTAAAGCTATGGAAACAATACATCCTTCTCATTGAAATAGCACTCCTTATATTTAATTAAGCATATTTTTTTTCGATTGTAACTGAATGTTTTTCTTATTTGAACGGCATACTTAACTATATGAATGAAGGACTGTTCAAATATGAAAAATGGTGAAAAAGGGGCATACTGTATGCCCCATTTTCACCATGATAGCCAAGAGATGAGTCCCGAATTTTGAAGTTTTTGTTAGATGGGTCACGGTTAAGTCAACTTTGGGAACCACTGCTCTAGAGTAACTTATCATCTCATCATTACATAATGTTTGAATTTAAAGGGGACTTCGGTTATTAATAAACAAAATTCGCTCAGATTGGCAGTCAGGGTTTCCTAGATTAGCGTGAGCGTAACAATTACATAATTGCAAAAAAAAATACGTTAATTATTGTTAGAATTTTCTATGTACATTATCTTAATAGAAATGTAGAAAATACCGAAAAAACAGGCACAGTTTTAAATCGTGACAATTAAACCGTCAATGCCAAACCCCGGCTAGATATCGCAATTACGTGACTCGTTAAACATTATTAATTGTTTACTAACTGCTTGTAATAACCTGTTGCCAAATATAAACGATATCCGAACATAACTGTGTCTGCATTTAATGCGTTATTGTATGCTAAATATTGTTAATCGTAAGTGGGATATATCAATAAATTGTTGCAGCAATGCACTCAATAATTACGAGAATGCGTACGCAGAACGAAATTGCGTAGTTTTAAGAAACTGTAGATTGATCTACACTCTAACAATCTTCAAGTACGATCGACAACAAAGTACTCTTATTACATGAAGCAACACAAACATCTTTGAGCAATTAATCCATTAAAGCTCAAGATATCGAATAAACTGCACTTGTAAAGATTCTTGCTCGTAATCATGACGAACACATCCGTAATCATGTTACAGGAAATTAGCTAGATAATCGGTTTAATTGTAACAGCAATCTAAACATTAATCTGTGCGCACAGAGGTGCAACGAAAAGGCTAATTCTCCTTGAGAACAGTGATTTCCATTTTTTCACAGCGCAGGGCGTTTGCTTAACTAATGTAGCAATAGTAGTAATACTATTTAGAAACTTATGGTCCCTTTTGTAACTTTAAAGTACATTGCACCTCGCAAAACCATTAATCAAAACAAACTTGAATAGATACGTCAAAGTAAGTAAAACAATACGAGCGCTCATTGTCTCTGCCCAGTGAATGCGCGAGCAGAGTACCTTATCGCTAAAAAGTAAACTCGATCAAAGGCAACTATGTAAGTCGTGGGATCTTCCCACGTGCTGTGAGAGCCTAATAATTAGTCGTTAGCCAACAATTTGCACCTTGCCGCAACTAGAAAAAGACACAAATCGCTCCATTTTACATTAAAACTGTAAATAGCTGTCCAAACAGGAGATATTTTCGAATAGCTTCGTAGAGTAAAGTTTCTTAATTTGACCATAATTTTGTCAGCCTGAACCTCTATAAGTGAGAAAGGCCGCAGCAGTACCTTTATAAGGTAGAAACTCGAAATCCTGAGAAACTTCCATAAGCGAAAAAGAGATCGCGATCCCTTGAACTCTCGCTTATCCAGGTTCGACTGAACATAGATTAAAGTTTCTGAATTTGACCATAATTTGTCAACTATGACTATAATTACTATTCCAGTTGCCAGAAGACTGATCGACTTGTGGGTAAATGAGAACTGGGTAAGCGAGAAAACTCTATAAATGAGAGTAACTGCCAGGTCCCGTCATTTTAACCTTCTAAAACCTCTATAAGAGAAAGTCGTTTTACACTCATGGACCTCTTTAACTGAGACTGACTTGCCTGTAACTCTATAAGCGACAGTCGAGTGTAATTTAACTCATTCTTAAATTTAGTGGAAATAACATTGTTTTTTTTTCCTCTCAACTTTTCCTAGCCAGTATCAACCTGTATAAGTGAGATAGACCACTCCTGTACCTCTTTAAGCGGCAGTCGAGTGTAATTTAACATCTGCTATTTATGACTCTTTCTTAAATTTCGTGGAAATAACATTGATTTTTTTCCTCTCTACCTTTCCCAACCAGCCTCAACCTATAAGTGAGAAAGGCGGTGCTGTACCTCTATAAGCTAGAAATATGAGTTACTGAGAAACCTCCATAAGCGAAAAAGAGATAGCGGTCCTTTAAACTCTCGCTTATTCAGGTTCAACAGTACATAGATTAAAGTTTCTTAATTTAACCATAATTTGTCAGCTACTATTTCTGACACCAGACGACTGATCGACTTGTTATACTTACGACAGTTGTGAATGACTCAATTTGTTATGGTAATCTGTACAATATCAGTGACTGATGTATGCGCAGTATCATAACTCATTGTTCTTGCTTATGCGCACAGCGCAGGCTAATCTTATTCAAGCCTGAAGGTGTCGTGCATTTAGGACGACTTAAAGTCTGTCTTCATAAATATTTATGTGTATTTAATACTAGATAGCCTATAGTATAATTTAAAATCTCATTAACCTGACATTATTGAATAATTCAACGGTAATAACTTCAAATAAGTACTTGGACTCTAAAACATATTTTCCACATACGCCTAATCACACGTGTGATATTGGCGAAATGCAGTTACCCATTAGTCCCCGTGATTGCAAACATACCTGTCACGACCATCATCATCGAAAATCACGATCGAAATTATTGGATAGTGTGCAATCCAATTTCATGTCGGCGCCTGCGTCGCGGCACAATGCAATTTACTAGTCGACGTTTCAACACGCGCCCCGTATTTCTCCAACACACCCCATTTTCATCTTCGCGGAACGACACAAAGATGACGCCATTCCTCATATGAATGAGACTATTGACAACTGAATTGATGCATTCATCTCAAAACACTGACATCTTCGTACAGTAACGTCTTTACGAAATATGTTCAGCAACCCGCCCGCCGCCGCCGCGCCGCCCATTGCATATTCCTCACGGTCCGCGACTCGGAACTATCAAATTTATTTTTATACATATTTTTATTGTTTGCGGTGAGGATTGTCGCCTCCTTAGGGGCTGTTTGTATGCGGACTGAGAAGAATTACGTGTGCGACGGAGCGGATCCACTTAAGAAGTAGAGATAAAACAATTTGTTTAGAAAATGTGCTGTATAATGTGGCTGCATATGATACTGTATGAAAGGAATCTGTAAACTAACGTAGCTTTAGTGTTTATTTTATCGGCGAACGTGTCCACCGGGTGCAGTAAAGGTTCGCAAGAGACGAATAAAGCTGCATTTTTCTCATATGAAATATGTAAGTCGAGAAGGATGGTCCTATGCTTATTTGAATGATATGGGAGACTCAGAGCGATATTTTTTGCGGCGCGGCGGCTCTCGGCTCCGGACTGAATGCACACTTGATTGTATAATTTTGTTAAGTTAATCTCACTACGGATTACGCGAAGCTCGCCAGTTTTCAATTTCACATTTGAATGCTATGAACGTTGTTTTCGCGTAAATTGTGTTAAACCCCCCCGCGCCGCTTGCGGTAATAATGTAGACAGCAACTTCGGCGTGTGCGATTACTCAATAAATATTCCGTAATCCGAAAGTAATTAACGCGAAAATAAGCTCCGATTCGATTATTTAATTGTTTTGTTTTTTTAAATCGCTGCATCGTCGGCGCAATCAACAGCAAGTTGAATTTCAAGCGAGTTCAGAACACTTTGTTATTAACTTCCGGTCCAGTTTCAGGTTTAAATTACTTTTTGTGTTGGTAATTGAATAACGATTCCGATGTCCCTTGAAACTGATAAAATACTTTCGTATTAATTTGGTACGTCTCAATTTCCTTTTCACGAAGTTTAAAGCGGTATCATTACCTACACTTAAAATTCTAAGTTACTCGCCCACCATTAAGTTGTCCCAAACGGCTCAGCAAAACGGCAACTTTTACACAAATTCTATACAAGCAGCAGTAAATTGCTAAAATAAGACGGATAACTAGTGAGCTGAGCCACTGCTCGTAATTCACTAGAGAGAATCTGAATAATTTAGTCAGCGTACGTAGTCACGTTTAGTCCTGCACCCAGCGAAATATTTTCAAGCGGCAACACTGCGTCCTTTTGAAGTGAATCCAGGAAACTGCGCTTTGAAAGCAATCAAGTCGGTGTTAACGTTCAAAGTAATTTCTTTGGCTTCGTCGGTTCTGATAGACGCCCCTATTACCTATTGCGTTGCCCATGTAGTTGCTATTTCGTATTGCCAGCTCGTTAAGTCGCCTTCGAAAACAATGGTGAAATAATGAATTGGGAGACGTGACTTGCCTTAAATTAAGTATTAAATACGTAGTTTAAATAGTGAATAGGAGTTTCCCTTTCAAAATAAATCAACATATTTATGAATTTTGCAACGGATAGGGTTGACACATTTATATTTTGACGAACAATTCTGTAAAACTTATGTTCGATTCAGATTTCCAAGACTGCAAAAAAAAAAAATGACACTTCTTGTCATGAGCACAGATTTTTAAAAAGCATCTCTAAAACCGTATAATACGGAATAAAAGCCGGCTTTTGTGGCTAGCTGATTCGACACTAATTACTACTTTCGCTTTACAGTTGATTATTGACGGTTAAACCCGGGATCACGATCGGTTCCCGTGAAAGAATTCTGTAATCCGATTAAACCCGGGTTTAACCGGGTAACATCAACATCGCACGAGAACCGGGCGTTCTTTTTTAAACCGACCACTAGCACCGATTAGGGTTGAAAATCGAAGTCTCCAAAAATGGGTTGGAATTTTGTTCGGTCATGATAAATTATGTTAGTTTCCGGGAAAGGTTCTCTATTTTCTTTCCTATTTTCGTTGTATGATCACTACGAAAACAGGGGTGGAAAAGTTATCGGATTCTGTCAGAGATTATACTGCCTGTTTTCGCAGAGAGATGAGGAATCAGGTCATTATCGTTCCAATAATAATATCATTCACATCACGACAATGTGGAAGCAAAAAGTAGATTTTACGACCGAATTTTATGTGTGGTAATCCCTTTTTTTTGGGTGGGAAATTATCAAATAACTTCTCCCGCTCTGGGTGGAGCGGGAGTGCGTGTCAGACTCTTACTGACTAAAACCCACCCGTGTTCCTTCAGTTGCCTGTATGTTGTCAGGGGCCACGGTAACCCTTTCGGACAAAACCGCAACCCCGGCAGGCATCGGCCCTATCGGACTCCGTTAGTTCTGCTGACATCTCTTTAAGGCGCGCGTGAAACAACACGCCGTCGACCCGGGCCTGATCCTTATGTGTGGTAATCCTGAAACATTTTAAAAATATCGGTATTGTATTCACAAATCTCAACGTTTTCTTGGCACATTTTTGTTCCATTCCAGATATTTGTTACGAACCTAGGAATTTCGCACTGAGAAAATGTGATCTAGTACGAACATATATAGGATGGATTTGGTCACTTGCATCCGTCAAGAGGGTGATTTTACCCGTCATACTCAACCACTTTCTCTAGTAAAATCATATACTTACGAGTCATAAAAAAAACTTTTTACACATGCATCGAAATTGTTTGCGGTTGAAGAATATGTTTTTTTTTCAATAATCGGATATGAGTTCAAGAATCACAGCGAAAGTTGCTAAAGATGGTGGGTAGAATTGTAGCGGTTACACCGCCACATACGAACTACGCATCATAGATATGACGTCACACAAATCCTGCATAGCGCGGTTAGAGTTTACCGAGCGATCGACATACTACATACAAGATTTCAACATCAAACCGATGGGCAGTTGCCCGCCAGAGACAACACCCGTCTGGTCGGAGGATCCTCCCTTTTCTATGGTGGATGAGTGAACTTTACACCCTGTTCCTCATACCACTAAAGAATCACCCCCTTGACGAATATGACGACGGACATGATAATTATTCAGATTGATTACAATTGTAATAGCAATCATATAATTGCGTTCTATTAAAATAGGTTTTTACTTTTATTAATTTATTTATCTTTTGTATAGATTCTTTTCTAATTTGTGAATGTGAGAACGCTGTAGGTTTAGTGAATTGTAGACCTGTAAACCATTTTCTATTGTGTTAAGTACTTAGTACTTATTAAAAGACCTACACTGTCCTCCCATACCTAGTAACACTGTTATTTGAAAGTATTGTAAAAGCCAATTATTTTTAAAAGAGTAACCGTGGAGTTTCTTGCCGGCTCTTCTCCATAGGAAACGACCAATTGGAACCGTGCACCTAGCTTCTGACGTTTCATAAGTGCACATGTAGGTTTATGTGAAATAAAATATTTTGAATTTGAATTTGAATATAGATGACTAAATCGCCATCCTGTATTTATAAACTCATACAAAATTATATAGTTAGGTGGCTCAACCATGAATGCTAGTCTGTTAATAGTCGAAAAATTAATCATTTGAGTAAACAGCGCAACTCTAACAACTCAACAAAACCCAATCTATTATCATCATAAACATTAACAACGTTAACACAATTTGTTTCCTCCACATTATCACTGTGGTCCATAATCCAGCTTCCATTTGACGCTATGGGTACATCCGAGCAGCTTATTGAGCAGAATTTAACGGTTTTATGGCACTAACGACCATACTAACAATAACGTGCTAAGTTTTAAGAGCACAAATGTACATGGAAACTGAGCGAGCACATAACATAGCGTATAAATAACTTTTTACTGATCCATTGCTCTATGGATGAAAAACATAAACGGGAAATATACTAGAGAATAAAATGAGTATATTCAAATTGGGCAATAAACTTTTATTTTATAATAAAGAGAATAAAATATGTTTTTGAAGCGGATATAAGCCCTTTCTCCCACTTTTATTTTACGATTCCTGGAAATATGAATTGAAAAATTAAGTAGACAGGCACAGATTACTGAAAAACTGTAAAGCACGGCTGGAAATGTTTTTTCCGTTTAATTCCATTATTGTTTTAAAACTTATAATACAACGTTCATATAATACCTACAAATACAACAATAAAACCCACAATACAATAATACCATATAGTGTTATATAGTCAATAAAATAAACCAATCCAGTTTTAAAACATTTGAATTCGTATATTTGTAGCTGGATTCGCGAACAAAAACACTGGAGTGCATTAAAATGGAGTAAAACTAGAAACGCTAAAATCAACAATACAACCCACAATACAATAATACCTTATAGTATTATATAGTCAATAAAATAAACCAATCCAGTTTTAAAACATTTGAATTCGTATATTTGTAGCTGGATTCGCGAACAAAAACAATGGAGTGCATTAAAATGGAGTAAAACTACGAAACGCTATAATCTCTAATTGAGTTTTATTCCCAGTCTGTGTGTGGCCGCCACTGCAATTTATTTATTGTTCTTTTAACTTACTTAAGTAAAATTTGTTTTATTGCACTCAGGTATAACTTTATTATGAATCTCGAATGGAAAGGAATTACATTTTCTTTAATGAATCCTTTTAATGATGTTATTCTTTTTTGTTTCAGGTACGGTTCCTGTTTTGTTTTTATTAGCTTTGTTTAATTATGGAAGCAGTATTAATGGTACCTACAAATGTACCATCATTATTATTTCTAAAAGAAGTAAGTAAAGAATTTCTCCTATATCGCTGACAAACTTCTGCCCGCGACTTCGTCCACGTGGAATAGTTACTTTGGTGCTCCGCTCCTATTGGTTTTAACGTGATGATATATATAGCCTATAAACCTTCCTCGATAAATGGGCTATCTACCACTGAAATATTTTTTCAAATCGGACCAGTAGTTCCTGAGATTAGTACGTTCAAGCAAACAAACAAACAAACTCTTCAGCTTTATATATTAAGTAAGTATAGATGGGTTTTTATGCAGCGTGTTCCTTTTGATATCCCATAACACTAGGGTATTAATAAGACCATGTCAAAGAATCAACTGGCATAATTAATTATTTTTCAATTAATTTTATTTTTTTCTTTTCACTCTCGATGTGTATATCGAAGTTTCATTGATAAGTACGAGTTAATATTTTTTTTTTTAACAATTCGACAAAGTCACAAACACCCTACGTAAAATATGACAACATCGCATTTTCTTAGCTTTATATAACATAACATCACGCCTTGTTTCCCCGAAGGGTTGGGCAGAGGTGTGCCTGTATCAGGCACACCCACATTTCACCAGTTATGTTTAAGTCCCATGTAATAGGGGGCGAGCCTATTGCCATCAACTGGGCACAAATCCAGACTTCGAGCTGCTACTGAGAAATATCAGATAGAAAACTCATAACACTTTTCCCGACCCGGGAATCGAACCCAGGACCTCATGCTCAGCAGTAGCGATCGCTACCACTGGACCAACGAGGCAATCAAGGCGAGCTTTAAATATGAATTAAAAATGATTAACTCGTACTTATGTAATGAAACTTAGATACACACTGAAAGTGTTGAAAATTAATTGAAAAATAATTAATATGCCAGATGATTCTTTGACATGATCTCATTAATACCCTAGAGTTATGGGATATTAAAATTAACACGTAGGTATATAAACAGACAGATCGAACTTTAAATCCAAAATCCACAAAATGCCTTTAAAATTCTGATTATATTATTAAATACTACAGTGAAATGTAATGGCGTCTCAGAAATATATTGACAGTAATATTATGCTCTTTTAAAATGTCAAAATTGTGACAGCCCCTCTGCCCTTTGTACCAATTACGAAAGGTTGTAATGAAATTAATTAGCGAACTTTACTTGACACTCGGTGGGCGTAATGACGCTAGTAGGCTTCCGTCCCCAATCTATTTACTCGCCTATTGACTTTTAAGGAAACATTTTAAACTTAAAGCTATACATATACATTTCGTGCTTTTTCTGTAACGTCTTTTAACGGAATTACCATTTAAATTGATGGAAATACTTGCCTAAAAAAATTATTACACCTACTACTGTTCATCTTCACGATTATCTTTTTTATTTAACTAGCTGTGCCCCGCGGTTTCAACCGCATAATTCTCGATCCCGTGGGAATATCGGGATAAAAAGTATTCTATGTCATAATCTAGGTCATGGTCTACCCATGTGCCGAATTTCATTCAAATCCGTTCAGCCGTTTTAGCGTGAAAGCGTAACAAACAAACAAACATACATACAAAAATCAAATCTATTCTCATCATAACATTATTATTCGTTACAATATAACATCATTCCGATGTCTGAAGATGCCTCTTAACTTTTAAGCTAAGACTTTTGGAGTGGTACGCGAATGGTGCATTTTTATTTGTCGATTTTTTTCACTTTTGGTCACTTTACATCAAATTAACATCGATTGTGACATAATCTGTTCTTGACTGATAACTTCAGCTCCATTGATTTCTTTCAATCAACGAAAAAATTAAGTATTATCAAGGATAAAGAAAAAAATATTTTCTAATCCGCTCAGACAAAACTCAGTAATTCCATTAACAAATAGAGCATTGGACTGAAAAACGGTAATCCAAACGACCAGTTTCATTTCTCATTAGCAAGTCTCCCGACCTCGTGCAGCTAATCCTATGGAACCAATTTAATTACTGAAGATTGAAACGTTAGATAAAATGCTTTTCAATTAAACGAACATCGAAAAGTATACAATAATGAATAAAATTTTAAAACGTAAATTGCAACACGAACACAAAATAACACGGGACCATTAATATTTCAGTGAAATTATTATAATAATGTAATTTTATTGTCACAATAAAATGTAATCTAATAATGTAACAGGTTGAATGTACAGTCGGGGTGAAAAGGTTAAGCTCATAAAGGTCATTTTTTACATGTGTGAGACGTTTCATTTTTCAGAGTAATGACAACATTATGACAGTTTGAAGAAATGATATACGAGTGCTACGCGGGAAAGAATGTATACCTATTAAAATTGCAAAACCTTTTCTTTTCGCGAGTGTACTGCACCTAATGTAAATAAGAATATACAAGGTTATTAAAGCAGTATATTGCAAGGTTCTACAATGATATCATCTGTAGCAACTTTTTTTTACCGTTTCGCGGTTAGATTTACGGCGCACTAAAGTCGAGTAGTTTAATATAACGCAAGCTTTAGCCTTTTCCGTTGAAAGTAAATGCGGTTATAAATTTGGCCACGCCTCGATTTGAGTCCGATAATTGTAGAAAACCTTCATAGATTAGGTCTAAATACCCGCAGGTTCACAGATATTATGTTAGATTAATACGTGGCTCAGTGCGCCTCGTATTTCTGAAATCTATATTAGTTGACACTGCTTATGGAATTAGATTTTAGTTGATTTAAGAGATTTGTAGATAACAAACTCCTCATCTACAATTCGGTCCTTAAGCCAATATGGACCTACGGCATCCAATTGTAGGGCGTTGCTAGCAAAACCAACATACTCTGCCTGCAGAGAGTCCAAAATGGTATCCTAAGAGCAATAGCAAAGACAACTTGGTTTGCTAGGAACGATGAAATCCACGGCTATCTACAAATGCCATCAGTAAACTCTGAAATCGAGCGGTACAAAAGACAACACAAGGCACTCCTAACCTTGCATCCAAACCCACTAGTTGCTAAACTGTTAAACCCGACAACGGTGGTAAAAAGGCTGTAGAGGAACCACCTTCTATAAGTGGGAGGCGCAGCACTGGCTTCTCCACCATAACGCCACTTGTCATGCAACGAATTCGCTCATGGTCTGACGATCGATTGCAAATTAAAATAAAAGGAACAAAAAATATTGATTTAATTTAAGTATTATGTAACGTGTCTGCATCTTGATTGTTCAGGAGAGTTAATAGATGTGTACAATAAAAGGTACCAGAGCATGGGAAAAGTTCTTGCTGTAGACTGCACGACTTAACGTAAATTAGTTTGCAGTCGTAAAATTAGACTATTTATTGACTTTATTTCAAGAATGAAATCCATTCACCATTTAGACAACACTAGCAGCGCCCCGCGATTTCACCCGCATAAGTATCGGTCCCGTGAGAATATCCGGAATATCGGGAACATAACATCACGCCTTGTTTCCCCGAAAGGTTGGGCAGAGGTGTATCTGTAGTAGGTACACCCACATTTCGCCAGTTATGTTTAAGTCCCATGTAATAGGGGGTGAGCCTATTGCCATCAACCGGGCACAAATCCAGACTCCGGGCTGCTACTGAGAAATTCCAAATAGAAAAACCCAATAACACTTTGCCCGACCCGGGAATCGAACCCAGGACCTCATGCTCAGCAGTAGCGCTTGCGACCACTAGACCAACGAGGCAGTCAAAATAAAATGTATTCTATGTGTTAATCCAGATTATAAAATATCTATGTGCCAAATTTCATCTAAATCCGTTCAGTAGTTTTTGCGTGTCAGAGTAACAAACATCCATCCATCCATCCATCCTCACAAACTTTCGCGTTTATAATTTTAAGTAGTATAAATTATGACCACACTCAAACAATAAAGCTTTAATTAGGACATCAAATACTTACTATAAACACAACAATTTATAAATAGCTTTTGTAATTAGCAGTTCTAATTCACACAGCTACAGCAACATGTTACAGCAACAAGGAATATTTTATGCAATCATACAGTGCTTTGTAACATCGTAACGAATATTCCTAATGTGTTTCAGGATTTATGCACTAACAACTAGTGGATATCAAAATTAATTTACAAATGTGCATCGCTAAAATAAATAGTAATTTGTGTACATTGAGTGCATTACCTACACGTTGTTACATGATAGGAAAATAGGAAAATTATGTTCCATGTTTAGTTGGTCAAATAATGAGCAGTACCTGGGTGACCGAGCTCTGCTCTGGTGAAAATAGAGAATGCTCATTTAATAATATTTGAAAGTTCGTACTAATTCTATGTAAGTATATACTAATTCCATGCTGCCATGATAGTAGGGACTTACTAATTCCATACTGCCATGATAGTAGGTACTTACTAATTCCATGCTGAAATGTCATTATTCTAAGGTAGCCATCTTGTTCTAAACTTTGGGCGACCGAGCTCTACTCGGGTGAAAATACGGAGAAAACGAATTTTCCCAAATATGAGACCTAGCTAGATCGATTTTTCGCCCCCATAATATATCGCAAGTTTCATCGAAAGCCTGTAATTCCCGAAGGGTTAGGCAGAGGTGTACCTAATATTACACCCACATTTCGCCAGTTATGTTTAAGTACCAGTTCCTCTGTGGTTGAGGATTCCGGGTAAAGCTCGCTTCCACTTTCAGCCTGATTATCACTTACCATCAGGTGAGATGAAGGCCAAGATTTTCTTTTTTTTATTACAATTTCCCAAAAAAATAAAAAACAAGTAATAAAGAGCGAGCCTATTGCCATCAACCGGGCACTATTCCCTTTTCACATAAAAATATTTCAATGTAAGAAGCTGACAGAAACAAACAAAATAAAACACATATACAGCACTATCCCAAATAACACACGGCTTTCATGTATCACCAAAAAAAAAGACGAGGAATACAATACAAAAATCTGGTACTGATTTGAGTGGCAGCAAACGAATGACATCGAAATTCCACCCAGATGGCTTGCAGAATGACGAGGAACGGGTCAATCATCGCAACCCATATACAAAATTGAAAGCAAATCATAGCACGTTTGCATTCAGCTTATAAGCTCATTTCCATAAGTGTACTGCCTATCACGCTCGCAGGTGCAAATTATCTTCAGTGTACGCAATCAGACGCGTAGTAATCACTGGGATTATTATTGAAGGATTGCTTTAGCATTTGGTATGTTGTCATATTAAGTCATAGTGAGATGACCGTGTTTGATAATGCTCTAAGAATATCATTTTCAGTCATTTATTGACTTACCGTAGGCAGAAAGCTTACAAATCTTGGCTTGCGAATCGTAAAACAAAAATTTAAAATAAACAAACGTACCTTACGCATACTTAAAAAAAAAAACAAAAATATTTGCTCTAGATAAATGTAAGATTTATTTTTATTTTTATTGTAATAGATATTTGCACACCTATTAAGGTAGGATATGATTTAAAGATCTTCTGTTGTATGTATCACCTCATGTACACACGGCTACACATCAAGCTATACAAATCCAGTTTATGCTGATCTCGCATTGTATAGGATTTCTGTACAATGCGAGCTCAGCCTATACTGGAAATGTATAGCTTGATGTGTAGTCGTGTGTACCTACCCATATTCAAGCAAATAAATTATTTGAATTTTTTTATTTTTTATTTGAATATTTGATTAATCGCAAACATACTTCATTTATTTATTTTACTCCTTTGAATTTATTACTGATCGCAAACAGACGTTGAGCGAAGAAAATTCAATCTCGTACACAAGCAATCCAAATAGAAATCCAGTGAATTACTCCAGACGTCACAATAATCCATATTTCACATTTGATTGGGTGCGAAGAACGCATAACATTTTGAAATACGACTATCGGAATAAACGGAATAAACATATTTATAGGCCTCTCATAACAAACGAGATATATTTTCCACGCCGAATTCTAATCCGTACAAAGGGTGAGTAGATGATTTGTGACGTGCCGACGAGTCTAAAGGGCCATGTGTTGTGTGTCGAATGTGAAACTACAATCTACATTTCGATACGGCTGCTACGGAAACACAATCAAAACTCAATTCGATAACACTTCCAATTTATAGTTGTATCACGCAATGGCGACTGGCGCGCATCACATAAACAGGAGTGAAGGATGTTGCGTATTCAATATCCTGATTTCCTGAATTATTTGATTTGCATCGCCTACCCAAATGTGGTCTCTGGTTTTGTCCTACCTAAGCATAAGCATGGGATACAGGCCTCCTCTATGTGAGAGGGAATGGGCCGTAATCTACCACGCGGGCCCAGTGCGGGTTGGTAGATGTCACATGTATTTGTCTTTGTCATATTCCTGCCTACTCAATACATATTTTACAAAATAAAATGTAATATTCATTGTTGAATCGTTACAACATACAATTGTATCTAAAATCACAATAACAACGAGTAAATCTGACGTAGCTGTTTCAGCTCCGAGTCTAGAAGAAAATGTAACAATAAATTGTTGTTGTACGCAATAACAGCAACTTATTGTGTCTGCTAGATCAGTATTGAATTGAGCCATTATATTGCTTCTTGAATCCATCATCTCCTACATATTTCATTCAACGTTTATTTGATGGCACAACTTTGTTCAAACAAGGTATATGTTCGAATTCAAAATTGAAATTCTCACACAAAATTATGAGTGCATCTACATTGCGAATTCGTATTCGTGAATGGACTACTGATTAATTACGTTTCCGAAGTATGCCTACGTGATATGTCAAATGTTTCATCACTGTTTCAACTAGTGAAGGCCTCACAATAGATTTTCCAATAAGCTTCGTATCGTGAATAGTAATTTAATTTAATCTTCGCATAATTATTTTTGGGTTAATTAATATGCTCGCTCTGACATTCGAGATCCGATTAACAAGACGTTAACGGATCCTTTTGTATTCGAGAACCTTTTGAAACGATTAAATACGAGTAAACTACGTATTTAGTTACTCTGTAGGGTATACACTATACAACTCAAATAACTTCTATATTTAGACATAGACACGTGTAGAGACAGAGACTATTAGAGGACCTAAACATACATAAGGCACAAAGTAAATTAAAAAATAATTTTAAAAAAATTATACCTACGCAACTACCTCATTATATTCTTTTGCACGTGCTAAAGAATACCTACGGCAAAATTCTGAAACACTTTGCTCAAATAGTGTAATTAATTCAGAATTAAACTTCTATTCGAAATTCAAATTGTAATAATTGCGCTTCACACGCGTAATTAACGAGACTGCTTTACAAATGGCTGTGAACAACTGAGCAATGAGTGACATGGGTGGCGACGGACGTGACGTCGAGACGTGCCCCAGAATAATGACCGCCAAATGAACCGGGGACTGATGCGAATCCCAACACTATGATGCGATTGCGCCGCGTTGCCCCGCTGTGAATTATTGGATTGATTGCACCGTCTTGTTTCATCTGCATGCCGTATTGTGTGAATCAAACATAATGCTCCCGATGTTACCGAATTTCGATCTGTTTGGAAGCAAAATCTGGGGATTTGTTTACGTTACCGTTCTGCCGTCCTTTAACTAGGAGGCCGTTTAGCCCAAAAAGTTATTTCCGAGAAAATGGCAAAAAACAAAAAACGCGGGAATCGTTGTTTCTTATTAAAAACTATGATTGTTGGACACATCAGTCGATATTCTTTTCTGTTTATCCTAAAGAATCCTTTCTGTCCAGAAACTCTTAAAGAAGAAGTGTAGGTTAGACGCTTTCAAGTGATGGAATCATCATAAATTGTGTTACTTATCGGCCTACAAAATTTTTATATCTCTGGAACTATTTATGTTGTAAAAATGTTTCTTAGACAGAAAGATAGAGAATTTTGAACTCTATTACTTTCAATAAAAAATAAAAAATTGGCCATTTGAGGGTTAACGGCTTTCTAGTTAAAGGACGGCAGCGTTGAGATGTGAATTAAATTGCAACAGGATTATGTAAATTAGTAATTAAATTAACGATAAATATATTGGGAAAAATATACGCTACGAAGTTGTCGAAAATTGCAATATAAAATTAAGGTAGGCCTCCACCCATAATCAGTTAAATTGGTACTTGAACCAAAATAACAAGTACCTAATCAAAACCAATCGTTCAAAATCAGCAATCTCGTTCCAACCTTGTTAAGTCAAGATATATCACAACACCTAATCTGCGATCAAACGAGTTGACGATCTCCGCTCAATTGTTACACGAACAAAGCGAACGCAGTCACCGGCTACAATATCCAGTGATTCCAGTGCAAGTTGAGAGTGTCTCTTATACGACCGCGCGGCTTCACCGACCAACAATGGAATGTAACAAAGGGCAGCCGGGCTAGAATAGCTCGCTGGTCAATAACCTGGATAATCGATGCGGATCAAGAGTATGAACGACAGGCAGCGTTGTTGCCACCGACCTGGCATTACTCTGTCAGCTATCGACTGTAGTATCGAACAAAAACTTCGGCTTTAAAACGCTTGTAACATTTTGAATCGGTACAGATGATGACCCTCGGTATATCAAAGTCAAAGTCAAACAATTTATTTCAATTAGGCACTAAAAGGCACTTTTGAACGTCAAAATTTACAAAAAATAGAATTGATTCTAGTCGCCCCTTTCAAAAGGTAGTTTTCGTATGGAAAAGAATGGGCAAGAAACTCCACCGATACTCTTTTAAAATGTTTTACAATATTTTGTATACATTAATTATATATAGTTGTAAGTAATACTGACAAATTATGGGTAATGTGCCTGATTTAAAGATAAATAAATAAAAATATAATAATTATATGTGAAGACGATGCACCTGGAATAAGATTACTGTACCACAATAGGTAAAAATAATTAAAAATGAAGCAATGACAGAAAAATTATGTAAATAATGGATACATGGCATTCACATATTTACAAGCATTGTAAAAGTAGGTACCTATACGATATAGCTAAAAAAAATTACAAGTAATACTAATAAGTCAATGTGTGAGTGTATCACAAAAGCGACGCTTGATATGGAGTGCCACATGTCATGTTTTGCAATCGTTCGACATTTAGTCACGTCTCGTTAACCTCTCATCGTCATAACTGAAGAATTCAGTCGTTTAACATAATTACATCATAATAGTCATTCAATACTATTCAGTACAAATGAAGGCAAAGACTGCAATGTATGTGCATTAACATACGTCAACAGAACTATGACAACATTTAGCTATAATATGCAAGTATGTCAGAAAATATGCAGAGTGCACATCGCAAATCTTGCATATGCGTGTCGCGAACGTAAATTGCGAAGCCTTAAGGGCCCTTAGCGCAGCCGACAGCCTCACTGTACTATGCAGCCGCATGTTGTAAAGCATGTTCTCTTGAAACATGCATGTCTACGAATAATGATGCGACCGTGCTGACACACGCGTGACGATGAATAAACGCCTAGATTACCGCCCGCTCCATAGCCCAGTTCTAACATTATCTTCTAATGCCCGGTTTCTAAATCCAAAAACGGTTCGTCTTGTTTACCGATAGTAATTGAGTGGTAGACTGTTGTTTTTACAAAGTGGGGATAATCTACTACAAAGAAAGAAAGAAAAATTGGTTTATTGCCACAGAAACAAGTGAATATAAAAATAAAAAAACCGGTCAAAAGCGAGTCGGACTCGCGCACCGAGGGTTTCGTACCATTTTAAATTTTCAGGCCTTTATTCGTCAGAGAATTTAAACACTGCACACTGCCGTGTAGAATATTGCAGTTTTATGTCAGTGCCATCTCTTGACCGATAGTGGAACTAATGTATGAATGTGCAAATAGCGCTCTTTCATATTATGGCACCCCACATGCCCTAGTAGCCCCACTTCGAATTTTTAAGACCCCCGTTTTTTAAACACAGCTGCAAAAAAATAATGTTTCTTTCTTAATTGCAAAATAGTTGGACAAATGTCGTCTAAAACTGTCCCAAATTTCAAGTTGATAGCATTAGTAGTTCTTGAGATATCCAGCTGTGACAGACAGACGGACAGACTGAGTCGCACCATAAGGGTTCCTTTTTACCATTTATAATACAAGTTTCTTACAGTTAGTTTCGACAGCCGGTACAAACACTATTTTCTTTTCATATTGACTCATAATGAATTCATTACAATCTTTGATGACAGACTCATTATTTATAATGAAGTGCGATGTGTAATTGTATTGACTGCGTCCTATACGAAATACGAACAGTATTTCATAATTCTGAAGTATTAGACGCACCGCTTGAACGATGCTTAAGAGCGTTTACGTCTAGCGCGGGAAGTCAAGTTTAGGTAAATTCTTCGCAAAATTCACTCACACAGAAGCGCGCGTACATGTGTGCGTAGAGTTGGCGCGTTCGCTATCTTTATAGTCAGACTAACACACGTTGATCCGTTCGATTTAGAGCAATAATTGTTCTAGTAAATATTTAATTGGAATTTAAATCCAACTTCAATTTATTGTTACACCTATGATTAATATTATTAAAAAAACGAATTAAATAAATAATTTTACAATATTTTATTGGAACAGTTTACATATTTATGCGCTTCTTCTCGTGTTTATTTTATATTAGGCATAACAATTTGATGAATCATATTTATTTATTTTAAACATCTTATCTTATTATCACTCCGAGTAACAACAAGCGCAACATGTCATACTCATAGTTACATTATGGGTACTGTTAATATTAGCATGTCGGTGTCGCGAACCCATAAGATTTTCCTATACCAATAATCGCTCATCGCGCCTAAAGAAGCTTTCACCTGAAAAAAAACGTGTGCGTTTGTGAGAACCCGCTCAGGAATAAAGTTCCTTCTCACGTATCATTTAAAACAAAAACAAAATTTTCGCAGCCGCCATCTTGGATTTACATTTTGACCTCACTATCGACTTTAGTACCCTCAAAAACTAATGCCTCATTTACATTCTGCCCCTGCCGCTACTGTTCGCGCTGCCAGCCATTATTCTCTAAATACTGCCGTAACAGAATCGAAAGAACTGCCCTACCACTCATATCGCTTTCGACTTTCAACAATGGTAGACGTTGAAATAATTACAGCATCGCTGTGTACAAAACACAATACATAATTATGTTCTTTATTTAAAAAAAAAATCAAATTAAAAAAAAGAAAATTTATCTTCGTAGAAGATGGTGGATCCTCTCCATAACATCGAATACAAACCATATCGGATGAAATATATCGTATGCATCTGCTCCAGTAGGTACCCTAATTGCGTAACTTATTTTTATAAACGATTTTAGCAAATTTATTTCATTTTGACAGTTCAACAACATTCATTGCATTATTTACGTTATTGAGCAGATTTTTTTTCCAACTTATGAAGCAATGGATTAGCAATCTGTTTCAAATCGAAACAATTGTGATTGATCGTGCATTACGCAATTTTTTTTTTTTTCTTAGCCGTTATTGTCGCACTGCTGGGCAAAGGCCTCCCTACCCTCTTTCCACCTCTCTCTGTCTAGAGATTCCAAGAACCAATCTTTCTTAAAGGAGTCCAGCTCATCCCGCCATCTCCGTCTGGGCCTGCCGCGATGTCGTTTGCCATTAAGCGGGACCCACTGGGTCGTAAGTTTGGCCCATTGATCGTTTGACATGCGGCAGATGTGTCCAGCCCAATTCCATTTAAGCGAGGCAGCTTTCCGAGTGACATCAGATATTTTAGTGATGGAACGGATTGTTGTATTCTTAACCCGGTCCACAAGTTTAATACCAAGAGTACTCCGTTCCATAGCTCTCTGGCAAACCTCGAGCGTGGACCTCTTTTCTATTACGCAATTATTGGGGTACAGATCGGCTAGATGAATTTATATTTTCAAAAGAGGCCTAAACGTGACCATCAGTGAGTTCTTTGATTTCAATTCGTCAATAGGAAGGAGTATCTTCTAAAACTTCACTAATTCTCTTCCAGCACGCGTAGCATGATCACCATAGATAATAGAACAATAGACAAAATGACAGATAAACAATCACAATCTGACATTTTGTCTATTCTTCCGTCGACAAAACCCGTTTCTATTGTGGTCATGCTACGTATCCAGACGTCGTGAACTTAGTTTTAATTTGTGGTTTTTGTCATTTAAATCCTACATACTTTTTTTGGATTCCAATAGTTCCAAAAATGTTATAGTGTTTTTATTATTCCACTCGAAGGGCATTTTCACAGATCGTATAAATAGGCGGCACGCACGTCCGATTCGTCCAGGCGCTCGGTAAGAAGTGAGCTGCGGAGCTAAACGTAAACACGTGCTGCCCTGCCACTCGTGCTGCTCGTTCTTTGACTTCCGCATAAAAAAACCGCTCATTTGGGGAGCGTAGGGCAACGCGAGTAGCAGTGGCAGCAGTATGAGAAGTATCGTGTTTACATACTCATCCTGCCCACTTTCCTGCTCATTGCTGTGGAAGTGAGCTGAATGTAAACGGGGTATATGAAAACGACACCCATGATGAATTCTCCCGCTCTGGGCGGAGTGGGAGGGCGTGTCAGACTCTTACTGAGTAAAACCCACCCGTGTTCCTTCGGTTGCCCTGTTGCCGGGGGCCACGATTTCCCTATCGGTTTTCTTCGAACCCCCGGCAGGCATTGGCCCAAGCGGACCCCGTCAATTCTGCTGACATCTCTATAAGGCGCGCGTGGAACACAACGCGCCATCGACCCGGGCTTGGTCCTTATCGGACGGCGAGCTACCCATTGCTGGAATTGGTTCGCAATTCCCGCCGCGGGTGTCTCCTCCGGCGGCGGTTAGGGGCGTGAAGGCGCGAAATTTGCCTCTCCCTCACGCGTTCCGCCTCCTCCTTCGCGAGCATTACCGCTTCGCAAAAGGAGGTGACGGCCTGCCATTTCCTCTCGCTCCGTACCATGGCCTGAACCAGGGCCGGACGCGAAAGATCACCGCCACCGATCACCTCAACGAAGACACGGTGTTGCTCCGCCCAAGCCGGGTAGACCTCCACCGTATGCTCTGCCGTGTCCTCAGGCCGATCCACACAATGGTGACACCCGGGTGTTTCCTCCCGCCTTATCCTAAACAGGAACCTCCTTAAGCAGCCGTGTTTTATATAGAATTTTTCACTTTTTGTATGGAGACCATGAAAAATTATTACCTATACAGTGTGAGTCTTCATAATGTGCACATATCGAAATGAGGGAGTCTATGCTTAATTTTATCGACGGAAAAAATGGTAATTTTTTTTTTTTAGTTTAAAAAAAAAAAAAAATTTTACAAAAAATTTTTTTTAAAAAAAATTTTTTTTTGCTCTCTTTTTATTATTATCTTATTTATAAATTTTACAATTAAAAATTGAAGAAAAAAATACAGATTTTTACTAAAAAAACATGTTTATTTTCAATTGAGGGTAGTTTTTTTCTCAATTTTAATTTTATGTGGACGGCTACTTACTATCAATCATTATGGAGTTTGTTTCATCGCGATAGCTGATTCAGTTTAAAAGTTACACAGTTTTGTTACAATTTTTTTTTTAATTTCATAAAAAGTATAAAAAACAATATTTAGATTTTTTAAATATTTTTTCTGTCGTTAAAATTAAGCATAGATTTCCTCATTTCGATATGTGCACATTATGAAGACTCACACTGTATGTTGAGTTTTATGGGTTTTATGGGCATTACAAAGGGGGTCGAAATTTTCATTACTTTTGCGATAGATCACACCATTTTCGAAATATAAGCAAAAGAAAAGAAAAAAAGATACAGTACTATTTTTGCAGCTGAAGTCGAGGTGTGGGTATGAATTTTAGTTCATGACAACTAATTTAATTCCACACTTTTTTAATGGCGATTAAAAGTAGTCAGATTTAGTTAGGCAAACAAAATTTTTCGTGAAAAACGTCAAATTCAGAATAGCAAAATTGCCATTCACTAAAGTATTAACTCAGTGTCATCTTGCACTAGGATGGCACTGAGTTAATACTTTGGTGTATGCTTGTTTGTTTGTTTGAAAAATATTACGTCAGCAAATGCTGTATTGATTTGTCGGAATTTTCAGTATTTTATTCGGTCCTTTCTTTATTTGTATTCGCATATAAGTTGTCGGAAAATTAGCATTTATAGCAGTAAATTTCAAATTTTAAGTATGCTCATATTTTAACTTTTTTCGGAGCTTTTATTACTACCCAAACTAAATGGTGATTTTTTTGTCTAGTCATTTGTGACAACAGAAGGCATTTGTAACAAGAGAATCGGCACCGATATCGACTTTAGCACCCTAAATTAGTTTTCACTTCAATAAAATATTTTACTTACTAAAGTACTAAGACGTGGCGATCATGCTATATTCGTGCATTATCGTTGTACGCACGACAAAGGTCAACAAGCGGTCAGGCAGAGCGCCGAGCGACACGTCCACTCTGAAAGGCCTCACGGCGGACTAATTTGAAACGGTTTGCGCGTGTAGTTTTATAGTAATTTTAGAGTAGTTTTAAAAAAATTCTAGAAAAATAACCAAACTCATATAGTTAAAAATTTTCATTGCAAATTGTTAAAAAGATGTTTTTCTATTACAGTAACCCTTTATTATATTAAATTAAGGAAGATATATTGGTAAAAAAAAACATTTTATTCACCAAAATTTCATTATAATTTCGCATTGTTTGGATTTTTATTTCTCATGTAGGGAACCTAAACTGAAAATTTCTTTTAACTAACTTTTTTCCTAAGAATCTTTGCAGTTAGATAAAAAATATTGTTTGTTAGGGTGATCAGTGATTTAAGATATTTTAAGCGTCAAAGTTGATGCTCGAAGTAAAATTAACAAAACCTCTGTTCAGTTATCTTGATATAATTCACAAATACTCTAATAATCTAAAAATTTTCCTAACTAAGTGTTTAGACAACAATATTTCCTAAAATGATTAGTAATTAATATGTTTTTAAAATAATGTTTGATGGATATTAACTGGATCGAAAAGTACTGTTTTTGAGCTAAACAGCGCACGGATGGCGTAAACGCTCTTAAGTGCCTGCATTGAAAGCATTCTATTACCTAACGTGTATTCATGCATGAATGGGGAGAGCTTCAAATAATGATTTATACTAGCGTTATATAGTGTGGCGCCTCGGGGGGCTGTGCGCAGTAAAGCGGAGGTCCTTTCATTTGCATGTTTTCCTCGCTGTATCAATATCGGTGCTGGCCGCATCTTGCCGCGTTGCATCGAACCTCTCGTAATTCCTTCTAGACGACTTCTTCGCAATTTTAAAGCGGCTTATGTTGACTGCCAGTCTTAATATCGTGTATTCGAAACCCACCTCTAACACAACCCTATTGGGGTTCATAGCCCCGGATCAAGATTTTTTTTGAGTCGGGGTAAAACCTGCCGTTTGCCGCCCTCCCCCTCCTCCGCAAATCTTTTATGGGGATGAGCTAAGTTAGCCCCCGCGAAATTAAAGTTTTGTCAAAATTAAAATTTTTACAGCAAAATATGAATCAAATTGTAACAATCGATAATGCGCCATTCGACAGGGGCGCCAAAACTGTTGTAAAAAAAATAGAAAGGTTATAAATGTGCTGCGCGTCTCATTTATTGCAAAGTTGCTGTGTGCTGGGTGGTGCACTTGTCTGCTACGCTTGAATTTGTTGCCCCCTGAAGTTGGCGCCCGGGGCACGGGCCCCCTAGATCCCCGGCCCCCCTAGATCTTTTCATGTCAATGGGGACTTCACTTTTGCTCTAAATATTTTTACTATCAAAATAGTATATTATTTAATTAGGATTAAAGAGATAAATTAATTCATGGTACGGAAAATAATATGAAGCATCATTATCCTGTAGAGGGGAGGAGAAGAGGGGCCTTACCTACGTTACGTAGGTTAACCTGTTCAAAAATATCTCGGCTGTAATGAAAGGGCAAACGAAACAGAAAACTTAACCAAATGAATCATGGAGGTGGAAAAAATTGCGAGTGTATTCCTATTTCTTAGTTGTTCAGGGCTGGCACATACCTGCGGGTCTAAAACGGCCACATTCAGCAATTCCTCTAAAAGCAATTCATTTTCAGAACTCCCAGCAATTCCTCTATAGTGACACATATTTTAGCTGAATCATATTCAATTCAATTCATATATTTTCATCAATTATTTTTCTTTTTTGCTACAGTTTATATGTTATTTCATTATAATACAAAACTGTCAAACAAATGAATTGCGTATTATGAATTGAACGCAGATAATATTATAAATTGTCAGTTTGTAACAGTTTGTGTGATTCATATATAATCACAATAGGATTCTGCCAAAGCGGCCGTTTTAGGCCCCCTGGTGAAATTCAAAGTTGCTCGTTTTTCACTGCCAAAATAATATCAACGTTACGCATATTCTAAAGAATAGTTTAAGCTTAACGACTAGGCCGCTAAAGCATCTATGCGGACAGAAGCGATAAACCAACAATTAATGACAGAATTCTCAAACGCAAATAAAATTTAATTCGCCGCTAAGTGACATGCTATCATTGACAAGTGTATTGCAGCAAAATAAAGACTTTAAAGAACGCCTTCAAACTTAGTAGTGTCTTTTGAAATTTGTGTTTTTTTACAAAAAAAAATGCATAATCAGTGTATAAAGTTCCCACTGCTGGGACACAGGCCTACTCTCGGTGAGAATCCACCACGCTGGCCCAATGCGGGTTGGTAGATGTCACATGTCTTCGAATTTTTGGTTCTAGGATACGACGGTTTCCTCACGATATTTTCCTTCACCATTTTGAGTGCAGTGGTGATAAAATTATTTACACAAAGTAAAGCGCCTGTCTGGGTTCAAACCCACGACCTATATAACTCGTAAGTCGAGGCTGTTATCACTGGGCTACCACTGCTCTCGCAAAATTTATACAAGCACAGTATTCGCAGTGAAAACCGCTCCACGCTTTATTTCAACAAGTGTGCACCATCCCTTGTCGGAACATACGTGTCCATAGACAGTCGGGTAATAGACCGCAGCGTGGTAATTCTTCCTAGTTCTCATGTAACGCGCTCGTTCGTGTAATGATGCGCCTCTATTACGTACAACTAACTAATACTCGTCTAGTCTTACTTTCGACCTTAAGTGCCTGCGTAATAATTACTCAGTTGAACAAGGCAGCATTCTTTGCGAACTGTGTAGTGTTTATGTTTCTTGAACTAGCTAATTGTTGTGTTTATATGACATTATGGGCGTTTATGGGTAATCACTTTGAAAATATGCGTAAAGAATTTTCCCTAACAGAAAATTGACCTTTGGAAGTGTCTAGATCTTCAAGGTTCATTTAGCTTGTTAATGCGGCTGGTAGAAGAGTGTAGTTTTAAATCAAGGGTAGAGAGGGTGCACAGCAGCCCACATCGTGCACTAATAAAAGCATCTGCAATCGCCCATGTTTTGAAAATATCGTTTAATAAAGTCATCAATAAATGTCAGAGCACCACTCGATACCCCAAACATACTTCATCCACAAACTGACCAACAAACAACTGACTGTCCAATGTCCATTATTTACATTTTCCAGTGGATTTTCTTTTTGTAAAATTTGTAATGCCGTTTTACGTTCCGGGGCACTGCGTATGCAAATACAGTGAAGTCGATAGCCGACCTCCTCGTTAGTGCCCTCTCAAAGGCAAATACACATATATATATACCTTTATATACTCTATACATGGGGCTAGAGACTTCTGAATAGCTTTTCTGTAATAGAATTAACTTACAGATAGAAGATAACGGAAAGATGAAAAGCTTTGCCAGAAGACCTTTGTACAGGAAATATAAATGTAAATAATACTCGTTTTCATACAAATGCTTTCTTCTACATTTAGTTTTGTTTAAAGTGGTTCAAAGTGCGTCATGAAAATAAATATTTATTTTAACTTTTTGGTTAGCTACGTGAAAAATTAAGTAGCTGAAAATAACTGTCTGTAATCCTCACATGAACATGAAAAATTACCAGATCATATTAATATTATAACATTCATATAGCTCTTGGTGTTATTACATCACAGGTTTATTAAGAAATCTCGGGTCAAAAGCCAGTTAATCACTCCGGTAAAACAGTTAGCTTTTTGTACTAACGTTTAATGCTTACTTACACATTTACTTTATTCAAAGTACATTTAGGAACGAAACAGCAACATGTGCTGTTAATGGCTGAATATAAAATTCATTAACTCGCGTTTAATAACGCACAGTTACACATAAATGCAGTTAAGCTAAATACTAATTCCCCGGAGCAAGATTCCAGTTAACCCTCATCTCAAAAGAAATTTATTTATGTAAATTTTAATTTAAAAAATCACCCATTTATTCTCGTTGCCGTAAGTTGAATGAAAAAATCTATTAGCTGAGAAAGATGAAAAATACAGTCCGGCTTTCCTTTCGTGCTTATTTCACAAAGTATGCAAAGCAGCGCCAAAGCGACCCCTTTTATCGTCGCACTGAATTGAGCAATTAAAAATCTAATAGTTTCTTTATGTACTTTTAATTCAGTCTGTAAGAGAAGGGAAATTAGGAACACCGTGTTAATGAGTGCAGATGTCAAATGATAAAATGATTTTATTTCTGTACAAACTCTTTTACGCGTCAATCATATTTTTAAAACTACATATACTCCGTTTGAAATAAGATTAGACATTTAAACAAACCTTTTTTACAGTCCGTTCAACCGATTTTGACTTCTATACCGTAGGCATAAGGATGGCATTAAAAGCAAAAAAAGTGGTTACAAACCAACTGTTTACTGCAGCTGTCATTTGTCATGCCGCCATCGCAATAGAAGTCAAAATCGGATGAACGGACTGTAAAAAAGGTTTAGTCAAATGTCTAATCTTATTTCAAACGGAGTATAGATGAGGTCGGCCTGTCCTGTTTGACTACTCTGAGAAAGAAAGGCCGAAACAAACTCAGAGGTCAAAGTCTATTTAAAAGTCCAAACATATTCTTGGTCAGATCATGAGAAGACCGCATATAGATTGGTGTCCAAAATGGTCTTTTGAGGAAAGAACTACACAGATTGAGTGAACCTGTCCAGTCAGTGCATGCATTTGTCAGTAACCCTGCAACTCAACTCAGAACTTAAGGAGCTCATCAATTTGACGAACAATACCAAAGAAAGAACATATGGGTAGGTCGCTCGGTAGTGTCGCTACGGATATTGAAAAAGTGATTAGATATTTGAAGACAATCTTGTAATTTTAACGTTGCCTGCAAGAGGTTATGAAGCCGGGTCTTTAATAAGCTTGTTGCTCCGTGCTTTAGCAAAGATTGTTTACGGAAAAGCTTTCAGTTTTAATGTCAAGGAAAGAGGAAATTCTTTAAAAGTTAAAAACTTTGCTTTGCCATACTAAGTCGCTTGTATATAAAATAAAAATTATACATTTTAAAAAATTTACCATGTTTTTGAGGGTTCCGTACCCAAAGGGTAAAACGGGACCCTGTTACTCAGACTCCGCTGTCCATCCGTCTGTCTGTCTGTCCGTCTGTCACCAGACTGTATATCATGAACCGTGATATTTAGACAGTTGAAATTTTAGTAATAGTAAAAAACAGAATAATATAAATATTTAAGGGGGCTCCCATAAAACAGACATGATTTTTTTACCGTTTTTATAGATAACGGTACAGAATCCTTCGTGCGCGAGTCCGACTCGCACTTGGCCGGTTTTTTGTAAAATATTTTACAATACCAATTATTATCATAATGTAGGCTTCGTTTAGTGTAGTCTCCTTTTACCATAATAAATTGATCAATTAAGACTAGAACATGTATTTTCGATTTCGATATTAACATCAAGGAAATAGTGATGTTCAAACCGTGTGTCTATTAAATCGATTATCAGTAATGGCCCTATCTTCCACATAATCGCTAGGTGTTGTCCTCAACAAATGGATTTAACTGAACATAATTGCATTAAGCATTCAAATAATCGATTCGCATCAATAATAATATTTGATTGGTTGAGAATCGTGAATGGATTTACGTGTCATATCTTAGGAGCAAGGCTGAGCACGACTCATGGCGAACGACGGAACTAAAGCCCTATATGCACATTCATATGCGTTAGTCACGAATTAAAAATAAAACTAGTTTTAACCTCGATGAGATAATAGGTTACTGTTATTTGGCTAAGGTTTTTCGATATCGTAATAAAAAGTGCTATCTCGAAAATCAAATAATCGAATTCGTGTTAATGGTAAAGTTCAATCCATAAAATTAATTATTTCTAATCAAATATCACGTTCAGTCGCCTAACTTCTTAAAGTACCTTTTCAATAATATAGGATACCTACTCCACACACAAAAAAAAACACTCCATTTTCTCGAAGGTAATAAACAATTATTCCAACACACACATTTTAAAATTCTGACAGCTTTGTTATTACGAACAAACATAATATTGACTATTCGGCAGTAATAATAACACGGAGCATCCAATTATTGACACGTAAATGATTGATGGCTCTGCAATTGAAATAATGTTCCAACACAAACGACGAACACCATTTAGTAAACAATAAAATGTACTATCGCCCTTGACTTTTTAGTACTAAAGACGAGGTTAGGCCATTATGACTATATTATTCAATACTTTTGAAAGGAATTTAAGGAAGAGATTAGTATGAAGATTTTATTGATAAAGATGATCGGCTGAGCGCATCATTTAGGTATTTTTGGTTTTGATTTGATTTGATTTTGGCGAAGGTTGAGTAATCATTTTTACTCCAATGTAAGATCACGTCAATGATGTTTAGAATCCCTAATGAATCGTACGTATCGAAACAAATAAAGTATGAACAGGTATGAACACCAAAAAACATTACATCTTTAAAATACTTTCAAAAAAGCCCGTTGATTTATAAAAAAACCGGCCAAGTGCGTGTCGGACCACGCACAATGAAGGGTTCCGTAGTTGGGATGAATTTATCCCAAAAACAAACTTAACTTTGTAGTTGAAAAATATGTTCTCCCATACGGAATGTATGGGAAAACATATTTTTGCAACTGCAAAGTTAAGTTGGTCGATTATTACTCGTTAACTTGTAGAGCCTACTTAGCTGTGATAGTTTTCCTTTTAATTGCGTTATATAAACTACTGCTGTGATTTTTTTCACACATCCAAAACCAAACCACTTTACGTGTATGAGAGGTACCCTAAAAAAAATGTTTTTCATAATTTTGTTTTACCACTTTGTCGACGTAATTAATATGTATACCTATGCCAAATTACAGCTTTCTAGTACAAAGGGTCTTGGAGCTAAACCGCGGACAGACAGACAGAGAGACAGACAGACAGACGGACATGACGAAACTATAAGGGTTCCTTGTTTACTACGGAACCCTAAAAACTAGCGGACGTCACGCGGTTTCACCAGCGTAGTTCCCGTTCCCGTGGGAGTACGGGGATAAAAAATAGCTTATTTTACTCGCTGATAATGTACCTATCCATTGCTGAAAGAATTTTTCAAATCGGTTCATTAGTTTTTAAGTTTATTCGTCACATACAAAAATACAAATCTTTCCTCTTTATAATATTAGTATAGACAATCGACATACCAACGCCATATTAGACAGGCGTCAAAACAAATACCATTAGGTAACTCATTCATGCACATCATTAATTTGAAAAAATAAATCAAAGTACTTTTACATTGAGCGTCCTTCTCAGTTAATTTGAACATGGATGAAGACGACATGAAATTTGAAATAAAAGGTCATACCGAGGCGTTAACTGATGCACACGATAACACGACGTGACACGACAGATTGCCAGCAATTATTAAACGCTACAATTGTCTGTCTAATTTATGACCTTTGCTAACTCGAATATTTATCAAAGTTGTCACTTACTCTACACAGCGCTGACACAGGTCATTTTTTAATGCAATTAGTTTTTCAACAAAAACGTGACGTTCATTCATGTTTTAATCAATCGTTATCAATGTTGTGATAATCAAGACTTAGGTCAAGCCTCGCCATTAATCAATGTCATCAGTTTTTTATACACTAACTATGTATTGCTGGTTTATTTCATACATTTTTGAACAAGATACCTCACACTGTGAATCAATAAGTCAATCTTGAAAGATTGTCCTGATTGAATCATCGTGTGCGGCACTTATACTCCGTTTGAAATAAGATTAGACATTTAACTAAACCTTTTTTACAGTCCGTTCAACCGATTTTGACTTCTATTGCGTTGGTGGCACGACAAATGACAGCTGCAGTAAACAGTTGGTTTGTAACCACTTTTTTTGCTTTTAATGCCATCCTTATGCCTACGGTATAGAAGTCAAAAATCGGTTGAACGGACTGTTAAAAAGGTTTGTTTAAATGTCTAATCTTATTTCAAACGGAGTATAGGTAACTGTGGCAACCAAGCATGATACACATTAATGTAATATAGTTCACTTAACCTTAAATGTAACTTATAATAAAGCGTTTCATAAATAATTTATATTTGTTTCCTTGACATCGTAATTCGAGCCGCGATAAGTGTTTCGTCGCGAGCCCCAAGTCCCAACTTGTATTCAATTCGTCGAAAGAAACATTCCCTATCAGTACTTACTCGTTTGAATACTGTTAAAATTAAGAACTTCGCTTTAATTTTCTGTGACCTACACAGAAGGTTTTCACATTGTTCGATATTAAATAGAATTTGGGTATTCCATTTCCACGTGCACGAGGGGTATTGTAATATATCGAGTTGAAATTGATTTCACAATGGGTACTCTTTGTTTACTACTACTTATTATATTGAAGTGATAGATTGGTTTCAAAATGGTCCGGTCTGTATAATTGATTGTTCTGAATAGGATCGTTGAGTGAGCCTTCGGTGTACGTACACAATGGCCGTACAATGACGTCGACCTTGAAGTATTAGATCGGTTCAATCAAAATATTGGGGCAAAGGTTATCTGCGAAGTTCCCCGGGCCTAGAGATCCCCGCCATTGTGCTGCCTCCTACTTGCCGACGTCAAAAGTACTCGATCCACTTATCGTTGCTTCGAATACCATCGGAGTCACGGTCGATTGAACATTGAATAAGGATCCAGATGTTGAACGCTTGTTTATATCGTGCCAATACGATTCGATTTAGAGGTACATTTTCCTTTAAGTTTTTGCACGTGTATTATTATTTTTAGAGAGCAGTTTTGAGTGAGGTAGGTAATAATATTTTAAATCTCTCAGACTCAGTCTTTAACCGACTTCCAAAAAGGAGGAGGTTATATGTTCGTCGCGTATGTTTGTTTTTTTTTTTTTTATGTATGTCCACCGATTTCTCCGTAAATTGTGGACGGATTTTGAAAATTCTTTTTTTGTTTGGAAGGGTGTGCTCTCGAATTGGTCCCATATAAATTTTATTAACTTTGCTTGGATAGTTTTTGAGTTAGCTACAAAATACGTATTTTTTTCCCACTTAGTATGTGGATGATATGATAAATTTCTGTCACTGGTAGCAGGTAGTGGTATTCGAATGTGTGTGGGGTAGGTACCACAACTAAAAAGTAAAAAATAAAAACTTTTTACAAAAAAAAAACAACCGACCTCCAAAAAAAAACCTTAAAAAGTGAAAAATAACTTTAATTTCGGAAGTCGGTGGCAAAAAACGAAAATACAAAACCCAAGACACCGACTTCCGAAATTAAAGTTATTTTTCACTTTTTAATGTTTTTTTTTGGAGGTCGGTTGTTTTTTTTACGTAGTTTATTCTAAATACGTAAACATGAATTGTAAATACGTATATTGCTAGCTAGATTGACATACACGCACACTAGACCAAACCATGTTAGTGCACAACCGTCCATGTAGGCTTTATTGGGTGGAACAATTCATCAAAAATCTAATTAAGTCGGTGGGCGCGCTTCAGCTCGTGAAACGGTGACAGGAGATTAAGTTCAGCTTTAATTACGCCGCCAGCACTATTCCAGTCAACTTGCTGTTTTACTGGCGCAGCAGCCGCGCGGGCGAGTATTCTGTCTACCGGAGCGCCCAGCACGAACTAACCGTCACCTTATTTCCGCACTTACACTGAATTTATAGCTGAATGCATTATCTGAGTCTATGTTAACTACTTTTTGATTCATCGAACGTTACTAAATCTGGAAACGTTTCTTTATAGCACATTCATAAGAAAGATTTTGAAACATTTAATATTAATGAGCTGCCAACGAATAAACATCTAAGAAGCAAAGGAAACACAAATAAACAAACATGCAATATTGAATATTATAAAGCAGCACAAATAAATGCTGTGTAATTAACCCCAAGCTTTATATGCTCGGCTGAAGTTAAAGCGAGCAAAGTGAATATCATAATAACTTGGCAAGGAAGCTAATAACTGGATGCAGCGTCAGAATATCTATACGTGTTACTGTGAAGGCAAGTGACATCGCCCTAATAACCTCCATGTTAATTAAAACGCTTGTCGATGGATAAACTATTATACTGATACCCGGTGTTTACGTCATGTTAATACTCGAGTAATGAAGTGGTTTCTCATCCATCTTTAGATTATCGAAGTTAAATGGAATAAGGCTTAATTGACGTTGAGATCTTCAGTAACCTGATAGAAAAAGATGGACACAAAATATAAACGAATAATGAGGAAAAACAAACAGTTTTCCAAGAACAAAGGAAAAACGTAAGAATCAACAACAAACAACAAATTAATGTAGCACCGTTTAGAATGGTTGCGAACCCCGAGCTCGGCCACAACGTCTCGGATAAGCAAAGGAGATGTCACGTGAATGTTAATTCTTCAGCGATTAGTATTCAAGGCGAAACAACAACTAATAAAAAGGAGCCACCGTCGGGAAAATTGAAAATATCCGCAACCGTCAGGAAAATGAGGAGACCTCTTCGTCACGCCGTGAAATTAGAATCGTCCCGAGCAGTTCCGATGCTCGTCACGTGGCACCAAAAGTTTGTTTACGTTGCCATTTGATTATAATCTAAACGAAATTTCCTTAACGGGCGGCCATAGCTTTTGTTATTAATGCCAGAGGTGCTGTTACTCTCCTCGCAAATAAGAATAAAACATCATTTTGTTTGGGGAAGCGTGATTATTATACAAATTAGATACGTTTCGTTATGCTCACATAAACCAAAAGAATTTCCTTTCTACCACGTTTTTCAATTACGACTAAGTAGCCACAGATTAGGGCATAAAACGGAGTCAGATTCGAAATTGCATTTGTGTACATTCAGTTATGTCTTTTTGTGAAAGTTCTGTTTTTACAGCTTCGAGTTAAACAAATATGCACTGAGCCCCGCAAACACAAGTTAATTAACTTACTCTATTCCTAATATTGATTTTCGCTCTGGGAAGTGGGAGCAAATAACTACAGGTAGATAAAGTAAGTAGGGTAACCATATCAGAGTCCTCGGATCGTGGAGTTACACAAAAACGGTAAAGTACGCGGTAGGGGTGTCGTTATCAGTGGCCATCCATCTACTGTGATCTGTGACCGGTATTGACGGAAAGCCCAAGATCCAAACTGGTCCCGAATACTTTAAGCCCTGTTAGTAATGCGACAGATGTAATAGAAGATTGTACTTAAACTTTTTACCGAAGATGTTAGGATTTTAGTATAAAACTGTGTCTTGAAGAACTTTGAAGACCTTTTATAATTAATCATAATAGTACGGACAAAAATTATGTCCTAAAACGTGGTAACCGCAATCATAACGATCCCTAAACCATGCGAACCATTCCGGTCATTGACAATGATTATGTCACTATCGAATGTAGTTGATCCAAGCTTAATCACCCTGTATTACAGTATTGGAATGAGCTGAGGACGAACAACTGAACGAAATTGGATGGGGCAATGAATCATCTTGGGTAACTATAATATCATAATCATAAGTCATAACTTTAAACATTAGTCCCATCCCTAATTGCAAGTAGATAACCCTAGTCTAAATTATTCAAAGTTTATTGAAATTGGTCACACTCAGTACTGAGCTACACCTTTGAAACTCAATCGACGGAGTGAATACAGAGCTAACGACCACGTAACTATTGGGTATCATTACTTTAAAGCAGACGTCCAGCGGACACGGTCACCCTCAATGCAGATAAGCCAGCTTATTTGAATGAGTGGTGTTCGGACCGCAAAACGCTGAGCGAGTAACGAGAATGCCCGATCGGGAACGAAGCCAATAGGCCAATACGTGGCCACCGCAAATGAAAGGGAGACGTGACTAGTACTGTTTGAATGCATTCTCATATGGATTTATGGTCGAATATTTGAAAAGATTTGTAAAGTGAAAAGGAGAAACGTGTATCGAAAAGCATCGATAAACTGAAATGGAATTAAAACAGGTGATTTAGAAATGTCACTTTCAAATGTCACTTAGAAATCTGGCTTGGCACTTTTTTAAGTTCGTTATTTTCTGAACGTGACACAAAGCCAAAGTGATCCTGGAATTTAAAAACATTTTGATATTCTTTATGAAAAATTATATTCAAAATCATTCGCAAATTTTAAGCCTTCGACCGCTACCAACTCGTGCACTCAGTCTGGGCTTTTTCAAAATCCACAACGATAGTGTGGAGTAAATTCACGAGAACACCTAATTTGTAACGAAACAATACCATTTACGAATCCAATATAATCATATCACGCCATTCATCAAATTCAGTTATCATTACACGGATTGTTTGCACAATTTACAGCTGAAAGCGTACGTTACACGGCGTCTGGGGCTAATGCATATTAGCATGTTCAATTGTAATCTCGGCTGGCTAATGTTAGCCAAATGTGCGCGCATGCATTAAACGTGCAAATATGAGACACGGATTTGGTGTATTGGGATTGTTGCATAGTTGTGTATTAATTACGGGAATACCTAAACGTTATAATTAAAAATAAATTATAAGTCCCTAGTGGCCCTTAGTGGTGCATTAAAAGCCGCGAAAGGAGAAGATCGATGCTGTCAAAGTCGAAGTCAAATAATTTATTTCAATTAGGCACAAAAAGGCACTTTTGAACGTCAAAAACAAAAAATAGAATTGATTCTAGTCGCCCCTTCCAAAAGGTAGTTTTCGTATGGAGAAGAATGGGCAAGAAACTCCACCGTTACTCTTTTAAAATGTTTTATAATATTTTGTATACATTAATTATATAATTATATGTGAAGACGATGCACCTGGAATAAGATTACTATACCACAATAGGTAAAAATAATTAAGAATGAAGCAATGACAGAAAAAATAATTATGTAATTCAAGATGTAGTGTTGGCAGAGGCTACTTCGTATACCATGGACCACCATGAGAAAGAATGAATCCTTACTGGAGGAACTCAACATCACCAAGCGGCTATCAATAATAATGTGTCAGAAGAATGCCCTCAGCTTTTTCGGACATATTACGCGTTCACCTAAGCATAGTCTGGAAAGGCTTACGTTACTAGGCGGGGTGGTAGGAAAACGCTCTCAAGGCAGAGCACCGGCAAGATGGTCAGACGCGATCAAGAAGGCTGATAGAGGCAGCATATACCAAGCGGTTCACACTGCAGAAGACCGCACAGCTTGGAGATACGTCGTATGTGGTCGCGATGCTCAGCATTGAGGGAACGATGAAGAAGAGAGTGGCCCTAAAAGTAGTTGGGAACCTGGTTTATTTTTAAACTATACAATATGGACAAGCAAGAGTCCTGCTTTTAGCGAACTGTTTTTCACAAATGTAGATAAATGTTCCAAATCTTTTCTCAAGTAAAAGGTAAAACCAACCATTTGAGGCAAAGTAGATCATTACTAACCACAGAATCATCTCTCCTTTGACAATAGAAGCAACTCAGTTTCGATCCATAATTAGTAAGTTGAATATTCGCGTAATTAAAGAGTATTAGTACGATTTGAAAGACAATCAACATAGAATCTTGAGTGATTAGACCTCGAAGGATTCATCAATGAAGGCTATGACACTTTGAAAGTTTGATTTGATTGACAAAAATATACAATATATTCGTAATTAATCAGCTAAACTAATTATACCCATCATAATTAAAGTAAATTTCATATAAACGTTTATCTCGTCATTGTGATATTAAAAGCAAGGCTAGACTCATCACACATAATTGTTTCGAGCGCAAGTATTGTATGTGAGGTGGTTTATATGAATATATAAAATTAGAAGATGATTTATTAATTGGGTTGATTCACTTGAAACTTTTTAACAACCTTTCAAAGTACAGAAACGGAAAAACGAATACTCGGATATTTCACCGTATATTTGCCAGTGGGGCGTAAATAAGGGCTCTGTTTTTTTTTTCTTTTGAGGTACGGAACCCAAAAATTACAGAATGCAATTTTTTTTCTTTTTTTTCTGCTTGGGTTATTATCAAATAACTTCTCCCGCTCTGGGCACTCCTTCAGTTGCCATATTGCCGGGGGCCACGATTTCCCTTTCGGTTTTATTCGCAACCACCGGCATAACTACAGAATGCCTCGTGCTACATTCCTTACATACGAGATTAATAGATCAATTTAGGCAATATTTTTATCCCATATACGATACCAACCACTTACATGGTTGGGGTCGTATATGGGCTGAAAGGGTAGAAAGTCAAACTTTAAAAAAAGATCCTTGATAGGAAATATTTCGTAGCTATAATATAATCACCACGTTTAACAAATAATAACAAGTTACAAAGATAACAAATTATAATTTACCGTCGAATTTGGGAAGAAGTATTTCAAAGGTCGCTGCAATAGTCATCCGAATAGGGGATGAAAAAATAACATTCAAATATTCTCCGTCCATTCAGTCAGTAATCTTCCCACGAATTAATGAAAACATCTGAGGAAGATCTGATCTTAGATTACGATGCTCATCAGGAGAGGTACTACTTAATGCATTGGTGCAATCTTTGACCCCAATACCGTTTATGTACATTATGTAGGTACATATGACAAGAAATGAAGCAAGGATTGCTACCGTTCCCACATATTTTAAATGAGTGAACCTAATCGTAATCGTACAAATGTCGTTAGCATGCAAATGCATTCAGTAATGTTATTTAGACGAGTATTTAGCTACTTAGGGACTAGGGTATCACAATCTACATACAGTGCAGTGATAGCCTAGTGGTGTGACCGTTGGACTGCCAAGTCATAGATCTCGAGTTCGAACCCAAGGCACGCACTTCTGACTTTTCGGATTCATATGAGTATTGTATAATCATCACGGTGAAGAAAAACATCGTGAGGAAAACGGGATGCCTAAGAATATTTCTCGACGGCATGTGAAGTCAAGTTAGAGGCCCATGGGCGGCTTTAAAACTTTGACACCAGGTTATTTACTTACCATACGAAAAGAAGAAGAATCTACATAACAACGGTTGTAATAATATAGGGTTGGTATAATGTCAATAACAGAATTCCCAAATTTTCGGACGAAAATTTCAACCCACGATTGGATGGATGAATTTGTAGTAAAAACAAATACTGTAATGAAGACTTACTTCTGTAGTCAGACTTGTATTTGTTACAGAAAGAGCACAAAAGGATAATGTTACTCATCAATGCAAATATATAAATAAACTACTGATGAAATAGCTCCTGTAACTATTCATCTTGAATAAAAAACACCTCGAAATAAATAGAAAACATTTCTTCAAACGAAACGTCACCCACGATTTAACAGGATCCATAAATCTAGGTATTGTAGTAACTCGAACAATGGATCAAATCAAATAAACAAGTCAAGCAAGCAAGACCCGAGATTTATCACGTTTTTAACATTCATCTTATCTATTTTTCGGTAAAGACTGTTTCCGTAGCTTGGCGACGGGTCAAGGACGAGCTACGTGTAACCTCTTCAATTTGATTGTACTAAAAGGTCAAGCTCTCATTACCTGCCTGACATCTAGGTATTAATTTATCAAATGGTTCGGGTTTAATGGAGGAGATGAAGCCCAACTCTATTATTACAGGGAACGAACTAGTGTGATTAAACTTTTTAGTGAAAACTCTAACCCTTGAAGACACGCAAATAGTATATAGTAGTATTGCAACGTCTCATCTTTTAAGAAAGACACATAGTTCTTAATTTTATATGTCTCCATGAGAGAAGTTTCTGCAAACCTTCGGTTCCATAAAGTAAGTAAATTAACCTGTCACATTATCTGATATAACTTCATTTGAAATCATAAAAGTATATTCACTTAACAATTCTAACTTAGAAAATGATACAAAACAAAGTGAAGGTTTTACTTCGCAAGCAATACTTAGCTATAGAAAAGAAGAATATGGAAACTTGTTTACCTCGCAAAGGAAATAGTAGCACCCAATCAGGATAAAACATCTAGACAACCATTTACTTATAGCTTATATACCCAGTTTTCATTTCTATAAACAAAACTGTAACAGAATTCCCAGGGAAGCAAAACAGTTTATCTAATATAGAGATCAAACAACTTGTAATAGATACTGCGGAATAATAAAAAGGGTTACATTTTGTATAAACAAGTATCATCTCTATATTGTTTTATTTGAGTGCCTTAACAGTATGTGTGTAATGTATGTTATACAATATTTTGTTTTGTTTGCTTTTATTATGCCCATTTTATGCTGAATATTTTACTTTTCAACTTCTGTTACTGGAATACTTTTTGTATGAATAGGCAATTTCGCAAAGTGTATTTACGATTTATAGAATAAATAACTAATCTAGTTCATGTAACAAAACTTTAATAAGCCACTGACAAAGCGCTATTAGAACCAATAACTAACTATTTTGATAACCTCGCCATTCTAGAAGATCAATAGAATTGTTACATCTGTTCACAGTTCGCCGACAACTTTCGTTTGTTAAGTTACAAACTTGCGATGATGGGCGATATAACTTGGATGTTTTCCTACCTAACCTCGCTATTATTCATCTCAAAGTTTATTACTTTAGTTAGTATTTACCCACAGGTAACTTCAATTATTGTTCTAGCATCATTGAAAACTAAATTACAACTTGTCTTACGCTGTCGCGAAGCACTCAGGATGTCAAAATAATGTGAATGCAAAAGTATATTCGAGATTCCATTACTGGATACCGCTGAGAGAATGATATTATTCATCCATTAAAGCTGCGACGTGCCACTCACTGATCTAAAATTCAACATTTTTGTTCAAACAGATAAATGGAAGGAATATCCTCGTTAAGAGCTGACAGCAAACACTTGTCATGTTTATTTCAAATGATAAAATAATGTTATAACCATCGTAACTATGCTGGTGTTCAAAATTCAGGTGTTCTACCAGTAAAGTGACATCATAAGTGCTCTGCTCCGACATTTATTAGGATATCGTGGTATTAAGAGTTATATTTATGACTAGCGACATCTAGTTGGGCACGTGGGCAGTTTTGAGCGGCGGAAGGTCGACTTATCCCATGTTTATGATGAGGAGACGATACCTTGAAGTTTTATAGCCTTAACTTAACAGTTCTCGTAAATCCTATAGAAACTGAATTATGGACGCTTAAAGTCAGTCTTTGAATAACGTGACTGAGTCACCAATTTTAAATAGGTAGTACTTCGTTGTATTCAAAACGTACTCGCTCACAATATGTTAAATAAATATTTATATGTATTTTATTTACGAGCAAGGTCAAAATAATCTTCTAAATCAAGGTAAGAAAGAAAGAAAAAATATTTATTATGACTTGCACAGGAAGATCACAAACTAAACACACAATGTTATAAGACTTAAAAAAAACAGAAAAATATAGAGGTACACGCCTCCTTTCATGAAAAATGAGCACCCAAAATGATAATGGCAAAACTCTTCTTAGATAAGAGTGGAGCAAGACTAATGAATTTAAATGCTATTCAATTAAATGCACATGAATAATTCACTAAAAGAATGTTAATGTGGAAAAGAATGCCAGCCTTCCTCGTAGCCGAGATTTGGGGACGCTTAATTAATTATTTTTTACGACAATTCATCCCATCCTCTCGCTGTCTTAATGGTGTATCTCAGCAATTGTGAAACAAAGTTCAACGCGTGCGATTTTTTATATTTTTTTGGCGGTTATTTGCAAACGAATGTTCTATTTTCGATTTAGGTTATATCAGTATCAAAATGAGTCTAAAATCCTCATTCTAATTTTCGTTTTGTGTCATCCTATAAATTAATTTCATTATTATACTTTAAGCAGAGTAACATGGTAATAACATAATTATTTAATCAGCTCTGTGTGACGATGAACTCGAATGAAATTTCTAAGAACCATCTGTTCTTGAATATTGATTAAGTATACATAAGCCGTTTGAAGAGTATTATTTAAGTAGCTGTGCCCCGCAGTTTTACCAACATAAGTCTCAATCCCGTAAGAATATCGGAGTAAAAAGTATTATATGTCCTAATCCAGGTCATAGTCCACCTATTTGCCAAATTTCATTCAAATCCGTTCAGCCGTTGTAACGCGAAAGCATAACAAACAAACAAACTCACTTTCGAAATTTGAATTTTTTGAATTTTTGTTTTTTTTTTTGAGTTTTGATACGGAGATACGATTCACAATTGAACACTTAAAAGTTGCTAGTTTTAAGAACCTAACACCCAAAGATATTATACAATAATTGCTTCCATTTGTTATCTTTTAGTGTTTACTAAAAGAAAACAACACACACCAGAGACAAAGCAATGCTTATGCCAATCGAAAATAGCAAAGAAAGATAAAACCATGGTGTAAACACGTCGCGTAGTCGCCATTCGCTCGGAATTGACTTATAAAGGGAAACAGTAAACGAAGCGGAGACCCCATGTTTGTCCAGGGGTGAACGCTCGTTTTACGCGCATTCATTCAAACCATCTAAATTGCTTGTATGTAACTATTGTGGCAGAGCTCGAATTGATGGAAAATGCGTCATTATTTACTTTTAAACTGCCATGCTGAGCTTTTTTCATTCTGCTTTTTTTTCATATCCTACTTCTCGAGGCTTTAATAATATGATTTTATATAACAGTGTACTGGCTGCAGATAAATACAACAAGTTTTATTTATCTTACTGTCAAAAAGCTAATCACGTCTGAAACGTGGATTTGAATTCATACAAAAGACGGATTTATAATGTCAGTGTAACCCTGAAAAACTGAAAAAAAACGAATATTTAAGATAATATCGATTACAAAATTTATGAGAGCAATACGACGATAAAAAGTAGTAGTACACAATTAGAATCCATTAAAAAATTCTTAAGTGAATAATAAATTGCATATATCTAACTTTATTAAGATAATACGACTTTCAATCCATAGGTACATCCTGTTTTTAATATCCGTACTCGTGACTTAACGTCAATAAATATCCTTTAGCGTATTATTATCGGTTAATACTTTAGTATTATTTAACACCTAAGCTTGCTCATTATCGCCATGTCTACACGGAGGTGTGAAAGGAATGTGGCGGCCGTCGCCGTGTAGTCTAGTCCTTACCGTCTCCGTAGATAATTCATACAGTGTGTTCACGGTCTTACCTCATTATTGGCAAAGTTACAAGACAATGTGTACAATAATTGCACGTAGTTAAGCAATGGGAGGTGTCTATTATAACTCGTGTTAACAACACAATATTCCCGCAGTAGATTTGTTTAGTGACGCCGTAAGACAATGTAGCCATGATTTTCTGTCATTGCCACCATAATCAGTATTACAAACATTGTAGATGAAGGCGGGTCGACGATCGGGCGCAGCACAGCACGTAAATATGTTTGCGATCAGCCGCGGTACAGTTGCTGCTGATATATTGGATATGTTGCTCGCACCGCGCGTCCCACTCCGTCTACCGCTATAATAAATTTTGTGACAAACAATATTCCCCTGTCCTTTGTCTGGTGGCGGTGTGGCCGCGGACGGCATCGATCGCATTGTTAGAGGGCACAATACCTCCCAGACCGCGCTCTAGGTGCTTCTGTTTTCTAACTCACAATACATAAACAAGGAGGTCGTATTCAACCGCTTTTATTAGGAAACCTGTAAACAGCCTCACAATTGTTCGGGATAGTTACCTATTTGCCCTAATATGCTGACACCTGTAAACAACTACTGGATTAAGTTTAGGTAAAATTATTGTTTGGTTTGTTTTGTTTATTCCTTGGGCCAGCGCGGAAATACAAAAACTAGCTATTATAACAAATTATATTTTGTGTCTATAAATATATGTTGAGCCCGTATACTTTGCATTCAAACAATGATGTAGAAAATAATGAGCTTTAAAATAGCTATTGCATATATTTCACGGTCTAATCCGAAAAAGCATGTATTATATTGGCTAAGCCATATAATTGCCTGCTACCAAGACGTATAAGGTACCACTCCCGCCCAGCGTATTATAATATTGTGACTAATGTGACCTCCGCTAACCTTATGTGAGGTCACGTCGATCAAGTGTATTTTTTCGAATAATGTGGGGTTTTATCGTAGGCGGGTGTTAGACCGTAAGTAGTGATGGTAGTTAGGATCTATTGTTCTTTATCTCGGTTGTAAACGGTGTCGGCGCGCCTTCGTGCCTTGTGCCTCGCCCGTGACTCACTGCTGCGATGCTGATCAGAATGCCTCGTGGGCTCGACTTACGAAATTTCCAAGGAGCACCATTTAACAGTGCTCATTGAGGAAGTTACTCACGGCTCTGTTTTGCAATTTCACATTTTAACTGATGCATGTTTAGCATTTGAACTATTGTACTTACGCTTCTAAGGTTCCCAGGAATCAAAGCGGATATGTATCTTACATTTTGGTGTACATTACGTTATATAGGATACGCTATCAAAATAGTTACGTCTCATTAGTGCAACAATGCCTCACTGACTGCTTGCTGTCATACGGCATTAGTGGCAAACAGGCGAGAAGTGAATTTTAGGGCTCGTAAAGTTAGATTTATTGCTCAACTCATGGTTACCGCTGTTAGTTAATAGTGTCGGTAGGTGGGGACATCGTAGCACATTGGAAGTGTAATGTTTACTGTAGATTATTTACAATAATTACTTATACTATTATGAGAGATAAAACGATTCCGTGATAATTGTAATGTCTAATGTCTTGTTACGGAAATGTGTAGTGCGTACTGGTCAGCGTTGTAGCGCCGCGTAGCAAGTTCGTAGCGCGTAACCTTCATCGGCGTAGCACTCAATAATATTAGCTTATTGATTATTGTAGACATTTTTCTTGATGTTCTAGCTTATCGTTCGTAAAGATAGCTGTTAAAATTTACTTATAGCGTGATTCCAAAGTAAATCAAATAATATAAAAAACTGCCTATTCCTTACAACCTAAAAATATTAAAGACATTAAAATGACGTCATATTAAATAAATGATATTGTTAACAAAATACATTAATATTATATCATATCCTCATTAAAAATTGAATGACAAGAACTAATCTACGGCCAAGGCGAAGGGAACTCAAAGGTCAAAACATCTAACGTCCATGCGTCCATATGATCAATTTAACTAATAACTAACACATTGGCATTCGAACACGATTCATTAGTCATTAGGTATGTTCAACATGTTCACGTATTGAACCTTTCGTTCTATATGTTCACAATTTGCATTAAATGTAAACGAGACAATGATATAATTATTATAAGTGGGATCTGAGACAAGTCACTTCACAGGTTGTTACATATTTCAATCAATTAATTACCTATTTCTAGGTAACTATTTACCTATTTGAGGAGCTCGTGGCTAAGTAATAACAGCCGCATGGATCTGTCCATCAGGTTAAGCTATGCTTGCCAGGGTTGGTCCGTGGATGGGTGACCATCTTTACATACCGAGACTCCTCCGTGCCTCGGAAAGCACGTTAAGCCGTTGGTCCCGGCTGTCATTCGTGGATCTTTGACAGTCGTTACGGATCGTCAGAAGCCCGAAAGTCTGACAACCAGTCTTACCAATGGGTATCATATTACCCAGTTACTGGGTTGTGGAGGTCAGATAGGCATTCGCTCCATGTAAAATACTGGTATTTAGCTGCATCCGTTTAGACTGGAAGCCGACCCCAACATAGTTAGCAAAAAGCTAGGCAGATTGATTGAATGAGGTAACTATTTATAGTGTTTATCATTTACGTGTTTAAAATTGTAATAATTAATAAATAAATAAAGTTTATTTTCTAGATTGTTTACAAATGTTTTACAAATTAAACTTAGGCTAGTTTTGAGTACAAATGAGTTAAGCATCTGTAGCCGAACTAGGCAAAAACCTGTATTTCGGCTATCAGCGCCAATCCCCTCGGATAATTACATTTATCATAGCCATTAACATTAATTTTGCCAAGATAATCAACAGTAATGTTATTTTACACCATTATTACAATATATTATAATATAGAGTATGAATGTGTATGAATGCGTGACCTCTCATTGTGTGGAATGAAATGTGAGTGAGTGGATTGAGAGAGGGTGTGTGAGGGTGTGTGTAAGTGTGTGTAGTCCATGAGAATTGATGGGATGATTGATAAAATTATGCAGGGTCAACTTTAATTAGCCAACAAAACTTTGCAGGACCCTGTAGTAGACGAAGCAGTGGCACGTAGCCTAATTTTACTGACAAAGAAATCCTTGAAAGCCCGTTACTTTCTAACTCTGACTTTCAAAAATTGTGCAATTTCAATCCGCCTAGCCTTTTCCCAACTATGTTGGGGACGGCTAAAATTGTGCACTAAATTTATCCTATAATAATAGTATAACATCTGACGACTGACATACTTCTTCATGTCCTTTCAATAGCCACCAAATATTAAATTCCAATTTCACCAGAAAATGGAGGAACTGCAAGGAATTCACAAAATGTTCACAGGTTTCCTATTTGAATATGATCACATCAGCAGGTACGCCATCACTCAGGTACAGTCAGATCACGTCAAAGTAGTAAAATAATAAAACTTTATCCTTCACGTCAACGTTTTGAATAAAATGCAAAACGTGTCTGGGATGCAGCCAAAACGGCTCGGCGAGCCCCGAACCCGGCCCCTTCTCATCTGGAAAATTGTGCTTTCCCAACTAAACCGTTATTTATTACCTACTAGTTGCCATACTCGCATGCAGCGCAGATTATAACATGGAAATCAACTTAACTGCTGATACAGAATGAATGAGTATCTAATGTATGCGATTGCAACTTGCTCTCCCTGTATTGTTAAATTGAATTAGTTGAGTATTCGATTTAAACTCATGATTATTGTATTAAATGTCATTGTTAAAGGGAATACAAATGGATTGTTATTTTTTTTTGCTAGTAATGGAGTATGCTAATTATGAGACCCAACTGTTAATCTAATAGTTAAGATTCTGCGCATCGACAGTCAATTTACGTGTAATGTTTCCACGTCTACTACATGAGGTGTTAACAAATTAGAAGATACGTCTTGGGAAGAATACAAGAATACTATGGAAAACTTTGCAAAAGAAAGACGGCTTAATATTTTATTACACTTTTTATAACATTCGAAAGTTGTTCACAAAATCCCCAATGACAAAGTGTCCAACTCGATGCAGGGTGCGTCAGTGCCCGTCCTCGAGAGCTTGTTTACTTAACATAATATTCTGCGCGGACTGCGAATTCACTCGTATCCTCGCGTTTTATTGAATCAAAAACCTTCGCAACAAATGCATCTAATTCAGACTCTCCACAGTACATTGCGAACTTTCTCTACCTCTATCCACAACTTCACCCAAACAAAGAATAAACATTGAGCTTTTGTATTATTTACGGTCATTTGTATCAGTTTTGCTTAGTAAGTTCTTTATCGGTTTCAGTCGGGAGGGCATTTCTGCGGGCAGCCCTTGTTCACCCAAACTTGGAATATAAATTTGGCCACGAGCCTGCGCGTTGTTTGTCCAACAATAGGCACGGTTGCCAACATAAATTATCGGACAACATTCGTCTCTAGTTTACCGACAACGATCGCCAAATATTTACATACCTTGCTAGGTACATTCTGCTGTGAGTTTTGTAACGAAATATCCTTTCTCCCAATAATAATATATGCTTTTAGGGAGCCATCTATCAATAGGAAAACTTTATCGGAGGGTAAGAAATAGAATTGAAAAAAATTTTCCTCATAAGCATGAGGAGAAATGATGCATTGTCGCGCATCCGTACATTTCCAAGGCGAGGATTAAAGTCTATATAAGACGTCTGGAAATCTGAAAAGAGACTTATGCTTTTGGTACTGAATAGAAACTCGTAAAACATTCTGGAAAATCCCGACTTACGTCCCCATAATACGCACACACCTGAGTAAAATTGTTGTCTACTTTACTAGTTTGTTGTAGAGCATATTCTAGGATAGGGCGATAAACTCTCCTCTTATTCTGCACCTACAGTATGCTTGGGAGACTAATGAGGTCATTAGTCTTTCAGGATCGTATTACATGAAGGTATTTCAGTAATACTTCTTATGAGTCTGAAAATGATTGATTACTCACCCAATGTTGGATTTGAAAAACTTTTTGAAACTGTTTTTGGTTAAAGTACCTACTAACAGAATGTTTTTGTAATTTTGTGAAGCCATTAAGTATTGTGTGAGGCGAAACTGACTTAATAGCATGAAACGAAACCCAAAGTCATACATAAGATATCTCCCTAATACTTTACGATGAGAATAGGAAATGATGATGGATATTCTTAATGATTTCTTCAACATCGGACAGCCGGAGATGACTTGCAATGGAGATGCATAACGTACCATAACAGCGAGATTTTTCTGACAATCATTTTTTATAACAATCATATTTTTGTCTTATTATTTTTTCTTTATCTAAATGTTTAATGCAACCTTGCCGTGGTAATTGCGCTTTGAACTCGCATATCCAGTAATTCAATTAAACCTCATTAGCGATCGCTTGTTAGGTAAACTTCTGTGAGAAAGTCTGAACAAAAATATTCTTACTCGTTACCTTCCGTCCGTTCCATTGCCTTCCGCTCTTTTGTGCAATTTTAAGGTTGCCTCGAATAATGAAACTCGCATAAATAATTGTACAATTTAATCAACATCTTTAATAAAATGCAACGGACGAGATCGGCATTCTGAAACAAAAATATTTCTCGGCTTTTGCTGTGAGCAACGATTGTTATAATTTAATTTCGTTGAATTATCGCAACAAACGCGTGATAATAATTCGAAATATTCGTTTATGAATGTTGCTTAATGAAAAATTATATTGGAGCTTTTAATGTTTTATTTATGATGGTTTTAATAACGGATTTGTTGTGTATAGTGCGTATAATGATCGTGGATCGTGCGGGATCGTGTGAGAGGGCGCACACTCCTGTATGGGCGTACGCCTCATTAAATTTTGTTTGAATAGAGGGATGAACCGACCTACTTGGTCAGATACAGGTTGTACCGTCAACAAAAACGAAGCTTTAGAAATAACATAAATCTATTTTCGACATATTACTTGTCTATTAATAGTCTACAGAAGCTTTTCGATACTCCTTCAAAAAGCTTTGTTACCCTTATCAATTGAGGACTTATCATAATAGATCCACGTTACTATTTTTCTCAAAGAATCGAATGGCTTATGTAATTGAACTATTTCAATAACCATCCACGTTTTATGTCACGTTTTCTATTCCTCGTGACTTATGGAGCACGTTGTGGAACCAAGTGACGGGGTCGTGTCGTCACATCTGACCCTTCAAGACTGTAATAGAAATAGGGGAAAAAGTGATTGAAACGGTTTATATAATCTTACTCGTACCATTGCTATTTTATCAGAACAAGAGCAACAGCTTAATTCTGATTTGTTTACTTAGTTTCTGAAAACTGTTAAAGAAAAATATTTCAATAGAGTTCAAAATTCTATTGCAAAAAATGGTTTTGTTGGTCGGCAAGAAAATTTTATTTTTTCTTTCTACGCACGTACGTAGAGATTGTAAATTTTTTTAAAAGTATTTTTATGCATTCTTCTTTTAAATAACTCAAAACAAATAGGTACCGGATAAACTCTAACAAAATTATCTAACACTACGCGGCCTTCTATAGCACCTGACCACTAATTCCGGAAACCGCAGTTACATCTTTTACGTGGTGACAATACACAATAGGAATAAACGTTCACAAGTTACACCGGTTTTTGTTACGTCTGCACAAGTTGTTTCCAAGTGGGTAGGTACATACATGTTGCTCTTTACTTAGACATGACTTCAATTTCCGTATTTTAGTCTGAGTAAATATATTCACACAAAAGTGAGTTACGTCAACTTTATGTTTCTGGGTAGATGGTTTTAGCGTTTCGTTTTCCTGTAATCATTCGGAAGGTTTTTAATTCAAACTATGAAATCTTTTGTCACAAAAACGTCACAATGTCATAGTTTAAGTGTTTTTTTTATATTCGAAACCAATTTATTGATCCTTTATGTTTTAGGAATGTCTATGGTAGGCTTTGCTCTACCAAATGGTACAGACTTCCTACTCGAAAAATATTCCAAAAAAAATATAAAACCATAGCCTTTACTTGCCGACCCTACCCGGTATAGGCATCGGCTGAATAGTTCCAGACGGGAGGGAGCCACAAACATCACTGCTCCATCACCGCGCCATCTCGCGAGCAAACACTTGCATACCTCCCGTCGGCCATTCACGCACGCACACACACACACCGCTATGAAGGCTATAGTAAACCCTCAAAGCGGTCACAAAGGAGGCTCTTTCACTACGCGAGAGTCCTGTCTTATGATCGAGCACATAATTGTTGCTTATTCACGTCTGATCGTACTTGATATAATCATCTAAAATGAGATATCACGGGAATAATCTGTCTTTATCAATAAAATTGTTAGTGGTTTATCTATTTTCAGGAGTCTTAAATTTCGCACAAACCTAGATCTGTGACGCTTGAAACCCTAAATATGCTCTTGAACGTCACAAAATAAATAATTGAATTAAGTAGCATGTGATCGACGAGCCTTCTCAGTAAGCCGGTACATAATAATACTCTATAAATTCTCTTACCCATTGCAGTGCACTCGGTGCCAACAATCGGAACTCACTAAGCATTCAAATGGTTTCAATACGTTCCGCTATGCAGCCCTGTCTGAACTCGTGGTAGGCACAATGGATGCCAATCTGCCTGGGAATTTGGCTCGGACGCATCCACCTATATCTACGTAGAACTGAGCCCCCCGAGATGTCACGTTGAGAGGTGTGGTATGCACTTAATTACATGCACTGCCTTCCTAAAGTCCTTTCGAGGACATTGTGCCGGATGCATTTTCAAATAAAATCTGCACGATTCAAATTTATTCAAACAATGAGTCAAGAATTCAATCTGTAGACGCCCATATTTCTGAGAATTCTCTCACTAATGTTAGCGGCCTTAAGATTAGTCCCTCCAACTGCGCCTTCAAATGCCAAAACCCCACAAAGGATGCCAATCGTGAATTGCCAGCCGCAATCATTGGGAACATCGTAAATTATACAGCTTTATAAACAGGCGAGACTGAAATACTACAACGTTTTATGACTCGAAGGGAGTTCAAAGCATAACAAAAGATATGAAATAATCGTTCAACAACTTTGAATTCGCATGAATCATTTTAAGCATTGTATCATAGAGACAAACCGCCACAATGATCAGAAAAAACAACCAATACATGATCCCGACTCGTCACACAAATCAATGTAAAATTATCACCCGCGTAAATGAAAGCCGATAAAATATATCCAAATTGAATTAAAATAACAATGTTTTAATGTGTTGGGGATGCCATAATAATTACGAAGGCAATGAGCAACCGGCCAAACATGTTTATATTAAAATTTGTATTGGTTTTGTGCAATGAAATCGGTCGGCCGCCGAAATGAGACGGGTGACCGCGGCCCGACGTTTTGCATATCGACTGATTATTTTGTCCGTCCGTGCGTTGCGGTTCACGGGTTGATTTCGTATTCATTCATATGAACATTAACATAATAAATATGTACCTACATCGACGTACACAGAACAACTCTCTCACACTGTTATTGTTCGGTTTTTTGAATTGCAAAACCTTTCACGATAACAATACAATTTCATTAAATACACAATGCTTTAAGCGCGTGATATTTTGCTCCATACAGGTAGTGAGGGAGAATACAGGAGTGCTTAGATCTACCTTTTTTCCTCCTAGCTGAATGAACAGAGCAATGAAGCGCAGTTAATCTACTAAAAGCCGTTTATAGCCATATATATTTAAAGCCATAAAAATTTAGAAAGTAACTAAAAAAATCGTTGTAATTTGTCTGTAATTTAGATTTTAACCATCATTTTGTTGCACATACAACTTATGTTGGTAATAAAATGCTAATTGATTGTTTTCAATTGTTTCAGGTTCTAACACAGAATGAGGTTGTCCTACGAAATCAGAGTGCGTCTCCAGGCATCCATCTAATTTGCAGATAGTATCGAAAAATCAACCACCATGGATCGAAGACTAATCGCAGTTTTGGCGATCACCGCCCATTTATGTGAGTATAGCCTTTGTTCTGCGACTTAGTTTTTAATCATTTTTACATAAAACATGAAAGAGAGAAAGTTCCAAAAGTTTCTCGGAACATGAAAACAATAAATATTCTTGAAACATATCTATTATTTAAAAAACTGGTTAAATATTTTAATGAACCAAGTACTATTTTTTACTATGTCAATGATCTCTTTCGTAAGAGATTTCGAGAGACATTTTATGTATTAAGTTATATAATAATAAAGGGCAAACTATAGGTAAAACTACTCCGATATCCGAACTAATATCATGAATTCCTTTGGCGGGGGGTACCATACAGATTTTCTAAACAAATTCTACAGAATACACTCCGTATTCAGAATTTGTTTAGAAAATATTTCCCCACAAATATTTTCGATGACGAAAATATTCCAATAAATTCATATTACTCTCGTAAATACATTTGAAAAAGTTTGAATAGAACTTACAGAATGCGTAAATAGGGTAAACATGTCAATACGAAAACTCATGAATAAGGATTACCGACTCAAAAAGCTCGCGAGAATATGTGTGAACATGTATTTGAAAGACAAAAAAAACACAAAGGTTTAGGGCAAAGCAATTGAAAGTACATACATAGATTGGAATAGTGGTGGAGGCGAGTGAGGGCCTCGATCCGTATCTAAGGTAGACTATCTCAGCCCACTTGCTAGCAAATGGAGCGGAAGTAACAAAGATATAGCGATGCGATCCTGGAATTTGTTACTCACTTTCCAATGCCAGAGGCACAATTGAAATTTTATATTGTTACGCGCACTCGAATATTGAAGTCCGTTTAGTACGTTTCGTTGAAATACGTACAATGCCAAGTTTTATACAGAACGATATTCCAGAGATATGTTCATTTTACATGACTTTATAAATGTTGAAACGACATAAAAGGATGGGAGTATATTTGCATTTGAAAACGCTTTAGATACACGGTCGCGCGCTTTTCACTAAACGTTAACCTGCCGCAAACAAATGGGTTCGCGGAACTCATTTAATTATTTGTGGCAGATTGGGGTTCGAAACATAGTTTGCGAAACCCTTTTTGTAGCGCTTGAATCTATGTTACGGAAAGCAACCTTGTTTTTAATGGTCTTTGTTTTAGAGGAAATATAAAGCCAAACTTTTCTTTTCTTACTTACCAATCACCCTGAAATGTTCGCCTTCTATGTCAGACGTATTTTCGTACATATATTTATCAGTAACTGGAATAATATATTCTACAACTCACAGAGAAATAGCAATGTAAAAATACCGAGTTGGTACCCAAACACACCCATGTCATTACTCACTGCCCACATTCAAGACGAAGCGTAACATTTGTTTTCATATCACCAACAACTTTTTCTTAACGTTCACACATCATTAGCTTAACTATGCTCGTATCTTGCCAATGACTTTGTTTGTAAACACCCTCTCTTTTTTAAGCCATATGAAGGTACTATCACAGATCATTTGCCAGCCAATGGTATCGAAGTAACACCGTTACTGACTTTTCGCTTTTATCGATACATTCTGCTCTGAGTTTTCAACATAAAAAGTCTCGAATGTGAGCTTGACGTGCTAGAGAGTGCAAAGTTAGGGTGATTTATTTTGAGATACATGTTCTGGGATAAGAAAATTACCTACATAAAATGAAAGATCAATATAGAAGATGCTGTATGAATGTAAGCAAACCACTTTGCGATCGTTGGAAACTATGTATCTACAAGTACTATTTTATCTGAATTACAGGTAGTGTAGTATTAGCTGACGGACCAGTCTACGATGGACAAGGAAACCCCATCAACCCCGCGCCCGCCGACAACTTCCTTACGCAAACAGTCTACGGATTCTTGGACTTCACCACTACAATAGGCAACACAGTCATGGTCTTCTCGCCTCAGTCGGCACCGCCACCAGGTCGTTTCTTAATTATTTATACTTAAGTGATTAGTCAACTAATAGTAAATCTAGATTTTTACGCTTATCTAAATACATGAAAAATCCATATTCATGCCAAAAAAGTGAACTCACAAATACTTTTGTATAATTTCAGAACCACCGAAAACCGAAAAGTCTGTGCAAGAAAATATAATCGAAACAAAACCACCTCCGCCATCAGTCACAAGCATCAAACCTGAAGCCATCAAGCCAAGCAAAATATCCGATAAAGATAAAACTAACAAACCCGCCGCTCCAGCAGTGTTATCCAGTGCTGTATCAGTAGTATCTTCCCCACCGAAAAAAGATAACAAATCTCCGAACGTACCTAAATCAGCTGCGAATGTACCTAAATCTGCTGCGAAAGAACAAAAACAAATCATAACAAAAGTAGAAGTGGTCGCTGGTCCCTCAAAAATCGTCGAAAGTAGCTCTCCTAAACAATCTGCCCCTAAAGCAAACAAACAAGCAAACAATTCCAAAAACAAGAAAAACGAAGCTGTGAAGTCTGTCACCAACATTGTCAGCAGTAAAGTCGAAGTAAAACAAGGCCCTCCACCATCAATAATTAGTTCCAAAGTTAGTAGCATTGTCGCAGTAAAATCTAGCCAAGTTGAAGAGGAACCTGCAATTTTGATTACTAACAATAATATCGGTGAGCCCGAGTATGATTTCTTATCACGCCAGCCATCTGAATTTGTTGAAGAAACATACAAAGTTATCAACATACGTCCGTCAAAGGTACCCGGTCAAAAACCGAAACATGGTCATAAAAACAGGCACCATCCAACTCCACCCCCGGAAGACGATGAGGAACATCCTCTTGGCTTGGTGACAACTCTTGGGGGCACTATTGTTAAAGACGGACTAACAACGATTCATGAAACTAGCGTGATTGGTACTTTTATATCTGGTAAATATGCTCAAGTGCTAAACAGCAATTCTAAAGTATTTCCGCAAGCTGGACATAGAGGAAAGATATCTCCCAGTCCTACACATAGAATACTGAAGACCGTAGGTCCATCCATATCTAAAAATCACAGACAACACTTGGAGCCTACACCGTCTATTAATGATGATGACACCAATTTCGGGAAAACGACGCGACGACAGAATAACGGAGGAGGGTCGTTCAAAAATCGTCACAGAGCCCAAAACAATGCCGAAAGCGAAGTCCACAGCCCTCCACCACCACCTCCAGTTCAGAACAAAAAGTTCAACAAAAATAGAAATAATTCGCAACGGACGCAAAGGTATACACACAACACAATATTATTAAGAGTATTTTGTTGGCCCTGTGCATAATGGCAGAAGCCCATATTTGGCTCACTATGAATGAATGTATGTTTCACCTTAATCAGGTGTTATGTACAGGACACAACATTATACGCATGCATTAATTGTGTAGATATAGTATTATTATCTACACACACAAACGTCGTACTATTGCCGACTATCCTATCTAAATATATGAATGATTCATTTGCATGATACTCAAACTTGCTGCTATTATTTTACTAAATAAACGCCCATTTAGAGCTTCATCTGTGTAAGATATTAATATGATTGTGATCATCGGCAATTGTAAATAATTTTATTTTCAGTACAAGGTTTGGTCGACCCGTGAATACGCCTCAACTGGCAACCGTCTCTGTTTTCAGTGAAACAGCGACGTCATCCTTTACCAACCGAAGAAAATCCAACCGTAACTCTGGACATAAGACGACTGTGACGCCCCAGAGCAACAACGACAACCAGTCCAAACGTGGATTCAAACCTCGGGTTCAACCCACACCTGTTGAGCAAGTGACACCAGCTGCTTCTACCAGTGTGTATAAATTTAAGCTAAACCGGGCCCCGGGATCCGGCCGCTGGCAATACAAAACAAGCGCAAAGCCTAAAGTGACTATTCGCAAACAAAATACTGATGACGAACAACAAACAACGCCTAATTCAAATCCGCTTCTTGATGATACGCAAACCAATGATATATCTCTACAGGCAAGGTCTGATAATGATTTAGAATTATCAGGTTCACAGAGCGGTCCTGGTACTCTCCTTGAAAATGACACCGAAGACAACTCTATTGAGAAACCCCCGCCAGTAGAAACTTTGAAAGTTGAAATATCTACCCCTGCTGATTTCCGAGATGTTTACTATGAAATTGCTACTATCAGGTCTCCTTACACATTCCAGGTAATTATTGTTCAGATTTACATTTATTTTCTTTTTAATTAAACCTGTTTAACACCCATATTTCTATTTCCAGGTTGGACGTGTCAAAAACACTCGTATAATTACTGTAACTTCAACAATTGAAAAGCGTATAGAACCCACGTTGGTAGCCAATTCGCAAAGTTCTCTCAACGAACCGTTGACAGAAAACATATTAGCGACAGCATCTCCTTATGAAAAGGATCATAATCTCTTAGACTCAAGTATAGTTACCCTACCAGCTATAACATTATCTTCAGACATGGAAACGCCACCGCTAGAAACCTTTACTGAAACATTCAGTACAACTCAGCACATGTTGAAAACACATATTCTGCCTGTAGTGAGAGACGTCAACTTGACTAGTAGCTTAACTTTCATCCAAACTTATGAAGTCACTAGATTTGTTACAGCGACTAAAACGTTGCCCCCTATGGATTTCTTCCAATTCATCCCAAGCAAAACTCTGAAAGAATTTAATAGCCGTTTGGATGAGGCTGGTTCCGAGTTGCATCTGGAGTTAGACTTTGGCGACAGTAATGAAGATGAAGATGGAGTTCCGAGACGCGTATTCCCAGCAGATCTCGACCTCGCTAGCATTGGATCAGACTTTGATCTTACTGAAGTTGATAAATACAGAATACATGAAAATCACCTAAGACTAAAGAAAGCTCATGGTCAAAACAAAGGCAATCATGTTACTGAATCGCCCAATCCACCCACTCCCGCGTTGACTCCAGAACAAGCGCAGCAACTGGCTCTCTTGAGACTTCTGAATCCAGCGGCCGCTGCTCAAATCCCTGATGTTGTGACCACATCCAAACCTATTCTAAAGTACGAGACAATATATGAGTCCCACGTAATTCCGGTATTTGATGGAAAGAACACAATTCAGAGTACTATCTCTAGGCCGATAGCAACCATTACCAAGACTGAGTACGAAATTGGAACCAGTAGTCTTCCTGCGTTACCATTACAAACGATGAACCCGCTGTTCCCGCAACAATTCTCTCTGATATCGACACCAGTCGTTGTGAACACGGAAGTTACAGCTACCAATAGTAAAATTTTGAAATTAACCTTTGGTGCGAAGACAGTGTACACGACACTTTTCACCACTCAAGTTGTGCCTACGGTAGTGACATCCTACGTGACGTCATCAATTCCGGTGCAGGCGACTGCCCCGCCTCCCGGATACCCTGGATACTACCAGCCGCCATTTGCACCCTTCCCATACGTAGGATAAGTAGACCAGTAAATATTACGTGTAAAATCAATAAGTGCGGACTATAAGTTAAAAATTGTGTTCACCAGTGTATGTAATGATAACACGTAACTTTTGCACGAGAAACTTTAAACTGTGAATGCGTTGTTGTAGTGCACGTGATAAACTGTATTGCGAGTAGGTGAACAGTAAACAGTGCAAAAGCAGCAGAACGGTGGGATTTATAGCCTTTGTGGAAACATGAAAACTCTGAAGTTGTATTTCTTATAAAGTTTTGTGAGCTCGGCACTATGCGATGCGTTCGCTTGTAAACCCTACGTGGAGGTAATGTTTACCGACGTGTAATAGAGATAAAATGTAACGCAATTTACTTTGTATTCAGTAATTGCTTTGTAAATAATTATTATTTATGATTAGTACTCCTGTACATAACTGTAAACCTACCTATAGCTATAGTTGTAGATAGCTTCCATGAATGTATTTTATACTTTTGTACATGTATTGCTTAGAATAAGTGGGTTCTATACTATTAAACAAATAAACAACAAATATTTGTACCTTGCCTTATTTCCTTGAACGACAAACAGCAACCAAGCTTATTTCCATACAACATACATATAAATTCAAAACGATTATCATTACTTATTGGCAGGCTTACAGTGTAGTGCTAAATATGAATTCTCAAATGACCGTACAATGGTCGGTGATCGGCCGTAGGTACCCAATTATTGCCGAAATCGCCATGCTTAGCAGTCGAAGATTAGTTATGGTGGTGTGATTTAAGCACCCCTATTTTACCTATCTGTCCTGCTCCCTGAATATTATAGGCACAAACCTGCCTCATGACCGCACTGCCTGCAACACGACCCATGAAATACAACATCAACATTTTTTCTGCAACTAAATAAAAACAATTTATTCAAAATCCAGAGACTAATATTTCACAGAGTTGAAAGGTTTATTTCCCATGATATCTTAATTAAAGCCATTTTATACTAAGCAGGGCCGAAAGAAACAAAGAGGCCTTTAAGTTACTAAACTAAGATTAATGGAAGCTGTTTTGTAAACTTAATAAGTTAACCTAGAATTTGAAATTGTACTTTTTCATCATCTTTGAACTCTCGTAATTTTTTAATATCCCCAAGAGAGTGGCCCGGTCGGAAGAATGAGGTACTTAACTAAACCTTATCCGTATTAAACTGGAGGGGTAGATATGGAATTCGTTAAGAACGAGGTGTAAAATTTTAATGTGCAGCAGAGGTTTCCAGCATCACAACAGTAGGTTAGTATGTAAGTATGAAACAAGAAACAGTATTAATATACAAAGGAGCTTTACGACATTTATCTAAATAAGTACCTAGGTTATAGAATTTAAAGGAAACATACACCTAGAGACATCAGCTCAAACACGATCTTAAATTCGACAGGCATCCTTTTATATACGTCATCACGGTTTATATTTTGTTTTGAGGTTAGCAGTATGTTGTTATTACTACAAAGAAGGAAAAGTGCACGTCCCTACATGAGCACAAAATACGACATCATAGAAGTAAATTGCAATAAAGCAAATATGAGAACATAAACTCTAGCGGAATATGTAGAGCACGCTGTTAAAAATCTCGCAACGAAGCATCCTCAAATAGCAAACAATAAATTCCGAGAGACTGATAGTTATGCAAGTCGTAACAAAAGCGTTTAATCAATTTTATTATACATGGAAAAGATTCCATGCGAGCTACGAAAACACTCTGAACAACTAGGTTATCAAAAATGGAGCTGTATGCTGAGATTTTGCTACCAAACTGAAATACTGTTCAAATATAATGATAAATATTTGTGCTTGAATATTTGATAGCCATTATAGCCAGACATGTCAGACATCTATTCAAAATATTCTATTCTACATTTCGAACTATACTTAGCCAGAGCTGTGATGGAGGGTCTGCCGATGAAGGCATATTGTCTGCTTGTCATGTTATCGGTTTCAAATACTCGTACCTTTGTCAGTAATCTGTCTATACCTTTCATGTGGACCTGTATCTGTTTATGTTGTTTTTGTGTTTAGAACAGAGGGCTCGTTATTGCTTTCAAACTCAATGCATTTATTTCAAATAAACCAATTACAGGCACTTTTGAATTATCTTTATCTGACGCTCTTCCAAATTACTCTTTTTAGTATTGAAAGTTCATTAAGCTGGTATTAGAAAAACTAAAATTTTAGAAGTTATATTTACTTTTAACTACGTGAAAAATATGCTTAATCTTTCAAAATGCACTCATACAAAAACGTCAGCTGCGAACAAATGCGTTGAAGCAACCTCAAAGCAAATATTGTCCAGTGGTATATTTTCCTATCCTTTTAGACGCTGGTGACCAAGTGTACCATGCTGTTGGCGAGAAATATAAAGCCTGCACCTCTCGCCCAGTGTCAGACAAACACGAAGAGCATTCACAATACGAAGGACAAATACACGCTGTATATTTGAAACCAAGAGTTTATTTTAAAAGTAAAACTGCAGAAAAAATCTTCTTGTAAACAGAGGAAAAAAAACGAGCGAGCTTAACAGTAGTTGCATATTATGTGTAACATCCTGACTGACGTATATATGATATAAACAATATTCATCATTATCATCATCATCATCATCATCGTCATCATCATCCTGTTTACAATTTCTCGGAAAATAGGTTGGTGCCATCTGACGGCCAACTCTAGCACCGCGCACGCTCATCGGTCAAATCAAATAGCGCTTCACCGGCTTCCTGTTACATACTTCCGTCCCTTTTCATGAAACCACTCCCACAGATTGCAGGAAAGCGGAAGGAAAGATGTTACACATCAAAAAACGAATATTTTTTTTACTCTTGGTAATTAAAAATATAGGTAACTACAGATTATGATATTAGTCTGCTTTCTGGCCACTCTGGGGGCCTACCACCATCGCATAAAGAAGTATTGTTTAGAAAGTTTTAGAAAGAGATGGAGCTATACGTCCCGTAGAGCTTCAGCTCTTTCTCCCTGAAGTAATATTAAAATAATACTGCTTTATTAGCTGGTGATAGGCCAACTGGTATGGCTGGTAGAACAAACACAAAAACACGAAACGGCAGCCCCACAGCGCCGTACTAAAGATGCACGAGTAAAACTACTTTTGGCTTATTACGTTACACAGTATTCGTGTAACCGTTACACGATTAAAATTGTGTATGCATCTTCATACAAAATCCTATTCTATCCTATACTATTAAACGAGCAATATTTGTATATATATTTGTTTGTATATATATTTGTACTCACGTTCTCGAAATCGGCTCTAACGATTTCGATGAAAGTTGCAATTTATGGGTTTACGGGGGCGAAAAATCGATCTAGCTAGGTTTCATATCTGGGAAAATTTGTTTTCTCCGTATTTTCACCCGAGCAGAGCTCGGTCGCCCAAAGTTTAGAACAAGATAATAAATAATGACATAAGAATAATGACATGGCAGCATGGAATTAGTAAGTACCTACTATCATGGCAGCATGAAATCAGTAGGTACTATACATGGATTATTATGAACTTTCCTATACTATTAAATGAGCATTTTCTATTTTCACCAGAGCAGAGCTCCGTCGCCCAGGTACTTATTATTGTAAAGGCACCAAATGAAACCAACCTTTGGTAGATTACATATAGAATATAATTAAAGTTACCAAACACAAATATCTAATTATAAGTTAACCATGCACCGTATTATAAATACACGTCTACAGTAGATGCATGAATGAAAAAAAATTTTTCAACTATACCTACATTGTTTTGTACCATATAGTGTATTCTGGTGAAAATCTGTGCAAGTGTATTCGGTTTCAGTGCTCGCTGATTGAACGAGGTTAGATGAAATCGGCTTATCGTTCGTCGATGGCGGGAGGTGGGAGGGACAGGGGAATAATTTCATTTTGGCATGCACCGGCCGCGCTACGGGTCTCGCTTGCCGTACTGTCATGCAAATTGACAATGTGCCTTTATGTGGAGTCTTCTTTCCCGCATAATGGCAACGAAAAATGCTACATAATATAAATTACGTAGTAAATGTTATGTAATAACAAAATGTTTCCTAGAGCCACCATCGTGAAAATATCCATTGTGAATATTGAAAATATCGACGATCGTTGATCTTGTCTGTGCAGGAAATAATTTGAATCTTGACCGTAATCAAGATGAGTAACAACCATTCCAAAGTTAATATGGACATACCAAAGTACAAGAAAGTTGAGGACATAGGTACGGCCGTACGGGATAGCGATTTTGTCTCGGCGACTTGCGAGTCTGTGTGACAATTGTAACTATTTATAAAAAAATGAGCCGTCGTGGGACGCCTGGCAGATGTGAAACATCGAAATTAATAAGTACAGGTAATATGCACAAAGGGATAGTTTACGACAGGAAATAAACATGGCGGCTGTTGGTATGGCGACGCATCGGCACGGTCGGTCTGACCCGCCACTATAGATGTTTCACATCAAAATTACATTCAGTTAGAAAAAAATATAGAAGGCTCTGTGATTAAGAGATGTCATCGACTTCCATCGTAATGATAGAAACTCCTTTTGCCCATTCAACTGATACGACGACGTTATAGTTTATTCACCAGTGATTAAGGGGGAAGCGTCAGGGTAGCCCGCGAAATTCAAATTTTCTTAGGTTTTTTGCATTTTGCAGGTCAGTGTCAGGTTTTATGTTGATTAAAATATGATTCGCGGCCGTAACAAATATGGCTTTACTCAATTATAATCATTACAATCAGCAATACAACTCCATAAGTTAGCAAAGGTGTCAAATGTATTGATTTCATGAATGCATGACAATTGACACCTTTGCTAAAATTCGAATTTCGCGGGCTACCCTGACGTTTTTGCCTTATGAATGAATAGTTGGGTAATTCCGGACATTACGGACTTAGAAATGGCCTGGGTAGGTGGTACACCGTACAGGGCAGCAAGATTATCTGGTCCTGTGGAACTTACGATACCACTTTGAAAATTGACAAGATATGTCGAGCTTCCATTTGACACCCTCATAATAATGCTAGTGCGGTAAACGTGCTGTCGAAGTTTCGTATCTAGTACGAAATAGAGATTATGTCGCACAAGCGTTTCTCGCACATCTGTACATCGCACTTTCGTAGGGCTCTCCATAGCAATGAATCTACGGGGTGGCAGGGACATCGACGCGAAAACTTAAACCATGGATTCAGTACATGATTCTGAACCCCACTGCTAACACACCCCAATTTTTTGTCGGTTATTAAAAAAAAAAAATCTGCTCTTTTATAGAAAAGTGCAATACCTACGCGGTCAAAATATATGGAACAGCAGATTTTTTTTTAAATAACCGACGAAAAATTTCAACGACCCTGCGTTGAAATTTTTCGTCGGTTATTTAAAAAATCATGTTCAGAATCATGTACTGAATATGGATTCAGTACATGATTCTGAACAGTTCTCGCGTCGATGTCCCTGCCACCCTGTATAGACGGGGAATTTTAAATGATTAATGTTATCAAGATAAGCGACTTAAAATATCACAATATTATTATCTTATCTTACAAAATCAGTCCAATTTTACCGGTAATGAGTAGTGATGATAATATTAACGAAGATTAAATTATTGTGTGATAAGAAATCATTCTACGTAAAGCGATCCTCCTCGATAAACAATAAACAGTAACGTGAAGTGAACAATAAACTGCTGATTGTTTATTTTATTTTGCAATGATTTCAATATAAAGTGTTTTGTGTAGTCAAAAGAATCAATCAACTCGTCCACTGCTGGACTTGAAAAATGTCTCAAAATCATTTTATAGTTTCGATTGGCATCATCGTGTCATGTAAGTTTCGTTATTTTATTGATTGTAGATCTAAAATATGAATAGATATTTGTATCAAAAATCACACGCATGCAAAGTCCGGATTCCAGTGATTCATTAATTACAAAGAAAAGTAAATTTTTACCTACGCAAATAGACCAATATTTGTGTTATCTAAATTAGTTATAACAAAGAAATGACAACCTTAAAACAATCAATATTACGTATAGGACTTCTTTAAAACTTCAGGTGCAGTGTTTATCGCAGCAAGCACGTCAAACACGGAAACCACAGAAGGTAGTGAAACCGCCCTTGTGTCCCGATGCTTCCATTTCACTTGGCTGGGTCCCAGATGGAATAACGACAGTATATTTCTGAACGCTACGTGCCAAGACTCGACGCGCCTCGCCAGTGGTGTGCCTTGCGTAGAACCGCTCGTCGTCTCGTGTAAGTTTCTGAAATACAGCTTGTATAAAACGCCTCACTTTTATGCTGATAGCATAAGTTTATACTGGTTTGCTTAAAGGACAAGGTATTTGCTTATTCTGACGATTAGTTCTTTGAAAGTTCAGTCGATCAGCTGACACACTTTCAATCCGATCGAATTTTAGAACCATTCTTCTACTATGTAAAAATCTCAGCGTGAAAAATTAGGTGAAGTGACCTTGAAATAAGCTGTCATTCCACCTGCAGTGCTATTCTGTAAAAATCTCACCGTGAACGCTTAGGTAAAGTGACCTTGAAAGTGAGCTGTCAACAATGTCAATCCCTAGTATATGGTGAAATGACAGCTCACTTCAAGTTCACTTCACCTTAGCGTTCACGGTGAGATTGTTACAAAATAGCACTAGCTATGCTAGGGATTGACACTGTTGACAGCTCACTTCACCTAAGTTTTCACGGTGAGAATTTACATAATAATAATAATATATTTACCTATTTGACGTAAAAAGTACACTGATACACAGGGTGACAATTAATTAAACGTGAAAATAGTAATAAAAATGATCAATGACCCCATGCTAGGAAAAACCTGTATTACAGGGGTCATCCATCCGTCCAATATGGAAAAATATAATAGAAAAAGAAATTGATCGCCCGTCAGCCAAGTGGTTACCTCCTTACTTATTTTAAATAACTTCATCGATATCCAAGTGTTTATGCAATGACAAAGACAATGTAAGGAATAGAAGGAATTAGGTAGCGTGCTATCTTATCAAACATTTTTATTTTTTTTCCTTCAACTTAAATTCAACTTAAATTTTAAATTGTGATTTCAGATGATGGCTCATGGCCGGACGTAGATTACATTTGGAGAAACCATTTGGGAAATGCTTCATGTTTACTAGCCAACAATGACGTATGTGCTCAGTACACATATTATTTTGACGGTCATGGTGAGCATTACAACTTTTACAACTAAGTAACCAAACATAACATATAACACTATTAATAATATATATAATTATGGTATTAATAATATATGGTATATAATTATATTTACCATAATATATTTATCTATGTCGTAGGGAAATGAGAATAACAGGGATTTCGATAATTCAAAAAACACATACAAGAACATTCGACATTTATCGTGATTTCGTGGTATCCCTAGGAATATCATGAAATCCCAGATATCCTCATTTCCCTGCGACATATATAATATACTATTGTAATTTTACTATTGTAAAATAGTATAAAATGTTTTAGTAAAAAAAACACCTGTCTGTGGGCCTAAGGGCCTATGCACACCACGTTTTTTAAACGCGTCGTCAACGAGCGTTTTTAGCGATACAGACGCGAGTCAGATGCAGCCCAAACTGCTCTGTAAAATAAAAGCGCGGCGTCGACGCGCGTTTCTGAAACGCGCGTCGACTGCGCGTTTATAAAACGTGGTGTGCACAGGCCCTTAAAGCTTTTTTACCCGACTACGGCAAAGCCAAAAGGAAGGGTTATGATTTTAGCAGTCTATGTATGTATGTTTGTATGTATGTATGTTTGTATGTATGTTTGTTTTTACGTGTGTTCCACCGTAGCGCCTAAACTACTAAACCGATTTTGATTTCTGTCTGAAATATTTGCTTGTTTCGTACTTTTTAGATCATTTTTATTTTCCCGTAGTCGGGTTACAGTTTTTTATTAAACTTTTTTTTTTTTTACCAACATCAACCAACCGAAATACTGCATATCGCATGATGACGTGTTGAGCCACCGCAGACAGACTTTCTATGGGATAGTTTGGTCAGGTTAGGCTACTAACGTGCACACTGGGCCAACTTATCAGTGGGGTTGGTGGTGAGTGCACATACCAGACAACTGTGACAATCAGTCGACTGCTCTCGGACGATTTGCTGGTTGTTAAGCGGCTTTTGAAGAGACCGGTCGATCCTCCAGAAATGTTATTATTGCTTTGGCCGACTAAACAATCGGTAAGTGTGCACGCGTGTAAGAGCGCCATACTGATTTAGCCGTTCGGCCGACAGTTCGTCGACAGTTCAGTTTGAAGGCAATCGTGTAGTGTAGCCCATCAAACTTTTTTATCGGCATATACCGAATCGTTATAATGTGCGCACTTGCATACAACTTCATACTGATTCGGATACCGACTAAACTGGTCCATAGAAATAGTCTGTTGTCTGCGGGGACTCTTTTTCTTCATGAAATCGGTTAGTGGGCAGTATCCGGTCTATAGTAAGCAGAACCAAAATTATTGGGTCATGCAAGTGTCACCAACACTGTTCACTATTATAAGGCTAAGCATATGCTAAGACGCAGGTGACGCAGGTCCACGCAGCGCAGGGCAGAGCAGATTTTGTAACGCTTGAACGCACTGAGAGCTGCGTGCACTTGTGACGCAGACATGTGTCTGTCCTGCTCTGCGTCTTGTTGTAGTGCCGGCACAGATTTCTGCGCGACGCGTGCGGGTCGTCACGTATTTTTTACCACTGATTCATAATTTGTTGCAATCGTCTATAGTTAGTACTAGCTAGGACGCGAACCTGACTGTGTGGCTGCGTCGCAGCATGCGCTCGCGGCCTATGTCTTCCTCGCCTGCCCTACGCTGCAAAATCTGTACTGTGCTGTGCTGCGTCACCTGCGTTTCAGCATACGCTTAGCCTAATGTAGATAGGTACCTATAATAGTCCAGTTAAGTGTCCGACTCCTGTGTTCTCAGTAAAAGTGTATCACAGGCTGATTAAAATGTTGTTTTTTATGTAATTTCAGTTGATAATTCGACGTACATGTGCACAAGAGCAGTCGACCAGAACGGAGAAGCGATAACAAATGGGTGTTACGAACAAAAGAATGGCAGTTTTGTCACCAGAGCCTGCTTCTGTCGCTCAGTGCCTGGAGGTGTACCCTGCAACAACGCTTTTCTATCACATATAAATATTATATTTGTCATTCTTGTTGCTATTGTTATGTTATGTAATTCAGATTTTGGCAAAATAAACTAATAAAAACCTGGAACCTACTACTACCGACCTAGTTATTATTCAACAGCTTTTCCATAGATATCCGTGGCTTTTTCATTGCATATCAATATAACTGTTGTAGGAAGGAACAGGCCTCAACATAAAAATCAATCGAAAATGTTATCAGAATAGGATAATTTAGGAACTGTCACATGTTAGATACAAAGCAGCAGTACGGAACCATAGAGCTATAGTTAGACCAAGACCGTTGTACCGCACCTTAGGAATACGCGGCGAGACGGGGGGCAGTGTTGACGAATGAACGGCAGAACGCCGTGAGCGTTAACGAATAAGCGGCCTGCACTGCGTCTCGCCGCGCACATACCTAAGACGCGGTACAGAGGTCTCAGTCAAACTATAGTTACAACTTATAGTTTGACCAAGACCTCTGTACTATAGTATAGTAGGTAGATACATCAACTTAGATATAGCTGTACAAGATCTCTTGGTGCGTGGCCAAAATTGGAACTACCGTCGCCATCTTGTTATTTTATTCAATACATTGCACAAAACAATAGGCAATAGACAACAAGAAAAACCTTTTGAATTTTTTATTGTAGAATGGTCGTGAACTAAAAATATCAAAAATCTACTTCATTTTGTAAATGATTTTAGATTAATTAATATTTTTGAGAAATAATTGCGTAAAAATAAAGTCATTGGTCACGTGACATTGAACGCAAATTAAAGCCCAACGTCTCAACTTTCAGACGACAGTTACAAATTGTAATTAGTTTACCTCCGTGGTTTACCTACCCTAAAATTAAGAAATGTTGTCAGCTACCTATTCATATTTATTAACAATTCAAGATTTTAGTTATTTTTCGAGTTCGGGCAAAGAAATCTGCTAAGGGCAATGATGACGAATACCGTACAACCGATTCGTTGCATCACTAATAAATAATTTAAAAATATTTTTAATTGATTCAAGTAGACGCCAGCACATCAAGCAACCCGAAACTGTCAAATTTTCCTAATCAACTTTGAACCTTATTCTTCAGGGGTACAGTTTTTTTTTTGCGCCACTATAAAAGGCCGGCGGAAAATTATAGAACCACACTTTTTTAAATGCAATAAAGTTACATGCTCTGTGGTTAAAAACTGAATGCTCATAATAGGTGGCAGCACAGTAGTACGTCTTTACCGCCATTGTTGTGTTTATGTTTACTTTTGTGTCGATCACAAATTATACGATAAATATGTATGAGACTTGGAGTGTAGCACTATTAAAACACGAGCTAAGGACAGGGGAAGCGTTTACCTCTAGTAAAAAAGCAGCTTTAGTTGAAAAGTCAATAAATTATGAACGTTATAAAACGTTTTTATATTTATAGGTTATTTTGTGTTTGTTGACTTTAAGTTCGTTTTTATAAAAGACTTAAGTCTTATAATAGAAATAACCTGATCAGAGTTGAAGCGACATGCGACGCGACACAAAGGCACTGCTCGTCGCGCGACGAGCGGTGCCTTTGTGTCGCTGTTTGAAGGAGCCTTGATGCAATGACATAGACAATAACGCCGCGGCGCGCTGCCGCGTTAATTATAAGAACTTCAGTGGTGGCGCGGACTCTAGAGTCTGGCCACGCTAAGTCTACTTATGTAAAAAAACGGTGGAATTTGAAAATCTTTAGACGGCAACACCATCTTGTCCTACGAAAAAAGAATTTGATACCTTGTTGCAGAGGTGCAACTAATAGTACACCCACACATTCATAATATCCAAGTATTCCACTTTAATATCCATTTTTTATATATTTTCAAACAAGATAATATTTACATATTATATAAAAAGAAAACAGTCAAAAACAATTTATTTCAAGCAGTCATCTGAACGAAAAAGAACGAGCCCATAGATCTGACAAGTTTTGTGACGTGTCCAATCTGTCATCAGTCAGCAACGTCAAACAATAATTTAAAAACGCCTACCACTGCAGTGGTTTTCTATGCCACCGCTGCAATTATTTTAAGTTAAAATTTAACAAAAACATAAAGTTAAAATGTACTCCGTGTTGACGAGAGGGAATGCGATATTGACGTACACACTGAGCGTACTAGCATGTCTAACCTTTTTATGTTTTTTGTCCACATTAACCGTGGATTACAGGACTGCTGCTCAAATGAACACAGTAAAAGTAGTCGTGTGAGTATTCAATACATATTTGTGGTTATATTTCGTGGTTCTATTTCCATGTGTTAGTACTAAATCATCAATGGTGTTCACAGTAAAAACGTGCCAGATTATGGAGCATCAAGGGAAAGAAATGATCTTGGATTCCTAACCTTCGATCTCAAGACTGATCTCTCTCACCTGTTCAACTGGAACGTGAAGCAATTGTTCCTCTACCTCACTGCTGAGTACATCACACCCAATAATGAACTAAATCAGGTTGTATTGTGGGATAAAATCATCCTCCGAGGTGAAAATGCTATTTTGGACTTCAAGAACATGAACACAAAATACTATTTCTGGGATGATGGCAATGGTTTAAAGTAAGTTTTACATTTTCATTAAAATTTACCTCACTTCCAGACAGTAAACATGCATGGAACATCACTAGAACATATTTTAGCCAAATAATGTAACACTTACTGCAATCAATGAACTAGCTAGATACTTTTACTCCCAAATTATTTAGTCAAAAATTCTGTCTCAGTAGTATGAACTCACTGTATTTTTATTAGTTAGCATTAGGAAGAGAAGCATCCTCCACCTCCCGACTTTGTTAAACCCCAAGAGCATTTGCCTCCCGGACGTGACCTGCAGTGGCCGATATGGAAAGCCCTTGATCGATTGTGTATCCAAGTAGGCCGCTGCAGACACAATTTATCAAAGTGAGGGATCACTAAACCATCCGACACCCAGTGCGAGTGTGATGCTCCTGATCAGGCCATGCCCCACTTGCTGGAGTGTCCTAAGTGCCCGTTCGCCTGCACCTCGGATGACCTAAAGAATGTCACTGATAATATAAAATCCTTAATATTATAAATGCGAAAGTAAGTTTGTTTGTTACGCCTTCACGCTAAAACGACTGAACGGATTTGGATGAAATTTGGCACATATATAGATGATGCCCTGGAAAAGAACATAGGATTCTTTTTGTTTTTTTTTCCCTCGGGATCGAGACATATGCAGGTGAAACCGCGGGGCGCAGCTAGTAATATATAAAGAAGATTACCATTGAAACGAAAAGAAGAAATAGAAGTTAGCATTAAACACTTCTTGATACTATAGGTACATTCCGATTTTTGTATAAGAAGTATCACCAAACCATGGCATCCTACACTGGGAAAAATACTTCTTTCTCCTTCCAGACATCATTGTTTGCAATAAATAGCCATGTATACCCTGCAACCAGATCGTCATAACACCTTTGCTGTGGTAGACCTTGACTGAGATGTTCCATCTATCAGGTTTGACTCATGAGCAAACCAATAAAAAAAAAAACTAGTCATCAAAAAAAAAAAAATTTTTCATAATGTTTTTGTAAGTGTTAATGTAACATTTTTAATTTCCAGGGGCCACAGCAATGTTACTTTAACTCTGTCATGGAACATCATACCAAATGCAGGTCTGTTGCCAAACATCCAGGCTATTGGCCACCACTCCTTCAAGTTCCCCACAGACTACACCCAGACGAGGGTATGATCCATAAGTTACATCTGAATGGTGCATTTTGCATAGCTGGGGATTGGATAAAGTTGTGTTACATTTTAAGATTGTCAAATATACTGCTTTGTCACATTTATGAGTTTTATTTATTATTTACTTGTGTATGTCAGCGACTTAATTTTTGTTTACTTAAAATCAAAGGAATGGACTCAAGTGAACTCAGCCAGGATGGTACTATAATAAAAAACTGAAATATGTAGTAGCTGTAAAATTAGACCATATTTATATAGCTCAAATATATAATACATACAATAATCATGATATGTCAATCAATAATCTCAATTTTGTTGTAACAATGCATGGTTTTATATCAAAAATTTAGAAACTTTCTGTAGATAATAAAACTTGTTCTTGTATTTTCGCCTTTTATTCAGAATCCACAAAATGTACAAAAGGAAGGGGAACATGATAGGATTTTAAAACTATGTATTACAATAAAAAAAAGGTAGATTTTATATCATATAATTATCAATTACATTTTTAATTAAACATACATTAATCATTTTTGCTCTACAGTGTTGTTCTACAGCAGAAAAAACTAGTGACCTCTACCATTGCTTGTAATAGAGGTATCTATGTCGCCAATTTGATCGGCATTACCAGATATGAAACAATTACAAGTCTCAAGTGGACTGTATTTATCACTTAGAATTTTTCGTATTAAGAATTGTTTCTAACTAAACAATTTAGCACATTAAAGGTTCGACATTAAACCATCTAGTTTTCAACAAAATACTCAGGAGGTATAATAATTCCCAATATTGAGGTATAATATAAATGCATATAAACTAAGCAGAAACATTATTCTAAACTTTAATTTTTCAACTACATGTGTTTTTACTTTTAAACCTCATATAAGCGTGTACATTTAAGAAACATACAATAATATATATTTTTTATGTTTTATTATATTTTCTATATTCTGGAGCCGTATTATGAGGACCCTTAAAATATAATTTAACATCTAAATAACTGTAAAAATAGTTCTCCAACAAAGATCTCTTATTTCCTTCCAAAATTGTTTTACCGTAAATTTTAATAGGGTTTTATTATTGGTTTTAATAATGATCATCTACAACTGGATAATCCACGAAATGAAAGCAATTAAAACAAGATGTTTATTAATATTTTGCTATTTGTGCAAGTGTAGGTATGTGTGTCAGCCATCCATGACCATAAAACACAGTTTACAAACACAAGTAAGCACTCTTAAATTTATCCTAAACAAGGTCTTACTTATTTACTACTTAAAGAAAATAAGAACTTAATATAATATTCTCATTTAAAATTTCATTGGTGATTGGTTAAATTGTTCTACTAACGAAGTAAACCACACAACCTGGTGAAGGGAAAATCAAGGTAAAAGTTTATTTGATAACAATTACATTTTTCTAATAACTAAGATTTTAAATCTCTTAAATGAACTTTGCCACACTACAAATGATCCTATCGAAAGTACTTTACTCTGTAAATCAGTAAATATCATTCCACACAATTTTTCAATGAAATGCAAGACAAGCACAGCTACCTTATTGTACACTAAAATAATGATCGTGAAGTGAATCGCGTCAACAAATATTACTTACATGTAACAGTTCATAGTGTATTGCTTGCGTTTGCCTCTGGCATTATTAAGAATTTACGAATTTCCCTACAAAGACTCGCCTACAACTTCTACAACCATTATGCTAACATTCAAAGCTGATCTCGCTAAATTACATGAAAAAATATTGCATATTGAAGTAATACTTTACTGATGTTGGTATTACAGTCAATCTGTACACAACAATCATAATCAGATGACACGTTAAATGTATTTTACTATTTTAACTACAATTCAACAACATGAAATAATATAGGTAATACAGTACTTGACCTGCTTGTATGAATTGACTAGTAAACATGTGATTAGGTAATGATAACACTCGCTACAACCATGCCCATTACATCCTACTGCAGGAATCAGGGAGGTTCGTAAGGCTAAGAACTCACAGAGCGATTTTCACCCGCGCCCGCCGCAGTGTCGGGACCGCTAACACTCGTACGAACACGTACGTGGAAATGTAGATAGTAATTTTCACGACGCGGTTTATGCCCGCGGCTTGCACGATTGTTTGCGGGCCCCGCTGCACCCGCCTCCGCCGCGGGCGCGGCTGAAAACCGCTCCGTGAGTTCTTATTCTAAGTACTGCAATGACAAATGAAAGTTACAAATTCTTTAATTCTAAATGTAATTCGAGAAATCTAATATCATCCTAAACAAAGTACATTTACTAGAATTTAAAACATAATAATATTGGTAGGTACACATCGAGTATTACAATTAAATCATAAGCTATGTAGGTATTGATATAAATATATATCTTGAAATTGTAATAAAAAAGAACAGAAGTCCAACCACACATGCCATGATGTTGCAAGCATTTATTATAGGTATAAGAAGATAATCATTAATTTCCTAATATTATAATAATCAAAGACAAATGAAGACATATTTGATTACTATCATCAAATATTCTAATAAGTGGTTGAGTCTTTAGACGTAGCACAATGAATGAAACAATCTACAACTTAACAGCGCAATACTAAAGATCACAGTTTCTGCCATATTAAGTGATTTGGTTTCACAAAAATGGCATTATTACTAGAGACGTTGTGTGAACACGATACATTTCATCATTATATAGATATAACATGAGCTCTAACTGGAAACGCCATTTAAATATATTCCTATTTATAATATTTAACATCAAATACAACCAAGGGAGAAACCAAATGTTTAATAGCTACATTGTAGTTTTTCGCTGTATTTAATTTGTTACACCCACATTTGTTAAATAAATGTGATCTGAAAGGTACATAATGTCAAAAGACCTAAGATCCAAAACATGTGAGTAACAATAAAATACAAGTTGTATACTGGAACGGTGACTGTTGTTAGCAAATCATTACAACCCTGCCTGCACATCTGACATAGTTCAATCCGACATCACATTGGCAACCATAGATGCACCACATAACATGGACAGTAAATAAGTACTAGTTGTAAGTGGATGATATCCTGCTAGTCTTATCACAGCAAGTGCGTCACAGTCGTTTATATAAACTGTATTACAGTTAGCCAACCGACGTAAAACACGTTTTAAGATTACTGTAATTAAATGAAGGGCGAGAAGCCCAACAATTACGTAGGATACCATCAAAGACGATCATTGTCACTGGATCCGAATGCATACTGCCAGCATAAGGTAGCAGATGCAAACTTATGGACAAAATAATATTAAAGTCAACATCTACACGTAATATCCATTGGTACGGCATCTAAACTTTTGAAGGATTTTGGACACATGAGTTACGTAGTTACTTAAGTAAGTATGTACACACTATCGAGTACAAGAGTCCGTGCTGTAAGGTTTCAAATGTGCGGACAGGAGGTGTGTTGTCTACCTATGAGAGTGTCGCGGCGAGGCAGCGTTTCTAGGGCTGCCGGCGCCGGTTCACAGGCGGCAGGGATCGGGCGCGGGCCGTCACGCTCCGGTCAGCGGCGGCCCGTCCGTCTGCACGTCCTTGTCCTCCGTCAGCGGCACACACGGACGATCCGACCCGTATCTCCTTGATAGATCCAACATCTCTCTCAACCCCTGAAATTTTACGACAAATTTATTAACAACTTAGAATAATTTTGCTACCAATAATTTGATATTAAAATATTACCTATTAAAACGAATAATATCAGATCCAAACAAATTTTAAAAAAATACCTTATTTTCTGTAATGAGCCTTTGGTAAATTTCCTCTTCTTTCCTCGCGTCACCATTTTCATCCAAAGTGACAGCTTTGTACATGATGCTTGTCATCTCATTAATTCTCTCTGCTTGTTGCCTGATCAACTGTAATAAAATACATATTTACAAAGGTTATTGAACTGAATTGAAAGGTTCACAAAAAAATTGGGTTATGAAAGTTAGACAAGTACATAATTAGACAATTTTTTTGAAGTGAAAACTTCTTTAGGCGCGTTGGGCATTTTTGAGATGGGAAAAAAGAATTGAACTCGCGACACCGTTACCGATACCTCATTTTTGTAAACGCGATTGTGCTCTTTATTTCTATTAAGTTACGGATCAATGTTCTATGTAAGTATTTTTACTTTAAAGGTTTAAGTATTTTTTTAAATTGTTCAAGTTTTCACTTCTGTCGGCACTCCCGGAGTGCCACTGTTTTTTTTACCTCACTTGCTAGGCAGACACCAGCCTAGATTTTTTATAACCGTCGTGTCAATAAGGTCTATAATTGATTAAATCCTGCATACCTCTTGTTGTTTTTCATTGATAGCATTTGTGAAGTCTATCCTCGACTCCCATATTCTCTTCTCAGTGTGCTGTCGGTACTTGGACATGATGAGCTCCAGTGCTCGTCTGTGGTCCTCCAAGGCCGCCCTCAGCTCACCGTTCTCGCGCTGTACGTCTCTCATAAGACGAGACTCCCGCTCGATACTCGCGATGAGAGCTCCTCGCGGACGCTCGCGAGATGCCTCGTTCAGAGTATCGACTTCCTCTTTATACTGAAATAGTACATGACTAAAGTTGTAATAGTCTGTATTTATTAGAAATTACCATTGAACAAACACATGAATAAGATGTTTAAGTTGTATTATGAAAGTGTTTCAGACTTCACATTTGATTGGCCTCATGGTAATAGTAAACCAATATCAGAGCCTTCATGAGCCTTATCACTATCATTAATGAATACTTAATACTATTGTATCATAGTTCTTTATTTATTTATCAGTTAATTATTCATTGTTCATAGAACATTATGGGTTCACTCCTATAAAAAAAACTATCATGAAACTTGTTGATTTTGAATTAATTCTCAGAGTCTGTGCCATGATTTAAGAATTCAAGAGGTGTAAACCTCTGTTGAAAAATGGATGAGTACGTATTAATTCTATTTAAAACATAGGTATTTTTAGAAAAAGTAATTATAGAATGAAAATATTGATTTTTCCTTCCTCATTTATTTTCTACTAATAGAGAACCGTCTGTTAATTTGGACTTGTTCCTGACCAACTGGCCAGAGAAGGCACAACATAAGGAAGACTGGAAAAGTATGGGGGATACCTTAGCCCAACAGTGGGACAAAAAAAAATAGAACCGTCTTACCCTGTAGTCGAATATACTCATAAAACAAGGTAATTCCTTCGTAAAGGATAGTTAAATGTAAAAGGTATTCAACAAATATTTATTTGACAAAAAATAGCACTCCAATAGGCGTCATTGTATATTTATAAAGTATGTTCTGGTAACTGAAATATTATCAGTATATAACCTTCTTTTGATAAGTTAATCACCCTACCCACTTAGGGTAGGGTAGGGCATAATTACCCCTCAGGAAAGGAGGTCATATTATCTTAATGTTTTACTAAAATTTTGGTCTGTTTCTATGATATTTAGAAAATGAACACAGCATTATAATTCCAATTTAATGACATACTAATAGTGTTGGCAATTACTGTGACTGTCTGAGTTCTATGTAGTAGCGAGCCAAAGTAACTAGTTCATTAATGAAACGGAAACTATGCATACCACTATGAACTGACATGTTGCCAGCTCATCTTTTTTATAGCAGTAATATGTCCTTTCTCTTAGACACTTTAGATGACTTGCGCAGGATGTTTTCATGATAAACAGGTGTTTAGTCACATTTGTTGATCAACATATGAAACAACATTAGCCCTGTTTATGTGCATATTTGTATGCTTTCATTAACAATAATATTTAATATTTTAAATAAGAGATATTTCATATAGCTGTTGGTTTTAAAGTTCACCTAAATTCATGAAATAGTTCAAACATTTTCTTTAAAAAAAATAACTTTTTAATTGCATTATAAGATTTCTGCAAGGCATGAAGCTGGCTAATAACATTATGTGAAAGCCAACTGTTTACACAACATGAAGGAAACAAACTACCAAGGTCAGGGAAATATACAGATCTAATAATACACATAGATCTCATTAAGAGTTTATTTAGTCTGTTAGGAATTCCTGGTAGGATCTTGGCCTAATGAATTTGGTATTCAGACAATAGACAAGAGTGAGCGTCACAGTTATGTAGGTAAATCACATTGCCACAACCTACCTGTTTCATCGTATGTATTTGTCTATAAGCGGTCTGAGTCTCGGTCAGCAAAGCATCAGCTTCAGTCTCGCGCTCTTTGAGACGTCCCGCAAGTCGTTTAGCATCCAAAATTATTTGCTGTATGGTCAGTGACATCTGAAAAAGCCAGCAATGTAGAAAACTCACAACAGATCACTTCAAAAATCGATTTTAAAACAGAAATGCACCAACCCTGATAACCACACACAGTTGTCACACGAATAACGTTTCATCTAAACAATTTCAAACGATAAATTTAAACAAAACACCAATTTTTTGGTAAAACTAAGAGACGCATATCAGCTGTTTCGTGATTAGAGTACAGCAGCCATTAGCTTTCATTTCATTTGAAGCGAAGTATTAACTTCCAAATAGAAAGATACGGGACAGAAGAAGACAGCACTATGTGTTTGAGGTTGTTTTACAGTGTTGTTGTAATATAGAAAAGAGACAGAACATATTCACAACAGTTCACAAATTAGAACGACTATATTGTGACATGACCTTGATCACAGAGAATCGAAGAAGGTTCAGTGTGGCACAGCGAAAAAATATTTTCTAGCTTGTAGCAAAAACAATATTTTATTATTTTTGGAAAAACTCTATGGAAGGAACTAAAGTTATTGGTATAGTTTCGCAATTTTATTTAGCGTAGGCGTGGATGTGTTAAAACTACTCATAATAACTAACTCATAATGACTAAATACCCAAGATGCCCACAATGTTAATCCGATCCAGTCTGTTCCTTACTGTCCTCCACCAGCGACGCCCTAAGCCGGGGTCCGTACCCCACAGGGGGTGCCTTTAGCGTGTAGTCGCTTAGTTTCTAAGTTTTATGCCCTGGCTGGAGGCCTTAATTTATTGAGGCAGCCACAGGAAAAACCGGTTAAGCAGCCGACAACCTTCTAGGTTGACCAGCAAGATGCGACTAGAAAAAAAAAACATGCCCACAATGTTTTCACAGTCAGCGCCAGCGCCACCACAACCACAAACTTTTCTGATAAGGATGTGCATTGCAGATTGCATTGAAATGGCGTCATTCGTTCAAAGAATGGCCATTTAACTCACATTAACTACGGTTTCGCTGCCCTGCTGTACTTTCGTCGCCATTTTACCTTTCCTTTCCAGTCGACTTATCTTTTTAGTACCTAACAAATCCTACAGCGAATTCCTTTTCGTTTTGTAGGGATTAGAATAAGAACTAGTTTAGCTTAGAGCCAGATTGCGCAGGGTGTGCCTTTGCAAAATAAAGTTTATAGTACAAACCTTATTTGAGCTGAGCTGGAATAAGTTCCGTCAAAACTGGAAGGAGGACGCGCGAGCTCGCGAAAGGTGGAAAGAGTGGAGGGAGGCCTATGCCCAGGAGTGGGACAGAATAAAAATCAACCAAATCTTCCAAAAGTAAGCGACTAGGCTTCGTGGATACTTACATATTATTTATTGTATCTGCAATATTACGTAGCTGTAACATAAGTAGCACAGAGCGGCTACTGCCGGTAACGGCGGCGATTCCGTGCTTTGGGGTAGGTACCTACATACCTAGTGATCACTTTGCTTTATCTTTGTAAGTCTAGATTACATACCTGCGTTAAAAGCAATGTTTAAATATTCTTACTGTAAATGAATAACGAGACCGAACGAAATATTTGTGATGGCTACTCAGTTCTAGTCTATTTAATTTCCTATTGTAAAAAACGTCATTAATTTCAGTTGACTGAAAACTTCGGCTCGTGGCTAAATAATAAGAGCCATTCGGGTCGACCTTCAAGGTTAAGCAACACTTGCCGAGGTCGATCCGTGGATGGGTGACCATTCATAACATACTGAACCGAAACCCCTCCGTGTCTCGGAAAACGCGCGAAGCTGTTGGTCCCGGCTGTCATTCGTAGATCTTTGACAGTCGTTACGGGTAGTCAGAAGCCCGAAAGTCTGACCACCAGTCTTGCCAAGAGCATCGTGTTTCCCAGTTAGTGGGTTGTGGAGATCAGATAGGCAGTCTCTCCATGTAAAATACTGGTATCCCTATCCAGCTGCATCCGGTTAGACTGGAAGCCGATCCCAGCATAGTTGGGAAAAGGCTAGGCTAGGCAAATTGATTGAAAACTCGTCCTTGTTATTTTTAAGCCGGATTAGAATCTAGAGTCTGGCCACGCTAAGTCTGCAATGGAATAAATGGGCAGCCCCAAAATTTTTAATATATGGTATACTTTTACATCAGTCAGTTATGTCAGTTTCGGGGTTGTAAGTAGATCTAATGATTTTGATATTTTGCCTTTTGATTTTTGCATATTAGATTATGTGTAATAGACTATGTCGTACCTATGCTCTACCTCCATACGATGACAAAACTGTATCAAATCCACACTGCATCGTGCTAAAGTGACTATTCGTTACCAGGAATTAATCAAAATATAAACAAAATAACCTATTAAAAACAAAAAGACAAACAAAGTATCAAATGGTTTTTTCGTAAGACAAGATGGTGTTGCCGTCTATAGATCAAATTCCACCGTTTTTTTACTTACGCAGGCTTAGCGTGGCCAGACCCTAGAATACATTATTTATTTATAAATTACATGTTCCTTACACTTAAAAAAAAGCACACAATTAGACCTCTGGGGTCTATCATAACATGCCATAGCTTGAGATTTGATCAACGCGTTTAATAGTTAATTATAATCGAGTTGATGTAATGTTCCTTCAACTTAGTAGTCTATCCCACAGGATCCACGCTGCTGCTACGCAGTGTCGACGCTGCCGCTGCGCGCTGCTGCTACACGTGGCCTTCGCTGTTACTACGAAGGGTCTACGCTGCTACTACGCCATTCTACGCGCTGCTACGCATGTCCTACGCTACTGCTACGCGGGCAACACTGCTACTACGAAGGGCGTACGGTGCTGCTACGTCGTTCTACGCCTCTGCTACACATGCTTATGCTGCTGCTACGCAAGGCCACCGCTGCTGCTTTTTACACTGCTCCTACACATTTTAGGGTATACGCGACTATACGCGAAAAGCCGTCTGCCGCCGATTAACGCCTACTTTGGACGAAAAGTGGACTTTAAGTGACACATACTTTGAGTGTCAGTAGGTTCCTTCGTGAAACCCTATTGTTGCCTTACATCCACAGAGTACTTCATACTTACATCGTTTGTCCTGCTTCTTTGTCTGATGTACCATCAGCTAACTCGTGCATTTGTAAGCTAATAAATCCGAAGTGACGGTACACTAGTGACGGTAAAAGAGGCATCGTTTTACCATAGATATTCAATCAAGCTATTTAGCCACTACATAGGTGTTGTTTAGAATATTGCGACAATGTAGACGCAACGCCCGACACTCCTCGTCATTTTGATAATTTTATTTAAACGTCAAACACACGCGACGGAAGTCTCTAAAAATGGATTATGGGATTCCGTCATTAGAGGTCCATAAAATATGTAGATGACAATTGATAAGTAAGTGTATAAAATAAAATAATCATTTTTGTTTATGCCTCAGAGATGCACATAATCATGACAGTCAATTTAACACTACAGACGTGATAATTGGTCGATCAAAGTTCAGAATCGTTTAATAGTTACCAATTAACTTATCACCTACCTACACTAGAGTTCAAGTTATGAAGGGGCAATTAAAACAACTGTTTTTAAATATTAACAAGTATTTTTTACTTTAATCAAACTTATCGGGAGTACAATATTACTAGTAGGTACACAAAGCAACAATCGCATTACAATATTAAAACACTGACTTCGAAGGCACACATTTTACTCTAATACATTTAATAATACGAACACACAAGCAGAAATAAAATAACAGTTAATCTTCCTCTCAAAAAAAACTTATTAGCCACTGCGACAGTGACCAATGAACCGAGCAGAGGAACTAGAAAAAAAAAACTATTACAATTTCGAAATTCAAATATTATTCTTTGAGAGAAAATCTCGGATAACTTTGTTCACTTTCTCAGGTTCCTCTTGTTGTAGGAAATGACTGCAGTTGTCGACAACTGTGGTCTCTATACAGGAGTACTCTTTCTTCATGGCATCTAGGAGGTCGTGGCTCAGGTACGGATCGCTGGCACCATGGGCCACCAGCATGGGCACGTTCTCTTTGTACTCGACGATCTCTGGTAAGTCGAATTTGAAGTTAGCCCGGTAGTAGTTTATTGGAGGCGTCAGAGCAACTGGAATAGAAGATTCAATTAAAATAAATTGAATTTTTATAACGAAGGTGAAAGTGGTTTAGGTATGTTCTTAGACTTAGGCATAACTAGATTCATGAATCGTGCCACACGCGATCAAAAAAAACAAAGCGGAAATAATTCAAATGATCATTCTAGGCACTTTAGATAGATCATAAAAACTAAAAATCTTTACGCTATAGCTCTGAAAGACCAAAAACTAAAATCCTAGAAGAAGCCACATCTATTATTATGTTTAATAGTACCTAATGTTTTCTAAAACGCAAAAAATCATGGTCAATTGCCTTGAAGGAAAACCGTAATTGGTCCACGAGATTAACAAAACTAATAAAAAATTAAGTTTGATAAAAAACTGTAACCCGACTATGGGAAAATAAAAATTAGCTAAAAAGTACGAAACAAGAATATATTTCAGACAGAAATCAAGATAGGTACAAAAATGGTCAAGGTATGGTCCACTCTGAAATGACGCGCCCCGCTACGGCATTTACGCACACGGTAAAGGCTCGTGCATACCAGCGCGATATCGCGGGCGCGATGAGGGTCGCGCTGCCTGTCGCGCCCGCGATATCGCACCAGTCTGCACGAGCCTTAAGAGGGAACAGGGCCTGCGAGGAATTTGAAAAATTGTTTTTTGAAGAAACTATTGCCGTCGTCTTACCTCAAGTCAGCCCCTGTAAAGTGCGATAGGGACAGCTGCAACTCAGACCGATTAAATCACAAAATTTTTGACGAGATCAACGTTTTGTATTCCCCTTTTTTCTCCTCGAAAACTGAGCCGATTCAATCATTTTTTACATTAAAATTTTAAGAAAGACTATGTCTATGTTCCTATCATTTTCTTTTTTGTTAAAAACTTTTCGAATTTGTCTGGTAGTCCTCTAATCATGACGGTAAAAATGGGGGATTTTTGTAATTTTTGGAGGGTCATATTTTCTTTACCAATTAGTTGCTGAAAAAAAGGAAATAACAGGGACGTGCCTACAGCAGACTTTGATCATATGAAAAAAAAAAAATTGTTCTAGAGGCAATATTCAGGAAGAAAAAAGGGGAATACGGACAGCTGAAATTGTATGGAGAATCGCAGGCCCTGTTCCCTCTTAATGCGGATTTCTATGGGTAATGCGGTAGTGGGGCGCGTCATTTCCGAGGGGATAAGCTATACCTAGGTATGGATTATTAAGCTATTGCATAGCTTTTATCGCGGGCTTTGAGCGCAGCGACCGAATCAAGAAATTCCGTAACGTAACGAAAATAAAACCTAAAACCCCCCACTCCGCCTACCATGTAATGACGGTTCCCATGACAACGTGATGTTGTCATAGGAAACGTGATGTTGTTACAAATGCTATGCAATAGCTTTACCGCGGCAGTCCCCGAGTGCCACACGTTTTTTTTTAAATTTATTAAGTTAATCCATTTTTTTCTTTTACTCTTAAATCCGATTAACAGTAAAAGAAAAAAAAACTGATTGAATTATTTTTTGTCAAAACTAGCCTGAATAAAAGTCTGTAAGGCTGTCTTATTTTTAAATAGCCTCTACTACACCAAATTTTTAATACCACCTCACAATTAATGTGGTCAACCGAACGACAAGAAATTATTTTCGCAAAAATAAACCTCAAGTTACTCGTACTTCTTGGTAACTTTGTATTGGCTACCTACCACGTCAGGTTGGACATCTAGTCACGAAAACCCTATTTTACCGCCCACACAACAACGGCTTAGGCACTTTGCTGTAAGTAGGTAGTATAGTGCCCGCCACGAAAGAAGGCCCTTTGAAGCGGCGCTAGTGTCTATGCCACATTGCATTAAAAAAAAATGTAGGTCCTCAATTTTCCGCCGGCCTTCTTTCTTCTTACATGGTCAGTTACCCATAAAACCACAAATTATCTTCAAAATGATTTATGTTTGTGCCTATGGTCTTAGGTGCTATCATCATTACCATGATCTAAACTTTTATTGAACGTAGGTACCTAACCTTCTATGAAACTAATACAATAGGTACCTAATTATGAAAAAAATGATCGTCCATTCGTCCCACGATTCGTCCTGCTTTGTTTTGCAATCTACTGATTTAATACAGTAAAATTACTTATTTTGCATTAAGACTATTATTGAAACAATCGCAGTAATCTAGGTTTTTACTTGTTTTTGTCGTTTTTTAGGGTTCCGTAGTAAACAAGGAACCCTTATAGTTTTGTCATGTCCGTCTGTCTGCCTGTCTGTCTATCACCACACCCACATTTCGACATTTATGTTTAAACCCATGTAACAGGAAGCGAGCCTATTGCCATCAACCGGGTACCAATGCAGACTCCGGAGTCTGGAGCAGCCTGGGCTGCTACTCAGAAATTCCTGATGGAACAACCCTATAACACTTTATCTGACTTGGGATTCGAACGCAGAACCTCATGCTCTACAGTAGCGCGTGTGATCACTACTTATACCATCGAGGCTATTTTGATGCATAGTTTAGAAACTTACATGGCCTACGGAACCAGTATTTGTAGCACTCAATGTCTTCTTTATCCGTGGAGTTCTTGCCAGGGAACAACATGGTCTTCTCGTAGATGGCCAAGTCATTCATCAGGAGTACTTTCTCCGGTATGATTGGAGCGCGATACAGGAACACGTACCTGAAAAAATTTAGAAAGTAATCGGTTTTTTATAAGCAGTTTTGTGATACAAATGTTTGATCGTAGATACATGGTCTTGTTTAGTTGGTTGGACAATATCTGAAAAGGAACTCCTTGACTCAGAACTTATCTTAGAAATATTCTCAAGATAAGTCCTACCTACTACAAATTAATCTATTGATGCGATACTAAGAACTTCATATACTTGACTCGGAACTTCCATGTTTTTTTGTCCAATTAAGTATCTATGACGATACCTAATGTATTACTACATTACCCACATGGACGCCTAACCGCAAAATACGTAGAAGTAGATACTTACATCACACGTGTAGGTACCTTATGATATAATACCTAACGTACGCACGTAGCCACCAAAAAAAATTGTATTCTAACATAGGCCAAAACATTATGTCACAAAAAACTTGACATTGTTTCTCTTTAGATCTCTGTACGGAATCCGGTTCTTATGACTATGGGCCTCTAAGCTCATGACATGAATATAAATTTTAGTCATGTGGCATGTCAAAATCAAATTTTCGATGTGCTTGTTACCATCGCAACATCATATCGTCAACAATATACCGCGTCGAACGACGTCACTGAAACGTAATTTTTTTTGTTGGTGTGTTTTCCTATTAGAGCGTTTTTGAAGTAAAAACTTCTTCAGACGCGTTGGGCATTTTTGAGATGGGAAAAAACAATTGAACTCGCGACACCGTTACCGACACCTCATTTTTGTAAACGCGATTGTGCTCTTTATTTAGATAAGGTTACAGACCAATGTTCTATACAAGTATTTTTCTTCCACCAAGGCGATCTTGTTCAAGTTTTCACTTCTGTCGGCACTCCCGGAGTGCCACTGTTTTTTTTTTAATAGTTTCAACAGGATTTGATATCACAATTCAAACACCGGTGCCATAATTTTCATGGCGGCTGTTACTAGGAAACTAGCTTTAATAACAGCCACTTCATCTCAAGTGACTCCTATATACAGATTTATCATCCACAATTGATACTGATTCGGTAGGCCAGACTGAAGAGCCTTGACCGTCAGACAGTGTATAAAACATAAAACACTTGAGACAATTTATGTGGAGCGAAATCACGATCAAGGCTATAAGATTCAGTACCATCATACTCATACATAATTTATAGATACCTATTTATAATAAAACGCAACGTCTCTGTATGTCGAATCTGTTTATACACATTTTTTTTTGTATGGGGAATTATCAAATAACTTCTCCCGCTCTGGGCGGAGCGGGAGGGCGTGTCAAACTCTTACTGACTAAAACCCACCCGTGTTCCTTCGGTTGCCCTGTTGCCGGGGGCCACGATTTCCCTATCGGTTTTCTTCGAACCCCCGGCAGGCATTGGCCCTAGCGGTCAGGTCGATCCACACAATGGTGACACCCGGGCGTTTCCTCCCGCCTTATCCTGAACAGGAACCTCCCGAAGCAGCCGTGTCCGGTGAGGACCTGCGTCAGGCGGTAGGTGAGGACGCCGTGGCGCCTCTCAAGCCACTCCTCAAAGAGGGGTCTTATCGCCGCAATTGTGGCGTGCCCACTATTTATACACCTTCGCCTGTATTAGTTCCTGACAGAAGGTAGCTACTAATGTTAACAGGCTATACATATTAATATAAGTGTGGACAGTTTTAACTCAAAGACCTTTTCTCACTTCTCTTCTCCTATCTCTTACTCTTATCTTCATCATAGTCATCATAACAGCCGAAAGACTTCCTCTACTGAATATTAACGTCGCCCAAACATCGCCACAACGACATTGACCTTAACTTCGCGACCTTCCCTATACGTCGGTCGGTAAAAAAACATGGACATAAAGATTCGTTCAAACTTACCACGACATCTGTCTCTGGTCAGAGTTGCTCCAAATTTCGCGGACCCAAGCAGTTCTGGAGACACTGGCAAGCAAGACTAGCCCGATCAACATCTCAGGGTATTGGTTGCGGAATTGACAAGCGATCAGACCACCCCAGTCGTGGGAGATTAAGATGCATTTTTCACGACCTAAAAGATAAGTAACAATTATAACATGAGCATGAAATTCTTTATCAATTTACACGGTCGAGCGAAGTTATGGACAACTTCCATAGCTGATCGATCAGGGGGCCTACCACAAGCTCATAAAGCAGTAAATATTATTTTAATATTACTTCAGTGTGGGAAAGAGATGAAGCTCCATCTCTTTCTCCCACTGAAGTAATATTAAAATAATACTGCTTTTGAGCTGGTGGTAGGCCCCCAGTAATAGGTAGGCACAGATAAACTTACCAAGTAAGTACTGGGTACTATTTATCTACTGGATTTGTTAAAAAACAGCGCAGTGTTAAAAATCTGTATCAAATTTATTTCAACATGCGTTATGTAATTTTTGTTACAACAAAATTATGTTAATCACTGTTTAACTGAATGTAATTATACCTACCTACATATTATACTGCGGTAGGTATCATTTGCATGACGACTTCTGATGCAGATATCATTATGCAAATGGTAACTTATTCGTCCGGTAAACGGTATGCACACGTAATTAGTTGCCTATAGGTACCTACTTGTATGCCCTCTGCACTTAACAGAAATGCACCCAGTGATATCATTATTTCAACTACGGTACGGTTCGTTGTGACCTTTGATATTTATACAGCATGTTTACGTATCTAATATCAATTATAACCAAGCATTGTTGTCTATCGGTTCCCAACAGTTATGCACAGGGGAAAGTATGTCAATCAAACCCGTAAAGACTAAAGGTGGGCTGTAAGACCATTTATGTACTAAGATATGACTATTCGAAATAGGTAATTTAGGCTATGAAGTTCATTAAATTTAATTATTAATATACAATGTGGAAACAACAATACGACAATAAATGAAAACACTGGCAATACTAATACATAAGAGTATTTTGGAACCATCAAATAAATCCTAGCATTGAAATAAAAAAAGTGATTTTTTCAAACAAACTAAATAGTAGTGAAATGAAATGAAATTGTTTATTCTGTAGATAGTATATCGGAATCACTTTTACACGTCATATAAAAAAAAAAAAATAAGCTATATGAGATCGGCGTTTCCTATCTGACTACTCTAAGAAGAAAGGCCGAAACAAACTCAGAGGTCGCAGTCTCTTTTAAAGTCTAGACATAATCTTGGTCGGGCTATATGAGGACCATGTAGATTAGTCTCTGAAAAGGTCTTTTGAGGAATGAACCACACAGAATAGATTTGAGTGGACCTGTCCAGTCAGTACAAGCATTAAATTTGTCAGTAATCGTGGAGCTCAACTCAGAACTTAAGGAGCTCAACTCGACGAACAATACCAAAGAAAGGACATTTGGGTAGGCCGCATAAACTACTCAAACTGCCAGACCATTACTAAAACTAGCAGAGAAATAAAAATAATATCCACATAGTCCTCACATTCACAATAGTTAAAATAATATAATACTTAACAAAGTAATCATGTCATTTTGAATATAATTTTCAACAATGTCAATGTGTTTATAAAACTGGTAAATGTTGATTTTACATAATAATTAAAATGTCTAGTTTTACGGTTTATCACAGTGATGTGCCGACAATGGGTTTTGCCAATCTTTGACTAGCTATAGTGACTAAACTATTGGATATATTTTGATTGAACTTTCGTATGCGGACTAAGAACGTCATTAGTAAAACGTTTAAATTTATGGTCGTAATTTCGTCTCCACCTTGTATATGCAAAAGCACGCATTTCTTCTCAAAGATAAAAGTAAAGCGATTTCGTCGCAAATCATGAATTTCCTAATAAGTTTATTGTAATAGCAAATTTAAAATAAACAGCATGAAAGTTTACCCAATTGTTTAATTAGATCCCTAACATCTTCTATCAGGAGTTCTAACTTGTATGAAGCAACGCCATCGGGTCTTTCTGAATCTCCGTAGCCCCTCATGTCAACGGCAATGCACCTGAAAAAATTAAATAATTTATTGATGACCCACGAAATAGTGTTGTTTCTGAAATATCAACTTTCATCTCTAATGGGTGCCGTAAAATGTTACAAGGAATGGCCAACACCAACACCAAATGACCAATATTGCCAAAAAATCGGCAGATATATAAATGCGAAAGTGAGTTTGATTTCGCTTTCACGCTAAAACGGCTCAACGGATTTGGATGAAATTTGGCACATGGGTAGACCGTGACCTAAATTGGGACATAGGATACTTTTTATTTCGATACTCCCACGGGATCGAGACTTATGCGGAAGAAACCGCGGGCCGCAGCTAGTTTCCAATATTTTCCACTCGCTTAATAAATAATCGCATAAACTGACGAAGCAGTTAAAATAAACAAAAACATCCAAAATTAACAGCGTATGCGCAATGCGCACTACTTCTAAAAGCCAGCTGTGCTCACAAAAACTTGTTACTATGCTAACTTTGGCACTCGAAGCATGTGCTATGTAGTGCAAAATCGTTGCTACGCGGATATCTACAAACGTTCGAGATTGTGCATGATTATTCTTATATATTATATAAAAACGTATATGATTTGAGTAAATTATATACATTTTGATTCAGAGTAGGATTATAATCTAGTATTACTTAACAATGGTGCCGATTCCCTTGTTCACAAACTAAACTAAATTTAAGTTCAGTGCATCTTTTTCTTTCTATTTCATTAAGTAAAGGACAGAGGATAAATTTTAGTTTAGTCGTGTCAAATTAATCAGCGCCTGTCACTCTCCATACAAGTTTAGACGTGATTAAAAACTTGCCGACTAAAATTACGTCAATTTACGTCAAGCACTGATTAATTTGACAGGACTAAACTAAAATTTATCTTCTGTCCTTTTCTTAATGAAATAGAAAGAAAAAGATGCACTGAACTTAAATTTAGTTTAGTTTGTGAACAAGGGAATCGGCACCAATGTTTCCCGCAGATTACGTAGATATAGCAAGAAATCATATTTAGGTATTTATTTTCTGCTAGCACGAGCTATTCCTTTATTTTTTCATGATACTTACTTATAAATATACAATAGGTACTTACCAATAATCCTTTTGGAACTCAACAAGTTGATGTCTCCATGAATACCAGAACTCGGGGAATCCATGCAGAAATAACATAAGAGGCTTTGACGAGTCACCGCTCTCAACATAGTGTAATACTGTGCCCTGTGAACAAGATAAATAAATAATACAATAACTAGGTACCTTTTTTTGGGTTGAAAATTATCAAATAACTTCTCCCGCTCTGGGCGGAGCGGGAGGGCGTGTCAGACTCTTACTCGCTAAAACCCACCCGTGTTCCTTCGGTTGCCCTGTTGCCGGGGGCCACGATTTCCCTATCGGACCTGTCAAGTCTATTTTTCCAATAGGTTTAGAACGTAATAAATCTATACATACAATCTATACATCTAAACAGTGTGAGTCTTTATAATATGCACATTTCGAAATGAGGTAATCTATGCTAAATTTTATCAACAAAAAAAAAAAAAAAACTCTAAATACTTTTCTATAAATCATGGAATTAAAAAAAAATTGTAACAAAACGGTGTAACTTTTAAACTAAATGATCTATCGCGACGAAACAAACTCCATAATGATTGGAAGTAATTAGGCTTCATCATAAAATGAAAATTGTGGAACAAAAACTACCCTCAATTGAAAATAAACATGTTTTTTTTAGGAAAAATCCGGTTTTTTTTCATAATTTTTAACAATAATCGTAAAATTTCTCAATAAGACGCCAAATAGAAAAAAAAAATTATTTTGTTTAATTTTTTTTCCGTCTACAAAATTAAGCATAGATTATTTTCATTTCGATTATGTGCACATTATAAAGACTCACACTGTATAATCGAATTTCTGACACTTGAAAACAGCTTTAACTAGGTAATACGTATATGCAAATGAGCAGTAACTTAAAAGTTAAAATCTACGTAAGAAACCAATTTTGTTTTTTTTTTTGTTTTACGGAACCTGTACCCTAATTGCGTAATACAACACAATCTGTTTCGATTTGAAACAGATTGCTAATCCATTGTTATATAAGTTGGAAAAAAAATCTGCTCAACAACGTAAATAACGCAATGAATGTTATTGAACTGTCAAGATGAAACAAATTAGGCATAATTGTTTACGAAAATAAGTTACGCAATTAGGGTAGTGATTTGCATCAATTTTGGCACCCGCATTCTCAATCTTTTGGACCATGAGCACGTAATCTGTGGCATGAGTCCATGACGAAGCGAATCCGAATCGCAAAATCTAGTTAATTTATACCTACGTTACGTTGCTTACGTAAAATGTAATAGCGTTGAGATAATAACGGTTGATTTTGCTAATAAAAGTTTCACGATAAGTTAGTATAAATAGGTAAGTAACACTTGGCTTGTGATTTTTTCATCATTATCACCTTGCCAATCAATAAACACCTCCTACCAAACATAGGGCCAATGACCGCTACAACAAGGGCCCAAAACCGAATTGCGTATTTTCTGTAACGCAAAAAACTTGGGTTTTTCTCGACAATTATTGTACACACGGCCGCATAATATCAACCTATACATTTCCAGTATACATATGCTGCAGCTTATACTGGAAATGTATAGTTTGATATGTATTAATATGTACCAAGAAAAACATAAGAGTTTATTTTGAAGAAAATATTATTCTGGTGTGCATGGGTAGTAATGTTCTTTAGAGTTCTATTTAGATCTCTTTTAATTATCCGAGTAGATAGAAGAGCTACAACAGGTACTTTGTATTAGTAAAGGCCAATTACCTATGTGACTCTGCATTGAAATGAGGCTCGCATTCTGACCTTGGATTTCTTCAACCGTAACACCATAGCAAGAACTTTTCAAGGTTCCCCGGTTGTATCGTGGAACTGTCAATTCATATTTTAAATCTCATAGTATTGCAGGATATATTACGTAAGATTTTTAAAGGGTTAAACCGAACTGCAGTTTGGACGTCGAGAGAATGCGTTCTTGACACCTGTCAGTTGAACAATTTCTAGTTGTAATAAGGATCAAATTCGCATACCATGTATTCGTTAGTATGAAACTGTACAAAAGTATAATATGTTATTTTAAAGATATCCTACCGAGGTGTATCTACATCAATACGTCTTTATATACTTAAGTAATACTCATATGCTTAGTTTTTGTCCAAGAAAACTAATTGATGCTATGTATTTGCAGTCCGAAGCACAAAAAATATATGACGGCAATGTTGATTGTTTATTTTTTGTGTGTTTATCAGTAATTTGTTGGAAAAGCCATGGTTTAAGTCATGGTACAGGATCTTGAAAGTTATTGAGGTTAAATTGATCTACCTGGTCGACAGGACTTTACCATAAGGGCACAGAGGGCCCGTGCCTAGGGCCCCCGACCTCACTGGGGCCCCGGGAGACCGATGCAACGCTTGCACGTTGAAGACAAGGAAGTTTGGCACTAATTCCTTCTACACACGTGGCTTCCCTGGTACTTCAAACGGCATAATTATGTATTAGCTGCTCTCTCTCCTCTTTTTTTTTACATTCTTCCTTGACATAATCATCCTATTATTTGACATTATATACCTACAATTTAATTTCAACTCTTTGTTAGTGGCTTTTGTGTACATGATAATTATTCAGATTTGTTGCAGTTGTAATAGCAATCATGTCATTTCGTTTAAAATAGGTTTTTATTTTTATTAGATTTATTTATCTTTTATATTATGTAGATTCTTTTCTATTTTGTGAATTTGAGAACAGTGTAGGCCAAGTGGATTGTAGATTTGTTGACCATTTTCTATTTTGTTAAAATAGCTGGTACTTGTTGAAAGACCTACACTGTCCTCTCATACCTTATTAACACTGTAATTTGAAAATATTGTAAAAGCCAATTATTTTTAAAAGAGTAACCGTAGTTTCTGGCCGGCTCTTCTCCATAGGAAACGACCAATTAGAACCGTGCACCTAACTACTGACTTTTCATAAGTGCCCATGTAGGTTTATGTGAAATAATATATTTTGAATTGGTATTTTGAATCTGCACTCAAAAGCGGTTTTTTCTTCTATTTTTAGGTAGATAAGTACTCACAAATATAATAGGTCGGTCAACATTTCTAAATTGAAATACATATTTAATCGGGCACCAGATAAGCTTTTTAAACTTTACCTACTTTTATTTTTCTGACAAACGTTTTAGTTTTCTTTCTCAGTTAATAACAATCGATTTTGACCAGTTGACAAAAAATGCAAAGAATTTGCAGAAGATATAAATTCTTATGAGCTCAAATCATAATGTTTTCATCAAAGGAATCGGCGGATTTGAGTATCTCAACCTTACAAAGTCCGATGAATCAGAAGAAACTTTTTCAAATGTTGAAGTCGCTACAAGAATATTCCTTTTCTTGATGATTACCAATCGTAGTGGAGAGCGCAAATTTTCACAACTAAAGAAAATAAAAATGAATTACGAACGATATTGTTACAAGAACGACTAGCTAATTTGTCAATTATGTGTTGGGTTACCATCTGATAGGCATTTGCCGCATTTGACAGGCATTTTACGGTTAAGACAAACGTGCGGCCGGCGCTAAGATGAGACAGGCATTTTTGAATTTCCCTAATAAATGCACAGTTGAATAAAGAAAGGAATCACCTGACAATAGAGTCGGTAAAAGTGTTATTAGTACCTCAAAAAAACTTCAAAAACATTTCGTTTGAAGATTTTTATAAGTACTTAAATTTTAGAAAAAAAGAACTTTTCAAAAATAAAAAACAGTGGCACTCCGGGAGTGCCGACAGAAGCGAAAATTTGAAAAAAAAATCGGTACCGCGGTAATCAATGCGTTGATGTCTTTTACTCCACACACCGCGGTAATAAACGCGTTGATGTCTTTTTAATGGTCAAAAGCTGATGTCGTAACAGTGTCGCGAAATCAATGGTTTAGTCCCATCTCAAAAATGCCCAACACACCTAAAGAAGATTTTACTTTAAAAAAAATGTCTTCGGAAACAAATCCCTCAATAGTAACTTCGTTTTTTTTTCCAAATTAGTTTGGTGGTCGTAAATAGTTCAAACTATTGAATTTAGAATAAATGTCAGTCTTTAAAACTGTCTGCTGCATATTATCTATTTTAAGCCTGACAGTTTTTTTACAATAAACAGGCATTTTTCAAAAAATCTGACATTTTGTACATCCTAGACAGGCATCCTCCCTTACATAGATGGTAGCCCTAATTATGTGCATAGAACGTGATATCCTGAAAATAATAGACTGAGGATAAAATAGAAGATTTTGCAGAACAGAAATCCCGAAAGAAACCACTATCGTTAATTCGAAACCAACTCAAACCTACAGCATTTTATTTAATAACGTACCTACCTAAATTTCTTAATATTTTATTTGTACCAATTAATACCATAGTAAATATAAAATCATTACAGATTTTTTTGTCATTCACTTTTTGTTTACTTTCCAAAGGGGCCCCAAATTCTTGTGTGCCCAGGGGCCCCGGCTTGCCCTAAGACGGCCTTGCTGAACATTGCTGGTCGACCGAGCTCTGCTCGGGTGAAAATAGATAAACATATCATCCAGGTATTCCGACGTTGTATCACATTCCCGAGACTGTGAAAATAGAGAAAAGAAAATTTCGCAGATATGAGACCGAGCTAGATCGATTTTTCGCCCCCGTAAGCCCCTAAATTGCAACTTGCAACTTCATTATAAGATTGTGACGTGTAGTGTCTGTCATATTTTAATGTATTTTCTAGTGACAAATAAACGTTTTAATTAATTAATTAATTTTAAATTTCATCAAAATCGTTAGAGCCGATTTCGAGAACGTGATTACAAATATATATACTAACTGCGCCCCGCGGTTTCGCCTCTTAAATCCTTAATATTATAAATGCGAAAGTAAGTTTGTTTGTTACGCCTTCACGCTAAAACGGCTGAACGGATTTGGCTGAAATTTGGCACATATTTTATTTTTTCTCACGGGATCGAGACTTATGCGGGTGAAACCGCGGGGCGCAGCTAGTAAATAATAATATATTAGCTACGCCCCACGGTTTCACCCGCGTAAATCTCGATCCCGTGGGAATATCGGGATAAAAGAATCCTATGTCCTGACCCAGGTCATGGTCTACCAATGTGCCAAACTGACAAATAAACAAACTCATTTTCGCATTTATAATATTAGTTAGGATTATAGTAGAAATAGATTGTCATCTCTGAACTCACGCATTATATAACCATGAACTGCAAGCAAGACATTGTCAGCATTCTTTAATGCAAATTTATCTGATAACAGTATATTGACCTACGGTAACTCGTCCCTGGCAGCGGCTGGTCAAGAGGCATGCGAAACAGGTTGGTTGGGTTTATACAACTCGCCGGAAGAACTCGAACGTGCTAACACAGAAAGCGGAACGGCTTTCGTGAATTCTCTTCTAGTAGTATATTATTGCATAGCATAGCTGTACACGATTGAATCCAATTGTTGTTATTATTGCGTTATGCATTCGCAGGCCCGTGCCTCGGAAAGCACGTTAAGCCGTTGGTCCCGGCTGTCATTCGTGGATCTTTGACAGTCGATACGGGTCGTCAGAAGCCCGAAAATTTGACAACCAGTCTTACCAAGGGGCATCGTATTCTCCAGTTACTGGGTTGTGGAGGTCAGATAGGCAGTCGCTCCATGTAAAATACGGTATTCAGCTGCATCCGGTTAGACTGGACCGACCCCAAAATAGTTGGGAAAAAGGCTAGGCAGATTGATTTGATTGATTCGCAGGCCCGACAGACTAAAGCCCAAAATTCTCAAACTCAAACTGTAAGCATTATTTCATTAAAACCATTTAGTAGGACACTTGCGCGAAAGACACCTGGGGCCTACCACCAGCTCAAAAGCAGTATTATTTTAATATTACTTCAGTGGGAGAAAGAGATGGAGCTATACGTCCTGTAGAGCTTCATCTCTTTCCCACACTGAAGTAATATTAAAATAATACTGCTTTATGAGCTGGTGGTAGGCCCCCTGCGCGAACCCCGCGCTATTAAATACAGGCTGACTATAATTTTTATATTTTTTTGTATTTGTTTGATTTCTTTCTGTTTTATGGGTCCCCGAAACGATCAATTGCAATTTTTTGTCAATATTTTGTGCGTTTATTCTCAATCGCTTCAATTACATTTTGAAGACGAGCATTTTGCGCATCAATAAGTATCAACCACGTAAAAATTAACAATTTTAATGGATCGTTTCGGGGACCCTTTAGATTAAATTTCACTTCAAATATTAAGTACCCTATTTTATCTTAGAACATTGTGTACTAAATCAAAGGTCACATAAAATAGCTTAGATATCCTATACCTACTATTAAGCGAACAATATTTGTATATTTGTTTGTATATATATTTGTACTCACGATCTCGAAATCGGCTCTAACGATTTCGATGAAAGTTGCAATATAGGGGTTTACGGGGGTGAAGGGTGTAAGGGGGCACACTACCATCTCAGTGCCCCAAGTCAACCTCATCTGCTCGTGGTGCACCCTGCTGAATAACTAACGAGGCTCTGACAACCGACAAATGGCGGTATAACCATTCTAAATAAAATTTCGCAGCTAAATGGTGCAGACTAGTGACGGGCAGCAGCGTCACTAGTGCGAGAAGCTGCGATCTTCGATCGCCAACCCGCATGCCCAGCGTGGCGATTATGGGCAAACCCTCCAAATGGCAAGTCAAATTCAACCACGGCCTCCAGTTCCCGGCCGCCTTGCTATTCCTGATTTTGGCGGCAATCACGGTAACGGTAAGGTAGGGGGTGCGAAGAATCCCCGGGTTACGAATGGCCGCCAAACCCAACTGACCTTGGCAACGTACAACGGACGCACGTTACGGCTCGACGAACACCTAGTGCAGCTAGAAGAAGAGCTCGGAAAAATAAAGTGGCATATTCTTGGCTTAAGTGAAGTCCGAAGAGAGGGAGAGGACACAATAACCCTTGAATCGGGCCACCTTTTGTATTTTCGAGAGGGAGACCAACTATCCCAAGGCGGAGTCGGGTTCCTGGTAAACAAATCCCTTTGTGACAACGTTGTAGAAGTCTCCAGTGTCTCGAACAGGGTAGCGTACCTTGTAGTGAAGTTAACCAAGAGGTATAGCCTCAAGGTTATTCAGGTTTACGCACCGACCTCGGCACACTCGGATGACGAAGTGGAGGAAATGTTTGAAGATATCTCCAAGGCCTTGCATTCCACCACTAAGGCCCACTACAATGTTCTCATGGGGGATTTTAATGCTAAAGTGGGAGTACAGAATTGCAGCGAATCGGTAGTAGGATCTTATGGGTTTGGCAGCAGAAATCATAGGGGGCAAATGCTTGTCAACTTCCTAGAGAAGGAGGGGCTTTTCATGATGAACTCCTTCTTTAAGAAACAGCTCCAAAGGAAGTGGACGTGGCGAAGCCCCGATACTATGACGAAAAATGAGATAGACTTCATCATAGCGGATAAGAAACATATATTCAGGGACGTCTCGGTGATCAACAGGTTCAACACCGGCAGTGATCACAGACTTGTCCGAGGCTCTCTGAATATCAACTTTAAGCTCGAGCGAACTCGTTTGATGAGGTCTAGGCTCCGTCCAAACATGCTCCAAACCATGCTGGGATCTGAAGCGTTCCAATCAAACTTGGAGAACCGATTTGCTGCCGTGGAAACCACAAATGACGTTGACCAGGCACTCGACCAAATGGCGGAAATCCTCAGGGAGGAAGGCACGCGTTTTTGTAAAATGCGGCGTACGGGCAAGAAGTCAAAACTTTCAAAGGAGACTCTAGAGCTTATGACGGAACGACGTGAAAACCCACCTATCACTTCGTCAGAACAACGGGCACTCAACATCAACATAAGAACACTGGTACGACGCGACCTCCGACGCTCCAATACGCGCTCTATAGAGAAAGCGATTGAGCAAAATCGGGGGTCGAAGGTGTTCGTCCAGTCACTAGGGAGGAGCCACCTGACGAAGTTGACCAAACCCAGTGGGGATATCGTCGTTTCGAAGCCGGAGATCCTTTTGGAAGTAGAAAACTTCTACGGCCAGTTGTACGCATCGCACGCATCTCGACCTGATCCCGAAAATGAGGATTCCAGAGCCACCTTAACTCGCCATTTCACGGAAGACCTGCCAGAAGTCAGCCAAGACGAAATCGAGGCGGCTCTTAAACAGCTTAAAAATGGAAAAGCCCCTGGTGAGGACGGGATAACGACCGAGCTCCTGAAAGCTGGAGGAAGTCCTGTACTGAAAGAGCTTCGGGAGCTCTTCAACTCTGTCCTGTTCTCTGGGAGAACTCCAGAAGCGTGGCGAGAGAGTGTGGTCGTTCTCTTCTTTAAGAAAGGTGACAAGACTCTTTTAAAGAATTACAGACCCATTTCGCTCCTTAGCCACGTATATAAGTTGTTTTCAAGAGTCGTTACGAATCGTCTAGCGAGAAGACTCGACGAGTTTCAGCCACCGGAGCAGGCTGGGTTTCGAGGAGGATACAGCACCATAGACCACATTCACACAGTGCGGCAAATTATACAGAAGTCCGATGAGTATAATCGGCCACTGTGTCTTGCGTTTGTGGACTATGAGAAGGCTTTTGACTCTGTCGAGACCTGGTCTGTTTTGGAGTCTCTGCAGCGATGCCAAGTCGACTGGCGATACATCCAAGTGCTGAGATGTCTGTATGAAAACGCGACAATGACCGTCCAAATTCAGGATCAGCGTACTGAACATATCCCCCTGCGTCGAGGGGTGAGACAAGGGGATGTCATATCCCCAAAATTGTTCTCTAACGCATTGGAGGATGTGTTTAAGACGCTGAACTGGGAAGGGCGTGGCATTAACATCAACGGCGAATACATCTCACACTTGAGATTTGCAGATGACATCGTCATACTGGCCGAATCGCTGCATGACTTGCAGCAGATGCTGGACGGCCTAGTTAATTCTTCTGTGCGCATTGGTCTCCGGATGAACTTGGACAAAACCCAGGTTATGTTCAACGAACACGTCACTCCGGGGCCGATTGCTGTCAATGGCGGTGCTCTCGAGGTTGTTCGAGAATACGTTTACCTCGGGCAAACTCTGCAGTTTGGTAAGAACAACTTTGAGAGGGAGGCTAACAGAAGAATTCAGCTGGGCTGGGCAGCGTTTGGCAAACTTCGTCGAGTCTTCTCGTCGCGTATTCCACAGAGCCTAAAGACGAAGGTCTTCAATCAGTGCGTCCTGCCTGTTATGACTTACGGAGCCGAAACGTGGACACTCACGGTACGGCTGGTCCATAAATTTAAGGTTGCTCAGCGAGCCATGGAGCGGGCTATGCTTGGAGTCTCTCTGAGGGATCGAATCCGGAACGAAGTGATCCGGCAGAGAACCAAAGTTATCGACATAGCTCACAGAATTAGCAAGCTGAAGTGGCAGTGGGCCGGCCATATCAGCCGTAGAACCGATGACCGTTGGGGTATACGTGTTCTTGAGTGGAGACCGCGAATTGGCAAACGTAAGGTAGGACGCCCTCAGGCTAGGTGGAGTGACGATCTTCGAAGGGTGGCTGGTAGCAGCTGGATGAGAGTTGCCGAGAATCGAGCTGAATGGCGTGCAATTGGAGAGGCCTATGTCCAGCAGTGGACTGCTATAGGCTGATGATGATGATGGGGGTGAAAAATCGATCTAGCTAGGTCTCATATTTGGGAAAATTCGTTTTCTCTATTTTCACAGCCTCGGGAATGTAATACAACGTTGGTATGGACGATATGTTTATTTCTATTTTCACCCGAGCAGGGCTCGGTCGACCGTACTGATCACATTATACACAAAAAATTATAAATTAGTTATAAACTTATAAGTAGGTAGGTGATTATTATTAGTAGCGTAGAAACAACAGTCATGATGTGATGGTGTTTATTTTAATCTATTGTTAGATCAGGCTAACGTTATAAAATAAAATTGTACTTTATAAAGTACAAGAACTTTGAACTTTACCATAGTAGATAAGTATGGTCGGTAATGAGTTCTAGATAAGATAATCATAATACAGTGTTTAGATCCTACTCTATACTTTAAAGACACGTCAAAGATTTGTACTTTGTACTAACGATAACTAATGTTTATGCGTGATACCTATAATTCGTGCGCGACTGCTAGTCACCGCCTGAGGTATGTGAGCGGTGAGACGGGGGAGAGCGTCATTGACAAACTTGGCAGACTTAGTAAGCCTTCATTCGCACAGACGTAAAAATATCGCAGCAGGATTTTATCGCGCACTGGAGTTCAACTCTCGGTGTTAAGCCGAGCGTTGAGAATCTAACAGAGTGCATCCCAGCGCGTCGAAAAAACACACTGTTGGATTTTCAACTCTCGGCACTAAGATGTGTGAACATAGGTTGAAAATCCAGTGCGCGAAAAAACATCGCCGCGGGAATAAATCGCCAGTACCTAGAGGCTTAGCTTGGCCTTTGTCTACCTCCCCCGTTTCACCACTCATATACCTCAGGCGGTGAATAGCAGTCGCGCGCGGACTATACCTAATAACAATTGCCTACTTAAGGCACAGATAACGAAAATAAACTAACAGACATTGGTCCCCCAGATACAGGCAAACTTGGTGATTGTTTATGGGAGAAATGGGGAACCATCTGAATTGACAATTGGATTTTAGTCTGGATAGAATAAATAAAACTAAACTTCAGCAAGAAAACTCCATTAGGCGAATGCGTATCTAAATTCTACATAAACAAAGTTGCCTATTCCAGAATGATTGAACCTGACAGTGAAAATCTTTGTCCTAGATGAGATTGAGCCTTGTTTGTTACGCAGATATTTAAAATTAATTGAATTAACGGAATTACATAGCTTAGCTACATCATCATCGTCAGCTATTTAGCCTATAGCAGTCCATAGTTGTTCATAAGCATCTCTAATCGCACGCCATTTAGTCAAGCCATTTAGTCGAACTCTCATCCAGCTGTTAATGTCATCCTGTAAATATCATCACTACACAGAGCCTGAAAGTGGTTTTACACCGGCGAGGCGAGGCGTAGATGGGATGGGCGAGAATTGAAATTTGTTTGGCAAAATTTCTATCCACGCCCTGCCCATCTTTGGTGTGAAAGGCCTAGATGCGCAAGGATGTGCGAGGCAAGAATTGAAATATTTCGTAGTACAATATTGAACATTATTGCTGTATGAATAGAGTATTTATTTACTTTGTAAAACGGATATACAAATCTCGCACCAGCTATCGAGGACCTGCACGGTCTCTCTCCGTCAAGCGCTGACTCGCGATGTGACACGGCTGGCCGGCAGGCGCGTGACATCGCAAGCCGGCGCGAGGCAGCGCGAGGCAGCGCTGGCCATCGCGAGACGGCGCGGTATAGCGCTGGACATCTTTCGGTGTAAAAGGGAAGGCGTGATTTCAATTCTCGCCCATCCCATCCGTGCCTCGCCTCACCTCGCCTTTATAAATTCATCTTGAAGGTGACCTACCCTAAGTTTTCGCATTTCTCGGATTCGTCTAGATATAGACATATCTGCGGGATAATTGCGTAAATCACATAAAAGGACAATTCATCGCAATGGGTTTAATTTATCTTTGACAGTTCAGCCTTATCCATTGCGGTCCGTTGTGAGCAGACGAATTTTTCAAACCTATGAAGCAATGGATTAGCAATATCCTTCAATACTTTCGGATTGTGATTCAAAGTTTGTTACGCAATTATGGTACTAGTTATTTAATAAATAAAGTGTCTGTCTAACAATGACATGGTATTTTCTGCCTATCTTTATGACAGAAAGATAATGAGAAAACTATGGTCTTATCTTCTTTACGATATTCATAACGTCGCGAGACGCATGACAATTAAGATATCTTTATCTTTAAATCACTTCCGTGTCTGTCTGCATGACTGACCTATAATTGTTCCTATCATTGCAAATCCTCGCCAAAAAATAAGAACAACTACTCAAACAAAGGTTTATAAAGGTAAGGTAATAAAATGGGACCACCGCGCAAGCTTCTTCTACTAAATGAAATAAGAATTTTCAAAATCGGTCCACTATTGTGGACCGATTTTGAAAATTCATTTCTTAATTCTTATTTATTTCTTAATTCTTATTCTTTTTTTTTTTTTCTTATTTTCATAGTCGTAAATATAAATAGACATACACAAAAAAACACATACAGAGGAATACTGAACGTCCTTCTTTTTGGAAGTCGGTTAAAGAGAATAGGTAAATGGTACCCTAGTAAAGAAGACGTCAAAAGTTCTAATTTTAATTTTATGTTAAGATCAAAGATACCCTTTAACACAGCATCATGCTGAGTGGAAGCCTTCTTGTCACAGTCACGACATGCAGCTGACGACAATTTCTGTTGTGTGATTAAATGATTATTACTGATTAAAGATCTGATTTCATTTTTTTTCAATTAATTTTCTTATCTTTTCAGGTTTATTTATAACCGTTGCTTAAAGTTAAGTGACGGGGTGTTTATTAAAAAACCCTTTTGTGTGTGACAAATAAACATATTTTTCTTTCTTTATTTTAATTTTTTACTAATATTGGCATTCGAACTATTTCGAGATAATTGTTTAAGCACTGTAATCAGCACTTAATGGTTTATCATAGCAGTTATGAACCATAACATCGATAAAACATTAATATGCAAGTATCGTCGTCGCATGATCGTATCCACACCGGCGCGGAAAAATTGCAGCTGTTGTTCAGTAAACCATAAATGGTTTTATCTTTTATCTATTATACATTGTAACAGCCTCCCCCTTAAGACTTAGGCTAAATATTTTTGAAATTCGGATAGCTCATGACCTAAAGAGGTGCCATATAGAATATGAATCATAAATTTCGACTTATTAAAAAGTTATGCAACCGCGAAATTTCGCGGATAGATATTCTGGTATTGTACAAGCGTTTACACGTCATTCAAGTGAAATTCATCATCACAAGCTACGTTTCATTAAACATTAGTTTATATAAAAAATATAAAACTTACATTAACTTTGATGTACTTGTGCACTCCATATTTAGGGTCTGTAAGTCGCGCTGGTGGTTCCAGCTTCAATTTCTGAGCCCAGGGATTAGAGAATGGATTTTGCAAATAAGCTAAAGCACACACGAAGAGCATCTGAATGCTGTAGTATAAAGTTAATAGGTTCGACACCACAACACGATGTAAGCACTGACACACACTCATTTTGTACGATTTCTCGGTGGTCGGCAGAGCGAATGGGTACGTGTGTTTCGGCCCCCTCTTCGCAGATGACTGGCTGAGTGGCATGAACGCCGTACTCGAACTAAACTCATCCATCAGTTTATCCGGAAAGACGTAAAGGCTTGTTCACAGTCTGTGTTGAGTTGCAGTGTTGATTTTCAAGCGCAAAGATTTTTTGGTCATTATTTATCTGGTACTTACTTAGGTAACTTAGCCGATACACTAGGGCCCGTATTACAGAACCTTTCTCAAAACTTAAAACTCGTTTAAAGCTTTTTGATTGGTTGAAACTAGTTTTAATTCTTGAGTCTTGAGTGAGGTTCTCTAAAACGGGCCTAAACGCTTGAACATATAAGGGCCGCATTCCGACTTACGCTAAAAGTGATAATATCGCGAATCCAACCAAATTTAATAGTCACAAAATATATGGGTTATTAAGTAATAATCATGACTTTGGACTTTGGTCGGATTCGCGATATAATCACTTTTGGCGTAACTCGGAATGCGGCCTTAGTGTATCGACCAATTACTCTGAACCTTATACACAAGTACCTACCTATATGTAAAATGTTTTGTCTAAAATTTATTTGCTTGTAGACAGTATGGTAAAGTCAGCACATAGTCAGGAATTCAAGACCACAGAACAGATAGGTACTTTATCTGTTCTGTGCTCAGGACAGCGGAGCTTGCCATGTAGCATGCAGCTGCATGCATGCATTAATATCACCGCAACAGTTCTTGATCTTGAATTCTTAACCCTCATCTGCACCCTAATTGCGTAACAAACGATCAATCACAATGTTTCATTTTGACAGTTCAACAACATTCATTGCGTTATTTACGTTGTTGAGCAGACAAATTTTTCGAACATATGAAGCAATGGATTAGCAATATGTTTCAAAATGATTGTTACGCTGGACACAGCTTTAGTCGGCCGTGTAGTGGTCGTCTAAATTGAATAATGAGCCAGCCTGTTTACATGCACTTCAACTAAATGAAAAATATAATAGGTACCGAGATCTGGCTCTGTTCAGTGAAAGTTAAATTTACGTGTTATAAATAAATCGCACATCTGGTGTTTCGCGATTTGTTTTCCAGTTGAATCGAATATTCCATGGCTATTTCTAAAAGCTTCCATGGAAATTAATTAATCCTATGTCGACGTATAAAGCGTCCCAAGCACGCCTGACGCAGAACCCTAATTGCGTAACTTATTTTCGTAAACGATTAAGTATGACGAATTTGTTTTCTTCTTCTAGTTTTTAAAATATGATTGACGTGTAAAAGTGTTTGTACAAACCTACTTACAGAAATAAAATCATTTCATTTTGACAGTTCAACAACATTAATTGCGTTATTTACGTTTTGAGCGACTAGAATAAATTTTATTATTTTGTAAATTTTGACGTTCAAAAGTGCCATACATGGGCCTATTTGAAATAAATGATTTGACTTTGACTTTGAAACATAGTGTGCAATTTTTTTATTTTTTTTTGTTAAATTTTAATATAAATACCTAGTACATAAACTGAGAAGCCCCAGGGGGCCTTATTTTGTTTTGCTACCCTGGACCTCCGACAGGCTTAGGCGATTAACACACTGTCACGCACCACGCAGCGTAGCGCGTGAATGCGTTGCTTGTATCTCCGTTTGTATAGAAAACACGCACAGTCCAACACACAGAAAATGCATCCACGCGCGTTCAATTCAGATCGTTGACACGCAACATGCAGCGTGATGCGGTGCAATGTGATAATCGCCTTAGTCCGCCACTGCAGCACAGCAGAAACGGTTTGATGGATTTTAACATATGAGGTGTCGTTAGATTCGTCTTAATTGTGGGAGTGACATAGGCTAGGAAATTATTGGAATTATGGAAGGCTATTAAATCATGCTTCTATCTAAATAATTCATTAGAAAGAAAATTTACGTTCCTAACCGTAACATAAGACGAGAGCATACATCATTATATTTTCCGACTTGGTAACGCTCTCTCAGACTCCGAGAAGCAACCTATCGGCATTTTAGTAAAAGAGTAATAAAAGTATGAAATGAAACGATTCATAACGATGAATAAAATTTATTTAATATTTTGTAATATCATTTATTAACAAATACAAAAAACACTTACAATAAAATAATTTTATAATATCTCGATCAAGCGAATAACCGCATTAATAAAAATATCAGAACTCCAGGTCCAGGTGGTACAGTTAATAAGTATCTAAGAACATAAAAATTACTAACAAAAATCAAGAAACAAAAATCAAGACACGTAACTGACCAAACCATAAAATTAAATTAAGAAAAAGATGAATGAATAGTTGACATTCTTCAACGCATTCAAGAAACATTACAAAATAATTATAGGTATAAGTAGCTTTTTCTTTTGGACCACATGGATATGGTAAATCAAGATCAAATTGAATAATTATGAATCCAAAACTACTTTAAATATACAAAACTACTACGGAGCTAAACAATAGGTACACACGGCTACACATCAAGCTATACATTTCCATTATAAGCTGACCTCGCATTGCACGGAAATCCTACACAATGCGAGATCATCATAAACTGGAAAAGTATATAGTTTGAAGTGTAGCCGTGTGTACATATCAAGAACTCACACTACGGCTACACAAAAACAACATAAAACGTGTGCTTATTCCACAATAAAACAAAATATAAAGATTTACGATTTCAAACAATAAAAAAAATAAAAAGTAAGAATTGTAAAAGAAGGTTGTAAGTAGTAATGATTTAATGAGTTGAATTTAATCCATGAATTTGAACAACTTTTAGTAAGGAGCAACTTTATCGTGGAAAAAGCTTAACTATTCGCCTATACTTTACGTTTTATAGTAAATAGTTAAATTTCTCTCGAATACTGAGTTGCTCCTACACTGAAAGTTGTTATACTTACAACTTTCTGTTACACTAATGTCGCAGCTCGTCGTGATTTCGTGACAAATATTGTAATAAGTCACGAAATTAATAAGTATCATGTTAAATGAAATTACGCAGACATCACACAGATTATTACAGATGGGACACTCCGCAAAATCATTTAAATAAAAAGCGACTCTTGCTACGACACAATAAAATGCAATTCAGGTCGCACAGCGCTAATTACCGAAAGTTATATTCACCTAGAAGTTGACTCTCTTTATATCGCGTAACTGTTATATCTTCTGACTACGTGACGCCCACTGAATTCGACAAGTCGAGCCCGCCGCGTACCTACTTGTAACTTCATACCTAAAATGCGTGTGTCCCATCTGAATTCATCTGTGCCTAGACTAACGACTAAACGTTAAATGGCGGTGGGAAATTGTTATAAACTCTTGCGAAACACAAAATACACGAAGAAAAAGATTCTTAGCCAGCGCTTTCCTGCTTTTCTGACACTGACTAATTAGTTTGACGGTTCTCGTGTTGAATCTAACCACAAACGAACTGACAAACGCATTCCATCATGCTGTAACACTATTTACTGACATGATGAAACATAATACCCATTTAAAATGAAATCGACGTCTGCAGTAAAGGTAACCGATCCCAGAACTGATTTTCTAGGTAAAGTAATATCCAGACACGTTAGTGAAAGTATAACTTACTCAGATGGTGTGTCATTGTTACCGGGAAATCCAACCCTTTCACTGCTTACAGAGTGTAAATCATTACTGTCGTCTAAAAGCGAATCAATGTTAGTATTTGTGAATAACTCCATATCTGCCCGGAACATTTCAAAATCATTCATAGTTGACATTGTATTGAATGCATGGTTTGGCAAATAAGAAGAACTGCTAGTAGCTATATCCGTGTTGTTAGATTTTCCTTTTAATTTATCTTCTTTAAACCTGTCTTGAGTTTCCTTCTCTATTTGCTCGAGGCGTTCTAGAATCTTCGAAGGATCAGCACCTTTTGGTCTGTCGTTAAAATCTATGTCGATTTCAATCCTGTTGAAGAAAGAAACATTATTCTAGTCATAGTTATCTTCAAAGTAAGTATTGATTGATAAAACCCCATGCGAAATCATATCTTTGTTGAGCCTCTTTATTAATTTTATTGCCAGATGCACATTATAGGAACCTAGTGACTTTCTATCTACACCATAGCAGTCAGTGTCGTTAAGATTTACCTAATACAGAACAAGATCTATACGAACACACAAAATATAGTTTTAAATCAATAAATCCCACTTTTACTAAAAATATCGAACAAATATTTTATACAACTGAAAATTTTTGAGTACCTACCTAAGCGAAAAATCTACGTTATAATTACCCAGTTTCTTCTTTAAACTTGGCCCAATCTTCAAGTCTTGGGGCGCGTGGTATTTCAGCTGCCACCGCTCTAGACGCATCTTCCATCGTCTGTTCTACCAGCTCTCTCTCAGCATCTGCTGCAACTGTTCAGTATATAAAATTATAGGTAGTCTGCTCCACCACGGAGCCCCTAGGCTCCACAAAGCTTCTATGGGGGCTCCACGAAAATACTGGTCACAATGAAATAAAATACTTAAGGGTCAAATAGATCGATTGATAATATCAAGCCTGCCATCAAACAATAGATGCAAATTTTAATGAACGTATTACGATTTTATATGATAAATACACATGAAACCGTACCCTAATTGCGTAATGCAATAAAATCACAATCTGTTTCGATTTGAAACAGATTGCTAATCCATTGCTTCATAAGTTGGAAAAAAAAATGCTCAACAACGTAAATAACGCAATGAAACATTCATTGCGTTATTTACGTTAATCAAAACCTATACCCTAATTGCGTAACTTATTTTCGTAAACGATTTTACCTAATTCGTTTCATTTTGATGAAAATAAAGTTGGCACCCCCACTTTCGAAAAATGAAAATCTAAAACGGTGATAATTTCGAGCTAATTAAGGACAATTTTGGACTGCAAGAAAAAAATTTCAGACCAACCCCCCCGTCGAGATATTCAAAATTTTCAATGGGGGTGCTAACTAGTAATTAAGTTAGCACCCCCACGGCATTTAAATGATCACTAAAAAAGTTTTATGTATGTCATAATTTCGAGCTCATTAAGGACTACAAATGCCGCATCAACCCACCCCCCATGTACAACCCCCCACCGTAAAAAACATGAAAAAATCAAACCTAAAAAAATAAATTCTCACCACTATAATTCCTAGCATAGAATAGACCGCCAAGTACAAAAACAAAAACATCCCTTAAACCACCCCTTGACCAAACTTCCCGAAAATAACATCTAATTTATACGAATATTTCTCTTCTTCATACCTAAACAGTAAATCAATTATTAATGTATTATTACAACTACTACTTGCAACATCCCCAAAAAACTACCCCTTGACTGATGCTTAGTTCAAAATGTTAACGTACTTCAAAAAATTATTAAAACTCCAAACCGTGCAGATGAAAATCTAAAACGGTGAAAATTTCGAGCTAATTAAGGACTATATTGGACTGCAAGAAAAAAAATTCAGACCAGCCCTAGATTTACATACATTACACATGTACACTAGTTTTTTGGGGATGTTGCAAGTAGTAGTTGTAATAATACATTAATAATTGATTTACTGTTTAGGTATGAAGCAGAGAAATTTTCGTATAAATTAGATGTTGTTTTCGGGAAGTTTGGTCAAGGGGTGGTTTAAGGGATGTTTTTATTTTTGTACTTGGCAGTCTACAATTCTATGCTAGGAATTATAGTGGTGAGAATTTATTTTTTAGATTTGATTTTTTCATGTTTTTACGGATGGTGGGGGGTTGTACATGGGGGGTGGGTTGATGCGGCATTTGTAATCCTTAATGAGCTCGAAATTATGACATACATAAAACTTTTTTAGTGTACATTTAAATAAATGCTTTGGCTAGTTTGCATCCCATTGAAAATTTTGAATATCTCGAAGGGGGGGTTGGTCTGAATTTTTTTTCTTGCAATCCAAAATAGTCCTTAATGAGCTCGAAATTATGACATACATAAAACTATTTTAGTGTACATTTAAATGCTGTGGGGGTGCTAACTTTATTACTATTTAGCAACCCCATTGAAATTTTTGAATATCTCGAAGGGAGGGCTGGTCTGAATTTTTTTCTTGCAGTCCAAAATAGTTCTTAATGAGCTCGAAATTATGACATACATAAAACTTTTTTAGTGTAAATTTACATAAATGCTGTGGCTAGTTAGCAACCCCATTGAAAATTTTGAATATCTCGAAGGGGGTGTTGGTCTGAAATTTTTTTCTTGCAGTCCAAAATAGTCCTTAATGAGCTCGAAATTATGACATACATAAAACTTTTTTAGTGTACATTTAAATGCTGTGGGGGTGCTAACTTTATTACTATTTAGCAACCCCATTGAAATTTTTGAATATCTCGAAGGGAGGGCTGGTCTGAATTTTTTTTCTTGCAGTCCAAAATAGTCCTTAATGAACTCGAAATTATGACATACATAAAACTTTTTTAGTGTACATTTACATAAATGCTGTGGCTAGTTAGCAACCCTATTGAAAATTTTGAATATCTCGAAGGGGGTGTTGGTCTGAAATTTTTTTCTTGCAATCCAAAATAGTCCTTAATGAGCTCGAAATTATGACATACATAAAACTTTTTTAGTGTACATTTAAATGCTGTGGGGGTACTAACTTAATTACTAGTTAGCAACCCCATTAAAAATTTTGAATATATCGAAGGGGGGGCTGGTCTGAAATTTTTTCTTGCAGTCCAAAATAGTCCTTAATGAGCTCGAAATTATGACATACATAAAACTTTTTTAGTGTACATTTACATAAATGCTGTGGCTAGTTAGCAACCCCATTGAAAATTTTGAATATCTCGAAGGGGGGGCTGGTCTGAAATTTTTTTCTTGCAGTCCAAAATAGTCCTTAATGAGCTCGAAATTATGACATACATAAAACTTTTTTAGTGTACATTTACATAAATAAATAAATGCTGTGGCTAGTTAGCAACCCCATTGAAAATTTTGAATATCTCGAAGGGGGTGTTGGTTTGAATTTTTTTTCTTGCAGTCCAAAATAGTCCTTAATGAGCTCGAAATTATGGCATACATAAAACTTTTTTAGTGTACATTTACATAAATGCTGTGGCTAGTTAGCAACCCCATTGAAAATTTTGAATATCTCGAAGGGGGTGTTGGTCTGAATTTTTTTTCTTGCAGTCCAAAATAGTCCTTAATGAGCTCGAAATTATGACATACATAAAACTATTTTAGTGTACATTTAAATGCTGTGGGGGTGCTAACTTTATTACTATTTAGCAACCCCATTGAAATTTTTGAATATCTCGAAGGGAGGGCTGGTCTGAAATTTTTTTCTTGCAGTCCAAAATAGTCCTTAATGAGCTCGAAATTATGACATACATAAAACTTTTTTAGTGTACATCTACATAAATGCTGTGGCTAGTTAGCAACCCCATTGAAAATTTTGAATATCTCGAAGGGGGGGGTTGGTCTGAAATTTTTTCTTGCAGTCCAAAATAGTCCTTAATGAGCTCGAAATTATGACATACATAAAACTTTTTTAGTGTACATTTACATAAATGCTGTGGCTAGTTAGCAACCCCACTGAAAATTTTGAATATCTCGATGGGGGGGTTGGTCTGAAATTTTTTTCTTGCAGTCAAAATAGTCTTTAATGAGCTCGAAATTATGACATACATAAAACTTTTTTAGTGTACATTTAAATGCTGTGGGGGTACTAACTTAATTACTTGTTAGCAACCCCATTAAAAATTTTGAATATATCGAAGGGGGGGCTGGTCTGAAATTTTTTTTTTGCAGTCCAAAATAGTCCTTAATGAGCTCGAAATTATGACATACATAAAACTTTTTTAGTGTACATTTACATAAATGCTGTGGCTAGTTAGCAACCCCATTGAAAATTTTGAATATCTCGAAGGGGGTGTTGGTTTGAATTTTTTTTCTTGCAGTCCAAAATAGTCCTTAATGAGCTCGAAATTATGGCATACATAAAACTTTTTTAGTGTACATTTACATAAATACTGTGGCTAGTTAGCAACCCCATTGAAAATTTTGAATATCTCGAAGGGGGTGTTGGTCTGAAATTTTTTTCTTGCAGTCCAAAATAGTCCTTAATGAGCTCGAAATTATGACATACTTAAAACTTTTTTAGTGTACATTTAAATGCTGTGGGGGTGCTAACTTTATTACTATTTAGCAACCCCATTGAAATTTTTGAATATCTCGAAGGGAGGGCTGGTCTGAAATTTTTTTCTTGCAGTCCAAAATAGTCCTTAATGAACTCGAAATTATGACATACATAAAACTTTTTTGGTGTACATTTACATAAATGCTGTGGCTAGTTAGCAACCCCATTGAAAATTTTGAATATCTCGAAGGGGGTGTTGGTCTGAAATTTTTTTCTTGCAGTCCAAAATAGTCCTTAATGAGCTCGAAATTATGACATACATAAAACTTTTTTAGTGTACATTTACATAAATGCTGTGGCTAGTTAGCAACCCCATTGAAAATTTTAAATATCTCGAAGGGGGTGTTGGTCTGAATTTTTTTTCTTGCAGTCCAAAATAGTCCTTAATGAGCTCGAAATTTTCACCGTTTTAGATTTTCATCTGCACGGTTTGGAGTTTTAATAATTTTTTGATGTACTGACGCCAGCACATCAAGCTACCCAAATCTGTCAATTTTTCTCAATCAACTTTGAACCTTATACTTCAGCGATAAAGTTGAAAATCTATTAAATAAATTTGATAGATTGTAGTAGCTTGATGTGCTGGCGTCTGTACGTTTAACATTTTGAACTAAGCATCAGTCAAGGGGTAGTTTTTTGGACACGTTGCAAGTAGTAGTTGTAATAATACATTAATAATTGATTTACAGTTTATGTATGAAGAAGATAAATTTTCGTATAAATTAGATGTTATTTTCGGGAAGTTTGGTCAAGGGGTGGTTTAAGGGATGTTTTTATTTTTGTACTTGGCAGTCTACAATTCTATGCTAGTAATTATAGTGGTGAGAATTTTTTTTTTTAGATTTGATTTTTTCATGTTTTTACGGATAGGGGGTGGGGGGTTGTACATGGGGGGTGGGATGATGCGGCATTTGTAGTCCTTAATGAGCTCGAAATTATGACATACATAAAACTTTTTTAGTGAACATTTAAATGCCGTGGGGGTGCTAACTTAATTACTAGTTAGCACCCCCATTGAAAATTTTGAATATCTCGAAGGGGGGGTTGGTCTGAAATTTTTTTCTTGCAGTCCAAAATTGTCCTTAATTAGCTCGAAATTATCACAGTTTTAGATTTTCATTTTTCGAAAGTGGGGGTGCCAACTTTATTTTCATTTCATTTTGACAGTTCAACAACATTCAGTGCGTTATTTACGTTGTTGAGCAGATTTTTTTCCAACTTATGAAGCAATGGATTAGCAATCTGTTTCAAATTGAAACAGATTGTCATTGATTGTATATTACGCAATCAGGGTACTGCTCGCACCAAGTTACATAATCAATACTTTAATTATGTAATTATGTGCGAGCTGGTTTTTGAAAAGTAGTGTGCTTAATTAAGTACTTTTGTTAAAATCAGTCAGAAGAATCATTAAAAGAACTCCAATTACCTACCTAATTGTAAAATTACTTGTCTTACATTAGTTAAATTACACGAAACCACGCTCTAATAAGTAGGATCCTCATAGTCGGCTTTCTAAATATTAGCACAGTTATTTTCAAATGAGTAGGTAAACATCTTAGGACAGGTCTTGTTGGTTATCGCATGAGCCTGCTGTGTTAGCAGAATTAACAAAGAGCACGCATAATATCACAGCTTTCTCTCCATAGCATTTGTTAGGGCCTCACCTTAGGTCGAGGTCACATGTTTGGGCAATCAAAAGTTACTTCACGGGGCATAATATTTTTAGACCGTTTTAAAAATGATAATACCTAATTGTTATTCCCATTATTTCAAGCATCTATCTAAGTACCTAATTCTCACCCGCCGGACAATCGAAGGTGGGGCCAAATAAAAGAATATCGACTGAAGTTTACAGTTATTGAAGCCAAAATTCCGTAGCCAATCAAATAGTTTTTGAAAGTTAAAGAAGTCTTGGAAAAAAAGCGTCTTCTCGTGTGAAAGCTCAAGCTTTATTTTTTCAATTAAAAAAAAGTATGACGATGAGAAACTTTTACGAAACAAAGTAGGTATATAAGCAGTAAGTGTTCGTGCGTCTGCGTGACTAAACATCACAATTTTTTTTTTTTTCATTTTGACTTCCCTAAAATGATGTCTAGTCCATTTCTTAAACTCTCTACTAAATTTGTTCAAAAATACGCTAATTCGTAGAGCTAATGAGCCTTGTCACCTGAATTACTGCTGTTTGCAGTGACAAAGTCTATTTATTCGCATGCGTAGTGAAATATTTTGAGAGAGTTACCATAACCGTCATCTGTGGTAATGGCAAGATTACAGAACTCAGTACCTACCTAAACTGCGTGAGGCAATCAACATTACCTACCTCTACCTTGTCTCTTACTATTCTTTACAGAAAGTGGATAAGTACAGACGCCAGCACATCAAGCTACTACAATCTGTCAAATTTATTTAATAGATTGTCAACTTTATCGCTGATCTATATGGTTCAAAGTTGATTGGGAAAATTTGACAGTTTCGGGTAGCTTGATGTGCTGGCGTCTGTACATACCTATATAGACCGTCATAGATGCAGGATTTAGGATGATGATTTTAACATAGGTAGTGTAATAATAAAAATAACAAAAAATATCCGAAAAACACGGCGAACACAGGCCATAATAAACTTTCTTATGGCGACAATAACAGACTTAAAATTATTTTATACTGAAGATCACTACTTGTTTAGACGTATCTAAACGAGTAGTTTTTTAATGATTCGGAAAAAATATAATATGTTAAATTTTAATAAAGATTTATTTGAATATAAATTAATATTTATTAAAATGTAACATTAATGTGTGAATATTTTTGTAAATTTATGCCTAACGCGGATAAAAAACTGAGAATCACGCAAAAATTATTAAGCGTTCTGAAACTTTCACCATTTTAGAGATAGTTTAATGATTTATCTTTTAGTAGGTATACGTGTTTTATTAAAATATCTTTTATGTTTAATCTTTATATATATAATTCTTCTGTGAGTGTGTATGTCACTGAACTTCTCTCAAACGACTGGACCGATTTTGATGAAATTTTTTGTGTGTGTTCAAGGGGATCTGGGAATGGTTTAGATTCACAATTTTGTCCGCTGGACAATGTTTTGATAGGACAACGTCTGTCGGGTCCGCTAGTTAAATTATAATGCGTCTAATTTGAGACAGCGCTCCTTGATGGGTGAGTCCTATTACTGGCTGGACGTACGACGCGTTGTGTGAGCTCAGTACAGAACACGTAAGCTAACCACTTAAGGCCATTAGCATATATCTGCGTGTTAAAACGTATGAACAAACGTTTACTATCTACATCCATGTATTACATTTTTGTTATAATAAAAGAATTAGAACCAGAAGAAGTCAGTAATCTTTGGACAAATAGTGTAACAGCTAAGAAGTAAGTACATACCTTTAGAGCGACGCTGAAAAGCGCTGGTAGAGCGACGCAGACCTCTCGCTATATTTCCACAGACTGGCTCCAGAGACGTCAATTTACTTCCACTGCCAAGCCAGTCATCATCTTTTGAGAAAATAAATCCATTATTATACTACGAAAAAACAAGCTGACGATGCGACGGTCCACCTGATAGTATAAGTGGTGCGCCTAAAAACTCAAACTCAAAGCATTTATTTCAATTAAACCATTTACAGGCACTTTTGAACTGTCAAGGAATCGGTCAGTCAGAAATATGAAGCTAGTTGCCCATTCCAAAGCGTAGTAGGTACCTATGGAGAAGAACGGACAAGAAACTCCACGGACACTCCTTTGAAATAAAAAATTGTTACAATATATTGATTACATAATTCATGTTGAAATTATACTTGTGAGAACAATGTAGAAAGACGTGTACGTTAGAAGCGTCCGTAATAAAAAGATAAAACAAAGAACAATTCGAAAATTAAAATAAATTAAAAATAAGCCTTGGCAGCTAAGAGATGGACATCTGGATGGACCTATGGACATCTGCAATACTTGAGGCTTCGCAGACGCGTTGCCAGCCCGGAGACAAAGCTAATGTGAAGGTACTATACCCTTCGAACCGGAACACAGCAACCTTTCGTGATTGATATACAGGGTGGCAGGGACATCGACGCGAAAACGGTTACCATGGATTCAGTACATAGTTCTGAACCTACAAGCGTTGAAATTGTTCGTAGATTTTTTTAAATCTTCTGTTTCATAGAAAAGTGCAATACCTACGCGGTCAAAATGTGGGGACTAGCTGTTTTTTTTAAATAACCGACGAAAAATTTCAACGCATGATCAGTTCAGAATCATGAACTGAATCCATGGTAACAGTTTTCGCGTCAATGTCCCTGCCACCCTGTAGAAACCTACAAACGTCACTAAGACCAATACCGCCGTCCTTTAACTAGAATGCCGTAAGTCCAAAAAGTTATTTCCGAGAAAATGGCAAAAAACAAAAAATGCGGGAATCGTTGTTTCTTAAAAACTATGATTGTTGGACACATCAATTGATATTCTTTTCTGTTTATCCTAAAGAATCCTTTCTGTCCAGAAACTCTTAAAGAAGAAGTGCGGGTCAGACGCTTTCAAGTGATGGATTGATCATAAATTGTGTTACTTAACGGCCTACAAAATTTTCATATATCTCTGGAACTATTTATATTGTAAAAATGTTTCGTAGACAAAGAGAATTTTGAACGCAATCACTTTCAATTAAAAAGTAAAAATTTGCTATTTGAGGGTTAACGGCTTTCTAGTTAAAGGACGGCAGAATAGATGAACTCATAATACTTACCCATAAGCGTATGCAGTACTTCCAGTCTAGTTCGCTGGTCATCATTGCCGCTGCGTCTGTCATGTGCAGTTTTCGGTCTAATTGGAAGATCTGGGTGCGTTGGTCTAACACCAGCATTCTCTGTCGTCGCTGGACGACGTAGAATTCGTATACGTGACGAACGGCTTTCTAAGTTTACATTGTCACTTTCACAATCTGGACCTGGAATATCCTGCAAGAAAATATTTAATATTAATAAAGTGGTTATGATGGATAATCTATACAAGGTGGCAGGGACATCGACGCGAAAACTGAAACCATGGATTCAGTAAGTACATGATTCAGAACACCCCTGCGATGTCCCTGCCACCCCGTATAGTAAAGGCATCATTGTCTTGTACAGACGCCAGCACATCAAGCTACCCGAAACTGTCAAATTTTCCCAATCAACTTTGAACCTTACTTTTCAACGATAATGTTGAAAATGTATTAAATAAATTTGACAGATTGTAGTAGCCTGATGTGCTGGCGTCTGTACATTCGTTGAGCTGAACCAGTCATATTGGAAAATTGGTTCATGGGTCGTCGGGCAATTCCTAGACTCCATTATGTAATAGGAGCTTTATAGGATCAGACGGTAAATTAAGGAAGCCTCATAGCTCATAAACTCGTAGAATAAATATGTACTCTCAGAAGAGAGGAATTATTGAAAAGGAGGAGAAGATTCTGTTAAAAATAGAAACTTGTTAGGGTTCCGTAGTCAACCAGGAACCTTTATAGTTTCGCCATGTCCGTCTGTCTGTCTGCGGCTTAGCTCAGTAATTGTTAGTACTAGAAAGCTGTAATTTGGCATGGGTATACACACATATTAATCACGCCGACAAAGTGGTAAAATCAAAACATGAAAAAAACATTTTTTGGGTTACCTCCCCTATATTATGTAAAGTAGGTGTCGTTGGAAAGATCGTTTAAAAATATTGTGAGATTGTGAAAACTATTTTTGGATTCAGGGATCCGTTTGCGCTATTATAATAAGCTTTAAAGTGCTAATTTTTGTAAAGTCAAGTGTGTGTGTGTCCCGCCAGCTAATTGGTTGGTTCTGGATATGCAGAAAAATTCACAGCAGTAGTATTTTATATAACGAAATTAAAAGAAAAACTATCACAGCTAAGTAGGCTCTACAATTTTACGAGTAATAATCGCACAACTTACATTTGCAATTTAAATAAACATGTTCTCTCATAATCTATCCGAATAAGAAACATATTTTTCAACTACAATCATCCCATCTACCGAACCCTTCATGGTGCGTGGTCCGACCCAAACTTGGTCGGTTTGTTAATGCTCTTAATGGGCGATTCGAATCAATTCTATGACGAGTTAATTTTATGATTAATGTCCAATTATACGTTTAACGAATAATTTCCTTCTTTCATGGTTAATAATAATTAATGACAAGCCGCACGCGTAGGTACATACATTAGCGAACACTGATTGACACCATTACTTACTAGAGTTACTGGGTACCTGCTCACTGATTTCACATTTAGGAATTAAAAACTATTTCCTTATTCAGTGGTTTGCAATTTTTAGGGTTCCGCACCCAAAGGGTAAAAACGGACCCTATTACTAAGACTTCGCTGTCTGTCCGTCCGTCTGTCTGTCACCAGGCTGTATCTCAAGAACCGCCATACTTAGACAGTTGAAATTTTCACAAATTATGTATTTCTGTTGCCGCTATAACAACAAATACTAAAAACAAAATAAAATAAATATTTAAGGGGGTTCCCATTCAACAAACGCGATTTCTTGCCCTTTTTTGCTCGATATCAATAATGGCAACAGGTAGGCACTTGAAATACTCACAAAATACTCAGGTGTATTTTTACTTTAATAATAAATAATAAAATTAAAATTAATATTTATGGGGGGCATACAACTAGAGTGATTTTTTTGCCGTTTTTATAGATAATGGTACGGAGCCCTTCGTACGCGAGTCCGACTCGCACTTGGCCGGTTTTTACTTCTTCAAGGGGTCTACCACCATCTCATAAAGCAGTATTATTTTAATATTACTTCAGTGGGAGAAAGAGATGGAGCTATACGTCTTGTAGAGCTTCATCTCTTTCCTACACTGAAGTAATATTAAAATAATACTGCTTTATGAGCTGGTGGTAGGCCGCCAGGTATAATAAGGGGTCGCTCGGTGTCAACTGCAGGACTGCATTACGATAATATTTCACCGAATAAAAGGAATGGTCCTGGTGAACTTTATCTCTTCAAACATGTAACGTGATACTTAGCACGTAGCCACACCTATTTGAACTGGTGAACGTGATTCCTCTGCAGAATTTTGCATAAAAATGTTATGCATAATCAGCCTATAATGTTGCCACTGCTGGGACACAGGCCTCCACTTTCTGTGAAAGGGAGTGGAACGTAATTCACCACACGAGCCCAGTGCGTTGTGGATTACGGAAATGTTATGTACCGACTAGTTAAATAGTTACCGTTAGTTACAGTTAATTAGCTACGTACAGACGCCAGCACATCAAGCTACTACAATCTGTCAAATTTATTTAATGGATTTTCAACTTTATCGCTGATGTTTAAGGTTCAAAGTTGATTGGGAAAATTTGACAGTTTCGGGTAGCTTGATGTGCTAGCGTCTGTACATTAAAAGAAATGCATTATTTTTATTATTAGGAAAGCAAAAACATTCTATCTCTAAACAATGCAGTAAACGCTTAACTCTGCTATTTAGAAGCTCCCACAAATAATGTTCTAGGGTAATAGAGTATTGAAATCAACGTAGACTTTGTCAGTTACTATTCGAACCTGCTTACGTGTATTTTGTGTAAGAAAAATATGTTATTGAAAATCGTAACATACAATTTCAAGGGAATCCCTAGTTACCAAGTCTCATACGTAGGCACATTATAATTGCAATTACGTCTATGTTGTACGACTTCGGCGGTGCGCGACCTACTGCGGTTGATCGTGACGAGAATTGATGCGATTGTGATGTTTATTTTGGGCATAACCCTTTATTTAATGTGCTGTCTTGTCGTGCGTGTTTATCTTACTTTCACAAAATAATCACCTGTTTGACGCAGATTGTATGATGTAATTTTGTAAATACGCATACCTATGCGGTACTGATGAGCATAAGGTAAACACAGGCGCTACTGCTGAGCATAAGGTAAGGTCCTGGGTCCGGAGTCTGAATTTGTGCCTGGTTGATAGCAATAGGCTAAGCACGTTAAGCCGTTGGTCCCGGCTGTCATTCGTGGATCTTTGACAGTCGTTACGGGTCGTCAGAAGCCCGAAAGTCTGACAACCAGTCTTACCAAGGGGTATCGTATTACCCAGTTACTGGGTTGTGGAGGTCAGATAGGCAGTCGCTCCATGTGAAATACTGGTATTCAGCTACATCCGGTTAGACTGGAAGCCGACCCCAATATGGGAAAAGGCTAGGCAGATTGATTTTGATAGCAATAGGCTCGCCCCCTATTAGATACATGGGCCTTAAACAACAGATTAATACAGATGAGACACTCTGTAAAATCATTTAAATAAAAACCGACTCTTGATACGACACAATAAAGTGCAATTCAGGTCGCACAGCGCTAATTACGTACAGTTATATTCACCTAGAAGTTGCCTCTCTTTCTATTAACTCTCATATCTTCTGACTACGTTACACTCACTGAATTGGCCCGACAAGACGGGCCCACCGCGTACTTGTAGCTTCATACCTAAACTGCAGAGTGTCCCATCTATGCCTCTAAACATATTGGCAAAATGTGGGTGTACAATAGGGTACACCTCTGCCTAACCGTTCGGGGATTACAGGCGTGATGTTGTATTATGTATATGTTATGTTGTTAAGAATGAGAAATCCTGTGATATAAAATGGTAATGGGTCAAATGTAAGAGTGAGTCCCTTCCTTGCTGATAGTCAATTAGCCCCCCAATAGTAGAGGATCCAGGGGGGGGGGGGGGCTAAAGGGCTCAAGCCCCAAAAAAGCGTCTGAATTCTTCAGGGACAAAATATTATTCTAGTTAAACTTTTTATCAAGTACTTCACTACGTAATGTACAATTGTCATCAATTATCCTTAAGAGGCCGGCGACACGACTCGCAACTACAAATCGAGATGTTTGCAAAATTCAATTCCAAGCACGTTGCGCTAGTGTGAGTGCCTGTCGGAGCGATATACACCTACAGTGAGCAATACTACCACGCACACATTGACAATTAAAGTTTGACGCGATAGTGCTACTAGCTTTCGAAAATTTATGATCAATTTGGATGTGTTCCGTAATACAAAAAAAATATGAATGAAAACTTAATGTATTTCCATTTCTCTTCCGATAATTTGTAACTTGATAACATAAACTATGCTTCTGCGGAAACAATATTACAAATATTGTTGTTTATAATAAAGAAAAAACAATATGAAAAATGTCATTTACGCTGTAAAAATGTACGAAATGCAATTCGCTTACACTTCATTTAAAGGTAAGTTTTTAGAAATAAAAAGACGTAGGAGCCTAGATAAATACTGTCTCAGTCCGAATATCAACATAATATGGTGGAAATATGCTCAAATTGTAAATGATTTATGTACTACGTTTGTATGGACAATTCATGCATCGCCGCATTCTTAACTTAATGAGTAAGTAAGTATTATGTTTTCAAGTTTTTTTCTAAAAGATGTTTTGTTTACGTAACGAATTTTCGCGCGCTAGGTACTCATTCTGCCACTCACGCTGCCCAGTTTGGCCGCCATGTATAAATGTATATTCACCGAAACATCTCTGGTAGTCTACAACCTAATGAAGTCATTGAGGAATTTGCGGAAAATTTTAGAACTACATTTTTTTATGCAATGTGATGCAATGGCATAAACACGAGGGCCACGTCAAAGGGCCTTCTTTTGTGGCGCGCTCAATAGACACTATCTCTATTTTTAGTAGGGTCATAATAATATCTTTTCAATATCAGATCGAAGAAATCTACGTCTAACAGATAACAGCCATTGATATCTGTTCCAGACATAGGTACCTATAATGATGACTTTCGTGTTTCGTGCATTTTACTATCGTCTGTCACGTTACCTATCTATAAACAAAGGAAATAGCATACATATCAACTCGGAAAGGGATCGTCACCGTATCAACTCAAGGTATTCAGTATTCTTTGTACGAAACTCCCTACTGCAACGCACTAATCGGAATCGTAACGTAATCGCCTCGCCTCGGGACAATCTCACGAACCGCGGCGATATGATGACGTTCCCTTTCCGAGTTGATGTATGTGCAACGTGTATTTACAGGTGTAGCGGTTACTATGACGTCACACAAATCCTGCATCGCGCAATTAGAGTTTACCGAGCGATCGACATAGATACAAGATTTCAACTTCAAACCGTTGGGCAGTTGCCCGCCAGACACAACACCCGTCTGGTCGGATCATCCTCCCTTTTCTATGGTGGATGAGTGAACTTTACACCCTGTTCCTCATACCACTAAACAGGTATTCAGTAAGTAGGTAGAGCTTTTGTTTAAATTTTTGCTTCCCCTGGTCTCACACGGGGTCGCTCGTAGCACATGAGTTTTTTTTTACTCTGTGCTCGTAGACCACTGCGCGACCTACATTGCGCCATTATTTCAATAAATAAATCAAATCGTCTAGTCATAATTACCTTTGAACTATGCAGCGTGATACTTAGCACGTAGCCGCAGATAGTTAGGTCGTGTCGTCGGGTAAGGACTTCCCCTTTCACTGCCTTTCAGATTCATATCGATGCACTTCATAAGAGGTATCGTAGTGTATAGTTTAGCGGGCTGGTGTCGTGTTTACTTTGTGATTACATGTAATCCGTGAGTGAGTGTTAGTATCACAAAGGTACCTACTCACGCTAACCCAGTGGCGTGCGTTTCATAAAGACAGAAAGACACTGCCTACCCTAGTTCTGATAATAGATCTAATATTATTTTATCAATAAACAAAACAAATCATAAATCAGCTCCACCTATCGAGTGCCGGTGGTATCATCATTCGAATTTCGCATCATCTCGATTCGCGCTGCACTAGCGCCGCCTCGCCTCTGCCACGGTAAAGACACAAACTATTCGTCTCTGAATGTTTTTATGTGTGCTCTCGTGGTAAGTCGTATTTAATGTGTGTGCGTTCCTATAGCTACGCGGGCTTTGCTGACACACAATGACAAAAATCACGCACACAACTGCAAGAAAAGCCAGTGTCTATTTGTAGTTATTCTATACAGCTAAGACGAAAAATTACGACTCGTACCGAACATTACCGAAGGAAAGTTAGCTATGCAATGCAAATATTTTAGGAAATAACGTTGTTTCATTGAATTTTATACATTTAGATGACCATAATTTTTTGTCGTATAACCTTTTTTACCCTTTATTGCCCGTTTTACTATAGTTGCCATATTGTTTGACGTGCGTTGTGTTTGTGAATACGCTATCAGGTAATTAGAATTTGATTGTTGTTATTAGTGTAAAATGGATAATATTGTCTGTGAAAGTTGTTCAGATGGTGTGTGTATTGAGAAAATAAAACATGATGCGTTTTCAAAACTATATTTCGGTGAAAAAAAAACAAGTTATCGAGATAGGTCGTGGTACACCGGATTTGCAATTAATACAAATTAAAGGTAAAGTCAATCGTAAATTCAATAAAAAACAATATGATTCATATCATTGGCTGACAGGTTGCATACACAGTACCTAATCGGTTATTTTGTTTCGTTTGTCTACTATTTTCAAATAATAAAACCGTCTGGAACGACACCGGTTACGCTGATATTCATAATTTTCCTACCGCCGCGAGAAAACATGAACAATCTGAAAAACACTTAGAAGCTTCCCTTAAATATCACACCTTTGGAAAAAATCGTATAGAGACGCGTTAAATCATCAATCGACAAGACGACGCGACGAACCAAAACCAACGTGCAGTATTTTTGGTGAGTAAAATTTTCTGCCTACCCTGTCTTAAAACTGTGTGCACGCCACTGCGCTAACCCAATGCTTTCAGGTCCCCATATAGGACTAAGAAAAGAAAACACTTACATCTTCTAATGTAGAAGGGCCTGGTTCAGGTTCCACTGGCGCAGGGTCAGTGATCTTTGGCAATAATTCTGGCTCAGCTTCATGTTCGCTGTCAGAAGACGACAATCCTCCGTCCAATATTCCATCAGAGTCATCTGGCGAAATGATTGTTATATTTATCTTTCTTGATATTTGTAACAGTACCGTAGTAATTATAAGAATGTAAAGAACCACAGTAAAAGTTGACAAGTCTTTTTGTACCGTAACTACTGGCACCACAAGACTAAAAAAGGAACAGACTGCAAGCTTCATACTAACGCTTTGCGCGAGATCACTACTACACGCACAGCTTTGTGTGCGTGTAGTGTCACAGACAAGGCGCGCGGGGGGTGCACCGGCGCCCGCTAGAGGCAAACTGGTTTGAGCCGGCTCATTCGGAAGCCAACGTTCAGGGGTACGCCGCGCGCCGTGTGCCAGAGCGGTACGAGTGACGCGGACATTTAGGTTAATAAAAATGGCAAATTGTTGTAAGTACTGTGTGTATCAATAATAGTAGGAAAAGCAAGGTTTATTTTTTTTATCCAAAGGATTTTGTCAGGTTATTATCTATATCTACCCATACCTACTCATTTTTAATGCTTATTGCAGAATTATGTAGTTACGAGATAGGTAGTATCCTAAATAAAGATGGCCATAAAGTTTTCCCATATGAATTATTATTTATTAATCTTATGGTTTACCGCCTATATTAGCGAGTTATTGTTTGTCTCCTATTTGTTTCGTATTTTTGTTTTAGTAGGTTTGTAGGTGCCACTTACGTTCGTGAAATAGTAAAACCAGAAAGGAAACTTTATAGTTTCGCCATGTCCGTCTGTCCCTCCGTCTATAAGTCACGGTATTTTAATAAGTAACCAACTTCAAAAAAAGCAAGCAACGTATGCATCTATGTATGTATAACTTTTTGACAGTATAAATAATTACTTACATACTTTACTATCGTGTTTTATTAGCATATAAGCTTAATCAGCCTAGGTATAATGTTCCTACTATTGGGAAATAGCCCTCCTCTTTCTGTGAGAGCGAGTGGGCCGTAATCCACCAAGCGGGCTCAGTGCGGGTTGGTGGATGTCATATGTTTTCGAATTATTGGTTCTAGGACATGCCGGTTTCCTCACGATGTTTTTCTTTACCGTTTTGAAAGCAGTGGTAATGAAATAATTTATATAAAGTGCCTGCTTGGGTTCGAACCCTAGACTCGTAAGTCGTGACCGTTACCACTGGGCCACCACTGCTCATTTTATTACCCGACTTCAAAAATGGGAGGGTCTCAGTTCAACAACGATGCACGCATTGTGTGTATAATTATTTCACAGTATGATTAATTAAATAGGTATTACTTAATTTTAAACAAACTGTTAAAATAATTACCGGTTCGGTACCGTAATTGGAAAACGGAAAACTCACGGGATCACCTCAGTCACAGTGCGTGTCCGTTCGTCTGTCCGTCTGTCCGTCTGTCCAGCTGTCCATCCGTCCATCCATCCATCCGTCCGTCCGTCTGTGCTCATCGCCGAATCTCGACTCGCACTTACCCGGTTTTTTAATCTGTAATAACCGAGTGACAGCCCTATGAAAGTAGGTAAGAATTTTGAACTCTGTTAGGAAGCTTGCCTTCTGCTCGTTTTTTATTCTTGTGACTGGCACTGCGGCTGACCGACATAAAGCCTCGTGCAGACTAACGCGACGCGACTCTAACAAAACAATTTCTAAGAAAACTTTAACGTAGAACAATTCTGTACCTTCAGTGAAAAGTGATATATCTTGACTTATATCAGTTTTGATATTCTTACACTAAGTTTAACAGGAAAAAAAAATGCAATTTTTTGGTCTAATTGGTATCCCTCTAAGATTAAAATTGAGCAAGCTTATTTTGGTGTAAAGTGATCTAACTAAGCATTTTTTACATTTATTAATGTGTAATAAAATACATCTTAAATAATATCAATGTGAACTGAACAAATATTTCAAGTACCTTAATGTATATTAATACAAATGTATGTGACTCTTATTACACGATCTACGTGAATTAGTACAAACTGATATATTTACACATAATCATCCAACACCAACCAATAAACAAATAATGTATAAAATGTTTCAAGTCATTTTAAATTAATTTACACATAAAACGACTTTAATATTGTTGTGTTACGTGATACAACTGGATTTCTTTTTAAATTATAAAAAAACTATACAAATTAATCTGTTTCTTCTTACACTAAATCGTGCTCTAAGATATTGTTTACAAATGTCAGTAATCAGTACTCATTTTAGTGAAGTAGACAAAGAGTCAGATTTTTTTTAAACTTTAACATTACATAACATAACATAACATCACGCCTTGTTTCCCCGAAGGGTTGGGCAGAGGTTTCCTTGTAACAGGTACACCCACATTTCGCCAGTTATGTTTAAGTCCCATGTAATAGGGGGCGAGCCTATTGCCATCAACCGGGCACTTTAACATTAATTTTCTCAAAATCTTAATTTTCCAGTTACATCACTTTTCACTGAAGGTACAGAATTATTACCGGTTTCGCGTCGTGCCATCGCGTCGGGCGTGTCTGTACGAGGCTTAATTGTTGACAAAACATCAATTAATACCTTCACATAGCTGTGCTATTTTCGTCAATGTGAGAAAGCTAATATATACTAATACTAGCGACCCGGCCCGGCTTCGCACGGGTATAAACTGGGTTATTATACATATAAACCTTCCTCTTCAATCACTCTATCTATTAAAAAAAACCGCATCAAAATCCATTGCGTAGTTTTAAAGAAAATAAGTAAAAAATATAGGGACAGAGAAAGCGACTTTGTTTTATACTATGTAGTGATGCCACCGTTATCACAACACAAGTTGTCTTGCGATAACGGTCTACGTTCCATATGTGATGGAGAGGTCTATGTCCAGCAATTAAATCCAACCTATAGTCAGTTGTTAATCATGATGAATTGACTAAAGTTTCTCCTCAAAACCATTCTCAAGACTGAATCACTTGCAAACACGCAACCCAAATCTTCGTGTGTCTATAATTTCTGTTGCCATGCAGTTTTGCATGCATCGAAAATGTTCATCATTAATCTCCACAGATTCGATACGGACTTATTATACCTACATATCTAGCTAATGCAAAATCATTTGACAGTAAATATAATACATACATTCAATGTCAGTATGCAAAGGTCTTTCGTCCAAATAGACGAGCATGGGCAGTACAGCGGCAACACGAGAACGGTAGTCGAAGTCATCAGCTGCCGGAGTCCCAGTAAGAGTAAGTCTACGGAGAGCAGTGCACACTCCCAACGTCCACAGACGACTTGAATCCGATATAGGATTGCTGTGAAATGAACATAAAAAAAAATCATGAAGAATGATTATGAATCCACAAAACACGCTCAACGATAAAAATTAAATTACGTTTTGGTAATTATGAAAATCATAACGCCTGTCACTACTCCATACAAGTTTAGACGTGATTAAAAACTTGCCTACTAAAATTACGTCAATTTACGTCAAGCGCTGATTAATTTGACAGAACTAAACTAAAATTAATCTTCTGTCCTTTTTTTAATGAAATAGAAAGAAAAAGATGCACTGAACTTAAATTTAGTTTAGTTTGTGAACAAGAGAATCGGCACCAATATATGTTTAAAGCCTCGAGCAGACTGGCGCGACGCGACTCTAACAAAACAATTTCTAAGTAAACTTCACGGTAGAACAATTACCGGAGTCGCGTCGCGCCGTCTCGTCGCGCCAGTCTGCACGAGGTTTAAATCTTGCGATTACGAAATAAGTAATTCGGACGTACTCAGCCAAGTTCAGTGTGTGCAATTTCTGCAACGCGGCTAAGGGTTGCAAGTCTTGAAGACGGTTTCCAGCAACAAACAGCTCTCTCAAGGCTCCTAGCCCCCAAACGCCGTCCAACGTCGATAAGCCGCATCGATTAATGCTCAATATCTGTTCAATATCAAAAGCTTTTTTTTATTTGGAAGATGTAGACAACACTAACAAGTACAACAGACGATACATAAGGACGGACGCACGGCAAACCCTAGGCAGTTACCCTCACCATCAAATTAACCGGCTGACTGGTCTATTTAGCCGTGCAGCGATTTCATAAAGCTCATAGTTAGTACATACCACTGACGACAGAGGAAGAATGAAGCAAAGTAAAATGCGATAGAAAAAACTACGAGCAACGAAGCAATGTTTAGGTACATACAGGGTGGCAGGGACATCGATACGAAAACTTGCCATGGATTCAATGCCCCCTTTTTTTTATTTTTTCGGGAAATTATCAAATAACTTCTCCCGCTCTGGGCGGAGCGGGAGGGCGTGTCAGACTCTTACTGACTAAAACCCACCCGTGTTCCTTCGGTTATCCTGTTGCCGGGGGCCACGATTTCCCTATCGGTTTCGAACCCCCGGCAGGCATTGGCCCTAGCGGACCCCGTCAATTCTGCTGACATCTCTTTGAGGCGCGCGTGGAACACAACGCGCCGTCGACCCGGGCTTGATCCTTATCGGACGGCGAGCTACCCATTGCTCACCGACCGCAAGCCCGCGCCTACGGTGGCCGGAAATCGGCTCGCGATTCCCGCCTCGGGCGTCTCCTCCTGCAGCGGTTAGGGGCGTGAGGGCGCGAACTTTGCCTCTCCCTCACGCGTTCCGCCTCCTCCTTCGCGAGCATTACCGCTTCGCAGAAGGAGGTGACGGCCTGCTATTTCCTCTCGCTCCGTACCATGGCCTGAACCAGGGCCGGACGCGAGAGATCACCGCCGCCGATCGCCTCTACGAGAACACGGCGTTGCTCCGCCCAAGCCGGGCAGACCTCCACCGTATGCTCCACCGTGTCCTCAGGCCGATCCACACAATGGTGACACCCAGGTGTTTCCTCCCGCCTTATCCTGAACAGGAACCTCCCGAAGCAGCCGTGTCCGGTGAGGACCTGCGTCAGGCGGAAGATGAGGACGCCGTGGCGCCTCTCAAGCCACTCCTCAAAGAGGGGTCTTATCGCCGCAATTGTGGCGTGCCCAGCACTGGGTTATTCAATACCCCCTGCGTTGAAATTTTTCGTTGGTTATTTTAAAAAAATCTGCTGTTTCATAGGAAAGTGCAAAAGGAACCTACGCGGTCAAAATGTATGGAATAGCAGCGAAATATTTAAACGCAGGATCCCGCCGGGGTTGCGACGAAAACTAAAAGGGAGATCGTGGCCCCCGGCTACAGGGCAACCGAAGGATCACGGGTGGGTTTTAGTCAATAAGAGTCTGACACGCTCTCCCACAACGGGAGAAGTTATTTGATAACTTCCTACCCAAAAAAAGGGGGAATCATGTAAGTACCGAATCCATGATGTTCCTGCCAACCTATATATGTAAGGTTTCAATTAATCTAAATGAATAGGCTCTAAAAGTAGGTAGAAGTAGGCGAAACGTAAATTAAACTTACTTTGAGATGAACTAAACCGATCCCAAGATCGCGCAAAGATGATAACGCGCTGCCGTCTAAAGTCAAGGAGCTAAGTCTCGGAGAGAGCACGGGGAGTCTTCTCAAGCCAACTCGATCTGCTACCACGCGCAGCTTGACCTCCCGAAGACTCAAGACCTCATCGTCTGTTGTCACACCGCTGCTTTGTTTCTGAACCAAAAATGTACTTACAAAATATATATTGTGACTGATATACAAAATAGTGCCATCTGTTGGCGAGCGGTGGAAGACATTGTAGATTAAATCCCTGTAGCCGTCGCTCCTCGTCGCTAGGGGAAGCACTGTAGATCACGTTAGAACAGTCTCGAAGTTTCTAGAAACCGAAAGTCTTTTCCGCTCACTTTTCTTTTGCGTATAGTAAAGGTTAGTCTGTAGCTGAAGCCCTGTTTGCCTGCCTGAATCAGTGTATATTATAGTTATTAAATTATACCTGTGGAAAAATACAACAATAAATCTGGTTGTAAAGTTTACAGCTCGTGTTTCATTGCAATCAGAAGTCCTCTGTCCCCAATATGTATAGACTTAGCTACCAAGTCTATTCATTCAGAAAACATGCATGGACGTAACCAAATCGCAGAAAGTTGTCTTCGATAGATGAGTCAGTGAAGAAAAGACGTGAGCACTTGTCTTGAGCAATCATCAATGTCTAGATTTCGGACTTACACTGTATTCACTATTGCTGGCGTCAATGTAGGGCAGAAAGGATAGTAAGTCAAAAAACTTGTAGTGTGTTTTTTGGAAGAATCGTTATTATTATTTTTTGCAAATCTTTTTTTTTTCGCTTCTTATTTGTGGTACCTACCCCACACAAATTCGAATAACACTACCTGTTATGTAAATAACAGTGACAGGAACTTATCATATCATCCACATAATAAGTGGGTAAAAATACGTATTATTGAAGCTAACTCAAAAACTACCCAAGGAAAGTTGATAAAAATATGGGACCACCTCTGAAGTATGACCTACCAAAAAAAAAACATCCAAATCAATTCATACTTGGTGGAGTAATCACGTAACAAACATACAAAAAAAACCTAGTTGAATTGAGAACCTCCTCCTTTTGGAAGTCGGTTAAAAATAAGGGATTTGCCAACTCACCAAAAGCTCTATCAAAGTTAATTCTCGGGGTATTACGATGCGCCTGTAGCCTGGCAGACGCCGCTCCAACTCCTCTTGCCCTGCTGGTTGTTCCGGTTCAGGTGGAGGCATAGCCAGAGCTCTGAATAAAACCATTCCATTGCCATTGCATCATACATACTTGATAAACTTACTTCAGGATGGCTATAAGCATTTATATAGCAAGTCTGCCTCACTGGTCTAGCAGTTGTAAGCTCTGTGGTTGTAAGCTAGGGACTGCTAGGATATGGGTCCTGCGGTTCGATCCCTCCGTAGAGCAAAGCGTTAATAAAGGGCTTTTTCGAAATGAAATTTATGAATTCCTGTAACAGCCCGGAGTTTAGTTGTGTTGGTGGCGATAGGCTCGCCGTCTATCTTAAGCCGGGTCTCCTGCGCGTGTCTTTACACAAAAACATATCGCAACAAAGAGGCGTGGTCATATACATTTGCCTATGCTTTGTATGAAAATAAATGTTTATGTGTAAGCTTTTTATGTAATGTTTCGAAAAAAACATGCGCAGGAGACCCGACTTTATGGGACTATAACATAACTGGCGAAATGATACACTATTGACCAGTTTGGGGAATATCTACAGACGTGATAATAAATGTTAGTAAAGCCAGGTTAAGTAATATTTTGTGCACTAGTGCTCTAAGTTGGTAGCAAGAATGTATTCACCGAAATAATGGCGTAGCTCGTATAACTGGAGGTTCAGGAGAACTTGCACTAGAGATTTCCGAAGGTGAAGGTGACGGCTCTGTGCTGGTTATTCGGGGCGCACTGCCCAGCTCGACACTTGGCGCTTCGAATGCTGGCATCTTTTATTACGTGCTAGTAAAATCAAATGAGGAGACATTGGGTTACTTGGAAATTGCATATTATCTATCAGACCAGAAGAATTATATTTAGGTATTCAACAATGTAAACAAATAAACATGAAGATAAACAAACAATTTGGTGAATTTAATTTACATTTGCGATCTGCGACTTACAAACTCGCACTATGCTACAGTTAATTTGAGAATTTGAGATTCTAAGTATTAAAATTTGTAGGATTTTCACGACGGAAAAATCTCGAAAACGTACTTCTTTACCAAAATAATACATAAATGTATTTTATAAATATTTTTGTACTTTTCACAAGTTCACCTTGTTTGTCAGTTGTTATTGGCAACAGTCAACGACGAAGAAGTTAATGAACGCAGAGGTTTATTGCTGGTCTATGCCTCCGGTTTTTTCACAAATCTCAACTGTTAAATACAAAGATGGCTCCGTAGCGTGCAAATTATTACCTAGCTGCTATAGCAGATAGCTGCCACTTCAAATGAATTACGACGACAATAACGACTAACTGGCGAAGGTTAGGTAAGTACCCAATGAGGAGTTGAAACTTCGGGAAAAGTTCTGCTACGTTTTGTCACATGGAGTAGGTATCTCTATCTTTTACATTTCCGTGACAAAAGTAGGTAGGTAACTATCGCAAATATTGTTCCGAAATATAAACTATTAACTACCTATGTGGTAAGTGGTACCTACTACTTCCATTTTCCCACAGACAGTGGGATAAGCTGCTATAGGTAGTGGAAGAAGTCATTCTGCTGGTTGTGTTTGAATCTCGCTCGAGTAAGGGCCATATCACACTGGCGATTTGCTAGCGTGTTTCCAGTGAGGCGATTGTACAACGCGCTCACTGCGTGTGCGTAGCCAGCACGCCACGTGAGCGCTGCAAGTTCGTAGCGGTTTCGTAACGAGAACGATTGACGTGAGTGTACAAGAGAGAGCGAGAAAAGTGAGTGTATAAAATTATGAAAACGCGGAGAACACGTCGCGTAGTCGCGGGTACATCGCTTCGCACCCGCGGAGACCACGTTGAACGTTCACAAATCTATACTACTGCGGCGGTTACCACTATGTCGTCCTTCGCTTAGGCGTACTCAACTCAGGTACTGTTTGCTGTCGAAATCACACGTCTTTATTCTAACATTATTGTTCTGGTGAAATCGACAGTGATGCGATGGAAGACATGGGTAAATACCTACCTACTGATTGTACAACTGTGCAGTACCAAGCCTCACTTCAGCGGTAAAATCTGTTGAAACTCCGTACTACGCTAGCTAAGCCCAGCTCAAGTTCAAAGTATTATGCGCCAACGTGCGCTACATACTAGTCTATATTGGAACTTGTCTTAATAAAAATGGAATTTGTCGAAAACTCTGAAGGAATTGATAAAAGAGCAAAAATCAACAAAGCTTTATCAAGAAAGGATCCAAGCAGAGGTGCCACGAACACCACCACGAAAAAAAAATATTTGAATAAGCTTTACAAAGGGTTATATCGAAGAAAGAAGAAATGGACACAATAACACTTTTTTAAATAGTTATTTATTTAACTGGCGAAATGTGGGTGTACCTGTTACAAGGACACCTCTGCCCAACCCTTCGGGGAAACAAGGCGTGATGTTATGTTATGTTATGTTATTTAAACATATATATTTAAATAATTACAAAATAATATTTAATTGGGTATGAAAATTACCAATATTTTTTTGTTATTTTTTGTAGCTGACCTACGTACGTACGTAATGTTTTAAATGATAAAAGAACGTGATTTGAATCGCTTTATTATAAATTGTTTTCGTAGTTTGTATTACTGATTAATAATTATCAATTAGAATCAATTAGAAGTTTACAAACATGTTATTTAATTTTTTCAATATATTAAAAGATAACTGAATAGGATTTTTATTTACAATTGTTATTTATTTACTTATTTTTATTTATAGTGTAATTACTCAAGTAGGTATGTACAGACGCCAGCACATCAAGCTACCCGAAACTGTCAAATTTTTCCAATCAACTTTGAACCTTAAACTTCAGCAATAAAGTTGAAATCTATTAAATAAATTTGACACATTGTAGTATCTTGATGTGCTGGCGTCTGTACCTTAATGAATGTCTAATGTACGATAATTTCACGATTTGCTGAAAAAACAAGCTCCATCAACAAAACGTATTTCTCAGACAAAATTAAACGCAGAAAAAAATTGCATCAACAAGTAAGTATTCTCTCTCTTTCCGTCTCTAGTTTTTACAGTGAAATCACAAAAATATCAACTAAAAACTATGACAAAACACGTTTACGGTTTGTGCTGCTAGCGCCATTAGTGGTGAAACTTGGCATTTACTTCCTCTTTGACTCTAGTATAAAATTATCCATTGTCTTTTGACAGCAATTTGAATTACCGACTTACGTTTTCTTTCAATTTATTTTTATTTTTTTGTACGATAATTTTGCCCAAAAAACGATAATTTTGACGTGGGATCTCGATAAATTATTATTGAACTTTTGCTATTGGCAATACTGATCCGACTAGAAGTCGTTTTCTAGGGGTAGTACACACGGCTACATATCAAGCTATACATTTCCAGTTTAAGCTGACCTCGCATTGTACCGAAATCCTATACAATGCGAGATCAGCTTATTCTGGAAATGTATGGCTTGATGTGTAGCCGTGTTTACATATATTACTTTCCTCTATGGGTAGTACGCAGTAATCACGATTTTTCCAGTGTCAGAGAGTAATGGAGCTATAAAGGACGAATAGCATTATCCCTTTATCACAATGGAACAATTATGGATCATTTAGAAGGGGTCAATCCCCGAGACAACACACTATGCAAATCCATTTTGCTTCATCAATGGTTTGAAGACAATCCAATGCAGTGGACTGTTTCTATATTTCACGATGCTCTAGTGGATTATCTCGGGAATAGGCCCCGTTTAAATGGTTCTATAGTATGGCCTTAGGTTCTAAAAGATCTAAAGTAGGTATCGCCAGATTGGAATCGACATTACTTGCCATACGAAAAAAATATCAATTTGACAACGAGTCCGCCCGTCCGCCGCCCGCGCTGCTGATCCCGATCCCAGTGTCATTTTAATGTCAGATTTCGCGCCTTTTTGACTAAGTAATAATCCTCCTCGAAGAAAGCAAAATACAATAGAAAGTGAAGAATATTTCAAACCTGTAAAAACTTACTAAAAATGGGATTCACGAACGATCTTGTTTTTAATCACGACGAGTTCCAGTACCTGAAGCTCGTTCAACAAATAATTGATACAGGTGACAAAAGAGTCGACAGGACTGGCGTTGGAACTTTATCTATATTTGGTGCAATGCAAAGGTATTCCCTTAAAAATAACACTCTACCTTTACTTACTACTAAGCGAGTATTTACCAGAGGTGTTATTGAAGAGTTACTCTGGATGATATCTGGCTCTACTGATTCTAAAGTACTCCATTCCAAAGGAGTACACATTTGGGATGCCAACGGATCTCGACAGTTTTTGGACAACTTAGGCTTTACAGATAGAGAAGAAGGTAAGAATTCTTGAAATTGATCCCTACAAATAAGATATTCTTCCTCAAAATATTTTGTTTATTCTGTTTAAATAATTTCTATTGCAGGAGACCTTGGGCCAGTTTATGGTTTTCAGTGGAGACACAGTGGAGCTGAATACGTAGATGCAAAGAGTGACTACACTGGGCAAGGAATTGATCAGTTACAAAAAGTTATTGACACAATAAAGTAAGTTTTAAGACATACTACTCTTGTGCAATTTTTTATTTTATTTTGTTAAATTTATTCATTTTTATTGTCATAATTTGTTTCAGAAACCGTCCAGCAGATAGAAGAATGTTGATGTGTGCATGGAACCCATCAGATCTGAGTAAAATGGCTTTACCGCCATGCCACTGTCTTGCCCAATTTCATGTATCAAGTGGTAAACTTTCTTGTCTTCTTTACCAAAGGAGTGCAGATATGGGCCTGGGCGTTCCATTTAATATTGCCAGCTACTCGTTCCTCACACACATGATTGCACACATCACAGGATTAGAGGTAAATAAAATCTGTTTCTGAAATAATTCTAAAATAACGAAAATATTACATTTCTATGATAATTCCTTGCCTTTACTTCTTCTAATGTGGGTGTACATACTATAGGTATACCTATGTCCAACCCTTCGGGTAATAACAGGAGTGATGTTATGTTATGTTTATTTCTAATTATATTCTTGAATTTTTCTTTTTTTAACAGCCTGGTGAATTTGTTCATACTACAGGAGATACTCATGTGTACCTGAACCACATAGAACCATTAAAGGTGCAATTACAAAGAGTGCCAACTCCATTCCCCACATTGGAGTTTGCTCGTAAGATTGATTCCATTGACGACTTCAAGTACGAAGACTTCATTATCAAAGATTATAAACCTCATCCTAAAATTGATATGGAAATGGCTGTTTAGTTTAGTAGAATTTAGTAAGTTCACTTAATTTTAGTTTGAAAGTACAGTGTTTTGTATAAGTATTATAATTTTTAAGGTTATCACAAACCCATGTGAATTCTAATTGTAAAATATTTGTAATAATTGCTTTTAATTTAGTTATCTAAGTCAGTTAAGATATAATTGCACTACCTATAGATAATAATTATATACACTTATTACTAATTACAAAAAAAAAACTGATCATGTAATCCAAACACTATGTGCCAGAGATGCAGGAGACATTCAACAGAGGAATGTATTTGAAAGGTTTGTACAATCTAAATGAGGTTAACTTCTAGGAAACCCTAAATCCAGCCAACTGCAACGAAAGGAGTTCACCAGCTCCAAGACTTAAGCTGTTATCTCTTTTATGTTGCTCTAAAACACTAAAACATTTATTTCAATTAAACCATTTAAAAAAACTTTTGAATTATCACAGTCAGTCAGTTTGTCAGAAGTTGAAGCTAGTTGCCCATTCCAAAACAAATCTCTATGGAGATATTACAAAATCCTGGGTACAATATTCTTGTTACTTCAAATATGTGAGAACAATGAGAGAAAAAAACAATTTAAAAAGTAAGATCAGAGATAAGCCCTACTTTTTATCTCCCTTTTTCTATGTAAGAAAAGTTGAGACAAATTCATCAAAAATTCTATTATTATTTGGCTTGATGGACACATGATGTCACTTGTAGGAGTTACTGGATTGAAACAACATCCACCTGTACTAACACTTGCACTAAAATTCGTGAATTCGTAGTAACTCCTTTTGCCAAATTCAATAATCATTTAACCCATTTCTTAACCAACTAGCAACTTTGTCCGCCTTAGGTATATCCCAAAATCCGGCCTTGTTCAAAATGCAAAAATACAGCTTTCTAGGTTTGGGATCTTTGATGAGACAGTGAGTTTTTTTTGTTATCTTATCTATTGATTTAATTTTTACGATTACGCTTTTTTATTTTAAAGAAATGTCTACATTAACAATGTTGACTCTACATGTATTATAATAAGGGACTAGGGAGTGAAAATGTGAGTCTTAAGAAAATAAATAAATTCAGCAATATTATTTAATTGTTATACTTGCTTATTTATACTATAAAATTAATCCCCCATAGATATTACATTCATGGCAATGCAATCTAAAAATAATTAATCCTAATAAAAACCATAATTACATTTTGTAAAATTCAACAATATCTAACAAATTCTTAATTTGTTGTCTTACAGCTAATCAACATTTAGTGTTTAATGTATTATTTGTACATTATTTTCCTTCCATTATATGAGTCTTTTTGATTTTGTATAGCAAACTTTGATAAATTAACATGCAATAAAATTCTTAAAGGCTCCTTACCAAAGATGTAGTCAGAAACATTCAGGGGTATCAATAAACAATCGAACTTGTCTGCAAGAAAACATAGTTTATTTCGTTAGACTGTAAAAAAAAGCCATTGCTTAAAAAATGAAAAGAAAACTTTAAAACAAAATGTCTCTGGCTATGGCTTTGATTAGATCCAATTCATTGCAGCAGCCATATTAAAAGTTGGACAATACATGTTGGTAAACTAGATTACAATAGTAATAACAAAATACAAAAAAAAGAAGAATAATGTTGTGATTATAATGTGTCTTTGGCTATTTCACAAGAAGGACATAAGATTGCCCTATAACAGCCTAAATAAATATAGTAAGAAATAACATAATCAAGGTTAGATTAATGAAAATTTTACAAAATATTTTGTGACTGCTGTTCATCAACACATCTGGTCATCTTGTGGTGGCATCTGAAAGCAATAAATTAAGAAAATAAATGGGCAATATAAATAGGAGAACTATAACAATACAAGAATCATCACTTTTTCATTCCTGATGATATAAATAAATGATAATAAACTTTATGCCTAATACAAGAAAAAGTATGTGAGCACTTTTATGTGTATAACACATGTTTCGCTTTTTCACACAACATATAATTCATACTTTGTAATATCTAAGAGTAGGTAGGACAAATACTGCATGAACAAAACCAAATATTCAATATTATGAGTAAACTGACCACATAAAAAGAAAAATAGCCCCTATTTAACTTCATGACTTGTAAGTTGTACCAGTGATTCAGGTCACTTTGAAATTCAATGGACAATCATGCTTATATAAAATCTGCAGTGTAATGCATAGCATTCACTATGAGATGTAGTGACTAGATTATTGATTTTGTTTGACATGCCCTTCAAGAAGGTCACATGCATGGAACTTTTATGCATCTGACCTTCGGAACCAATAGTAGTAATAATATGCCTCACTAGCTACTACTACTACTGATGAGCCTACTATGCATGTGTAAGGACTAATAAAAAATCCAAAATTATACATTTGGGCATATCAGAAGTTCATCATCCTTCTACCCTCATTCTAATGTACTTTTCGTTGTCACCTTCCATAGATTAGCCCTCATCTCAGTATTATAGATACTGCCATCCACGAAGATGCGTCCCATTCTTTTTCCTAATCGCTTACAGTACAGTTACCGCGTTTAGGAAGATGAGTGGGGCGCGCCTTCGTGGATGGCACTATCTATAACCTATTTCTAGCCATAATATTATCATCTTTCACATAATCCATACATCATTTGGTTTTAACCTACTCTTACAGCGATTCAATAATATTATCATAGGTAGTAAGTGAAAAACTATTATGTGAATCCGTAGATGCTAAATCACATCTTAAGAATCCAGTGGAGCTTGAATAGTAAATTGCTTTTTACAAACATACCTGGCCATTACTACTTGGGACGGGTAAGGCAGCCAGTTGTTCAACAAGAGCCATCGTCATCTCTGACTCCACAGTAACTTCAACCCATAATGTATCTAAAACAAAATTAACATACAATTAGTACTAATAATTGCAATTTATTTTTGATTTTGCAGCTTTAAAGTAATATTAGAAAGTATTTATTCTTATAACTTCAGTAGTCTGAAAAACTTGAATAAATCATTCTCGTGTTGCCTTTTTCTTGTGAGTGATTTTATTTCACTACTTCCTCTAGTGTTATATGATGATGAAGTTGATACTGGTATTAGAGAAATATCTTCCAATAATAATAACTATCATTCGCTTTTTACTTAGAAATTTTACTATTTATCCAAAAACCAATTAATCTTATCAGATACTCACCCCCTATTTGGTCACTCTTTTCAGTCACCAAATGAAAATACCCTCTGTGAGTGCCTGGTGTAGTGGGAGCTACTAACTTTAATGTAACTGTAGTGGAATGTCCTGCAGGTAAAGGTGGAACATAGACAGGGGTGGCACCTAGTGGTTCACCCCCGGCTTGTATCAATCTACAGCTGCCAGGCCACCCTTCTGCCCCAGTATTAGCAATACTCCAACTTTGTTCAAAACTGAAAAGCAACAATTTTAATAGTATCAAGTAACCAACAAATAAAATATAATCATATTTAGTTTAACTGCTATCAGACTTTCATAATAAGTTTAAATATAAAATAACAGGAGGGGCAAATTTCATCACACAAGTGAGTCATTCACAATAATTCCTAGAATTACTAATTTCAATAGAAAAAAAGCACATGTTCACAGATTGACCTCATTATATAATGGTATCCTTACCAAGCACCAGGCCCCACTGCAGCCTCCTGGTTTTGAGCAGCTTTTAGAGACATTGATGGAAGCTTTGGTGGTAAAGTATAGTCTAAGTAACAACATATTGCTGTTTGTAAATTCCTGTAATAAAATGTAATTGTTTATTAGACAGAAATATGTTGATCGATAATAATATAAGTTTGCTAATCCTAAAATATAATTACCAGTTGCTCATATCCAAGAAGAAGCTGGCTGTATTATAATTCACACTAGGGCCCAAGAGTCTTTGCATTTGATTAACAAGTTCATCTCTGTCTGTTGTGTTCATACAACTAAATTGTAATAATAAATTTTGGTCAATCTCTCCAGTTACTGAAGAACCGTCTATATCCATTTTATTAGAACAAAAATATTCAGCATAAATATCACAAATCACTCTGAAGGTGTTTTACCACTGCACAAAATATTGACATGCCCTTTGTTTACGTACGTCAGCTGACTTGACTGATGCACTGTAAAACGATTGAATGTTTATTATCTCGCAATAAAATACACTATAGCCACATGAAATTTTAACAATTCACGAAATAATCATAGTTATTGTTATATTATAATGAAGATTACGTCGCATTATTTGTCGAATACGGGACAAAATAGAATGATTTAGAGTTGTACCAAGTGCAACGATCGAAATCGGAATACCGATAGAGATGTGATAAATTGTTCTTACTAAAATATTAAAATAGTAAAAATTTAAACTAAGAATACCTGTAGCAAAGTTTAACCTTCAGGATAATGGACAGTAAACAATCAAAAAAGTAAATAGTTCAGTGAATGAGCCTTTTAGTACTACAAAAACCATGTTCCCCATCGGTCAGCACAAACAGACTGTTTTATAAACACAGCTATGACGGTACCGTATCCGGCCCTTTCCGACCCAGATGAACCCATTAGACTCCTCCAGGAGCAGAATAGGGCCACCAGTACAGTACACAAAAACAGACGCCTCCCGTCATTCTGACCTCGCCGCCAAGGTCCTCTGCGATCGTGACCGCGTCCCCGAGTCAATGAAACTCCCCCCCGACCCTTGCTCGAAAACGAGGTGCCAGCAGTTGTTGCAGCTGAGCACGTAGCTTTAAACACCCCGCTAATTAATCATGATGAAAATCTAAGTTTGATCCAGCCTATCCCCATTTGCTGTCCTCCCCCCAGCGATGCCCTAAGCCGAGGTTCATACCCCACAGGGAGTGCCCCTAGCGAGCACTCACTTAATTTTAATTTAGAATCGTTTATATGCTCCTGGCTGGAGGCTCTAAGTGTGGTAGCTTAAAACACCCACAGGAAAGTCCGGTTAAGCAGCCAAGATCTTAGTGGTCAAAACTGCGAGAGGCCATAGTTAAAAAAAAAGTACCGTATCCAGCCCGTTGCCGTCGTAACTACGTGAATTTACTAGTAGGTGGGTGAAAGCTTAATTTTTATGCATGTTTTGAAGTAACTGCAAAACAGTCGTAAAAACGTGTTAAGGGCTTGCTACACGGCTACCAACCACGTCCCAACAGAGGTGACCTTGGTAGTTTACAACCGTGTAGTTTGTGTTTTACGACCAAATTTCAAACAGATCTACCTGTCGCCAACCATAGTGACCTCCGTCGGGGACGTGGCAGTCATGTAGCAAGCCCTTTAGATATTTTCCTCTTCTATACTCTCGTATTATGCCGGGGCCACACTAATGGGAAACGCCGCCGCAGTTGATTAGCACGATAATGAACTTTATTCCTACGTATTAACGTCCATGATCGCGATAATTAACAGCGTTTCCTGTTGGTGTGGCCCCAACATAACTAAAAGTCGTTCTGTTTTAGTCGATTTTTCAGTACTTTTGCGTGCGACGATAAAAAAAAAGTTAAGTGACATTGACAGCATCGACTCGCGCTTAGAACACTCTGATTTCTAGATTCATTTCATTATAATTTTCTAGGATTTTAAAAAGGACTATGCATTTATCGGTCGAAATACGAAAAAAAAGACCGTTTTTCGTTTTAATTCTGACTTATTGTGTTCTGTATAGATATAACTAAAACTATTCTGGAAATACCACTCATTTGTAAGCTAGTAAACTATTATAAACACGCACTCAGCACAAAATTTAGGCAGCATGGAGGAACAGGAACAACAACAGAAAAAATTGTATTATTGTTCATATGAAGGTTGTGCGTCTTATTTCGATAGACCGTATAGACTGGCACAACATTTTCTAGCTCACAATAACATTGTAAGTATCCTAACATGTCATTCACATTCATTTATTTGCGTTCCACAAGGAAGCTAAGAGCCGTTGTACACCCTGTTAGGGCACAGCAAAAATTATTATTACATTATATAGCTATTAATTAAAGTTAAAAATGTAAGTCGCAGAAAACTAAAAATAAAAATAAAATTATACATGAAAACTGAATTATTACATTCGCATAAAAGTCAATAACAATAACATAAATAATTCTATTATTGGTAAGTAGGTAGCTATTTTCTTAAAATACTATTATTGCGTTTATATAAAGTTATATTTACTTAATATTATTAAAAACATTTAATAGGAGATTGTTACTTAATTATCTCATCATCTGTTACGACGCCTCATTGAGGTGGATAACAATTGAAATTCTATTGTGTCTCGTTAATGACAGTTGAAAGGTTATAGAGATCAAGTAATGAAACAAAGTGTACAAGTCTGAACATATTTTCAGAGACCTTTCCCGTGCAATGAGCCAAATTGCAGCAAAGCATACACAAGCAAAAGTCACTTGGATCGACACATAAGTTCTGTGCATATGCCCCATGAAAATGATGTTGTATACAGGTGAAACTAAAAATAACTTTTCAAATTTTCTATATAAAAGTATAGTAACTACAGCTCTAAAAAATATATATATATTTCAGCTGTCCACAATGCTTGAAATCATTTGCAAATCGCCAGAATCTCAAGAGACATCTAAATACAGTACACTTGGCCACACAGTTTACCTGTGATGTTTGTAAAATGCAGTTCAAAAAGAAGAATCAACTGAGCTCCCACATGTATCAACATACAGGATTAAAAGCATTCAAGTAAGTACCACAAGTGTTTTAAGAACTGTAATTGTAATACATTCAGCGTCAGGTGGTGACCTTGTGTTATCATCTGACATTATGCCGAGCTGAGGGCCTTTTGACACTAAAAGCATTGTTTTTGTTATTTATAGTTTTAAGGTGTTTTGTTTTTGCTGTAATGCCAATAAACACATTTTTCTTTCTTTATTTATTTACATACACTTACATAGCCACACTGTGCACTAGGCCTGCTTGGTGGATTATGGCCTACTCCCTTTCACTGAGTGGATACTTGACTTGACCTGAGTCACAGCAGTGGGAACAATGTACGCTTATCAGATTTATGTTATTGAAATACTAAATACAAAGCCAATTTAAAGTTAATATAAATACCGTTGAAGAATAACAATTCTAAAGTACCAATAAGTTTTTTTTTATATTGTTTATATTGTTTCCCATGACCCATGACTTCAGTGCTGTAAGCATTCAAATAATTCATAGTTATGTTTCAGATGTGATTTATGTTCAGAAACATTTGTAAGTCTTTACCTGAAGAAGAGGCACATGAGATATCATAAAACATACACATGTGAGGAGTGTGATTTAGTTTTCAATCACTGGTCCAAATATCAGAAACATAAGAAAACTGATCATACAAAGAGTTGTAAGTATTTAAACAATAAAACATATATTAGGAGATAATCACGGAAATAATCTATTTTATTTATCAAAGTTACTGTAAAAAATATTGTAAGACTTCACAATGGTTTCCTTTGTTTTAGACTCGTCAACACCTCGACATCTAAAATCATTAAAATCGTTAATTGAAAGCAATGTCACTGTTATCCAACCGAGGTTTACATTGTGGGCCCCTGGTGGGGCCGAGCTTCGGTTGATGCAGTCACCTTCGGCCGAAGACGACGCCGAAGGTGAACATATACTTTTAATTATCTAACAATAAATAAACTAGGATTATTTTTATTATAATAATGGTGGAGACCTTTACCCAGTGGCAAAAAATTTAATGTTATCGACTTGCAAATGTAACCTAATTTTAATGTTAAAATTATGGATCTATGAAAGTCTAGTTCTTTTTCCAGAAACAAAATTAGTTATTGGCAAATAAACCTTCTGTAGATGTCCAAGGTTCTGGTCACTTGGTCAGACATTAAGCTTATTAAAAGAAATATTCTTCAATTATGTCTTTCTCTTTATTTCAGTGTTTATTTGTAATGAATGCAAAAGAACATTCAAGGAAAGAATCCACATGGTGAGGCACCTTAAAACACATGGACAAGGGAAAATTACGAAAACATTTCCATGTCCTTATGTAGATTGTCCAAGGTATAAATATTTTTTTTATCCTAATGTTAGTATGCAAGTAAAAAAAAAACAGTTTGCTATACTTAGATCTATTACTTTTTCCAGATTTTACTCAAGAAAAAGCAATTTAAAGCAACATATTTTAGTAAAGCATATGAAACAGTACCATGAATGCATGCTATGCAATGCACAACTGTCAACAAAGGTAAATTATTTCAAAATTTGATTCTCCAGTTTTTTGACTAAATAAAAAACCAAGACATAGCACTGTCATCAGTGACATGAGGCCGATTTCGTAAACATGTGTGCACTTAGTGAGGAGTAGTTTGATTGTAAATATGTGCGAATGAGCGTGTATGCACAGAGTGGAGGTGTAGTTTTGGCATGCTTCACTGTATTGTTTGCAGCGCTGTCTTGGTATTTTATTCGGTCTGAGATTCTAACTAAAATCATCTACTTATTAGTAAGAAAGTGTAACAGTAATGTAATTTAAAATCATGTTTCAGGCTAAATTAAATTATCATGTCCAATTACACTACAAGGAGGGAGGAATGGAACCAAAACATAACAATAAAGAAAGAAAACCAAGAAAGGATGAAGGGACTTTTAAGATTTCTACTGCTCTCAAGTTAGCTGGATTAACTGAAGTGCCTGAAGAAACTGACTCTACTCCAAATTCGCCCATTAATTTGTCCGTAAAATCGGAACATATTGAAGTTGAAGTTGATGTTCATATTTGAAGCTTTAAATGCAAAAAAAATAATTATAAAAAATTCAGTAGAAGATGTAAAATACCGAAGTTTGCCGACACCTGCATTCAGTAGCCAGCTGAAAATTTAGCTAGTCTTAGAGGTGGATATTTCACTATCATATCTATGATCAAAGATATTATATAATAAAATTGTAAAATAGACATTTATTATGGGTATATCCCCCTTATGAAGATATAACACTTTTCTTTTTTTTTTCAAAAAAAACGTTGCCCCACACTAGGAATTTCTCCTGTATCGTTGGTGCGATTACAAACATTTAAACTCACATACACAAACAGCCAGACCCGGAACAACTACTTGTAGGTCATGCAAATATTTATTCCGTGCGGGAATCGAACCCGCGACACGCAGCGCAACAGTCAATCGCTTAACCACTGCGCCAACCGTGCCGTCATATCATATCATATACCTATCTACGAAGCTCACAAATTACCCACAATATATTTTTTTTCAATTTCATTATATCTTTGATCATAGATATGATAGTGTAATACCCCCTTAGACCCGTTGTACACATAGGTTTTTTTGCCGTGAAAAACTACGGTTGATTCACCGGCACGGTCGTCAGTGTTGTATAGATCACTATGGAAGTTTGTTGACAAACACGGTGGCACTCCGGCACGGCGCCGTCGCCGTATACCATACAACCGGTGGTTTGCCGTGTCATATAGAAGCTCTCACGATTAGCCCACGTACGCACGGACGTAAAAATATAAAATATCGTGGCGGGATTTTTTCGCACACTGGATTTTCAACGCTCTGCTTAGTGCCGAGAGTTGAAATAAAAATAAAAGCGCGATAAAATCTCGCCGTGATATTTTTACGCCCGTGCGTACGTGGGCTTATTCTGCGGTGCGGCTAGCGCGACGTACGGTAGTGAAACCGTGCCGTGTATAACGGGCCTTAGCAAGCCGTCCGTCGCCAGTTTTTCATACATGTGTGTGGACGCACATGTATGAAAAACTGGCGACCTAAACTAACTTAGTTTGACTGGCGGTGGACGGCTCGCTTTAATGTCAGGTTGATGAAATAATTCAGAATCTGAAATGGATTGATCAGTATAGTGTGGTACAAACTTGTATAACACTTAGATAACTACTAGCTAATTTGGTAGGGTGTAAACTGGCTTCGGCTTTTGTAAAACATTAACAGTCGGTTTCGGGAACGAAAATCAGCACAATAATTAGCTAACAAATTATCAGGCGCTTGTCGTGTCAACTGGTGTGATTGGGTGACTGAAATCAACAGCGAATTGGATCACTTGACATGCGTTTAATTTGATTAACTCGTCGTTGATTTTCGTTCCAGAAACCGGGTGTTAAATGTGCAAAACAATTTCCTATTAATGTACAACACAGTGTAGTAGTAGAAGTTAAGTAGGAAGATCCTAAACATCATCATTTATTTATAATCATATATTTAAGTGCAGCGGTTATATTATCATAATGATTATTATATTATTATGTACCTATTGTAAGATACCCATTTCCTATTAACATAAGTACAATATCTCAGTAAAAAATATGCAAATTATAGAATATTTTATTGAATTATTCTTTATTAAAATATTGGGAATACGAGCAGCTTATTCGATTTTAATAATATGCTACTCTTTTTGCATTGGTTAGTTGTTGTTCTTCTGCAGTTAAATTATAAATGCGTAAACTCTCCCGAGGTCATCACTGAAATAGATACACAGACAGAATCACCAAAATGCTACATTTTGTACAGTTATTAAAAGCCCATATTTTCTGCGGGCATGGGAGTTTTGGGGACTATCACATTGGGAAATAATATGGAGGAAAAATTTAGACCAATTTAGAACTTGAAAATAAAAAGTATGTTCCATTTAAGTTTTTGTTTTTTTTTTTTTAACTTTGTTTTTAACGTGTTTTTGGTTACTGCATTAAAAATTACAATAAGATTAACAATAAATCCTACAAATATTCCATGGTCGTTGTTCCGATTGATGTGCTGCTGCTTGCAGGTTTAACAGAATCATTCTGTTTCTTTAATAACTAAACTGAAAATTTAAACTGCATTCTGAAAGGCACAAGAATTGAACCAAAGATTGAAAAATTGCTGCTATCAGTCAATCCTACCTATTATTAATATTAGGTACAAATGCAGTTTGTTTGTTACGCTAAAACGGCTGAACGGATTTATATGAAATTTGGCACATGGGTAGACTATAAGACCTGAACCCTAATTGCGTAATACAATTTGTTTCGATTTGAAACAGATTGCTAATCTATTGTTTCATAAGTTAGAAAAAAAAATCTGCTCAACAACGTAAATAACGCAATGAATGTTGTCGAACTGTCAAAATGAAACAAATTAGGCAAAATTGTTAACGAAAATAAGTTACGCAATTAGGGTACTGGAGAAGAATATAAGCTACTTTCCATCCTGCACGCCTGCACGCGTAGCATGACCACCGTAGAAACGAGTTTTGTCGACGGAAGAATAGACAAAATGACAGATTGTGATTATTTATCTGTCATTTTGTCTATTCTTCCGTTTCTACGGTGGTCATGCTACGCGTGCTGGATCGCAGACGAAGTCGCGGGCAACTGCTAGTCATACATAAAATTAATCGAAACTAGCTTCCGCCAGTGGCTTCGGCCATGTGATATCTTTATAAATTAAAGCCTATGTTACAGTGATATGATAATACAGTGTGAGTCTTCATAATGTGCACATATCGAAATGAGGAAATCTATGCTTAATTTTAACGACAGAAAAAATATTTAAAAAATCTAAATATTGTTTTTTATACTTTTTATGAAATTAAAAAAAAAATTGTAACAAAACTGTGTAACTTTTAAACTGAATCAGCTATCGCGATGAAACAAACTCCATAATGATTGAAAGTAAGTAGCCGTCCACATAAAATTAAAATTGAGAAAAAAACTACCCTCAATTGAAAATAAACATGTTTTTTTAGTAAAAATCTGTATTTTTTTCTTCAATTTTTAATTGTAAAATTTATAAATAAGATAATAATAAAAAGAGAGCAAAAAAAAATTTTTAAAAAAAAAAATTTTTTTGTAAATTTTTTTTTTTTTTTTTAAACAAAAAAAAAAAAATACCATTTTTTCCGTCGATAAAATTAAGCATAGACTCCCTCATTTCGATATGTGCACATTATGAAGACTCACACTGTATAGCATTCTACTGCTGAAAGAATTTTTAAAATCGGTCCGATCATTTTTGAGTTTATTCATTATTGCAAACAAACAAACATACAAAAATCAAATCTTTTCTCTTTATAATACTAATTAAGAGGCCGGCGACACGGCTCGCAACTACAAATCGAGATGTTTGCAAAATTCAATTCCAAGCACGTTGCGCTAGTGTGAGTGCCTGTCGGAGCGATATACACCTACAGTGAGCGATACTACCACACACACATTGACAATTATTGCTTGATGCGATAGTACTATTAGCTTTCGAAAATTTATGATAAAGGATGTGTTCCGTAATACAAAAAATTAAATATTCTCAAATTGCAAATGATTTATGTATTACGTTTGTATGGACAATTCATGCGCCGCCGCATTCTTAAGATGAATATACATATATTATATAACCTTTTAACTGTCATTAACGAGACAACAGAATTTTAATTGTTATCCACCTCAGTGAGGCGTCGTAACAGATGATGAGTTAACCAGCTACGCCCCGCGGCTTCACCCACATAAGTCTCAATCACGTAGGAATATCGGAATAAAAAGTATCCTAATCCAGGTCATGGTCTACCCATGTGCCAAGTTTCATCCAAATCTGTTCAGCCGTTTTAGCGTGAAAGCATAACAAACTCACTTTCGCATTTTTAATATTAGGGATTAAAAATAACTTACTAGAACTAAAAGTAATGTAAAAAAAAATTGAAATCAAAACGAAATAGTTTTCGAAAAAGATTTTTGCTATGGTAATAAAATTTTGATCTAAAAGGCTTGCTATATGGCTGCCAACCCTGTCTCCGACAGAGGTGACCTTGGCTGGCGACAGGCAGAGCTGTTTAATCACCAACTTCATGGTTGTAAACCACCAAGGTCACCTCTGTTGGGATCATGGTTGGCTGCCGTGTAGCAAGTACCAGTGTTACTATATTACACAAAATGTGTTTCCTTGTTTGTTTTACTTTTAACAAAATGAAGTGTTTCACATTATAAGACAGTGGAAGCAGATTTTATTATACAGTATAAATTTTAGTGCGTTTGCTCTGGCGAAACATTCACATAAAAACATGTTGAAATTTCTATTTCCTGTCAAACATTGTATTGAACATTGACAGAATATAGAGATTTCAAGATGTTTTTATGTGAATGTTTCGCCAGTGCAAACACACAATAAGTACCTAGACATTTTTACTATAATCGTGCTCATCTAAAAGGGGCCTACACCTGAGTTGTTGCCATCATCCTCATACAGAAAATCACTGTCATCAAAAGTGTCACTTTCATCTCAACAGCTGGACCATCAGCGTAATAATATTTCTATCCAATGTTCTTCACATGTTAGCATTCCTTTCTCATTCTTCTTGCGTTATGGTATGAAATGCTTCTTCTGTTATTTTAACCATGCTTCTGGCTTGCTTTAATTTTTTTCAGCAATTCGTGTTTTTAACAGACTCCATATGAGTTCAATGAGGTCGCTGTTCCAATATCTGGTCTGCCTTATATACAGGCGGCTCTTTGTACTCTGTGATGAGTTCAAATAACTGACTTTTTACGATAACGATACGATACGTAAATAAGCAAGACCTTTACTTAGAATTCAATTTTGCATTTCAGCCTTTGTACTTGACATAATGAGTGCCTTGTTGGTCGCTACGGTATGGGCTGGGGGGCAGATTCGGTAAATGTTCTATTCATATCGTCGTGATAGTCGGCTGCTTGCGACTGAGATCTAAATATCAGTTGAGCGTTGGGTAAAAAGCCTATGATGCCACTCGTGTAGACTATAAACCGTATTTTTAAGAACGTTCGCATTCTAATCTCAGACTCGAATCTAATTTACCAACATTTTTGACATTGATTCAATCGCTTAGAAGAGATTGTGGATTGCGACTTGAATTTGAACTTTTTAAGTACACACGAGAAGCTAATTCTTGTTTGTACTAAGACTCCAAGGCCGCTTCCACCTTTTAACAAATTATGTGGGATGATGAAGGGTTACGACGGTGTTGTCCTTCTGCAATTAGTGGAAAATATTTTGCTCATTCTGGCAACTGGATTCTACCGTCATTGTCAAAACCGTCAAATCGTCAAGCAAGACGTCAAATGTCAATAAGAAGTCAATCTGTGCGTCAATCAGTTAATAGTAGTATTACACCACTTTAGGCGTCAATCAACCAAAATAACCAACCCTGACTGAACCTTCTCCTCTCCGAGTCTCCGACAATAGGGAACTGCCTCGAGTAGAAATCTCTCCCACAAAAAAGTAGCTATTCTTTAGTTGAAATAATACAGGAAACATAGAGAGGAAAGTAATTTATGGGGTAGTCGAAATACAAATTCTTATTAAGATTCTGTCAGGGTTAAATCATAATAATTCGAAAAAGTTCAGTTAATATGGAATTCACTTTGGATGTCTTTACTCTAAACTGTTGGTGAGTTTTGATAACACTACTTTTACCTACCATAATTTCTTTTATCAAATGGCATGATACCATTGATGTAAATCGATGCATGATGCTGCATAAATTGTAAAGTTTCTATGGTTACCTCCCTATACACACACTATCTACAGCTAAGTTTATAATAACTACTAATTACCTCACATACCTACCTACATAATTATAACTTAACTCTCACACGAGTACTAATCAGATAAATGTTGTAATACAATCAATAAAATCAGTCTATCACAGTCCAGTTTGTTAATTAATTTCAAGGTCTGTATATCAATTGCCTCATTCTATGTTAACCACTATTGTATAATGGGCTCGTGTCTGCAACTTCACATTCAAGCGCGTATTTTGTGTAAATAATCCACTACTACATTTACAGGGGGATACCAGGGGTGTCAAAAAACCGAAAGGAGCGTTTTGAAGCCATAGCTAAATATTTACAAGAGAGCTCTCATACTATAGTATGTTTGCAAGAAGTTTGGAGTGAAAAAGATTATTTGTTTTTGAAGAATAGTTTGAAAAGCAATCTACCATATTCACATTACTTTTACAGGTAAACACCGTTACAATATCTGGATACTAGAATCCTCTGCTGTAAACACAGTCATAAGTAAATAATTTATAACATCAAATCAAATAATTTATTTGCATAATACATGTAAAAAGGTGTTACAGGTATAAAAGGCATATTATTAAGGTTTATGACCTAATGAGGTGTGCAAATTAATATATTAGATACTTTTCACAACATTAAATATACAGAATAAATTTTAAATAGAGTTAAATCATTGGTCAGTGGGTCGTCTTAGGGGCGGGGTCATCTAAGGGGCAGGATATTTTCATTAATTTTACTGATGTACTTAATGTTTCAGTGGAGTACTTGGGTCAGGCCTTTGTATATTCTCAAAATGGTTGATGAAAGATGTCTTCTTTCACCAGTGGCCATTAAATGGCTACATTCACAAGATACATCACGGAGACTGGTTTGGAGGTAAAGGAATCGGTCTATGCCGTATTCAGTATGGTGATAGACTAATTAATGTATATTGTACACATGTGAGTAGTGAGTAAATATTTCACATAATTAAAATTATTTAAAATCCTAGGGGATAAATAAGCAAGACTTGCCTATGTATTTTTTTTTTTTGTGGTATATTCTCTGAAATCAGTGGTCAGACCATAAGCAAATTCATCCCATGTCAAATGGCGTTGTGGTGGACCAGCTAGTACTTGCCTATGAGTTTTTTTTTTTAAATATCACATAGTTTCTTAGCATGAAGTATTTGCAGCCAGTTTTGCTGTTAGGTTTATAATGAGTATTCAACTTATTAAAGATTCATGATATAGTGGGATTATATAGCTGTTCTCTCACTATCTCCATAAATTGAGAAACTAAATTGAGTACCTAAGATAAAAATTGATTTGTGGAGTCAACGGTGACATTATGCTTTATCTGTAATCAATCATTGTGACATTAGCTTTTTAGCAATGTATATTGAAAGCATATGATAGTCACGGATGTGCCATACTTATTTGTTTAATAATTAGACAACAACCCCAAGGGTGCTGAAAATCAGAAAATTCATCAGAAATTCAGAAAATTTGTAAATACACACTACCGAAACCTGATGAAACAACAAACATGGTTCTAGGGCATATTGGTTACCTCAATGTACTTTTCTTTTTCAGCTCCATGCAGAATACCATGAGGATGATATATATTTGGCACACAGAGTGCTACAAGCGTACTCAACAGCGCAATTTGTTAATTTGACTACTGCACCTGCTGATATATCCATACTGGCAGGAGATCTAAACGCAGCACCTGGAGATTTATCATTCAAGTAAAGTTTTTTTCAAGTTTTGGTGTAACTTATAAATACGAAAAAATACTTCTTAGCATGTTATCGCATTTTATATCAATACTGGCGACCGGCCCCAGCTTCGCACGGGTGAAATTTACACGTGAATACGGTATGCTGTTCACAACATGTTGCACAAGTTCTGAGCAGTAACCTAACCAAAAGGTATTCAAGATAGTATTTCATTAGTATTATTATGTACTTTTTTTGTAGATGTACACACGGCTACACATCCAAGCTATAGATTTCCAGTTTATGCTGATCTCGCATTGTATAGGATTTCCGTACAATGCGAGGTCAGCTTATACTGGAAATGTATAGCTTGATGTATAGCCGTGTGTACATGCATGTAGCCTATGTCCTATGGAATATATAATTATGTACGTTTCAAATGGTGAAAGAATTTTTAAAATAGGAGATGTGGTTCTGGAGATTACCCTCCACCTAAACACGAACTCTCAAAGTTCGCTCTCTCTTATTATAATAAAGTATAGATTTTTGAAGTGAAAACTTCTTTAGGCGCGTTGGGCATTTTTGAGATGGGACTAAACCATTGATTTCTCGACACCGTGACGACACCAACGTTGATGTCTGGATTTATGATGGTCCTTTTGACCATTAAAAAGACATCAACGCGATGATTACCGCGGTGCGTGGAGTAAAAGATATCAAGACGTTGATTACCGCGGTCACAGATAATAATTATAATACTACGTCCGCGGTGTTGATTTTTTTTATTTTTTTTTCTCAGGATAGTGACGCAGCTTCCCCCACTTGTGGATCCTTATGACAAAGACTCTAACTTAAAAGACCCAGCAAAATCAATGGTTTTGGGAACTAGCGACAGTGCTAACAATAGCTACGCGGACCCTAAACAAGTCATGATTTGCCCTGAAGGAAAGAGAATAGATCATATTTTATACAAACTAAACCCTGAATGGGAGGTATGTTTGTTTACAATTCTTTGCATGGTTTCGGGGGCCTACCACCAGCTCATAAAGCAGTATTATCTTAATATTACTTCAGTGTGGAAAAGAGATGAAGCTCTACAGGACGTATAGCTCCATCTCTTTCTCCCACTGAAGTAATATTCAAATAATACTGCTTTTGAGCTGGTAGTAGGCCCTCAGGTTTTTTAACACAAGATTTAATCACACTTCGTTTTTTTTTTCAGGTTGAAGTAACCAATTTTGGCAACCCATTACCTAACCGAGTGCCTGGAAAAGAATTTTCATATTCTGACCACAACGCAGTTTCTGTACAATTACATGTGAAACCAACTGACAGTACCTTAATAAAAACACCATACGTTGGTTGCTGCAGCTACTGTGATAATTGTGATAATCAATTTAATGAAACTGCTGTGCAAGCTATTAAAGTTTGTCAGGAGGCAATGGCCAACTTATCTAAATTTAAAACATTATATTTAACTATTGGTGGACTGATACTCATGTTCCTAATTGGCACAGTTGGTTATTGGCCCAACAGTATATTTTGTGACATAATTAAAATATTTGTCACTGGCCTTTGCTTCTACTATCTCATACTGGGAACAATATGGCACAAAATTGAAATGAATTGCTTAAAAGCTGGACTGAGTGCCTTAGAAAATTCCTACAGGGCGGAGATTCATTAGAAGAATGACACCTTTTGATAAATAATTATAGGCTTGGCTTATCAGAACACATATTCAAATAATTGCATTTCAACAAGTTTCTCAAACAATATATGTTTCTAAGGAATGTTTGCATTCCAGTTTTATCGCGATTACGAGATTCATATTTTAAGGCTTATATTTTATATACTATTTGATTAGATAAGAAGGAAATGAAGTATAGTAGAATATGAAACAAGTATTATTTTTAAATCTCAGATCTAGATTGATGATGATCAAGCGTTTCCTCTTCTAAAGATTTTTAAGCATAATGTTTAGAATATAAGACTACACAATTTATTTATTCAATATCTTATTCCTAAGCTGAGCATAGTTTGCATAATTACTGTTTACAGCAAGACAAGTGTTAAAGATGGTATATTTTTGTGACATTCCCAGCAAAACTATTTTTTACCATTTAATGCATTTTAAATTATATTCAACCTTACAACACTACTTTTCACTAGTTATTATTGTATTTTTCTTATTACTGTTTAATACTTTAATGGAATTCTTAAAATATTTATGAACTCCATTAAAACATACACTCCATTTGAACAATAAAGAATTAAAATAATAAATATTGATTTTAATTTCTGATGTTTCTAGTGTATACTCATATTTTGTTTGTTGTGATGTTAGTATGGCCAAGCTTTTTGGGCATACTCATTCGGACTTCACAAACCCAACATCTGAATCCTTCTGAAACAGCCCTGCCAAGAACACGGCCAATAGTGAGGTATTTAGAACCAAGTAGAGAAATAGAGTTGTGTATGCTAAACATATACTTTATTTCTAAAACTTAACGTATAATTACATAGTCAGATTAACGTAAATATCACAATTTATACTAATATTATTATTCATAGTTAGTACATACGATATTATTGCAGATCATTATAAAATAAAAAAAATCTGGATCTTCGTACTTTGTTTGAAAAATAAGGAATGTAGGTACAATTTAGTGATCAATTTTTTGCCAGATATTCCTGATAAGTGTGATGCATTCTTGATTAGTTTATATAAAGCAATATTAAGTAGCACCAAGCCACTATATTCGATTTACCTAATACTTAGGCAAAATGACTATCACTTCCACCTAAACCTGTGATCACTTCTGTATCACATTTTATACTTTAGGGTCGTCGTTAGTTTGATCATCGAGGTCAAGTAAAGGTTCTGTTTCAGAGTTCGTTGACACTGCGGCTAGAGTGTTATCAAGCGATCCGTAGGCCGACGGTCTCACTTCCACAGGCGGTGGTTCCAGGTCTACCGTGAGGTTCGGAGCCGAACTAGACGGGATTGGTTGCTCGCTCATCAATCTTGAACTTTCGTCGTAACCACGCGCCATGTGATACATCGATTTACCCCGAAGTCTTCGACTAAATGAGCTCCCTGTCAGAAAAGAAAATAGTATTAGGTTTAAAAAAAAATCCTGTTAGACAATGGTGCCGATAACCTTGTTCACAAACTTAACTAAATTTAAGTTCAGTGCATCTTTTTCTTTCTATTTCATTAAGAAAAGGACAGAAGATAAATTTTAGTTTAGTCCTGTCAAATTAATCAGTGCCTGTCACTACTCCATACAAGTTTAGACGTGATTAAAAACTTGCCTACTAAAATTACGTCAATTAACGTCAAGCACTGGTGCCGATTCCCTTGTTCACAAACTAAATTTAAGTTCAGTGCATCTTTTTCTTTCTATTTCATTAAGAAAAGGACAGAAGATAAATTTTAGTTTAGTCCTGTCAAATTAATCATCGCCTGTCACTCTCCATACAAGTTTAGACGTGATTAAAAACTTGCCGACTAAAATTACGTCAATTTACGTCAAGCGCTGATTAATTTGACAGGACTAAACTAAAATTTATCTTCTGTCCTTTTCTTAATGAAATAGAAAGAAAAAGATGCACTGAACTTAAATTTAGTTTGTGAACAAGAGAATCGGTACCACTGATTAATTTAACAGGACTAAACTAAAATTAAATTTAGTTTAGTTTGTGAAGCAAGGGAATCGGCACCAATGGGCTCTAATTTAATAATTACTATCACGCATGTATTCCAAGATGAAATAGACAGATGTACAGACGCCAGCACATCAGGCTACTACGATCTGTCAAATTTATTTAATAGATTTTCAACTTTATCGCTGGAGCATAAGGTTCAAAGTTGATTGAGAAAATTTGACAGTTTCGGGTAGCTTGATGTGCTGGCGTCTGTACATTGAATCCCACATTTTAAACGTTATTTTATAGAGGGCGAGCTTATTGCTATTATTAATTGCACACAGAACTATACTCTAGGCTGGCTGCTACTAAGACTATCGTAATGAAAAACCCCAATAACACTACCCAACCGGGGATTCGACCCCAGGATCTTACGCTCAGCAGTCGCGCTTGCAATGACTAGACCTTCAATTGGCTACTACGTAAACTACGTCATTTTTATCAATTTATATCGATTATTTTTTCTATTGAATCGTGATCCATTAGTAAGTATTCAAAGTCCAAACAAATGATAAAATAATGCTATGGGTTTAATTGAATTGATTTCTGTGAAATATTTTGGTAAGTATTCATTCATTAGCCAGTACCATAATTGCGTAACACACGATCAATCACAATTTGTTTCGATTTGAAACAGATTGCTAATCCATTGCTACATAAGTTGGAAAAAAAAAAGTGCTCCACAATGTAAATAACGCAATGAATGTTGTTGAACTGTAATGAAACAAATTAGGCATTTATAATTGTTTACGAAAATAAGTTACCTACGCAATTAGGGTACTGGCCTCAAGATTTCTCAATGTCTCATAATGGTAAATTATGTTGCAACATACCAACGACGCCAAGGTGCTCAGATATATCTCTCTTGACATCAGACACATCCCACATTGCAAGGAAAGATCCGAGGCAAGACGGCGAAGGGTTTTGTGGAGACACATACGGTTTGTACGAGAAACTGTAGTGGTGTGCTATTGCTGCTAAGAACATTTCTATGCATATCAAAAAATCCTGTAAAAAATATCTTTATGAGAAAAGTTATTTTATTGAACCATAAATGTACGATTTATAAAAGGTCAACAGCAAATTAGAATGTTATTTAACACTATGGAGAATTGGAGATAGATTTCAAGGGCAATTGGTGGTTATATGGCTTCTTAATGTTGAATTTATTTAAATTAGCATGGGAAACTTACCTGTAACTTAGAAGACATGATTTTTATCTTATCTGAATCTGATATATCAAATATAGTTGATATCACCCCGCAATAGACTAATATGTTAATTATTACTCCTTGGCTGGAACATGAGAAGTTTAACATTATTAATTTTGTTTAAAAAATCCAAAATAATAATGCAAATTAGATTTAAAAAACTTACAAGAACGAGAAGAAGACTACAGCTTTTATACATAAGAATTTACCAATAGGCTTCATAGGTTTTAATTCAGTTTTATTTGCTCTGTAGAACAAAACAAGGCAATACATGGCAATAAATTGTGATAGATTGTTTATAGCTATCATGTAAGGGAAGGCAACTTTTGGGCTAAAGTCACTCTCTCCATAGACCCCAGACAGTTCACATATCATTGATATAACTGTTGATATGGGCCTTACTACTGTGTATTGAAGAATTCCATGCTTGCAATTATGGACAAATTCACTGAAACAAATAAATAATTTCATATTATAGTAATAGGTGGTATTCTGTAGGAGCTCGTCGCTAAATACTAACAGCCGCACGGGCCGATCCATCAGGTTAAGCTACGCTTGCTGGGGTATGGTCCGTGGATGGGTGACCAGTTCTACATACCGAGACTCCTCCGTACCTCGGAAAGCACGTTAAGCCATTGGTCCCGGCTGTCATTCGTGGATATTTGACAGTCATTACGGGTCATCAGAAGCCTGAAAGTCTCACAACCAGTCTTACCAAAGGGGTATCGTATTACCTAGTTACTGGGTTGTGGAGGTCAGATAGGCAGTCACTCCATGTAAAATACTGGTATTCAGCTGCATCCGGTTAGACTGGAAGCCGATCCCGACATAGTTGGGAAAAGGCTAGGCAGATTGATTGAGGTGGTGTTCTGTAGTTTCTGCCCACCCCCATGGGAAGGTGTGAGTTTATGTATGTGTTTTATAGTACTACTATTACTATAATATATTTACAGAAACTCAGTATAGTGTAATATAATAGCAATAGTATATTAGTGTAATCAAAATTGTTTTTCACCACTCAATTGCATATGCATATATGTTTGTTTGTGTATTACCTACATATACTTTCTTACATGTAATGCATTGTTTTTATGATCAACTAAGTTTACGAATAACAATTATTACTTTATCATGTTATCAATGTTTGACTGTTTTAAGTGATGTCATGTCATTGAGCTACCAAAATAGTCAATAATTATTTATAAATGATAATACATAATGATACAGATAGAAACTGAAAAACGCCACATATTACAATATTAATACTTTCCAGGACACTGAACGAGATACAATAGAACTTTTATTGTTAAATAGTCTATGGGCATTTAGTGTCCCAGAAAATGTTATCAATAATTATCATACTTCTTTTTTTTTTCATATTTCTAACCATAATATTTATTATGATACAGTAATGTATAGTCAATAGACATTGGTTTTAAAAAGTTGGTTAACAGCTGTAAATGTAAATAAACAGCTGTATAATTAACCCTCTACTTTGAAGTTTAATCAAAGGTAAAATATTTTAAAATGTTTCATACATACATTTATATGCAGCTGGAGTTATAAATAACTATGATTGTACATATTTAAAAGATTCAGGAAAAAAAAATTGCCTAATTAAATGAAACCTAACAACTGCTCAATGTTTCTTACCGTCCCATTTCCCATGGTGTTAAACAACATAAAGGGAATATGTGATAGACTTGAGGCTTTGTTTCCAAGAGTGCCTCCAAATCATGGTCTTCATTAAGATAGTTCAACAAATACTTCATAAAATTGTAAATTACATAAGCTTCATAACATTCTCTTAGAGAATCAACATAAATTGATTGCTCTGGAAATTCAAGGCCTATCCAGGCATTTAAAGCATATATTGGTACCATCCACAATATTCTGAAAAGATTAAAAAAAATTAAATACCATTACCAATAATTTAAGTGCATGTTAACTACCTGTTTTAAAATCATTTATCATTTAATTATCTTGACTACAGTTTGCATGTCATTAATAATTGGTTGTTAGGAATAGCAAGTTTCCAATGATTTGGATCGATTTTTGATGATCAAATAAATAACTTACCTTATAATATGTTTTTGTAATATTGGCTTGGTATAATGAACAACATGTTGTGTTATTTGCCATATGGAGATAGGTACGGCGAGAAGAACAAATCCTCCACCAACCAAAGCCCCTTGATCGGATTTCTTGAACCCATTGTTTATTGAATGGGCTATTAGTATTGGTACTAATACTATAATTAATACAACGTATAGTGCGATCAAGAGAGGCCTAATCCAAAGTCTCCACTGGCTTAAAAAAGATACAATTGTGGAAGAACACATTATAAAAACGTAACTGTTGTTTACCCTTTACGTGCCAAACATAATACTTTCTTTGCTTGTTAGTTATTGACGTAGCGAATGATCATTCTACAAATTAGTGTCGAAGGGCACAGTAACAGCAAAGTACTTTATTCGTTAATAATATAATGAGATTAAAACTGCACAGTATTTCACAATGATAAAATGTATTTGAGGTCTTCTGTTTTGTCAGCCAAGAGTACAAGTACTTGTACAATTGACAGTGACAGTGGCAGCTGATTTTCTGCTGTCAGAACACAGTGCTACCAACAGTGGCAGATGACCCACAGAGTTATAGATGACCACAGACAGCGACACCGTAAAAATACCACACGAAAACAGCGCGCTTAGTATATTTCAGCAGTAAGCAAATGTGGCGTCTCCGCATACGGATGACTTAAACGCATAATTATGTAGCGTCTAAGCTGATTGACCAGGTCTAACTGTGCGTTTGCACTGGCGAAACATTAATAACAAAACAAGTTGATAGAGAGTCTGTCTATTGAAACCCGAGAGTGAAAAAGTGCGGCAATTTTTTTAAAAATACGTCGGGTATCCCCGATCAACTATGAAAAAACGTATTTGGTACACAAACATATTGTTATGCAGAATATTTATTTTTGTTTTTACAGATTAATAGGAAAGCATAAAACAAAAAATCGCGTAGATAAGGTTTTATGATCATAAGGTTGTAAGTCACATAGATAACTTCTATGTGACTTACAACCAATAGTATGTACAAAATAATTTATGTTATATAATTATGTGGGTCATATTAAAAAAAATATTTGATTAGTTATTCTGATTCTATGTATTAATACTATGTTTTCTTCTATGAAAGTAACAGAAAAAATAGTAGAAAATATAGAATGTTAAACTGGATTACATAAATAATAACATAGATTTTTTTAATGTCTCGCGATTTCACTTCTCTTTATTCTAGCTGGTATATTGATGGACCGGTCTAATAAATATAAATCTTGTTTACTTAGTATTAAAACTAATTCAATAGCTTAGCTAGTAATTTTCGAAATTATTGTAAACAATAGTATTTTTTCGTCAAGACGAAAGCGTCTGGGTAGCCCGCGAACTTCAAATTTTCTTACGTTTTTTGCATTTTGCAGGTCAGGTTGGTTATATGTTGATCTAAATATGATTCGCGGCCGTAAAAAATATGGCTTTACTCAATTATAATCATTACAATCAGCAATACAACTCCATAAGTTAGCAAAAGTGTCAAATGTCATAATTTCATGAAATCATGACATTTGACATTAAATCAACATTCAATGACCTACAAAATGCAAAAAACGTAAGAAAATCTGAATTTCACGGGCTACCCTGAGGCTTTCGCCTTAAATGCATCCTCGCGTTCGCTTTTCATTTGGTTGTAGATGTAGCCTATACCTACAGTTCGGCCGCTCTGCCAATATAATATCTCCGAGGAACAACGAAGTTTGCCGAACTTGTGGCTAGCGGCTAAACTCGCCGCCTCCACCCCGCGCTCTTGATGCGCCCCTCGCTCGCCCTCGGCACTTCGCGCTAAACAACCCGCCAAGGCAGGCAGGAATATAAACTCGCTCGCGCCGCGCATTATTTTAAATCCTTTATTGTTCATAAAAATAATAAACCGAATTATTATCGTGAGAGCTGTGTTTACTCTGAAGAGTTCCTTACATACCCCATACACAGACACTACAGTGGTGACCCCGAGAAGTTAACACGTGCTTCTAGTGCAAAATACGCGGACTCATAAACTTATAAGTAGTGAAATAAAAATTTAGTGACAAAAATGAGTGACACCGAGCAGGAAGTAGAAAAACAAGGTGCAAAGAAGACTGAACCTCAAGATGTGTTTAGAGTAGGCGTGCGCGTTCCACCGTTTTGGCCGGAGAAGCCTGCGATTTGGTTCGCACAGATAGAAGGTCAGTTCGCAATATCAAACATTACAGCGGACACAACCAAATTCTTTTATGTCATCAGTCATCTTGACCCGCGGTATGCAACAGAGGTCGAGGATATAATAGTGAATCCACCAGCGAGCGAAAAATACGAAAAATTGAAGACTGAGCTCATAAAGCGACTCTCAGAATCCCGCGAGAAAAAAGTGCACCAACTGCTGACACATGAAGAGCTTGGCGACAGGAAGCCGTCGCAGTTTCTACGACACCTGCAGCACCTCGCTGGTCCGAAAGTACCTGAAGAATTTTTAAAAACAATATGGTCGAGCCGCCTGCCGAGTAACATACAGTCCATAATCGCATCACAGGCATCCGCGCGTCTTGATGTGTTAGCAGATCTCGCCGACAGAATACACGATGTCGTTCCGAGAGGTCAGCAAATTGCGGCAACATCAACAAATGGAGCGAGCGAAATGGATACCATTTGTAAACAAATGATAAAGCTTACCAAGCAAGTCGAGATAATAACGCAAAAAGTCAACGATCTTTCCCGCTCAGGCCGATCAAGATCAAGTAGACGCGAAGACCGCTCGAAATCCCGCGAAAACCGATCTCAATCACGTAATAAAAATCATCCAACATGTTGGTACCATTACAAGTTTGGTGAGAAGGCCACCAAATGTCTTCAGCCGTGTGATTTCAAGCCGGAAAACTGCAAAAGCAGTCAGTAATGGCGGCTGACGACTGCTCTACGTGTAAAGGCCGCCTATTTATCACAGATAAACGTACCAGCATACAGTTTCTCGTCGACACGGGTTCAGACGTGTGTGCCTACCCTAAATCGTACTTACGTAAACAACTACAATGTAAGAACAAAGGGAACTATGAACTCGTCGCTGCAAATGGCACGCCGATACCTACATACGGTACGTATCAACTAAGTCTCAATCTCGGATTACGTCGTGAATTTTCTTGGAAGTTTATTATCGCTGATGTTTCAAGGCCAATCATAGGCGTTGATTTTTTAAGTTTTTATAACTTATTAGTAGACTGCAGGCAACAGAAATTGATCGACTCTATAACAAATATGACCGTCGGCGCGCCTTCAACTCACGAAATAACACATGAAATGCTGTCATTGAAAATGTTTACAGGACATTCAACCTATCTCGACCTATTACGATGTTATCCGGAAATAACAAGACCAGCTGGATCACAAAATATGCCAATTCACAATACAAAGCACCACATTAAAACGACGTCTGGCCCACCGGTAACATCACGACCACGTCGATTGGCACCGGACCGTCTGATAATCGCGAAAAAGGAATTTGAGGAGATGATACAAAATGGAACAGCTCGTCGCTCTGAAAGTCCATGGTCGTCCCCATTACATCTCGTGCCCAAAAAAGATGACGGCTGGAGGCCATGTGGCGATTATCGGCAATTAAATGCAAGAACAATACCTGACCGGTATCCAGTGAGGCACATCCACGACTTTGCTTACCAGCTGTCAGGATCCACCATATTTTCAAAAATTGACCTCGTAAAAGCATTTAATCAGATACCGGTATTTGAAGACGATATTGAAAAAACAGCGATCACAACACCTTTTGGACTTTTTGAATTTACTGCCATGACCTTTGGTTTGAGGAACGCCGCCCAAACGTTTCAGAGATTTTTAGACGAAATTCTTCAAGGATTAAACTTCACGTTTGGATATCTAGATGATATCCTCGTGTTTTCAAAAGGGGAGACAGAGCACATTGGACACCTAACAAAATTATTTAACCAATTAAAAAAATATGGAGTAGTAATTAACACCAACAAATGCGTCTTAGGTGTTAATGAAGTTACCTTCTTGGGTTACCACGTATCTGCAGCTGGTATACGTCCCCTTCCAGAAAAAGTAAAGGCAATCCAGGAATACCCCCTCCCTAAAAATGCTAAAGAGTTACGAAGATTTCTAGGGATGATCAATTTTTACAGAAAATTTCTCCCTGGCGCCGCTCAAATTCAAGGGCCTCTCAATCAAGCTTTAAGTGGGCCAAAAATAAAAGGATCGACGCCCATCACCATAACACCTGAAATACGAAAAGCATTCGACGCATGCAAAAATAACTTATTAGAAGCTACTCTCATCTCGCATCCTGATCCACAAGCTGAGTTAGCACTTTTTACCGACGCTTCAGATGTAGCCATCGGAGCTGTCTTACAACAACGAATAAATGACAGCTGGCAACCGCTAGGATTCTTTTCTCGCAAGTTATCTTCTGCTCAGACGAAACATAGCACTTATGACCGCGAATTGCTCGCAATACATGAAGGAATAAAACACTTTAGGTATATGGTCGAAGCGAGAACATTTAAAGTGTTCACCGATCATAAACCCATCACATTCGCCTTCACAACAAGAAGAGACAACTGCTCACCTCGTCAACACCGGTATCTCGATTATATCAGCCAGTTCACCACAGAGATCAAACATATCTCGGGAAATGACAACGTAGTCGCCGACGCATTTTCACGACTGGAAAGCATCGATACTACCATCAACTACAAAGAACTGGAAAACGAACAGGAAAACGATCAAGAGTTACAGTTTGTTACAAAACAAAACGGCGTTACAATTAGAACGAGTGAAAACTATGGATGCCTACATATATTGTGACCAGTCTACTTCACGTTCAAGGCCATTCATCACACCAACTTTCCGAAAAGCAATCTTCAACAACCTACACAATCTCAGTCATCCAGGCCCCAACGCTACAGCCAAACTAGTGTCAGAACGATTTGTGTGGCCTAAGATTCGTCGTGACTGCAGAACATGGGCCCAACAATGCACTGATTGCCAACGCAACAAAGTTACCCGCCATACCCACTCTCCTCTTTCCCCATTCCCTGTTCCCTCCAACCGTTTTTCCCACGTCCACCTTGACATAATAGGCCCTATGCCACTTTCTTCTGGTTTCAGGTACTGCCTTACAGCTGTAGATAGGTATACTCGATGGCCAGAAGCCTACCCTCTAGCAGACATCACAGCTGAGACCTGCGCTAGCGCTTTCATTTCTGGCTGGGTCGCTCGCTTCGGATGTCCAGAGAAAATAACCACTGACCGGGGAAAACAATTTGACTCGCAGCTGTTCCAGAGCATCTCGTCAATCATAGGCGCATACCATTGCCCCACGACAGCTTATCACCCTCAGTGCAACGGCCTAGTGGAGAGAATGCACAGACAGCTGAAAGCTGCGATAATGTGCCACAACAACGCGCAATGGTCGGAGGTACTTCCTCTTGTTCTCCTGGGTATGAGAAGCGCCTGGAAAGATGATCTACAAGCCTCTTCAGCTGAACTAGTGTACGGCGAGCCACTCCGATTACCTGGTGAGTTCATGAAACCAGTAACACACAACATCATGGATGAAGCAGACTTCGCAGCACGGCTAAGAAAACATATTTCGAGACTGTCACCTGCATCAACTTCCGGCCATGGTGAGAAAATGTTTTACGTACCTAAAGACCTTAATACAGCCACTCACGTCTTCCTGCGGAAAGGACCTCTGAAGAAGTCATTAGAATCACCTTATTCTGGTCCACATCAAGTCATAGACAGAGGATCAAAAACCTTTACAATAGACGTCCAAGGGAAACACACAACCGTAACCATTGATAGGCTAAAACCTGCCTACATGGCTAACAACAATAATGGCTCAAAAACACCACCCTTACCACAACCACCATCACTACCACAATCAGCTTTATCTCCAGCATCGCCACCACCGCAGCCGGAAACCACCACAAGAAGCGGAAGAACCGTCAGATTCCCGCGATACCTTTCTCACTATCGACCGTGAACCGGTCTCAGCGGGGGAGTGATGTAGCCTATACCTACAGTTCGGCCGCTCTGCCAATATAATATCTCCGAGGAACAACGAAGTTTGCCGAACTTGTGGCTAGCGGCTAAACTCGCCGCCTCCACCCCGCGCTCTTGATGCGCCCCTCGCTCGCCCTCGGCACTTCGCGCTAAACAACCCGCCAAGGCAGGCAGGAATATAAACTCGCTCGCGCCGCGCATTATTTTAAATCCTTTATTGTTCATAAAAATAATAAACCGAATTATTATCGTGAGAGCTGTGTTTACTCTGAAGAGTTCCTTACATACCCCATACACAGACACTACTTTGGGGGGGTCTGGATTTATGCTTTCGCGGTTGCACAACGACATGCTTTGCTTAGCTTTGCTTGGTAGTATAGATGCAGGCCTACCCTGCCGCCTCCTTCAGAAGTGGCAGGGTTGGCGGGGTCTTGAGGGTGAGCGCTACAGTCGTGTAGATCCTCAAGACAAGTCTGGCGGATGCACCTTCTCGAGGTTGCCACCCCGTTCTTGGTCTAATTCCATAAGAAATAGACGTAACTAAAACCACCAGGCGCCTTTGCATCCCTTCCTCAATTCCCTTAACCTTATTCTTTCCCGTCTCATGCCTTCCTGTCCCAAATCTCACAAACCCTCCCCACTCTATCCCATCTGTATCCCCACTCCTCCCTTTCCGCCTTTCCATCTTCCACTCCTAACCGTGATCCCCCGTGACTGGGTGGTGGCGGGCTCGACTATCACTAAAACCAGCTGATGGCGAGTAGGAGTAAGCAGTCACCTGCGCTAGGACCTGCGCAGTTGAGCGCCGTGAGCGGGGATGAAGGAGTCCTGGGGGGTTGAGCCGAGCGGCTCTGGTTGTAATGTGCCCGTAAGGCAACACGCCCCCTTTGGTCCGGATTTCAAGCGAAACGGTGGCCCTACCCAATAGCCAGGGGTAGGGAAATGGTCATAGTGTCCCGTCAGAGGGCCACAGGCGAGGTGCGTGAGGTCCGCTGAGGTCGTCCTCGGACGGTCGAAGCGGTAGGTAAAGGTCATGCTGACGGTGTAAGTGAGGGTTGATCAGATCGTTGGCCAACGCCAACCCGATCGAGCACCCGATGTCGCACTGTAAACCAGCCTTGCGCACCTATATCTCTCTGGTAGTCCTAACGTTCGAACTTATTCTTTATAGTGAGACGTTCCCAGGTGCGGGCTCCATGGAGGGTGGGAGCCAGAGAGATGAATTTTAACGACAATTAAACATGGATAATCTAAGGCCATATAAAAAAACCAACACCGGAGTGGAGGCGAAAGCCAATGAAACTCTGAAGGGAGGTGCTTGCACTTCTCTTGCCCCTGGTGACCTGGCGGCTAACGCCGCGGGTACCAGCGCGGGCGCCGGTCCGGCTGTGGCGAGAACCACAGCTAAGACCAAAACCAAAAAGTCCCAAAACAAACAAAGGACGTCGGCGCTGATTGGGACCAGTACCGACCCTTCTAAAACTCAGGCGAAGACTACGGCGACGACTAATTCCACTGCCGGTCCGACCCTTTCCACACAGATCCCGGCGCCGGGTAACACCGGTACCGAGGATTCTACCATACACCCATCCATTCCTGTGGCTCCTCTAGCCTCCTTCCATCAGACGGCCGTCACCCATCATACGGAGGCGGCCGGCAGCACCGAGGACGTGTTCTCACGTGCCTGGCAAGTGGTGCAGAAACGCAAGGGCAAGGGTAAAGGCACTCAACAAGCCCGTTGCCCTTGCACCGACCCTTCAGGTCAACCGGCAGCCACGGTACTTAAACGCAAGGGCAAGGGTAAATGCACTCAAAAAGCCCGTTGCCCTTGCGCTGACCCTTCAGGTCCACCAGCTGCTTTAGATAAGGGCAAACAGAGGGACAGAGTGACGAGGAAGGAGCGACGCCAGGAGCGTCGCCAGGCTCGCATTATGGCAGGAAAGGGCTCGGGGAACAAACAGGTCACAAGCGGCCAGCTCAACTTCTCCGCCGGCAAGCGGTCGCAGGTAGAGGCCGGCACTAGCCGACCAGCGCCCAGTCAACCGCCAACCGGTACTCTTGAGAGGCCGGCTACAGAGACCATCACGACACAGCGACCCGATTGGAAGGATCAGGCTGCGGCCAAGCGAGCTCTCAACGAGACTTTGACACCTCGGGGAGAGCATAAGCGGCCGCGTCTTGATCAGTCCAAACGGGTCGCCCAACGAAGCTACGCCCAAGCTGCCAGTGCTACCCTCGACGTCGCGATCACCTGCGACCGCACGGGGTTCCTCAGCAAGGACGTATCGGACCAGGTACTCGCTGCTATCCAGAAGCAGATCATTCTCGAGGCCTGCTCCCCCAAGCAAGACACTCCAGGGCCGACCTTCAATGCAAAGCCGCTGTTTGCCGGGGGTGTTTTAAAACTGTGGTGCGATAACGACCACACCTTAGCCTGGCTAAGGAAGACAGTCTCCGACCTTTCTCTCCCAGCTAGCATCTTGTTAGCCGTCAAGAGTCAGTCGGAGATTCAGAAACGAGCACGATGTGGTATCGTGATCCCAGACGAGCAGGGGGTCTTTCCAGAGCCGACCAATATTGGGCGCGTTCTGTCTTACCAGAACCCCTGGGTCGACATAAAGAGGTGGTTACTTCTGCATGCCGATCAACAAGCAGCGGCATGGTTCGTGGTGGTCAGTGTTCCTGTGGACCAAATCCCGACCCTGATGGAGGCCGGGCGCCGTCTCTCAATAGGTTTGGGGGCGGTGTACGTAAAGTTTCAGGGTCGGAACGGCAGGTTCACCGATGTTCCCCAAGGATGGGACCCAGCCACGGGATCCATTTGCGAGGCACTGACGCAGCTGCCGCCGACACCAGCAGGGGAGTATACTCCCCCACCAAACAACCCGGAAACGTCTGCGGCCGAGCCTGCTGTAGCAGAGTCGGCCGCCTATGCTGCCGCCACCGTGGGCGCCGTCCCTTCATCGGGCGAGGAGCTGGACGACATGATTTTGTCTCCGGCTTCGGGCCAGGGAGGGGACGGTTTCGACGAGGGCGACTTGTTTGCCGGGCTTAGGCTTGAGGGGGACGAGGGTTCGACCAGCGATGGCGTCCCTTTCGTCGGCCTGTAAAGTTCTGCAGGCAAACCTCCACCACAGTCAGACCGCGACGGCTCAGCTTCGCAAGTGGCTGGAGGTTCAACACACGGCCATTGCCCTGATCCAGGAGCCGTGGATTAGGGCGGGCCGCATACAAGGACTCTCCAATCTTGGCGGTAAGCTCCTGGTCACCACAGACCACGATCATCCCAGATCGTGCATCTATGTCACAGGTAACCTTAAAACACAGCTCTTAACTGAATTCTGTTGCAGAGATGTCTCTGCAGCAAAGCTGATAATACAGCGTGACAACGCCACAGAGATGGTGATCGTTTTTGCCTCGGCCTACATGCCCGAGGCGGAGGCACCGCCTCCCCACGGACTCGCCCGCCTCGTGAGCCATTGCGAGAGATGCGGGTTTGAGGTCGTTGTCGGGGCCGACGCCAATGCTCACCATCAGCTGTGGGGTATGGACACGCAAAACGAGAGGGGTAAGGCCTTGGTTGACTACTTATTCTCGACTAACCTATCCCTACTAAACACTGGCTCCGAACCAACATTCGTAACCAGGCGAAGCCGCACAATCATAGATCTTACTCTGGTAACAGAGGGCGCGGCGGAAATTACCACTGGATGGCAGGTCTCTACGGAGGCCTCCTGCTCCGATCACAGGTGGATCCGCTTCGACATTCAGGTCTGTGTCCCACCGATACTACCACGGCGTTATCCGCGTAAAACGGATCGTGACACCTACACACGCAGTCTTGAATCCAGGCTTGCGACGCTAAGCGATCCGATGACATTTGCGGATACGACACAGATTGAGGTACAAGTAAGCCACCTTACTGAGTCAATCATAGACAGCTACAAAACTGCCTGCCCAGAGACCACGCCGCGCAACATACCGGGTAAACAACCCTGGTGGGGCGCTGATCTGGAGCGCAAACGCAGTAAGGTAAGAACAGCTCTGAATAGAGCCATGAACACATGTGCGGATGAGGACTGGGATAACTACTACGCGGCCAAATCCAGCTACAAAAAATGCATCAGATTCAGGAGCACTTCGGGATGGCGCAAATTCTGTGGTAGCATTGAATCTTGTCAGCAAGCAAACAGGGTAAGGAAAGTTCTGGCGCAACAGAACACAACTGGGCCCGCCACCCTCCGCAAACCTGATAACACACTCACGTCGACGCCTGAGGAAACAAGACGCGTCCTAATTGAAACTCACTTCCCGGGATGTGTCTTCGCGCAGGTAATCGACTGGCAAGATGAAACCCAAACACCATCAGATAATGATTGGAGTTACGCACGCAGGATGATCACGTTGGAGAAACTCCAATGGGCCATCCGGAGCTTCCATCCTTTTAAGGCGGCTGGTCCTGATGGAGTGTTCCCCGCTTTACTACAGTGGGGGGGTACATCTGTCGCAATAAGACTGGTGCCTTTAATGAGAGCATGCCTGGCCTTTAGATACGTTCCTAAAGGATGGAGGGAAGTGAAAGTAATATTCATCCCCAAGCCAGGTAAGGGTGACTACACAAACGCCAAATCCCACCGACCAATCAGCTTGACCTCCTTTCTTCTAAAAACTATGGAAAGGCTATGTGATAGAGAGCTGAGGGATGGCGCTCTGAAAACCATACCGCTACACGGTAATCAACACGCATACAGCTCAGGTAAGTCGACCGAATCTGCTCTCCATCTGGTGGTCAGCCAGATTGAGGATGCGATTCATCAAAAAGGCACCTGCCTGGGCACTTTCATAGACATCGAAGGAGCCTTCGACAAAACCAACTTCTCCAGCATTAGCAGCGCCCTCTCCAGACACGGAGTAGAACAGGTACTGACGGACTGGATTACAAACATGTTAAGCAAACGAGTGGTTCGCCTAGAGGATGAGCGGCAGTTGGCCATGATAGCCAGAGGCTGCCCCCAGGGAGGGGTGCTTTCCCCCCTTCTATGGAATCTGGTAATTAATGACCTCATCACCAAACTCAACGCCAACCGCTATTACACAATAGGGTATGCAGATGACCTCGCAATCCTTGTCTCGGGCAAGGTGACGGGAACGATCTGCAACCTCACTCAGCAAGCACTACGTATCGTAGAAAATTGGTGCAGGGAATTTGAACTATCAGTGAACCCCACTAAAACTGAACTAGTTATGTTTACCCAAAAACGAGCATTAGGCCCTTACCGCCTACCCAAACTGTTCGATACAGAACTTCAGTTGGCTAACGAGGTCAAATACCTCGGGGTCATTCTAGACAGTAAGTTAAACTGGAGTAGTCATATAGACAACAAGCTAAACAGGGCCTGCATCACCTTCTGGCAGTGCAGGAGAATGATAGGTAAGAAGTGGGGCCTATCCCCCAAAATTATTCTGTGGCTGTACACAGCAGTGATCCGCCCCATGATCACTTATGGGGCTGTGGTCTGGTGGCCCCGTACTCAGCTGGTTACAGCTTCTAATAAACTACAACGCACGCAAAGGCTTGCCTGCGTGGCGACCACGGGCTGCATGAGGACTACTCCGACTGCAGCCATCGAAGCCATGCTGGGACTACCCCCGCTCCACCTGTTCATACAGCAGGAAGCGACAATGGCAGCGGTACGTCTTAATGCAATCAATCTCTGGGGTAAGAGGGAGACACAACACACCGCGCTGCTTGAGGGACTCAATAATGAGTTCCCTATTACGAAAGCCATAAATGACCGGGTACCCAAACAATTTATCTTCGATAAAAAATACAGGATTCAACTTCACGAGGATCGTCGATGCGAGGGTTTGCGCCCCGCAGAGCTACGTATCTTTACCGACGGATCCAAAACAGGTAGTGGCACAGGTGCTGGAATCTTCTCGGAGGACTTCAACATACACATAGCCACACCATTGGGAGTCCATAACACAGTGTTCCAGGCCGAATGCATGGGTGTATCTCTTGCCGCTTCAGCCATCATGGCCAGGGAAGTTAAGGACCACTCGATACGCATACTCTCAGACAGTATGGCTGTTCTGCTAGCGCTAAACAGTCACACTGTTGACTCTGGGCTGATATACGAGTGTCACCAGCGCCTTAACCAGGTGGGTAGTCTCAATAATATAACCATTCAATGGATCAAGGGACACAGCGGTTCGCGGGGCAATGACGCAGCCGACGAACTTGCCAGAAGGGGGTCGAGCATGGCACCAGTGGGGCCTGAACCCATTGCGCCACTCCCCTTCGGGTACCTACGCACTCTGGTAAGGAAAAGAACCAGGGATCAACATCACAAACTTTGGTTGGACCACGGTGAATGCAGGCAGGCCAAGGAGGCACTCCCTATGATTGATGGCCGCCTCACGAAACAGGTTCTCCGACTAACGAAACAGCAGCTGCGTACAATTACAGCAGCTGTAACTGGCCATGGGTCATTTAATAAACACCTCTTTGTCATAGGAGTCACAGACAGTCCGCTGTGCAGAGCCTGCATGGAGGACGACGAGACAGCAGCTCATGTGCTGTTAAACTGCCCAGTGGTCGCCACATACAGGGCCAAGTACTTCGGTAACCCAGGTACCCTACGTGAGATTGTCAGTGACACCAAGGCGTTGCTGGCCTTCTTTGAGGAGCTGCGGTGGATCGAATAATCGATTTTCCCACCCGTACGCAAAATACGCGCTTTGACGTGGAGTTGCGGATACCAGCCCGTATTACCTATTACCTATTACCTATTACACAGACACTACATAGATATAAGATGTCAAGGATTATCTTATCTAAATTAAATGTCCAATTTTAACATATTTTATTGGATAAGGATTGATATAATACCGGTCCAAATAGCTTCGGAAATAACAATTAAATTTTTATGAAATTCTGAAAGATAAAAATGGTTACTGTGGGTCATCCTTAGAAAATAGACATATGCTATTGTGGACTTTTTAAGCTGTTCAATCCTCTTAAACATAAATTTGATGTATCTCTTACGGCTTATGTGGCGTACGCCAGTAAAGCTCCCAGTCGGCATTATTTTTTCCGACATCTTCGATAATAATCGTCATATTTCAGCCAATTTACACAAAACCTTAGTGAATTATACATCAAAACCACTCCGTCATCATCAGAATCACTCCGTCTATTGCTAAAAACCGTTAGAAAATCCATTCGGCAGTTTTTGAGTTTATAGCGTTCAGACAGACAGTCGACAGACAGACAGATGCGGAAAATTTACAGAACATAGAGATTTCAACATGTTTTATTGTGAATGTTTAGTGCAAACTCGCAGTAACGCCGCCGGTAGGACTTCGGTATATCATCCCACGATTTAAGGGGTGGGAGTGGGGGTGGGGGGGGGGTCTACTACCCCCCCTGTGAAGGAAAATATGCGACGCCCCCCCCTTTTCGAGATATGATTTTTTTTTAATTCTAACCTAACTTTCGAATTTTTGGAAGGACTTTTATGTAAGGGTACATATGTATGTATGTTGAAGTATGTATGTTGTATGTATGTACATATGTATGTATGTTGTTATGTATGAAGTTTAGGAAATGTATAGTTTTATTTTAAATAATTTTTTTAAGATCTTATTTTGAGGTTATGTTTTGGTGATTTTTTTGAGGAAGCACTGTACGTTATGGCTATTTTATAGGGTATTTTATTTTTTGTTGGCCTTGTCGACGGAACCCCGCTTGGCGGGGCTCCTATTTCTGGGTGGTTTAAAAAAAAATAACCACGAAGGGGATGGCGGGGTCTGTTCGCTCGCTACGCTCGCTCACTAGACCCCGCCATCCCCTTCTAACCTAACCTGTCTGAGTCGGGGTGCCCCAAGTCCCGAGCTCGCTTCGCTCGCTCTTGCATCCTAAGTTTTCGGGAGTACGAAAACGCTCTCATCTGCTAGGGGCTGCATTCCGAGTTACGATAAAAGTGATTATATCGCGAATCCGACCAAATTTAATAGTCACAAAATATAAGGATTATTGAGTTATAATTGTGACTTTGGACTTTGGTCGGATTCGCGATAATATCACTATTAGCGTAACTCGGAATGCGGCCAGGGACACAAACGATGACTGACATGTGAAGTGTCAAGAAAATGGCGTCATTTTACGTTTGGTTTCACTTATCGGCAATATTCGGAAAATTATTATAACTGTTAATTTAATAACGCTAATTTAAATCGGCAAAATATATGTCATAAAATGAATTATGCATGAAAAGTATCTAAATTATCAATTATAGGTATTTAATTCATAATTAATATGAAGTAAAACATTTTAGTGCGTTGACCTTACGTAAAACTAAACATCCAGAGTCAAAGCAAAATGTCAAAGTGACAAAATATTGCTAAATTTTTAAGATTTTGTTTTATTTTTTTCTCATAAACTATTTATCTGCGCAGCTAAAAATTTTACGTGGAGGCTTCTAATAATACGATCTTTCTGTAAAAAAAATATGGACTTCCAACTCGTGGGATGCTAATCCAAAACTTAGCCACGCCGCCGCCGGGACCACACCAACCGGAAACACTGTTGATTATCGCGATGATGAACTTTATTCCAACGGGTTAACGTCTATCATCGCGATAATTAACGGCGTTTCCCGTTGGTGTGACCTGAGCATGAGGTTATAAAATGACAACAAGTGACATTTACAACAGTGTTGTCAATTTATGAAAACGAGAATAAATCACTCTCAGCTTTCAATAAACAGACAATCACTATTTCTGTCAATGTAACTAGAGATTTCAACATTTGTATTGTTGTGAATGTTTCGCCAGTGCAAACGCACAGTTACTATGCGTTCGCACTGGCGGAACATCACAACAAAACATATTGAAATCTCTAGTGCCTGTCAAACTTTCTATGGAAAATTGATAGAAAATGAGATTCCAACATGTTTCGCTGTAAATGTTTCGCCAGTGCAAACGCACAGTTATACGCCCTTAAATTCGCCATCTACTTTTTCGCCTTTTTCTTTTTTTCTTTTTTTTTTCATTGATAAAAAGAGTTTGAGGAAAAAACTTTTATTTTACTTACTTAAAAGTTTTAAACTAAAACTTGAAACTGGAAACCGTGAGCACTGTAGCATTTAAACTAACAAATACAGTATTTAACATAAAAACTAAACTCCTAATACTGACGCTTCGTGATCGATAACTTTCCAATTGCCTTCTACCTTCTTTATGTGTACGATGTTCCTTCTGTACTCTTGACCAGAAGTGCTGATGCTAACTTGAATTTTATTTACGTTATTCGTAATTTTTTCACTTAGATACCGAATAGAAAACAAAAAGGTGTTTGCCGAGCCTGCAAGAGAGGTTCATCTTGGGTTCATCGATTCAACCTATCTCTAGAGAATAGTTTCTTCAGAGAATAGCTGTCAACAGTTCAACCATGGTTTCAATCGTGGTTCAACCCTCGTAAGGTTCAACCCGTTGAAGCATAGCATCTATAAGTAGTCTGTGGTTTCAACACTCATCAGATTGACGTCATAAAATTTATTATGTTGCCATATTCAAAAATTTCAGAGAAGAAAAAAAAAACACTTTACAGGTGTTCGGTTTTTTATCAAAATGGTTTTGGTTAAAAGTTTTTAATTTCATTAGGGAATTCCTTCTTAGTTCATAGTAAATACAGACATTGCATATTAATTTAAAGCCAAAATAACACAATCAAAACGGGGATCCACTTATTTATGCATTTACAGTTATACGCGTAACACGTATTTTGTGCATCGAACTCAAGCATTGAATTAGGCCACATAGCGATCTCTCCCTAAAATACCGCTGTTCTGGTTGTCGACGTATCAAGCTAACGTGAGTTTGTGATTTATTACTGTGTGTTTTAGCAACTTGAATTCTTATACAATACATGGAATATGGTATTGAACCTAATATACGATAGATGGTGTATAAAAAGTAATATATCGTGAGTAGATAATTCGTATGTTTTCGTAAATGGGTCACCTCGCCATTCTTATGAGAAACAACTTGTTTTGTGTTTTAAAGCTGTTTGGGTCGTTGTTTAGTGTATATTGTGTTAATTAACGTTTAAGTATAGTCGATTCGTTTTTGTTTTGACGTGTTTATGTTTTCGTAGTTTTGGAAGGCGGGAGAGTGATGATCAGAAAGCCCACTGTATGGTAATGTGATGTCATCAAAAGGGGAAACAGAGGCCGACTCTGGCACCGTGTCACCGAATTTATCTGCAGTCAAAAATGAACCGGTTAGTAAGCTCATCTGTTAACTGTAACTTAGTTGTAAGCAAGTCAGCTTTACCTATTTTATTAAAATATAAGTAATGTTTAAAAAAAATGATACAAATCAGTTTAGGGATAAGTGTCATTGATGAACCTATAACTCCTTATCAGTAATTGCTGGATGACTTTTGAGACCTATTTATTATATTTGTGTTGTGTTTGGTTTTGATAGCTTTAAGAAAGAAGATAGCTTTATCAACACAACATAACCAAATGAATAAAAAAAAGGAGAAAGTGTAGTCAATATCCAACATCAAAACTTGTCTCTGGATAACTGGGGCAAGTTAACAGTATACTAAATATATTTTTTAGCATTGCATTGCATTTATTATTTATAAAGATTTAAAGGTTCAATAATAATATACACAATCAACTTGCAAGTAGGTTTTCCCATAACAGTTACTGACATAATTAGTGATAATGATACTCTAATCATTATAAAATATGATTGCATTACATATTTGATCATTAAAACAAATGAGTTATCCTTGCTTAAAACAATTGCAATTCCATTATTTTGAAATTATGTAATGAATTCTGAGAACAACAATAAGTTTTTCAAACTAATCTGCATTTTCTAAATAGAATTAATTTCAATGTAATATTATGCAAATTATAATAAAATAATGTTTTAGAAATTATCTTGTGCTAAATAATAATATTGGTATGCAAATGGTCTGTGGCATTGATTTCAAGTTTGTTAGGATAAACAACAATAAAACAGGTGTATTAAAAAAGTACCTTTCTCATTTCGGTGCATAACTTAAAAGTATGTCACACCTGCACTATGGCAAACTAGAAAAGACCAGAACTTGTTGGACATTAATTTAAATTTTATCCAACATAGGATTTTTTTTTTACGATCCTGTGCAGTCCTTCTTCTAACCCTACTCTAACCTAATTAAGTAGATAGCTAGATACCTAAAAAGTTTAAATTCAAATTAGAATAATTATTTCATCTTGGTTATTAGTATTAACTTTGCAAAACAACATCAAAATGCTGTCTATTTTATCAGACGTATCGGTTAAATACACTTTTAGGCCATTTGTTATGAAGTGGTGACCTAAATTTTTATTACCTTTAACCATCAGCTATCTGTATATTAACTTTCACCTAAAACTAATGACTTGCTACTTTTGGCGTTATTAAAATGCAACTGTCCCATTTTTAGAGTGGTTATTGCCGTTTAATTATTATAATAATATCCTCTTCTACTGAAAGTTGGCCAATTTTGCTTTTATAATTTTTTTCCTTGCATAGAATTAAACTCAAAATGTTTCACTCAGCATCCTATGTTTGTAGCTACAGCAGCAATGAGTTGGGTTGAGATTGTTTTATACAAATATCATGTCATGTAAATACGGAAAATAATTAGTCTTTACTACTCTTTGGCTGTGAACTATAGTGATCTTTAGACTCAACACTATAAAGTTGCATCATGTGATTTAGAGCAGTATGCACTCATTCATGTAAAATACAGCTGTCAAAACTTATTTCTATAATAATATTTTCTATAACTAAAGTCTCAATTCAGTATTTATTTTGGCAGTGTTTTTTGCCATAGTGTTTATACTATATTAACATTTTCAGGTGGCCACCAACAGCAAAGAAACTCCAAAAAGGGGTGGTACATTGTTAAAATGTACCACATGCAATAGTTTTAGTACTTTAAGTAGTCGAGCCCTAACCACCCACATGGCCCAATGTTCCCCTGACAACAACAATGTGGCAGCTGCACAAAACGCCGACCCACGACCTCACAGAAAGCTGTTTGAATGCGACGTGTGCAACATGAAGTTTTCAAATGGCGCCAACATGCGCCGACACAAAATGCGGCATACTGGAGTAAAGCCGTACGAATGTCGCGTTTGCCAAAAAAGATTCTTCAGGAAAGATCACTTGGCAGAACATTTCACAACTCACACCAAGAGCTTGCCGTATCATTGCCCAATCTGCAACCGAGGATTCCAGCGCCAAATTGCCATGCGCGCGCACTTCCAAAACGAACACGTTGGACAGCATGACCTCGTTAAAACTTGCCCCTTGTGTAGTTATCGCGCCCCCACCATGAAGAGCCTCAGGGTTCACTTCTTTAACAGGTAATTCAATTTTTTTACTTAACTATTTAAAGAAGCGTAACGCTTTCGTGTCGCGAATCGTTTTAGGGCATTACTGATTGGTTTGACTAACAGTACTTGTGACTGGTTTATTTTAAATGTATTGTATGAATATTATGTTACAAATGATCAGATAAACATATACATAATCCTCCCATAACTCGGTATTTTATTTTGCAGACATGGAATCGATTTGGACAACCCTGGTCCAGGCAATAACTCTTCAGTATCTCTCCTTGCTGCTGGTATCGCCAATGCCGCGTACTCTGATGGTACAATGGATCCCAGTGCTATAAACGCCCTCGGTGCGTTAGGGTCCAGCCTATCAGTCTCCGTTGCTGCTACATACTCAGATAGCGGTGACAGCAACGGCGCTCGCTCTGTGGATAACGCAACACCACCCATGCACTATTTGACCCCACATGTTGAGATTTCTATGGCCGACAATAATGAGACTTTTTCTCCAGGCCAAAACCATTTAGGCAACTCAGGTAATTATGAAAATATACTGTAAATATTTTGTGTTTGTTTATTTTAAAGTGGGAATAAATTATCTATAAGGTATTTATTGGGACTATAGGAAGCTCTTATGCAGGAGTGTGTGATAGATAACTGAGGAATGGCTTAAATAAAGTACCATTTTCGATAAAAACGAATCAGATAGTCAAATCTTACTTATAAGTATTGAGCATTATATACTAATTTAATATGGAGACCATTTATGAGAAATGATTTGACAAATTTTATGTAGGCATTCCTGTTACGCTTGCGCGGATAAAAACCAAATGTTTACCCCAAAAATTTTTACATATGACGTCAAAAGAACCTGTTAGTTAAAAAGACACTAAACAGGAAAAATAATTCTACTGAAACATAGTTTTTGTTACAAAAAAGTTACCTTCAAGTAACATTTAAAGTCTTTGTTTTAAATTGAGCTACTTATTCATAAGGACAAAGCCATAATGATATCGGCAGAGATTTCGTAAAAAAATATTGCTGTCTTTTTCTACCATGCTTAGCGCGCAAGAGACAGCACGTTTTTAGGTGGTGTTCTGAGGAATTATCTGTAAGATTTTAGTTAAAAGTTAAATCTACAGCGATAGTCTTGCTTCGTCTCTTTCTTGTTATACCTGCGAGTAAAAGATGGCCATACATTAAGTTTAGGTAGTACACACGGCTACACATCAAGCTATAAATTTCCAGTTTATGCTGATCTCGCATTGTATAGGATTTCCGTACAATGCGAGGTCAGCTTGTACTGGAAATGTATAGCTTGATGTATAGCCGTGTGTACACAAGCAGCTTGGCCATTTTGATAATGTAAATTGACATATTCCAATGTATTATAGAATCGCGCATGAACGGCGAAGGCCCCAGCTCACCACAATCCGGCGACAGCGCAATCGCTAGCAGCTCCCTATCAGCTGGATTACCTACTAACATAACTCCGTCCATCACTCTGATACCCATCAAACAGGTAAGCCATGCTAAAGCACAGAATAGTACAGAAGGTGCACTCCGCATTTTAGGTATGAAGCAACAAGTACACGGTGCGATCATCTTGTCGGGCCAATTCAGTGAGCGTAACGTAGTTAGAAGATGTAAGAGTTACGCGACAGAAAGAGACGCAACTTCTGCGACCTGAATTGCACTTTATTATGTCGTAGCAAAAGTCGCTTTTTATTTAAATGATTTTGCGGTGTGAACCATCTTTATGTGGCCAAAGTGGCCTTCCCCTATTCCCTAAATACTAATATAATAAAGCTGAAGTTTTTTTTTAAAGTGAAAACTTCTTTAGGCTCATTGGGCATTTTTGAGATGGGAAAAACGATTGAACTCGTGACAACGTTATCGACACCTCATTTTTGTAAACGCGATTGTGCTTTTTATTTATATTACGTTACGGATCAATGTTCTATGCAAGCATTTTTACTAAGGTTTTGGAAGTATTTTTATTTTTATTGTGCTCTTTATTTAGATAACGTTACGGACCAATGTTCTATACAAATATTTTTCTTCCACCAAGGCGATCTTGTTCAAGTTTTCACTTCTATCGGCACTCCCAGAGTGCCACTGTTTTTTTTTTAAAGTGAAAACTTCTTTAGGCGCGTTGGGCATTTTTGAGATGGGAAAAACAATTGAACTCGCGACACTATTACCGACACCAGCTTTTGACCATTAAAAAGACATCAACGCGTGATACATATTTTAGGGATTAATTAATGACATTCCAAACATTGAGACATGACAGCGACATGATTGACATTTCCATATTTTTTACCGACTTCAAAAAAGAAAAGTATTTCCTGCACAATAAAATTGTTCAAGTTTTCACTTCTGTTGGCACTCCCGGAGTGCCACTGTTTTTTTTTTGCATTATTTTAATAGCCCAACTCTTGAGGAAGGCTAGAATAGGCAACGATCCTTAGAACGCGAGCAAAAACAAAAAACACGGGCGGGCGATGCGATGGTATAGGATATATTTTATGTTTAATCAAGAAATTTCACGCAAACGAAGTCCTGCGCCGAAGATAGTATTAAAATATTTTGTAATAATACTAGAACTATCTCATCATCATCATCATCTCCCTGTCCTTGTCCCATGTTCCTTGGGGTCGGCACAACACGTTTCATTCTTCCATTCTCCCCTGTCAACCGTCACGCTATCATTCACTCCCTTCTCTTAAACTGTCCCCTCTCATAACATTCCTCACAAAACCCATCCATCTTTTCTTTGGCCTTCCTCTCCCTCTCCATCTATCAACATTTATATTCATCACTATTTTAGACAGAGGAGCTCGTGTCTAAGTAATAACAGTCGCACGGGTCGATTCATAAGGTTAAGGTACGCTTGCCGGGGTTGGTTTGTGGATGGATGACCATCTTTATATACCGAGACTCCTCCGTGCCTCGGAAACCACGTTAAGCCGTTGGTCCCGGCTGTCATGCGTGGATCTTTGACAGTCGTTACAGGTCGTCAGAAGCCCGAAAGTGACAAGTAATCTTACCAAGGGGTATCGTATTACCCAGTTACTGGGTTCTGGAGGTATCTGACCTCCGGCAGTCGTTCCATGTAATATACTGATATTCAGCTGCATCCGGTTGGACTGGAGGCCGACCCCAATATAGTTGGGAAAAGGCTAGGCAGATTGATTGACTATTTTAGACATATGCGTTTCCTCCCACCTTATCAAGCCCATACCAAGCCAAATGACGTTCGAAAAGTGCTGATTCTCAGCCTAGTTTGAATAAATGACGTTTGAATTTCGAATGATTTCATTTCAACTTTTCCGTCATTGGCGCCACTTTCAAACTTCCCCTTATACAGAATGGATTTTTGTTTTGATATGGGGCAATACGGGCAGGTGCCAATTACCTTAACCGTTATAGGTACAGGAAAATTCTTAGGAGACTGTCCTTATTTTTTTTAAGAAACTTTGATCCACATCACATATTTTGAAAAAAAAATGTACAGTCAGCAAGAAAATGGGCCATTTTCGCAAAAATTTCGTAGGAAATGAGACTCCCAACTTACTTTTTTAATGTAGATAGACTGACACCCTGACTGCTCCGTCTCAAAAATCTACCCTTTATATTCTATTCTTACTTTATCCATTTTCGTCACTCCACACATCCATCTCAACATTCTCAACTCCGCAACATGCCATCTTTTTTCATCCGTCTTCTTCAAGGCCCAGCATTCCGATCCATACAGTACAACAAGTCTTATCAGACTTGTAGATTTTCCCCTTTAACTTGAGGGGATTCCGTGGGTCGCAAGTTGTTCCTGTGGCCTGTCGCCATTTCATCCATCCTGAGTTAATACAAAAATTATATACGCTGTTTTGCCATATAAATGTTAAGGGTGGACCACCCTTATCACTTAGGGATATGAAAAATAAATTACGACCGATTCTCAGACCTATCGAATATACACATAAAATTTCATAAAAATCGATCAAGCCATTTCGTATGAGTATGGCAACTAACATTGTGACACGAGAATTTTATATATATAGATTAATTTTAGGGTATAAAATTCTACAATAATGTTTTCTTTTTCAATGTTTCAGGAACCCAACACTCAAGATGAATCAGGCAATAACGATATGCGGGAAGGCGAAACTAATGGGGGCGATAAACGAGGCGTATCCTCGAGTCTGTCATCTCTGATCAAGGTGTCACCGCTAAAAAGTTTATTAAGAGAAGATTTGCGCCGGCGCATCTCTGCTCGTGGACGCGCTCGGGGCTCTAGCGTACGTTTATGTCGAGTTCAATCATTAAGAATTAAAATAATCTTTTGAATTTGGATTAGAGAGTAGTAGTTGTTCTCTCATATATGCCTTAATGTTCCACTTCAGGTTTGTTGTTTTTATTGCAGGCTTCTCGTGCCTCTCCGTCAGAGGGCGGCATGATCACGTCGACGCACGGGGACGCCGCCATGCTGCCTTCGTCTCTCGTATGTACGTTTTGCTCTATAACCTTCCCGGACTCCACGCTGTATTTCCTGCACAAGGGCTGCCACTGCGACTCCAACCCCTGGAAGTGCAACATCTGCGGCGAGCAGTGCTGCAATGTGTACGAGTTCAACTCCCACCTGCTGAGCAAGAGCCATCAATGACTGTTTGCAGGGGGGCCGTTCGATCACTGACTTTTGGTTTGATGATGCACTTCTCGTATGCTATGTGTGCATAGTCCGTAAGCACTTCGAAGATACTACACGTTATACTTAACATATTTACGGTTATTAGATACAATTCATTGTTTCTCTCATCTTGTTTTGTGTGTGTAACTACATTCCTTATTTAAAGCAGGCACTGTATGTTGAAGTGCTTCGAATATGCTATATGCTGAACGTCCCCCCGAAGCTATTGTTTATTTTTAAAGTGCAAATTATGTCAAGGTATATTTAGTGGTTAAAATAGTTAATGTGCGAAGATATTTATATGGATATTTTAGTACTTAAATAAAAAAGGGATTGAGATGGTTATAAAAAAACTTAATACGAGGTCGTGTCTAATAAATTTGAGTTATAATAAGACTTATAAAATAAGCTGAAATTCAGCAGTAATTGTTATTACTTACATTCCAAATTATGACGTATACATTCCATTTCGTGAGATTGACGAAAATTATGCAGTCTTTGGTGGGGAATAAGTAACTACCTACTCAAATTATCTTAAAAATATTTTATATTTATTTTTTGTCTTGAAGTACTTAACTGTACATTACCGTGATTTAAAAAAATCCATGTTAGAGTATTTTGGTGCGATAGTGAATTTTACAAATGTTTATTAAAATAAAACTTATGGTGAAGAGTGTACAAATTAATATATATTTTTACATTTCGCTGTTGAGAAGTTATAGAAAGGCAAAGCCTATGATATCCGTGATGGTTTAATTATTGTGATTGTGTACAGACAGGAATTATAAATTCTACATTCCGTTTTTATTTATATTTCCTTTTATAAAGTGCATGTGATGCAAGTCCACGACTAATACTTAATGTACAAGTTAAATTATTTTGTTGTTATTATTTATTTTTTTCTAAAATACTTACATATTTTACATTCTTAGAGTTATAAATTTCATTATGTACTTAAAAAGTCAATCTACTATTTGTAGTCAAAAAGCACTTTCTGTTTCGAGTTCCATTTGAGATAAAAGTAACAAAATAAAGTTAGTTTAAAATGTTGTAACTTAAACAACAAACTTAACGAGTGGCTATACTTAGCACATCTTGCTCAATTAAGCTCAAGCACGGAGCATGTTGAGTGGTACTCGCACAAAAGCATAATAATATTAATTCACATACATTTTCATAGTTTGAAATACTCCACAGAAAGTTGCATGTGCTTTTATTGGTGCCTGTTAAGATATATTCGTTATTTATTAATATTATATAAAATTTCAAGCAGGCAGATTGGTTAATCAATGTTGAGTTCTAAGCTCCTTATTTTATGGATTAATCAAAATAGTTGAATAATTTATTTTAAGAAAAATGCTCAACTTTGTGGTAAACGATTTTGTCATCATTTTTTGTAGCAAATACTACAAAATTATCTTTTAAACATCTAACTTTAAAAAAAATTTTTTTCATAATCCGGATTACGATTTTAATCAATAAAATTTTTAGACTATCAACACTAACGAAATTAGGAAGATAAGCGTCGTATTTAATATAGATGTTATTTCCTATTTTAAGGTACATTTTTGTACAACGTATTCGTACTTCATAACATCGGTGAATCCGTTCCATTCTTTGTTTTAACCTGAGATTTACATTCCTTTAGCAATTAAGTACTTAATATCGGTTGTGGTCTTGCCTGATAAGTTTACTAAATTGACTTAGATGGAACTGAAATTATGTTTACCAACGAAGTTTATTTTGTTTTGTTATTGCATTGGTATTAGGTTAGCAGTCGGCGCACGCGGTAGTCCGTCCGTGAGTTGCATGGACATAGTGAGTTACCTGAAATGAGCAACACATATTTATTTATAGAGATTCTTATATTATGCTGTTTCAATTGTTGGTTATGTAGAACTTGAATGTTTTATTATATATTTTGGTCCCGGCGCGCCGCAATTAATGTTAATACAAGTGTAGGTTTAGTTTAAGAGCTATTAATATTATTAATCGGTAACCCCCGTTGGGCGCCTTTACTTAATCCGTCCATATCTAATGATAGATATTGCCTTTAATATTTAATAGAGTAATATATTTTATAGATTCTAGGTGTAATTAAGAACAGATCTTAAATATAAAATGTTTTCAGAATGCAGAGGTTGAAAGATGTAGTTGTATTTATTTAACTTCTATTACATGGATGTTTGCATTGTTAAAAAATCAACATAGAACTCGTCAAATGAATTGCAACCTCGTGTTATGCAGTGGTTCTTGTTTGATTTATTTGCAATGCAGCAATAACATTGTTGATTGTTGCGGTTTGAAGTAAATATTTTATTTTTTTGTGTGGTAGTAATACAAATTGTAAACTGTAAAGTATTCGACGTTGTTTTAGAATATTGTTGACCTAAAATTATATCATCAATCGTGTAGATACAAACAGTATTTTTAAAGTAACATTTTGGGAACTTTTTCCTAACTGAACAATGACATTTATAAAAAAAAAAGATTCCTACTTCGAAACTAAACCAGCGTGACTTACAATAACGGATAGATTTGGTTGTATCTTAAATGAACACTATAATATACACCATATATTATGTAATAATAAAAGCAGAATATTTAGTGTAGCGATCCTCACCTTAATACCAAAACACAGCTTACCAACATTATAATTTTATTTTAAGTTGTTATGTATGTAATATAAGATAGAGAAATTAACAAGGTTGAAAGCAATTAGTAACTATAAGCAGATTGAATTTGTCGTTGATATTTTTCTGTTACTTTATGGTATCAATATTAAGAGATAATATCAAACTGTACTAATATAACATAGGGTTACTACTTACGAGGAACCAGTTTTGAATGAGTGATAGTTACTATATCAAATTATAGCAGATTGTGCCTTAGATCAATAGTTTAATATTGATTATATTATCATTATATAAATATTAAATTTTATTTAGAAGTGTGCATTTTTTAAATTGTCACATTTAAATTTATATATACACCAATTAGAATCTGGGAAATCAAATCGAATGTTATTTATTTATGTATAGAAGAATATATACAATGTGGCTGTTATGCTTGTTTTCATAGAAAAGTTTATTTGCAGTTGATAAAAAATTGCTCTTGTCGTTTTTATGTGACGATTAAGGGTTATAAACAAATGGTACTTACTACCGAATATGTAGTTCTATTTATTTACTTTATAATAATTTGGTAAAGGGTCTAATGAAATATTAATAAACTATGACATACAAAAGGAGGTTTTATTTTAATTAAGTTAGTAATTCCTGTTTTAATTTGTTCTCAATTATTATCTTCCATGCTGCAGTACCTAGCCTAACTAAGTACTCTATATGTACTTGAATTTATAGTCTTAGAAGACCTTCATTCTTTCCCACTCAACCATCTACTTTAGTGTTCTATAACACCTGTTGTTTTTTATTAGTTAACCATCTATCATCTTTTAAATATATAAAAATCAATTCCCGTGCGTTAGTCTCGCAAAAACTCGAAAATGGCTCGACCGATTTGAACATATGTTTTAGGAAAAAGAGAAAAAACTCAAAGGAACAAAAAAATCGAAAAGTAATATTTTGTCTCACGTGGAGTTAACCAGTACCATAATTGCGTAACTTATTTTCATAAACAATTATGCCTAATTTGTTTCATTTTGACAGTCCAACAACGTTCATTGCGTTATTTACGTTGTTGAGTAGATTTTTTTTTCCAACTTATGAAGCAATGGATTAGCAATCTGTTTTAAATCGAAACAGATTGTGATTGTGTTGTATTACGCAATTAGGGTACGGGTCATCAGCCGGTGAACTTCGTACCGTACACGTGAAACAAAATAAACTTTACATCTAATCTTTTCGATTTTGTTACAATTCATTTTACTTACAGTTTTTAACACAGCTAACTATTTACATTAGTTACTAAATTAAAATACTATCTGTATAAATAAAAATAATAACAAAATAAACTAGATGTAAGTAAGTAGTTTGTAATAAAAAGGAAAGGTCTAAGTTCTTTATTGCAATGAAATGGAATTTGAACTTTATCGTGTAAGATACTGAGTTTGTGTTTGTAAATCATGATAATAATCTACTCTGATTTCAAGTTTAGTACTAATGTGAACATGATAACTTCTAATCTTCTACATACTGCTTACCAAATCTACATAAAAACTAAAGACAGAAAATAGCTGACTGCACCTATCCCTCTAGTTTGTAGTTTTCCGACTTCCATGTATGGTCAGCAACGAAAGTCGATAAAACCACCTGACCACCACTACATAATAAATATCTATTTAAACAATACATATTTTGTGTGTGATGGTCCATATTTAAGAAACATTATTTCATATTTATGTTCGTTTATTAATTAAAAAATGAAGTGTTAACTCTATAACGCGGGGTTTTGGAACGAAAATAAATCGACACAAAAACTAACTAACCTCCCGTTATTTGTTGCGATTGGTTGACTAAATTATCAATAGCCAATCGGATTTTCGCTCCTGAAACCGGGCGTAAGACTTTATCATAATTATATACAGTATGAGTCTTTACAACGTGTAACGTTAAATGCGCAAAACCTGAAAATAGTTTGATCAGAATAACGAGCAGAATCAATTGAATCACTTTTAGGTCACATTTTTCAAAAAAATCTTCATTAAAAACGTTGTCGTGTCTATTTTAATAGCCATCACATGCGCAAAACCGCCAAAATAGGTAAACAAACACAAATTGTTGTCGACCAATTTAAATTTTCTCATACGTGGGATAATAATTGCTTTTATTTCAATGCAAATACGAATCTTACGAACTAAAACAGCACATAAAACCTTTACAATTTTTTAAATGTTTTTATCTACTCTCATAGCGTAATATTCGAAATATAAAATTCAAAACGAGTTTATATTGACATACTTTATAAACACAATACCGAAATTTAAAAATAGAATCATATTATAACATTTTTTCTCTAACAAAATAATGCAATAAAACAATTTTTTTTCTATTACGATACAGGGCTATTCCAAGAAGTTAATAATCACCAAGGAGTTTCCATCAACTTTTGCATTGGAACGTTTAAACGCGGGACAGCAGCACCCGCTGTAGCGCATGTGCGGTGATGTGCTGGTGCAGACGACATTCATTTGTTTTGTTGTACTGAATTTCGTGGGATTTTTCAAATTTATTCTTGCTTTGATCTTTTATTTAGTATTAGGTTCAATCCCAATGTATGAGAGTAGATAAAGTAGTGTATGAAACTGCACATAACTAGGTATTAAAACATTCGTGTGATACTATTAAAAACCTCGCCTACGGCTCGGTTTTTAAACACGCGCTCATGTTTTAATACCCCTCATTATGCAACAGTTTCATAAACTACTATTTTTCTATCTGAAATAGGTCAATTGAATTAAAAATCAGTTAGGATGTCTGAGGTTTTGCGCATTTAACGTTACACGTTGTAAAATGTGCACATATCGAAATGAGGGCCATCTATGCTTAATTTTATCGACGGAAAAAATATTGTAAACAGTCCATTTTTTTTAAAATGTTTTATGGAATTTAAAAAAATCGTAACAACACTGTAACTTGTACCTTTTAAACTAAATGTGATCTATCGCGATGAAACAAACTCCATAATGATTGGAAGTAATTAGGCGTCCTTATAAAATGAAAATTGTGAAAAAAACTACTCTCAATTGAAAATAAACATGTTTTTTTTAGCTAAAATCTGTTTTTTTTTCATAAATTTTTACAATAATCGTAAAATTTCTCGATAAGACGCCAAACAGACCTAAAAAAAAATCCGTCCATAAAATTAAGCATAGATTCTCTCATTTCTATATGTGCACATTATAAAGAATCACACTGTATAATGCAGAAAAACAGCGTATCAATGAGCCAATTTAGATGATGAAAGTAACAGTATCGACTTTTGTTGCTGATCGTACATCTATCCGAAAGCAGTGTTGCTCCGAAAATATTGCAGCAAAATCGATTTAGGATTAATCCTAATCCTAAATCGATTTTGATTTTGCTAATAGCCTCTTTGGTAGGTATCATCCGATAACTACCAAAGAGGCTATTAGCTAACGGCTGTAAATAAACATCCTCCTTTTTCTAAGGCGGTCTTTATTCTTCGTTACCGACCGAAGAGGAGCTACTTAAGGGTTGAAACTCAGAGGTTTCAACCCTTAAGTAGCTCCTCTTCGGTCGGTAACGGGCAGATGCGAACAAGAGCACGCCGTATAGTTCCTCTTTGCGTATTGATGTCGGCTACTCGTGCAACCCCATCCAGTCCTGGGAAGAGCCGAGTAATGCGTCCAAGTCTCCAACAAAGTGGTGGGATGCCATCTTCTTTAAGCAGGACCATGTCCCCAATTTTTACTGCGTCGGCGTTGGTCTTCCATTTACGGCGAAGTTGTAATTCGGCGATGTATTCGCATTGCCAGCGCCGCCAAAAATGTTGGTATATTTGCTGCAGCCTGGCGTAGCGCTGCAAGCTGGTTGAGTGGCAATCCTCCAAAGCAGGTTCAGGTAGCGCGGTAAGAGCCCGGCCAATGAGAAAATGCCCAGGAGTAAGGCAATGGAAATCATCAGGAGAGGCGGATAAAGGACAGAGAGGTCTACTATTTAACACAGCTTCCACCTGAGCGAAAAGAGTTTGAAGTTCCTCAAAACTTAAATGAGAATTACCCATTACTCGCCTAATATGAAATTTTGCCGAACGGATACCGGCCTCAAAAATGCCGCCAAAATGAGGAGCGTAAGCTGGTGAAAAGTAAAACTTAATGCCTTCCGAACATGCAAAATCAGATAGATCGGTTTGGTAAATCTTAAAAAAATCATTCATTTCTTTAGCTCCTGCGACAAAGTTGCGTCCATTGTCGCAGAATACCTCCGCTGGTCTGCCTCTACGTGACACAAACCTTCGGAATGTCATAACGAAAGCGTCCTTTGATAGATCGCTCACAGCTTCGAGGTGAGAAATTTTATATCGAAGGCATATGAAAAAACAAAGATAGCACTTGACTAACGAAGCACCGCGTCCCTTTCTGTTTACAATAAGGAATGGGCCAGCGAAATCAATTCCCACGGTGTGAAATGGAAAGTTTGGCGTGACACGTTGTGAGGGTAAATGTCCCATTATTGGCGCAATAGTTTTGCCCTGCAAGCGTCTGCACCTGGAGCAATTATGAAAAATGCGTCTAGCTAAATTTCTGCCGTTAATCGGCCAAACGTATTCCCTAACAACGGCCAACAATAGTTGTGGACCAGCATGTAATCCGCGTTTATGTTCGTACTCGAAGATCAATTTGGTAAAATGATGCGAAGCATGCAGGAGAACAGGGTGTTTTTTATTATAGTTATAATCAGATGAGTCTAGTCGACCACCAACTCGAATGACCTTGTCGTCACTTAAAAATGGAGTCAATGATAAAATACCTATTTGATTTAGAACTTAAGGTCTTATTGTTGCATAGTAAATTATACTCACAGAAGAATGATTCTTGCTGTGCGAGACGACACAAATAAAGAAAAGAATCATTTAATTCATCAACAGTCAGATTGCCAAGAATTTTATCTTGATTAGTTTTTAAATTATTAATAAATCTTAGCACGTAAGCGAAAGATCGTTTTATTTTAGTTAAGCTAGAAAAATCTTTAAAGTTAATTATAGGTTCATTTTGAGTAGCAACATGAGTGGTAGTACAATTAGGTTTAGTTTCCGGTAAGTCATTAGTATTAATTTTATTAGGTTTTAAGATAGGCCAATCACTTTCAGGCTCGGTGAGGAATGGCGGGCCTGACCACCATAGCTGGGTACTGCCGAGCTTATCTGGACCGATTCCTCTAGATATGAGGTCTGCAGGATTGACAGATGTGGGCACATAGCGCCACGAGGAGGCGTCTGTTAGCTCACAGATCTCCGAAATCCTATTAGCTACAAACGTTTTCAAATTTATAAAACTAGTGTGGAGCCAGGCTAGCACTACTGATGAATCGCACCAGTGTACTTGATGCTGAACTTCATATCGCAGTGACTTCCTGACAGCCTTGCATAACCTTGCTGCCAGTAGGGCAGCGCACAATTCTAGACGAGGAATAGTCGTACCTTTTATCGGAGCTACTTTGGACTTAGAACAAAGCAAATTGACTGTTACCTCATTCGCGGCATTAACCGAACGTAAATAAATGCAAGCTCCGTATGCATGTTGGGACGAATCACTGAATGAATGTAATTCCACAGATGCGGGTTCATTACAGAGCACACGCCGTGGAACTTCTAGAGCTAACAGAGAAGGTAAAAACTGCATAAAATTGTTCCAGTCTCTTTGAACTTCATGTGGGACTGGAGAGTCCCAAGTTAAATTATGCAGCCACAGTTGTTGTAACAACATTTTCATTTTTATTACACATGGACTAATCAGTCCTAAGGGATCAAAGATCTTAAAAAGAGACGATAGAAAAGATCTTTTGGTTAAATTATTGTTAGAGGAAAGTGGGCATTTGATAGGGAAATGTAACTGATCGGTTGATGGGTTCCATCCCATGCCTAGTGTACTAGTTGACTCGCTTAATAAAAGATTATCATCAGTTTGATTATTTGGATCGAACAATGATGGTAAATTAGTCTTAAACTTACGAAGATTAAAGCATCCCTTCTTCAATTCTTCAGTTACTGATTGGTGAATATAACGTAGAGTATCCTCACTTTCAGAACCAGTAATGAGATCGTCCACAAAGAAATCATGTTGAATTATATTCTTAACCATAGGATCAGAAGATTCTTCACCAATCTGCCACAGACACCGAGTGCTTAAGTAGCTGGAACTTGCCATTCCGTAAGTCACAGTACCTAGCTGAAGAGTTTTGATGGGCAAAGACTCATCCTCTCTCCACAAAATAAGTTGAAGATTGCGATCCTCCTCATGGACATGAATTTGACGGTACATTTTCTCGACGTCACCCGTGAGGAGGAACTTATGTTGTCGAGCTCTTATTAAGATGGAGAACAGTGAGTCCTGCATATGAGGCCCGACCATGAGGATGTCATTGACAGACTGGCCTGATGAAGTAGGAGCCGAGCCGTCGAATACGACTCTAATTTTCGTAGATTCACTGCTGTCTTTGAAGACAGCGTGATGGCAGAGGAAGTAAGATGTAGAAGGTATATGTACAGAGGACTCTGAAAGGTGACCTAAGTCTGCGTACTCACGCATAAATTCTACGTATTGTGATTTCACATGTGGTTGTTTGCGAAATCGCCTTTCTAGATTTAACAAGCGTTTTTTAGCCAGTGAATAAGATTCACCAAGACAATCAGGTGTATCTTTTAAGGGTAAACTAACTGAGAATCTACCGGTTCCCAAACGAAGAGTGTGCGATAGAAAATGTGTTTCGCATGCCTTCTCGCTGTGACTCATATGTGGTTTAGTTTGGGGAACATTTTCTAAATCCCAGAATTTTGTCAATTCTTGATGTATTTTGTCAACAGATGACACACAAGAAACGACTGAATGATTAGAATCTATATTATTATCAATTTCCTTAAATTTATTGTTTGTGGGTAAATTAAAATACATAGGACCTGAAACTAACCAACCGAATTGAGAACTTCTCAATACAGGTGAATTAAGGCCGAGAGAGAGTTGATCGCGGCCAATAATGTCCCAGAAAATATCGGCACCGATGACAACATCAACAAGTGCTGGTTGGTGGAACTGAGGGTCTGCTAAAAAGTAATCACTTGGAATATTAAGTTTTTTAAAGTCAACGGGTATCCTAGGTATATTACCGGTCAACACAGGTAATACCAGAAAAGACGAAGTGACGGTGAAGTGCTTCATCAAAGATTTCAACTGAACCACGCAAGTTTCTGTAGCCTGAGTGGTGGTTTTATTTCCTATGCCAATTATATTGACATGCAAAGTGGTAGTCGGTTCTAAAAGTAGTTTTGTTTTAAGAGATTGAGTAATAAATGATGACTGACTACCGCAATCCAAAAGAGCACGAACCTTCTGTGTTTGATTATTCGTAGGATTAGCTACCTCAATATAAGCAGTAGACAATAGAACTTGATGGTTACTTTGATTTGAAAAATTAACGATAGTGTCATCAGTGAGATCGGGTGAAATGGTGACAACACTGGAAATATTTTTGTTACTAGATTGTTTATGCAAGAGTCTATTGTGCCTTGTATTGCACATGCGACACGGATGCATGCGACAATTGCGTGCAGAATGGCCAGATCTTAAACAGTTGTGACAAAGCTTCAATCTGCTTACTTCACTGATACGGTCATCCACACTCTTAGCCAAAAAAGTGGGACAATCATAAAGGCGATGATTACCATTACAAACGCCACACGATATTTCAGAAATATCATTGTCTTCACTATTAGAAATGTATGACTGATGAGATTTTATTTTATTGTTAGAATCCATAGGCTTTGACGTTGTCTGAGTCTTAGGTTTAGAGTATGGATGGCTGCTATTGATTGACTCAAGTACATCAGCGCGATCAATAAGAAACTTGAAAAAGTGTTGCAAATTTGGTATATTAGTATCCAACGTGCCACGGTATTCTTCCCACTTGGCTTTAGTGTGGCTGTCAAGCTTGGGGCTCATTATGTGAATGAGTAAAATATCCCAGTCACGTGAACCTAGACCAAGACTAGTTAAAGCACGTAAGTTTTTATTAATATGATCCACAAGGAATCGTAATGATTTATCAGACTCACTTGTAATTGGTTTTATGTATAATAATGAATTTATATGATGAGTTATTAATTGTCGTGCATTGTTATATCTGTCACACAATAATTTCCAAGCACACGCATAATTTGCGCTGGATACCTCCAAATTAGCAATAATGCGCGCTGCATCGCCAGTCAAGTATGAAATAAGATAATGGAATTTGTGAATGGGAGCAACGCGGTCGTTATTGTGTACTATGGATAGGAATGTGTCACGAAACTCAAGCCAACGAAAGCAAGATCCGTCGAATTTAGCAACTTGAATTTGAGGTAATTTAAAACCTATATCGTGATGATCATGATTACATGGACCTGTAGGTATCTGAGTAGAATTTAAATCCTTGTAATTACTTTCATCATGACGGTTTGAGTTATGTTTTTGTGTAACACTTTGCGCAATTGCAATGTTGGATATAAATAGTTGTTCGATAGTATCACGTTCATCAATCTCATTAGATAAATTGTCAGAGTTTAATACTTCTATCTGATTTTGCAAGTCATCAAAACGGTTGTATATAGATTCAAATTTGTTTAGTTTTAAGGTTAACTCCGCTAACTCAATGTGAGTAAGCGATTCTTTAGAGGTAACATTTGATAAAAAGTTTCTAAATTTAGTGATTTGACCTTTTATGGAACTACGTTTCACTAAAAGATCCTGTAATTCTTGAGGATTGTTTGTGCTAGATTCACCTCCATAATCCTTACCCATTGTGAACTCAAACCTTGCCAATATTGTAAATGTTAAATCGGATTGAATAAACAATTTGATTCCAAGTAGGTTTGATTATGGAAATATACAGACACAAACTAAGTGATGATAATGTATAAAACTAAAAACTTAGCTCACGCTCCTCGCCTAACGTCACCTGAGGCCGGCCCGGCGCAACTGTGGGTAGGGCTCCGCTCCGATCACACGGTGACACGGTCGGCGGCCCGAAGTTGCATTACACGGAGAGATCGGCCTGGAATGTTCGGCGAGTTGGGTGAAATATATGCTTATAGTAACAGCTATAAGTCTGTTGGGAAACACGGATAAAACGATGATAATATCATAAGAAAATAGACTATTATTTTATTCGATTTGACAGTAAAAACGTTTACCAATAGATAATGGAATTTACTTTAATGAGCTGCGTATGGTGTAGGTATTGATGTTATTATTTTAAGACACTGGTCTGACAGTGGTCTTCAATGAAACTCCCGTATCGAGGTATGGTTGTTTAATTATGGATAAACTGTATTTTACAATAAAATATGTGGAGCGTACAAGTTCGTGATGATGGTGAAAATGTTGACTAAAATAAATAATTTGTGACGGTATAAGCAAAATAAAATCCGTACGGCGCCTGGCCTGTTAGAATAGCAAACACGACACACGCGCACACACACTGAACGTCTTCAATTAATATGCAGGCGTAAACATCCTCCCCCCGTTGAAACTCAGAGGTTTCAACCCTTAAGTAGCTCCTCTTCGGTCGGTAACGGGCAGATGCGAACAAGAGCACGCCGTATAGTTCCTCTTTGCGTATTGATGTCGGCTACTCGTGCAACCCCATCCAGTCCTGGGAAGAGCCGAGTAATGCGTCCAAGTCTCCAACAAAGTGGTGGGATGCCATCTTCTTTAAGCAGGACCATGTCCCCAATTTTTACTGCGTCGGCGTTGGTCTTCCATTTACGGCGAAGTTGTAATTCGGCGATGTATTCGCATTGCCAGCGCCGCCAAAAATGTTGGTATATTTGCTGCAGCCTGGCGTAGCGCTGCAAGCTGGTTGAGTGGCAATCCTCCAAAGCAGGTTCAGGTAGCGCGGTAAGAGCCCGGCCAATGAGAAAATGCCCAGGAGTAAGGCAATGGAAATCATCAGGAGAGGCGGATAAAGGACAGAGAGGTCTACTATTTAACACAGCTTCCACCTGAGCGAAAAGAGTTTGAAGTTCCTCAAAACTTAAATGAGAATTACCCATTACTCGCCTAATATGAAATTTTGCCGAACGGATACCGGCCTCAAAAATGCCGCCAAAATGAGGAGCGTAAGCTGGTGAAAAGTAAAACTTAATGCCTTCCGAACATGCAAAATCAGATAGATCGGTTTGGTAAATCTTAAAAAAATCATTCATTTCTTTAGCTCCTGCGACAAAGTTGCGTCCATTGTCGCAGAGTACCTCCGCTGGTCTGCCTCTACGTGACACAAACCTTCGGAATGTCATAACGAAAGCGTCCTTTGATAGATCGCTCACAGCTTCGAGGTGAGAAATTTTATATCGAAGGCATATGAAAAAACAAAGATAGCACTTGACTAACGAAGCACCGCGTCCCTTTCTGTTTACAATAAGGAATGGGCCAGCGAAATCAATTCCCACGGTGTGAAATGGAAAGTTTGGCGTGACACGTTGTGAGGGCAAATGTCCCATTATTGGCGCAATAGTCTTGCCCTGCAAGCGTCTGCACCTGGAGCAATTATGAAAAATGCGTCTAGCTAAATTTCTGCCGTTAATCGGCCAAACGTATTCCCTAACAACGGCCAACAATAGTTGTGGACCAGCATGTAATCCGCGTTTATGTTCGTACTCGAAGATCAATTTGGTAAAATGATGCGAAGCATGCAAGAGAACAGGGTGTTTTTTATTATAGTTATAATCAGATGAGTCTAGTCGACCACCAACTCGAATGACCTTGTCGTCACTTAAAAATGGAGTCAATGATAAAATATTTGATTTGGAACTTAAGGTCTTATTGTTGCATAGTAAATTATACTCACAGAAGAATGATTCTTGCTGTGCGAGACGACACAAATAAAGAAAAGAATCATTTAATTCATCAACAGTCAGATTGCCAAGAATTTTATCTTGATTAGGTTTTAAATTATTAATAAATCTTAGCACGTAAGCGAAAGATCGTTTTATTTTAGTTAAGCTAGAAAAATCTTTAAAGTTAATTATAGGTTCATTTTGAGTAGCAACATGAGTGGTAGTACAATTAGGTTTAGTTTCCGGTAAGTCATTAGTATTAATTTTATTAGGTTTTAAGATAGGCCAATCACTTTCAGGCTCGGTGAGGAATGGCGGGCCTGACCACCATAGCTGGGTACTGCCTAGCTTATCTGGACCGATTCCTCTAGATATGAGGTCTGCAGGATTGACAGATGTGGGCACATAGCGCCACGAGGAGGCGTCTGTTAGCTCACAGATCTCCGAAATCCTATTAGCTACAAACGTTTTCAAATTTATAAAACTAGTGTGGAGCCAGGCTAGCACTACTGACGAATCGCACCAGTGTACTTGATGCTGAACTTCATATCGCAGTGACTTCCTGACAGCCTTGCATAACCTTGCTGCCAGTAGGGCAGCGCACAATTCTAGACGAGGGATAGTTGTACTTTTAATCGGAGCTACTTTGGACTTAGAACAAAGCAAATTGACTGTTACCTCATTCGCGGCATTAACCGAACGTAAATAAATGCAAGCTCCGTATGCATGTTGGGACGAATCACTGAATGAATGTAATTCCACAGATGCGGGTTCATTACAGAGCACACGCCGTGGAACTTCTAGAGCTAACAGAGAAGGTAAAAACTGGATAAAATTGTTCCAGTCTCTTTGAACTTCATGTGGGACTGGAGAGTCCCAAGTTAAATTATACAGCCACAGTTGTTGTAACAACATTTTCATTTTAATTACACATGGACTAATCAGTCCTAAGGGATCAAAGATCTTAAAAAGAGACGATAGAAAAGATCTTTTGGTTAAATTATTGTTAGAGGAAAGTGGGCATTTGATAGGGAAGTGTAACTGATCGGTTGATGGGTTCCATCCCATGCCTAGTGTACTAGTTGACTCGCTTAATAAAAGATTATCATCAGTTTGATTATTTGGATCGAACAATGATGGTAAATTAGTCTTAAACTTACGAAGATTAAAGCATCCCTTCTTCAATTCTTCAGTTACTGATTGGTGAATATAACGTAGAGTATCCTCACTTTCAGAACCAGTAATGAGATCGTCCACAAAGAAATCATGTTGAATTATATTCTTAACCATAGGATCAGAAGATTCTTCACCAATCTGCCACAGACACCGAGTGCTCAAGTAGCTGGAACTTGCCATTCCGTAAGTCACAGTACCTAGCTGAAGAGTTTTGATGGGCAAAGACTCATCCTCTCTCCACAAAATAAGTTGAAGATTGCGATCCTCCTCATGGACATGAATTTGACGGTACATTTTCTCGACGTCACCCGTGAGGAGGAACTTATGTTGTCGAGCTCTTATTAAGATGGAGAACAGTGAGTCCTGCATATGAGGCCCGACCATGAGGATGTCATTGACAGACTGGCCTGATGAAGTAGGAGCCGAGCCGTCGAATACGACTCTAATTTTCGTAGATTCACTGCTGTCTTTGAAGACAGCGTGATGGCAGAGGAAGTAAGATGTAGAAGGTATATGTACAGAGGACTCTGAAAGGTGACCTAAGTCTGCGTACTCACGCATAAATTCTACGTATTGTGATTTCACATGTGGTTGTTTGCGAAATCGCCTTTCTAGATTTAACAAGCGTTTTTTAGCCAGTGAATAAGATTCACCAAGACAATCAGGTGTATCTTTTAAGGGTAAACTAACTGAGAATCTACCGGTTCCCAAACGAAGAGTGTGCGATAAAAAATGTGTTTCGCATGCCTTCTCGCAATGACTCATATGTGGTTTAGTTTGGGGAACATTTTCTAAGTCCCAGAATTTTGTCAATTCTTGATGTATTTTGTCAACAGATGACACACAAGAAACGACTGAATGATTAGAATCTATATTATTATCAATTTCCTTAAATTTATTGTTTGTGGGTAAATTAAAATACATAGGACCTGAAACCAACCAACCGAATTGAGAACTTCTCAATACAGGTGAATTAAGGCCTAGAGAGAGTTGATCGCGGCCAATAATGTCCCAGAAAATATCGGCACCGATGACAACATCAACAGGTGCTGGTTGGTGGAACTGAGGGTCTGCTAAAAAGTAATCACTTGGAATATTAAGTTTTTTAAAGTCAACGGGTATCCTAGGTATATTACCGGTCAACACAGGTAATACCAGAAAAGACGAAGTGACGGTGAAGTGCTTCATCAAAGATTTCAACTGAACCACGCAAGTTTCTGTAGCCTGAGTGGTGGTTTTATTTCCTATGCCAATTATATTGACATGCAAAGTGGTAGTCGGTTCTAAAAGTAGTTTTGTTTTAAGAGATTGAGTAATAAATGATGACTGACTACCGCAATCCAAAAGAGCACGAACCTTCTGTGTTTGATTATTCGTAGGATTAGCTACCTCAATATAAGCAGTAGACAATAGAACTTGATGGTTACTTTGATTTGAAAAATTAACGATAGTGTCATCAGTGAGATCGGGTGAAATGGTGACAACACTGGAAATATTTTTGTTACTAGATTGTTTATGCAAGAGTCTATTGTGCCTTGTATTGCACATGCGACACGGATGCATGCGACAATTGCGTGCAGAATGGCCAGATCTTAAACAGTTGTGACAAAGCTTCAATCTGCTTACTTCACTGATACGGCCATCCACACTCTTAGCCAAAAAAGTGGGACAATCATAAAGGCGATGATTACCATTACAAACGCCGCACGATATTTCAGAAATATTATTGTCTTCACTATTAGAAATGTATGACTGATGAGATTTTATTTTATTGTTAGAATCCATAGGCTTTGACGTTGTCTGAGTCTTAGGTTTAGAGTATGGATGGCTGCTATTGATTGACTCAAGTACATCAGCGCGATCAATAAGAAACTTGAAAAAGTGTTGCAAATTTGGTATATTAGTATCCAACGTGCCACGGTATTCTTCCCACTTGGCTTTAGTGTGGCTGTCAAGCTTGGGGCTCATTATGTGAATGAGTAAAATATCCCAGTCACGTGAACCTAGACCAAGACTAGTTAAAGCACGTAAGTTTTTATTAATATGATCCACAAGGAATCGTAATGATTTATCAGACTCACTTATAATTGGTTTTATGTATAATAATGAATTTATATGATGAGTTATTAATTGTCGTGCATTGTTATATCTGTCACACAATAATTTCCAAGCACACGCATAATTTGCGCTGGATACCTCCAAATTAGCAATAATGCGCGCTGCATCGCCAGTCAAGTATGAAATAAGATAATGGAATTTGTGAATGGGAGCGACGCGGTCGTTATTGTGTACTATGGATAGGAATGTGTCACGAAACTCAAGCCAACGAAAGCAAGATCCGTCGAATTTAGCAACTTGAATTTGAGGTAATTTAAAACCTATATCGTGATGATCATGATTACATGGACCTGTAGGTATCTGAGTAGAATTTAAATCCTTGTAATTACTTTCATCATGACGATTTGAGTTATGTTTTTGTGTAACACTTTGAGCAATTGCAATGTTGGATATAAATAGTTGTTCAATAGTATCACGTTCATCAATCTCATTAGATAAATTGTCAGAGTTTAATACTTCTATCTGATTTTGCAAGTCGTCAAAACGGTTGTATATAGATTCAAATTTGTTTAGTTTTAAGGTTAACTCCGCTAACTCAATGTGAGTAAGCGATTCTTTAGAGGTAACATTTGATAAAAAGTTTCTAAATTTAGTGATTTGACCTTTTATGGAACTACGTTTCACTAAAAGATCCTGCAATTCTTGAGGATTGTTTGTGCTAGATTCACCTCCATAATCCTTACCCATTGTGAACTCAAACCTTGCCAATATTGTAAATGTTAAATCGGATTGAATAAACAATTTGATTCCAAGTAGGTTTGATTATGGAAATATACAGACACAAACTAAGTGATGATAATGTATAAAACTAAAAACTTAGCTCACGCTCCTCGCCTAACGTCACCTGAGGCCGGCCCGGCGCAGCTGTGGGTAGGGCTCCGCTCCGATCACACGGTGACACGGTCGGCGGCCCGAAATTGCGTTACACGGAGAGATCGGCCTGGAATGTTCGGCGAGTTGGGTGAAATATATGCTTATAGTAACAGCTATAAGTCTGTTGGGAAACACGGATAAAACAATGATAATATCATAAGAAAATAGACTATTATTTTATTCCATTTGACAGTAAAAACGTTTACCAATAGATAATGGAATTTACTTTAATGAGCTGCGTATGGTGTAGGTATTGATGTTATTATTTTAAGACACTACAATGACTACAAACACCAATGCACTCATAGTAGAAGCTATTCTAAATAGGTATTGGATAGATTTATTTAGGGTAAGGGTATAAAAGGTAAGGGTGAGTAGGTAACAGGGAATTCACAAGGAATAATGGGCACTTAGCTGCATTGGCCGAGGCTGCGGTGCGATGCTGAATGCTGATCGTTAACCGGCGGTGGCTGCAATGGCTGGTACACCTCCAGGGAACCCAGGTATGATGGTTGATTTAGAAGAAAAGTAGCTGCGGCGCAATGACTGCACTGGCAGCGCGTGGTCACAATGATCGAACTTGATTTTCGCCAAAATTGCAGGTTTTGTCGTAGGTCGCCAGATGTTGGGGCTTCAGTGGTCTTCAATGAAACTCCCGTATCGAGGTATGGTTGTTTAATTATGGATAAACTGTATTTTACAATAAAATATGTGGAGCGTACAAGTTCGTGATGATGGTGAAAATTTTGACTAAAATAAATAATTTGTGACGGTATAAGCAAAATAAAATCCGTACGGCGCCTGGCCTGTTAGAATAGCAAACACGACACACGCGCACACACACTGAACGTCTTCAATTAATATGCAGGCGTAAACAACTATGATATGATCATATTCACACCTCTGAATTTAAGTGAATAAGATATGACTTCTCATAGTTCTCATAGACGATTTGTTGGTGAATATTAGGTACTTCCCAGGTACCTACTACTCATCGAAGTTGGCACCAACCCCTGCACTTAACACAAAATAACCTAAGGTTGGATTCTAGACTATTTTACAGGAGACGATAGATAGAAATATTTAATAATAATTGCAACTTTGTTTTGTTTCGATCCAAGTCGATCATCGATACAGGTCAGAAGGAAAGTCATCATCATCATCATCAGCCTATAAATGTTCCCACTGCTGGGACAGGCCCTCCTCTCTGTGAGAGGGAGTGGGCCGTAATCCACATGCGGGCCCAGTGCGGGTTTGTAGATGTCACATGTCTTCGAATTTTCGTTTCTAGGACATGCCGGTTTCCTCACGATGTTTTCCTTTACCGTTTTGAGAGTAGTGGTGATGAAATAATTTACACAAAGTAAAGCGCCTGTCTGGGTTCGAACCTACGACCTACAACTCGTGAGTCCCCGTTACCACTGGGCCACCACTGCTCTGAAGGAAAGTAGGTACCTAATTTAATTTACCGTCGATTTGGTTAGAGGGGTTTACTGGCTCACCTTCACAATCTATTACTATACCGTAATCCTCTGTGCTATATGCTCTGACCAAAACCTGAGTCCTGAGTGTCAGCAGAGCGATAGAGGTTACACCGGTCACGTGTGTATGGCTATAGCTACATAAATTCGGAAGTGAGGGTGCTTCTGGTGGCTCCCACTTGACCAGGGCCTGATTAACCCTTAGGCTAATTAGGCTGCAGCCTAGGGCGCGAGGATCGGGGGAGGGGGGGGGCGCACTGAAATCGTGTCTTTGCATGCACTAATCTAGCATCATTGCATCTACCCTATATATTTCAACTAGACCGAGACAAAACACTGAAACTATATGCACCCTAATGTTGAATGTCATGCAGATTAAGAACACCGTTAGTTTTGCTTGCAGATCGATCTGAAAACTTTTATAGGTAGTATGAACCATGTTAAAATTTTCACACTACTACTCTATTTACTTACCTACTACTTTTTAGGGCGTCCATACCTAACACACCTGGCGGGGGCGCGTCCTCATAATTAGCCTAGGGCGGTCAGAACTCTTGATCAGTCGCTGCACTTGACGTTAGTTTTTGAATTGCTTATTCTAACTTTCTGGTACGCATACCACTAAACAGTGAACCTATGTTGCCTTGCCTGACGAATCACTCAGTTGGTGATTTGGTATAATCAATTCAGAGTGTAAGTAGCAGTGGCGTAGCGTGCCTTGGCGGGGCCCCGTCTAAAAATTTGTTTGGGTGCCCTTATAAAGGGTAAAGATTTCTCACAAAAAAAAAAAAAAATCCATAAAATTAAAAGAAATATTTATTAATCTGTAACTTTTTGCTCTCAGAACATTTATAGGCTGATGATGATGATGATGAACTTTTTCCAACATTTTTACAAACAATTCAAATTATTGTGGGATTCCCCGTTGAAGTAAATGACTTAAACGGGGAAATCCCGCGATAACCGATGTAGGGTGTTGCCAACTTTTGAACGCACGCTTTACGCGGGAAAAAAAGAAATTGCTTTTTTAGACTTTTGCCATATCTGAAAAAAAAAAATTGGGAAGTTTTTATTAATTTTTGCTTACGCACGTCGGGGGCCCCGTATAATTGATACGGCAGATACGGCGGTAGCTACGCCCCTACCAGAGGTCATTTTATATCCATTCATTCTCACTAAAAATATTTCGTAGGCTGTATGACTTTCTGCCACTGCCAAATAAAGAAAATGTCAGCCATGTCATGCATGTCCTTCTGTCAAAAACTGAAATATTGAAATGTCAAGTCAAAGTTTTGTTGACAAAAAGTTAACTTTTTCCATTATTTCTGCAAACTTTGAGTAACTATCTTATATGTAACAAAGTAAATTATAGTATATTTTAAGCATACATAACAAATTGCTGACGGTGTAATGGGAAAAACCACAGAAGTTGATGGCGATAATAACCCGACTTCGCCAGAATCTGATCCAACGAAGTTATTGGAAGCTGCTTTGCTGCAGATGGATGGGATTATAGCCGGTAAAGTACAATTGGCTATAAATAATTTAGACTAATTTGTCTGTGAAGCATCCTTATCTCTTATTTAATAGGTTTCAACAGCAAGTAACATTCACTTTGAAAACTTTCATGGTTCATCGATTATTGGGGTCTTTACTTGATAATTTAACTTTAGTATAACTGAAATTATTCTAAAATAGAGTTGAGTGAGATATTATGAAATTAATAGTAGACAGATCAAACTGATATAGTTGATAAAAAAAAACAATAACCTCAGCAAAAAGTTACATACTCATGATAACTTTCTTATTTTGTTTTCTCAACTTTCCATAGACACACATAATGTTAATGTGTAGGTATTTCAATTATGGATTGTTTCAAACTCAAATCACACACACATCCTCATATAAATACATAAAATGTATTATTTAATTGTAAATGGATGGGTGTACGATGGTACACCTCTGCCTAACTCTTGTTCTAAAAAAGGCGTGATGTTATTTGTGTGTGTGTAATTGTACAGAAATTGTCTTCATGGATGGCAGCTTTATTTTTAATTCACTGTTTACGGAGTTATCTTATATAATTTTAATTAACATTATTTTCTCTTAATTAATTAAAATGTCACTTAATAACTTCCTTCTTGATTTCACCATTAATTACATCAATTCGCTACTAGTTATTTGTGGTGTTCATTGATAAACCTTTCAGTACAGATTTTTTTTAGATATGGATTTTGAATAGAAGAGAGATGAATCCATAAAATCAAAATTATAAGTCATTTATTAAAACTATGCCTATACTCCATAGGTTTAGGTAGTTAAAAAAAGGTAAACAAAAAAAACCACGTGACGAGACAGCTGTCAAGTAACCAACTAAACGTAATACCAGTCACTTCAGTTGTTATGCTACGTCACAGTTGAACTCTTCAAATTAGCAACGTTATATTTCGTTGATGTTTAGAAATTGGGCTCTTTACAATAGACAGATTACAAAATCTTATAAATCAGACAAAAAAATTGTGCACAAGCAGTTACATCTACGAAAAGTAGTGAAGAATAAACGATAAAATTTAACATACAAACACGATACACGACACATTACGATACATTAATAAAAGAGGAAACTATAGATAAACACTAAAATAAATTTAATTTGGTTTCATTGTTTTTTTAACAAGAAAGTGTCATCTATAAAAAACCCTTTTTATGATTTGTTTACCTTTTTTTAACTACCTAAACCTATGGAGTATAGAATCAGCACTTTTTGAACCTCAACATTACGTAAGACAGTCCTCCAAAACGCCCACCATTCACCACTGCCTAGTACTTTAGCTGGGAAGAATTGGCACAATAGACTCCGCAACATAATTAAGTCAACCTTTTGTATGCCGCACTCAATCATAGACATAATAAACAGCAGTGTCTCATGTTAACCTATGTTCCAAAATATCAAACCTTGAGGTCTATTGTATTGATTGAACACCTAATCTGATAACAGTTCCAACACATTGCACAGCTTATGCGTTAGCAGATAGAAAAAATAATTTTGTGAGGTCTGAACAGGTAGTTTGAATCAGTATGTAAACTGTAGTTTACTGGCAAGTAGTATAATATTAAAATAATTAAGTGCTAGTTTTAAAAATTTAGATTCTGTTAAATGCTGACATAAATCCTCAATTAAATCAATTTAACTAAGGATTTAAATGAATTTTAATGAATGAATTTTAATTCTGCCTGAAATGATAACTGTATATGGGGTGGCAGGGACATCGACGCGAAAACTGAAACCATGGATTCAGTACATGATTCTGAACCCCCGTGTTAAAATTTTTCGTCGGTTATTAAAAAAAAATCTGCTGTTCCATACATTTTGACTGCGTAGGTATTGCACTTTTCTATGAAACAGCTGATTTTTATTTAGATAACTGATGAAAAATTTCAAGGCATGTGGGTTCAGAATCATGTAATGAATCCATGGTTTCAGTTATCGCGTCGATCTCCCTGACACCCTGTATTAAATTATACTATCTGCCTCCCCAGTAATTTTATATGTTCCTTCCTTCTAATGTGAAACTAGGCGCTTGGAAAGTTTTGTCTGTAAATATTTCCGAGTTTTTTTTTGAAAATAATTTTATTATATTTAATCAATGATTTGCAATCTGAAAGAGTTTTAACAATGACGGTTAGCAAATTGAGCTACAGCCGCTTCAAATATTAAACAATAATTTTGCCATTGGGTTATTATATTGCCAATCTAGAGGTAGTGGATTATACAGGGTGTTTTTTCTTTCGAAATTATTATTTGTAATGTTAATGTTTTCAGACTTTTTGCTAAAATATTTGATTAAATAATAAGTTTCTATGAAACCCTAAAATTCACTTTTTCATACAAATATTTTGTAAGACAGGAAACGATTTTTGATATAATTAAATATATGCATTGCATACTGATTGTGACAAGATACATAGTTACCTACTGCAAAATTATACTGAAAATATTCTAGTCTTTGTTGTTAATTGGAGTGGATTTAAAGGTTTTTTCTTCATATTCTGTAATTATGAGGTCAAATAGCTCTATCGAAAGTTTTATAATTCTCGAATTCATGTATATCTTAGATAACTATCCTTAATATTGCGTAGTTATCTGTTAAAAGTACTAACCTACTTATAAATTACGAGAGAAGTAAATTTTGAATGATCTTCGAGTGTAACAGGCGGATTGTAGGCTTTACAGGAAATAGGGGTGACATTTTCGTGGGAGAGGGTGCAAACTGTTGAACAGAGGGTGGCGTGGCGCCAGTCCGCCGCCCGCACGCAGCCTCCGCGGACGCTTCGTCGTCCTTGCGAATAATCTGCACGCGTCAAATTGCCCTCGCTATTGTTACCAAGTAATCACTTAATTACTTTTTTACGTTGCATTTAGTTAAAATAATTAACACTAACCGTTACTTTAAAACAAAACCCATTAATCTTTTTAAAGCCAAGTAAGCTAATTGGAATGATATATTTTGTATACGTTATTATTTATCGAGAGTCACGGTATTTCACGCTTTTAAAGAGCAACGGGCTCAGCAGAATGACAGGTTCTTATATTGCGCCCAATTCTGTAAATTAAACTATGTTACAACCTATTCATAATTCTGTTGAAGTGATAAATTTAAATCTTCAAACAAAACATTTTAGTGTTTTTGCATTTATAAAAAAATATCATAAATATTGCTTCTTGAACATTTAAAAAAATAAAAATATTAAAAAACTCAAGATGAGCTTTCAATACCCGAGTAACCGCAATTGAAACCGCGATCCTTTTGTAAAGACTGATCAATCCTGGATTAAATTCTGCATTTATTAAAGTTTCCTTTCACTGTGAAGGATCACAGTGAAAGCTGTAATAATCCGCTTTCCATCTCTTGAATGTAGGTTCATAATTTACGAGGCGTAAAAGATATTATAATATTTATAGGTAATTTGACCATGTAATTTTATAAATATATTTCCATGATACTCTACTAGTAACATTAACATTCTCCCTTAGAACATTCTCTCGATATAATGAACACAAACAAGAGAATTTAATCTCAGTTGGATAGCGTCAAGATTAAATTTTCAGGCGTTTTTCTTATCTCTGGCATCCTCATTTCACAAATATTTGCTAGGAAGCTTTTGTGTTTTTCCTTTCCTTGTTTACTTTTTATGATATTTTTATATTCTTGTCACCTTTCTTACAAATTCCTCTAAAATGATACTACTATCTTTTTTAAATAGAATATAAAAAAAAAAAAAAAAAAAAAAATGAAAATGAAAATGTAAATGTAGCGTAAATATTAGACAAAAAGGGTTATTTTAGTAGAAACATTTTGAATTGATAGAATATGCAAGGTCACCACCCGTCACACACATGTTGGTATTTATATGAGTATATTTATTTGGATGCAGAAGATTACGAGATACGACCTTTATTAAAAACTAATAGTAATTTTCGACACAACATGACCACCTATTGCTTGTACCCAATAAAGTAGATGTAATAGTAGCACTAATGACGATGCTAGACTAACGTCTAGTTCAATTTTCTCTTTAACAAATGGTGTGCCTTATTCCCTCCGTTCACTAGTTCTATATATTTTTATTCTTTGAGCTTAGAGAGTTTCGTAATTACTACCCTCTCTGTGGGTTATTTTCTACCATTTGCTGTGTGTTCAACAGGTACCTTTCGTATTTTTTGCTCAACATTTTCATCAGCGCTCGTAAACCCTACCCTTCATCTCCCAGTGTCCACTAAGTCCAAATGGATGTGGCTTATCTCTTGTGTACGTCTTTATAGACAAAAAGATATCTTCTTTATAGTTTTTCAAGGCTTTTTTGTTTTAAACATTGCTAGAAATTGAAGCAATGTCTGGCGAGATATTTGTCGCTCCCAAATGAAATACTTAATAAATAACGATTTCAAAAAGTCTAACGTAAACCCGTCTTTCCTTTAATTTTGACACGTTTCTGTGACCACAAAAGCATTCGAGCTAAGCCCTAAGCCGCTCTTCAACAATACCTCACTCAAAAGTTATTTAAAAAAAAAGCATTACATTACTATTCCGTTTAAAATTACATTCCCGTCGTACGCCACTTAAGAGTTCAATATGAAAACATGTTAAAAGTGCACCGTACGAGTCAAACGTAAAAATTGCCTTCGAGTGAAGCCAAAGCGGGTCACTGGGAAATTTTATGCGTTCGTAATAAAATGTTTTTCTCCGCTACACCGGATGAAAGCTTTGTTATTCTTTTTGTTGTGATTTCTGTGTTATTAGTTTTGTGTGAGTAATCTTCCCCAATATTTTAAGTACCTAGGAAGTACCTAAGTATACAGGATGATGTATCCGAAACAGTCATCAAAAATGAAGTACCTACTTTGTGATGTCCGGAAAAGCTAAAGCATAACTGACTTTTTGAAAGTTGTATGAAACAGTGATAAGTTTAAAATGAGTGTTTGATGTGATTGCAATGCCGGGGTGTTGGCATTTACCGGAACACGTGACCAGGTGGTGGCTGCTGGATATCTGTACGCAGCGGTTGTTCGGCGATGCAGATGCTACGGATTCCCAGATACCGCAACGTATGCACATTTCACATACCTACCTAGCTTAGCTACGTATTTCCTCTCCACAACAATAATATTACTACTCTAAACTCGTGAATGCGGGGTCACATGTGTGCATGTGCTAATTACGTGTCCGGTTATTTAGTCCTGAAAATAAAAGAGCTGCTCATATACATATAAGCGGTGGCGCTGGCGTAGCGCGGTATGAAGATATCGCAACGTTCCTACTATTATAAGTATAACGAAGGGTAAAATGATGAAGATTTTTTTGCTCGAAGCAAAAGCGCCATTGTTCCTAGGCGGATGCAATTCACTCGGTCCCCGCGCAATTTGCGCGAGTGGAGTAATTTCGAAGAGATTTGTGTCGTGGCGCTTATGCTGGCTGTACGGTGGTTAATGAATGGAGATATAAAGATTCTATTTTACGTTTTCTCATCCTTCGCGTTCTAAATCTATTTCAACTAATTTCATCAAATTTTGTATCATTCTATCATTACTACCCGCACCGTGACGAACAAAATACTTACCTGTGTAAAATAAACGATACAATGCCTTAGAGATCTCTTCCTGATTAAGTTTGTTAATCAAGAAGAGTAGGTAAAGGTAGTAAGATTTTTAATCAAGAGGAGTAGAGAGCTCATTTGTAATAGGTACAGTTACCTTGTGTACAAATTATTTTCCTGAATGTTTAGCACATTCAAGTGTATTGTGGGTTCGGCAATTGTGCACGTCCACATTTTTTTTAAAACGATTGTTATCCACATAGGGGTACCTAAGCAAGCATGTGGTGTAGCAGTCACAATTACGAGCATCGGGCTGACAATGAGGATTTCCTAAAGCATGAACTCCTCTGGGTTAATCCAGGTCAGGAATCAAACCGATGCGATGACCACACGAGTCACCGCTTTACCATCTATCAGACCATTGCGGTCTAGCTGATGGAGGTTCACTGTAAAATGAAATTATAAAAAAAATATTTAGATACACTACAGAGGACTTTTGCAATAGAAAGCTCACATAACATCTCTAATAAGTTACGAGAGCTTTGAAACAATCTTCTGGCAGACCCGCATGGAAAAAAATTAACAAATCCTAACACCGCATTACGGTGAATGCAAAAGTTTGTTAATTCCCTCTCCCGCTGGTTTGTTAACTCTACATCAAAACTTGGCATATGCGGTGGAGGTCGTGTATATTATCAGAGCGAGTTTTGTAAATACATTGAAGGTGATATTGTGAAAAAACAATACCTACATAATACGCATTGAAGCTCGTCGATGTATCGAATGACGGTGTCCCTTTCGGTTATTTAATACCTGTTATTGATATGGTACCGAAGGTGTAGCTTAGTTGACACTAAGTCATTTGGTCTATAAACAGTTCCGACACATTGTGTGCTACATGTGAATTAAAATTACAAAAATCTGGCGTCTGACGTGGTCAGCGCCTGCACGTGGAAGTGTTCAAGACTTCTAAACCCGGTGTCTAGACTAACAACGCGTATTGCAAAGGCCGGTCAGGGAATGTGCGCGAGCCTCACCGTCGCGGCCGGCCGTCCGGGCGAACGGGAGTCGGCGCACGCTACAAGCCAGCCGGTTTAACATCGTTAAACTATACCGTGATATGCGTGACGTTTTCTTACTGAACAGATGCGACTGCAATGAGCAGCGATCGATGCCCAGTAAGTTTCGACACAGCAGAAGACGTACACTTCCATCGGTTCAGCATGGCACTTTCCTTATATACGAAGCACTGTGAAAATCATAATAGCGCGATTCAGGCTTTTTGGTTGAATTGATATGTTAGAGGACACCATAGCTAACGAAATATGTAACTTACTTAGATATCATAATTTTGTTATAAACTACCCAAAAAAAAATCTATATTTTCTGTGTAATTCTTTTAAAATCGCATTTTTTCGTCTACGTTTTGCGAAATGCATAATAACGCCATCTATTGCGCTGCTTTATCACTCTGTAAAGCCTTTTAGGTTCAAAATAAGTTTGTACTTAGTCTGTCTTTTATGCCTTCCCCTAGAAGTCTTCATTATTTCTCGTTGCTTAAGTATGGTCTATGTTAAAATGAACAGATAATAAGATGAGGTAAAAAGTTTTCTTTCAACTTAGTCTGGACAATGTCAAAGTTACCCATAATACTGCAAGTTTTCATGGGGAAATGCAGTTGTTAACATATCGCTGCGAATACTTAAATAATACTTCATTGCATCATACTTTGCAGTAATGTCATTGCCCTCGTCTTTGTCCTTGATATAATTTTGTTTTGAATTCCACATGTGATAGTGGATGCTAAACAAAATAGATTTTAGTTAACGAGCTGATTCTTTCTTTACTACATTGGTCTTTTTACCATAGTTTTTTGACCTAGATACTAAAAAGTTCTATCCCAAAAAATCACCGAAATTTTTTAAATTATATTTTCGTTTGGACTCGTTCGTGACCGATTGGCCCGAGAAGACAAAACACAAAGAAAAAAATTAGAAAAGTATGGAGGAGATCTTTGCCCAGCAGTGGGACAAAATAGGTTAATAAAAAAAATCTCGTCTTAATAATCCTGTTTGATGTTTCAGAGGCAGGCGGTGCGGGTGGTTCGGCGACGACGGGGCCAGGTCGAGCGGCCCGCGCCCGAGCCCTGGAGCTGGCGCAGCAACTAGCCAGCTCGCTCCAACACGCAGTGCCTCCGCCCCCACGACCTGACTTCACGACTGCCAGTGCCATACTGCGGTGGCTCCAACAGAACAACAACTCCGTCGCACTAGTAAGTAGCAGTACCGTTCTATTTTCTTTGTTCTACCGATATGAAGTTTGACGTACTTAGCTTTGTTTACTTTTGAATTTCTCCGCAGTCGTAATAGAGCTGTGACTATTATCTGAAGTAAGAAACAAGGTTGTGAATTGTGATAAATATCACTGTGATTAGAATGCAAGTCGTTTAATTTTGTGTAGATTCATTGGTAGAAAGTGATTTAGTCACTACCCCTTCACACACACACACACATAACATCACGCCTTGTTTCCCCGAAGGGTTGGGCAGAGGTGTCCCTGTAGCAGGTACACCCACATTTCCCCCCCTTCAATTAAAATACAATCTACCGAAGACTCATCAGACCATATCGGAGGAGCAGCTTGCCATCTATCAAATATAGTTCAGATAACAAAATTAATATCTACAAAAATATCCTTTTCACTTATTTGTTAAACAATATTTTTTTTTAAGCTCGAACCTTATGGCTATTATTCTAGTGTTACTGTTACTAGAAATACCAGGACATCTTTCAAGTCGTATCCACAAACGGAATTCAATTCACCTCGTAGATAAGCTTCTGTCTCGGCAAACAACGTGAACGGCAACGTAACAGCTTCCACATTGTGTATGCTCAACAAGTCTGCAAGAACCTTATTATGTTCAGAAAACGGCAAGTAAAGTCTGCAATTTATAACATTTTTAAAGCTCGGTAGCAATCTGAAACTACTGGAAATTGCAATGGAAATTATGACTATCAACATCAAGAATAGACGGTGGGTGTGAGGCAGTTTCAAATTAGGCTATTCTTACCAAATTGCTGTAAATTATTGGTTTTCTTATTAAACACATACCTATGTAGTATTTTTGCTATTCTGCCTTATAAAATTTCATATCAAGGCGAAACATGAAATGCGACTTAGGTATACATCAGAAGAGTATTTTTATTAACAAAGTACAAATCTACCTACAGGAATAGTTCCTTGATAAACACAGTCATGTTCGTATACAATCCTCAACCCCCTTTTGATCTGCTCAGAGATGGAGTTTAGAAAAATCCTTTCACATAGTGCACATTCACCCCTTCTGAGGAATGTAATAACAAATCTTTCTCATCTTCTTCCATCTTCGATAGTTTAGATTTTGCTTGTCTTAATAATGTATCGTTCAAAATCAAGGACAACATTGAACAGTTTTTAAAATTCTGCGTACTCGGCATTACGACCCGGTGCTCGCTTGAGCAAATCTTGGTTACGCGTACGTTTAAAACTCCGGCGGTCATAAAAGCCTTTGGAAGCTGTGTGCGGAAGGGAACTAATTGCACACACCCATGGTACGTTTGCTCGCTGACGTGAATACATTCAACAACAAGCGTACATATAGTACGTGCTACTTCGCTCCCGGCTCTGTCTTTACATTTTCATGCACGTCATTAAACAATGCCGTCACAAGCGAAGCTACTTAAGCGTGTTAATAAAATTTAGGAAAACAGTTTGTTTGCCAATCGTTTGTCGTCCTAAAGAAACATTTGCTATTGAAAGCTCCAAATATGGAGAATTTGCATGCTTATAATGAAACGTTGAATATTCAACGCACAGTCGACATGCTGGCGGTATACTCGCTAACTTGGTTACCTGTCACCGGGACACTTCTCAAGTGGAAGTTGGAGCTGAAGTTAACCACCGATTCAATTAATCCGATTTCCAATTATACGCGGGTCCTGCGATATGCACTATAATTGATTTTCCTCTACCTACATTTTCTCCATTAATGAACAATTAAATTAGCAAGCTTCCGTGACTATTACCAACGTATAATATTTCCCGCGCCGGGCCCTACTTCTCAAGCTTTGTTCCTTATAATTTAATTGCGAATTCTAATGAAATTTTGCTTTTATTATATTCAAAAGCAAGTCCTAGCTGCAAAAATGCGAGGTATCTGTTCTCTCTCTCCATAAGGCGAAAGAAATAAGGGAAGTTAGCGCTACAAGTATGCATTTCGCACGCAGTTGTCTGCAAAACTAATAAGTGAGAGGCAGAGGTGTACCATCGGGGTAACGCATATCTAACCAATTTGAAAACAAAATCCCGTGCACACGTCCCTTTTTAGGGTTCCGTAGCCAAATGGCAAAAAACGGAACCCTTATGGATTCGACATGTCTGTTTGTCTGTCCGTCCGTATATCACAGCCACTTTTTCCGAAACTATAAAAACTATGCTGTTGAAATTTGGTAAGTAGATGTATTCTGTGAACCGCATTAAGATTTTCACACAAAAATATAAAAAAAACAATACATTTTGGGGGTTCTTCCCCATACTTAGAACTGAAACTCAATTTTTTTTTCATCAAACCCATGCGTGGTATCTATGGATAGGTCTTCAAAAATTATATTGAGGTTTCTGTGATAATTTTTTTTTAAACTGAATAGTTTACGCGAGAGACACTTCCAAAGTGGTAAAATGTGTCCCCCCCTGTAACTTCTAAAATAAGAGAATGATAAAACTAAAAAAAAATGTGATGTCCATTATCATGTAAACTTCCACCGCACTTGGCCGGTTTTTTTTCGTAGGTAAGCGTTACTATAGCGGTCGAGCGCTGCAAGCAAGATTAGTCCTTACAGTGTACAGATATGCGTTTCTTCGATAGTACCTATAGAACACACATTTAGCCACCCATATAGGTAATAGGGGACGAGTCTGTTTACCCGACTACGGCGAAGCAAAAAGGAGAGTTATGATTTTGACCGGTATGTATGTTCATCTGTTACCTCATAACTTCTGAACTACTTATCATAATTTGACAAATGAGGTATCGTTGGTGTCGTCAGGCCCGAATCGACGGCGCGTTGTGTTCCACGCGTGCATCAAGAGATGTCAGCACAATTGAAGGGGTCCGATAGGGCCGATGCCTGCTCTGCCGGGATTGCGGGTTTGTCCGAAAGGGTTACCGTGACCCCTGGCAACATACAGGCAACTGAAGGAACACGGGTGCGTTTTAGTCAGTAAGAGTCTGACACGCCCTCTCGCTCCGCCCAGAGCGGGAGAAGTTATTTGATCATTTCTCACACAAAAAAAAAGTTGTTGTTGGAAGCGTTTTGATTGTCCGCTGGTTACAGGCTATGTGACGTCACATTAAATCGTCGACTCAAACTTAAGACGTCAACTAAAAAGGGATAAACAAGACATCACAGACAGACAAATTAAAAATCCGGAGTCACACGTGTTAGGACATATATGTTAGGACATATTCTTGCTTGTAGCGCGTGTGACTCCGGATTTTTTTAATGTCTTGTTTATACCTTTTTGGTTGAATTTTTTATCGTAGTTGCATTTTAGTTTTTATAACTTTTATTTTTAACACTAGTAACCTTAAACACCTTACCTTATCACTAGCATTTTCAGTGTATTTCGCACTAACTTACACCCCCTTCCCAGGAAGTCGTTTACCGTAATTTAGGGCATGGCTAAGCCGCCCAAAGTTGCTTTTTTCCTGATAAAGTTGTACTTACAATCTTGATATTTTCGCAATATCATCAGCCTGAAAGGCATATATGTATTTCTGAACAAAAGCCTCTTAAATACCGCTACAATAAATGGAGCTATGCAATACGGATTAGAATTATTTGAAAGACTTATAAGGATAGCTTACTACCTCATACAACTTTTTGAGTTAATGGAAGTGGAAGAAAAATGGGTGTTTGTAAAAGTTCTGTAAGGTATAGCTTCAGGCTACTTAGCGTTTCATCCGAGTATTTTTCCTTTATTAGTTGAATTTTCTCACAACATTACACCTGAATACCCCGAAGGGGTTCGGCAGAGGTTTAACTAAAGATCGTCCACATTTAGCCCACCCATGTAGGGAGACGATTCTTTTTAATATTACACGACTGCCGAAAAATGAGTGAAATGTTTTCAGGGTTCATATAGTAGTATGTATGTATGCAAGTTTCTTTGTTCCACCATAACTTTTAAATGTCTGAACAGGTTTGGATGTATGGTATTGTTAGGATCCTTACATCATCCCGAGTGACATAGGCTATAATTTTTAGGGTTCCGTACCTCAAAAGGAAAAAAACTGAACCCTTATAGGATCACTCGTGTCTGTCTTTCTGTCTGTCTGTCCGTCCGAGGATCTCAAATATATTTTTTATATAATTTTAAAATAAATACTTTTAAAGATATTTAAGAAAATCGATTAAAATTGACCCCCCCTATCTCTGAAACAACAGGGCCAAAATTTTTGAAAAAAATACGTAGAGTGGTTCTTTATTCATAGATTATAAGAAAACCTATAAGAAGTCTATGGTCTTAAAATACCATGGTAAATCTCTCAATATTGTGCGCACAAACTTACATTTGCAGTTGGAATGCATGGGAGAACATGTATTTCAACTAGAATGTTAATTTTGTTCTTGGGATCAATTCATCCCAACTACGGAACCCTTCATTGTGCGTGGTTCGACATGCACTTGGCCGGTTTTTAGGGTTCCGTACCCAAAGGGTAAAACGGGACCCTATTACTAAGACTTCGCTGTCCGTCCGTCTGTCACCAGGCTGTATCTCATGAACCGTGATAGTTAGACAGTTGAAATTTTCACAGATGATGTATTTGTCTTGCCGCTATAACAACGAATACTAAAAAACAGAATAAAATAAATATTTAAGGGGGCTCCCATACAACAGACATGATTTTTTTGCCGTTTTTTATAGATGATGTTACGGAACCATTCGTGCGCGAGTCCGACTCGCACTCGGCCGGTTTTTTACTTTTTAGTTCGTTTTTGAGCAGGGCAGTTGTGTTTTATTTTGTATTTTTTTATTACATTAGTAACCTAAACACCTTACCTTATCACTAGCATTTTCAATGTGTTTCGCACTAACTTATCCCTTTCACAATCGATTACCACTGTAAACAAACAACAGTCGTATAGCTATCGATCCCTTATCAGTAGGTATGTGCATGAGCCCTGTCGCTCCCTAACAACGGGCTGTTCCCGTCACCACAGCTTGTCGGTAGCTGTCTGTCTGTGACTACCCAAGTGGCTTTCAGCTCAATGAACACGCCGTGACGCAGGGCTCGTTATTACGCGACGGATCGCACAGTTTAACACTCTATTTGGAGTGATTATGAATTTATGATCACGGTTATGTGGTTTACTTTAATAACTTTATTAGTATAGTGGCAACTTTGACTCTAAACCTATCTTATATTACTTAGAAGAGTTCTTGGACATAGTTCTTTACTGTTTATCCTGTCATTGGCAGAATCTTCTTTTCCCAGGGAATACACACGGCTACAAATTAAGCTATACATTTCCAGTATAAACTAACCTCGCATTGTATGGAAATCCTATACAATGCGAGATCAGCATAAACTGGAAATGTGTAGCTTGGTGTGCAGCTGTGTGTACAATGTTGTTCTGTGTATATGTTGTAGTAATTTTAAGGGTTCCCTACGTATGTCCGAATGATAAAACGGAACTCTTATAGGATCACTCGTGTGTCTGTCTGTCCGTCTGTCACAGCCAGTTTCCTCTGAATCAAATGGACCGATCAACTTGAAATTTGGTACACATATGTATTTCTGTGACTCAAACACGGACATGTAACATTAATAAATGAATTTTGAAATAAGAAAATGAAAAAAAAAAGATTTTCAAACCATACCGTGTGACAGATCAAATGAAAGGGGTTTACTTTGAGGGTCTCAAAAATATATTTTTTTATAATCCTAAATTAAATAAATTTATAGTTATTTAAGAAAATGAAAGTTACCACTAAGTCAACTAACACCACTAAGTCCACTAAGTTAACTACTACTCTACGGAACCAATTTTTTTTTTAATGCAGAAAGTAGTTCTATAGTTATAGATTTCAGGAAAACCTATAAGAAGTTTATGGTTTTAAAATAACATGGCAAATCTCTCAATATTGTGCGCACACGTTCTCTCCCATACATTCCAACTGCAAATGTAAGTTACATTTGCAGTTGGAATGTATGGGAGAGAACATGTTTTTCAACTGCAATGTTAAGTGTGTTCTTGGGATAAATTCATCCCAACTACGGAAGCCTACATTGTGCGTGGTCCGACACGCACTTTGCTGGTTTTTTTTAATTTTGACCAACTTTATTTGTTAACGACCTGCTGCAACAATAAACAATAATTCTGCCCCCGATAGAAAAAAACACGCATCTAACATTTTTTCCAGATTTGAGTTATATACATTGCCGGAATCAGAAAAAAAAGGTGCATCTGCCTGATATATATAACTCAAAGCTGGAAAAAAAATTTAGATGCGTCTTTTTTTCTATCAGGGGCAGAATTATTCTATTCTATCAAAAGTATCATTAATAAAGTCGATTTTTTTTAACCAAGTTGTTTACTGACAAAAAAATCGGTAAGGTACCAGGGGGCCTAAAACGGCCGCTTTGGCGGAATCATAATATTTATGATAATATTATGAATCATATTAAAAGTCACAAACTGACAATTCATAATATTATCTGCGTTCAATTCATATTACGCAATTCATCTGTTTGTCTGTTTTGTATAATAATGAAATAACATTTAAACTGTAGAAATAAAAATCTCATTTGATTAATAAAAACTGTAAAGAAAAATTATCCGGTAAAAGTACGGTCTTCATTTTTTCATGTGGCAATATTTGCACCAAATATGATTCGGTTAAGAATTAAATTGAAAATGTTTCAGGTAAAATATTTGTTTCATCATAGAGGAATTGCTGGGAATTCAGAAAATGAATTGCTTTTAGAGGAATTGCTAATGTGGCCGTTTTAGACCCGCAGAACGGAGACAAAAATTGCATATAACTTTGTTCAGTTTTCATTATTTCTTTTTCAATTTTTTTTTACTAGCACTCTTTTTAATTAAAATGTTCTTGTTCAGTTTTGGTTTCTCTCTATAATAAAATAACATTGTAAGCTACAATTTTACAGATTTTATTCATAGAGCCTTCTCTGGCACCTATTTATTACCTATCAATCAACCGGCAAATTTTACCGCATGTTGTGGGAAAATGGATTGGTATCTTTATAGTTCCGATAACCAACGAATAGGGTGATGCCTGGGTAAAAAAAAGAAATTCTATTTAGTCCGTCACCAAATAATAAAAAAATAGTAGATACATATTTTTTGCTTTATCATATGAAGAGGGCCCTTCCCGATCCGTCTATCATCAACGCAAGCATGGTCGAAAAGGATGTTGTTTCATCTAGCGCAAGTGAGAACTGCTAACAAGCAAGTGAAAACGCGATAACATTGTACGAAAAATAGTGTGCGGAAATTTCATAAAACTTGTTTCAGGAAATACGTGTTTTTGAGTAAGCTTTACTAGTTTGTGAAATAAATGTTTGTCATTTAGAATCTCCATTATATGTGCAAGGTTTCTATGCAGATGTTTTCTTTACTTTTACGACTGATGAGTACATTATGAACGGCCAATGTCCAGGTAAAATTTGTGCAAAAATGCAGATTTTCGGAAGCTTGTACTGAATTTATTTCTCGAAATTTAAATTGTTTGGTGCCATAGAAACCTAGAAATGGTGCACAAGATACCTATTAGTTTAAAAATTTCAAAGAAAGATGTGTTACGACGCCATAATCACGTACGAGCGTTTGTATGAAAAGTAAGACGGGTTGGCCGCTCTTAAGCGGAGACTCCCTAAATTGTATGTTAATTTTAAAAGTCACGCAGACAATCAAAATGGAAGTTTAGTATATGATTTATTGGATCTTTTTCTTCCCATATATAAGACAGTTACGTAATTGGAACTTTTTCGCTTGACTCATTTTTTATTCGAAAATCATGTCTTTTTTAAAGATTATTTGAAAGAAAAACAAGATTACTCGGTTTTTATGTCTAAAATAATATTGACAGTAAGAAAATGTAGTTTTTTATCCAGATATAAGATATTTTTTCTCTAGATCAATTATTTAGATATAAACGAAATAAGAATTGAGACTTACGACATAAAGTTCCGTGCTCGAACACGACTAAAGAGCGCACGCGATATTCAACTTTATTACTGACGTGTTAGCGTTTAGCACATAGTGGAGCGGTGGGGGTGTATGGGGGCGGAGTTTGCATGGAAATTGTCTTTGGAGTGCCTGGTCTTAATAAAAAATTACGCTTTAAAGTTTGGGAGTGGGGCTCGCTACGTCACAAGTATAAAATCTATATACTCATGACGTCGTGGCATATTTTAACTCAATATATTGTCGTAATATTTTGATTACGTAAAAAAATAAAAAGTATGTGTCCAATATTTTTTAATAATCTACCAGACGGACAAAAAAGAAAATGTAAAAAAATTAAATTTTATCCCTGTTGGTTACTGTTTGTTGATCAAGCGAGCTACATTTTTTAAACCTTGTTACGGTATATGGTTAATACACCAATCATATATACAAATTGGACCGACTGTATCTGCCTTCCGAAAATGTACAAAATTGCATTTCCATGTAAATGAACCTACAGACAGGCTTATTATTCCCAGTCAAATTATTCCAATAATTCGATATTCGTAAATGAACACTGGGCTACGAGGTGACACGTATGCTATGAATGCGCTGTTTACTGACCAGCATTGAACCTCGTGGATGAATGGATCTCATAAGCCGTATGCACCACTTAGGCATTCATTGCCGGCTGCCTCTCACAGCATACGGGGTAACTAACCTCGCTTGTACGCTGCATGCACTGCTAACACTATAGCAGTATAGCATATTATAAAACACTCGGAAAGCTTCGAATAGTTCGTGTATAACTTTGTGGAAACCGAATACCAATATGGAGCTTATCTGTGCTTCCTAACTATAACAATCGATTTTAATCTAGTGTGTTGTATTCACAAAGGGAATATTGTAATGTTATCTGACAAGTGTATGCCTTGGAGTAGCTTACTTGTTAGCAAGTTGCGGTGCTACTGTCGAAGTATTTAGTTTTGATGCCGCTCCAAGTCGAGCTCATCCGGTAAGACAAAATGAGCTTAAACTTAAGATAAGTGAGCAGAAGCCGTTCAGTTACAATATCCTATCAGTTGAACCATTAATTTCAGAAACATATTCTGTTAAAAAGATATGCGAATGTAAAGACCTAAAAGGAAAAAAAAAATCGTCACAGCGGTAATCAACGCGTTGATGTCTTTTACTTTACGGTGTCGGTAAATTCCGTTAGTGTCGCGAAATCAATGGATTAGTCCCATCTCAAAAATGCGCCTAAAGAAGTTTTCACTTCAAAAATGTGTGCTGTAAAAACAAAACACTTTTACGGAGACATTTGGCAAGGACTCCTTTGTTCAGAGGTTGCACATATTCGACTATTTACATAAAACCATTCTGCCTGTAAACTAAATGTATTCTTAGTTGCTGTAATTACTTACTTTGTGCAAGTAAACTGAAGGGAGAAATAACCCGTTTCATTTAATAAAGCGTTAACGGCAAGGTAATCGGACCACTGAAGTTCAATGTACAGCTGAAATCGCTTGTTTTCACATTATAGTACAATAAAATATGTTATTTAAGTTGGGCATTTAATTTAGATTAAAATATGCCTTCATATCATTTAAATGAATAGTTTAAAAGATATCACAGTTTCAAAATTACACTTTGTTTATGTTTTGCGAAGCTCTTTAAAAGTATTAGTGATTTAAGCATTAATATTGGAAGGGCAAGAATTTAGAATCATATTCTTACTGAGAGGTTTGTATTATATGTAGAGTCGTCCCGCCAGTGTAAATAAATAACAAAGGTCATTGTTTGATCTAACTTCCGAATCTGTCTGACTATTATACTTATTTAGCTGGTTATTGTGAGCCTAGATTCCTCCCGGGAATAGGTCATAATTAGGAACGACCCTTAAGAACTGGGTTAGTGAAGTTTGTTGTTACATTATAACTCTGACGTGGATGTTGATCATAGTCCTGTGCATTGTAAAATATTTAACATTAATTTCACAAGGTACGAAGCGCTCGCCGCAGACTAGTTCCAGGTGAACGCGCGTTCCATTAGCGCTAATTAGAATTTCTCCAAGCCTCCTGCCCCCACACTCGGGAGCCGTGTTTCACGCCTCTTATCTATACCAATAATAAAATCGTTCCAAGTTAACGATTCGTACGTGAAACTGGGAGAATTTTCAAGGAGCCTCTTTGCCCTATTTAAAATTGAAGGCACCACAACCGATTTTATACATTTCTTGTTCCATTGTGCCGGCAGAAGCTGTGCGATACTTTCATTGATTGACTAGGAAGCTTAGAGGTTGTATTACGGTTATAAAGCTTATTATTTATTGGAAAGAAAATATATTCCGTATTTTGTACGGAAACGGAATGAATCTCCTGGGAAAAGTTGTATGAGTAGAATATAATTAATGTATCAAAACTTTAATTGCCTGGAGAGCCATGTGTAGTTAGTTTAAGGCGACGTTGTATGGATTAAGTTCTTACTGAGCTTATGAGCTAGTACTTGCCGAAGCGGCTATAATTTTCATTGTATGTCTTCATAAAATAGTAATATCATGCCAGTGTATTCAGATGTTATTTGTGGAGATTTTATATGTGGCGCTTGATTTTGAATATTTTTAAATTAAATTTTTATTGGGAAAACGTAACTTTTTAATTTATAAGATGGGATCGACATCAACAGTATTTCAATTAATAAAATGTCGGGCACTCGGCGTTTGATCGGAAAACTCAGGGGCGGGGAGCGCAAAACGAATTTATTTCTGCTAAATAATAGGTTATAAATTGAGGCCTCGATACAGGCCAACACGTTAGCATCAACATGGCATCGTAGTATCATGTTGATATATCGTAGTTTTGTGGTTTATTGGTTTGTGTCCGCAGCACTGTGTCCCTGCCTCAATGTTTAATATTGTGTAATCACGTCCGTCGACGTCGTTCGTACATGTGCTTGTGTTATGTCGAACATTGATTGCACTTGACGTATATAAACTATAATAACAGATACAGTTATTAATAAAATAAAACTGTTAATATAGCTTTAAATTACTGTTTAAGGCTCCGTGCCGCCGCACCGCACGAAATCACTGATTTTGATCAATTTTGTTTATTCGTTGTGAGACCTGGGACGAGAATTTAAACAAAATTATTTATCATTTGAAAAGTCCAATTCTTCGTCTTGTACATAGGGGAAAGGGATTTTTGAAATAAATTAAGCATTCGTGGGAAATCACTAAAATTCGCAACAAGTTTTCCAAAAAATTACGCGAGACTGACGTTTGATCGTTTCGTTAGAAGAAACTGCTTTTGATGTTGAAAATTAAAAAATATCATCAACATCATTATATGGTCTACTTGTACATAGGGGAACCACTTTTTTCAACTTTCATACAAAATATAGCAGAAAAAAAATGTTGAAATAACGTAACTTTCTCAAAACTTCAAGCCAAATAAATATTTTTTTCTAATACTTAGAAACACTTTTAAGAAATTTAAAAAATTCTATATTAATTTTAAGTTAATTGTTTAATAGAATCTAAATTTTATTTTATAAATAAACAATTACTTAATTACGTAAATAAATGGCAAAGTGAACTATATAAACGATCGCGGAAAATCTATTCCGTCAGTAGCGAACGGGCCTTCCCAGCGTGAGGACGTATCACTTTGCGTCGCAGCACGCACACACGCACGTACGTGTTCGATGTTAACATATTCCAGAAATTGTACGTCGACTACCACATTTTGATCCGCATTTTATTAGTACTTTGCTTGTTTTTGAAGAACATTAAAATTTTGCATGCCTGGCAATAAATAAAATACCGGTGTACGTGTGTTCGTAATTCTTCTTATCCTAAACGGCTTGACTGATTTAGATGTTTTTTTTTTTAATTCTTTTTGTGTAACTTGGATGGTTCATAACTATAGTTGGACTCGCGTGGCGCTGTTGTCGCAGGACAACATCTGCCTGCTGGGTTCACTAGTTATATTTTGACTTTAGATTTCATAGTTTTGAGTGATTTTTGGTAGGGGAAAAAGTTATGGGTTCGCGTCACCGATATGCCCGCGCCTATATGCTGTTGTAGTAATAAGTGAAGTATTTTTGGAACGAAGTTTCTTTAACGCTACTGAAGACTACTTTAAGTCAAAATAAAGATCCAAGATGGCGGCTGCGAACATTAAAAAATATTTCGTCATGGGTATCGTTTTCATAGTTTTCGAGGATGCTAAAGCTGATAGTGAGGTCAAAATATAAATCCAAGATGGCGGCTGTGACAATATTCAGATTTTTCGTCATTGGTGTCTTTTTCATAGTTTTTGAAGATTCTAAAGCAGATTTTGATGTCAAAACGTAAATATAAGATGGCGGCTGCGAAAATTTTCACATTTCTTCATAACATCACGCCATCAATTTCAAAGGGCCCAACACTTTCTAAATCTCATTTAAATTTAAAATTCAAATTTAAATCTCATTTCCGCAACTTTTTCGCGCAAGTGGGTTCGCGCAAGTGTCTCAGATCCCTTTATGGATACTGGTGCCAATTCTCTTGTCACAAATTAATGCCTCAAAACTAGACTAAAAATCACCAAAGTTTCGTTCATTCCTGTCAAACGATGATTTCCCATCGTGAAATAATTATAGAATATATTTTATTTTGACAGCACTAAGATGGCAATATGGTGCCGATTCTCTTGTATACCGAACTAAACTTACTAAACTATCACTAAAATTCCTTACTTTTGGCTATGAAAATCTTGAAGCTATTCTGCAACAAAAAATTTCTAAATTTAAATATATTTTGACACACTAAAATTATATTTGACAATCGCGAGTCCACGTGGTACTTGTTTGCCCTACCCCGTGAATTTTTTTTAGAGCTGGAGGCGCACAGGGGGCAGCCTTGACGTTTTATATAGAATTTTTACTTTTTGTAAGGAAAATAAGAAAAAATATTACCTACATGTAGAGTGTCAGGGGTTTAAGGGTTTTATAAAGGGGATCGAAATTCTCATTATTTTTGCGATTGGACGCACCATTTGCGAGATATATGCAAAAAAAAAAAAAAGATACAGTACTGTTTTTTGCACCTGAAGCGAGGTGTTGGTGTGAATTTTAGTTCAAGTAACTAATTTTATTCCGCACCTTTTTAATCGCGATTAAAAATAGTCAGATTTAGTTAGACATGGTGCCGATTCTCTTGTCACAAATGCCTCTAAACTAGACTAAAAATCACCAAAATTTTGTTTTATTCCTGTCAAACGACGATTTCCCATTCTGAAATAGACTAATGTGACACAACTTAACTAGATTTTAGTTTGACAGCACTAAGATGGAACTGAGATTTTCATTTAGTGAAAATAGCAATTTTACTATTCTGAATTTGACGTTTTTCACTTAAAATTTAGATTTTCTAACCGAATCTGACTATTTTTCGCGATTAAAAACGTGTGGAATAAAATTGATTGTCATGAACTTTAAATTCACACCAACACCTTGATTTCACATGCAAAAACAGTACTGAATCTTTTTTTTTCTTTTGCTTATATCTCGAAAACGGCGTGTCCAATCGCAAAAATAATGAAAATTTCGTCTCCCTTTATAAAACCCTTAAACCCCTTATACTCTACATGTAGGTAACATTTTTTCTTATTTTCCATACAAAAAGTGAAAAGTTCCATATAAAATACGTCGAGCGTGCGCGCCTCCGGCTCTAAAAAGATTCACATGGTTAGGTATCACGTGTGGAGTCGCGATTGTCAAATTTGATTTAGATGTGTCACAAATTTTCTTAAATTTAGAGAATTTATTTTGCATAATTGTGCCGATTTCCTTGTTCACAAACTAAAATAAATTTAAGTGCATCTTTTTCTTTCTATTTCATTAAAAAAAGGACAGAAAATAAATTTTAGTTTAGTCCTGTCAAATTAATCAGCGCTTGACGTTAATTGACGTAATTTTATTCGGCAAGTTTTTAATCACGTCTAAACTTGTATGGAAAGTGATAGGCGGTGATTAATTTGACAGGACTAAACTAAAATTTATCTTCTGTTCTTTTCTTAATGAAATTGTAAGAAAAAGATGCACTGAACTTAAATTTAGTTTAGTTTGTGAACAAGGGAATCGGCACCAATAGCTTTGAGATTCTCATAGTCAAAAGTAAGAAATTTTAGTGATAGTTTAGTTAGTTTAGTTCGGTGTATAAGAGAATCGGCACCAATCAAAATTTTAGGTGACTAAAGTCAAATTCAGAATAGCGAATTTTTCATTTTCACTAAATTAATAACTCATTCAGTTGCAAAAACTGTACTTTATCTTTTTTCTGTTCTTTTGCTTATATCTCGAAAATTGTGTCTTATCGCAAAAATAATGAAAATTTCGACCCCCTTTATGAAACCCATAAACCCATAAAACTCAACATGTAGGTAATAATTTTTCATGTTTTCCATACAAAAAGTATAAAATTCCATATAAAACAGAATTGTTATAAATATACTAAACGAATATACACAAACATTCCAGACTTATTTCATAAGCGTACCTACGTAACTTAACAAAATACCGTCTATAGGATCAAAACTGTTTAAGCGATCACTACGCTCGATGTTTAGGCGTGTGTGCGTGAACGGTGCACACAAACATAGCATCGCAAGAATTTACCTAAACTCTGTCGAGTGAATTCACAGCCAGGAGCCTTAAACGTTCTGAGTAACGATACGTTTCTGTTTAAGAGATGTGTGCTGTGCAATACATACATAAGAGATGTCTCTTACTATCTTCTATTTTTAATCGACTTCCAAAAAGGAGGGGTTCTATGTTCCACTTTATGTACTTTTTTATTTATGTTCATCGGTATTTTCGTCTATTGTAAACCGATTTTGAAAATTCTTTTGGTAGAGAAAGCTTACGCAGTGGTCTCATATAAATTTTATTAACTTTGCTTGGGTAGTTTTTGGGTTAGCTTCAATAATGCGTATTTTTTCCACTTAAGTCTATGTGGATGATGTTATAATAAGTTTCTGTCACTGTTATTTACATAGCAGGTAGTGGTATTCGAATTTGTGTAGGGTAGGTACCACAACTAAAAGTGAAACATATTTTTTACCAAAAAAGAAAACCGACTTCAAAAAAAAACACTATTAAGTGAAAAATAACTTTAATTTCGGAAGTCAGTGACAAAAAATGAAAATTCAAAACCAAAGATACCGACTTCCGAAATTAAAATGATTTTTTAGTGTTTTTTTTTTTATTATGTTACGATTCCGATTAGTGTGCGTTGCAGTAGGGAGTTACATACAAAGAATACTGAATAGCTCGAGTTGATACGTTGACGATCCCTTTCCGAGTTGATATGTGTGCTATGACCTTTTAAAGGGGTTAACAAGGATGTGTACTTACTACATTGCTAGTAACTTAAAAAATGTAAAACAGAAAGGTTGTATAGGTACATACACGTTCTATAAGCAATTTGGAGCAATAGTGTGGCTTAGTACAACATAATATAAATAACAAATATAAAGGCCACAGTGCTCTGCCCTCGGCATTGGCCTCATCAGCGCGACAGGCGTGAAAGTAGGCTTCGTCGTACATCCGATGCCTGTCACCCGTTTCCGCCGAACAGTATTCTGGAATCGACCCGTCCTGAATGAATCAGATCTTTTGATGAATTTATTCCTTAAGCGACGATAGCCAACTTTCAATTATTTATACTGAAGATCACGTCTAGGGTTACCATCCGTCCGGATTTGTTCGGACATGTCCGGGCTTCTAGACTTTTGTCCGGACTTTGTTCGGCTCTTTAGTTTATCCGGATTTATTGGCTTAGATGGAATACAAGTAATAAAATTTATTTAAGCAATACCAAATAAGTCTTTCATTAACTTCTCATTCATCTAAAAACAAAATATAAATTTTCTTTAACAATCAACGAGATCAAACAAAAATTGGATTTTGTCACAAAAATGTTCGGGACTTTTATTGAAATGTCAGGCTTTTTGTCAGGACTTTTCAAATTTCTAAATGGTAACCCTAATCACGTCTAAACGAGTAGTGTTAATGATTTGGAATAAATATATGTTAAATTAGAGCATTTTTTTAATAACTTAATACGTGAATATTTCTGTACCGTCAGTGAAAAGTGATGTAACTGGAAAATCATAATTTTGAGTAAATTAATGTTAAAGTTTAAAAAAAATCTGGTTCTTTGTCTACTTCACTTTAAATGAGTACTGATTACTGACATTGGTAAACAATATCTTAGAGCACGATTTAGTGTAAGAAGAAACAGATTATTTTGTATAGTTTTTTATAATTTAAAAAGAAATCACCTAACACAACATATATTAAAGTCGTTTTATGTGTAAATTAATTTATAATGACTTGTCCATTTTACACATAATTTATTGGTTGGTGTTGGATGATTATGTGTACCTAAATATATCAGTTTGTACTAGTGATGCAACGAATACTACTTTTACGAATACGAATACGAATACGAATATCAAACCTGCTATTCGGCGAATACGAATACGAATACGAATATCTCGCCATGGTAATAAAAGACTAATAGTCTAGTACTACATAGACGCAGCTATTACTAACGTTCGTCTAAGTTACTTAGGACTTACTATCCTACCTTTTGTTCATACAAAAGAAATACAGACCATATAACTACTTATTTGGTAATTTATCGAAGTGTTTCCATATGTCACTTTGATCTCGTTTACGAGAAGACATTTTCTATTCAACTTCAACTCCTTTCACTTCGCAGCAACCTAAGAAAATAAATAAAACAATACTCTCTTGCTTGACTTGTGCTTTCGACTGACAAATGAAATGAAAGGAATGATTGAATGAATCAGTCCATGGTTCGTAATGATAGGAAAACTCCCGGGCCGCGACACTGTATAAACTATGGCCGGGGAGTCCCCCGTCGCGTCGTCGTTGCGGTTAAGGCCCTTGCACACGTCGTATTTTTACGTGCCGACGACGCGCGTTTTCCAAGTCTGCCAGTAATTAGATTTGCGTACAAACATATTAATTTTTAAATATTCGTATTAGTATTCGTATTAGTATTCGCCGAATACGAATATTCGGTAAATGTCTACTATTCGGCGAATACGAATATTCGTATTCGTATTCGTTGCATCACTAGTTTGTACTAATTCACATAGATCGCGTAATAAGAGTCACATACATTTTTATTAATATACATTAAGGTACTTGAAATATTTGTTCAGTTCACATTGATATTATTTAAAATGTATTTTTTTACACATTAATAAATGTAAAAAATGCTTAGTTAGAGCACTTTACACCAAAATAACCTTGCTCAATTTTAATTTTAGAGGGGTATCAATTAGACCAAAAAATTGCATTTTTTGTAATTGTTAAACTTCGTGTAAGAATATTAAAACTTATATCAGTTTTCACTGAAGGTACAGATTTTAGATTATGTTTATATTACATAGCTAAATTAATTTGTAAAGTTATGTCTAACGCAGATGTCAAACTGAGAATCACGCAAAATCTATCAAGCATATTTTTCTGAAACCTTCAACACTTTAAAGATAATTTAATTATTGATCTTTTAGTATACGTGTATTACTAAAATACCTTTTGTTTTATGTATAATAAATTAATAATGCGTCTAATTTGGGACAGCGCTCCTTGAATCATCATCATCATCATTTCAGCCGAAAGACGTCCACTGCTGGACATAGGCCTCCCCCAAGCACCGCCACTTCGACCGATTCTGTGCTTTCCGCATCCAGCGGATTCCTGCGGCCTTCACAAGGTCATCGGTCCATCTTGTGGGAGGCCTTCCAACGCTACGTCTTCCGGTACGTGGTCGCCACTCCAGAACCTTTCGACCCCATCGGCCATCCGTTCTGCGAGCAATGTGCCCTGCCCATTGCCACTTAAGTTTGGCAATTCTTCGGGCTATGTCGGTTACCTTGGTTCTCCTGCGGATCTCTTCATTTGCTCCTTGAATGGGCGAGTCCTATTACTGGCTGGCTGGACATACGACGCGTTACCTGAGCTCAGTACACAACACGCAAGCTAACCACTCAAGGTCATTGGCATATATCTGCGTCTTAACCTGTAGCTATTTCTTGGATTTGCCAGTATCAGAAAGGCAAACTGAGTCGCACAAGCATCCAATTTTCATATTTTTTTAGTCTTTGTCAGTTTTGGAAACAATGCTGTAGCAATTTCAGAGGAAATGGAATGTGAAATGTTATTGCATACTCTGATTTCCGATCCCGTTCAATTTGTTTCCAAGCGTCAATGTTGGTATTTCGGCTAGGGTGCCATAATTAAAACCCCTTCAAGTCGGTTTGGATTTAACTGGCCCAATTTGGCTTACTTCACGAATGTATAATGTCGATAAGCAGCTACTGTTTGGCTACTGTAAACTCATTTTGTTCTTAAAACTATTTGTAAGCGAGGTTCAAAACTCGTCGAGCTAGAGAGCTGCAATGCAATAGTCTGGAAAGTTAGCAGTAACATTTTTTTATTCATTTTTGAAGAAGCTACACAAATCGCTGTATGAAAAGCTTTCTCGTTACTCGGGTAGTAGTTATGTAAATTTGAAGGAGCTTGAACCAACAACTTTTAGGTTGTCTTCAACTTCGAGATACGATCGGATCTCGTTTTTAATTAATGGATATCTGAATTTTATATTTTTGTCAGTGGATTAGATGGATCTTTATGAAGATGTAGAGAATACTTTTTTAAAAAGGTTCTTTGTAAAACAAGTCTTAAACACAACATAATTATTCCTTTAATAAGTACATTTCAACATGACTATACGTAAAAAGGGGTATGTTTCCTTGCGCAGTCATCGACATAGGCTGTTTACGAGCTGGCTCAGCGAATTCGCCTGTGCAAAGAGTAATTTAAAATTCAGAGCGCCTCAGTCGCGTCGGGTCGGTCATTATTGCCTCATTGTTATACATGTTGTGCGTTATGTTGTTTTTTTTAAACTATATTGTTGTTTATGGTCTGTTTGTTGTAAATATGTTGTGTGAATTAACACTCTCTGTGTTCTGCTCCGATGTCTTCAATGTAATAAATTAGTTGGGACACATGTGAGCTTTGAGATAGATATAAAACCGCTAGCTAGAGAAAGGCGTCGAAAATCATTGTTTTAATGAAATTTTCCTATGTATACGTAAGCCTCCGCCCACGTGTGAGTATTATGTTGTACGAATGTGTGTAATAAAAATAATATTCGATTCTAGAATAAGTCAGTCAATCATCCTGAAGAACATATTTTACAATATTATTGCAAATAAGTGAAATAGGCTTAGGAAACGCTGGCAAGAGACGTTTATGGGAGATTGGCCGGAGAAGGCAACACGCAGGGAAGAGTGGAAAGCTTTGGGGGAGATCTTTGCCTAGCAGTGGGACAATAGATATTACATAATAAACATATAGAAGCTACGGAACGTGTACCTTACCTACATCGCAAAACATTGACACCGCTAACAATTAGATTTCCAAGCACATTTCTGAATCAACTTAGAAAGACCATTGACATTGAAGCAAGGCTCAACTCTACGCATTTTACGCTGAAGAGTCGCTTAGCATTTGTAAATAGATTCTATACAGGTCAAGTACTTTACTGAGCATTCTAAAGTTGAGTTCCAGAGTACTGGGTCAAGTACATTCTGTGTGCTATGTAGAGCCAAACTCGTGTGTCTATTGACTAAACGCATGTTTGTGACACATGCATGCGAACATGTTAATGTTAGTTGGCAGCTCATTTATTATAAGACATCTTGAAATATGGATCGGTCCAAATCACATGTATAATGTTATCATTCAGATCGTTTATATGACTGATTGATAGGGATAGTTCATAATTTGGTAAAAGCTATGGGATTTCTAGTTTTTCCATAGTCTAGCTCTGTAGGAGATGGAGAAATGTCAAAGTCAAATCATTTATTTCAAATAGGCCCTTATAAGGCACTTTTGAACGTCAAAAATTTATAAAATAATAGATTTGATTCAAGGGGGCGACTTGAATCAAATCTATTATTTTGTAAATTTTTGTATTTCCAAAAGGTAGTTTTCGTATGGAGAAGAAACTCCACCGTTACTCTTTTAAAATGTTTTATCTACGTCCATGCTATAAAACCTCTATAAAAGTTTCAGAATAGCTTATTGCCGTCATTAAAACAGCCAGTGTCATAGTAACCATTACATCATCCTAATGAGTGATACAATGTTGTACAAAATTTTATTACGCAACTCGTTTCAACGTTCAAGCGAGGGACAGCAGCACCCGCTGCACGCATGTGTGTGTGATGTGCTGCTGCAGGCGACGTACATACGTGCAGTTGTACTGAATTTCGTGGGAATTTCTTTATTCTTGATCTTGAATTACAAACACCCAATGGTTTCAGAAACTTTTATAGAGGATTCATATCATGGGCGTAGATAAAGTATTGTATGCAACTGTTATAATTAGGTATTAAAACACTCATGTGATACTATTATCACACTCGGCAAGAATTAAAAATGTTTTTTTTTTTAGAGTTTATAGTTTTATAGTTTACTAGCGGACCCGACAGACGTTGTCCTGTCAAAACATTGTCCAGCGGACAAAATTGTGAATCTAAACCATTCCCAGATCCCCTTGAACACACACAAAAAATTTCATCAAAATCGGTCCAGTCGTTTGAGAGAAGTTCAGTGACATACACACTCACAGAAGAATTATATATATAAAGATTTATTTCACCAAAAAAATAATAATACAATTACACATACTTATAGGCTAGTACTTGGGAGTATATAACATGGGAGCATCTGTAACCGAACTAGGACGAGTCCTGTATCTCGGCATACAGCGCCAGACCCCTCAAAACAAACAACAATACATATATTAGCCCAAAAGACATGCGAAAAGATGCATCAATGAATGATCTTAAAACAAACATGAATATTTAAAAAAAACTGGAAAAATACAAAATGAGTTTGTGTGTCTTAGTGTGTGTATATGCGCGTGATTTTGTGTAAGTGTAGAGTAATGAAAGGTGTTGGGGTGTTGGGTAGTGTAAATACGTTTAACCGAAAAATAAAAATAAATCGTTTATTGGACAAGAGTAACTACTACGGCACCAGAGGCACCAAAAGAAGAAGATAGCATATCTACCACAAGGTTACTTAAATCGTCAACAATGAAAGTCACTCACAAAAGCTAGTCTAGTTTGAAATAAAATGTAATATCCAAGTATGAAATTAAAACTACGAGTAAGTGCGTCAGATGTTATCGGCCGACTTAATAAAAGCCAGTTAGAGTAATTATATTTTTATTAGATGTAGGCACAGACATTCCTAACGCTTTATTTACAACCAACATCGATAATAATACTTAATTAAACACCTTTAATTGATAACGCCTGTATTTTTATTGTGGCTGCTTATTAGAAGGCATAGCTAAAACAAAATTAATAATACAAATACTTTTAGCTAATTTTAAGTTTTCGTATGATATCAAAAACCAATAAAAAATGGCGTAACTGAACTGCAAAAGCACACAGAGGAAACCAATTTCGCTTTAAATGGATTTATTAATGGACGTTGAATTTATTTATTTAACGAGAAAACCAGTATTCAATTCACCAATACCACATAAATAAGAAAGATCTGTGATCAATACCAACATGTCCCTGAAATAAAGAGCAAGCTTTAAAAGTCAGCCTTTACAAACAAGACTATTTATCAATGCAAAAGATAAGTGCCGTGTACGCCTTTGTCACAGACTCACAGCTGTTCCATTCATCATTTTTTACGTAATAAGAGCAAAATATATCAATGTTGGTTACTTCTTTGCGATGTTGTTCCTCAACTCACTTCCGTGGCTGCGTTTGTTTATGTAAACTTTTTATTTATGGATGGCGTCCCGAAAAACTCGATTAAATATTTTTCATTAAACTTTTTGGAAAATGGCATCAATTTTAATACCTTGGGCTTAGGAGGGATGAGGAGGGATTTTGTTTTGAATTAGCTTGTACCCGCTGCTTCGCCCGCATTGATGTCGGAAAATATCCCATGGGAACGTCCTACCGGGATGACAAGGAAGCGAAGCGATGACCGCATACCTAATAGCCGAGGAAAAGGTAATTTGACTCCTGTCCTAGCGATTTTGTTACGCGTAATTTTGAATCTGTGATATCTTTCAAAGTATTCATTTAAATGGTATCTATAATGTCACGGCATATTTCGATCTAAAAGAATGCCCAATTTAAATAATACATTATATTGGATAAGGATTAATATAAGACCGGTCAAAGTAGCTTCGGAAATAACAATGAAATTTTTATCATATTCTGAAAGATAAAAATGGTTACTGTGGGTCATCCTTAGAAGATATACATAAATATGCTCATCCTGTAGAACATTAGTTTTATTTATCTCTTACGGTTTACGCGGTGCACGCCAGTAAAGTTTTTTTTGTGACTTTTGTGGACATGATAATTACTCAGATTGATTACAGTTGTAACAGCAATCATATAATTGCGTTTTATTAAAATAGGTTTTTTACTTTTATTAATCTATTTATTTTTTGTATAGATTCTTTTCTACATATTTTGTGAATGTGAGAACGCTGTAGGCTTAGTGGATTGTAGACCTGTTGACCATTTTCTATTTTGTTAAGTACTTGGTACTTATTGAAAGACCTACACTGTCCTCCCATACCTAGAAACACTGTTATATGAAAGTATTGTAAAAGCCAATTATTTTTAAAAGAGTAACCGTGGAGTTTCTTGCCGGCTCTTCTCCATAGGAAACGACCAATTGGAACCGTGCACCTAGCTTCTGACGTTTCATAAGTGCCCATGTAGGTTTATGTGAAATAAAATATTTTGATTTTAAATTTTTTTTTTGAAAGCTCAAGTCGGCATTATTTTTCCGACCTTCAACATTCGTCATATTTCCGCCAATTTACACAAACTCTAATGAATTATGCACCTAAACCTTCCTCATGAATTACTCCGTCCGGTCCGTTCGGTACTTTTGGAGTTTATCGCGTTCAGACAGACAGGCGCAGAGAGTTTTTTATAATATGTAAGGATCTGATCAGGTATAAAAATTAAAACATTGTCTGAATCAATTTGCTATTCTTCTCATTAATTGTAGTCTAGTGAGATTTGATTTGGTCCTAGGTCCGGGGTTTTCTCCAAAGCATAAGATTCTTAAAGTCTTGAAGTTGTTGGCCCTAATTCGATAATGAGCGTAGGCATTAGGCAACGTGTTTGCTCGTTAATTCTCGTACACTAGCAGGCGTTATAACCGACCCATGTAAACATGGATGCCAAAGTTTATGAGCTGTTGAGATAAGTTGACGAGTGATCTGTAGTACACTACGCCTTCCTCAGATCACAGGCATGATGGCTATTCATGTTTTCTCATCTTAATTTATGGTTGCAGTGGAGAACGTAAGAAATTCCCGCCTATTCCCGAGTTCGGTCTTTTTGTGTTAGAAAATGTCTTAAAATAGTTATGGCGCGCTTCCGTACGATGGTTTATTTGCCCAATTCATAAACAATGGTGCGATTAACCCAGATATCTCTGTATCCCGCGGAAAACATTGGGTTTCTCTATTTCAACAGCCAATAATTAAGTGGCACAGTATATTATAGTAACAAGTGATATTTATAGTCACCCGCCCAAGACTCCATTTGCCGCCCACCGGCCCGCTAGGGTGTCGACCCGCGGTTTGCACACTGGGCTTGTTACATTTTACTGTGGAAAAAAGTAAAATAAAACCATTCCTTTTCATTCTTCCTTTTATTTGTATAATTTACATTTCATCTCTCTTAAGTCATGTTTTTTTTACATCATCGAGGAAGTAGGAAGAATAAAAAGTGTTTTTTTTTTAAACGAATGTCACTTTATTTTGATTAATATTACCTTTAAATTTAAGTCATATTGTATATTGCTTAGGTAGGTACAGATATTAAAATAAAGTACTTACTTATAACATGATTTAGTATTCATTGTAAAAATAAATATAAATTTAAAAAAATATGAAACATACACAAAAATATAGCTGCGGTTGAATTTACATTGTACATAGTTGAAGCTTAAAAAAACACCCAATATCGTAGCAATTTATCTTTTTAATAAATATTGTTCATACACAGTATTTTTGCAGTGAACAGAAAATTCTGTCATAAATATTATTTCGTTCAGATAGCGCATGTTTCGCACCACTAATGACCCAAAGTGTTTACGTAGTGATGTGACGAATTTTCAGCAGTTTGTAGCATTCAGTTGTAACGTTAATAGTCGCCAGCCGTAGTTTTTAATAGTGAGTTAGCAATATTGTGATTGTGAAACAGTGGAGTGTTTTTTTTAGTGATATGTAAAAAAATTGGGCTCGAAAAAGTATTTTTCATATTTTAGCTTTCATTTTTTTTGTCATAAATATTAAACCGTGAGTGTAATAAATATATTTCCTGTAAATAGATAAAATGAGTCATAGCATAACAGACAGGGCTAATCGATTGTATCTCTAAAGTATAAAAGAAGGATAAAAGTTGCGTCGTCTCGCTACCCGGGCTCACTGCGGCAGGCAGTCAGTCGCTGTCAACTTCAGGCTAAGTTGCTATTAAGTTTAATATTTTCTTTTTTGAACACACGCCGCAACTCAGACTTCCACTGAACCGTTTACTAAGTTACAAAAGGCGAGCTTGTTCAAACAGTAACGGCTTGTACATAACCAGTTAATTTTAATTACCAGAAAGCTATTTGAGCGCACTATAAAAAAAGCGTCTTTGCTTATACTTTTTTTCAGTTTTAAACTCGTTATAAAGAAAATTTCAAGATATTTTATTACATTTAAAGCTATTAACTAGTAGCTTAGCTATAAATACGACCCCATGACTGCTCCTGGAGTGCTAAGGGCAACTAAGGGATTATATTAGATGAATGGGCAGCAATGGGTGGCAACATTCCTCTCTGAATAACGACATTGGCACTGCGGTCATCAATTCATTGGAATGTCTCTTATTATCTAAGTACTATTTGTAGGTTCAATCATTTGATAAAAACTCGGCTTAGATTTTGTAATCAGGATTTTTAGAATAAAACTTTTGAGCTTATCGTAGCCAATTTATTCAATATCTTGGAAAAGCTGACGTGAGAATTATGACTACAGGATTTTCTCAAAAACAGGACCAAAGTAGCCCACTATTAAAATCAATTGGACGATATTGTATTAGATAACAGTTTCCATAATGTTATTGGCAAGCAACTCAATCTCTGATATTGGAAAAGGATTCGACCCACATTGCTTAGAACTGTAAAATATTTGAGGGTGCTTCGGTACTATTACTTAGCTACTACAGTTTACCACGGGCTTGTCGTAATTTACTTCTTGGCGTTCTTTTATGTGATAGGATTGTGGCGAATATGAAATTCGAATGCCTCAGTACCCACGGGAATTAGCAATGTCAGTATTCCGGAATCGTTTGAGAGATGTTTAGTTCACTGAGCCCGTGTCACAATCACGAATACATTCGGTGCGAAGACTGTTCTTTTGCAATTTATTGAATCTCAACTTTTGCGACCCTCAGTTTTGTGCTTTTCCTGTCAACCTTTCCTTATCGGGAATTCGTGAGTTCGTGACATTTTATTATAGATAAGATTCTGAGGATTCTTCCTTAATTTAACCAATTCGAATTTGTGTATTTGACTGAAAGATGGAAAATTTAATTTCAGTAGAGCTGCTCTACATTAAGATAAATTATTGATGTTCTGAAACTGAACACGCACGTAAACGATCATGTTTCATTATTAGACGTTACATGATGTCTATCGCATTCGTAATATGGGATAATAATATACGATACAAGTTTTCTAACCAATTTGTAGCAATCTCTTGCACGCATGATTTAATTGCGTTTCAACGCGCATTTTTTTTTATTCATCTAAGTGATATGAAATAATAAGTCATAATTTACTTCGAAAAATATCTTAAAAAATAATCTTCTATGGTGCATTAAACGGCAAAACTTACCCCATCGAATTCTTTCAATGTACGTTTTCCTCTCCCTATGGCGCAAAAACGATAATAATAAGTAGGTATAGGGAACGTACCCCATTCTTAGTGAGAACGTCCCTGGATTTAATTTATTTTGCCGTTCATTGAATTTATCGTCCCATGTCCTGCACATCTTTTATAATATTTTTATTTATCACTTCTAATAAACCTAGTTTTCTTGAATCGATAACTGGTTACGCAGACTTGTGTTGAGTGAAGCAGTATTTGTGTTTTCTACAATCCAATTTGGGTTGTAATAACATACTATGCATTATAAATCCCAGAATATTTTACATTGTATCTCGCAACATTTAAGTACTTCTTTATGATTCATCACAAAATTTCAGAAGTTGTTTATGTTAGTAACAACAATTGCTTCATGAACGCGAAAGTTTTCAACATGTGTCTATTTTTAGGACTTCGGCACACGTGCTCACCCTCTGTGGAACATTAAAATGGGTCTTTTGTCGGATATTCTCAACGGAACAGCTGTCGAGTTATTTCCGACATGAGGGGAGTTATTTTCAAGATGAATTTAGTTGGGTGTTGTTGATAACATTTAATAAATCTTGGATAAATAATGAATGTTGAATAACTTATGTTGTAAATAATTTAGTTTAGTGTCGTTTGGGTATCTGTAAACGTTCCATCTAATAAATTTTACCTATAAGAGGAAGGCATGCTGTAATTGATTGTTGTTGTTATGTAGAGCTTATTCACGAACTTTGTTGTTTTTAAGTTTAACTGTGTCCACCTAGCCTAGGAGTCAGTATATACTTTTAACAATAGGATCTTTGTCTAGCGATCCCAGCGCTCGTACCATTCAATAAATAATAGAATGATTGTGAATAATATATCATCTAAAATAGCTGCTTATAATACGTACAGACACAGAGAGGACTGAGAGGAGCCAACATGAATTGTTTGGGTTCGTGTAAGGGCCTCTATGAATTTAATCTGGCAGAGACAAGCGCCCCGCCGCACTACCCACCGCAATTACCTTACAACCCCGATTTCACCGATGAACATGTTGAATATGATGACACAGCGGTTCTTGATCCTGCTAACTTGTGGAGCATCTACTATGGCGAGTTTTACGCTGGAAATACTTTCGAAAACTATGACGAGTGGGGGCGAGCCCGCCGCTCCTTGTACGAAGGCGTCAACTGTATGCCGGTGAGTGCGCCAGCTTGTGTGCATCGCGCCGCACGCTGCCTATTACTATTACGCCTTGTTGCCGTGTGTTATGTGTGCTCATAAACAAAATGCTGTATATACAGTTCGTTTTAAAATTAACAGACAAAGCGTTTGCTGTTGACGTAAAAGAGAATGGCTTTGTTTACATCATGAAACCTTAATTTTTTCTTAAACCTAATAAAACTCGGATCAAAGCGAGAAGGGTGTCCAGAATGCATCAGGCGCATATACCGCGATCTATTTCCGGGCGCGGGCGTCGGCCCTATTCGTGTAAGCCTCGTTCATTTTGAACTAAAACATGCGCGAGCTCGGCCGCGGGGGCTCACTCGTGGCTGCTACCATCGCGGCATTACACAATCGAACCGTAGTCGAGGAAAAGCCTCGGCCGATCAAATCACGATCGACCTCCGCGGAGATAAGAAATGTTGCGCGTTCTATAAGAGAAGAAAATTTTGGTGAAACTCGCTCTCGCAGAGCGTCCGGCTGCAGCGAACGTCCTGTGTCCACCGCGTCTGAAGCCTCCGAACGTGACTCCGCTTCCGTGCAGTCCAGTGAGGAGCCGCCCCCACAGGAGAGTACGTAACACGCGATCTGCGGACGAGTCACTGACGTAGCATATTACTGGAACTTAGCCAAACTTTAAAATAGAGACACGTAGGTGACTCGTGCCGAGAGCTTGTCGCGCAGTGTCGCATTAGCGGAGCCTCATGTCCGACTGCGAATATCTGACGGAGCCCTTCGATGAGGAGCAGGAGCGTGCGGCGGGCGGCTTTGTGCACCCCGCCGTGCGCTCCTACATGTACTCCGCGATGGGTGAGTTGCCGTCGCTCATGAGGCTCCAACGCGTTTTATTTACTTCTCATCGCTTATCTCGTGACAGGCGGTGATTCGGACAGCCCTGATGAGGCCACAGTGAAATGCACGACGTGGCCAGACGGCGCTGTAGCCGCGGCTCGAATTGGCTCATCTGACACAGAATCCAGCTCCTCCAGCGCAGACGATTCTGATGAACAAGAGTACGAACCTCGAGGTTGTGATGCAGAATACCGCACACTGACGCCTAGCAGGCGTTTAGATAATTCCACTCGACGCGATGATGATTTTACTTGGATGCCTACTGGAAATATGGTGGACGAAGGCGATGATCATGTCTCGGAACCGAGAGGGGATAATTATTCGGCAGCGAGTTTGGAAAGACGACGACGTGCACCGGGCGACCGGCAAGATCGCGACCGCAAAACAAGGTCGTCGTTGACATCCAAACCGCCACAACACCCGGCAAGCGTACGCGCGTCACCTCGACCGCGGCGTTCTCGGGATGAAGACACACCTCCAGAGCTACAGAGGCGATGGAACTCCTACGAGCAGTTCCGATGGCCGGAGGGCGGGTGGTGGCCTCCCATGTGTTGGTGTCACGGACCTCCGGTGCCGCCGCCGTGTTACATGCACGATAGAGCTTGGCCGTCCAACCCCTCGCTTCCGCCCATGCCCACACGAAGTTACAATAAGGTACGAGAACTGAGAATAGACAAAAATTTAATTCAGACAATTGGAGAATTGAGCTAGGAAATTACCGAGAGCGTTAATAAACACGTTCCGCTCTTATACAATTCACTACACCTCCTCGCCAGCTTGTGTCAATAAACCGAGGGTTTCGAGGAAAGGAATGTAAGAAATAGGTGCAGCGAGCGTTCTCGTTCTAATTTAGTTCTATTGGTATAAAACACGTTTACAAATGTACATAAATAATTGTTGTGTATGCGATTTTAACACAACGAGTTTTTTACATTGTTATCCCGGGATAATTAAGTATTTTTTTAACGGTTACACTAACTTGTGTTGTTATAAATGTTCTGTAAAAATATGATTAGAATCATAAAGCAGAGCTTTAAATTAAATATTGTTTTTGCACGGCAGACTCTTGTGTTTTTTTAGAGCCTAGTGTAACAGTGACTGTATTAGTGTGACGAACATTACAGAACGATGCGGAGGATCGCGTTCGTCGACTCGAGGCAGACAAGGAGAGCTTGCACCTTCAGGTGCAAGTGTTGTCGGAACAAATCGCCGCGCAGACTGAGAAGATGACGGACTTGGAGCGCGCTCTGCAGGACGCAAGGCAGAGGCTCGACGATGCTGAACAAAGGCTGCAGAAGGTAAAAACATTACATTATTTCATTATACAAAAAGTACGGCCCGAATTTTCAACCCGAATTCCAGGGCATGTAAAATACTAGGTTAACAACAAAATAACGTTGCGTTGAAATTGGGTTTGTACTCGGCTTCGGGCTGGTTTCCACTTAAAAACGCGTGAAAATTTAACTGGGACAAGATTTAACACCAGTACTTTTCTTGTTTTGCATGTCCTACAAAAAATAGATGCTGATGTTGTATTGTTCGCGTTTACTTCAGAAATAATAGTTTTATTTTCGTCCTGAAACGCAAAACCAAATAATCAAATCTCTATCTTGTACTATTTAAGTTAGAAACTAGGCGCTACAAAGGTCACGTTAGTTCTAACAGACTTGCTTGTTTTACAACTCCGCTGCGCGCTTGTCTTGCTACTTTAGAAGTTTCGCGTTTGTCGCCCGTTATTTACTGAGAAACTTTACAATCTCATTTACTTCCTAAACATTACATAAAAGGCCTACAATAAATTGATTAATTTGAGTTACTGAAACAAAGTCTTGGAGTGAACCGTATCCAGTTGGTTAGGGAACAGTGAGACATTGCTGGCTCGTTTGGATTTGCAGTTGAATTAATAAATATGATGGCAAGACGGTAAACTGTTTAACATTCAGCACGGCCTAGATCCCGGTGGAACGGGACTATTGAATAATCATGATCGGTGTGGGCCGCACAATTTCTAGCGCGCGCCTCAGGCGGTGCCCGATGTCTTTATCGCATTCAGTTCGGCGTGCCCGTCACACAATCACTTGGAACTACAGATTAAGTAATGAGTCGTATCATGGGCCCCGAAAGTGGATACATGGGCGAATAGAGATAGGATGCGAGTTGCCACTTGTCAGTACTATCACGATTTTGTCGAATAGGGGTTAGTTAGCTTCCATGTACCTATTTACGACGGGCATTGTTAGTAGAGTTGTAATCCTAGGATTACCTTTGTTTTACCAAAGGCTAGCGCTCCCCAAACCCGGTCGCATTCAATTAGGTTTAATGAATGAAATCCTTTTCATTGTTTCATCTCATAACAAACGAATTCTGGCTGGGCTTTTTTGACGAATCAAAAAGTAATTGCAGAATGACAATGAAGTTAAATTAACTCGTGTTCATTGAAAGATGTTTGGGAATATAGCCTTAATACCTACTACGCAAAACATAAAGTTTATAAACCACATTTCTATGTATCATGGAAAAATATTAATTTTCAACTGCGATAAGTGCTAAAACAGTAACTAGAGAGCTGACCATCTGCTATTACGCGTGTCGCACTTTATCTATAGATTTATGTTATTTGCGATAAACGTATTACCGAAATTATAGACTGTACTACATAAATAGGTACTAGAAACGGTTGGTTAAGTACTTTATGCGGCATACCCAAATGTTCTTTCTTTGGTTGTTCGTTCGTCGAGTCGTTGAGCTCAACCGACTTTTAATGATTTTATACTGAAGATGACGTCTAAACGAGTAGTGTTAATGATTTAAAAAAAAAATATGTTTCTTAAATTAGAGCATTTTCTTAATATTTTAATATAGGCATATTTTGGATTATGTTTTTATTACATAGTGAAATTAATTTGTAAAGTTATGTCACGCGGATTAAAAACTGAGAATCACACAAAATCTATTAAGCGTATTTTTAATCGACTTCCAAAAAGGAGGAGGTTATATGTTCGTCGCGTATGTTTGTTTTTTTTTTTTATATATGTCCTCCGATTTCTCCGTCTATTGTAGACCGATTTTGAAAATTCTTTTTGTTTGAAAGGGTATGCTCTCGAGGTGGTCCCATATAAATTTTATTAACTTTGTTTCTATAGTTTTTGAGTTAGTTTCAATAACACGTACTTTTTCCCACTTAGTATGTGGATGATATGATAAGTTCCTGTCACAGCTGTTATTTACATAGCAGGTAGTGGTTTTCGAATTTGTGTGGGGTAGGTACCACAACTAAAAAGTGAAAAATAAAAACTTTTTACAAAAAAAACAACCGACTTCCAAAAAACACTACAAAGAGAAAAATAACTTTAATTTTGGAAGTCGGTGGCAAAAAACGAAAATTCAAAACCAAAGACACCGACTTCCGAAATTAAAGTTATTTTTCTCTTTGTAGTGTTTTTTGGAAGTCGGTTGTTTTTTTTTGTAAAAAGTTTTCTGAAACCTTCACAATTTGAAAGATAATAATTATTGATCTTTTAGCATATGCGGTTTACTAAAATACCTTTTGTTTTATGTATAATAAATTAATAATGCGTCTAATTTGGGACAGCGCTCCTTGATGGACGATTCCTATTACTGGCTGGACGTACGACGCGTTGCGTGAGCTCAGTACAGAACATGCAAGCTAATCACTCAAGTTCATTGTCATATATCTGCATCTTAATTCTGAGTTGAGCTACATGATTACTGACACATGCTTGCACTGAATGCACTGATCCACTCAAATCTGTGTGGTTCTTTCCTCAAAATACCATTTCAGACACTATTCTACATGCTCCTCACATGATCTGACTAAGATTTTGTCAGGACTTTAAAAAAGACCCTTGAGTTTGTTTTGCCATTTCTACTCAGGGGTATAATCAGATAGGAAATGTCGAGTAGCTCACAATATGACGTGTAAAAGTGATTCTGATATCCTATTTACGGAATAAACAAGTTCATTTCATTGTGAGTAATACTACAGATTTTAGATGATGTGTGGCTTACTATGCGAATAATATGACCGAATCACTATCGTTGCGTGTCTTGTAGATGCAAATTACACGAATTGCGTTGTCAAGTCGCCTGAGCGTGCGAGAATGTTGTTCATTATTGTCTCACAGACACCGAGTTATGACAAGAGATTTATGTCTCCTGCCATCTTGCTTCAGTGATCATACACGTTATGAAATGATGTAAAAGTAAGAACAGCTCAAAACTCGCGAACTGTTGAGATCGATGGAGTTCGCGACGCGACCTACGCTTTGTCAACTTTTCATATTATAAATTAAAGTCGCGTTTCGTGTCTGTCTGTGTATTTCATTTTGATGCGATTTTCACCATCATTTAGAGAATAGGTATGATGCATGGGTAAAAAAAAAAGAAATTCTATTAAGTCCGTCAGTTAGATAATAAAAAAAAGAAATTCTAGTAAGTCCGTCAGTCAGATAATAAAAAAAATATTAGACACGTATTTTTTGCTTTATCATATTAATAAAAAAAAAACCGGCCAAGTGCGTGTCGGACCACGCACAATGTAGGGTTCCGTAGTTGGGATGAATTAATCCCAAAAACAAACTTAACTTTGTAGTTGAAAAATATGTTCTCCCATACGGAATGTATAGGAAAACATGTTTTTGCAACTGCAAAGTTAAGTTGGTCGATTATTACTCGTTAACTTGTAGAGCCTACTTAGCTGTGATAGTTTTCCTTTTAATTTCGTTATATAAACTACTGTTGTGATTTTTTTCACACACCCAAAACCAACCATTTAGCTGGCAGGGGGGGGGGGACACTTGACTCTAACAAAAATTAGCACTTTAGAGCTTAATATTTCGCAAACGGATCCCTGAATCCAAAAATAGTTTTCACAAACTCACAATGTTTTTAAAGGTCCTTTCCAATGATACCCCTCACTATGGGTTATAAAAAGGAAAAAAATAACATCACCACTTTACGTGTATGAGAGGTACCCTAAAAAAAAATGTTTTTCATAATTTTATTTTACCACTTTGTCGGCGTAATTAAAATATATACCTATGCTAAATAACAGTTTTCTAGTACTAAGGGTCTCGGAGCTAAACCGCGGACAGACAGACAGACGGACATGACGAAACTATAAGGGTTCCTTGTTTACAACGGAACCCTAATGACTTAGATAAAACACATCAAAGTTGGGGAGAGGGGGTCGCTACGTCACAAGTAAGTATAAAATCTACATACTCGTGACGTCATGCCACATTTAAACTCGAATGTAATTTTTGAAAACGTAAAAAATGAAAAAATATGTGTCCAAATTTTTTAATAATCAACAAAACGGACAAAACATATTTTTTTAGTCATCGTCCCTATTTATTCCAGCAGTTGTATGTGTTTTAGGTTTGTATTATTAATAAACTTTCACATAATAATCACATTTTGTTAAGCAGTTGAATCCATGCAAAGCAGGGGCAGGTCACTAGTTTTGTAATAGGTAATGTAATAAACAGAGAGATTTTGTTTGATCTTTAATGATTTCCACGAAATAATCGAAGCTTGAAGCGAGAATTAAATTCCTTCCATTCAAATGATTGACACCAAGAAAATTAAATGGAATTCAATCGCATAGTGAAGCTAAAAGAAATGATGCGTCACATCCAGCCCTGGAACTCGATAAAATAGTCGCTCCACAGAAAATAATTATTGCTTCACCTACACACATGGCCACCCGCGTGTGCCAACGGATCCATCAACGTGATAGATTAGGAACAGTTAAACTCACAAGTAGTTTGTAAAAATGTGAATGTTATTGATTAAAAACTATCAGCTGTACGTTTAAATTAATGGATTTAAATGTAAAGTGCGCAAAAATCACGCGATTCTCGTTTTTAGAGAGTGTAAAGAAAATGAATCGTGATTTGCGAGAACATGTTTCCGATACTAACTACCAAACTTTATTAGAATTAGTTCAAAAACCTGGTCAGGTGGGATGCCAATCAACGTGATTATGAGTAAATAAAATAAACATTTCGTTTTAAATCGTTCTAATTCCGTAGTCCATTTACGTCCAAGATGTGTAGCGTGTTTATATCGTTCGTCCTACCACATGCGCGTTTTTATTAACAACCGACAAACGAGTAGAGACAGCATCGCAGTCTTCGTACTATAAAATTCCTATCGGATTGAACTTTAATTTCGAACAGGTCAATGCTGTTTAGACGTTTCGATTTAGAGATCCTATTAGAGGCACAGTTGGTTGAGACAGCTCCAGACTACGTTTTCTTTATTTTAAAATGGAAGCTGAAATGTATTTGGTCTTTTAGACGTCTATACTCTATTTGAAATAAGATTAGACATTTAAACAAGCCTTTTTACAGTTTGTTCAACCGATTTTGACTTTTATACCGTTGGCATAAGGATGGCATTAAAAGCAAAAAAAGTCGTTACAATACCAACTGTTTACTGCAGCTGCCATTTATCATGCCACCAACGCAATAGGAGTTACAATCGGTTGAACGGACTGTAAAAAAGGTTTATTTAAATGTCTAATCTTATTTCAAATGGAGTTTAGCCTCTTATGAGTGCGTTTATTCAACTCTAGAATTTAAACGTATTTTCATCGTTTCATACTGACGACGAGTTATTGATAGTAGCAGTTGTCAGTAGTTAAAGTTAACCCGTTTTTTAATGAAAAAGAAATCTTGCACACTGTATAAATTGTTTGAACGTTAGTATCTCAGTTAATGGAACGGAATTGTATTTTTGGATAACACTTCAATGAGTTCATACCCTTGAACATCACCTTTGTGTGAGCATAATGCTTCTACAACGTGTTTGCGTGTGTCCTGAACGAAAAGTATAGGTATTTGATTCCCCAATTTTTCTTCGATACATTTTTTATGTAACAAGAAGTTTGAATGTTACTCCAGTGACGGAGAAGTTTTGTGGAAATCGGTTGTCATGGTATGGGCACGTGATACGGAGGAAGGAGCGGCACGTCGTGACGAGAATATGAATAGTTATAAGAGTAGGGGAAGACCAAAGAAACGATGGGCGCACCGAGCTTTTGCCTCTAATGAATGGGATAGAGCGGGATAAAGATTGGGCGGTTCGCGCGCTAATTTAGGTATTTCCTTCGTGTTATTAAAAAGAATACACATTTTGAAAATGTAAAATGTATTCGTTATCGAAAACATGTCGTTTTGTTATTATTAAAAATTGATAACATAACATACATACATAACATCACGCCTTGTTTCCCAGAAGGGTTGGGCAGAGGTGCCCTGTAGCAGGTACACCCACATTTCGCCGGTAATTTTTTTAAGTCCCATGTAATAGGGGGCGAGCCTATTGCCATCAACCGGGCACAAATCCAGACTTCGAGCTGCTACTGAGGAATTTCAGATAGAAAAACCCAATAACACTTTGCCCGACCCGGGAATCGAACCCAGGACCTCATGCTCAGCAGTAGCGCTTGCGACCACTAGACCAACGGGGCAGTCAGACAAAAAATTGATAACCTTCTGTGAAGTATTATTTGCTATAGAGGAGACTACAAGTAATCGTGTTTGTTAGAGTGAATTCTTGAATGTCTTACATATTAATTGCATAAGGTTAAGTAATAACGATGCAGCAAAGGATCAAACGAACACAATTATTTCACAATAAGCTCGGTGCGCCCTTAAGGAATAGCGGTGAATATTAAAATGACGACTGATAGAAATGTATGAAATAATAAGACATGCTGCGTGTACGCAGTATGCAAGTGATAACTTAAATTAGTGGCCATTGTTATATAAGTATTTATTTATTATTTAATCTATGACGGTCTTTATATTTTCAGGAAATGATTCAACGTTCGTCTTTGGAGACTCAGAAGTTGGAGTTGCTGTCGAAACTAAGCGAAGTGAGGTTGCGTGCGGCAGAGCGCGGCATACTGGAGCGCTCGCCGCCGCCGCCCGAGCCCGTCGCCCCTCTGCCTGTGGCTAGGCCTGCGCCCCCCAGAGTATGTTAAAAAGATTTATTAACAAGAGAATAGTATTTGACTTTGGATTTGTTGTTTCGATTTTGTGTTTTCTATGTACAATTACGTTACATTTACGCAAAATTCAATATAAATTAGAACGTTTGCCGAGGGTTTTATCAAACTCACTGCAATCATTCTAATTATACTTTTTTGCAATGAAATAAGAGTTACATTGCAATGACTTACTTATGGATTTACGTCATTCTGATCGTGAATGCGCTGCATTAGACAGTCTGTATAAATACTAAAATACATTCATATCAAAATTAACGATGCAACATAAAATTCCAGACGCCGCCCGCAAACTACGGTCGTCAGATCGAGCGCAACACTCACATGTACTCGTCGCTGCCGCGCTCGTCCGTGGTGACGTCAGAGGCGCGCGTCGCGTTCGGTAAACAGAACAACATGGTGGTGGCTCGCGGCCGCGGACACTCTGTGCCGAACCTAGGTCTGGCGTACTGACGCGATAGCTTCGAGCATGGACCCTGCCTAGGCTAAATCCTACCTTACATGCTGTAACATAGGGTCGATTCTGCTTTGTGCTGTAACATCTAGGCCCAACCACGACAATGAAATATGGGCGTATTCTCACCCTATGCAGTAACACAGATGCACGTCATCGGTGCGATATTTTACGTATACATGCAATTTACCGCATCGTATAAAGAGGTCCCTTTCGAACAGTTTCAACCCTGCTTATTTGACAGTTGATGAACAACTTTTTTTTTTTTTTGAAAATCGGACCCTGCTTCACATGACCTTGGACAAAAAACATCTGCTTACCGTTCTGAAAATGAAAACGTTATGTCTTATGGTAGTCCATTGGAAGAAAATTGCCCCCAATGATATAATCCAGCTTTCCCGCGCTTTCTCCGCCTACGTCAATGTCGTAATATTAGTGTTGTATGTTAATATAGAAAATAATATATAAGATAAATATCTAAGCATGTGTTGCATTATGCCTTAGCCCTAAAATTACTTCAGGGGTTTATAAAAGCATGTAGCTTTTAATCGTACACTGCTACAAGGACTTTTTGTCGTTCGAATGACGTAACAGGGGGCGCTGGTGGTAAACATTCGACGAATATAGTTTTGTGAAATGTATTGAATAAATAAAAGAGCGGCGTTAGTTCCAACTTTGACCGCGCGCCAAAAGATCCTTGTACAGCGATACAATGATTGAGCTATTCATTTGTTGTAGATGAATTTATGATATGATAATGATGAGGGCTGCTCTAAGTAAGCAGCCCTCAGGTCCTGGGTTCGATTCCCGGGTCGAGCAAAATGTTATTGGGTTTTTCCATCTAGAATATCTCAGTAGCAGCCCGGGGTCTGGATTTGTGCCCGGTTGATGGCAATAGGCTCGCCCCCTATTACATGGGACTGACGAAATGTGGGTGTACTATAGGTACACCTCTGCCTAACTCTTCGGGGAATACAGGCGTGATATTATGTAATGTGAATTTTAAATGCAGGCCGAAATAAAAGTATAAATCGGTCACAAGCTTTTTGGCTTAAAAGTTTTGTCACAAGTTTATTTATAAGAAAAAGATAACATATTATTCAGGTACTTAATATTTTCGCCTAGTTTCAGGCGTGACCTTACGGAAATTCATTATAAAATACAATAGACGTCGTTCTTTGCGTTCAGTGCTCGGTGTGGCAACACGCCGTGTTCGGGTTCGCGACAAGTCAATCGTCATCCTGAGGATGCCTCGTTGAGAGTTTCACGTGTCGATTTCTTACAAGGTTTTTTATGGCTATTTTGGAATAGTTAAGTGGAATAGGTTACTAAATATATCAACGTCTATTGTATTATATTTTCGCCTACACTGTGGTAAAAAACAAAGGACAGATTTTTCATCTATCATCACCATGTAGGGTTCCGTACCCGAAAGGTGCCAAACGAACCCTATTACTAAGTTTCCGCTGTCCATTCGTCTGTCTATTAGCGGGCTGTATTTCATGCTTGTTGCGAGAGGTAAATAAAAGATTTTCTTAAGAGGCCAAGAATCAGTATCTTTCGGTCTTAAATTATACTGTATCTATGTGCAGTTTTTGCAACATATTATTATAGTTGTCATTAAAAGGAAGAGTCACATAGTGATTCAACAAAGCTATACCCAATTTTTTAATTCAGAATTTCGCATAATTATCAAGTTTTGTTAGTAATTATCAAGTGTTTTCGAGAGCAGTGGTGGCCCAGTGGTAACAGCCGCGACTTACGAGTTGTAGGTCGTAGGTTCGAACCCAGACAGGCGCTTTACTTTGTGTAAATTATTTCATCGCCACTGCTCTCAAAACGGTGAAGGAAAACATCGTGAGGAAACCGGCATGTCCTAGAACCGAAAATTCGAAGACATATGACATCTACCAACCCGCACTGGGCCCGCGTGGTGGATTACGGCCCACTCCCTCTCACAGAGAGGAGGCCTGTGTCCCAGCAGTGGGAACATTTATAGGCTGATGATGATGATGATGATCAAGTTTTGGGAACATAAACTCAACGTTACAAACGACAAAGATCAAATTCCATTGCAGCTGAATGATGTACAATTTTTTTTATTACAAAAGGTCAATAAAAAATTGACTTAAAAGTACATAACGCTAAAGTAGATCGTTGATTGAGTGACAAAATGTAAAAATGATTTAAGATTCAAGTGTCATTATTGCATGATTGTCTTCAAAAAAATATATGATAGAGAGTATCAGTAATTCTGTAATATTATTGTGTTGAATCTCAAGTAAAAGTATGCACTTCATCGCGCTTGACATGTGTGTTTAGCGGAGAAGGAGGAGGCCACCGGGCGCGCCAGCCCGGCGGCGGCGGCGCTGCGCGCGCGCCTGGAGGGCGGCGACGCCGCGCGCGCGCCGCGCGCCTCCACGCCCCGCCTGCGCACCACTCCCATGGCGTGGTAACTAGCGTGTTTATTTACCAGTGCCATTTTTCGACATGTGGACCCTCTTGTACCACTAATCAATAATGCGTTCAACGCTAAACGTATTTAGTTTATGTTTACTAATTTATGCAAATGTTGTATATGCTGTTGTCTTCTATAATAAATAAAAAAATCATAGTTAATTGATTCAAGCGTGACCCTGCGGAAATCCATTATAAAATACAGTAGATAATAACCTATTCTGCTTAGCTATTTCTGAAGAGCCATTCTGCGTTCAACGCGGTAACATACCGTGTTCGGGACAAGTCAATCGTCATCCTGAGGATACCTCGTTGAGAGGTGAAACACGTGTCGATTTCTTACAGGTTTTTTTTATGGTTCTGTAGAAATGGCTAAGCGAAACAGGTTACTAAATATATGTATACACGTCTATTGTATTTTAAATAAATCATAAAAAACCTTACTTTCGTTTCAAGGGAAACAACAGACGTCCGCGAATGGGACTGCGAGATTACATGCGGCTGGCTGGAGAGTCTAGGGCTCGAAGTATACATACCCGCTGCGCGCGCATGGCTAGGTTCTACGCCTGATGCACGCGGAGTGTTAGCAGCTGCCTCGCACCACGCTATAGAGAAGGAACTGGCCATCAAGCATCCATTACATAAGAAGAAGATCTTACTCGCCTTAACTGATCTACTGGTTAGTAGTTAATGTAATTCTTAAAAATATTAAATCTTCGGTGGCTCAAAAGCCGTGGTCTTGAAGTATACACGTCCGGTGCACGCGGGCTAGGTTCTACGCCTGATGCACGCGGAGTGTTAGCAGCTGCCTGGCACCACGCTTTAGAGAAGGGACTGGCCATCAAGCATCTGCTGCACAAGACATAGATTCTAAGTACAATCTTCTAAAAAAAAAATAAGTGACTAACAGAACTTAATACTTATAAAATTTTTGAATTATTATAGAGGTATGAGATCGTAAAGTTCACGTATCCATCGTAGAAAAGGGAGGATTCTCCGACTAGACGGGTGTAGTGTCTGGTGGGCAACTGTCCGACGATTGATGTCGGGATGTTGTATACAGGGTGGTAGGGACATCGACGCGAAAACTGAAACCATGGATTCTGTACATGATTTTGAACCCCACTGCGTTGAAATATTTCGTTGGTTATTTTTAAAAAAATCTGCTGTTTCATAGAAAAGTGCAATTACCTACGCGGTGAAAATGTATGGAACAGCAGATTTTTTTCAAGTCCCCAAGATACAGGTAATTACACTAACTACCTAGTTTGGGGATCACCGTCCAAACAAACCGATCGTCAAGATAGTTACAGATAAAATAATAATCCCAGGCAGCACACATGTCACATAACTGGCCAGCAATTTAACCTTATGCAGAGTTAAGCTTAATTATATATGTATAGAAGCTGTGTGTATTACGAAGTTCTGTATTAAAGTTTTTTTTTGCTATAATAATGCTATTAGCTGAGTTAGTTTTGAAATTTGCGAATTTAATTTCTTAAAACTGAATAATCATCATAAAAAGAGTTTGTGTAACTTTTTGTATAATATGGGTTTAAAATTCCATTATCAAGCATGATGCTGGATAAGTTATATTCTGTTCTCTGTTAGCTGTATTACACACCACATCTTGACAGTTATTCAGCTGCTGTATAAAATAGGCGTTATTTCTGTTATGAAGTATATAGTGACTTAACAGAAATTAAGATAGCTGTTATAACTACTTTTTACCGCTTTAATTACGAAATTACCGTCATTTGCAGCTAACTGTGGTTAAAGCAATAGTAACAGACTCTTATGCAGAAGTTTGCTGGGTATTCACGAAAAGTAGACATTTTTAAGCTAGAAGAACTGTTCTGGAACGTTAGTCAGCATTTAAGCGGCTAACTGCGCTTTGTTTTGTAGTGGTTGTGTGAAAATACCTCTTTACAATTTTTTTTTTTTTAAATACTCCACATTCATGTAAAAATAGAAAAAGAACAGGGGGCCTACCACCAGCTCCAAAGCAGTATTATTTTAATATTACTTCAGTGGGAGAAAGAGATGGAGCTATACGTCCTGTAGAGCTTCATCTCTTTCCCACACTGAAGTATTATTAATTTAAAATTGCTTGATGAGCTGGTGGTAGGCCCCCAGGAGGCATACGAAGAAAGTGCTTGCTTTAATAAGAGCTAAACAGAACAAATAATATACCTATACTGTGGGTTTTCATTACTATAATTATGACTGAATCCTGTTTGATTTACAGTACGAATGTATGTGATTATAGAACAGTTATCGAAAAATTTTGAGTGCAGACCACTTTTAACCAGAGCACAACTTAATAAGTGGACACATAAGGTCTGTTATACAGACATAAGCTGATAAGCCGCTGTGCAATCAGACTTTATTCAGAACTAGCTTCTGCCCGCGACTTCGTTCACGTGGAAGTCGTAAGATACCACAATATACTATAATAACAGCCACATTTTTATAAAACATCCCTGTATACCTACTACATTTGTAGTTTTATTCTCAGCAGTCAAAATATGCAGAGTCAGGAATGGTGACTCGGGAGCAAGCGACGTACAGTTGTTCGTGTGAAAAGCAGCTTGTCCTGAGGTTGACACCCGCAGCTTTCAGCCTTCGGTGTCGGATCCTGTGACTTGTTGATCGCAAAGCATACGTTCCCAGAGAACTGCATGCGCTTGAACTGATAATTTTGGGGAATTAGTGGTATACGCGCTATAAACACTGTCTTACCATCGCCATAACCTGTTAGAATTTCCACCTCGATGACGTTTCTCTGCAAAGACGTGACTTTGAGCCGGGTTCCGTTACACAGATGTACAACCGGAAGTCCACTTGCCATTTGCGAATTGAGAAATTCTAAGGGGTAATGTGCGGCATCATCTTCATCCACATGAGTATTAATGGAGGTGTATATCACTTCACTCAATTTGTGAGAGAATACTGTGGTTGATCGCTGCAGCTTGATCATTTTCGGAGTTAAAATGGAAACACGCCCAAGAATTCTCTTGGTACGGTATTTGACTGATGTCCCCGTATACCAGACGAATAAGATCTTCTTAAGTGGGATCTACTTTACCAAGAGTCTCTGGTAGAGTGCCTCGAACAACTTTTAGAAGAACATCGGAGAATTCTTGAGCATTTGAATTCCCGCCAAGCCGAGCTCGTATGATGATGGTCAAGCGCAGTCTATGAACTCTCGACCGTAGAGTCGACGTTTTCAATGAAGTATTCACTTTGTCAGTCAGGACTGTAACACCAACCATCATGTCTTGGTTCCTGCGGATGTCCTGCAGGGTTCTGTTTACAGCTGTAAACAGAACCCTGCAGTGAACCCTTGGTGGTGGTAGCAGTGGAAGCTTCCACTGCTTTCCTTTTTGCCATAATGCATTCATCCCATACGATGAAGCGCAATCCCTAAGCACACATCCCTTGTTACTGTTGCGTGACACCCCACAAACAGGCGTTTCGTTGCTCTTTAAATTGATGGGAATCTTAAACATGGCGTGCACTGTTTTGTCACCAGAAAGCAGTGTGGCAACGATTCCAGAAGATCCACACACAGATTTTAAAATCGCTAGGACAAATCTGCTGTCAAAATCTGTAAAATTCCTTTTATTCCTATAGTCTTCAGCTCTAAAATGATCAGAACACAACCTTGAATGTTTTGTGACTGTAAAGTACTTGTAACGTAGCAGTTTCCCATAGCTTACGAAGTTTTTCTTTTTAACCAATTTCAAAAAAAGGAGTTTTCTCAATTCGACCGTATATATTTTTTTTTTTAAAGAGCAACGAAACGCCTGTTTGTGGGGTACAAACAGGCGTTTCGTTGCTCTTTAAATTGATGGGAATCTTAAACATGGCGTGCGCTGTTTTGTCACCAGAAAGCAGTGTGGCAACGATTCCAGAAGATCCACACACAGATTTTAAAATCGCTAGGACAAATCTGCTGTCAAAATCTGTAAAATTCCTTTTATTCCTATAGTCTTCAGCTCTAAAATGATCAGAACACAACCTTGAATGTTTTGTGACTGTAAAGTACTTGTAACGTAGCAGTTTCCCATAGCTTACGAAGTTTTTCTTTTTAACCAACTTCAAAAAAAGGAGTTTTCTCAATTCGACCGTATCTATTTTTTTTTATGTGTGTTCGCGGATAAATTCGTCGTTTATGAACCGATTTTGATGATTCTTTTTTTGTTGGAAAAGAAATATTTCAAAAGTGGTACCATGATAAGGAAACCAGGATCTGATGATGGCATCCCAGAGAAATAGAGGGAACTCTTCAAATATTATAGGCAAACCTATAGCAATTTGGGTATTTTTTATAGTAACTCGTGCAGTTGCTCTTGGAAAGCACTATTTGGTTAAGTGGAACTGATGATGATGACCACAAATAGCCACCGGAACTACTAAATAATAAGTATTTCACGGGTTGCGATTCGATTACTTTAATAGGTTGCAATGCAATTTATGCTCGTCACAATGCATATGGAGAAGTGGAGTTGATGGTGAAGTACCAGGAGAACTTTCAATGAAGAACGTCCCTGCATCGGGAAAAGCAATATTTTTAACCGACTTCCAAAAAGGAGGAGGTTATATGTTCGTCGCGTATGTTTGTTTTTTTTTTTTTTTATGTATGTCCACCGATTTCTCCGTCAATTGTGGACCGATTTTGAAAATTCTTTTTTTGTTTGAAAGGGTGTGCTCCCGAATTGGTCCCATATAAATTTTATTAATTTTGCTTGGATAGTTTTTGAGTTAGCTACAAAATACGTATTTTTTTCCCACTTAGTATGTAGATGATAAGATAAGTTTCTGTCACTGGTAGCAGGTAGTGGTATTCGAATATGTGTGGAGTAGGTACCACAACTAAAAAGTGAAAAATAAAAACTTTTTACAAAAAAAAACAACCGACCTCCAAAAAAAACACTACAAAGTGAAAAATAACTTTAATTTCGGAAGTCGGTGGCAAAAAACGAAAATACAAAACCCAAGACACCGACTTCCGAAATTAAAGTTATTTTTCACTTTGTAGTGTTTTTTTTGGAGGTCGGTTGTTTTTTTTTTGTAAAAAGTGATGAGCAGTTGGCATTAAGCTAATGTAACTTAGACAAATTACAAATTGACCCACTAAAAAGCGAGAAATAAAATCTTTTTACAAAAAAAAAACAATCGACTCGTATTACAAAATGTAAAAAAAAGAAAAACAAAAATAAACCGTAGTTGGGAATCGATCTTACAACTCCATGTTTACAAAGCAATCGTCCAACCGCTGAGTTAATTGCTTCGTTGAAACTTCCCTAAAATAGCCATTCCTATATATTTCATGATTGACTGCTTAGTTCCATAAAGGTATAGTGTGATGATAATAATTTAAAAAGTTAAATCGATAATCATCTGCAATATCCTAATATTTCGGCGCGTTTTTTTCCAAAAATACGAACATAATATAACATAGTAAATAGCGTGATAGTTTATACCCTATAGTTTGACCAGACTTATAGGGAATACCTATGCAAAATTTTAACATAATCTATCCGGTAGAATTTGCGTCACGTTAGAACATACAAATACGATATAATGTAATATTGCTCATCCCCATAGAAAATAGCGTGATAGTCTATACCCTACAGTTGAAATAGACAAACATTTTGAAAACTAAATTTTCTGCATAAGAATCGATCCCAGACCTCGTAGCAATAACTTTCTTTCAAAATATTCAATGTACAATTTTAACTTCGCTACGATTTTATTATATGTATGGATACATAATCAAAAAAAAAAAAATAGTAGTACAAAATGTGAAAAAAAAAGAAAAACAAAAAACCGCAGTTGGGAATCGAACTTACAACCCCATGTTTGCAAAGCAACCGTCCAACCGCTGAGTTAATTGCTTCGTTGAAACTTCCCTAAAATAGCCATTCCTATATATTTCACGATTGACTGCTTAGTTCTATAAAGGTATAGCGTGATGATAATAATTTAAAAAGTTAAATCGATAATCATCTGCAATATCCTAATATTTCGGCGCGTTTTTTTCCAAAAATACGAACATAATATAATATTGCTCGTCCCCCATAGTAAATAGCGTGATAGTTTATACCCTATAGTTTGACCAGACTTATAGGGAATACCTATGTAAAATTTTAACAGAATCTATCCGGTAGAATTTGCGTCATGCTGGAACATACAAATACGACATAATGTAATATTGCTCGTCCCCCATAGTAAATAGCGTGATAGTTTATACCCTATAGTTTGACCAGACACACAGGGAATATCTATGTAAAATTTTATCAGAATCTGTCCGGTAGAATTTGCGCCATGCTGGAACATACATACAGACAAACAGACAAAAATTCTAAAAAATATATTTTCGGCATTAGAATCGATCCCCGACCTCGTAGCAATTACTTTTTTTCAAAAATATTCAATGTACAGTTTTGACATCGCTACGATTTTATTATATGTATAGATGAGCGTCGCCATATCGAATAACATAACCTATTATAATGATGTGGAGTTTTATACTCAAATACTCAAGTTTAATAATGAAATCGGTATAATATTCTTATAAAAGTATTACAAGGTTATTTTTGAACCCTTAAACTGCATAAAATATAAAAAATATTTCACACATAAAAACATATCAATAGACGAAATGTTGTTTATTTCTCCAAAACCCGGCTTATCAGGTAGCGCGTGAAAATTTTACACAAATGTATATATAAATACACGGTAAAGTTGCATGCGCACCAACTATTTCTTCCTATAAACTTAAATAAGGGTAAAATTTATTTACGATAGGATATTATATTTTCAATGTCGCAGTCACGCTGTTCGGATTTGTCAATTTCAATTTAATTTGATTAACTTCTTGATAAACATACTGAAATGAGCTAAACGCTGTGTATCGTCTGAATATCTGTGCTTTGAAGGACTTAACCATTAGTTCATTCATCTTTTGGCTAACAGAGCTGTAATACTTGTATTAAAGACCAAAATGCTTTTATACAGAAGATACTCAGCTTGTCGTACAATTATTCAAAACTTATTCAGCTGTTACGTTGCTATTACACAGCTATTAGCAATATAATTTTGTGCCCAAATTGCTTGAATAACCTCTGAGTAAGCGCTTAATCAGCTAATTACGGTAGTTTTATTCAGCGATTAGTTTCTATGACTGCTGTTAAATAAAACTTACTCAGAAAGTTTGTGCTGGCTGGGATGTGTTAAGTGGTAAGGTAATCTCTATAATCATCTTCATCATCACTGCTGGCTGGACAGGACATATAGGCCTTTCCAATAGCACACCATTCAGCTCGATTCTCGGCAACTCTCATCCAGCTGCTACCTACCACCCTGCGAAGATCGTCACTCCACCTAGCCTGAGGGCGTTTTACCTTACGTTTGCCGATTCGCGGTCTCTACTCGAGAACACGTCTACCCCAACGGTCATCGGTTCTTCGGTTAATATGGCCGGCCCATTGTCACTTCAGCTTGCTTATTTTGTGAGCTATGTCGACAACTTTGGCATCACCTCTGTAGCAACGAACAAATAAATAGGTCGTTATTCATGTTGTATCTCCAGGACGGTCACGGCGACCCGCTGCTGACGCTGGCGGGGCGCCTGGACACGGCGTGGACGCTGCGCTGGATGGAGGACGTGGGCGCGTGCGGGGCGCGCGCCGCCGCCGCCGACGCCAGCCTGGACGCGCGCCTGCTGCACCGCCTGACGCACGCCGACCTGCACGCGCACCTGCGGGTCACGCATGCGCTACATGCGCTGTCTATACGCAGAGGTACGGCTTATCGTCCAAATATCTGCGTCGTGCGGGGCCCGCGCCGCCGCCGCCGACGCCAGCCTGGACGCGCGCCTGCTGCACCGCCTGACGCACGCCGACCTGCACGCGCACCTGCGGGTCACGCATGCGCTACATGCGCTGTCTATACGCAGAGGTACGGCTTATCGTCCAAATATCTGCGTCGTGCGGGGCCCGCGCCGCCGCCGCCGACGCCAGCCTGGACGCGCGCCTGCTGCACCGCCTGACGCACGCCGACCTGCACGCGCACCTGCGGGTCACGCATGCGCTACATGCGCTGTCTATACGCAGAGGTACGGCTTATCGTCCAAATATCTACGTCTCGCGGTTTCACCTGCGTACACTTTACCGGGATCAAAAGTATTCTAGGCTACTAAGTAATAATATAATCCGAGATCGGAATAGGGAGAATACATTTGTCTCAACTTGCAAGAAGAGACAAAAGACACAGAGCATAGAGTGGATAATACCGACTTCTAAAATCCCGTAGTTTAGGAGTACTGAGGGAACAAATGAACATACATTACAAACATAGCCTGTTAAAATTATAACCCTCCTTTGGCTTTGCCGTAGTCTGATTCTCAGCCTAATTTGAACAAATGATTTTTTAACAGGTATCCAAGTCCTCCGCGACAACAAGTTCGACCCCGAGACGATGATCCGCCGCGCGGCCGAGGGCGAGGCCGTGGGCGCGGAGGGCTCGCCCGAGGCCTGCGTGCCGGCCGAGCGCCTGGCGCGCTGGTCCTCGCACCGCGTCATGCAGTGGCTCAAGGAGATCGACCTCGCGGAGTACGCGCCTAATCTGCGCGGCGCAGGTAACTAATAATATTCATTGTAATGGGTTTCATCTATGTACATAAAAACTTCACGTCGAAGTGTGTTCGTCGAACGTATACGTATCGTAAAAGCGATGTTAGCGCTGCGTCAACCCGACGCAATTTCAGTACAATCACATCTACGTGACTTTAGCACAACGTTTGCTTAAACGCAGCGTCAATTCAACGCTGAACATAATGCTCAGTGCAAAAACACGACAAGTGTGAAATTAATGCAGAGTTTCATAATTTTCTTTCGATAGGTGTCCACGGAGGCCTGATGTTACTGGAGCCGCGGTTCACGGCGGAACTTCTGGCAGCTTTACTAAACATTCCAGCTAACAAGACGCTACTGCGGCGGCATCTCACGCAGAGGTAATTATTAGTGTGTGGCTTCTCATACGTCTTCGCCGGAATTCTCATATCGCATTTCAGCTCTACAGTATTCTGTTCAATCCTACAACCCCCTCTTATCTTAAAGAACATTTCAAGTTCCTTCATGACACACATAATAGATATCTGAGGTCATCGGAAAATTTGAGACTAGAGATGCCGATGCATTCCACCGGCTTTTATGACAAATCTTTTAAGGTTCAAGCAGTACGGTTATGGATTGCCTTGTCCGTTTCGATAAGGCATGCTCAATCTTTGTCCACTTTTAAAATTCTGGTAAAAAACACTTTCTCTCTCCTTAAACATCGTCATTACATATAGTTCCTTGCTCTTGTTTCATGTTTATAATTTTATGTATATCTGTTATCTATCTAATATATATATATATTTATATAGGTAATTATATGCTTTATGTATCTGTGTATCTGTTGTATATGTAAATGGTACACCACTGACTACCTGCAGTAATGTCTCTCCTTTTCCATTTAAATCCATCTAAAGGTTGTCTGTAAAAGATCGCTTGTAGCGATAAGACTGCCCATTGTGTCACCCAATGTAAAATTTCTATATTAAGAATGCGGCGACGCATGAATTGTCCATACAAACGTAGTACATAAATCATTTGCAATTTGAGCATATTTCCACCATATTATGTTGATATTCGGATTGAGACAGTATTTATCTAGGCTCCTACGTCTTTTTATTTCCAAAAACTTACCTTTAAATGAAGTGTAAGAGAAATTGCATTTCGTACATTTTTACAGCGTAAATGACATGTTTTCATATTGTTTTTTCTGTATTATAAACAATAATATTTGTAATATTGTTTCCGCAGAAGCATAGTTTATGTTATCAAGTTACAAATTATCGAAAAAAAAAATATGGAAATACATTAAGTTTTCATTCATAATTTTTTGTAGTACGGAACACATCTAAATTTATCATAAATTTTCGAAAGCTAGTAGTACTATCGCGTCAAGCAAAAATTGTCAATGTGTGCGTGGTAGTATTGCTCACTGTAGGTGTATATCGCTCCGACAGGCACTCTCACTAGCGCAACGTGCTTGGAATTTAATTTTGCAAACATCTCGATTTGTAGTTGCGAGCCGTGTCGCCGGCCTCTTAATGTCTAATTTTTATGGTGTACATAATAAAGGATATTCTATTTATCTGTTATTATCTGACTATAAATATGATACCAACGGAAAACCAATTGACGCTCTATCCTGGATGTGAGGCACGTGTCCCAACGGCGACGAGGAAGTGACTAGCTATCGCGTATTTTCTCTACGTATGTAGATGTAGGTACCGTGTCAGTAAAAGAGATACATATATTAATAGTTGGTCGCTGACTGTTCACTCTGTCGGCGAGAACTCTATTGAACGTTTCTTGAGCGAGAATACAGGGTGGCAGGGACATCGACGCGAAAACTCTTACCATGGATTCTGTACATGATTCTGAAACCCCATGCGATGAAAATTTTCGTCGGTTGTTTAAAAAAAAAAAACTGCTGTTTCATAGAAAAGTGGTCAAAATGTATGGAACAGCAGATATTTTTTAAACTAAATGCTTCCTCGTTAGCGGTGCGCCAAGTGCCTAATGTTAGATAAATCATCATCATCATCATCATCAGCCTATAAATGTTCCCACTGCTGGGACACAGGTCTCCTCTCTGTGAGAGGGAGTGGGCCGTAATCCACCACGCGGGCCCAGTGCGGGTTGGTAGATATCACATGTCTTCGAATTTTCGGTTCTAGGACATGCCGGTTTCCTCACGATGTTTTCCTTCATCGTTTTGAGAGCAATGGTGATGAAATAATTTACACAAAGTAAAGCGCCTGTCTGGGTTCGAACCTACGACCTACAACTCGTAAGTCGCGGCCGTTACCACTGGGCCACCACTGCTCTCCACCATAACTAGGTACTAGTTCTATGCTGATGGGAGGCTTGTTGATGATATAATTCGGTTTGTTTTTTTCTTTCCAGATTTAACGACCTGTTAGGCCGAGATGTCATTCAGCAGAAGCGTAACGCGGAGCAAACCCTCGGCTACCAACCACTTACTGCAACTACCAAATACAAGGTAGGTTGTGTCTTCAAATACTGTTTTTTTAAATTTATTTAGTCGATTAGATATCGATACTTGATGATAACCTTTGTCGAGTCTCGCAAGTTTAGGAAATGATCATCAAAAATCTGCATCGTTGGTCTAGTGGCCGCAAGCGTTCGATTCCCAGGTCAGGCAAGGTGTTATTGGACTTTTCTACCAGGAAATTTCTCAGTAACAGCCCGGAGTCTGGATTTGTGCCCGGTTGATGGCAAGGCTCGCCCCCTATTACATGGGACTTAAAACATAACTCGCGAAATGTGTGTTTACTACAGGGACACCTCTGCTTAATCCTTCCGAGATTACAGGCTATGTTATCATCAAAAATCAATTTTACAATAAAAGGCTAAACAACTTGTTCTTCGACAGGTACCAAAGAAAAGCCAGTTCTCACTAAAACGCAAGAAGAGTAAGGACGACCTTGACCTGGGCGACCTCGTGTGTCCGCTGCACGATGACTGCTCAGGTGACATAACCAACTCGCCAGTAAGTCGCCTCACTAACCCCACTAATCTGTAATACTGTAGCACTTCTGTTACGAAATCATCAGTAACTTTTGATTTATTTCGTGTATCACAATAAAACATAGCCTATTTGTTCTCGGAACGTTTTATACAGGGTGGCAGGACACATCGACATGAAAACTGTTACCATGGATTCAGTACATGATTCTAAACCCCCCCTTTTTTATGGATTCAGTACATGATTCTAAACCCCCCTGCGTTGAAATTTTCCGTTGGTTATAACAAAAAAAAAAAAACAGCTGTTCCATACATTTTGACCGTGTAAGTATTGCACTTTTCTATGAAACAGTAGATTTTTTTTTTAAACGTCCGACTAAATATTTCAACGCAGGGGGCTTCAGAATCATGTACTGAATCCATGGTAACAGTTTTCGCGTCAACGTCCCAGCCACCCTGTATAGTATCTAGCCTAACTAGTACAGTCAGTCTTAAAAAGATCAACAAGAATTTACTACAGGAATGAATGAATGAATTCATTTATAAATGTGTACCTACAAAACATTACACATTGGGTACTTAATTGTACCTATACATCGATACAGTATTATGGAACACAATTTGTAGACAGTCAAATCATTGAATATTTAAAGTATTTCTTTGACATTACTGATGATTTCTGAAAGACATTCTTAGCTCGTTTACTAGTTTATGGAATCAGTACATTCTAGCGTTAACTCGCAAATGGTCCAATACTTAACTAGACATGTTTTAGACATTTGCAGGATACAAATTTCGAAAATGTTGCAAACATATGGCGCAAAACAAATATTGCATGTCGTTATAAAGTTCCGGCGAACTTGATACGTCAACGTACAATGTCATTATGCATTTTTAAAACAAGTACACGTTACCTTCGGCTGTACTCAGGCCATACGAGATATTTTTCATCCGGTTAACATTCGCTGTCGGCTCGTCATGCCCTGGTCATGTGAAACTGGCCTTAGCGATACTGTATAATTTGGCAGAACAATCAAACATAACTTACTATGCAACTAAATATTAATATTTGATTTAATCTATTATTAGTATTATTTACACAGAAAGTTATTGTTTCGATCCATTAAAAAGAGGCAGAGGTATGTTCGTTTTACTGCACTATTCTATAAGGAGTTTGCACTGTAGTTTGTATTGGTGATTGTGTACTTTCTTAACAAAATTTAACACGGCAATAATTGGGTTAAGCTTTTGGTGGTTTGGGTAATAGTACCAAATTAGAAAAACGTAAGTTTAACGTCATTTATTTTATGTTACTTCTCATTTTGTACATTCTAATAACACATTTTTGACAAACACACTTCCAAGATTTTTTATACCATGTATTAAAAAGTCTCGTAGTTAACTTAAACTTTCCTGTATTTTATCATCATTTCTCAAGCTGCATTGTGTTTTATTATAAGGTGTGTTGCCAACATTTCCAGACGATGAAAGTAAAATCAGCAACAGCGGACGTCGCGTCGGCTGTCTCTCCCCCGCGTGACGAGGCGCGCGCGCACTAGCGGGCTGGCCACGCACACGCACCGTGCACTAATCAGAACTGTATACTAACGTTAATCCTTGTAGGTATGTGCTATCGTTAATTATTAAATAAATCATTTGGAAACGGATTAAAGTGTAACGGAATACGATGTTTTATAAGATCTAACAAAAATTGTGTAAAACATTTGACTAATCCAAAAAAAGCACTTAACATATTTCCACTTTTTTTGTTGGATCTTATAAGTGTATTATTATATCATACGTGTAAAAATTTTACGTTTTTGTAATGATGCAATATCAAGAAACTAATTTACTGACGATGATGTTATCGATTAAGTACGTCCCTATTTGTAGGGATGTCGTAGAGACGGTAAAAGTTCTATTGAATTTTCTTACATTGGAGTTCAGAAATAAATGGGTGTTATAAAAATCCTTGAAATTCTGTTAATAATGTGGAAATAAATTATGTACCGTGGCCTGGTCAATGTTTCAAATGTTAGTAAATATTTTTTATCGAGGTCTTCGTCTAATTTCGACAGTGTGTTGGTGCTAAATTATATATTTTGGCGTTTGGCCCAAAAAATAATAAAGATGGATATTTAAGATTTAGTCCTCGGAAGTTAATATTATGTCCAAAGTATTAAATTCAAATAGAAAAGATAATGTAGGTAGCTTATAAAACGGATAACTAAATTTCTAATATTGAATGCAGCTGCCAAAAATCACGAGGGAAACAATAATTATGTTATAGGTTTAATTTAGGTCGTCATTCGTTTATTAGGTCAGAAACACAACAAGACCCAACAAAACAACACAATTAATTAATGACAGTTAAAATTAATTTTGTGGGTTCGTAGCTATAAAATTAAAAGCTCCATTACAATAGTTATTATAATAAACAAAGAAAAATGGAGTTGATAAGATACAAACATTTTGACAAAATTTTGAATCTACAAATAATAAAGCTGAAGAGTTTTTTAGTTCTTTTTGTTTGTTTGAACGCACTGACCTCTGGAACCAAAAAAAATCTTTTTGTATTTGATAGCCCAATTCTTAAAGAAGGGCTATAGACTTTTAACATCGCGCTAGAGCTTAGGACCATTAGGAGCCGAGCAAAAAGAAAAGTCATAAAGAACTAAGGGATGCGATGCGGTGGGTCGGGGGAACAAGAAATTTCACGCGAAGTCCCGGGCAGAACCTAGTAACTAATAAATGACTGACAACCAATAAAACATAGAGATTGATATAATTCATGTATTTAAGCAAAATATTTATTTTACCTTTAATTTTATGGTTAAGTGAATATTTTTAATGACTTGTGTGCTGTTAGTAGAAAACGGAAGAAATTCTGATATCAAGCGAGCAATAGACATTCCATGATTTTTTACCAAAAATTAAATCATTTATTTAAAAGTGAACACATTGAACTAACACTTTTCATATTCATAAGTATTATACAGTTGTTACAAGTTTTGCCGTACTTAGCGCTTTATACAAATAATTAAGTAGCTTAGGAATCGACTGAAAGGCGACAATATTAATCTGGTCTCTTTTCCATTTCCTGGAAATAATTTTTCATGTAGTAGTAAGAAATTATATACCAGTTTATAATATATTTACTTAGAATTGAGGCGGCTTACATTGTGTTTCTTCTAAGTCTTCTTGTTTATTTAAGAAATGTATTATAAATATAATTTTAAGCATTACCCTGGTTCCAAAAAAAAAAACTTCTGATATGTATGTAATTGTTTTTTTAATTTTCAGTTTGTGTGAAACATGCTTTGTACTATTTTTTTATGATTTGATCGCACAATGTTGAAAAAATAACACAATGCTAATTTAAAAACATTTACAGAATTTTTGAGGCAATAGAATAGCCACAATCCTGTTCCTAACACGTTGTGCCAAATGTAATAAATGTTGTAAGCCCTGTACGATAGTCCCTCGTCTTCCATAGGCTTTATAAATTAATACGAGTTAAAAACTAGTGAGTGAATAATTTCACTAATGTATATCATTAAAACAACAAAGTCTTTGTACAATTACGTAATAAACATTTTTACAATATCTTAAAAATATAAAATAAAGAATTTTAAAAGTTTAATAAATACTGAATGAACACAATTACTGATTTTCATTTTATTTTAATGTTCTTTATTTTTAGCCGACTGCGTCAGACGGAAGGTTATTATTATTCAAATAACTGTTGTGATTTTTCAGTGGTAACATCGTTGTTTTTCAATATTTTCAAGCCCTCTGCAACAGAAACAAAGCATATAAAATAAAAATAGTGGCACTCTTGGAGTGCCGACAGAAGTGATAACTTGAAAAAAAATCGGCGCCGCGGTAATCAACGCGTTGATGTATTTTACTCCACGGTGTCGGTAAATTCCGACACAGTGTTGCGAAATCAAAGGTTTAGTCCCATATCAAAAATGGTGTACGTTACCCCAGCAAGAAAGTATCTCCTAGAGTTATATGATTAGAACGTATAGTTGGTGCCTTATCTGCTGTAAATGTGCCCCCACATAAAAAATGTGTGCCCCCTGTCGTTTTGGAAAAAAAACGGAAAAACGATTCTTGCTGGGTTGCTGGCTAAACGAATGATCGGAGAGAGAAAAATTGTGCATGGCCAGAGAGCTTATATGTGTGCCAAAATGTGCCCCCAAAAATAAAATCTGTGCCCTTTCAGATTTTCGAGATATTGCATTTCCTGCTGGAGTAACGTTTTGATGAATCGTATATCTCTAAAACCATTGCATGTGCCCCTGTAGAATAAACATACACGAGTAGCTCTTAATGTGTGCCCCTTAGTGCCCCAATTAGATTTAAGAAAATATTTATAGTTTTCAAGTTATCGCGGTTTTATGAAAACCCGAAAAAACATCGCAGCGCCTAAATGAGACAAGGCATAAGTTCGCTGAAAACTGTATTCGGTTCTTCTTGACGCTAATAATAACCATACAAAGTTTCAAAACTGTTCATGCATGCGTTTTTGAATAATCTTTCTAAAAGTCAAAACGATAGTGTCATAACTTTGACGGCAAAATACAAGGAACAAGCTCAATCCCAGATGTGTAGGTGTAAACCAAAATCTTGTGCCTTTAGTCAAAAATATATGGTGAAAATATTGAGCTTGGAATGTTTCGCATTAAGTAAATATTAACAAAAAACCAAAATATGTAAGCAACGGCTGGCTAGGCATCAACATCAATGGCGAGTATATCACTAACCTTCGGTTTGCCGACCACATAGTTATCATGGCTGAGACCATGGAGGACCTCAGTACAATGCTCGATGACCTCGGTAGAGCCTCCGAAAGAGTGGGTCTTAAAATGAACATGGACAAGACGAAGGTCATGTCAAATGCCCATGTGACACCCACTCTCATGAAGATCGGAGACGCTACGCTCGAAGTTGTGGACGAGTATGTTTACCTAGGACAAACTGTCCAGCTAGGTAGGTCCAATTTCGAGAAAGAAGTCAATCGTCGAATCCGACTCGGCTGGGCGGCGTTCGGGAGGCTACGCAATATCTTTTCATCCCACATACCACAGTGTCTCAAGACAAAAGTCTTTGACCAGTGCGTGTTGCCAGTGATGACCTATGGTACTGAAACGTGGTCGCTCAACATGGGCCTTATCAGAAGGCTAAAAGTCACCCAAAGGGCAATGGAGAGGACTATGCTTGGAGTTTCTCTACGTGATCGAATCAGAAATGAAGAGATCCGCAGGAGAACCAAGGTAACCGACATAGCCCGAAGAATTGCCAAACTTAAGTGGCAATGGGCAGGGCACATTGCTCGCAGAACGGATGGCCGATGGGTTCGAAAGGTTCTGGAGTGGCGACCACGAACCGGAAGACGTAGCGTTGGAAGGCCTCCCACAAGATGGACCGATGACCTTGTGAAGGCCGCAGGAATACGCTGGATGCGGAAAGCACAGAATCGGTTGAAGTGGCGGTGCTTGGGGGAGGCCTACGAGGTGCATTCAATAAGTACCTAGCCTCATCGCCAGAGGGCGCTGTACTTTCAAAAGAGTTTTACCACAATGTAGCACATTCTTTTTTAATTCTTTTTTCAAATTTTCATTCCAATCCCTTCATTTGTTTTAATTTGACAACTTATGGAAGCGAACGTGTCGATCGGTTTTACAAAAATGGAAAAAGAGCAATATCGTTCGGTGATTCGATTCCTATTTTTGGAAGGGAAAACGCGCATCGAAATCAAAGAGCGCTTGGATGCTGTGTACGGTGACTCTTCTCCATCGATGGCCACCGTCAAGAATTGGTTCAACGAGTTTGCACGTAGCCGTACGTCGGTTTTTGATGAACCACGTCCAGGTGCACCGAAAACAGCTGCTACGGAGGAAAACATTAAAAAAATCCATGATCTCGTATTGGCAGATCGCCGATTGAAGGTTCGGGAGCTAGCTGAGACTGTAGGCATTTCAGAAGGAACAGTGCATCATATTCTTCACGAGGAACTCCGCATGAGAAAGCTGTCGGCGCGATGGGTGCCGCGTTTACTCACACTAGAAAACAAGCGCAACCGTGAGACCACATCGGAGACGTGTTTGGCGCTGTTTAAGCGGAATCCAGCGGAGTTTTTGCGTCGTTTTGTGACCGTCGATGAAACCTGGATCCACTGGTACACACCAGAGACCAAGGAGCAATCAAAACAATGGATCCAGACCGGGGAACGTGCTCCAAAGAAGGCGAAAACTGTAAAATCGGCCGGAAAAGTTATGGCCACCGTTTTCTGGGATTCACAAGGTGTGATCTACATCGATTACCTCGAGAAGGGTAAAACAATTACAGGGCTTTACTATGCCGATTTATTGGGCCGATTCGACGCCGAATTAAAGAAAAAACGACCCCATCTGGCGAAGAAAAAAGTGCTGTTTCACCACGACAACGCACCGGTTCACACGTCTGCCGTTGCCATGGCCAAATTGGTCGAATTACGCTACGAATTGCTGCCCCATCCACCGTATTCTCCAGATTTGGCCCCTTGTGACTTCTTTCTGTTTCCTAATCTGAAAAAATCACTCGCCGGGAATAGATATGGATCGAATGAGGAGGTCATCGCCGCCACGGAGGCCTATTTTGCAGAGTTTGACAAAAACTATTTTTCGGACGGGTTAAAAAAGTTGGAGCATCGCTGGGCTAAGTGTATCGAACTAAAAGGAGACTATGTTGAAAAATAAATTGCCACTTTTCCAAAATTTTCGTTTACTTTTTGTAGGCTAAGTATTTATTGAATGACCCTCGTATGTCCAGCAGTGGACGTCTTTCGGCTGAAATGATGATGATGACTCATGTACGAGGTTGTGAATTCAAATCCGGGCAAGACCAATGTGATTTTTTCAATTCTAAATGTACTAGATAATAAACGTCAGAAATCGCCAAGCCGCCTTGAGCAACCGTGGTGATTAATGCTCGTGCCTTCTCGGTATGAGAAGAGGCTAGGCCTTGCAGTGGGACAGTGACATGATGGTATTATAACGTACTTATTGAATATATAGTTAAAGAGATGACCTTTCCCGCGCCCTTTACGACGCAGCTCTGCGATTCTCTCCAACTCATTTTCGTCCTGTCTCTCGTTTTCCCTCTTGGCTGCTTCGTCGCGAGCTTTTTTTAATAATGACTCTTCTAAAAATGTAAATTCTGTAAAAATAATAATTTAAATAATGGGTTAACTGGATCATTGGTGGTTGCCAAGCGCGACGGCTAAGGATGTGGTCCATGCTAAACCCAGAGTTCCGAACAGAGGTCGGGTAAACTGATATTGAGTTTTTTTCATTTTCTCAACAGTTAAAATGTTATAACATAACATCACGCCTGTAGTCCCCGTGAGGTTAAGCAGAGGTGACCTATAATATACCCACATTTCGCTAGTTATGTTTAAATCCCATGTAATAGGGCCGTAGGGAGCGAGCCTATTACCATCAGAATGTTATAACTTTAAATACCCCCACAATTCCTGTACCGTTGCATGCACCCATAAGCATATTGTCTTACGTGCGTTAGGCGCGGGCCACACAGAAGAGACGCGAGATGATGACGGGATATAGACGCGCCTTTAACGTATTAACGCGATCTGGGACAAAACATACAGAAGGGTCATGACGCAGGCGAACATACAGAAAGGACAAGATGCTGCCGCGTCAAATTTTCGTCTGCGTCCTATTGTTAAAATATACTAAAATGACGAGACGTGGAAACGGCGCAGACGCAGGGGATGCGGAGGGCGCGGGGTGATCGCCGAACGCAAAATATAAATGTCATAGGTCACAACCGTACGCCACCGCTGCTGCAAAGCGAAAGAAGTACAGTATGAAGTTTTCGTCCCGTCCGTGTCTGACTTTGGGGGTCGACTCCCTAAGTGACATCCGTAGTTTCGGCCAAAGTTGGTTTCGTTGCTTAGTGGCTGTGTCGGCTGTTTCATATTATTTTCCTTATCCCTGAAATATTGTAAATATGTAGTTTTATTAAACAGTTTTAGATTATGATATTGGGGTAACGACAAGATTCATTTGGGGATTAGTATCTATTTTGAGGTTAAATAATTATATTCGGTATTTAATTAGTATTTTAGAGCAAGGGTAGCTTATTATTACAGTACGAACAAAAGCAAGCTTTCAGTACTCTCAGGCCTTAAACTGCGTTAAGCGGGCGCCCGCGACGGGCACCCGTCGCGTGTCTACGCGCGTGGACACGCGGATGGGCTCCGTGGGGACGCGACGGCCCCCGTCGCGGGTACCCGTCGCGGAGACCGGATTATTTTATTTACGCAGTGTTGCTAGTTCATTTTTAACGGTATGCATGCATGCACAGTCATGTCGCTGGGGAACTTAATATATTAATTAATACCTAGGCGACAGAGCTCTGCTCTGGTGAAAATTGATAAGGCTCATTGAATAGTTTAGGATAGTTCATACTAATCCCATGTTTAGTACATACTAATTCCATGCTGCCATGATAGTAGATACTTACTAATTCCATGCTACCATGTCATTATTCTAATGTCATTATCCTCATGTTATTATTCATTATCTTGTTCTAAACTTTGGGCGACCGAGCTCTGCTCTGGTGAAAATACGGAGAAAACGAATTTTCCCAAAAATGAGACATTAGAGACCTAGCTAGATCGATTTTTCGCTCCCCGCTAGAACGATTTCGATGAAAGTTGCAATATTTATATTATAGAACGTGATTACAAATATATATTTATACAAATATTGCTCGTTTAATAGTATGGGATTACATTGCAAAACCGCTGGCCACACCGCTGGCGGGCAACGCGCGTGCCTCCTCGCGGGCGTCCGTCGCACGGAGGCGGGACACGTGGCGCAAGCGCGGGGCCCACTTTCCCGCGACGGACGCCCGCGCTTGTCCCCGCAACGCAGCACTTTTGTATGGAACCGCGCGGACGGCCGCTTAACGCAGTTTCAGGCCTCAAAGATAAACTAGTTGCAAGACCAGTGCTAGCGATCTATGATCCGTCTGCCGAAACTGAGCTACATACCGTCGCCAGCCGAGTTGGTTCGGTGATCGCATCGAGGTCGGACGCATAATTGTTTTTTTTTACATTGTGGTCTCCATCTGGATTAATATAATAAGTTTTTAGAGTTGTTATATTTGTAGTAACAAAATAATAAATACTTATACTGAAGTGAAGCAGTTTTATTACAACAACAACCTAACCCACCAACCAATGTAATAAGAAGCTACACTTGCTCTAAAATACTAATTTAATACCAAATATTATTATTTAACCTCAAAATAGATACTAATCCCTAAATGAATCTTAAAGTCGTTAGGTACCCCAATATCATAATCTAAAACTGTTTAATAAAACTACTTATTTACAATATTTCAGGGATAAGGAAAATAATATGAAACACCAAGATAATTTGTCAGTCATTTATATTACTTTGCCAACATCAAATTCAATATTCTACACCAGCGGTTCTCAAACTTTTTTGGTCACGGAACCCTTTTGACAAGCAAAATACTTGACGGAACCCTACAATAAAACAATAGTTTTTAAAAGTGTATTCTTTATTATATAAGCATAATAAAAGTACAATGTAACAGTTACTAATTATTACTTACTTTACCACATGGCAAGTACAATAATAGAAGATATTAAAAATGAAAAAATCTTAACTAATGGGAGGTATGAAACTGTTTTTTATTTTTCATCAATTGGTTGATATCAGGTTTGATAGAAGACATTTGAAGTCTCATATCAGGTTCGGCGTCCAGTCTATTGCGATATTTTGTTATCGTGGCTGTATAGGTTGAGAATCCTGTTTCGCACAAATATGTTGTTGGGAACGGGAGAAGAATATTCAAAGCCATTCTGCCAAGCATTGGATATTCATCACGGATTCTGCACCAAAAATCGTTGAGAGGGGTCGTTTTGAACAGTGACTCCATACTTGTGTCTGATGACATTTCTAAAAGAGATTCATATATCTCGTTTGACATACTTTCGGGCTTTTGCAAGTTGGGTGAAAAAGGATTATGAATCCATGAATTCAGCTTCATTTTTGTATTCTGTTCTTCGGGAAAATACTTTTCAAAAGATGCGCGCATCGAAGTGAGATATTGGACCAATTCTTCAAACACATCATCTTGAAACATTTTTGAGTCGTTATCGCTAACAAACTCACTGAGTGACGTAAAGCTTTCTATTTCTCTCTTACCAACGCAAATAATCCAAAAATCTAATTTTCTTTTGAAGGCAGTTATTTTGTTATAGGCCTGGAACACTGTTGTCTGTTTACCTTGCAATGATAAATTAAATTCGTTCAGTTTTTGAAAGATATCCGCCATAAAAGACAATCGGAACAACCAAGTTTTATCATACAAACGGTCTTTCAAATTAAAAGAAACTGTATCTGCTGAAAGAAACATTTGTAACTCGGCTCTAAGTTCAAATAGCCTTGTTAAAGTTTTACCCCGAGACAGCCATCGCACTTCTGTATGGAGCAGCAGTGTTTTATGTTTGCTGCCATAATCTTCACACAATAATGAGAACAATCGGGATTGTAGTGGTCGTGATTTGATAAAATTAATTATTTTTCCGCTTCATCCATAACTAATTTTAGATTTGACGGCATTTGCTTCATCGCAAGTGCTTGTCTATGCAGAATACAATGGCTGGAACTACAATTAGGCGCTTTACTTTTTATTCGTGATACTGCTCCTGCTGTTTTACCTGTCATCGCCTTGGCCCCATCTGTACAAATGTCAATGCAATCGTTCCAACTAAGATTATTTTCTTTAAAAAATATGTTTATTTTATTAAAAATTTCTTCCCCGGTAGTGTTTGTCGGCAGCGGTGAACACATAAGCATGTCTTCTTCAAAAGAACGTTCATATGGATATCTCACGATAACCAGCAAGATAGCTAGACCAGTGACATCAGTTGACTCATCCATTTGCAAGGTGAATCGTGTTTTTTGTAGACGTGCAACTAGTTCTTGTTTGACGTAGCTTGCCAGATCATGGATTCGCCGTGAAACAGTATCGTTTGATAGCGGTACAGTAGAAAGATGCTTTGCAGATTTTTCATCGAGCATACATTTTATTATGTCTAACACACATGGCTTTATTAAATTCTCAGCGATAGTGTGCGCTTCACCTGCTTGTGCAATGCGATAGCTAACTAAATATTATGCCTCCGTGGCCTTTTCATTGATAGTTTGTGTTACATGCATCATATTTTTTTGACTTTCCAATAACTGTTCTTTTTTACGAACAAAAAATTCTTTATTCTTGTCTTTAGACTCGGGGTGTACAGTTTCTAAATGTCTGCGCAATTTGGCAGGTGCCATGGAACTATTAGGAGGCAGTTTACTACATAACATGCAGAGAGGTGAGCCGTTGGAATCAACAAATCCGAAATTGATATATGATTCATCATACTTTCTTTTTTTCGTCTTTGAAACCGTGGAGCTTGACGTCGTGGCATCATCGTCTGGACGGGTAATTGCTGTATTCTCCGCGCGTACTGCTTTTGAACATTCAGCGTCATTAGATGTTGTTGCAACACGTTTAACACCTTTAAGCCAACGTTCCATTTTCTTTATTAATAATGTTACACGTCAGGATGGTGGGGTCAAAATAATGCACAATCGTTACTGCGTTTATGAGACAAAGTTTAGTCCAAAGAAGAAATGTACAAAACTGATACAATCAGAATACAGCAGGCAGTAGAACTTACAAGCAGGCAGCAGGCTAGCCAGCTTGTAAGTAGGTAGGTACGAACTTATCGCTCCGAACGCTAATCGTCAACTGACTGATGAGGCGCGATTTTTTTTTTTAAATGGCTTCTCGCAGTTTTGACCACTAAGGTCGTGGCTGCTTAACCGGATTTTCCTGTGGGTGCCATAAGCTTTTTAAACTATTCTAAATTAAAATTAAGCGAATGCTCGCTAAGGGCACCCCCTGTGGGGTATGGACCTCGGCTTACCTATTTTAATTGCATTGACATTATTTTTATTATGTTGGTTTTGTTAGATTGTGTGTTGCAGTATAGTTAAATTTTGATGTAATATGGGTTTTGCCTGAATTAAATGAATTTTATTTTATTTATTTTTAGGGCATCGCTGACGGGAGGACAGCAAGAGGGGACAGGCTGGATCAAATTTATATTATCATCATGATTATTATTCGGGGTATTTAAAGCTACATGCTCAGCTGCAACAACTGCTGGCACCTCGTTTTCGAGCAAGGGTCGGGGGGGTGAAAAGGCGCGACGCGCGATCGCCGCTTTTATACTTAGTCCTAGACTCGAACTCGAACATTCCTTCTCAAAAATACTTGAGTCGGCGCCTTTGATAAACAAAAAGCGGAAATAAAAATAGAAATACAAAAAAATGCGTTGTAAACAATCTCGACTTTATGCTTTTGAAGATAGAGCCGAAAGTCGCTTGTTCACAACTATAGCGTCTAATTCAGAGGCGGCTTTTATCAAAGGGACTGCGCGCTCACAAGTATACGCGCGGCGGACGGAGTCAAAACGTTCGACCAGTGACCAGAGAGAGGTGTTTTGATTTTTTCGCTCTGCTTTGCGCCGAGAGTTGAAAATCAAACAGTGTGTTTTTTCAACGCGCTGGGACAAACCTTTCGTGGTGCTCTCGATCTCGCGTGGATGCACGTTCCGGCCGATACGAAAGGTTAAAGATATTTAAGATATTCGATGAAAATTTACCATTCTCCCCCCTTATCTCCGAAACTACTGGACCTAGAATTTTGAAAAAATACACAGTCTGGCTCTTTACTCATAGATTACAGGAAAACCTAAGTATAAGAAGTCTATGATCTTAAAATAACATGGTAAATCTCTCAATATTGTGCCTACAAACTTACATTTGCAGTTGGAATGTATGGGAGAACATGTATTTCAACTACAATGTTAAGTTTGTATTTGGGATAAATTACCAACTACGGAACCCTTCATTGTGCGTAGTCCGACACGCACTTGGCCGGTTTTTTTATTTATTAAATTTAATTAACACGGACGGTTAACAACCAATTACAGTAATTAAAGACAGACACATACACATACAAATATAAAATGATATAGTTCAGGCAAAATATAAAAAATAACAACACTTTTATGGATCCCCCTCACAGTACTCTTGACATGCCAATAAAAGCTCCATTCATCCGCAAACAGATCGTTTGTTGGATTAGAATCCAAGAGATCATTAAGTGCGGCCTGTGTACGAGGTAGGTACTGGGGACTTAGCACGCGCAACGATGCGAAATGGAGGCACAACAAACAGCCTGTGTGCTTTTTGCCGCGGCAGTTATTGTTTGGGATAAAGAAGCGAGCCAGCACAGACTTCAGATCAAGTGCCTTAATAGTGCCACGGAGCGTCTTGCAGGCTATACAAGCTTAGTTTTTGTTTATACTAAACCTCTTAAGGGGTCATTGTACTCATCATTATGAACAACTTTCACTATGGGACGAACGCTGAAATCGCGAAAAAAAAATCAGCTGTTCCCTACATTTATGTTCGCATATCTCGTCAAAATGTAGGGAACAGCTGATTTTATTTTCGCGATTTCAGCGTTGGTCCCATAGTGAAAGTTGTTCATAATGATGTTTATTTTGCAAATAAACGAATCTGAATCTGATGAGTACAATGACCCCTAAAGAGGTTTAGTATAAACAAAAACTAACGTTGTATATATATAATAAGCTGATTTAGTGCTGACTTACCTCTAATGCGTTATATCTGAGGCATCCCAATCGAACTTTAATTTGATGTACAGAATGCTTAGATAACAGCATGTGACAGGTCATCTTACACGCTGTATGCTGTATGTTACAATAAACTTTGTAAAAATTACTTGTGAGCCTCGGATCCATCGATATCCAGGGCGCGTTGAACAGACTGCCGGCAGTCGGCCGGGCGAGAGGATCAGGCTCGATCAGGTGAGTTACTTGCTGTTTGCATTCCGTCGATAGCTGGTTGACTACAGTTGTACGAAAACGCCACTTACGCATTACCTGGTAGATAAATGTGCTGGGTTAATCTAAGCTAACCGGTTCATACGGCTAACATAACTTTTCGGCATGATGACGAAAAATTAAGAAGCGAATCCTTCCACTCGAGGCCTTGCTCAAGGACTCACTTCTTAAGCAGTTGGTTGTGATTTGGGTGATACCTCTTTCACCCAACCAAATCGGTCATTATAATAGGGTAGTTGCCTAGGTAAAAAAAAGAAATTTTATTTAGTTCGTCTTTCAGATAATAAAAAAAATATTAGACGCGAATTTTTTGCTTTATCATATTAGTCAAAAATAACTTAGAAAACACGCATTAAAGTTGGGGAGTGGGGCTCGCTACGTCACACAGTATTAAATCTAGCAAGGCGTGACGTCGTGCCACATTTTAACTCAATGTATCGCCGTAATCTTTTGATTACGTCAAAAAAGAAAAAATACTTGTTCAATATTTTTTAATAATCTACAAGGCGAAAAAAAATTTTTTTTTGGACATAATCCTATTAGTGGTGGTTAATAAAACGTATAGTGCCAAAACATAACTTGCTCGACAACGAGGTGCCAGCGCAGCAGTTGTTGCAGCTGAGCACGTAGCTTTAAATTCCCCGACTAATAATCATGATCAAAACTTTGATCCAGCCCGTCCCATCCTTGATGTCCTCCCTCTGGTTGACGCCCTAAGCCGAATTTCGTATCCACAGGGGGTGCCCTTAGCGAGCGTTCACCTAGTTTTAATAAGCGTAGTTGAATAACCCCTGGTTCGAGGTTTTAAGTCTACTAGCTTAAGGTACCCACAGGAAAGCCCGGTTAAGTAGTCATGATCTCAGAGGTCAACTACAAGATGCCCTAAATAAAAAAAAGCCAAAACATAACACGATATGTGTACAAAGCATCTAGCGTTTGCTAGATCGACTATGACTTCGCGCTAGAAATATATTACTTCAACAAACAACGTGCACAGCGGAGCCAGAACGGGATAGCAATATAGTTTAATAGTCTGTCACAGCGCATCGGGTGAACTCGGGCGGCAGTCGGCCCGCATCGTCTGTTATTAGTATTACGCGTTGTTTCAGTTGTTTGTAAACACGACGGGCGTTCGCGAATCACGATCTTGTTAGTCTTTTGTAAATTGTAATTTTAAATACGCCTATAATGAATAAAACAACTGTCTCACAAAACTTTTAAACTTTCCGTCTGGCGTGTTGGCAAATAAAATGATAACGTCTCCCTCCGTGTTGAGACTGCGACCGAGTTTTGAAACAACGTGTTACAATGATAGCCCATAAAATAACGCGCTTGAAATAGTTATTTATACCATTCCCCCTCTAAAAAGCTTATTTTATTCACTGAAAACAGTGAATAAAAAGCACTTTTAATCACTATTTTGGTGTTTGAATTTGTGTTTGATATTCGACCTCGATCTCAATGCTATACAACCTCCTTGCGATTAATTTAAACTTCCTTTTTTGGAACGAAGTTCTTTAACGCGACTTATAAACTTTCAGAAATCGTCACGCTAAAAAGTGTTAATATTTGTGATTGTCTTCTTCTAATTCAAAGAGAAAGAGAGAGAGAACGCCGGCAGAAAAAAACAAAAGAAAAGAGTAAAGTGATTACAGTGTTGAGAAATAAAATTGTGCACATCGGCCTGAGTACACTGCAAAACGGATTTTTAAAAAATTTTCATTATGGGTATCCTTTTCACGGTTTTCGAGGGTGTTAAAGCCAATAGTGGGGTCGAAATGTAAATTCAAGATGGTGGCACTGAATTTTTTATCATGGGTATCGTTTTCATGGTTTTCGAGGGTGTTAAAGCCGATAGTGGGGTCGAAATGTAAATCCAAGATGGCGGTTCTGATTTTTTAAATTTTTCATCATGTGTATCGTTTTCATGGTTTTCGACGGTGTTAAAGCCGATAGTGGGGTTGAAATGTAAATCTAAGATGGTAGCTCTGAATTTTTTTTGAATTTTTCATTATGGGTATCGTTTTTATGGTTTTCGAGTGTATAAAAGCCGATAGTGGGGTCCAAATGTAAATTCAAGATGGTGGCTCTGATTTTTTTTTTGAATTTTTCATCATGGATATCGTTTTCATGGTTTTCGAGGGTGTTAAAGCCGATAGCGGGGTCGAAATTTAAATTCAAAATGGTGGCTCTGTTTTTTTTTTTTTTTTTCATCATGGGTATCGTTTTCATACTTTTCGAGGGTGTTAAAAACCGATAATGGGGTCGAAATGTAAACTCAAGATGGCCGCTCAAAAAAAAACAAATTTTTCATCATGGGTGTCGTTTTCATAGTTTTCGAAGGCGCTAACGCATATGAGGTCAAAATGTAAATGCAAGATGGCTACTGCAAAAATTTTGTTTTTATTTTAAATCATACGTGAGAAAGAACTTCGTTTCTGACGGGGGTCCCACGACCGTACACATTTTTCTTCATTAAATGTCTATTTTCGCTTAAATCTTTCTTTTTCTCGTAGTCATGGTATAAAGTATAGTATGCAACTCTTGAATAAAACGGATTTATATCGAGGGCCATGAATCACTCGCGTCGCTCAGGATTCTAACACTTGAATCACTCGCTATGCTCGTGATCATCATGAATCACTCCCTTTTTTTTTTTTTTTTTTTTTTTTTTTTTTTTTTGGGTGGGAAATTATCAAATAACTTCTCCCGCTCTGGGCGGAGCGGGAGGGCGTGTCAGACTCTTACTGACTAAAACCCACCCGTGTTCCTTCGGTTGCCCTGTTGCCGGGGGCCACGATTTCCCGATCGGTTTTCTTCGAACCCCCGGCAGGCATTGGCCCTAGTGGACCCCGTCAATTCTGCTGACATCTCTTTGAGGCGCGCGTGGAACACAACGCGCCGTCGACCCGGGCTTGGTCCTTATCGGACAGCGAGCTACCCATTGCTCACCGTCCGCAAGCCCGCGCCTACGGTGGCCGGAAATCGGCTCGCGATTCCCGCCCCGGGCGTCTCCTCCTGCGGCGGTTAGGGGCGTGAGGGCGCGAAATTTGCCTCTCCCTCACGCGTTCCGCCTCCTCCTTCGCGAGCATTACCGCTTCGCAGAAGGAGGTGACGGCCTGCCATTTCCTCTCGCTCCGTACCATGGCCTGAACCAGGGCCGGACGCGAGAGATCACCGCCGCCGATCGCCTCTACGAGAACACGGCGTTGCTCCGCCCAAGCCGGGCAGACCTCCACCGTATGCTCCACCGTGTCCTCAGGCCGATCCACACAATGGTGACACCCGGGTGTTTCCTCCCGCCTTATCCTGAACAGGAACCTCCCGAAGCAGCCGTGTCCGGTGAGGACCTGCGTCAGGCGGAAGGTGAGAACGCCGTGGCGTCTCTCCAGCCACTCCTCAAAGACGGGTCTTATCGCCGCGATTGTGGCGCGCCCAGCGCGGGGTTGCGACAATCGCACCCTCCATGACGCCATGAGATCCCGCCGGAGCTCTGTCCGCTGTGCCGCAATTTCTTGCGGCATCGGGGTTAAGCCCCGGCGTTTCGCCTCCTCGCGCCACTCCCAGACGTGCGCGAGGACCTTTGCCTCCAGATCCCATGGCGGTAATCCGGCAAGGAGGCTCGCCGCCTCGCAGGAGACCGTGCGGTATCCTCGGGCCAGCCGGATGGCCATGACCCTCTGGGACGCGTTCAACCGGCGGGCTGGCCGCAGCCTCAATGAACGCGCCCACACCGGTGCCCCGTAAAGGGCCATGGACCGCACGATCCCCGCATAGAGCCTCCGGCAGGAGGCGTTTGGATCCCCTAGATTGGGCAGGAGCCGCTTCAATGCAGCCCCGGCCCGCTCGAGTCTGGGAGCCAAACGTCGGAAATGTTCTACGAAGTTCCACCGGCTGTCGAGGACGAGTCCCAGATACTTCATCGTCGACTCGACACCGATGTGAACCCCTCCCGCCATTACCTGGGAACCCGACGGTGGCGCATTCCGAGGACCATGAAAACCCATGGCCTCAGACTTGTGCAGGGCCACCTCGAGTCCCAGCTGCCGGATCCTATCGACGATTGTCGCAACCCCGCGTGTCGCTAAATCGGCCGCCGCCTGGTACGACCCCCCCTGCGCCAGGACAAGCGTGTCGTCAGCGTAACAAACGACGCTGACGCCGCTAGGGAGGTCGGCGCGCAGCACCCAGTCGTATCCGATGTCCCACAGATGCGGCCCCAGGACCGAACCCTGTGGGACACCGCACGACATCTCTTGCCGGTTCCACTCTCCTTGGTGACCGGAGTAGATGACGGCCCTGTCCGTCAGATAGGCCTCGACCACACGACAGAGGTAGGTCGGCATCCGGTGATACCGGAGTGCCTCCCTGATGCAACTCCAGGGCAGGGTGTTGAAGGCATTGGCGATGTCTAGAGACACCGCCAAGACGACCCCACCCCGGGCCACAGCATCCCCCGTCGTGAGGGCCCGCACGCGCATGATGGCGTCCACCGTAGAGCGCCCCCTGCGGAAACCGAACTGGCTCTCTGCCAGATCCGGCCCCACTCGCACCAGCTGCCCGACGAGGCGGTCTGCAATGACTCTTTCAAAGAGCTTGCCCACCTCGTCGAGCAGCACAATGGGCCGATAAGCGGACGGAGAGTCCGCTGGGCGCCCCGGCTTCTTGATGAGGACCAGTTTCTCCGTCTTCCAACGAAGTGGGAACTGGCCCCTCTCCATGCATGCGCTTAGGAGCCCCCTCAGTCGAGGCCCGAGAGCCCCCATGGCCAGGACCCAGGCTTTTCCGGGTATGCCGTCGGGTCCTGGGGCGGTATTCTTCGCACTCATCTTGCGTACCGCCACTCTCATTTCTACCTCAGTCACCTCAGGAGAATCGTCGTCGTCGGTGTGGTCCGCATCGGGCATCGCAGTAGGCGGAGCCATGGGCGGAGCAGTATGATCCCCTCTAGAGGGGAACAGAGCGCTCACCACGTCCCCCACAAGCTGGGGCCGGAGACTCTGCGTCAGCGGGGGAGCCCATGGGCGGAGTTTCTCCCGCACCATCTTGTATGGGCGCCCCCACGGGTCCCTGTTGAGAGTCTCCAGCATCTCCTCGCGGGCCAGCGCCCTGGCCCGCAGGATCTCCGCTTGGATGAATCACTCCCTACGGTCGTGATTCAATTGTTAGAATCCTTCACTTGCTCGTAATTCATCTATGGCCCTCGATTTAAATCCGTCCTTTATTCACTAATTGCATAATATACTATTATACTCCCTCTAAAAAGCTTATTTTATTCACTGAAAACAGTGAATAAAAAGCACTTTTAATCACTGTTTTGGTGTTTGAATTTAGAACACCAATATATTCGACCTCGATCTCAATGCTATACAACCTCCTTGCGATTAATTTAACCTTCCTTTTTTGGAACGAAGTTCTTTAACGCGGCTTGTAAACTTCCAGAAATCGTCACGCTAAAATGTGTTAATATTTGTGACTGTCTTCTTCTGATTCAAAGAGAAAGAGAGAGAGAACGCCGACAGAAAAAACATAAGAAAAGAGTACACTTTTATGGAATAAAATTGTACATATCGGCTCGAGTACACTGCATGCTGGAGAGAGAGAGAGAAAGTGTGAATTTGGTCAAAATGAAAATCCAAGATGGCGGTTCTGATTGAAATTTTTTATCATGGGTTTCGTTTTCATGATTTTCAAGGGTGCAAAAGCCGATAGTGAGAACAAAATGAAAATCCAAGATGGCGGCTCTGATTTTTTTTAATTTTTCACTATGGGTATCGTTTTCATGGTTTTCGAGGGTGTTAAAGCCGATAGTGGGGTCGAAATATAAATTCAAGATGGCGGCTCTGATTTTTTTAAATTTTTCGTCATGGTTATCGTTTTCATGGTTTTCGAGGGTGTTAAAGCCGATAGTGGGGTCGAAATGTAAATCCAAGATGGCGGTTCTGATTTTTTCAAAATGTAAATTCAAGATGGTGGCTGTTTTTTTTTTTGAATTTTCATCATGGGTATCGTTTTCATGGTTTTCGAGAGTGATAAGCCGATAGTGGGGTCGAAATGTAAATCCAAGATGGCCGCACAAAAAGATTTAAAATTTTTCATCATGGGTGTTGTTTTCAGTTTTCGAGGGCGAAAACGCCGATATGAGGTCAAAATGTAAATACAAGATGGCGACTGCAAAAATTTTGTTTTGTTTTAAATCACACGTGAGAAAGAACTTCGTTTCTGACGGGGGTCCCACGACCGCACACGTTTTTCTTCATTAAATGTCTATTTTCGCTTAAATCTTTCTTTTTCTCGTAGTCATGGTATAAAGTATAGTATGCAACTCTTGAATAAAACGGATTTATATCGAGGGCCATGAATCACTCGCGTCGCTCAGGATTCTAACACTTGAATCACTCGCTATGCTCGTGATTCAATCATCATGAATTTCGCTTGCTCGTAATTCATCTATGGCCCTCGCTTTAAATCCGTTCTTTATTCACTAATTGCATAATATACTATTATCTACACCCATGTAGTGATGGTATTCCCGAGAATATTCTCCTTGCGAGAACTTTGCTGTTAAGTTGTCGAGAATATTCTTTTGGAAGGGAATTTACTAGAATTAATAATTGGATTACTGTATTAAATCGGTTTATTTTTAGAGTAGTAGTTTTGAGTGCATTTGAACGTTTTACGAAGTTAACGTTAAAATAAACTACTCTACAACTTGAATTCTCAGTAAATTCTCCTGAGTGAGAACATTCTCGAGAATATTTCCGAGAAAATTCTCATAAATTCTTTTAAATTTCATATGGTTTAAATGTTAAATTAGGATTTCTATATTAAAACAAACTTTATGAGTTACAAATAATCAGCTTTAATAAAACAACAAAACATAAGAAAGGTTTACGGTGTAAATAATTAAAAAAAAAGTAACAAATTGCCATTTTCACTAAATTAATATTTCTTTGACGTTTTTCAGCTAAAATTTAGATTTTCTAACTAAATCTGACTATTTTTAATCGCGACTGAAAACGTGTGGAATAAAATTGGTTGTCATGAACTTTAAATTCACACCAACACCTTGACTTCAGATGCAAAAATAGTACTAAATCTTTTTTTCCTTTTGCTAAAATCTGGAAAACGGTGTGTCCAATCGCAAAAATAATGAAAATTTCGACCCCCTTTATAAAAGCTTTAAACCCCTAATACTCTACATGTAGGTAATATTTTTTCTTATTTTCCATACAAAAAGTGAAAAATTCCATATAAAACACGTCGAGGCTGCCGCTGCAGCCCCCCTGCGCGACTCCGCTTCTAAAAAGATTCACGTGGTTAGGTATCACGTGTGGAGTCGCGATCGTCAAATTCGATTTAGATGTCTCAAAATGTTTTTTAATTTAGAGAATTTATTTTGCAGAATAGCTTTGAGATTCTCATAGTCAAAAGTAAGTAATTTTAGTGATAGTGATAGTTTGGTGTACAAGAGAATCGGCACCATTGTTTGCCACCACGCAACTGGCTTGACTTATTTAGCTGTTTCCCAATTAAACTCTTTGCTCCACAAACCAGTGCCACATTTATATTCAGATACTTCTTTGATTTGAGGAGTGGTGACAGAGAAGTCACGGCGTCCTCACCTTCCGCCTGACACAGGTCCTCACCGGACAAGGTTGTTTCGGGAGGTTCCTGTTCCGGATTAGGCGGAAGGAAACGCCCGGAGGACACGATGGAGCATACGGTGGAGGTCTGCCCGGCTTGAGCGGGGCACCGTGTCCTCGTGGAGGCGATCGGCGGCAGTGATCTCTCGCGTCGTACGGAGCGAGAGGGCATAGGAAACCGTCACCTCTTTCTGCAAAGAAATAGTGCTCGCGAAGGAGGAGGCGGAACGCGTGAAGGAAAGGCAAATTTCGCGCCCTCACGCCTCTAGCAGCCGCAGGAGATGCCCTGGGCGTCGAGAATCCCAGGCCAATTCCCGGCCACTGTAGGCGTGGGCTTGCGGACTGTGAGCAATGGGTAGCTTGCCGTCCGATAAGGACCAGGCCCGAATCGACGGCGCGTTGTGTTCCACGCGCGCCTCAAAGAGATGTCAGCACAACTGAAGGCCGCTAGGGCCAATACCTGCCGGGATCGCGGGAAAGTCCGAAAGGGATACCGTGGCCCCTGGCAACTGAAAGAACACGGGTAGGTTTTAGTCAGTAAGAGTCTGACACGCCCTCCCGCTCCGCCCAGAGTGGGAGAAGTTATTTGATAATTTCCCACCCAAAAATATTTCTTCGAACAGTTGTTGAACTGAAATACTGTGTCTTTCAGCCAAGTTAAGAACGAACTCCCATCCGTCTATGTTTGGGAACGGCGCGGGCGCGGACCGGTTTTATTGTGGTGGCACACACACAATAAGGATGATGATCTTCCTCAAACGGGAACAGAAAAGGCAAGCGCGCAACGATAGCCGCAACAAATATGTGTTAACTAAAGAAATATTAGCAATTTCCACTCCGAAATCGCATACAGTAACCTTTTTTCGAGTAAAGTATAAAATAACAACAAAAGAAGTCGACTTTGGACCTTGAAATCAAAATATTAAATTAAAATTTTGCAATTTTACTTCCAACTTTAAATTCTCTTAAATTCTCTGTCAAAAAGAACATTGCAGAATATTCTCGACCCATCACTACACCCATGCTATAAAACCTCTATAAAAGTTTCTGAAACAGTTAGCTTATTGGCAACATTATACCAGCCAGCGTTATAGTAGGTTACCATTACATCATCCAAACGAGTGTTATAATTTTGTACTAAATTTCATTATGCAACTCGTTTCAACGTTCAAATGAGGGACAGCAGCACCCGCTGCACGCATGTGTGTGTGATGTGCTGGTGCAGAAGACGTACATACGTGCAGTTGTACTGAATTTCGTGGGAATTTCTTTATTCTTGATCTTGAATTACAAACACCCAATGGTTTCAGAAACTTTTATAGAGGATTCATATCATGGGTGTAGATAAAGTCTTGTATGCAACTGTTATAATTAGGTATTTAAACACTCATGTGATACTATTACTAAACCCACATTCGTGTTTTAATACCCCTTATTATACAACAGTTGCATAAATAACTATTACAGTCTAGAGTTTCTAGCGGATTTGAACATCACTAATCATAATCAAGACAGTCAGTCGCAAACTCGCAATTTAAGTTATCTACTCTGATTACTACGTATGTTAGCTAGAACTGGTTCTTAATATTTACAATTCATCAGTGGATTGTAGGTACCTGTTTTTCATAGAGTTTCTTAACGGATGTCTCATTAAATGGTAAAGCTTTATTGAGCATCGTGTAGAGGATAATGCCAATTGACCACATATCCGCTGACTTGGGCAAGTACGGTAAGCCTTTCAATACTTCAGGAGCCGCGTAGGATAGAGACCCGCAGTAAGTCTCACTCAATACGTCGCGCCCGCGCACCAACACGTTACGAGCGAAACCGAAATCAGTAACCTTGACGTTATAATTTGATGTAATCAGTATATTTTCACATTTCATATCTCTATGCGCTATGTGCATAGTGTGTAAGTAGTGAATCCCCGATAAGATCTGCCTCATCCATAGCCTGCTCTGGTTCTCCGGCACGGCCCCATGTTGTGTTAAAAAATCCAATAAATCACCGTTTTCTGCGTAACGTAGAAAAATGAAGTATTTAGCACGCCGTTGGAAAATATTTGACACGTTTACTATGTGGGGGTGGTTGATACGTATCAAAACGTCTAGTTCTCGAGGTAAGAACTTAGTGAGGTAGTCTCGCGGAGCTACCGCTGTGTCTATCACCTTACAGGCTAACACAACATGCCGTGTCTCGTCGATCGTGTGTGTCGCTTTGTAAACCTGCAAAGAAGATAATTTAACATTTGAAAAGTTGTTTCGCAACATTACTTGATTCATAATATTGATTTGTTTAATTATTTACCTTAGCATAGGAACCTTCACCGATCATTTTCTCCAATATAAATCCTTTTTCTTGTAATACCATAAGATCGGATTGTGTATTGCTTAGGTCTTGCTTCTCGGTACCCATTTGTCATTCTCATGATTCTCGTAAGTTATTCCTTCATTTTTACTTTTAACGGGAGCATACTGGTATAAGGTCGTGGTGGAAAATTGTTATAGTCTATAAAAAATCATTTTTTTATTGTTTTGAAACTGTAAATATTGAAATAATGTTTACCTAATGTATAATGTATATGTGTGACATTATATTTTTTATGTCATTAACAGGCTACAGTATGCCAGTGTTTGAATGACAGTTCATTACGAAACCTACTTGTTAGTCTATAAATATATTTATTTAAATTGTTTTGAAACTGTGAATGTTAAAATCTCATTTGGATTTTTTATGTCAATAACAGGCTACAGCAGGCTACAGTACTAGTATTTGAACGACAGTTCATTATGAAACCTACTTGTTATAGGCGCCTTTCTTGAATATTATAAAACCTTCGAAAGTGTTGCCCAACAAGAAGTCCCCCCACTCCGAAAAAGTAGTGAGCTATGAGACTCGCGTGATCGCGTCCTATTTAAATGCGATCGTCGTGCTAATACACGATCGTTCGAACTTTGTTCGGGGAACCTGAACGCGTGTTCGTGCTGACAGAGGGCGCTTTCCGGTTTTCCGGACATAATATGCAATGCACGTGTTAGATAATTCATTTTGAGGTTAGTATATTATAAAAATACTAGCTGACCCGGCAAACGTTGTTTTGCCACAAAAAATATTTATGTTTGGGGTGGAATCACCTTTATCACTTAGGGGTATGAAAAATAGATTACGACCGATTCTCAGACCTACCGAATATATCTACATATAAAATTTCATAAAAATCGATCAAGCCGTTTCGGAGGAGTATGGCAATTGGCAACTAATATTGTGACACGAGAATTTTATTTTTATTTAAGTATGTTAGGATTATTTGTTGGATAATGACATCTGTCACATTTTCGAAGCTTGGGACCGTAGACAGAGACTGTCTACGCTTGGGACCAATGTAGAAGTACCTAATTTGACTAGGTATTGTGTTTACCTGAAAATAACACAACTTGTAAAATTAATTTAGATGTTATAATATAAATTATTACGTAATATTTAATGATACTTGCAGTATATATTAGATTTTATATTGCTATTTTAATAATATAGTAAACTGTTTCAAACGATTGTCACAACACTGTCAGTTGATGTTGATACATACATACATAAACTCACGCCTTCTTCCCAAGGGGGTAGGCAGAAACTACAGAACGCCACCTGCTACGATCCTTACATATTTCTTTTGCCTCGTTTACGTTCATACATCTGGTCATACACGCACGCCGGTTGCGAGTACTACGCACCTGGCCTTTCTGAAGAACATCACCAATAAGGTCAGTATATGTCCTCCTAGGGCGTCCCCGCCCGGCCTTTCCTTTTACATCAGCCTTGTAAATACATTTTGTTAGTCGCCTTTCATTCATTCTCTCAAAATGCCCAAACCATCTCAGCATACCCTTTTCAATTTTTGTCACTACATCTTCTTTTAAATCACACCGCTGTCTTATCACATCATTCCTCAGCCTATCATTCATAGTCAGGCCACACATGCTTCGCAAGGAACGCATTTCCACAGCATTTATTCTACTTTCATGTTGTTTTTGCCACACCCAACATTCACTATCGTTGATGTTGATATTCTATTTTATTACGAATCAGCTTTTATTTAATTTCTTAATTACCTTATAATATTTTAAAACGATTTAACTATATACGATTTGTTTATTATTTATTACATATACCTGTATTAGAAGTTATTAAGCCAAAATGTATGACGATCTGTGATTTATTCAAAATGGCGGTAGATGTTTAACATAGTGACGTTGGTAGGGTATAAAAAGGATTGTAATGGCGTTATCGAGTTACCAGCCCGTCCCATCTTTGATGTCCTCCCTCCGGTTGACGCCCTAAGCCGAGGTTCATAACCCACAGGCGGTGCCCTTAGCGAGCGTTCACCTAGTTTGAATAACCCCTGGCTGGAGGTTTTAAGTGTAGCAGCTTAAAGCACCCACAGGAAAGCCCAGTTTAGGGGAAGCGTTAGGGTAGCCCGCGAAATTCAAATTTCCTTACGTTTTTTGCATTTTGCAGGTCAGTGTCAGGTTTTATGTTGATTAAAATATGATTCGCGGTCGTAACAAATATGGCTTTACTCAATTATAATCATTACAATCAGCAATACAACTCCATAAGTTAGCAAAGGTGTCAAATGTCATGATTTCATGAAATCATGACATTTGACACCTTTATCTTTTTCTTAATCACTATTTAACAAATAATTAATAATAATTTTGATAAAATTTATTTATTATTACTTATTAATAATTAGCGTGGCCCACAAATATATGTTAAATAACTCCTACGATTTCATTGATAAAGTTACTTTGCATGTTCATTTACATATAGAGATGCAAAATTCTATAGACAGCACATTGCCATAACATTCTACATTAAGTAACTATACTCCGTTTGAAATAAGATTAGACATTTAAACAAACCTTTTTTACAGTCCGTTCAACCGATTTTGACTTCTATACCGTAGGCATAAGGATGGCATTAAAAGCAAAAAAAGTGGTTACAAACCAACTGTTTACTGCAGCTGTCATTTGTCATGCCGCCATCGCAATAAAACTCAAAATCGGTTGAACGGACTGTAAAAAAGGTTTAGTTAAATGTCTAATCTTATTTCAAACGGAGTATAGGTATATTCAATTCTTCCATATTTGTTATAATAAGTCACACACAAAGTTCCGTTTCATAAAATTATGGAAAAATTGTGATGAAATAACTGATACACAGCGAATTTGTGGAATAACAGCAAATTATTTGCTGACAAAAATGATGATTTATGGCTAATCGACTGACAAAAATGACGATTTATGGCTAATCGGCAACATTTACTCCATGATTTTGTTGATTAATAGTAACGAAAAAGCTTTAACTCCATCAGTGGTCATGAAAAGGCAGCAATATTGCTGTTGCTACTCTAAATTTGGTCCAGTTTTGCTTTTACTCGACAATTATTTCACAATTATGTTCCTTATTCAACAGTAACACGACTTTTATAGCACTATTATCTGAATAATTTGCGCCCAAATCGCGTTGAGTAAACGTTTACTCCCTTTTTATACGACTTATTACATCTACACTATTGAACTATGAGCTGAAACAGAAACGGGGCCTCGACTATTACAGCACATGTTTTGCCAGTTGGGATGTTACGTAACAAACACAGACGCCTATACATTACATGCGCCAGCGCGACGCGGGTCGCGACGCACGTTGACACTGAGCGTTGTTATACTACAACACAAGCCGCTCACACATACACGACTGTTTATTTTATCCCTCAATCCGTAAACGGCTAGATCTGTGAGCGGGGCGAGGGAACACAACATATCTACCTGTAGAAGCGTCGAGTCAGCATCTCTATCGCTGGTCGTTCTCGTTGGACCTCCCCCAGGCAACTGGGGTCTCACCTGGCCTGGCGGGAGACCGCCGAGATGCCGTGAAGAAAGCGGCGCTATAGGATTTAGCGTCGTGGTGCGCCTACAGAAATATTCATAGCAATCATTCACACAGACGCAACTAAACCTGCGTCAATTCCATAGGCTGACTTATGCCAACACGATGAGGGGCCCATATTTATGGGCCAACGTGCAGCGTCCGCGGGCGAAGGGCGAAGCCCTGACCCCATTCGCGACACCCCCTTCGCGACATCTCGACATATAGAGTTGGTTGCTCGATGTTCAGTTGGTTGGTTCTAGTGCCGTTATTGTGTGGAATAGATGGACCAGTAGTGCTATTCTGTAACCATCTCACCGTGTTATCTTAGGTGAAGTGAGCGTGGAGTGAGCTGTCAGTTGCTAAGGATTGACACTTGGCAGCTCACTTCACCTAAGATATCACGGTGAGATTTTTACAGAATAGCACGACAGGTGTCATTTGTGTATGGTATATTATTGCACATATTGCTATTTTTTATAATGTTGTTATTATTATTCAAGACATAGAATTAAACTGTTTTAGAGATAACGATAATTTATGAAAATATAAGAAATGTATTGATAGAATACTGTAATACTGTTTTCATGGAGTTTCTTGTCCTTCATGAAGACCTACTTTTGCGAACGGACAACTAGCTTTCTGATTAAATACTGACAAGTCTAATTAAATAAATGTCTAGCCTTGTCTGTCTGTGGTTTAATTCATGAAACCCTTTCCCTATAAAACATATTGTATACTTTCATACACAGAAAATAACCAGTTACCTATCATTCCGACATTCAAAGCTTGCTAATTTGGGTAATACCTATATATACATCACCTGCGTTACATATACGAGGTGCATTCAATAAGTACCTAGCCTCATCGCCAGAGGGCGCTGTACTTTCAAAAGAGTTTTACCACAGTGTAGCACATTCTTTTTAAATTCTTTTTTCAAATTTTCATTCCAATCCCTTCATTTGTTTTAATTTGACAACTTGTGGAAGCGAACGTGTCGATCGGTTTTACAAAAATGGAAAAAGAGCAATATCGTTCGGTGATTCGATTCCTATTTTTGGAAGGGAAAACGCGCATCGAAATCAAAGAGCGCTTGGATGCTGTGTACGGTGACTCTTCTCCATCGATGGCCACCGTCAAGAATTGGTTCAACGAGTTTGCACGTGGCCGTACGTCGGTTTTTGATGAACCACGTCCAGGTGCACCGAAAACAGCTGCTACGGAGGAAAACATTAAAAAAATCCATGATCTCGTATTGGCAGATCGCCGATTGAAGGTTCGGGAGCTAGCTGAGACTGTAGGCATTTCAGAAGGAACAGTGCATCATATTCTTCACGACGAACTCGGCATGAGAAAGCTGTCGGCGCGATGGGTGCCGCGTTTACTCACACCAGAAAACAAGCGCAACCGTGAGACCACATCGGAGACGTGTTCGGCGCTGTTTAAGCGGAATCCAGCGGAGTTTTTGCGTCGTTTTGTGACCGTCGATGAAACCTGGATCCACTGGTACACACCAGAGACCAAGGAGCAATCAAAACAATGGATCCAGACCGGGGAACGTGCTCCAAAGAAGGCGAAAACTGTAAAATCGGCCGGAAAAGTTATGGCCACCGTTTTCTGGGATTCACAAGGTGTGATCTACATCGATTACCTCGAGAAGGGTAAAACAATTACAGGGCTTTACTATGCCGATTTATTGGGCCGATTCGACGCCGAATTAAAGAAAAAACGACCCCATCTGGCGAAGAAAAAAGTGCTGTTTCACCACGACAACGCACCGGTTCACACGTCTGCCGTTGCCATGGCCAAATTGGTCGAATTACGCTACGAATTGCTGCCCCATCCACCGTATTCTCCAGATTTGGCCCCTTGTGACTTCTTTCTGTTTCCTAATCTGAAAAAATCACTCGCCGGGAATAGATATGGATCGAATGAGGAGGTCATCGCCGCCACGGAGGCCTATTTTGCAGAGTTTGACAAAAACTATTTTTCGGACGGGTTAAAAAAGTTGGAGCATCGCTGGGCTAAGTGTATCGAACTAAAAGGAGACTATGTTGAAAAATAAATTGCCACTTTTCCAAAATTTTCGTTTACTTTTTGTAGGCTAAGTAATTATTGAATGACCCTCGTATACCTTGGTTAACTTCGTGATCAAGCGTTCATTTTAAACTTGTGAAATCGTTAACTTTTCAAGTGAACAAAATAGAAAGCTATTGAAAAACGATGTGAATAATACTAACTTAAACTGCACCACAAAGTTTAGGACTTAATCACTATTATGTTAGTGTTGTCGTAATCTATTAATTTTTTTCTATAAAATTTGTATAACTCAGATCCATCAAAACCTCAATAAACAAAACTGCGAGTCTAGTGAAGTAAGTGGTTGGTATCTCGCTCACTATGTTGAACCAAATTTTTGCAAAGGAGAGACTTCTTATTCTTCTCAGTTTATTCTGAATTAACTTCGAAGCGTGCTGTCGCGGAATTAGGAGTAGGTATCCCAAGGTTGCCTTAGCATTTTGAGAAAAAATGAATATTTATTTATTAATAGGAGAACTAACAGCTATAAACAAATAGAAAAAAAGGAAAGTGCAATCTGCTAGTCGACGACGATTTATGAGTGGCTGTAAATGAAATTTCTTGCAAAGATTTATGTAATTATCAGAATGGTATGGTATACGCAGCCGGAAACAGAAAACTAATAAATCTTTTTTATATAGCGCAATATAATTACAAAAATATTTTAGAATAGTAAAAAGCCAGAATTGATATTTAATACTTTGTTTATTGTGATAATGATCAAGAAGATATCATAGTAGAGAGCAATTCAATTTCCTTTTTTTTGTTTTAGCCAATTAGATTATTTTGTGACATTAAAGAATTAGCCTGAGCTTTTGACGTGACAACGTCTTATAAATTGGTTTGCCGGGTGACACTTCAAGAAACTGCGTTACGCTCCGCTCACGTTATGCGCTCACAATGAGAGCGAGTGAGAGGCACGCGTCCCTTCCAGTCGGGCATGGTTAGCCCGCCTAAGAGCGAGAGAGACAGACATAAAAAGTGAAAGGCACGCGTCCCTTCCACTCGAGCACAGTTAGCCCGCCTAAGAGCGAGAGAGACAGAGCGAGAGAGAGAGAGTGAGAGAGATAGGCATACACACCGGTTCCGGTCACATTAAAATTATTTTACCACTCAAAGTCGTTGTCACGTAAAACTTTCGCCCGTATACCGACTTTACAGGCAACCAATTTTTTTAATATAAGGACATAATTATGAAATTATCGACCTAGACATACCAGGGGCAAGCGTTCCGGAGCCTCACGCCAGGCGTTGCTGGTAACTACCACCCTGCCAGGCACCTCCGACCCGCAGCCTGGACCGAGTGGGACAGGGCCGACGAAGAGGATGCGTCCTGACGACACGGCTTCGCCAAGTACGCTTCAGGGGGACGCCAAGCGTGAGAACCCCCACTCCGCTCAGGGGGACAGAGGACCTACGCGCGGGCCACGAAGGATATTCCTGCGCGGCTGGCGGTAGCAATCTGCTTTCCCCACCCCAGTAGAGAACTGACTAGGATAGAGGCCGACTTTATAAAGACTGACCCGGAAAGTATACTCATGGACAGACTCGTCGACATCACTCCCGGCCTTCCGCAGATACCCACGGGTAGCGGAAGGCACAGTGCAGATGTGGTGTCAAAAAGACAACGTCCTGACCTGGCTGACCCAGAATGTGCCCAACATAAAACTCCCAGACACTGACCAGACATTGACCGTAATGAAATAGACCGACGTGCCCACCCGTGTCCGAGCCTCGCTTTTCGTCCCTCGCTACAGAGGTGACGTAGCCAGGCTTGGTACGACATTACCAGGTGGTCGTTATACAGGGCAACTACCGTCAGTGGCGACCACTACGGGACTTACCTGACCCTAGGGCTGCCACCGGAGGAAGCTGAAAAGGTCCTGGGACGGGAGCGACGGAGGGATTGTCCGATGGATCCATCTCCGACTAACCCCACTCCACCACCGTCACCGCCCCTTAACATAATCCAAACCAACCTCCAGCATAGCCAGAATGCCACGGCTAGCTTGCGCAGGGTACTGGAGGTGAAGCCCCGAATCATCGCACTGATCCAAGAGCCGTGGATCAGGAACAATAGAATATGTGGCCTCGGTAACATCGGAGGTAAGATAATTTTCAACACTCACATATCAGACAAACCAAGAACCTGCGTCTACATATCCAAAGAAATTCCTATCACACCACTCCCCCAATTCTGTTCCAGAGACCTGACAGCTATCAGGCTCCAGACCGAAGGTAGCGTTCCAGATGTTGTACTGGCCTCGGTATACATGCCAGGCGAGGGCGCAGACTTCCCGCCAAGAGAGATGGCCGACCTGGTACAGCACTACGAGCGCGCCAATCTGGACCTGATCAAGTGCACCGACTCAAATGCACACCACCCGCTCTGCGGCAGCGACGCATCGAACTCCAGAGGAGAGGTACTATCCACTTATTTATTCTCCACTAACCTTAACATTATTAACCGCGGCTCAGAACCCACTTGGGTCACAGTCCGAGGACAAACGATAATAGACTTAACACTTGCTACAGAAAACGCAACAAGCCTTATCACAAACTGGCACGTATCGGACGAGCCTTCTTGCTCAGACCATAGAAGGATCCGCTTTAAACTAACTACTAACACTAAAAAACCCGAATCGAGGCGAAACCCGAGGCGCACCAATGTTCCCGGGTACAAAAGTCTTCTGGCCTCTCTATTAACTAGACACCTAACACAACTAACCATAAAAGATCAGGCACAATTAGAATACACCGTAACAAAGCTATCAGAATACCTAACTGAAGCATACCACACATGCTGCAAACTAAGAACGCCACGAACCAAGAACGAGAGAAACCCTTGGTGGAACGCTGAACTAAGCAAACTCAGAGAGGCGCTACGCAAGCAATTTAACAGAACCAAAACACTAGACTCCCGGGCGACTGGGATATATACAAAGAGACCCAATATATATACAAAAAGCAAATCAGAACAGCATGGCGGGAATTCTGTGAATTCATCGAGACTAATAAGGAAGCCGCAAGGTTAAGGAAAATCCTATCAACCGATCAGGACCGGACTCTCGGCGCGCTTAAAAAACCTAATAACTCATACACTTTAACTGACCATGAAACCAGTAAGGTCCTTCTCGAGACTCACTTCCCAGACTGTAGAGTCCTAGAGGACAGAACGTGGGAGGCTGAACCAGAATGTACCCCAACGGATCAAGACTGGTTAAGAGCCCGCAACGTAGTAACAGAAGACTGAGTAAAGTGGGCTATCAACACCTTTCAGCCATACAAGTCGGCAGGACTGGACGGCATCTTCCCAGCACTACTGCAGTGGGGAGTAGATTATCTGACGCCATGGCTGGTGGAGGTCTACCGAGCCCTGGCCGACTATAGACTCCATTTATCAGGAACCCTAAGCAAAGACTCCAGAGTTAAGCACACGCGTATAAAGGAAGATGCGATCAAGCGACAGCCGATGATGGCATCACCCTGCGACAAAGCCCCGAAATCACACCACTTTCAAAAGCACTACAACATAATACTTACAGAAGAACAGTGTGACTACTCAGGTCCGGAAGAGCCGAGAGTATACACTGACGGATCGAAGACCGACTCCGGTACCGGAGTCGGAGTCTTCTCACACGACCTCAACATAAATATATCCTGCCCGCTGGGAATGTTCACCACCGTCTATCAGGCGAAGTGTGTGGGCATCATACAAGCGGTCCACGCCATAGAAGCCAGCAAAGTTACTGACATCCACATTCGTATACTCTACGACAGCGCTTCAGTTCTCCAATCCTTACGGAAAAAATATATTACCTCGAACTTAATACTAGAATGTCACAATGCACTAGAGCAGGTAACTGTATCTAGCCGCAACACAGTGACACTGCAATGGATAAAAGTACACAGCGGAACTTGCTAGAAGAGGATTTGGTATGGCAGTCTGTGGTCCCGAACCTATCGTACCAATCCCTTTCAACCAAATACGCAGGTGGCTACAGGAGTTCACTCTCACACAAGCGGAGTACTGGTGGACCTCGACACCGGGCTGCAGGCAGTCCAAGGAAGCTATGCCATCCCTGGATAGCAGGCTAACCAGGCATTTATTACGCCTGGACAGGAAAGGCCTGCGCCTGGTGACGGGGACCATTACGGGACACTGCTCGCTAAAAAAACACTTCCACACAATAGGCATAACGGACAGCCCTCTGTGTAGGGCCAGATTAGAACAGAAACCCTCGGGTTACCCAAATCTTTCACAGATGTTCTGAACAGACCAGGAGTTTTGATTAACTTCTGGAGGGAGGTGGGCTGGTTGGAATAACGACTAAACGGCTGCCATAGCCCACGTACAATGATCCACCTTACGGACTAAGTGCGGAAACCAAAACCCCATAGCATAGAACATAGATAGACATGAAATTAAATATCGTATTCGATTGGAATTTCCAGTGCTTACAAGAATAAGCTTGAGTGGTTTGCACTTTATGATGCAAAGTTGACAAACTCAATTAAAAGTTTAATAAACAAAGAAAAGTTCACGTTAAAAATAAACGAATTTGGAAAAAAAATTGTTTTGGAGGTCAATAAAATTGTGAAAAAAAAAAAATGCTGGTCGGTCACTGACCTTATGTTAGTCTAGATCTCATGTACAGATTGCTGCTTTTGAGACTTGTATTTCGACAGCGAAGTATAGTTTGGCATGGCTTTGATAGATTATTTTCAAATTTATTATCATTTTATGATCATTTTGGTAATTTTTTTTAACATAATGTTCAAACGTTACTTTGTCAATAATTAGATTATGATATTTTGGATATTATGGTATGTTACACAAAGAATTACGTATTGTGTCCCCAGCCGCGTCTGTCTGTCTGTCTGAACGCGATAAACTCAAAAACTGCCGAACGGATTTTCAAACGGTTTTCACCAATGGACGGAGTGATTCATGCGGAAGGTTTTGTGTAAATTGGCTGAAACTTGATGATTAATGTTTGATTATATCGGAAAAAATAATGCCTACTGGGAACTTTATTAGCGTGCGCCGCGGAAATCGTAAAAGTTCCATAAAATTTAAGTTCTACAGTATTGTTCATCTTAAAAAGTTCAACAAAAAGTCCTGGCGATGGCATAATAATGGGTTCAGGATGTTGATGGGGCTTCCACGCTTCTGTAGCGCTTCGCAGATGTTCGCGGAAGCCCGTGTTGATGATTTTCATGCCTTAATGAGAAAGCGGGCGGCGTCAATAATGGGTAGGTTGCGCGGAAGCTCCAACAGCATCCTGAAAACATTGGTCAACAAGGTGGACAACCCCTTTATTAGGCACTGGATGCGGAGGCACGTGCCAACATGTGTTGAGCCACGTAGTTATTAGTTGTTTGGTTAGTTTGTAAGTTTTACTAACATAGTTTCTAAGTCTTTGTTACTAATACTATATGGATTGTATGTACCTTTATGTGTGATCCGCAATAAATGAAATATATATATAATTTCTATCTTCTAAGGATGACCCACAATAACGATTTTTATCTCTCAGAATTTGATAAAAAATTCATTGTTATTTCCGATGCTATTTTGACCGGTATTATATTAATCCTTATCCAATAAACTATGTTACTTAAATTGAGCATTTATTTTAGATTAAAATATGCCTTGACATCATTTCATTTAAATGAATGGTTTAAAAGATATCACAGATTCAAAATTACGCGTAACAAAATAATTTTGGTTGACGGCAACGCGGGCGTAGCGGTAAGAGTCAATGACCTTTTCCTCGGCTATTAGGTATGTAATCCCGGTATCGGTAGTACGTTCTTGTGGGATATTTCCCGACATCCATGCGGGCGAAGCCGCGGGCAAAAGCTAGTTAGGAATACAAATAAGAACGCAAAATTGTTTTCTTTTATTTCTTTGTTATTTTCGACTCTTTTTCTTTTATTATTGGTGGTATGTGTGAAATAATTATTTAAAGTTTTGACTTTCAAAGTAAAGAGTGGTCAGAGTGGCCAAGTTAAAATTTGTGAAATTGCTAAAAGACGAATGTGTTTGTTGAATACATTCTTCAATAATATTGTCAGGTTGATCGACCGATGAATAATTTGAATTACTGTTGTGATCGCTAGTTAGTGCCTCGATTCAACGACCGTTAAATATGAATGACTTACTGAATTGTTACTTCCCAATACATTTGATAAATAGTTTAAATAGTTGACGTTTTTCTATTACATTAGCAGAAGTCGCAAAGATGTTTAGTTATATGGGTGGATACCAGTTGTCATTTGCTCTGAGTACCTAAAACAAGAAACAATGTATAACTTTTACCGAATTGGTTCATCAGGTGATGTTGTTTTTGTGAGACGGTAGACACATAAATACTTCGAGAACGAAGTAGTTGTCAGTCTGACTGTGTTGGATAATATATTTTGAGATTGTTATAATATTAGAATAGATACATAAGTACTTCGAGAACGAAGTATTTCTCAGTCTGGCCGTGTTAGATAATTCATTTTGAGGTTAGGATGTAAAAATTTTGTTTGTTGGATAATGACATCTGTCACATTTACGAAACTTGGGACCAATGTAGAAGTACATAATTTGACTAGGTATTGTTTACCTAAAAATAACACTTAACTTGTAAAATTCATTTAGATGTTATTAATATAAATTATTATGTAAGTAATATTTAATAATACTCATAGTATATCTTAGATTTTTGTTGACTGTTTCGAACAATTGTCACAACACTGTCAGTTGATGTTGATATTCTATTGAATTACGAATCAGCTTTTTATTTAATTGATTAATTACCTTATAATATTTTAAAACGATTTCACTACACAAGATTTGTTTATTAAAGTTGTCAAAAAATAAAAGTCCCTTTTTGACATTTGAGAAAGACCCTATAGTATGTAACTTGGAACGAAACTGAAAGAAATAATAAAATAATAATTCATTAGGTACATAAAGTGTTTTAAATAAATACATAATTTTTTTCGCTTTAATTAATATGATGGAATATATTGCGAGTATTCTTTTCGCGCTTACTTTATAGTAGCATACAATTTCTAATTATTATGAAACGTCTCAAAAACAGTTACTTTCTCAGTATTTTTTTTTTAATACTAGTGTTGTAACCAATGAATTACTGAATTTCACCAGCTTCAATCGATTTTAATAGTAATTAAATATTGTGATCTTTACTGAAAAGAATGAGCTTGGCGCTCAAAGCCGCAAATAAAATTTTGAATTGATGACACTGGTTTCTATAGAATGGCTTGTCTCTGACCAAGCGGCACGTGACTACCACGCGCGCACTGCGCAGTCTTTCGTTCGCCATCTTGTGAAGTTGACTGTGTGCTCGTTTAGGTTTGATTTTTTTTTTCTCGACTTCTTCTGGACTACTTTACTATCACGTTGACCTTGGCTCTTCTATTTTGGACATTGATTTAAAGATAGTGTTTTGGACTCGATTTTGGTGTTTGTTATTATATTGTACGAACTGTTTCAACATGTCGAAAAGAGGACGTACAGACGCCAGCACATCAAGCTACCCGAAACTGTCAAATTTTCCCAATCAACATTGAACCTTATCCTTCAGCGATAAAGTTGAAAATCTATTAAATAAATTTGACAGATTGTAGTAGCTTGATGTGCTGGCGTCTGTACAATCAACAGCCAGTCACGTGAATTGGTTGTGAAAGTAACCGAAAACTTCGAACGCGAATCAGTTAATGGTGGACCTTTATTGCCCGTAACGCAAGTGCAAGATCGCGTCGCAGAAGCACTTGGAATCGGCAAAAAAACTCATCTTGAAGGAAAAGTATGGGCTTTCCGGTACTGAAGAAAATGTATTACGTACCTACGCCTAAAAAGAGGAAGAAAAGCAAGCCTGTAACAGGTATTGACACATTTGACGCAGACGCTATTCGAAACCACGTGTATGCTTATTACTTACACAAGAAATAAAAACTTTTTACAAAAAAAAAACTTGAGAGGTGTCAAGGGACACCCGGATGGAACGAAGTTCCTTTCGATTAATTAGTGAAGGAATTGTAATAATTTTTTTTTGTGACGAAACGAAAATAACTGGCTTGCTTTCTATGAGAGAGAGAGAGAGAGACAGACAAAGAAACACGCGCACGCCGCACGGCTTACAACTATAGCAAAAAGTGTCGTTACAACTTTTCGTATGATTTTTTTCCCTCTAGCCCCCTTTCACAACGCGCGATAAGGAACTTCGTTCCAAAAACAATTTTTATTTTTCACTTTTTAGTTGTGGTATTTACCCCACAAAAATTCGAATACCACTACCTGCTATGTAAATAACAGTGACAGAAACTTAACATATCATCCACATACTAAGTGGGAAAAAATACGTATTATTGAAGCTAACTCAAAAACTACCCAAGCAAAGTTAATAAAATCCACCTCTGAAGTATGACCTACCAAACAAAAAAAAGAATTATTAAATTCAATTCATAATTGGCGGAGTAATCGCGTAACAAACATACAAAAAAAATACATACAGTTGAATAGAGAACCTCCTCCTTTTAGAACTCGGTTTAATGAATACCCAACTGTGAGTAAATTGCTTATATCACTACGAGAGTGTGGCCTGTTTTGTGGCAGTTCCACGTTTTTAATAACAATTATGAAGCAAATTGGATTCAAATACAAGAAAACCGAATTATGATGGAACAATATGATTTAATTTTGCACAGAGATCATTCTTGAGGGAGATGAACAAAATCACAAATTGGGACAGTGTCATATTTATCGATGAAACTTTGCTGAACTCGAATCATACCATGCGACAGTCGTGGACGGACGATACCAAGGCATCTTGCTCAAAAGTGCCAATGGAAAAAGGTGGACGCCTTAATAATCAGCCATGCCGGATCAGCCGGGGGAGGGTATGTTATTGTGTGTGGTAGGTATATTATTGCACATATTGCTATTTTTATAATGTTGTTATGTTGTTTATTATTCAAGACATATAATTAAACTGTTTTTGAGAAAACGATAATTTATGGAAATTTAAGAAATGTATTGATAGAAAATTCTGTAATACTGTTTTCATGGAGTTTCTTGTCCTTCTTCTCCATGAAGACCTAGTTTTGCGAACGGACAACTAGCTTTCTGATTAAATACTGACAAGTCTAATTAAATAAATGTCTAGCCTTGTCTGTCTGTGGTTTAATTCATGAAACCCTTTCCCTATAAAACATATACATCAGAACTATCATACACAGTAAATAACCAGTAATCATTCTGACATTCAAAGCTTGCTAATTTGGGTAATAGGTATATATTTATACATTTACAGTGCTTACCGCACTTTCTAACAAACGCGACCGATCGCGATTTGCCGACGATCACTTTTAAATAGGACGTGGCTTTATTCATGATTCAAAAAACTATATTTTCGGTGTTGAGATTCGTTCCCCCACCTCGCACGGTGGGCTGAAAATCGGCTTTCATAGACTTAGGGATTTCAATTTGCAAGTGCCGGATTTTTTGCTGGATATCGCTTCTATTAGTTATTGCTATATACAAAAATGACACCCGAGTTAATTCTGTACAAAAACGAAGGAATTATAATTTTTACGAAAAATTTGTAGGAAGCTAGTATGAAAAATCTAATTATCTCTTAAACGGCAAGGAAAACCGTAATATCCTTACAGGTGGTTATAGTACTAATTATTTATGATTTTTGTCACACTCCACTTACCGGTTATCGCTGCTGATTTTATATTTTTTTTGTTATTTTATTAGTTTGACTTGTGTGACATACACATAATATATGTAGATTTTTATTCCTAATTACTTTGACTTTTGACTGGCTAATTTTATTTTATTATAAATTTCTATGACGAGTTGATGACACTATTCTGTAGTATATTTATTATAATTTGATTGATTAAGTTTTAATTTAATAAATGTTAATTGCTTTGAATAATGGACAAATTTATAACTATTTGATGTTTAATTAATAAAAAAAATTTAATAAAAAAAAACAACCGACCTCCAAAAAAACACTACAAAGTGAAAAAATGAAAAATAACTTTAATTTCGGAAGTCGGTGTCTTGTGTTTTGTATTTTCGTTTTTTGCCACCGACTTCCGAAATTAAAGTTATTTTTCACTTTGTAGTGTTTTTTTGGAGGTCGGTTGTTTTTTTTGTAAAAAGTTTTTATTTTTCACTTTTTAGTTGTGGTACCTACCCCACACACATTCGAATACCACTACATGCTACCAGTGACAAAAACTTATCATATCATCTACATACTAAGTGGGAAAAAAATACGTATTTTATAGCTAACTCAAAAACTATCACAGCAAAGTTAATAAAATTTATATGGGACCAATTCGATAGCACACCCTTTCAAACAAAAAAATAATTATCAAAATCGGTCCACAATTGACGGAGAAATCGGTGGACATACATAAAAAAAAAAAAAAACATACGCGACGAACATATAACCTCCTCCTTTTTGGAAGTCGGTTAAAAATAACCAACGTGTTTATATTTGTACGCCGTTAACGCAAAACATGACTGTGCTATAATCTTATGTAACATCTTGCATGCCATGTATTTTGGACAAATAAATGATATTATCTTATAAAAAAAAATTTTTTACGTATTTTTACCCATGAAACGGTTCCTTTTAGTGTTTAAGTTGAAGAACACAGACTTTTAACAACACATAACATAAAATACAATACGCGAGCTGCTTTACAGAGGTGGCAGATATCCAACTGAAAATTGATAATTTCAGAAAACTGTACGTCAATTGGCTGCAAGCAAATATTGATTGGCCAAGTTGTGTGCAAACTTTAGAAAGGTGCTAAGGATATTTATCCGTCCTACTAAAAAGTGCAACAAACTAAGCTTAATTGCTACCCTTCGAAGCAATCAGTGTCAATTACGGATTCATCGGCTAGGATTACACTTCAAGCTTTACTTGACATCACGGTGACGAGGATTCTTCAGTCTTTCTGATGATGATGTGCAAAATTGCTTATTTTGCACATCATCATCAGAAAGACTAAAACTGATATCCAAGTGGGGATTTGATGGTGCTTCCAACCAAAGCCGATACAAGCAGAAATTGAAGGGTGTGCAAGATGTTTCAAGCATTTTCATGACCTTGGTGCCACTAAAACTAACAGATGGAGATAATACTTTATGGACGAACCCAAAACCATGCTCAGCTTTGTATTGTCGTCCAGTTCAGTTTACTTTTGTAAAGGAGAGCGAAGCAGTTGTCATTGATCTCAAAAGACAAATGGATGATGAAATTAAGGCCCTTATCCCCACAGAGTGCAGTAATAGTAACAGGGTGACTCATTAACTAATCATGAAAATGATCAACGCTAAAGTCTGCACGTACCATTCTGAAGTCAGATCAAATGCATCGTGCTACCTGTGCTTAGCAAAACCTACAGAAATGAACCGCTTAGGTGCTGTAGCATCAAAGACTGTGTGTTCTGATATAAACGAATTTGGCTTGTAATTATTTAATCACTTGTTTTCAGACTCATTAGAAGTTTTGGTTGTATGCAAAGTTTTAAACACATTTTGAGTTGATAAATAACTAGCTCAAACATAGTTGTCTAATACCCATATTCTAAGCTCCTCGACTCACACCTCGGTCGAAGAGACCTCAAGGCATGCCTCGAACGATCCTCAAAATTAGTATTCATAGTCGTAAGACTATGTGTGGGTGTACTATAAACCTCTGCCTACTCCTTCGGGGATACAGGGGTGATGCTATTTTATGTTATGTGCTGTTAAATGTCTGTGTTCTTCAACTTAAACACTAAAAGGAACCGTTTCATAGGTAACCGATAAGTGTAGTATGAAAAAAATTTGTAAATAATTAGTACTAAAACCACCTGTAAGGATATTACGGTTTTCCTTGCCGTTTAAGAGATTATTAGATTTTTCATACTAGCTTCATACAAATTTTTCGTAAAAAAATTATAATTCCGTCGTTTACAGAATGAACTCGGGTGTCATTTTTGTATATAGCAATAACTAATAGAAGCGATATCCGGCAAAAAAAGAAAGCCGATTTTCAGCCCACCGTGCCTCGTAGCGATTACTTTTTAACCGACTTCCAAAAAGGAGAAAGTTCTATGTTCGTCTATTGGTTTTTATTTGTATGCCCATCAATATTTTCGTCAATTGTGGACCGGTTTTGAAAATTATCCTTATCCTTACATATTATAAAACAAAGTCCCCCGCCGCGTCTGTCTGTCTGAACGCGATAAACTCAAAAACTACCGAAACGGTTCAAACGGTTTTCACCAATAGATGGAGTGATTCATGCGGAAGGTTTTGGTGTATGATTGATTATTATATATATATTGATTGGTTTTGTGTAAATTGACTGAAATATGACGATTATTGTCGAAGATGTCCGAAAAAATCTTTAGACCTTTACTGGCGTGCGCCGCCTAAGCCGCAAGAGATACATAAAATTTTTGTTCTACAGTATTAAAGATCTTAAAAAGTTCAACAAAAAAGTCCGCGATAGCATAATAATATTAGACATATTATTATGCTATCTTCTAAGAATGACCCACAGTAAACATTTTTATCTTTCAGAATTTCATAAAAATTACATTATTTCCGAAGCTATTTTGACTGGTAGGTATTATATTAATTCTTATTAATTCCGTTCATTGGTGAAAACCGTTTGAAAATCCGTTCGGTAGTTTTTGAGTTTATCGCGTTTAGACAGACAGACAGACGCGGCGGGGGACTTTGTTTTATAACCTTTCAACTGTCATTAACGAGACACAATAGAATTTTAATTTTTATCCACCTCAATGAGGCGTCGTAACAGATGATGAGATAATATGTAAGGATAACTTACTTCATGTATGAGCACTGAATATCGTGATGGTCTTGCGGCTGATGGGATTGCTCCTCTTGGACACCTGTACCCTAATTGCGTAATACAACACAATCACAATTTGTTTCGATTTGAAACAGATTGCTAATCCATTGCTTCATAAGTTGGAAAAAAGTATCTGCTCAACAACGTAAATAACGCAATGAATTTTGTTGAACTGTCAAAATGAAACAAATTAGGCAAAATTGTTTACGAAAATAAGTTACGCAATTAGGGTACAGCTACAGGTGCCGAACCGGTTTGAAAAAGTCACATTCTTTTTGAAACTTGAATTCTGTAGCTAGGTATGATAAATGATAGTAAATATGCAGTAGGTACTTCTGCATGTTAAATTCTTTAAAGAATGTAGAGTGTTCCTAAGTATTACAATACCTATATTTAATAAAAGTTTTTACCAGGAGCTTATTGATCTGGTTAAATCAACCTTTCTCATCGATGAGTCGGGCACGGAGGAAACATCCTTATCTATTTTTGGTCCTTCTGGGTTCTCCAATTTCTTTTGTAGCTGTATTCTTTCGTCCTTGGCCTTTTTATATGCCATTGTTTCCTGAGGCGTCCATTCTGTTATATGAATAAAAGTTAAATATCAGTTGTTGAAGCAACACAGAACATTGCATGGATTTGGTTAGACAACTTTAGAACAGGCAGTCTGATGTAGGTAGACTGATGAAGTGTTTTCCGAATAACAACGCAGTGGCGCGCCATGTTCGTGTCTATACTCACCGACAGCCCAATGTGGAAAATTGAAGGCAGAGACAACAAGTTTTTCATTAAATTTGTCTTAGATAAATAACATCATAATTTTACCTAATAATCTTGAGTCCATAGCTATCCATTCGCTGTTGATAATACTGTCAATTTTTATTCTGTTCTGACAGTGTGGCTCCAACATAAGCGTTACCAAACGCCTACAATTTTCTGAAAGGGAATCTATATATCGCGATCGAAATTTCCAATTTCTATTCATTTGTGATTGAAACAACTGTTTGATATGCTTCTCTTCGAAGGGCATTGCTCTGTTGAGCATTACATAAACCACGATCCCCAGCGACCACACGTCCGTTGGCTTAGGGAAGTACGGCGCACCTTGCAATATTTCTGGAGCAGTGTAAGATAGAGAGCCACAAAACGTTTCACTTTGAATATCTTTCATAGATTTATCGACACAAGTACGAGCAAAGCCAAAGTCAGACAACTTGGCGTTTTGGTTGGCAGTAAGGAGAACATTTTCACACTTTATATCCCGGTGAGCTATTTCAAGTTCGTGCATGTACTGAACGGCTAAAGCAAGCTGCCTTGCCCAAATCCGCGCCTGATCCTCTTGTACGGCGCCCTTTTGAAGAATGTACTCCAACAAGTCTCCGTGCTCCATGAACCGCATGAAAATGAAATATTTATATCTTCTTTGAAATATGCTATGGGTGTGTACGAGGTGGGGGTGGTTTAATTTGATCAACATATCTATTTCTCTCGGTAGAAACTTTCTTACGAAGTCCTTTGGTGCGGTATTGGTATCAATTACTTTGCATGCAAGTACTGATAACTTGTCGGTTTTCGTTGGATTTCTGTATTCCGCTAGATACACCTGTTTTATTTGATACGATTTAATTTTCTTACCTAAACAAATTGCCTATAATTAATTTAATAATATTAGCTTATTTTAATTATTACCTTGGCATAGGATCCTTCATTAACTTTTTTTATTATTTTGTAACCGCGTGTAGCCAATGTTAATTGTTCAGATCCACTTAGTTTTAATTCTTCTTCCAAACGATGCACCTGTGGAATGATTTATTGTCGTATGTCTTATAAATTATAAGACATTGTAGCTTCTGCCGTAGTTATGATAATATAATTGTAGAAAACATTAAGTACCTACTTTTGTCTTTCCCTCCATTTATTAGGGTGTGATCTTATGCTCTGAAGTTACAGTAGCAAGAGCCTTTATCATTTCACTGGCCTGTAAAATACAATTATTAGTTTCATCTTGACATAGAGCATTGTTTTTTATTAAGGTTCGGTGATCGGTCTTTAGATTTACAGCTAGCAATCACATATTTTTGACCCCAAGCAAAATATAAAGCCTATACCTTAAGCCATTTGGCTTATTGTTCTTGATTACGAATTAAATTGACCCTAAATAAAGGAACCAGCCTAAATCTTTATTTCTATATTTTAAAACTTATTATTTTATGTGATAGATTTACACTTTTAATTAACACAATTCCGTCGTACTTGTTCATGTGTTAAATGTATAGCACAGCATTATTACTATTATTTATTCAATATTTATACACTACACTAACTGAAATGGTTTAGTTCTCTTTAGCCTACGCACTATGTCCGTGTTGTCTAGCAGCTGAATTGCCTCGACATTCACATGTCGGTGAAGTCTGTGTTCGCTTCAGCAAATTTTTGGGTGATGGTGGTGACGAGTTCTATTTTAAGGTCACGGTGGAGGTCGTCATTTCTTATGTACCATGGTGCATTTACAGGATCCCTGAGTATTTGATTTTAGAATTGTTGTATTATTTTAACGTTGCTTCGTTTAGTACGGCCCCAATGTTGGATACAATAAGTCCAAATTGGCATAAGAATATGCTTGTATAACATAATTTAATTATGTATCTATAGACAGAATTTCCTTCCGAGTAACCAATACATACTTTTATAACGTATTTCGAATTCCTGTCTTTTCTTTTTGGTTATATTAGCATAAGGCACTTGCATGCCGTTTATATAGATTGGGTGGTACCTAATCGCAGTGTTTGCTTGTGAAGTCAATGTGAATTGATTTTGACTAATTTAGTTTATCTTCCTTTTTTGTGTCCAGTCATATACTTTGTTCACAGCAAGTTGAACTTTTTCTACTGCTTCTTTGTGGCTTGATCCGGTAGCCATAATAGCTGTATAATCTGCAAGTCGCAATGGTAGTGTTTTCCAGCTCTGGGATATCACACGAGTTATGTTAGGTATAGCAAATAAAGGATTGGGCCTAACACACTTCCTTGTGGTTTGTGGTATTCTAGCTTTTATAGTTTTAAGCTCAGAATATGCACCCTCTTGCTTTATTCTAAACATTCTGTTATACTTATATAAGACTAGAATATCTGCAAATTCTGGAAGTTGCATGTGTCTGAATTTGAATATCACACGCTTATGCCAAACTTTGTCAAAAGCTTGCGCAACATCTAGGAATACGGTGGCACAGACTTGCTTGCTTTCGAGCGTTTTTTCAATAATGCTTGTTATTGTGTACCTGGTCTATTGTAGGGTATTTCCCTGAAGCCAAATTGATGGTATGGTATAAGGTACACCTTTTTGTCTATTAACCGTTTTAATAACAGTTATTCAAACAGTTTTGGTAATTTGGGCAATAGGGAAATGGGTCTATATGTTGATGCTTCATGGGGTGGTTTCCTAGGTTTCGCAATCATAATGACTTCAGCAACCTTCCATGGCTCAGGTACAGACGCCAGCACTTCAAGCTACTACAATCTGTCAAATTTATTTAATAGATTTTCAAGTTTATTGCTATATTTTAAGGTTGACAGTTGATTGGGAAAATTTGACAGTTTCGGGTAGCTTGATGTGCTGGCGTCTGTACATGTTTCCGCATAAATGCAGCATTGATAAGTCTGGTCAGCTTAACTATGGCTTTGCGCGGGAGGTGTTCTAAAATTTCTCCTGCTTCCCGAGGATTTCTTTGAGCTTATGTTATTTTTGAATTTCCCTCATAACTTCTTTATGAGTAACAACCTGTATATTCTTTGATTTTGCAATACCTTTTTACTCTCAAATATTTATATGGAGCTTTTATTGGGTTGAAAAGTGTCTTCTAAGTATTGAGCAAACCTTGACGCTTTTTGTTCATTGCTTATGGCCCATTTTCCGTCGCTGTTTCTGATGGGCGGTATTTGCATAATCGGCCTTTTTAGTTTTTTGTCGCTTACTAAAGAGAGAATCCGATGATTAGGCGTTGGTTAGCTGCAAAAGGTGAGTATTCAGACATTCATCGTCAAATTGTAGAATTTTCCCTCATTTAAGAGTTGCCTTCTCTTTGTTGTAGTAAGTCTTGATCCCCAGTGCGTTACTTAGCATTAAAATCTCCGCCTAGGATGAATCTTTGGCCTAAAAGTTCAAAGAATTGTAAGTATCGCTCTTTTCTTAACATGTGCCGTGAAGGATAATATACGGTTGCCAAATAAAGGTGACAGGTTGTCGTGTTTTAGTTTTCTGAACACGTTCCTTCCGTGCCTGTTTGTCAGGATTTCTTACGGAAGGAGACTGTTGGGCAGCTGGCACAAGTTTCTTTTTGATATTTTAATTTTTCATCATTTACATCTCTTTGGCTACTTCACACTCTTCACCCTTCTACAACGTGTAATGTTAAATGCGCAAAACCTCAGGCACCTCAACTGACTTTTAATTCATTTGATCTATTTCAGAGAGAAAAAAAATCATTAATAAAATTGTAAAGGTTTTATGTGCTGTTTTAGTTCGTAAGATTCGTATTTGCATTGAAATAAAGCTATTATTATCCCGCGTATGAGAAAATTTAAATTGTTCGACAAAAAAATTGTTTTTGTTTACCTATTTTGGCGGGTTTGCGCATGCTTATGACCTATTAATAAAAATAGAAATGTGACCTATATTAAAAGGTGGTTCAATTGATTCTGCTCGTTATTTTGATCAAACTATTTTCAGGTTTTGCGCATTTAACGTTACACGTTGTATATGTGGCTGGGTGGGCAAGCCGCAGAAGACGCATTTTGGTTTCTCTTGCGGAGATTTAGTACTGTTGGCTGTAAGATGCTTGCCAGTGAATTTTACACACCTTTGCTCTTTTCTGCAGTATAAATGATGATGCCCATTTGCCTATCTCTCACATTAAGGAATGAGTTTCGGATTTTTGAGAGCGTGTATTTCAATTTTACACCCAAAAATGTGCTTTATGCCATAGATTTTGGTGACATCTTCAATCGTCATTATTAAACGATTAGACGAACATATTGAGTGGTTCTTTATTCTCCCAGGTCAACTTGTTGTCTACTTTTCCTCTTTGCAAACCTTGCGATATTAAAACATTTTTATTCGATCTGGATGTCAAGAAAATGATTTTTTTTTACAACTCCATAAGATATTTTTTCCAAAGATATTTTTTTTTCTGAGAAAAACCTAGCAATTGCTCTAAAAGAATCCTCAGTATTACGTTGACTTTCACACAATCTCCAATCATAATTTTTGCGGTGATGGTTGGGTTTCAGTTAATGAGTCATAGAACATTTGGTAGTTTTTGACTTCGTCTACATTGTGGCATTGGCGGTGGTAGAGGCTCTTTTTTGGCAAATGTCTGTTCTTTCTCATATTTTTATTCAGCCCCGGATCTAGGGGGGGGGGCAAGCAAGCCCGTGCCCCGAGCGCCAACTTCAGGGGTCGACAAATTCAAGCGTAGCAGACAAGTGGACCAGCCAGCACACAGCAATTTTGCAATAAATGAGACGCGCAGCACATATATAATATATGTATATCTTTCTATTTTTTCTTTTTTGCAACAGTTTTGGCGCCCCTGTTGAATTGGCGCATTATCGATCGATACAATTTGATTAATATGTTGCTACCAAAAACTTCGCGGGGGCTAACTTAGCGCATCACTATAAAAGATTGTCGGGGGACTGTAGACGGCTGTTTTTGTTGTTGTGGAGCCGGGGCGCTTGTTCCGGATTGTTGTGGTGAAGAGAGGGAGAGGTTTAGCTTCCTTTTCTTTGTACTTTTAGCCCTAATCCACTCAGTTTCTTTAGGGAGTTCTTCCTCGTCTGTGCAATACTCGACATTTTCTTTTCCAGATTGAGCAAATTGTATGTTGTTCTTAGCTTTCAACTCCTTAGGGTCAATAAATCCTTGTCCCTTGGATCTGTCATTTTCTTTTTAGCGGCTTTGAAGTTGTCTCTAGAGGCCTTCTACAGGATTTTTTTAACCATTGTACAACTTAAACACTTGACTTTACTCATCATTATGAACAACTTTTACTGTGGACCAAACATGAAATCGCGAAAATAAAATCAGCTGTTCCCTACATTTATTTTCGCATAACTCGTCAAACTATAGGGAACAGCTAATTTTTTTTTCGCGATTTCGGTCACGTGTCTAAGTTTGCGCACTGGTTAAAAACTTACTCTGTATTTGGTTCATTAACAAAAAGTTCCAGCTTTTCTCACACTGATTATTCTTGGATGCAACTGTCATACAACAGCGTTTCCAAATTAATTTTAATTTTTACCTTTGTTGACGATATTATAAGGTTTAATTGACTGTAAAAAAATCTGCTGTTTCATAGAAAAGTGCAATACCTACGCGGTCAAAACGTAAGGAACAGCAGATTTTTTTTAAAATAACCGACGAAAAATTTGAATGCATGGGGGTTCAAAATCATGTAATGAATCCATGGTAACAGTTTTCGCGTCGACTTCCCTGCCACCCTGTATTTTGCAAATTTTGACCATGTGTTCGATTTTTATGGGGAATTACCTCATAATAACTATAAGGAGAATTACCTTATATACAGATAAACCTCTTCGCGCACCTACGTCGAGTATATCGCCTTGCTTCGGAAGTGGATTCGAGTTTCGTCGATTATCCTCTTTGGCACGTTTGAGCGCTTGTGCTTCTACTGCGTTCAAAGCTATTAAGATTTAGTATAAAGTGTTACAATACTTTGACCTAGATAGATGTACCCAACATAAATGTTGGTTGCATCCATCTACTGACCTACACGTTCAATGTTCAAACCGGTAGGAGGTGGGGTAGCTGCCCAAACAAAAGGCTCGTCGCATACATGAGGTGAGAGTTGAAAACAAACCAGCCCGCTTGTCAAGGCGACTTAGGGGGTTACCTATATCCTATTGTGAAAGGCCATACACACAAGTAAACTACGGTGGCCTGATACGTTGATACAAATTAAGATTTCGTTTTCAACTCACTAGTAAGCCTACTATCCATAGCAATCCAGTCGGAACTGAGCACCTGATTGGCAGTGTGGCGTAGTCCTGGATCAGGCTCCAATAGATGCTTCACGATACTCTTACACTCGATCGAGACAGTGCTGCCTACTCGAGATCTGAACCTGTATTTCTTGCCCATCTGCTGCTCATATAATTTTCGCATTCGCGTGTCGTCAAACGGCATAGACTTATTCAGCAGTACAAACAACACCACCCCCAATGACCAAAGGTCTGTCGGTTTAGGCTGGTAAGGTTTACCGCGGAGAATTTCTGGCGCCGCATATGACATCGACCCGCAGTATGTCTCACTTAGAACGTTTGAGTTGGTTTCGTCAACGCAATATCGCGCGAAACCAAAATCTGAAAGTTTAACGTTGAAGTTCGCCGTCAAAAGCACGTTCTCGCATTTGATGTCACGATGTGCTACATTCAATTCGTGGAGGTATTGTAAACCTAGTGCGAGTTGCCGAAACCACACTCTTGACTGATTCTCAGATACACACCCGTTCTTCAAAATATACCCCAACAAATCTCCATTCTCAGAAAATCTCATGAAAATATAATACTTTGTTTTTCTTTGAAATATACTGTGTACGTGAATAAGATGTGGATGATTTAAACGCACAAGCACGTCAATTTCACGCGGCAAAAACTTCACTACAAAATCTCTTGGAGCCTTCGACGTTTCTATAATCTTACAAGCGAGTGAAATCTTTTGAGACTCATCCTTTGCACAGAATTCAGTTAAATACACCTGTTGAAGAACACTGCAGTCATTAAGGTAAGAAACTAAGAGTTGGCCTAATTATGAAGCAAGAAAGTAGCTTCTGCTTAAAAAAAGATTTATTATTATTAGTGATAAAGAAAACATTACCTTAGCGTAGGCGCCTTCGCCTAGAAATTTTTGTAATTTGTATCCTTTTGTAGACAAAGTAATTTCTTCTGAGACACTCGATTTCAGTTCTGACATGTTAATATAAACATGTGTTTGAACATCGAGCACAGTGTTATCAACGCGCCACCTTTCAACGCACCCTTTCGATTCGTTGGTCGGCTACTCATATTCAAAGGGAACGTATGCATTTTTATGATGTTAATAATATGATGTTACTTTAATCACTAAAATTTATATTTACAGGTCGTCATTGTGTTTCATGTCTTAAAAGTGTCATATGCTGTCATATGACACGTTTGCTCACTGACGCAAGTTGCTAATTCTTCTTTCTTCATAAATATATAAGACAATATAGAGGTACCATTGAATACCTCTTTAAAGGATAGTTAAATCAGCTGTGTTTACCGAGGAGATTCATGCGAGATTCATTAATGGTGAGAATCGACAGGCGGCAGTCATGGCGGGGCTCAAAGGTTATGCAGATAGTTACCTAAGGTCCCCTAAACCTAGCACATCCGTCGTCCTTTAAAAAGAAAACTAATCACAGGTCAGTGTTGTTCAGAGTTATACGCACTCTGGTAAAGAAACGAACCAGGGACCAACATCACAAACTATGGTTGTACCAAGGTGAGTGCAGGCAGGCTAAGTAGGCACTCCCTACAATCGATGGCTGTCTCACGAAACAGGTTCTCCGACTAACGAAACAATAGCTGCGTACAGTTACAGCAGCTGTAACTGATCATGGGTCATTTAATAAACACCTCTTTGTCATGCGAGTCACAGACAGTCCACTGTGCAGAGCCTGCATGGAGGACGACGATACAGCAGCTCATGTGCTGCAAAACTGTCCGGTGGTCACCAGATACAGGGCAAACTTCGGTAACCTAGGTACCCTACGTGAGATTGTCAGTAACACTAAGGCGTTGCTGGCCTTCTTTGAGGAGCTGGGGTGGATCGAATAACCGATTTTTCGACCCGTACGCAAAATACGCGCTTTGAGGTGGAGTTGCGGATACCAGCCCGTATCACCTATTATCACAGGTCAGAATTTTATGGTTGACTTCGTCTGTGTGACAATAGCTGTTTGGCCTTTCGTTAGACTAGCCTGGATTTTCTATTATAATTTTGTAACTGAAACGCTTTTGTAACATTTCATACTTTACTATTTCAAGTAACAAATTCATTTAAATTGCTTGCTTAACATTATAAATATTAATGTACATGCAGAAAGAAATAACTTATATGTACAAAAAACGTGTTAAAACACATTGACATTTGAGAAAGAATATCTTGCACACACCACATTCAACCTTGTTGAACAAATGATTGCCTAAATTTCTAATTGTTTTTTGTTTAAAAATTCGCCAGCTAACGATATCCTCTGTAAGAAAGATGGTGCTGGTGTTAGCAGCAACTCATATTTGCTGACATCGGGGTGAGCTGGGTACTTCTTCTCTTTACGTATTCGTTCCAACATATGCTGAGGTTCGCATTTCGTTTTAGATTTCCAGTCGTTGCTCAAAAAATCTTGAATGACCTTCGGTAATATTTTGAAAGTTTCCTTCGCCTTTGTTTCGCTCGGTGTCTGCAAAAGTTCTGGCGGATTTTGTGGTACTATTATATCATCGACATCAAATTGTGTTGTTGGAGTATTGTTTTCTGATGAAAATGCTAATTCTTCATCAGACTCTTGATTTGTATTACTGTTGTTATAGTAATTATTGATACGTTCTTTCACTATATCTCTTAGACTAGTTTCATTCTTTGTTTTTTCTCTCTCTGTACCGTCAATATTTACATAACCAGTTCTAGTTTCAGTCTTAATCAAAACTTGGTTTTGATCAATCTTTTCAACAGTGCTAGTTTTTACATCTTCAGATATATTTAGTCCACCTTCTTGTGGAGTTTCAACTGTCTCATTTGGTGCGTTGTCTTTGGATCTGCCTTCAATTGTAGTCATAAATTTTATATTGTCTTCTTCTTCAAGTATTTGATACATTCTGTGAACTTCGCTTATATTTATTCTGAAAAAATACAATGTATGTTTGAGTTATTATATGACGAGCGTCCGGTACGTTATTGTCAGCCTATTACGGTATTAATTTGCCCATTCCAAGTCCAAACTACTCAACCGAATGTAAAAATAACTTTTTATCCCGGGTGTACGTTTCCGTGAGATAATTTCCGACATCCACGCGGGCGAAGCCGCGGGCAAAAGCTAGTACTAAATATATTCTTACCCTTGTCTGGCTTCGTGGCAACAATACAGCATAGAGGGGTCAATTGGATGCGCTTCTGTGTTGAATATATAGCCGCCGACGTCTACAACGCATTCTCCATTAGGCGTGTTAATAACTGTACCGTGTACGCCCGGGTTGTGGATGAAATTGTCCGGGTCAAATAGTAAGTACAGATATTTGGTTGTTTCGGCCAGGAAAAATGATTCCATACGATCCTCTTTGCGGTGATCGCGTACGTCTTTGATCTGTAAGTTAATTATTAATGTTTTAGAACTATTTTATTAAACCAGATTTCCTGATCAAGACAAGGATAAGGCAATTTTGATTCTTGATCATTGGTATTATAAGATTATCTGATCAGTTATAAGTAGCTTTACAAGCAATCATTCTTAGATAAGCATTGTTATCATTATTGAGGTACCAAATCATATTTTAGTTACGCAGTGACACTTACACAGTTATGCAGTAGCACACTGTCTCACATCATCAAACTCAAACTCAAAGCATTTATTTCAATTAAACCATTTACAGGCACTTTTGAATTGTCAAAGAATTGGTCAGTTAGTCAGAAAGTTGAAGCTAGTTGCCCATTCCAAAACGTAGATCTCTATGGAGAAGAATGGGCAAGAAACTCCAAGGAAACTCTTTTAAATATAGTTATTATAATATCCTGGGTACATTATTCTTGTTGCTTCTATATGTGAGAACAAAAATAAGCCCTGGCAGATAAGAGATGACCAGTCTCAACTAACGGCGCCCGTTCACGAACATGACGCGTGGATCAGCACCATCCAACTCAACCATTTTGTAGGGAACCGAATGATCCAACACACTCGCCACCATCAGCGAGACATTTAAGTGAGCATGACATACTCTCAACTGCCATGCTCTTTCAAGTCAACATACATCTTAATAAAATAATAAACGGCTCCGTGGTACTCACATTTACAAACATAACAACCTGCAACATAACCTCTTTTATTCAACTATTCGTTACCTCCAGAAGCTACTCCAACTTACCGTAGCATAACCGCAAGGTGTTCTTGCAGAATGTTGTATACTTCTGAGGATATCTTCACCCATTTGCAGCAGTATCGGATCTCTTGTGTCTCGATATAAATACATTATCGACTCAATGAGTTCCGGCCTGAGCGGGTAACTCTCTCGCGACGACGACGCTTCACCCGTACCGAGGTTGTACACTTCAGGAGTAAAACCATATTGCCTCCACACACTGTGGTAGTTGTGAATTATACGCATTGCTGTGTCGCTTTCACCTGTAAATGGACGCAGTTTTTAAACGTAGCTAAAGAAAAGAGTGGACACAGACGAGCGACACTGACATTGCCCAACTCGAGGAGGTCATGGCCCGAGCGGCAATGGCCGACGACGTCGACACTATACCGCCCACATCACCGGGCTGGAGTGAGCAACTTCTCGCTTCGTCGCCGGGCGATCAACACGACGACCAGTACAGAGTGGAGGAGCCAGAGAGACTGTCCGATGGATCCATCTCCGACTAACTCCACTCCACCGCCGTCACCACCCCTAAATTTTATCCAAACGAACCTCCAGCATAGCCAGACTGCCACGGCTAGTTTACGCAGGGCACTGGAGGTGAAGCCCCGAACCATCGCACTGATCCAAGAGCCGTGGATCAGGAACAACAGAATATGTGGCCTCGGTAACATCGGAGGTAAGATAATTCTCAACACACACACGTCAGACAAACCGAGAACCTGTGTCTACATACCCAACGAAATTCCTATCACGCCACTCACCCAATTCTGTTCCAGAGACCTGACAGCTGTCAGGCTCCTGACTGAGGGTAGCGCTCCAGATATTGTACTAGCCTCGGTATACATGCCAGGCGAGGGCGCAGACTGCCCGCCTAAAGAGATGACCGACCTGGTGCAACACTGTGAGCGCGTCAGTCTGGACCTGATCATCTGCACCGACTCGAACGCCCACCACCCCCTTTGGGGCAGCGACGCACCGAACTCCAGAGGAGAGGTACTATCCACCTATTTATTCTCTACTAACCTCAATATTATTAACCGCGGCTCAGAACCCACTTGGGTCACAGTCCGGGGACAAACGATCATAGATTTAACACTTGCTACAGAAAACGCGACAAACCTAATCACAAACTGGCACGTATCGGATGAGCCTTCTTGCTCAGACCACAGAAGAATCCGCTTTACACTAACTACCAACACGAGGAAACCCGCACCGAGGCGAAACCCGCGGCGCACCGATGTCCCCGGGTACAAACGCCTGCTAGCCTCCCTTTTGGCGAGGCATCTATCACGGGTAACCCTACGAGACAAGGCACAATTAGAATACACCGTAACAAAACTATCACAATACCTAACCGAGGCATACCATGCATGCTGCAAACTAAGAGCGCCACGAACCAAGAGTGAGAGAAATCCCTGGTGGAACGCTGAACTTAGTAAACTCAGAGAAACACTACGTAAACAATTCAACAGAGCCAAAAACACCAGACTCCCGGAGGACTGGGAGGTATACAAAGAGACCCAATACACATACAAGAAGCAAATCAGAACTGCCAGGAGAAAAGCATGGCGGAAATTCTGTGAATCAATTGAAACTAACAACGAAGCGGCAAGAGTACGTAAAATCCTGTCAACTGATCAGGACCGAACTCTCGGCGCGCTGAAAAAACCCGATAACTCATACACACTAACTGACTATGAAACCAGTAAGGTCCTTCTTGAGACTCACTTCCCAGACTGTAAGATCCTGGAGGACAGGTCGTGGGAGGCTGAACCAGAATGGACCCCAACGGATCAAGACTGGTCAAGAGCCCGCAATATAGTAACAGAAGACCGCATAAAGTGGGCTATCAACACCTTTCAGCCATACAAGTCGGCAGGGCTGGATGGCATCTTCCCAGCCCTGCTGCAATGGGGGGTAGATCATCTGACACCATGGCTGGTGGAGATCTATCGAGCCTGCATAGCACTTAGACACATACCTCTCGCATGGCGCGAGGTGAAAGTCATTTTCATACCCAAACCTGGCAAGACCGATTATACACAAGCCAAGGCCTATAGGCCTATAAGCCTCACATCCTTCTTACTGAAAACCCTCGAGAGACTCTGTGACAGGCACATCCGAGACGGACCTCTCCGGGTTAAACCACTTCACAAACAACAGCATGCGTACTCCACAGGCAAATCAACAGAATCAGCGCTGCACAGCGTGGTTTCTAAAATTGAATGCGCAGTGGACCACAAATGCTCAGCACTGGCCGCCTTCATTGACATTGAGGGCGCCTTTGACAAAACCATGTTCAGCAGCATAAAAACGGCCCTCGACCGACATAGCATAGACTCGACCCTGAGTGGCTGGATCACCAACATGCTCAAACTGAGAGCTGTACAAGTCACAGTAAATGACACTACAAGGGCCATCGTAGCGAAGGGCTGCCCGCAGGGGGGCGTCCTCTCACCGCTTCTATGGAACCTGGTAGCAGACAGCCTCATCAAAACACTTAATGACAAGGGTTATTTCACCGTAGGCTACGCCGATGACATAACCATAATAATAAACGGGACCCACGAAAACACTTTATGCAATCTCATGCGTCAAGCCCTGAAAATAGTAGAGGAATGGTGCAACAAGCACCAACTCTCAGTGAACCCTGCAAAAACCGAACTAATCCTCTTCACAAAAAAGAGGAAGTTGACCACACTACAACTACCACGATTCTTTGGAACAACCCTAAGCCTCTCAACTGAAACCAAATACCTGGGCATCTTTTTGGACAAACAACTGAACTGGGCAAAACACACGAACTACATCACCACGAAAGCCAGCATATCCCTGTGGCAGTGCAAGCGACTGCTTGGCAGGAATTGGGGCATTAGCCCCAAGGTCACCCACTGGCTATACACCACAGTCATCCGACCAATTATCACATACGGCTCACTAGTCTGGTGGCCCAGGACAGACCTGAGTACAGCCCAAAGAGATCTCGAAAAACTGCAGCGGTTTGCTTGTGTTGCAATCACTAGCAGTATGAGAACTACACCCACTGCCGCCCTACAGGCAATGCTTGGACTACCGCCTCTGCACCTCATCGTGCGGGAGGAGGCGGCCCTGGCCGCCTTTAGGCTTCACCTATCAGGAACCCTTAGCAAAGACTCCAGAGTTAAGCACATACGTATAAAGGAAGATGCGATCAAACGACGACCAATGATGGCATCACCCTGCGACAAAGCCCCGAAATCACATCACTTTCAACGGCACTACAACATAACACTTACAGAAGAACAGTGTGACTACTCAGGCCCGAAAGAGCTGAGAGTATACACAGACGGATCAAAGACCAACTTCGGTACCGGAGTTGGAGTCTTCTCACACGACCTCAACATAAATATATCCCGCCCGCTGGGAATGTTCAACACCGTCTATCAGGCGGAGTGTGTGGGCATCATACAAGCGGCCCGTGCTATAGAAGCCAGGAGAGTTACGGACACCCACATACGCATACTCTCCGATAGCGCATCAGTTCTCCAATCCTTACGAAAAAAATATACTACTTCAAAGTTAATACTAGAATGTCACAATGCACTAGAACAATTAACAGTATCTAGCCGCAACACGGTGACACTGCAATGGATAAAAGGACACAGCGAATCGCTAGGTAACGACGCAGCTGACGAACTCGCTAGAAGAGGATCTGGCACGGCAGTCTATGGCCCCGAACCTATCGTGCCAATCCCCTTCAACCAAATACGCAGGTGGCTACAGGAGTTCACCCACACACAAGCAGAGAACTGGTGGACCTCGACACCGGGTTGCAGGCAGTCCAAGGAAGCTATGCCATCCTTGGATAGCAGGCTAACCAGGCGTTTATTACGCCTGGACAGGAACGGCCTGCGCCTGGTGACGGGGACCATCACGGGGCACTGCTCGCTAAACAAACACTTCCATACAATAGGCATAACAGACAGTCCTCTGTGCAGGGCGTGCATGGAGGCTGAGGAAACCGTAGCGCACGTGCTCTTTGAATGCACAGGCGTCACCCAGATTAGAACAGAAACCCTCGGGTCACCCAGATCCTACACAGATGTTCTGAACAGACCAGGAGATTTAATTAGCTTCTGGAGGGAGGTGGGCTGGTTGGAATAACCACCAAACGGCCGCCATGGCCCACGCACAATGGTCCACCTGACGGACTAAGTGCGGAAACCAAACCCCATAACATAGAACATAGAGTGGATAATTTCGACAAGTGTTTATTTTAGACCTTATTGCAATGCATTCAATGTCTATATTTCTTTAGGAGTGAAAACCACGCTGCGATGCATGTGCACCGGCCCTAAATCCTGACTACTGTCGGCGCGGTTGTTGCAGTGATTGTGCATCAGGATTTGGTTTATGTGCCAGGTCTCGGGTTCGATTCCCGCTCGGAACAAATATTTGCAGGAAATTGTTCCGACTGTTTGTGCATATGATATTTCTGTTCTGTTTATAAATACATTCATATAAGTAAATATTGAATAATTATGAGATTTAATTTAAAACGAAAAAAAAATTTACCTACTAGATAAGGGAAAGTTTTACTAGTTTGTCTTGAAAAATAAACTTACCAACAAGACTAAGCACTCCAGGCCAATAGGACTCGAGTGATTGGAACACTGGCAGTGTCACGTGTCCTCTCAACATGGTCGCCCATACGAACCAGTCGTCTTTCTTCAAGTACTTTTCTATCGCTTGCCGTGCTTCTTTGAACATTGACATCAATTCTGGCCTCTCTAATAGAATGGCGCCTACAAAAAGATATTTTTAACGTAGAAAACAACATAACAAATGTCTAATATTTCCAATTTCTGTTTGAGAAGAGCCCTCTGCTTTCAATTCAATAACTTAAAAATACAGTCATTATTAATTAATTGACTACATGGGCATGTGCACGCACATGTCTGATAGCCCAGAGCCTGATAAATGTTCCATCAATCTTGTCCGCCAGTGTAGCTTAAATACTGTTAGGGCTACCCCTGAATCGCCGCATCATCGATGCACACCGCTTGCGCATGATGGCATGAAAGTCATCTATTCGCGCTTCCGCAAACATGCCCGATGCGCTGCAAGCTGCTTTGCAGTGAGGATAACTAACTATTACAGTTTATTTCAAAATAATAACATAACATCATGGTTTGTTCCCCTAAGGGTTAAGCAGGCAGAGGTGTATATATTGTTCACCCACATTTCGCCAGTTACGTTCAAGTCCCATGTACAGTTTGTGCAATCCACGAAGACGCACCCCACTCCGCGATTACTGTACTGTAAGCTGTACTTTAGTACGGAGTGGGGTACGTCTTCATGGATTGCATTATCTATAATAGGGGCGAGCCTATTGCCATCGATCGGGCACAAATCCAGACTCCGGGTTGCTACTGAGGAATTCCAGACAGAAAAATAATAGGTGTAAATGTTTTATCATCATCCTTCTGGCCTTATACTTATTTGTAAGGGTCGCCCCCGCATATCATAGAGATCTCGCGCCCTAGTTGGCCTCGACTACGATCAGTGGTCGCAGCGACCAGCACGGTTATCATGAGCACAATAGAAACGGGTTTTGTCGACGGAAGAATAGACAAAATGACAGATATACAATCACAATCTGTCATTTTGTCTGTTCTTCTGTCGACAAAACCCGTAGAAAATCCGTGTCTATGGTTGTCATGCTACGTGTGCAGGTAATACGAATCGCACACTTGGTCGCAACGGCTAACTAGCCGCAGACCGCTTATTCTTATTCCCGATATCCCTTATTCTTCCATGCATATCTGTTAGCCGTCATCTCAGATTGCAACCTCTTTTTAGCCATAAAGGCTTTTTACCTATTTAACATCATCATCATCATCATCAGCCTATAAATGTTCCCACTGCTGGGACACAGGCCTCCTCTCTGTGAGAGGGAGTGGGCCGTAAACCACCACGCAGGCCCAGTGCGGGTTGGTAGATGTCACATGTCTTCGAATTTTCGGTTCTAGGACATGCCGGTTTCCTCACGATGTTTTCCTTCACCGTTTTGAGAGCAGTGGTGATGAAATAATTTACACAAAGTAAAGCGCCTGTCTGGGTTCGAACCTACGACCTACAACTCGTAAGTCGCGGCCGTTACCACTGGGCCACCACTGCTCAGACAGACAGTGAAAATAACAGTTATACAATCACAATCTGTCATTTTGTCTGTTCTTCCGTCGACAAAACCCGTAGAAAATCCGTTTCTATGGTTGTCATGCTACGTGTGCAGGTAATACGAATCGCGCACTTGGTCGCAACGGCTAACTAGCCGCAGACCATACGACATCCCTTATTCTTCCATGCATATCTGTTAGCCGTCATCTCAGACTGCAATCTCTTTTTACCCATATAAGCTTTTTACCTATTTAACATACCTTTAACTAAATATTCATAATAAGAGTCGACGCCGCCTCCAATACCAGCGTCTTGCGCGGTCCACCTGCCTGTCATAACATCAATATGATTACCGACGAGGCCGATCGGTGATTTATGATGGTACAGTGCTAGAAGCGCATTATGGGCGATCTGTAAAACATATAGTCCACATAAAAAAAATAGAACAAAAGCTAGGTAATTTAATTTGTAAACAAGTATAAGATAGAGATTCTCAGAAAAGAATATAGTTTATTGTTGCTGCAGGTGGTTAAGAAATAAAGTTGAAAAGTTGTTGTTTCGTTGTTGTTGGTTATAATTAAAAAACTGGCCAAGTGCGAGTCGGACTCGCACACCAAAGGTTCTGTACCGTAATAACGAGCAAAAAAACGCCGAAAAAACATTTTTCTTGTATGGGGACATCCTTAATTATTTACTTTATTTCATTTTTAGGGTTCCGCAGTAAACAAAGAACCCTTATAGTTTCGCCATGTTCGTCTGTCTGTCTGTCCGTCCGCGGTCTAGCTCCAAGACTCTTGGTACTAGAAAGCTGTAATTTGGCATGGGTATACATATTAATTACGCCGACAAAGTGGTAAAACAAAATAATGAAAAAAAAAATTTTTTAGGTTATCTCCCCTACACGTGAAGTGGTGATGTTTTTTTTTTCTTTCCCATTGTGTGGGGTATCATTGGAAAGGTCCTTTAAAAACACTGCGAGTATGTGAAAACCATTTTTGAATTCAGGGATCCGTTTGCGAAATATTAAGCTTTAAAGTGCTAATTTTTGTTAAGAGCCAAGTGTGTGTCACCCTGCCAGCTAAATGGTTGGTTTTGGATGTGTGAAAAACAATCACAGCAGTAGTTTATATAACGAAATTTAAAGGAAAACTATTACAGCTAAGTAGGCTCTACAAGTTAACGAGTAATAATCGACCAAGTTATATTTGCAGTTGCAAAAACATGTTTTCCCATACATTCCGTATGGGAGAAAATGTTTTTCAACTACAAAGTTAAGTTTGTTTTTGGGATAAATTCATCCCAACTACGGAACCCTTCATTGTGCGTGGTCTGACACGTTTGGCCGGTTTTTTATTGTTTGTTATAGCGGTACTGGTCATCCGACTGGGTACACTCTTCCATACTTCATGTTCTTAAAAAGGGGTTCGGTGCGTAACTGAAATAACTACAGAACAATAGCTCTAATGTCACACGCTAGTAAGATTCTACTGCACATCATTAACACCAGATTGAGAGCGTTCTTGGACTGACAAATACTGCAGGAGCAGGCCGGTTTTGTTAAAGGACGAGGAACTAGAGAGCAGGTCCTGAACATCCGCTTAATCGTAGAAAAGTGCTACGAGTACAACACTCCAACGATTATTATGCTTTGTAGATTATCAGAAAGCTTTCGACTGCGTTAGATGGGAGAAGCTACGGGAGGTGCTTGCTGAGACTGGTGTTTCGGCCCATCTTATAATCCTGATTCGCAACCTTTATGAGTCAGGATATGGCACTGTAACTGTAGGTGACGTTACATCAGGTCATTTCAGTTTTCAAAAGGGAGTCCGACAGGGATGCGTCATCTCACCCATCCTATTCATGGCGAATACACCATTCGCCAAACGCACGAAGATTGGGAAGGAGGCTTTAAGTTAGGTGGTTTTGAAATATCAAACCTCCGGAACGCAGATGATACCACTCTCTTTGCATCATCAGAAACTGGTATGGCTGAGTTACTGAGTAAGTTGGAAGTAATCAGCCTAAAAATGGGTCTCGCGATAAAAAGCAAGACCAAGCTCTTTGTCATTGATCGCTTCGAAAGCATCCAGCGTGCCAACCTCTTAGCAGAATATGAAACCGTCGACCAGTTTCAGTATCCCAGCTCTGTAATCACCAATAAGGGTAGCTGCGAAATAGAAATTATAGGCTAGAATAGGCTTAGGCAATTAACACATGGCACCGTGTACCGCCGCGGTAGGCGGTGAAGCGGATCTCATGTCGCATTGACCTCTAATAAATCCGTTGATGCCTAACACACGTACACCGCCCGACCGCGCAGTCGAGGGTGCTCTCACCTCTTACTACCGCGGCGGTGCGCGGTGCCGTGTGTTAATCGCCTAAAACAGAGACGACTCAACTGAACAACATCAACCTTCATTTTCTCTATGGGGCAGAGACTTGGACGATCAAGTCTGCAGACAGGCACATAACTGATGCCTTCGAAATGTGGTGCTGGCGCCGCCTATTAAAGATATCATGGACAGCCCACCGCACAAATGTCTTGATCCTGAAACAACTAAAATTAGAGAAAGTGCAACAACTGTCTTCAACCTGCCTGCAACGTGTCGTTAGATACTTCGGCCATATTGTTCGCAGAGGTACCAAAACATGGAACGTCTAATGGTGACTGGAAAAATAGAGGGCAAAAGATCTAGAGGCCGAAGCTCAAAAAGGTGGTCGGATCAACTATTGACGAATATTGACCGAACAATTGACGATACCTATGAGTGCTGCACTCCACAAGGCCACTGACCGTAACAGATGGAAAAAGACGTTGACAATTTGATTAATACAAAGTCACGATTCTTAGCAGTGAGAGAGCGATTGAAAAGAAAGAGATAGCGACAATAGAAATACAAAATCTGTAACTGTCTACCTAATACTGTTCATGAGACACAGCCTGCTGACAGACAGACGGATAATGGAGGCTTAGTAATAGGGTTCCGTTTGCCACCCTTCTGGTACGGAACCCTAAAGAGTACGTGTCCGACATAACTCTAGGGTGTACAATAATATTCCTTACATATTACATAAAACAAAGTCACGTCTGTCTGTCTGTCTGAACGCAATAAACTCAAAAACTACCGAACGGATTTTCAAACGGTTTTCACCAATGGACGGAGTGATTCATGCGGAAGGTTTTAGTGTATAATTAATTAAGGTTTTGTGTAAATTGGCTGAAATTTGACGATTATTGTTGAAGATGTCGGAAAAAATCATGCCGACTGGGAAGTTTATTGGCGTGCGCCGCGGAAATCGTAAAAGTTACATAAAATTTATGTTCTACAGTATTGTTCATCTTAAAAAGTTTGACAAAAAGTCAGCAATGGCATATGTCTATCTTCTAAGGATGACCCACAATAACCATTTATATCTTTCAGAATTTGATAAAAATTTCATTATTATATTAATCCTTATCCAAAAAAACTATGTTACTTAAATTGATCTATTGTCCGTCAGATGTGCGATCACCTCAATAATTACGAGGCAGTTATTTAAATTCCTTTATGTGCAAACATACCTCTTCATACAAGGGATCTCCAGTGAGTCGACTTAATGTTCCAAATTCGACGATAAACGTCCCAACTCCAGCAGTACATGTGACGCTTGTCTCTCCAGGTGGCACTCCTGATCTTAAGTTAATAGTCCCATATGGCATACCAGTTGTGGTATCAAAAGCAGCTATTAGCCTTTGGGCAACATCTTCTGCTAGGCGTAACAGTGGACCATTACATGGCCAGCCTGGTTCTAATTTCATACCTGTTCTGAAATAATTATATTTTTTAATAATAAATAATTTTACTTTTACATAATATAAAGAATTTAAGAGCCTTGTAAAATAATAATTTTGATTGCAGTGTAAGAAACAAAGCATGGAACCCTGTGGCGCTCCAACCTTACTTTAAATATAGTATCTTATTGAAGGAACATTATTCGCAGTATTAAGTACATATTGGTTAAAGTATAGAAACGTGTTTGTAAACCCCCCCACTCCCCCCTGCTGGAGATACTAATTTTTTTTAAACAAATTTTTAATATGTCATAAATCTCATAAAAAGGTTGATAAATGAAATGTAGAGGGACCTGGTAGGGAGGAGAGAGGAAGAGGGCAAGTCATCCCCACGCACAAGTTCACAGGAGACACTTTTTCAAGGTCGATGTCAACCGTCTCGAAGGTCAAGGTCAAATTAAAATATATTATATATGTCACCGTATAATTATGAACTTCGTTAGTTTATAATCTATCGGTATTATTTCCGTTAAATTATAAACTGTCAAAAAATTGTGAACTGCAACGAACCATTTACAATTCAACGCATTATTTTTCGATAATTTATAATGTATCCATGAAAAACTGTCAAATTGTGAACTGGTATCAAACTTGCTTGCGACGTAACGCACCTTGCGCTAATATTAAATAGCCGGCCTGGCTACGAGCAACTTGGAAGTAGCGCTCGCCGGCCGCTGCCGCGGCACCGCTTGCTTGGCTCACGCTGGGTTAGTCACAGTTCTAACCTTTTTTTTTTTGTTCTGGGGCGGTAAATCCTCATGGATGTCTTCCGCCCTGGGGCGGACGAAGGAGTCTGTCAGACTCCTACTAACTAAAAACCACCTGGACCGGGGATCATGAGATCTAGTGTGCCTTCCATGATCCCCGACTGGTGCCGGCCACTTCATGCCCGCGGGGGGAGTGAGGTGAGACTCCCCCCGCGACGTCAAATAGGGGCGCGCGTGGAACACTACGCGCCGCCACCTCGGGTCCTGCTGGATGGGGGGCGGCGGACGTCCCCGAGTCCGCAGTCCCTTCGGATCTGTTTACAGGGACTGGAAGAGGGCATTGTCCGCCCTCCGCCGACGCCCAGTCCGCCTGCTACGGATCAGGAGAGTGGTCTCAATCTCCCTCTCCCTTTCCGCAGCCTGCTTCTGCGAAACTACGGTTTCACAGAAGGAGATCACCACATCCCACGACTCGGCGCTCCCGACCATCGAATGAGCGACAGCCGGCAGCGCCAGGTCGGCTCCGACTTCAAATACAAGGGCACGGCGCGGCTCCTCCCATGCGGTACACTCTGCCAGTGTCTGCCAGTGCTGCAGTTCTAACCTAAACTAACCCATTTCACCCAGTTCACAATTTTTCGACAGTTTATAATCTAACGGAAATAATTCCGACAGATTATAAACTAACGGTTCTCACAATCTTACAAGACACTCACATGATCATGATCTTACATATATAAGACAATTATAAAATTTTTGAAATGTTTGAATAGTCGACAGAACCCTATTTCTGAATAGTTAAAAAAAAAATAACCACAAAGGGTATGGCGGGATCTTTCTTCGCTCGTTTCGCTCGCTCACTAGATTCTGCCATCCTCCTCGAACCTAATAACCTCACTTCGCTCGCTCTTACATCTTAAGTGCTAATTGCCTTTTTACTAAGTTGAGAACTCGAGATGTGTCTGGACCCCAACTCAGACCAGTTAGATTCGAAGGGATTGGCAGGGTCTTTATTCGCTTGCACGCTCGCAAGGCTCGCTCTTGCATCCCTAAAAAAGTTGAATTTTTTAAACTTACCTAAAAAAGAAAACTATAAAAGCATCTCAAGTAAAAAAAAAAAATTTTGTTTGTATGTAGTTATTTCTTTGTGATTTTAGTAGTTAGAATAATTAATATCATTTCATTTTCTGTTTACGGGGACAAATCATACTCAATTTGTGATTTTGAACTTAGTATGAAAAACATTAATGAACCAGTAAGAACAAATATGATTGTATGTCTGTGATTTTAAAGGTTTACTATAATGTATTTACTAAGATTATATTTTATTTGTTACAAATCATGTTATTATTAATCTGTGATTTACAACCCAATTCGTTCCAGAAACAAATAGTACTTACCTAAATGAAAATTACCAAACAATTATTTTTATACTTTTATTTAAATACACTACCTAGGTATGTACTAAGTCTAACGTTACCAGTCCTGGTTACATTTTTACTTAGATATACATTTCTTTCAAATTTTAAGGTGCCAACCCTAGTGGGGCAGAATACACAAGATTTAAAACAAGTGGAATCTACCCCACCAAGTCGAACCAGTGTTACAGATTCCACTGCAAAATTTTAGGTATTCCATTTTGCCCCACCAGTGGGGCAAAGTGGAAGTGCTTGTATTTAGCTACATTCTACACAAAATCTAATGAATAATTAAAATTACTACAACACTTACTTGTGTGATAAAAGATGAGCACTCAACAGCCCTCCAATAATTCTAATATTTGTTTCAAACACTGACACATTGATATCTGCATCAAAGTTCTTCTTTTGTAAAACTATATCAACAACACGGTTGAACTCAGTGTAGTTCCCCATGATAGCAAGGGTGTCTAGGGCATCTATGAGGGTGAGGGAATAGCTTCCCCATGTGTCTACACCATCGCAGCTCAGCGGCCGTAGCTCGTCGTAAGGGTAAGCATACTGTAAGTAACTATCATATGCATGCTGGAACATATCCCGAACCTCCTCTCTGTAATAAAAGATTTAATTCAGTTAGAAAAGTTATCGAATAATAAATTTAATGTATCCTAATTTATTAATACTAATTTATGACTTCTTGTTTACACACAAGGCGAAAAACAATGTTCGTTGAAGTAGCTTTAAAATTATGACTATAAAATATTGTATTCCAGAAGATTTCCATAAGGGAAAAACAGATAAACATGATTTAAAAGGCATGTTGAGTAGAAAAGGCTTATAACTTACCTGAGCTTCAAAATATCAGACTTCTTGTACACTCTAACACCATAACATATTTCACAGCCATAGTATAAAACAAAAAGAAATACAACCGACTTGTTCATATTATTATTCGACTTATAGATATTGATTTTTTATTCATAGAGATTAAGTTACGGCTTATTCTCATTGATTTTGACCTCACAATCTAACAATAATCCAACTTTAAAATAGAATCTTCTAATGTCTGACAGTACTGACAGTGGTCTGTTTACGTTGAAGTGTCAATTTATTGACAACTTTGACAATGGCAAAACACCAAAGTATCAACAGCAGCAGTACTTATGACGTGGTGATTTGGTAATAGAAGAAGAATAGCTCATAACAACGAGTTTTAAGACTCATATTGGCAAAGCCGTCAGTACAGAAAAAACAATAGTTGATGTTTTTTTTTTCAAACTGGCATATCTGGCTTTTTATATTGTATTATTATCATATAAAAAAAAATTAATATGTTTTGACGAATTGATGCATATAGGTGGGATTGGTCCATATTGGCTTAGGATCGAGTTGAGTGGAAAAAGGAAAGGGAGGCCTTTGCCCTGCAGTGAGACAATATGGGCTAATTATTATTATTTACAGACGGCGCCGTACGTATCACAGTCTCACTTTTGCTTGTTTTTAACAATTTAAACATATTTATTTACTTAGACAGTGGTGCCGATTCCCTTGTTCACAAACTAAACTAAATTTAAGTTCAGTGCATCTTTTTCTTTCTATTTCATTAAGAAAAGGACAGAAGATGAATTTTAGTTTAGTCCTGTCAAATTAATCAGCGCTTGACGTAAATTTACGTAATTTTAGTCGGCAAGTTTTTAATCACGTCTAAACTTGTATGGAGAGTGACAGGCGATGATTAATTTGACAGGACTAAACTAAAATTTGTCTTCTGTCTTTTTCTTAATGAAATAGAAAGAAAAAGATGCACTGAACTTAAATTTAGTTTAGTTTGTGAACAAGGGAATCGGCACCATTATGATTTAATTATAAACATATTTGTAATGTGCTCGTCAAGCCCTTTTATTTGATACCCAAGATGGCACAATAAAAATTCTAGACTAAAAGTCGTCTAGAGGGCGCTATTATGCATTTGCGATCAAGACGCTTCCAATGATACCTCATTTGTCAAATTATGATCGGTAGTTTAGAAATTATGAGGTAGCAACATAATCGGTCTCCACGGACTAGGCTCGAGAAATGAACGAGGTACAAGACTTCTTCAGTTCGCGTTCAGTCAGAACGTAAGCGTAGCAAACAGTTATTTCTACAAAACACCTCATCGCCGTTGGACGTAGCTGTTTCCGGATAAAGTTACTAAAAATGAGATAGATTATTGTCTCCCTTCACAACTGATTACTAACGTAAAAGCTCTTAACCACGGAAACCCTAAAAATAGGAGAGCCTATCCTTGTTCCACATGTCACAAATTTTTTCAACAGTATATTTTAAAAATCGGAATTCTGCCACGCACATTTTGTCATTCGTTGATTATTCTTCTCCACAAAAAGGGTGACAAAACAGATATAAACAATTACCGCCCTATCAGTCTGGTTTCGCACCTATACAAAGCCTTCATTAAAGTAATCGAGCACAGAATAGCCGGAGCCCTCGACAAACATCAACCTCCTGAACAGGCGGGATTTCGTCGCGGCCTCTCTACCACTAACCACCTCCACTCCATCAACCAGGTTACTGAGAAACACACAGAGTTCCAGCTCCCACTTTATATTGCATTCGTAGATTACACAAAAGCTTTTGATAGCATCAGCCATAGCTCAATTTTCAACGCCTTACAGAATCAAGAAATAGACACCACGTACATAAACCTTTTGCAAAATATTTATAGAAACAGTACCGCAGCCATTAAAATAAAATCAGTTCTAAGACAGGACTGTCTTTCCAAATCAATGAAGGAGTCAAACAAGGAGACCCGCTGTCTCCGAAATTATTCACGGCTGTACTGGAAGAAGTCTTTAGAAAGCTGGCAGCAGGCTGGGCAGAAAGGGGCATTACGGTTGAACATAGGAGATTGTCCAATCTCCGTTTTGCCGACGATATTGTCCTTTTTTCGTCTTCAGCCTCCGAGCTGACTCAGATACTAGAAGATCTTAGCACGGCAAGCCTAGAGGTCGGGCTACAAATGAATATGTCAAAGACCAAGTTGATGACGAACAGCGCGTATCGCAGGATCACCGTGGCGGGTTGGGATGTTGAATATGTCGATGAGTATCTCTATCTCGGTCAAATAGTCTCTTTCCAGGCAAAACAAAACAAAGAAATTGCAAGACGCACCGAAAATGCCTGGAAGAGCTATTGGGCCATGAAAAATCTAATGAAGGGCGATCTTCCTCTATCCCTCAAAAGAAGACTCATCGACGTGTGTATTCTTCCCATCCTCACGTATGGTTCTCAAACATGGTCTTTGACAATTCAGCAGGGGTCCACGCTCGGGGTTTGCCAGAGAGCTATGGAACGGAGTATTCTTAGTATTAAACTTGTGGACCGGGTTAAGAATACAATAATCCGTTCCATCACTAAAATAACTGATGTCACTCGGAAAGCTGCCACGTTTAAATGGAATTGGGCTGGACACATGTCAAACGATCAATGGGCCAAACTTACGACCCAGTGGGTCCCGCTTAATGGCAAACGACATCGCGGCAGGCCCAGACGGAGATGGCGGGATGAGCTGGACTCCTTTAAGAAAGATTGGTCCTTGGAAGCTCTGGACAGAGAGAGGTGGAAAGAGGGTAGGGAGGCCTTTGCCCAGCAGTGGGACAATAAAGGCTAAGAAAAAATAAATAAACAGATGAACTTACATACATACATCTTTTTGCTTCGCCGTAGTCGGGTAAAAATAACTTAATTTCGGAAGTCGGTGTCTTTAGTTTAGTATTTTCGTTTTTGCCCCCAAATTAATTGCCAACAGTAATTTTTCACTTTTTAGTGTTTTATTTGGCAGTAGGTAGATTTTTTTTAAAGTTTTATAATTTACTTTTAGTTGTGGTATGTACAGACGCCAGCACATCAAGCTACCCGAAACTGTCAAATTTTCCCAATCAACTTTGAACCTTATACTTCAACAATATAGTTGAAAATCTATTAAATAAATTTGACAGATTGTGGTAGCCTGATGTGCTGGCGTCTGTACCTACCCCACACAAATTTGAATAGGTACCAACCACTACCAATGTAAATAACGGTGACAGCAATTTATTACAACATCATCCAGATAGACTAAGTGGGAAAAATACGTATTATTGAAGCTAACTCAAAAATTACCGAAGCAAAGTAAATTAAATTTATATGAAACCAACTCTGAAGTTAGGTAGGTTACTACCAAACAAAAAAGAATCATCAAAATCAATTCATGATGGGCGGAGAAATCTCGTAACAATCATACAAATAATAAAAAAACAAACAGTCGAATTGAGAACCTCCTTCTTTTTGAAGTCGGTTAAAAGAGTAGGAACGAGCCAGCCAAACGGTTAAAACCATAAAGTTTTGAAGTGACCATAAACTATAGACTATTTTTGTGCATCTCGCAATTTCATTGGTCCAGATTTGAATAACCAAAGACAAAAGATTAACGTAAACTGCAACAGCTGAAACTTCTAAAATGTCTGTTGTCCGTTGACGCTTCGCTTGCGTTTTGAGGGTGTATTTTGACAAAATCGGCGTTTTTAATCAAGTCTACTCACAATTTATTAACAAAATGTGCCTCTAGTTCAATATATTTGCACATTTCCGCTTCGGTTGCCATTATTGCATTCGCGTGGCCCGCGATAAGCTAATCTGGTATTTTGTTAGTGTTTACGGAAGCGGGGGCAATGGCTTTCAGAATACACGAAGATCAAGAAAATGCCTCTCTGGGGCTTAGGAAAGACAGTGCAGATGTATTTGCGGCTAACCAACGTCGTGCCCTTGGTGATCTTAGCCAGTTTGCGTGCAACCAAAGTCGGAACCTAAAACTCGTGAGTATACTCAAATCGTTAAGCATTCGTTTGTATTTTGTTCTGATTTCCATATATCAATCTGTTTCTAGCCGGGATTGACGAATGGACCTTGTAAAGTTCAAGATGAAAACAGGACAATGCGCCAGATTAAAAATGAAAAGAACATCGTACCACCCGTGGCGCAATTTCGCGCCTTTAGCGTTTACGAAGACAAGCCAACGGAGGCAGAAGTCAAGAAGAGAGAGCACACATTCAAGCCGTTTGTTGCTAAAGATACGAAGAAAGATAGCCTATTCATTAGTAACGAGAATTCGAAAGCACTGTGCCTTCAAGCTGAGAAGAAACCAGATCGGCTGATAGACCCGCCTTCAGTACGGTAAGTGGTACCTTGCTAAGTAAGGCTAACCTTTATTTTGTAACCTAATATTATTTAGCAATCCATGAATCACTGTCACATGGTTTGCATATGAAAAGTATAAAGACTTCTAGGTAAGAGGGTCAAGAAGCTTCACATTAGTTTGAATGGCATAAATCTGGATATTAATTTATTTATTATTATTACAACACCTTAAATCTATCTTAACAGGTTGTCCTAATGCAATAGTTAAGTGTACATATAAACCAAACTTTCCATCACTAAATGAAATAGATTGATATGTCTTGGTCAGATAGTTATATTTTCCATGAATTTTAATTTCTGCTATAATGGAAAATACCCAGCAAAGGGTAATATGGTTGCTCATCACTTTCAACGATCTTTAAAAGTTTCACATTACACATATTTAACTAACTCATATTGGATTTATTAGGCCTTTACACGAGAAGAAAAATGGGGTGGAGTCACCCATGTCTGTTGGGGACACCAGTGTGCTCTCTATGTCCATCTCTAAGAATGAGAGTCAGATCATTGATGATGAGGATGATGATGCTACCACTGCACAGACTGACCGGGAGATGTTCTTCCATGTGGTGGAGTACCGACAGGACATCTACGAATACATGAAGGACATTGAGGTCAAGTATTTTTTTGTTCTTTGGCAACTGAGCCAATGTTGAATATTCTGCCAGCGTCATGTAGTGACGGCAGCACAGTGAGATGTGCCGTCGAACTTTATACTTCGTGGACAAGGAAATATATACAGTTGTCCAAATTTTACTAACTATATGTATACTGTAAATATAGATTCGCGTGAAACACAAAATAATAATATATTTTTGTATCAATATTGTGTTCTTATACAGGTCAAAAGACCTAACATTGATATTTACTCATGATATTGATTAGATTGTAAAATCTTAACTTTAGAAACCATTAGCACTCAATTTGACATAAATAAAAGAAGGTCACAATAAATTAATATTTAGGTCAAGTTGTGGCAGTCCTTTCTATCTGTTAACCTCAAAACAATCAAAATTTGTTTATGAAGGAAAAAAATATTAATTGCTTATTACTTTGTTGCTGCAATATTGATATTCTGCAAATGATGCAGTATAATGCAAATGCAGAAAGTTGAAAATAACCTAGTTCCATTAAAACATATTAGCAAAACTGCTGTGCATTCTGTTTCTGGATATAAAATAGTGTGAATGACCTGAGAAAAAATCCATGGCTTCCTTGAATTTCAAGAATGTAAATTATGCAATGTTAAGTTTGCTAATACATGTAACTAAATTATTTAGAAATAATAATCTTAATGTTTTACTTCTTGCCATTAAGATTTCGCCATAAATGTAATTTCATGCAAAAAAACTAGCCAAGTGCACGTCAGACCATGCACAGTAAAGGGTTCTGTAGTTAACATAGTAATTAAAAAACATGTTCTCCCATACATTCCAACTGCAAATATAAGTTTGTACACACAATATTAGGAGATTTACAGTGTTATTTTAAGACCATAGACCTAATAGGTTTTCCTATAAGTAATCTATAAGTATAGATCTGTTGTCAATTTACATCAATTTTCTTAAAATACTTTTTAAAAAAAACAACTGCCACTCTGGGAGTGCCGACAGAAGTGAAAAATCGGCACCGCGGTAATCAACGCGTTGATGTCTTTTACTCCACGGTGTGTCGGTAAACTCGGTAACAGTCGTCGCGAAATATGGTTTAATCCCATCTCAAAAATGCCCAACGCGCCTATAGAAGTTTTCATTTCAAAAAGTACTTGAGACTCTCTCATCAGTAAGACCTTTCATTTCACATAACACACAGTACAGTGTGCAAAACCTTTTTTTAATTTTCTTTTGTTTTGTCTCCTGAAAGTGCCCCATATTCAAAATTCATTTATTTACGTAACACATCCTTGTTTGGGTCACATAAATTGATATGTGTACAAAATTTCAACCTAATCGGTCCGTTAGATTCGCTGTAATAGATAGACTGATAGTTAACTGTAATAGATTGATAGGCTGTGACAGACAGACACACGAGTGAGTGAATTCCGTTTTTCTGAATGAAAAAAATCTTATTTATGCCACCATTGGTTAAAAATGCTGACAATATGTTTATATTTTAGTGTACTCTTCACCTGGTTATTATTTCAATATTTCGTTTCAATCTGGATATTTTTTTAGACAAAGAACAGAGCCAACCCCCGCTACATGCGCAAACAGCCAGACATCACACACCTGATGCGTTCCATCCTTATTGACTGGCTGGTGGAAGTTTGTGATGAGTATAATCAGCAGAGTGAGACCTTGCATCTGGCTGTATCATACGTGGACCGATTCCTGTCTTACATGAGCGTAGTTCGGACCAAACTGCAGCTTGTGGGCACAGCTGCTACTTATATTGCTGCGTGAGTATTAATAATATGAGTTCACTCTATTCGTACAAGTTAGTTTTATCATTGTCAGATGCTCCATGATAAATCACAATATGTATGGATCATTTTCTTTAGTTGCAAACATCGTTTTTTTTTTCATACAGAAAATATGAGGAAGTGTACCCACCAGAAGTGTCAGAGTTTGTGTACATCACTGACGACACATACACGAAGCGTGAAGTTCTTCGCATGGAGCACCTCATTCTGAAGGTCCTATCATTCGATCTGTCGACGCCGACCTCCCTCGCCTTCCTGTCTCACTACTGCATATCCAACGGACTTTCAAAGAGGACATTCCACTTAGCTGCTGTAAGTATTAAATAACTTTTTCTAGTCAACATTGACCAGAATTTTTTTAATTTTGTTTTTGAAATGACCATTTGACAACCAAGAACCACAGCATGGTCCAGCCAGTCTACTGGGATCACTTATAATAAAATTCGTAAAATAGAGCCTCCTTACATAAAAACATCTCACACCCTAACAAAACATACTTTATTTTCAACAGTACCTTGCTGAACTTTGCTTGCTGGAGGCAGATCCTTACCTTCAATTCAAGCCGTCTATAATCGCGGCGAGTGCGCTTGCAACCGCTCGTCACTCTCTGCTGTGCGAGCGTTGCGCGGGAGAGGACAAGGATCGGCGCGAGACGCGTGATTCGAAAGACTCGAAGGAGGTGCGACTCCACGCAACCTGCGCCGCCATGGCTTGGCCCGCCGCCCTCGCCACATGCTCGGGCTACTCACTAGCAGACCTCGAAACTTGCCTGAGGGAACTCGCGCGCACGCACTCACATGCTTCTCTGCAGCCCTACCAAGCTGTACCCGACAAGTACAAGAGCAACAAGTAAGTATTTGAATGAGCGTTTTTGAAAACTTAGTAAGTTCAGTTTAGCCCAGCAATATTTTTATGTTCTTTAAGGCTTTGGGGGACTTGTCAGTCCAATCTAAAACTGGTAGCAGTTAGTAGCTCGGCCAGTCGCCTTCGATCGCTATTTGGTCTAATAAACTATCCCGCATCCACACGCTTTTGCTACTTGCAAAGCTGCGGCTGCGGTGGTAGCCCGCTTCTAGTTCTAAGGTTTTAGTAATAATACCTGTTACAAAGTACAGAATCAAAGTACCACATTTTAACAAAACGTTTTCTTTTAGATTCGATGGCGTGTCGACGATCGAGCCCAGGCCCATGTTCCCGGTGCCGAAGTACCAGCCGCCGGCGTCGCCTAACAGCACCAGGCCTGCAGCCGACATCACTCGGAACAGCTAGTAAATTCCCGACCACGGCCCAATGCGTTACTTAGTAGTCGAATTGACTCAGGGCCAGTTTCTCGAAGGAAAAATGTGACAAATTGTGAAGCGCGCGTAAACTGCTGTGATTGGTTTAAATAGTTATCAACAACCAATCACAGCGGTTTACACGCGCTTGACAATTTATCACATTATCTTTGTGATCATTTTCTTTCGAGAAACTGGTCCTTGGTGTGTGGTAGATGAGTGACCCGAATTAGTGTTAATGCAGCCCTTGCGCTTTTTTGCTCAGTCAGCTGATTATTTCAGTATTCCATAGTTCAGTACCACTCCCTTGTTGAAAGTACAAACGAACCAAATCATGGCCAGTCTGGTAACTTAATAATTATTTCCTCATTAAGGCGCCCGCAGACAGGTTACCTGTCTGCGCAACTGGTGTAACAATTTCCATCAAAACTTCACGAATATTGTTCTACCGGTGTCGTGCCTGTCTGCGTGAGCCTTTAGACTTTAACGGCCAAAGATTTACATAATGTAAAGTACATGCCTACCGTAAGTAATTCTACATTTTTCGACAACTGAAAAGTAAGCTTAGAAAAAAAATCCTTATTCTATTTCCATAATAAAAACACGAGAACTAGTAATAATGTATTGCTGAAGCTGTAAAGCATAAAAGAACTATTTCAGTGGGTTCTTTTTGTCTTGTTTTGTGGTTTACAAATATTTTATTGATAACAGCAAATGCTTATACAGTTAAAACACTTAAGGTGAGTACAAAACATTTCTGAGTATTCTTAATTCGAAACTAAGACTTTATTGCATTTATCCTAATCTTAATTATGAAGAATCTCGAGGCAATCGAATGTTAACGATTATGTGATTGGGATATTTTGTGAGTTGTTATGCTAGTTTTAGATTTAACATTTTCCTATGGAAATAAAATAGAAACCTTCGACTTCTGTTAGTTCGTTACTGTGTAGTGTGTATTGTGATTTTATGGTTCAAAGGCATTAAACTCTATTCAAGAAACTTTATTTCACTTCCCAAATTACCATAAATGATAAATGTAATATACATTTTCCTCAAAGAATCGGACCTCAAAAGTTTTAGATCAATTTTCTAACAAAACAAACACTCGCCTAGACAATAATTATTAATGTACAAATGTTTTAACTTAAGTTTGTGAGTCTATTTTACGTCGTAACCCTTACTGTGTTCATTTTATCTTTGGGGGTCTTCCTACTTTTTCCCAGATATTTTACAATTTATAAACTTTTTTGCCGATACTTTCAATGTTTTATTTTTAATATACTAGGTGTACAAACTAGGATCCAAGGCTAGGGTTCAAAGTTGGTCAAGATATCAATGAAATGCAAATTCTACAGGGTTTAAAAATATACATTTACAAGGTTTTTTAAATTGGAGACGCCATTTCTAATTGGGACACTATTAGTGTAGTATTGGATATTATTTCATTTCCAAGTTCCAATTGATAGCATTTCAGTACGATGTTTTTAGTATTGGTTAGTAGTTTTTAATTTAATATAATAATATAATCGTACAGTACGAGTACCTATATTGGTAATAAATATAGTATTTTAAATAAAATAATGATTGTTTTATTTATGGCACTCACAATGCTATCATTTTATCCATTCTTGAAAGACGTACATAGCGCGAGACATTGAGGAACGTTTTTCTTCCGCACGAACCATGTTTTTTCACGGTGCTATTAAACAAGCTGTGTATTAGGTTGTCATATAGTTGCTTATTATATCAGTAGTGGGTATAAGAAGTGTGCTAGACGAGGAACGGTCAAATCTATTTGGAGATCGTCTGCGTCAGCGCAGCGACGCGACGCACTGTGTCGTAGCGCGGCCCAGAATGTGAACTCGCAGTACAAAATAATGTACGGATGACAGAAATAATTAAAAAAGTAATGGGATTTCTTTGAATTAATATATTTTATCTTAAGAAAATATATTTTTCTTTATCTTTAAAAAATCTTGATGTGCGAGGTCATTTAGAATAATTAAGAATTATTTGTACTGTTGACTTGTTGAAGAACGATTTCGGTGGTTTTAAGAGTTGTGCTTCTCCTGTGTGTACACATTGCCCAACCCTTTTTTGGTTGAATTTGGACCTGAAACAAAAAAAAAAAACCTTTAAATTATATGCACACTTACAGAATTTGCAATTACTCTTGCGTAACTATCCATTTGTGATATAAAAAAGTTCCTCTGCTTATAGGCAATGCTAATTGCGGTTTGTAGCGGCCATATTTGAATTTACGGCTTGTGCGCGTGCGCGCCTGGCATTCTAAACGGTCTCCAGCTGCAGATATTATTCGCGGGCAACCTGTCGTAAAATCTTACGGATATAAAAAGTTCCTTGTAAAGTTGCATATCCTCCCCATGTAATAGTAGATAGTGGAATAAATTAGTAGATAATAATATGTACTTTTCTTGTTAACTTATCGATTGGTTTAACACGCTATCATTTCCTGCGGTAGGTACATAGATTCCCACATCTAATTATACATATCCATAATAGAGAATGATTTTACCCCATTTATTTTTAAACTTTCGGCATTCTGTGTTTACCTATATTTATATAAACAGTAATGTTGGCAAGTAACACGAAACGTGCGAGATTGCGAGAAACATCTACCTACATGCTCTGTGTTTCCAGGAAGCTTCTAACTAAACAAATTCGCTAATATTCCAATTTCAATTTGATTTAACCTTCAAACGCTCGCCAATTTTTCGTTCCGTCTGATGCGCGAGACTAACAATTTAAATCTTATTTGAAAATGAGTAGCAGTTTGTGAGGCGAAAGATGCGATGCATACACATAATAAATCATGTGCCATTCAGTCTGTGTGTCGCGAACTCGCGACGAGATATTTGTAGAGCAATAATAAGAGCTACGTAGGACGCGTCGCACGCGCCTTTTGTTTTTATCATTTATTTTTATAATGTCATAATTATAACACGTGATTAAATATGACATTTATATACAAATCACTTTTTTCACTACCGTTTCGTTGATCGTAGGAACACATAACAACACGGAACTATCGTAACGTTTTATTGGCCATGACTTCCTCCCGCTAGTACTCTTGCTATATTATATTGATCTTGTCGTTATTATATACGAACGTGTCCGGAAAATTAATATATGGTACGCATCTACGATTCAAAGGATGCATACAAAGATATAACACCTTGATTTAAAGTTCAATTTGTTTGTCTTCGAATTGAAGGACTTGAAAACAGACGACCTTTAAGAATACAAGCTGCCCTTTAAAGTTTAAAGACACTTTTAATAATAATAACGCAATAAATAAGATGTAAACATGTTTGGCTGTAGCGAAAGTGGTGCATATTTACCCGTGTACATGCTCACCTAAAATAAAATAGGTACCTACCTACTTAATAAATTATAATCTATTATTATTGAATAATTTCTAATAAAATTACTGATAGAAATGAATTAAGTACCTACGTATTTCATATTCATAACTATAATATAAATCCTATCTAAGTAATCAAAACGATCCACTGCCTGAACTCTTCCAAAATGATCCAACTCTACAAATAGAGGTTCGATGCCTTCACAATATTTAATTATAGGAATTTTTCGATGACAATAAAGTAGTATTATTGACATCGTGCCCGCGCATGTTAAAGAATAAGCACCATAACCAGCCTACGAGCCACTTCCGGAGCCCCGAAAGGAAAGGAAATTCACTCGCGAATTTGCCATTCTGTGCACGATCGATCGTGACATTGTCCCGAGTGCTCCACTGTTCCCATGCTATCTGGTTATTAAGGGCCTTAGTCCCGTTTAGTACCGTAAAACGGTCACTTTAAAAAGGAATCTTCTCATAAACGGCTTAGTTAAAAGATTTGAAAAAAATATATGTTTGCTATAGATTCATGAACAACATTTTTGAAACTGGATTTTTTCGTATGGCTAATACTTTAGCCTTAAAAAAATATTTAGCAAAACGCTATTTTTAGCTAATATTCCCTACTACTTCTAAACGGCTTTGATGTTTGTAAATATTTTTACACTGAAAAATTGGTGATTAAAAGTACTACAAATTTGAAACTGCAAATGTAAATCAATCAATATTTGCAAAAAAAATGTCCCCACTTAGAGATAGAGGGTCAGAGGCGCTCTGCGCGGGACGCGGGCGGCAGTCGTGCGTTAGCACTGAGACGGGAAGGCTGTGTCGCTCGCTGCTCCGCTCCGGCTATCGTCGACTATGCGCATACGTATGTGTTAGTGCGAATGTTTACGAACTTATTGTATTAATGTGCGTTTATAGACTAGCTCGCGCTGCAGAGAGTCAATTCGATTGTGCGCGTAGGCGCTTTATTGTTGAGTATTTTTTATGTGCAATATTCTTAATACTTTTTTAAATTTACAAATTAACAATTTACAATATAAATTTAAAAAAAATATGTAAATATAACATAACATCACGCCTGTATTCCCCAAAGGGTTAGGCAGAGGTGTACAGTCACGAGCAAATATGTATACACATAGCAAAATTAAAAAGCGATTTTCTCGTGGAATAACGTCTGCAACTTTATACCTATTTCATATTGGTATGGATTCCAAAATACTATATTCATTACAGCATAATATTACAATCACAGTAGGAGAAAATCACTTTTTAAAGTTGCTAAGTGTATACATATTATTGCTCGTGACTGTATCTATAGTACACCCACATTTCGCCAGTTATGTTTAAGTCCCATATAATAGGGGGCGAGCCTATTGCCAAAAATCCAGACTCCGGGCTGCTACTAAGCAATTCTAGAGGGAAAAACGCTATAGCACTTTGCCCGACCCGGGAATCGAACCCAGGACCTCATGGTCAGCAGTAACGCTACAACGGCGCAGTCGTTGACCTAAAATATTGTGCAAATAAATAAATAAAAATGGCAAGGCATATCAAGCACTGCAATCGGGACTATGAATGAGAATTAAAATTGATTGAATTTTAAAATGATAAGACTGTATTTTATAACCTCTAACAATTCCCATTTTGCGTCACACGTGATCTGTTCAATTTATATCATAACACGTGTGACTCCGGATTTTTAATTTGTCTGTCTGTGATGTCTTATTTATACCTTTTTAGTTGAATTTTTTGTCGTAGTTGGGTTTTAGTTTGTATAACTTTTATTTTTATTGAATTTTTTTTGGGGTTGGTTTTTTTGGGATTTTTTTTATACATATTTTTAAATGTGCTAATTTAACCCTTTCATTTTAGGTGTATATTGTGATTGACTTACGTAAAAAAATAAATCCTTATTATCAAAATGAAAGTCTTACCGGTTGGAGTGTAGCCTTTTAACCTACGGGGCGAGGATTTTTATTATTCGGGAAATAATAAAATTATGAAATACCCAATTTTATTGCAGTATCGTAAGCTTGACCATGGCAAACATGTAGGTTCTGAGAAATATGGCCCTATGATGCACCTTTTCCAGTTAGGAGCTTTCGATTTTTTTTAAATAAAAATCTCTATATTTCCAAAGTGGTGGCTCGGATGAAAATCTTTTCTAGAAATAAATTGTTGTTCTAGTCGAAAAACATGAGATGGTGTAAAAAAAAACCAGAGATTTTTGGTTTTTCATGTTGACAAATAAAAAAAAAAATTTTTTTCCTCATTCATGTTGGGATGCTGTTAGCACGGAGGTTACACAGGGGAGGTAAAATTTCGGTTATTTTTTGCCTAGGACGCACTGTTTTCGAGATATTTGAATTTTCGTTTTTTGCCTATTTCTACTCAAAAAAATATCAGTAAATTTAATAAGTCCTCTGCCCCTAAAGATACGCAAGCTGAAAGATCGACCGTCACTCAGCCTACGTTCGCACGGACGTAATAAAATCGCGGCAGGATTTTATCGCGCACTGGATTTTGAACTCTCGGTGTTAAGCCGAGCGTTGAGAATCCAACGCGCTGGAACGCACTTTTATTTATTTTTTATTTTTATCTGCTGTTATTTATATTGTGTGCTTTTTTTTAGTCTGTGCTAAATAAATGTATTTTCTTTCTTTCTTTCTTCTTTCTTTCACTCTCGTCCCAGCACTTTGAAAAATCAAGTACACGAAAAAAAATAGCCGCGATTTTATTACGTCCGTGCGGACGTGGGCTTACTATTTTTTTTTTTGTTTTTTTTTTTTAATTATTTTCCGAATATTTTAAGGCTCCGTGCACAAAATTCACTCGACAGAGTTTAGGTAAACTCTTGCGATGCAATGTTTGTGTGCACCGATCACACACACACGCCTAAACATTGAACGTAGTGACCGCTAAACAGTTTTGATCCTATAGATGGTATTTTGTTAAGTTACGTAGGTACGCATAAGAAACAAGTCTGGAATGTTTGTGTATATTCGTTTATATTTATAACAATCAACATAAAAAAGCTATAAAAAAAACATGTATTTCAGACAAAAAAGTCCATAGCCAAGGCAATTTGAGGTTGTTAGTAACAATAATTTCGCTTATGACTAATGTTAGTAACTAAAAGTAAAAAGAAGAAACTAGATACACCGTCTACCATCCGTCCGTCTTCGTTTTTTACTTTTTGTATGGAAAACATGAAAAATGATTACCTACATGTTGAGTTCTATGGGTTTCTTAAAGGGGGTCGAAATTTTCATTGTTTAGCGATAGGACACACCATTTTCGAGATATAAGCAAAAGAACAGAAAAAAGATACAATACAGTTTTTGCACCTGAATGAGTTTTAATTTAGTAAAAATGGCAATTTCGCTATTAGGAATTTGACTTTTCACCTAAAAGTTTTGATTGGTGCCGATGCTCTTGTACACCGAACTAAACTAACTAAACTATCACTAAAATTCCTTACTTTTGCCTATGAGAATCTCAAAGCTATTCTGTAAAATAAAACCTCTAAATTTAAAAATAATTTTGACACGTATAAATCGAATTTGATAATCGCGACTCCACACGTGACACCTAACCACGTGAATCTTTTTAGAGCCAGAGGTCCGCAGGGGGGCAGCCTCGACGTGTTTTATATGGAATTTTTCACTTTTTGTATGGAAAATAAGAAAAAAATATTACCTACATGTAGAGTGTAAGGGGATTAAGAGTGTCGAAATTTTCATTATTTTTGCGATTGGACACATCGTTTTCGAGATATAAGCAAAAGAAAAAAAAGATTCAGTACTGTTTTTGCATCTGAAGTCGAGGTGTTGGTGTGAATTTAAAGTTCATGACAACCAATTTAATTCCACACGTATTTAGTCGCGATTAAAAATAGTCAGATTTAGTTAGACAGTGGTGCCGATTCCCTTGTTTACAAACTAAACTAAATTTAAGTTCAGTGCATCTTTTTCTTTCTATTTCATTAAGAAAAGGACAGAAGATAAATTTTAGTTTAGTCCTGTCAAATTAATCAGCGCTTGACGTAAATTGACGTTATTTTAGTCGGCAAGTTTTTAATCACGTCTAAACGTGTATGGAGAGTGACAGGCGCTGGTTTATTTGACAGGACTAAACTAAAATTTATCTTCTGTCCTTTTCATAATGAAATAAACAGAAGATAAATTTTTGTTTAGTGCTGTCAAATTAATGATGCAAAAACAGTACTGATTTTTTTTTCTTTTGCTTATATCTCGAAAACGGTGTGTCCAATCGCAAAAGTAATGAAAATTTCGACACCCTTTGTAAGACTATTAAACCCCTAACACTCTACATGTAGGTAATATTTTTTCTTATTTTTCATAAAAAAAATATGAAAAATCCATATAAAACACGTCGAGGCTGTCCCCCCTGCGCGCCCCCGGCTCTAAAAAGATTCACGTGGTTAGGTATCACGTGTGGAGTTGCGATTGTCAAATTCGATTTAGATGTGTCAAAATTATTTTTAATTTAGAGAATTTATTTTGCAGACTAGCTTTGAGATTTTCATAGTCAAAAGTAAGGAATTTTAGTGATAGTTTAGTTCAGTGTACAAGAGAATTGGCACCAATGGTGCCCTGTGCGCCTCCAGCTCTAAAAAAATGCACGGGGTAGGGCAAACAAGTACCACGTGGATTCAAAATATATTTAAATTTGGAGAATTTTTGTTGCAGAATAGCTGAAGATTGCGGCGACGCATGAATTGTCCATACAAACGTAGTACATAAATCATTTGCAATTTGAGCATATTTCTACCATATTATGTTAATATTCGGATTGAGACAGTATTTATCTAGGCTCCTACGTCTTTTATTTCCAAAAAACTTACCTTTATATGAAGTGTAAGCGAATTGCATTTCATACATTTTTACAGCGTGAATGACATGTTTTCAAATTGTTTTTTCTGTATTATAAACAACAATATTTGTAATATTGTTTCCGCAGAAGCATAGTTTATGCTATAAAGTTACAAATTATCGATAAAAAAAATGGAAATACATTAAGTTTTCATTCATAATTTTTTGTATTACGGAACACATCCAAATTTATCATAAATTTTCGAAAGCTAGTAGTACTATCGCGTCAAGCAATAATTGTCAATGTGTGCGTGGTAGTATTGCTCACTCTAGGTGTATATCGCTCCAACAGGCACTCACACTAGCGCAACGTGCTTGGTATTGAATTTTGCAAACATCTTGATTTGTAGTTGCGAGCCGTGTCGCCGGCCTCTTAAGATTGAAATTGATGGCGTGATGTTATGAAGAAATGTGTAAATTTTCGGAGCCGCCATCTTAGATTTACGTTTTGACATCAAAATCTGCTTTAGAATCCTCGAAAACTTTGAAAAAGACACTCAAAACGAAAAATTTGAAAATCGTCACAGCCGCCATCTTGGATTTATAATTTGACCTCACTATCAGCTTTAACATCCTCGAAAACTATGAAAACGACACCCATAACGAAACATTTTTAAATGTTCGCAGCCGCCATCTTGGATCTTTATTTTGACTTAAAGTAGTCTTCAGTAGCTTTAAAGAACTTCGTTCCAAAAATACTTCACTTATTGCTACTACAGCATATCGGCGCGGGCATGTCGGTGACGCGAACCCATAACTTTTTCCCACCCGGCAGGCAGACGTTGTCCTGCGACAACAGCGCCCCGCTGGTCCAACTATAGCTATAAACCATCCCAGTGACACAAAAACAATTTAAAAAACATCTAAATCGGTCAAGCCGTTTAGGATAAGAAGAATTACAAACACACGTACACCATTATTTTATTGATTGCCAGGCGTGCAGAATTTTAATGTTCTTCAAAAACAAGCAAAGTACTTTAAAATAAAATGCGGATCAAAATGTGGTAGTCGATGTACAATTTCTGGAATATGTTAACATCAGACACGTGCGTGTGTGTGTGCGTGCTGCGACGCAGTGATACGTCCTCACACGGGGAAGGCCCGTTCGCTACTGACAGGATGGGTTTTCCGCGATCGTTTATATAGTTCACTTTGCTATTTATTTACGAAATGAAGTAATTGTTTATTTATAAAATAAAACTTAGGTTATATTAAACGGTTACCTTAAGAGTAATATGTAATTTTTTAAATTTCTTAAAAGTGTTTCTAAGTATTAGAAAAAATTATTTATTTGTCTTGAAGTTTTCAGAAAGTTACGTTATTTCAACATTTTTTTCTTCTGCCATATTTTGTATAAAAGTTGAAAAAAGTGGTTCCTCTATGTACAAGTAGACCATAATTATAATGATATTGATGACATTTTTAATTTTCAAAATCAAAAGCAGTTTCTTCTAATGAAACGATTAAACGTCAGTCTTGCGTCATTTTTTGGAAAACTTGTTGCGAATTTTAGTGATTTTCCACGAATCCTTAATTTATTTGAAAAATCCCTTTCCCCTATGTACAAGACAAAGAATTGGACTTTTCAAATCACAAAAGTTTTGTTTAAATTCTGGTCCCCCCTTTCTCATAACGAATGATCAAAATTTATCAAAATCAGTGATTTCATGCGGTGCGGCGGCACGGAGCCTTAAATGTTTTTTCTCTTTTCGATAAAATCGAACATAGAATATATTTTATTCTCCTTCGTTTTTCACATGATAGATGTTATTATAAGTTTACGTTATTATTATTATTAAGGGCCGACTTTTCAAGCCTCAGTTAAGTCGTTGAATAGTTATCTAGCGTATGCAATTATTTGGCTGTTTATAAGGCGAATTAATATTTTCAATTTTTCAATCGTATAATAGCTGAAGAATAGTTTATCTGTGGTCTTTGTTAACTATCAACTTCACACTATCATGTGCAAGTGAGATGCACAGATACAGTATTCAACGTGTTAGACAAGAATAGAAACAAAACTTATGTTTGACATTTTGACATAATCATAACATAAAGACATAATCATCAGACACTGACTATCTGACTAATGAAAAATCCAGAATCGTGATATCTATGGAATAAACGCTTTACGATTCTTTATCTGAGGATTGAAAAATCAACTCTTAATAAAACATGAAATAAATAGCAACCGCATGACACTTGTATGAAAAATTCGAACCCAATTCTCTCTGCGGCGAACGACGAAAGAAAAAAAAACATAAATAAATAAGCGCGAGAGAATGTGACAACCGGCGACGGCGGGCGTGTCTGAATAAAACCGGTTTATTCAGGTTAACACGAGTTTTAAAATTATATTCTCTGTAACCAGTAACCAAAATTAATTAGATTTAGTCGAAACCGTTTTTGTAATTAACCGGTTAATCAATGAACGGTATTATAACGGTTTTAAGAACAATATAAACCGGTTTCAAGCCCTGATCTATCTATAAAAATATCAACCTTGCATCCACCATTCCCTTCTGGAATCGTAGGCAAAAACAGCGACCCACGTGTGCGTGTCTGCGCCCCTGCATATTCTTTGGCCGTCGTTTTAGTGTAGCGCACCACCGCGCGCTTCCAAGGGTGGGGGTTTAGCTCCACCCACATACGCAAGGTCAGTGAGCCTACTAATCACCTTAATAACCAACTATACAACACGCTGTTTTATTATAGGAACATCAAATTTTAGCTTCACAAGGAATTTATGTTACTGTGGTGGGCGCCAAAATCTGTTGTTTTCAAATGTCAAAGCTGTTGAGAACTACCCTACTTACATTTTAAATGGGTATTGTTTTTTTTTGATAAGATGGCCAATTGGATCTTTTCAAATCATTAAAATAACGGGCATATGCTTTTGTGTAGATGATGGATGAATCCTAATTTGATCAGTTGACTTTTTTCTATCACTAAAATAAAGATGGTGCATATCTTTGCCGATGCGGGCCGATAGAACGTGATCAACGTAAATAACTTTAGAGAATTATACGCAGTTGAGTACGTACGTGTAGTTATACCTATTGCTCTGGTAAATTCGGCTCGCTTCGTCTAGTTGATGTTATATTTATGATAGATGTATAAAACAGATAGCGAGGAATCTGATGAAATCTATTTATTGACTGCGCAAACATCGTGTGAAAGGAAGCTTTTGGGCCATTTCCTGGCGCTGAGTGAAATGGGGCCGAGCGTTCCGTGACGCATGTTTTTACCTCTGCATCCGCTTATAATATATCTTTTTTTATAATCTTTGATTTTCTATGAGTCCTATAAACTACTTCTAAAACAAATGATTGAAAATTCGCATAAATAAATATTTCGCTCAACGATATTGCGGATCGATCAGTATATTAGTGAGATTAAAAAAATCTATGAATGCCATCGTCACTATCATATTAAAAACTAGCCTTTAGTCCAAAATCCAATACAAAAAAAAAGTACATATTTCCTAAGGAAACTTATAGACAAAAATCTCAGTTTCGTACAGGACACGTTTCCAGTAGGTATAATGGTTTACTTACATGGTTTTTCTCCACTACTGAAAAATTGTTTATCATGGAAAAAAGCCCCTTTGAAAAATCACTCCTCACATAACATAACATCACGCCTTGTTTCCCCGAAAGGTTAGACAGAAATCTTCGGGGAAACAACGCGTGCTCCGGAATTCGACACCTTATAATTACAAAAATGTACCTATAACATAGGTGTAAACGTACTTAGTTGCACAATAAACGTTTTGTAGGTGCTCCTAACTAGTTCCTGCAGACTATTTTAATACAAACACCGAAACAAGAGTTCTTAATTAAGCCCTTTCAAAACAAGGAAACGATAAAATTTCACTAGTTGCTAGACTTACCTACATTTGCTAGTGCAGCGAGTGCTAGATAATTATCTACAATTCTACATAGTCTGGTGTTAAGCTGGAGTTAGTGCGAATGTTTGTAGTTTTAATTACTAACGTATTTCCAATGTTGTGTGTTTGAATTCGCTAACGAGAAACCTTTAAATCTTAATTGAAAAATCATCGCTTCGAAAAGCAAAGCCTAAAAAAAACTAAAACCTACATGACTGAGACATACAAATAATTAAAAAAAAAAAAAACGGAAGATAATGGAGAATATATGAGAAGATATTGCTAATCCATTGCTTCATATATTCGAAAAATTTGTCCGCTCAACAACGTAAATAACGCAATGAATGTTGTTGAACTGTCAAAATAAAAGCCATTGCCACTGTGTGTTACGCAATTAGGTACCTTGCAGGCTAAGCCCCAGCCGCGGCTGTAAAGCTTTAGAGATGATGATGATGATTCCATCATAGAGTCATGCCAGCCCCAGACCTAGGGGGGGGCAAGCCGGGGCAGCGCCCCGGGCGCCAACTTCAGGGGCCGACAAATTAAAGCGTAGCAGACAAGTGCACCACCCAGCACACAGCAACTTTGCAATAAATGAGACGCGCAGCACATTTATAACATTTCTATTCTTTTTTTTCTTTTTTACAACAGTTTTGACGCCCCTGTTGAATTGGCGCATTGTCGATCGATACAATTTTATTAATATGTTGCTGGCAAAATTTTAATTTTCCGAAAAATTTAATTTCGCGGGGTCTAACTTAGCGCATCCCCATAAAAGATTGGCGGGGGGCGGCAGAAGGCAGTTTTGCCCCGCCTCAAAAAAAATCTAGATCCGGGGCTGAGTCACGCAATTTTTCAAGACTGCCTATTTTTTTTTACAGGTATGCACCTATGTAACAAGGGTCGGTAATAGGTACCTAGTGTACCTATAACCTATGTTTAATTAAAATAGATTTAAAAAGTACCTATAAGTTCCTGCAACGTCCCCAAAGCAAACTTTTGTATCTACCATGTTTAAATTTCAGTCGTTTACAGCTGTAGGTACCTATTAAATCGAATGACTACTATGTCTAGATAAGTATGTAGGTACCTACGTATAGTGTTCGAGTAAATGTCTGCTTGCTAATGCTAACAAATCGTGTCAGTTAGTAAGAAATCCCAAACAACAATAACGATTTAGCCGTGATCACGATCTTCCTATCGTGACTGGACTTTGAATTCTAAACGATTCTATTGTAATGAACATATCTATTGGCTAGTTCAATTAATGACATAGGTGTTTATTTAATGAGATATTCATTTATTGATTTATTAAGTAGGTACCTATTGATTACTGATTCACAAGAATTCTCAAAAAAACTTGAATGATAATTATAGTTTTTATTTATACCTACTTCCCACTAGGTAATCGCAACACATTTGCCTAAGATTTAAGAAGACAAGCACATAAAGGTACTTTTATGATTTTATTTACTTGACTCTTTTTTAGACAACAACAAAGTAGGTTTTACTAGCAACTACAAACACTTCTTAAACCGCGCCGCATCTAAATTCTACAGTGAAAAAGTAAATAACACTGAAATCGAACCCCGATCGTAGAAGCGAGACCACACTGCTGATCCTTTATCCCACGACGCACGCGCATCTCACAGAATACCTAATAAGCTATCGAGTTCAATGCACAAGGTTGCGCCTGCGTCCACTTGCCCGCATCTTTATTCTAGTAGTTCGTCTGTCCGTGTCGAAATCCTCTAAGATCTTAGTACGAAGTTGCCGGCACGTTCAATAGTTTTTGCGATGGTTCTTATCTCGCGTTTGTCTGGATTTTGTGTTATACCAAAGTTAAAAATAGCTGTTGTTTATAGAAAAAAAGCTATCTCGCAGTTCGATAGAATGAAGCGTTAAAACGTTTAGATGTTTTAACAACAACGCTGAAAAAACTGAAGGTGGAACAAATTTTTCTAAGAAACCATGACTTTTAAACGTTTTTCCTCAGTCTCGGTTTTGTTTTAAAAAACATTTGTCTGAGTAGAGCATTAACGGCAGCTGATTTGAATTAAAAACAACAGTTCAACACCCTCATAAATTATCAATCGATAGGGCCTATTTAGTATTTATTATTAATTAAAATTTATTGTTGTCAAAAATCGGTATAAGCAGGAAGTGAGGGCCTTCCCGGCGGCGCGAGTGAAGCCCTGGGGCGGAAGCAGCGGCGGTCGCCTCGGCGACAAGCTAGCATTACAAATAACCCCCTAATGAACACACGTGCGTTAGTTACTGCCAGATTGGGTCGATTACCTGCCTTCCGAAGCGGCCAAGATAATTCTAGTTGCCTAGTTGGCTAAATACTTTTGAGCCTTTTACCCATGCGTTCGAAATAAAAGTTTCTACTGCGATGGAATGATAGAAACTGTATTTTTAGATTTTATTTCGTTTTCTGAGAAGTGAAATAATGCTGCATGCCAGGCGTGTTAAAAATAGGAAATAGCAAGCACTTCTTCAATGCCAATTTTCCTGAGAAGTCGAGACATATCTACATTAGGGCGCACCTACGAGCTACACCATTGCAGACTTTTAGGTGTATGAAACAAGTCGGCCTGTGATCACCTAAGGGAATTTAAAAACGTGATCATGATGGCGCAAAGAAAATCATGGCATTATAAACTAAATAGAATCGCCACCTTTGAAGATTTCATCTCACTACTGACGAAAAATAATTTTAGCATGACCTGTTTAACGAAAAGTTAATTTCATAAACAAAAAACGTTTGTTTACGCGAGGGGCCCCAGGTGCTAGCCCGCGATGCTTGTATGTTTGCCCTTCAAAGCTTCTGTTTTAACATCGGTTTTCAAAGTTTACATTTTACATCTTATAGACCCGAAGGAATAGTGCTCTAGCAAGACTTAGCTTAGGCTAAGCTCTTTAAAGTTGTACCCAGTAATGCCATTTTTATGCAGGTAGAAATCGTTTACAAAAAACTTATTGTTATGCGTCACGGGCGGTTTTATTTAACCCCTTCCCGCGTTTTATGTGTTTTGAAAGGCACTCCATCGCAATTTGGAAAGCGTCCATTGCAACACCGTTACCGTTGTCGAAGGTATCGAGTGTAGAATGAATAAATGTATCGACAGAGCCATTAAAATTTGATCGACATCGAGCACACGCGCGTGACGGCATCCCGTGGCCTCCATGCAGCGCATCGTTGAGCCATATAGCAACAATTAGGAACAAGGCGCTTGGATAGTGGCCGGTCATTGTAGGACACAGCATAGCGGCTGTATAGATGCGTTTTATTGCATCAAGTTTCTCTAACTGCTTGGAATATCTGGGACTGAACTGACGCTCAGTTATTTTCAATTTATCATACCTAACATCATCCCTGTAATCCCCGAAGGATTCGGTAGAGGTGTACCTAAGAACACCTACCTTTCGCCAGTGCTATGTAATAGGAAGCGAGCCTCTTGCCATCAACCGTGCGCAAATCCAAATCTACCGGGCTGCTAGTGTGTAATTCCTGATGGGAAAACGCAATAACATGAAATGGGAATCGAACCCAGGATCTCATGCCTCATATTTATTTCTAATCTTTTAGGGAATTGAAACACTTATGGCATATTGGTATAAGATAACAGATTTGACCTCGAGGACGTTCCGATCGAAAATAAATGATATGCCGACGCCAGCGCCAGACAGTCGCAAGCGCAGCCCACGCCCACGCAAGACCGTATTTTAAACTTGACTGGAATGGCGCCAGACACCACACCGAGAGGATCCCTCTCTCTCGACCCGTCCGTTAATGAGAGTTATGACCGCGTAAACATTCCCTTTTCGGGAACGCTTTTGTTCTTTGTGAAAGTTCATGAAGCTGATTTGTTTCCAAAATAAGACAGCCTTTAACTACTCCCATTAGAAAGTTTATGATGCAACAAACCATAAGTATAATAACGTACCAAGTAACGCCTCCTTGCCCAGATGATGAATGTTGCAGTAGATGTGGTGGTCAGTCGCCACGACCGGCTCCGCTGTCGTTTCACCTCCAGCCTCCATTAATTTTAACTTCGCTGTCAAATCGTGTACATCTGTAAAGTTTCATACACACTTATTAATTGATTATCTGCTTTAATTGTATTTCTAAGTACCACACATCGTCATGTTGTAATTTATGACGGCCATAATTCAATTTTGGTCAACGCCGTAAAGGTGGGCGGTTAATGAAAGTTACAGAATCTATACAACAGTTCTAAATTCGGAATAGTCGAATGCAACGAAAACCGTTAGCTATTGTTACGCGTGCGGTCCGCTACGCAGGTCAAAATTAGTAGCGCACATGTTCAAACAAACTGGTATTGTTTACATGGGATCGGTGCGCGCGCGCTGCCACAGAATTGGGTCTACGCCTACTCCCTGCAAGCGTAGATTTATGAGTTTTACTTACAATTTTGATTCAAGAGTTCCTACTACCTAGTGTCGTTTTTCCATGAGACTCTTGTAGGCGTCATTGCTTGTAGGCAATAGATCTTTTTTATATTTATTTATAGTCTTTTAAAGATTAACGCTGAGCACTTGCCATTAGAAAGTCTTTTGGCCTGTCTCACCTTTTCTGAATTTATGTTCCAGTAAACTTATCTGAGGCTGAGGTAGGTATAATTATGTCTATTGTCTATCCGGACAAAGTTCAGAAGCCCTTGCTAATTGCTACAAGGCAACAAAGAGTAAGTTCTAGATTAGAATGTACAAACACTCAGAATCCTGTTGTACTCAATAAAGAGCAATGTGTCGTAAACAAATCCTATTCCTGCATAATTTCGACCAATAACAAGAACCAAACCTTAAATAAATAATTCGCATGGTGTAAACACGTTGGACGCGGCATAATTTGTGGTTTATTTATTCAGGATGAACGATCAGCTCGCGCGACCTCCGTGTAATGTCGTTTTTATTATCCAGACGACGATGACGTCTGACGAATATCAACAGTGGCGTATAACGAACTTTGTGGGTCGTCTAGTTCCCAATGCAGTGGTCAGACTGGCAATAAAATCATGTTCTACAACAATAAACGCTTTGTTGTGGGACACATTACATTACGCGAAACATGGAGTCTTTTATAAAACACTTGTGCAGTGTGTTAATTGATTACTAAATAGCTGTACAAATAAATAACTAGGGATAAGCTGAAATTATCATAAGCCCATAATTTGAGTTTATGTTCGTACTTTAAGACTTCAGGAATATCAGAGGCTCCGACCTTCAGATTGCGGAATAACAATCCCACTTGCTTTTAAATTATTGTAATAGTCAGTGACGTGACAATGATATTGACGCTAGCAGTCTCGTAGCAATGTGTTCTATTTTAAAATAGTACCAAAAAGTGCATTAGTGACTGTATCATTGATATCATACCTGACTTCAACGCTCGTTTAATCACCCTCCATTGCCTTGCATGGTACAGAGACATCACCAACACCACGACGAAGAATACGATACAGCCACTAGCAGCCACGCTAAGGCTGGTCGTCTGCAGGTCCCACGACACTTCATCATTAGCCGTCACTTCACTATCGTAGTCCACATACTCGTACTCCTCATCACTGGGTACCAGTTCACTCGACTCATTGTTTTTTTTATGCACCTGATACGTATTGAAGGGAGATATCTGGGCCTCGTATAACGACTGGCAGATAGTGTCCCTGTGGATTTCGCAGGGGTATCTGACGACCAGACGCTTGGCGGGGTCGCATCGGGTGCAAGGCAGGCAGGTGCCACGCTGGCGGTCCCACCAGCTCAGCCCGCGCTTGCAGGCGCCGTCGCTTCCCGCCACAGACCCAAGTGCCAGTGTAGCAACCAGCAAACACAACTTGGGTATATCTCCTTGCATTACCTGTAATGTGTGATGAATGAGTTAGTAGAATGTAAGTGGCAAGTAACACTGTAACATAATTGCCTCCATTTTAGGGGTGATACTATGTGCAGTATGAATTCCGATGCAGAGTAGGAAGATTTTACTGTTGTTTATTAATGTAGCAGTTTTGAAGAGGTACTTAATCAAAATTAAATGCAAAGTAGGTTTAAATGTCTGTAATCTATTGAAATCAATACAGAACTTAGGTATCTAAAGAGTAGAGGTGGCGCCACCAAACTGACCATTCCGAAATTATTTTTGTTTATTTTTTTAAGAAAAATTTATAAAATAAAAGAACTGACCAGTCACACTTCCGGTTGTTTACATTAATGATAGGTATAATAAAACATACGTTAATTATTATGATGATACTTTTTTGCGATAAAACGCCTCACTCAAACAAAACAGGTAAGTAAGTAAATAAATAATTACTGCCAACATTTGGTTTACATATAGTTACTTGAATACATACACACATATATTATTTTCATTACCTCCTTGCTGATACTCATGTATGCTGCCTAAGTATTCATGAAGGACCACATCTCAGTACGGAATAATTATCTTCGTTTAGAAAGCTCACTTTCACCGGTGTCACTGTCGAATGATTTGTAGCAACTATTTGTATTAAACTTCTGTGTTAAATCCATTAACACCTTGGTTTATCACTCACACACTCACAGTCGTCGTTTTTTATAAGTAAGCTAATAAGAGTCAGCGCACACGATGCGCTGTGGTTCGGCCGCGGTCGCCGTGCGTTCTGCGTCGCGCGGGAGACGCGGCATCACATTCAACTGTTCTGAGCAGTCCCCTATCCCTCCTCCCACGCAGGATGCGCGTACGCGTTACCCGGCAATAGAAACATACGATAGATCTATTCGACGTTTCTTTTGAGTATCTATCAATTTGTTTATATGTATAGAAAAAATTGGAACATGTCCATTGCAACCTTGTCCTATCTATTATTGTTGTAACTTGTAGCATAGTTCGATCTGCCTAACTAAATATTGAACGTAATTTATTGATTTTTCAAGATAAGAATTTAGTTTCCTCTTCAGAGTGTAAGTAGTACTTATGCTATCATAATTGTATCTAGATTCTAGGGAAATAGGTACATACCTAAATTTACAGATCACTACAGCAACTTGGCTATTGGACACCAAAAGTCCATAAAACATAAAAGTAGGTACATACATGGGGTAGTAACGCTGTGTTGCATAGACTTAAGATTCGCCTGGAGTGGAGCAAGTTGTAGTATTCTAGTGTACCTTTGAATCTACTTGCTTATTTCATCCAAATTTGTGCATTTGTGAACATCAATATTGGATTCCCAGAAAGCGAAGGCAGAGACATATATACACATAAGTGATACAGGGGTCAATGATTGTGTGTGATTGTGTGCAAATCCGAAACTATTAGTTAGTTGAGTACTTACCTAATAGTAGTGATACAAACTAAAACCGCATCATTAGATTTTCCTACCCAGGAATCGAACCCATTGATTTCGGAAAAAATATAGGTACGAGTAGGTACTCACAATCAATATGCTTAGCTGTTTCCCAACTATGTTGGGGTGGGCTTCCAGTTTAACCGGATTCAGCTGAATACCAGTGTTTTAGTGGTTTTACTTGGAAAGAGTGCCTATTTTATCTGACCTCTACAACCAAGTTACTGGGTCACACGATACCCTTGGTAAGACTGATTGTTAGACTTTGGTCTTCTGACCACCCGTAACAACTGTCAAAGATTTTCGAAGATCGCCGGGACTGAGGCACGGAGGGGTCTCGACTCTCGTTATTGTAATGGATGGTCAGTATGGTCACCAATTCACAGACCGATCGCTAATAGGGATCAAATGGGAAGAAAATAGTAGGCCGTTTGTATGTCATCATGCACATGGCCAACTATTTTTTTAAATTGTTAATTATTTCCTTGTATTTTTACCCGACTACGGCAAAGCCAAAAGGAAGGGTTATGATTTTAGCAGTCTATGTATGTATGTTTGTATGTATGTATGTATGTTTTTACGTGTGTTCCACCGTAGCGCCTAAACTACTAAACCGATTTTGATGAATGAGGTATCAATAGATTCGTAATAATGGTCCGGGTGACATAGGCTATATAATTTTTCACTAAATTTAATTTGGTGGACTTTACACATAAATTTCTGACCTCGAAAAAAATTAAAATGGGATGATCATGACATGTTTGGTATCAAAAGAAAGGTCTTGACGAGCACGTTACAAATATGTATTTAATATTATATTTTCAAAGTAAATAAATATGTTTAAATCGTTAAAAACAAGCAAAAGTGAGACTGCGCTACGTAGTACCGCAAGATGTTACCAACGTGCAGTTAATCAAATCTTAAAATCTTAATAAATAGTAACGATTTTTAATGCCACTCTTATGAAGAAAAACAAGTACAACAAAATATTTATTATTTTAGATTTCTTCGAAGCTCGATATCGATATATATGGTGTTGACGTCGAAATAAATCGCTCTATGGTTTCGTCCAAAGCACTATGCACTGCTATTGGAATTTAAAATAGGTTAATTACTGAACTATTGTATTACTCTTATTTACGTTTATCAAGTGTAAAAACGGAAAATTATAAAATAAAAAAATAAAGTTTAATAAAAACTGTAACCCGACTACGGGAAAATAAAAATGGCCTAAAAAGTACGAAACAAGCAAATATTTCAGACAGAAATCAAGACATAGGTACAAAAATGGTCAAGGTAAAACCGTCGTCGCATGCCATTATAATTTTGTAGGTGTTCCTGGCACCGACATGGTATACAGGCATGCGACCACGGCTTTACCTTGACCATTTTTGTACAGACGCCAGCACATCAAGCTACTACAATCTGTCAAATTTATTTAATAAATTTTCAACTTTATCGCTAAAGTATAAGGTTCAAAGTTGATTGGTAAAATTTGACAGTTTCGGGTAGCTTGATGTGCTGGCGTCTGTACCCGTCTTGATTTCTGTCTGAAATATTTGCTTGTTTCGTACTTTTTAGACCATTTTTATTTTCCCGTAGTCGGGTTACAGTTTTTATTAAACTTTATTTTTTTATTAACATACATCAACAGCTCATTGATAAAAATAGGTAGGTACAAAAAAAAATGAAAGTCTGCGTAAAACAAAGCCTAAAACAATCGATCCTGTCAATAGTGTCACTGTCATCAAGTCAAGTGTCATCAGTGTCGGCGCAGCGTTCCATTCCAATTTCTGTGTTCCAATATTCCAAATAGGTACTTATTATTAAGGTTAGGTTAGCATTCAATTTATTTGCCACTCTGTCTGAAAACCCTATTTAGAGAGAAATAAAAGATAAGTTAATTTTTAAGAACCATGCATCTCCTGATTTTTAAAACTTTCATGCTATGAAAGATTTGAATTCCGAATCATCATTTTGTCGCAGTGAATTCGTAAATTTTTGATCGAAAATATATGTTTTTTTGTAAAGTGAGTGATTAATGTATTAAACATAGACGATAGTTAGTGTAGGTAGGATCTACGGATAATTATATTACAGACATACTGAAATAAGTAATTTGATTTTATTTAAGCAACGAATATGAGCGCAAATAATGCTAGAAGACGAAATTCTCGAGGACGAAACATTCAAGGTGATAATCAAGACAGTATTCAAGATCCCTACATTTCCTCCACGGTTTTTATCCCTTCCTACACCATAACAAAACCAAGAATAAGGAGTATAAGACCTGATTGTGTTGGACTATTTCATCCTCTACCAAGTACCTATTCCTCATTTTCCTTTGTTTTATATTGCGTATGAAGTAAATTAATATTTAATGATTTCCTATTCCACTCCAATTACCATGAAGTACTTTGTTTTTCTTTGTGTTTATATTATGAATACTTCTAAGAAATCTACCTTTTCAGGTTCCATGACTAATGTGTCATCTAGTGGAGAAGACTTATCTACATCTAAATCTATAGTTCTAGTTGCTATAATATTTGTATCATCGCTGTTAGCCTTGGGGCTTCTATATAAACAGTTCCCAGATTTAGAAGAGTAAGTACCAATCAACTGTAACACATCTATTCACTTGTATTTACATATTATGGAAAGTATTAAAATAACTAGGATATTATTAATATTACGTATAAAGAATATTGATTTAACTTATTTCCATTTAGTTTTTTTAATATTGTGAAGGTGCTATCTTGTTTGATTAAAAGACAGGCAAGAAAAGGCCATAATTATTACTGTTAAGTCCATAATATCATTATTTCTAATTAATTTGAATGTATTTCTACAATATATTTATTTTTCATTTCCAGAGATGAGAAACAACATATACATTTACCATGGGACCTTGAGGATGCTAAACATTTAGGTTTAGTACTAGACCGTTATAAGGAAAAATATTTTTATGAAGTATTATTTGGAGTGTTCTTAGTTTACATATTGTATCCTTTTCACATATCCTGCACTTGATTTCAGGCATTTACATCATTTTATTATGAATATTTATCATTGATTTCTTTAACTTCTATCACAGTTTGCAAACATTTGCAATACCTGGTTCTATTTTTCTAAGTATTCTTTCAGGATTCTTGTTCCCGTTCTATTTAGCATTACTTCTAGTTTGCTGTTGTTCAGCAATAGGTGCAAGTTTGTGTTTCTTTCTATCAAATATTCTTGGGAAGAAATTGGTGAAGAAATTTTTCCCAGAAAGAGCTGCACAGTGGGCAAAAGCAGTGACGAAGCACAAAAATAATTTGCTCAACTATATGATATTTTTGAGGGTGACACCCTTTTTACCAAACTGGTTTATCAATATGTCAGCACCTGTAATTGGAGTGCCTTTAATACCATTTGCATTAGGAACATTTATTGGTAAGTTGTAGTATATAGACTAGGTTTATTCACTTTACTATTTGTTAGAAAAGATAAGTGGATTATAGGTTTGAGAAATTATTATTATGAACTTGGAGCAATAGATAACAGAGTCTATTTAGATTTATGACCTTTGTAGTTATGTACTGAATATCTATGAGGAAACTTCATTGTATATAGATAAATGTAATATAAGAGAGAGAGAGTATATAAACTCACGCCTTTTTCTCATTGGGGTAGACAGAAGCTACAGATACCCAGCATTTTTTAGGCATGGGGCAGAAGTAAATAAACTCGATAAGTAGTAGGAATTTCTCTCGATAAAACTCGATAACTACGCATGCGGGCTCGATTCATATATCGGTACTGCATTGTTTCGCGCGGTTATTTTAAATAATGAATCATTAATTTTGTTACTTAAATAAACCAAAAAAAATTGTTTTGAGACAGGGACTAGGGTGGGGTAGATGCCCCACCTTGGTTACTCCTTTGCCCACATGCAATGATTGTGACACCATGTTCTTTTTCTTTGTCCATGTTCATGCAGAGAGAGAGAGTTTTGTATGAGGTACATATATTGATTAATATAATCGACACAGTAGCTATATTTTCATTGTTGTTTAATTTTTTCCAGGTGTAGCTCCACCATCATTTGTGGCCATCAAAGCTGGACAAACTCTACACACATTAACGTCGACAAGTGACGCGTGGTCATGGACATCAGTTACAGTGCTGAGTCTGTTTGCACTAATCTCTTTAGTACCAGTATTCCTAAAAGACAAGTTGAAAGACAAGTTTGAATGAGAGCATTTTTAGTTGAGTTTTAGTTAATTTTATTTATTCATTTAATAAATTGGTGTTTTGTACATTCCATTCATGTGTTTTCTTTGGTGTGATCCCATCATCAGCAGTATGAGCCAACATGAGCAATGAAAGTGTGGTTCCCCATTGAATTTTGTACCACAGGTCGCCAGTACCACCAATTATACCACACTGCAAAAAATAAACATATATTATCTACTAGGTATTTTCCTTTTAACTGTGAGAGAAGGAAGCAGTTTGATTTTTTATTGATTAGTAGCTGCGCCCCGCGGTTTCACCTGCATAAGTCTAGATCCAATGGGAATATTGGGATAAAAAGTATCCTATGTCCTAACCCAGGTCATGGTCTACCCATGTGCCCGATTTTATCCAAATCCGTTCAGCCGTTTTAGCGTGAAAGTGAAACAAACAGACTTTCGCATTTATAATATTAGTTGGGATTTTGGAAGTGGTCCATTAATAGGGCAGTTTATATTGGTAGCAGGCTAGGAGACTTTATACTTACATAAATAAGTTTCTTTAAGTTCAACTTTCAGTGACTTGCACTGATGTTTACATTCTTCAGCTGGTACTAAATGTATTTCTCTAGATCCACTTAATGCTAATAGAAATGAGAAACTGCATTCTGTGTCCGGTATATTAAACTTCTGATGACTTGTGTCAACAATTAGAAATCTTTCAGTACTTTGTCCAAACTTTGGAACAACTTTTGGTCTTGGTATAACATGGCGTAACACCTTTGCTACATTCATGTTATTGAACTTCCTGAAATGACAATAATATACTTAAAAATAACATCAACATTTCAATTTGTCATAATAAAATAGAATGAAACATATTTAAGATTTTATAACATACCAGATATAAAAACTCTTGTCTTCTATTGGTCTGTCAATGAATAAATCTTTGGGACTTGAGTTATATTTATTATTTGTCAAGATTTTTGGAGATTCTTTGTCAAATGTATCTCTATTTCTCAGATACATATTCTTTAGTGCTTCCATATTAATTACTTGTTGTTCAGTCTGAAAGAAAAGTTTTACATTTTTTTTAAAGCTCTTTCTCAATTCAATCTAAATATGATAGAGCTGGACAAGGGGGTGAATACTAAGATAATAGAGGTGAATGGAAGAAGACATATTGTGCTGACCTCAATTAAATTGGGATAAGGACAGGATAAAATTAATTAATTGGAATAAAAATTGGCTGTGAGTAAATCGGCACCCTAATTGCGTAACACACAATCAATCATAATCTTAATCATTTTGAAGGATATTGCTAATACATTGCTTCATATGTTCAAAAAAATTGTCTACTTTACAAAGTAAATAATGCAATGAATGTTGTTGAACTGTCTAAATGAAACAGATTGTCATTTGTTCAATGTGTCATGTTCGTGTTGTTTCAATCTGTTGTGTGTTACGCATATATTAGGGTGTAGACTAACCCTTTATTTAAAACATAAAATGGTGATCAGGAATGATACATGGCTTCATTGAATAAAAGCAGCGGTATAAGAGGAACTCTAACCTCATAAATGAAAGGTGCAGTTTGTTGTTGGCTGACAGGGATAGGATCATTCACCTCCCTGACATTATTCACTGTGCTGCATGGCCAGCAGTCCATGTCTACCACAGCAAAGTATGGATTTTGAATCAAACATGTTTCATGGTAGAAATCTGGAAAAACATCATTATTTGCCAAAAATGTTGTGAAAAGTTCATAAAGTACTTGAGTAGTATTGTGCTTACCAGTCAAGGACGGAAATAATGATATTAATGGAATTGATATTCTCCTCAAAAGCTTTAAACCAGGATAAATGTACTCTTGCAAGTTACATACAATACTGCTGTATATAGTCTTGTAATTATATACTATATACACTCCAATGATAATACTAAGCAGTAAAATTCTAAACCTAGTAAGAAATCGACGTGGAGTGTTAGCTTCTGGGCGTCCAGTGTTCTCTAAAGTTTTAAGAGATTTAAAATACATTCTTCTAAAATCCTCTTCACTCATGCCCGCATCACCGCACTGTTTCTTGAGATTTTTAATGGAGTTAGCATATTCTTGTATTACTTCTTGGTTCGACATGCCGACTATAAAATCATTATATAAGATTAAGTTGAATTTAAATTATGCTTCAGTGGCAATTATTACGAAAACCTAAACCACAAAGTTTTCAAAACATCAACAGCTGATTGTCATCTGTCAGTTTTGTCCTTTGAGTCACTTCGTACGCCAAAAGTCTACTGTTGGTGTTGCCAGCTTTCAATGTGGGAAATTATTCGTGGATGTAAGGTGTGAGGTGAGGACATTAGGCATTTTCGAGTGTAACTGTGCGTTTGCACTGGCATTACATCACAACAAAACATGTTGGAATCTCTATTTTCTGTAAGTTTTCCATATAATGTTTGCCAGGAATTGGAGATTTCAACATGTTTTGTTGTGAATGTTTCGCTAGTGCAAACGCTGTCAAACGCACAGTTAGCTATTCTGCCGTCCTTTAACTAGCAGGCCGTTAAGCCCAAAAAGTAATTTCCGAGAAAATGGCAAAAAAATAAAAAACGCGGGAATCGTTGTTTCTTAAAAACTATGATTGTTGGACACATCAATTGATATTTTTTTCTGTTTATCCTAAATAATCCTTTCTGTCCAGAAACTCTTAAAGAAGAAGTGTGGGTTAGACGCTTTCTAGTGATGGAATCATCATAAATTGTATTACTTAACGGTCTACAAAATGTTCATATCTCTGGAACTATTGATATTGTAAAAATATTTCTTAGACAGAAATACATATAGAGAATTTTGAACTCTATCACTTTCAATAAAAAGTAAAAATTGGCCATTTGAGGGTTAACGGCTTTCTAGTTAAAGGACGGCAGTATTTGATAGGTACCATATCTACAGATTTTGCCTTTAGTCATGAAGTCAAGAATCTTATAGATTCTTATAATCAGCTTACTTAGGCCTTCGGTTGACTGTCTAGAATAGTCTGTAGGTGAAATACAGAGATACACGCAATTCGCATACACTACTGGAGTCCTGCAAGGGTCTGTTCTGGGACCAAACTGATTTCCATATGAGCTAGTTTAATGTTGCGATTATCGATTCTGCTGCTAAAAAGTTAACTCTACGAAGTGGTTACATATAAAAGTGTGCCAGAAGTGTGAAGGCACACATAGCCTTTGAAGACCTAAATATTTATAACATGAAATGAGTTGTGTTACCAGAGTATGTTCCAAGTTTTGAGATTTAATTTGGCATAATAAAGCTGCGGTTTCCTAGAAAACTGTTGGCCGCACTTAACAGCCGCTTTGTCGGTTGTCATGAAAATGATGACAGCGGCAAAGATTTCAGTAGTTCAGTCGCACTACTGGGTCAAAAGATAGTCGCTTTTCTGTTTCGTTTTGACACCTCAAACACATAATGACGCAGTACACGTGTATGTCATGGAAATGCTATTTTAATAATGTGTGAGCTCACTCTTCATAGTACCTATGGACACTTTTCTTGTGACTGAGTACGGTGAGGGCAAATCTAGCGATTTAAATCTTTGGTGGGCGGGCTTCGACATAATATCAAATTCTGGTGAAAATGACAGATTTTCATGACGTTATAATATGAAGGAACCGCGTTTCTAGGAAACCGTAGCTTTACCGCTATCGTATAAAAAAAACCTTGAACGCTAACATCCTATTTGTTTCTGAACCTACTTAAATGATTAATTGCATAGCTTGCAATTAACAATTTTTTTTTAATCATATTTTTTATACGGCTACATGTAGGTAAGTGAGTCCCAGCAAACATTTACGACGTTGTGTAGACGTTTTGGTGGTAACTTAATGTTATTTAGTATAATCGTATAAATGCCATAAGGACGTTTATTCAACGACATTAGGGCCCATTTTATTCAACTAAAAGCGCTAAGAGTTTCGTGTAACAGTCATATAAATACCTACTTAGTCGCATAGTAGTCATACACGTCGGCGATTTGACTATAAGTCATGTAATGATAGCTGTCGCGGCGTGTACTCGACTTCGTGTCGAGTAATGCCACACAATATTACTTTTATATAATGTAATCGTTGCGTTATTATTATTTAAAGATGATGCTTATCTTGAACGAATTATAACAGATTATTACGTTTTAATTTGGTGGTGTTTTTGACAGCTGAGTTAATGTTGCATTTTTCTTTATTGTTTGACGTGATAAAACCATTTCATCAGTTGTAAACCATTGTGCAATCAAGTTTACTGATTAATGTGATATAAGTTCGGAACAAAATTTTTAAGCGCTTTTAAAATTTTAATGTTTTCACATATTTTTATTAATTATTTATTAAGTGACTGCGTCATATGACAACTATATAACTTCCCGACCTATAAACTGCGTGTTCATTGTAAATGTGTACGCCATGACAGTTGATTTAGGGATCAATAATAAAATAATAAACACCTTGCTAAATTAGTTCAAAGATTTTATATTTTATACATATATATAATACTTTTGTTTTAGGTAAACCAAAAATCCACCTACAATCCCACAATGATCTACAATTATGCGTAGATGATCTACAAATAATGATCTACAATTAGATCCATGTTGTACTAAACAGTAAATAAATATGATAAATTTGATTTCAAAATGGTGGAAGTTGTATACAACGTTATTATAAACCTTAAATATGAGTATTAATTAAATAGCGGTCGTATATCATGTTTGTGATACTTTAGGATGTATACAGGTTGCACTCGTAATACTTGTTTGACTTATATAATTATAATGGTTACAAATGCTTCGTGTAAACAATTATTATCCGTTTAGCAGATGTTTAAAAGGTGTAAATGGTAAATATGACAAAATTGACAGTATTATGACGTTTATACTACGAAAACGTTTACATGACGAAAAGTTGTATAAGTAAGTTTTATAGATGTCGTCGCAGACGCTATTATATAACGATAGTAAAAAAAAAACGAAATAACGTCTATATGACATCATTATACGACAAAAAATATATATGACTATTCGGACACATAATGCACCGGTACATGACAAAGAGTTAAAAAAATTACTGTAAAATAACTTTAATAAGACTCAAGATCATATAAATGTTTGATTATATGACAAAAATGTTTGCTGGGGTGTTACTAGAAGTATTTGATAAGCTATGTAGATCGCCAGATAGGTCTGAACCGATTTTCTACTTCTGATCAACCTATCTATTCACTGAAACGTTAGTAGGTATAGCCTATTTTTAGGGATACCTATACATAAAGTGTAGTGGTCAGTAGAGATGTCTTCAATCCATTCCATACAAATCAAGCTATGGGAATCCCTCTTAGAAAATAAGTAGGAGCTAAGAACTGACAAGGACATTTGTATCTTAAGCGAAGCCAGAAACATGGCAGGCTGTTAAATTAAATGCATACGCACATGTATTATATTGGTGATAATGCATCAGTGGTGCAGTGATGGCCCAGTGGTAACAGCCGCGACTTACGAATTGTAAGTCGTAAGTTCGAACCCAGACAGGCGCTTTACTTTGTGCACTGCTCTCAAAACGGTGAAGGAAAACATCGTGAGGAAACCAGCATGTCCTAGAACCAAAAATTCGAAGACATGTGACATCTACCAACCCGCACTGGGCCCGCGTGGTGGATTACGGCCCACTCCCTCTCACAGAGGAGGCCTGTATGCCAGCAGTGGGAACATTTACAGGCTGATGATGATGATGATGAATGCATCAAATAAATCTGGTAACTTGTATAACCTTTCAACTGTCATTAACGAGACACAATAGAATTTTAATTGTTATCCACCTCAATGAAGCATCGTGACAGATAATGAGATAATAATGACGAGAACTAGGAGAAAGAGAGTAGAGTGAACCGAGTATAAACACGATGATAGAAGAAGTGTAAGTTGCAACGTTTATGAAGATCCAAGCAAAAGCATTCCATAAAGAGAAGTGGGAAATGCTGCAGCGACAAGTGCGTCGATAACCGGATGACATTTGATGATTTGAGAGACTAGAGCCACTGCTGTGGCCTTTTTTTTTTTGGGTGGTAAATTATCAAATAACTTCTCCCGCTCTGGGCGGAGCGGGAGGGCGTGTCAGACTCTTACTGACTAAAACCCACCCGTGTTCCTTCGGTTGCCCTGTTGCCGGGGGCCACGATTTCCCTATCGGTTTTCTTCGAACCCCCGGCAGGCATTGGCCCTAGCGGACCCCGTCAATTCTGCTGACATCTCTTTGAGGCGCGCGTGGAACACAACGCACCGTCGACCCGGGCTTGGTCCTTATCGGACGGCGAGCTACCCATTGCTCACCGTCCGCAAGCCCGCGCCTACGGTGGCCGGAAATCGGCTCGCGATTCCCGCCCCGGGCGTTTCCTCCTGCGGCGGTTAGGGGCGTGAGGGCGCGAAATTTACCTCTCCCTCACGCGTTCCACCTCCTCCTTCGCGAGCATTACCGCTTTGCAGAAGGAGGTGACGGCCTGCCATTTCCTTTCGCTCCGTACCATGGCCTGAACCGGGGCCGGACGCGGAGATCACCGCCGCCAATCGCTTCTACGAGGACACGGCGTTGCTCCGCCCAAGCCGGGCAGACCTCTACCGTATGCTCCACCGTGTCCTCAGGCCGATCCATACAATGGTGACACCCGGACGTTTCCTCCCGCCTTATCCTGAACAGGAACCTCCCGAAGCAGCCATGTCCGGTGAGGAGTTGCGTCAGGCGGAAGGTGAGGACGCCGCGCGCCGTGGCGCCTCTCAAGCCACTCCTCAAAGAGGGGTCTTATCGCCGCAATTGTGGCGTGCCCAGCCACTGCTGTGACCTTCCTACGGCATTCGAGACTCAGGGGGTGTTATATAAGATAATTATAATTCTCTAACCCTTCCATCATAACCCGTTTATTAAGCACTACTATTATTTGCATAACAGATTGAAATAGTTATTATCATAGAGATAAAGTCAATATTTTCTGTCTAATGCGTGTTATACTACATAGGTAATCTAAAACAATAAAGTAATCAGCAAGCGATTCGATTATAATTCTCATTTAAGAATAAGAATAATTTATTTGCAGAAAATATAGTTGTAGGCGTCCGCGTCGATAAATATGATGCACCCTGATCAATAATATAACTTTGATCGGATGATATTGAATCTGAAAATAACTAATTTGTTAAAAAATAAATAATTAGAAACTAATATTGGTTTCTTTCACTGAGGCGATAAGATAAGACAAAGTAACTACGTGTTGGGGCCTTTTGATAACACCACTGATGTATAGAATGCTGTCAATACGACGATATGCTCTCTTACGACCACAAGTTTTAAAATAAACAACATATTTTTTTCATTTCAAAACATCTTGGTGCGGTTAAAGTTCGTGGTGTTTGTAAAACAGTATTGCCGAATCATGTGATTGAACGCCTGTTACGTTAAGTGCAATTTTATATGGATAATGTCATTTTACGACTTCAGAAAATGCAGGAAAAAGAAGACTAGATGGATTTTGATGCAAGAGCGCATGGCGCGACGTGGCGCTGGCCTCTACTGCTATCTGTCGTGCTCTTGAACGTAAGTCTGTCTCTGTCGAAACATAATAAGTAAATATTTATTTGGATTTTTCGAAAAATATCTAAAAATCCTTTATTTGATTTAAGTAACATAGGTAATCGGCAGTGCCACTTGCTAAAAAGATAAACAACTCCATGATTTACTTTAGCAGTAGCTGTTCACTTATCCACAAGCAGTGTTCGCTGGTTCAGATTATTCAGTTGCTACAAGTCCATGAATTGATATCAATGCCACAGTGACGTCACGCTCTATCGTTCATATGAGAAAACACGCAAGTTACAGACAGATGCACACAGCACAGGTAGATGATAAGGAATTGCGTGATTTACTCGTCACGCGACAATACAACACAGTGAATTTGACAAAATTGCTATCAAAATATATCGAAGTGACAATCTACGATCTCGATTTTTTTTTACGATGTGTGCAAAATTATTAATTACCTATCCGACATAAATACTACAGCTGAAGTTATATTTTATATTAAAGTTACTTAGATATGAATAGGTAGGTACCTACGCAATACTTTCAAGTGGTTGCAAATATGTTTGTAACATTCAAAGTCAGCTATGATAATAATAATTATGTTTCTTTTCCACTATATCGTAGTTTCACTAAGTATTAGTGTTTTAATAGGTGTTCCGATTAATGTTTAATGTGAGCGCATTCTTACAAAGTAGGTAACCATGCATCATACATAATGAATCGAGACATTGATAAATAAATCATTAAATAGGTACTTATTGTTCTATACATTTATGTACAAAGTTATAGGTACCTACCTACTCGTACCTATCTACTTGTCCCTTGAATTGAATTTAGTATGTATACATACAATATGATTGATTACTAAAGTCATTCAATATGTAGGTGGCATTCATGAATTAATATGAATATGTTCCGTACCGTACCTACTTATTTATTTTGTCACATAAATTACGTTCTCTTTGTCTTTTTCACAATGTCAAGAGTATATGAACGGTAATTTTGTTTATTTCTTTCATTGAGAGAAAAGCAGAAGGATACGACAACAAGACTCATTATCGAGGCGCCCTCTTCCAGGCAGGATTACCTACTTAATTAACACTATTATGTATAGTACCAACAAAGCTAGCTACGATATCTCCTCACACTTAGAATAAATAAATTACTATGCTAGATTAAGTACTCTTTAAAATGTTCTCTAGCTCTCGCACGGGAGAGGTGATTTATCCACTCATAGATTGACACACGGGCTGAACATACGTTGCCTATTCTAATCAAAGGTGGGACCTTCTTTGAACTGAATATGTCATGCACGAATAATCTGGTAGAGCAAAGAAATATGATATGTTTAGGATGACAGAGACGCTCAAGGTGCACAGCCTAAATGCAGCCTCTTGGCGGGTTGGAATCGGCATGAATCTTGACAAGACGAAAGTCATGTACAATTCACATGTCTTGCTGAGTCCAATCGACATCGAAGGGTCGCTTTTCGAAGTTGTGAAGGATAAGTCTACCTAGGGCAAGTCATCCAGCTCCGTAGACACAACTTTGAGAAAGAAGCCAACAGGAGGATCCTGTTGGGTTGGGCAGCATTTGGGAAACTTCGTCAAGTCTTTTCGTAGCCTATCCCGCAATTTTTGAAGACTAAGGTCTTCAACCAGTGCATCCTGCCCGTTATAACATACGGTGCTGAAACGTGGACACTGACAGTCGGGCTGCTCCACAAATTCAAGGTCGCTCAGCGCGCTATGGAGCGGGCTATGCTCGGAGTTTCTTGGAAGGAATAAAATTAGAAATGAAATTATCTAGAAAATAACCAGAGTTACCGACATAGCTTGCAGAGTAAGCAAACTGAAGTGGCCACGGCTCGCCATGTTTGTCGAAGGACCGATGGCCAGTGGAGCAGACGAGTCCTAGAGTGGAGACCGCGTATCGGCAAGTGTAGCGTGGGACACCCCCAGCGATGATAGATTGACGACCTTAAGAAAGTGGCTGGGACAGACTGGATGCGGAACGCGGAGGACAGGGTGTTGTAGCGTAGCTTGGGAGAGGCTTTTGTCCAGCGGTGGACCGCGATAGGCTGGGTTGAGGAAGGCAGTGGATTTTGAGATAGCGGCTAATGGAGATATATTGAAGAAAAGTCGTACCTAGCCGAGACCAAGTAAATTGGAATAAGGGCAGGAGGATCTTGATGCTCGGTTGCAAGTGCAGCACACTGCGAAAAACTCATTTGATAGTTTTCCCAGGTTGTTACTATTATCCTAGAACCCAGGTAGCTTTATGGCTTACAATTAGTTATTTGCTAAGTGTCGCCTACAACAGGGGAGAGCGCTGATGTCTGAAATACAGATATTATATATCTAGTTCAGACACAGATGTTCAAAATCTGTTCATAGAAACAAGTGTCATAGAGTGTATCACCATAATATAATAATTAAACTGATGTATATTTTAGAAAATAAATTATACTTATACTTACTTAATTACGACTGAAGACCTGGGAATAATTATTCCAAGGTCTTCAATTACCTACTTTTCTTTAGCATTGTTTTAGATTGCCCAAACATTGATTCTCACAAATATAATCAATATAATCATTTACTTATAATTTATGTAGCTTTTGTAAGACGCTGCTATGATTCCGACTTTGAAATCATGACATTGAAGTGCTATGTCCGATACCCCTTACAACGGGTTATCTATTGTTACTATAGGATTATTTTCTTTCAGATCTGCCTGCCGAGTCTCGTGTACGCTTATGGAGTAATATTAGTGCATTTGGATGAACTTCACGTACCGATATGGCTTGGTATCTCCACTCCTGCAATTTATATACTCGTCTACAATCTTACACGTAAGGATTTTGTGATTTATTCATCGTATTAGCATAAGCATTTCTCAAACTTCCTCAGTTGACGTACCGGTTATGGGCTGCCGACCGGTACGATATAAGGCCCAGAAGAGAACGAAAATTCCTAAAGTTCGACTGTAGTGAATTTGTGAACGTAACATTTCCCTTTTAACACCGAAATGGTGGCGTATCTTTAGTCAGCTATATTATTATTATATAGCATGATAGTTCTTTTTTCGAATAAAAATAACAATGAATTTTAATGTTTTCAGAATGTTGGTGCAGGGAAGCAGCAGACTCCTGGGGTGGGATTATCGGGTACCGCGTAATGTCGAGCATAGGTCTCACCATGGTGGTGGCTAGTCTTCTCGCCTGCGCATTTATACCCTATCATCTACAACCATTTGTATATGGAATTCTCGGAGGTGATATTATTTACAACAATGCTCCTTCTCATAATTAAAAGCAGTACTATTGTTATTAACCAATTTCTTTATTTGTCGTTTTCAGGGTTCGGATCATCGCTAATATCAGCTCAAGTGGATGCAATAGTATTTGATACCTACGACAGTCGGCTGGGAATTATTCGTGGATTATGTTTCGCCGGTCAAGCAGTTGGACAAGCAATGTTTCCCCATATCATAACAGCATTGATAGACGCTTATGGATATTCCTTTATGTACATAGTACTTGGAGGGATAATGCTTCAAACGTTGCCAGCAATCATGTTACTGAGAGTAGACGAAAGTATACAAAGACCAATTTCCTTCTCGAGATACAGCGACGTGGCCAAAACATACGCTGTATTCAGTAATGAAGGCATGGATAAAAATTTCTACACGACTGAATTACAACTACATGATATGAGTCAAAAAAGTTGGAAAAATCCATCAGACGACAATCTGCACACGGAACAGGATTTCACTGAAGATTTTGAATACGAGGGCGATATAGTTGCCACAATTACGCCACCACCTAGTCCTGAGGAAAAAAGGAGAAATATATTTGGCGTTGAAATACTTCCAGAAATTCCTGAAGAGAGTGAAGATAGTGAGTGTGAAGAACCTCCTGAAAAAAATACGAGTAAGAATAAAAAGCGGCTTAGTGTCGTTATAAAGAGACTGAGTACATTAGGCGATAGTTTTGACGATTGTATCACCAAACAAATAAGACGAGACTCGCAGCCCGAGCGCGATGGTGTTGAACAGAGAGAATATACTGAGGTGGAAGTGACCTATGATAATGTATCGCCAGTAACAGAAATTCAGAGAGAAAAAATATTTAATTCATTTAGTTTTCGTTGTCAGTCCGCCTATGCTAGTATGAGAAGAAGAATATGGATGCCGTCGTATAGAGTTTATACGATACGACGGAGATTGATATTTTTCATGTATAACATTAATGATACGTTTCTCAAGCCATTAACGAGATCGCTGTCAAGTTGGAAATTCTATCCGTCATTAATGTTGTATTTCTCTAGATTGAGTTTAACGTCAGTAACAATGGTGTCGCTGTCTATAATTGCTTCTGAAATGCATCCGAAGATTTCAATTTCCGATGCAAACTTCCTAATGACATTGTACGGCTTTACTTGGGTATGTTTCTTGATGAGTACACCATGGCTCGCACAAACGCCAAAAAGGAATTTCAAGTACGTCACACTTGCTGGCTTGGTGATATCCTCTGCAGGATGCTATGGTATGTTCGAAAAATTTATTGACCTATTTTTTCTCGAAACTTTTAAATTTTAGATTCTAAAAGTTTTATCTAGCCTGCTATCACTAGTTACAATTTGGACAGCCGATAGGTTAGATAAGGATAGATATAATATTTTTGCAACGTCTGGAAACACTGAAAGCCTTTGATATCTGAGGCCCTAGTGTGAGTTTCTTTTCGTCTTTACGTATCGACCGCGTTCGGCGCTCCGATTGGCCCTTCACCAGTGAAAGCCAGTGAAGGGCCAATCGGAGCGCCGAACGCGGTCGATGCGTAAAGTCGAGATGGTTAAAAGAAACTCACACTAGGGCCTCTGACCTCAATTTGTTTAACGTTTTTTGTGTCTGTTTCTGTTAATCATAGTTGACATATACTCTTCTTTATTTTGCAGTTTTAGCAATGGCAGACAACCATGACTCATTCTCTATCGGCTGCGTAATAGCTGGGTTCGGATATGGTGCCATATCATGTTGTTGGGAGACCACAGTACAAGATTTCGTAGGCGCAAGAAAATGGCCTAAATTACACAGTCCACTAGAAACGATCTCGGGTACTCTACTAGCTGTATTTGTAGTAGGAATTTCTTTCATTGTCGATCAAGAAAGAGGTTTACAGTTTGCTATGTTTATTTTAGCCATAATATTATCTGTTATAAGCTTCGTATGGTTGATGATAGCGATCGGTTACATTTACAACACCAAAATAAAATCCGTAAGGATAGGTAAACGGTGGTTATTTTAATATGCCACTGTATAAATAGCAAATGAGGTTAAACTCATTTATGTTGTTAACAACGAAAGTGGAACAATAATGCTGATAATAAAATACGTGTGGTGCAGTTGTGAAGTTGTGATATCAAACGTTAGGTGCATAAGTAATTGTAATGTGTAATTAATCAGTAAATTATATTTTATAAATTATACTCCAACTTTTATTTGTCTTCACTAAAACGACAGCTAGTTTAACTTTCTGTCATTGCCATGTAGAGGTAGCCTTTTTCCAACTATGTTGGGGTCAGCTTCCAAACTAACCGATGCAGCTGAATACCAGAATTTTACATGGAGCGACTGCCTTCCTGACCAACCATGCATATGAATATTATATACTTTGCAAATTTACAGTCCATTCCATAGTTGGTTTAGTACTATCAGTGGCAAATAGTCTTCGCGCGTCAGATACTGCAGTTGTGGTTAAATGTATGTTAGATGTACTTATAAATGTTATGGTAAACACGAATTAGTTTTCAACTTGGGTCATAACAACATAATGATGACACATATTATGGTTATTTGATGCAGTTGTAGCGACATCTACAACGTCACATGGGAACTACGCATCAAAGACCTGACGTCACACAAATCCTGCATCGCGCAAGCAGTGTTTACTGCGCGATCAACATATACAGGGTTATTGGTTTTACTGGAGAGGGCATTTTACAACCAAAGGACCCCTTTTGACTTCTATGCAAATGTCAACAATTCTCGAGTCATTTCACATTTTATATTTTAAATTACTTATTATTATTTATTTATATTCATTCAGTAGTATACTTATATCTTTATACATAATAAGTTGGTGCAAACATAAACTCATTAGAGTTTTACCGTGCACCAAAATCATCGACCACATGATTTAGTTAGATAATTAAAACAAAAATATAAAATGAGACAATAACAAAAACACAACGAGGGTAGTAAGCGAAATATTTATCTATTACTAACGAGCGAACATCGGTGACCAATCTACTGACCGTCCTTAAAACAAAAAGTAGTGGAGAAATGTGATTTAGATTGATACAGGTTGTTCCTAAAAAGTATGTTATTGTATTAGTAATATGTAGTTATTTACCTATGATATTGTTGGGTATTATGTTTATACTATTTAACTATATTTATTTACAACATTTAGTTACATTCACTTATCATATATTAGATATTAAATATTGTATTTTTCAAATGGTTGACATTGGCATAGAGGTCATCAGGGGCCATTTGGTTGCAAATGACCTCTCCTACATCCCCTTAAGGGATTGCCGACATATAAACAGTAACTCTGTAACTTTCCGACATCAATCGTCGGGCAGTTGTCCACCAGACACGACACTGTCTGTCTGGTCGGAGGATCCTCCCTTTTCTATAGAGAATGAGTGAATTTTACACCCTGTTCCCCATGCCTCTATGCAGTTTCTAATTCAAAAAATTCAAATTCAAAAGTCATTTATTCAAACTAGGCTGAGAATCAGCACTTTTCGAACGTCAAAATTACATAAGACAGTCCCCCAAAACGCCCACCCTTCACCACTTCCTAGTGCCCTTAGCTGGGAAGAAGAAGTGGCGCAACAAACTCCCCAGCAGCACAGCTGTCTGTTCAAGTTAGAAAAAATGATTCTATACAATAGTATGCAAAATGCATAATGTAAGTTCATTATGCAACACAAAACATAATTTAAATGATAAAGTATTCGCCATATGTCAGCTAGCACACGCCAATATACCAACCAAAAACATCGAGAACTATACTCAAGCAGAAATAAAAAATAAAAACTAAACGTAAACAGAACTAAATACTCGTATCTAAATAAAAGCCTCCAGGCATAAAGGGCGTGCCCGCTTACATAAAGCTATTTAAAGCTATAATTGGAAGTTATTATAAATGATAAACTAGGACCAACGACGTAAAATAAATAAACAGTTAGTTACTAGTTACAATAACAAAACAAAACTAGTAATAATATCTTGATAATGATAAATGTTGCCCCAGGGTTGGATACTTGGGCCATTGCTACTGTTTTTTTTCTAATAGTAAATTCTTTATCAATGGGCCCAAGATCACCAATATACATAGGTGATATGCCCATATTTCAGCTTAACTGGGTGCTATATACCTAAGTACTCTGCCTTACCTACCCCTTCACGGAATGCAGCCGGTATTATAATAATAAAGCTTTATTTATATTATGATTATTTATGACATGTCGTCATATGTGGGCTATGTATATGTAGCACGCATTTTTAATTATTGAATCACTTCTCTTCCCGTGAATTCCGCGTTGTTATCTGAAGCTTTTAAGTACCTATATCGTTATGACTCAAATGATTTGAAAAATTATGCTGATTTAATTAATACCTACCTAGTGTATTATGAATATTGCCTTTGCCTTTTATCTGGTAATTAACGATTTAATTTCATTTAAATAGCTTTCTTTCTCTTTTCTTTAATTGGCTGTTAATCTTAGTCCTACTTATTGGTATTTCGTTGTACCCACTACATCGGAGTTGGAATCAGCATGTGTAGAGTTTACTCTAATCCACATTGCTTCAAGTCCGATGAATTATGCTAATAACAGAAACGTACCTTATAACTATCATAATGACTCTTACAAAGCGTGTTTACTTAGGAAAATAACCATTACATACAACCTTACAACCAACCTTATTACATAATTCCATCCATATGTAACCAACATATTTATACCCCACAGAGCTCTAATAAACATATTTTTGATCATTCTCTACAGGAGAATTCATTATCTCAATAACAATACGTACTGAAAAGCCGCAGGAAATAAGGTGTCAACACTATTTGCCTCCTGTCGGCCTAATCTACTTCGTGATGTAAGTAAACGAATCTTATGTTAACAAAGCTTGTTTTATGCCGTCATTCATATTTGTTCGGAGAAACACAAGACCGACATTCGCGAGAAAACCTCATAAGATAAACGACAAGCGTAAACGAAATTTAAACGACGAGATTTTGCCAATATCGGATTAAATTAACGAAAATGGCTTACGAAATTAACGACCTAAAAGGAATTTTAATTTTGGTGAGTGTCAATTTGTTGACTTATTTCCTGTTCGATGGAACGAAAATACTTCATAAAATATAATTAAAATCTTAATCAATATTTTTAAGTAATTAGATTGTTTCTTTTTAGGTATTGTTCGCTATCCCAATAGTAGCGTCCACGAATATAAACTGCAGTGGTCGAGCTTTCCACTGTGTCAACTCCACACATTTTATGATATGCGTGGATTTGGGCGGTGGCTTGTCCACCACGATTGATGACTTCGTCATACCGTGTCCAGCCACTACAGTGTGTCATGAAAATAACGTTTTTGAATGTGACTTTCCTGAAGTTACTTCGCCTCAACCTCCACTTCAAGTTATTGGTGTTTATAAACAAAGTGATACAAGTGAATCAACTTCAGTGACTAATAGTGTAAGTGCTCCAACACCAGCGAGTGAAATATTCAGTGTGATGAAAGAAAATATAACTGCCACAACTTTATCGATACTTGAAGGTGTGACACCAGTAGTGAAATTGGAAGTACTTGAAAATATTAAGGATCCCGTTGGAGTTAACAGTGACAATACTACGGAGGCAAGTTTTAAAGTGACTACTAGCTTCAACGACAGTACAAATGAAGTTGTTAACGATAAACAAACAAGTAATAAGACAATAATAATTTACGATGATATCAACAATCATCTTGAACCTGCTGTAGAAACTTCAATACATAAATCAGTAAATATTTCCTCAACAGATAAATCGAAATCTATTGATAAGGTCACTTCCGTCATAGAATTTATTAATTTAACTTCTACTGATCATCCAAGTGTAGTGGATACAAAGCCATCTTCCGATGTATTTACTTCTTTAGATACTTTATATGATACCATTGCTACTACGACCGAACAATATATCACTAAACAAGTAACAATACACGGTGAGAAAGTTGAAAATGTTACAGAGAAAATAATTGTACCAACAGAAATTATATTCATTGAAAGATCTGTTACTACGGATGAAGTTAGCACGACTCCCGTGGTGAACACGTATATCGAAAGTGATATAAATAATACAACCGAATTTATCAATAAAATCGATTCGGGTAACCAAACAATCGCGGTGATAAATTCTCTTGGTAAAAGCAACAACACGTCTGAACTAGATCCGGAAACGACAACAGAATATTTAGCTCCCATTAACATTGTTAATATTTCTGAACCAGTTACTGTAGATCTGAGTCCCCAACCAACGACGGATAATACTTTAGTTCCCTTAGGACTAATTGACTTAATTTCTGCTGATTCCAAACAAAATGCACCGAGCACAAACGATTACATAAATACTTTTTATGGTAACACTGCTACGACGACGACGGATCAGTATACCACTAAATTAGAAACAACATTGAGTGATAAACCTGTTACCACGAAAGTAATAAGCACGACTCCTATAATAACTAGTCTAAATAATGATTCCTTCACTGAATTAAACTCGTCTGTTAAGATTACTTCAATTAAAAAAGTGCCGGAAACGAATATTAACTATTTTATTCCGGAACCCACAACTATAGAAAGTTTACAAACAACTACAGAGAAGACTTTTGTTCCGAGAAGTACTAAATCGAATATTATGTACATCACAGAGACGACCCCAAAATCTGGGGAATTAATCAAGAATGACTCGCTAGTAGAGGAACGCACAACTGCTACCCAGCCGTTAGAAATAATAGCAACTACAGATTCACCAATACAACCTACAGATAATTTATATCAGATAAATCGAGAAATGAATCAAACAATGATAACAACAAAAAATAATAGGGCCAGTACTATAAATATTACTGAAAGGGTTGAGACGGTGTTTAATGCTTCAAGTACAGATTTTGTTAATAATCAAGTCACAGAACCTACTTTACTTCCACCAACTACTATAAAAAACTCTGCAATTGAGTTAACGACAGCTGAAACATTACAGAATAGATTAACAGCACATGCAATAGAAGTTAAAACTGAGTTTCGTGCGACAACTGCCCCTATTATTGCTGTTGAACCCTATGTTGAACATGTTAAGAAAGACACACACTTGTATAATACAACCAATACTATGAATACTACTGAAACGGTTAAGACAGTGTCAAGTACAGATGTTATTAATGGAAAAAGCACAGAACCTTCTACTATAAAATACCCTACCATTGAGATATCAACAGCTGAAATATTACAGAATGGATTTACAGTCCATGCAATAGAAGCTAAAAACGAGTTACCAGCAACAAAAGGGTTAATGAGTGTTAATGAAGCCAATTTGGAGAATGTAGGGATTAACGCACTTTTGAGTGTTCACAAAACACCTGCTTCTTATAACGTGGCATCAAACTCGGTTACAAACACAACAGGAAAAGATTTGATATCACAGTCAGATATTGTGACAAATCCACAAATAGGCTTTACTGCAGAAATCATTACAAATATGTCTTCAGACGGTTCTGCTTTCATAGACCATGGAACAACTGAAAATGTAACAACTGATCCAGAATCTAAAATTCCAGGCTCTCGGAATCAGTCGGAAAATTTGGGAATAGTTTCGTTTCCGGAAAATTTGAATGCTGATCATTTGACTAAAACTGTCGTTAATAAAGATATTGGCATGACAACGACCTATTGGAAAAATGTTGAAAATAGTGCAACAACACCATTTCCAAGTGACGTTACTGGAAATACTTTTCTCAGTGATAGTGTCAAATTTGTTAATCAGGATAATATCTCGGTTACAAATGTTGTCAATACTCAAGATGCATTGATAAAAACAATAGTGCCTCAAGCACCTTCGAAAGTTTACTATATGTCTGAACTTTCCAGAACTACGCCCATAACCGTTCAAAAAATACCAATAAGTATAGACACAATGAAGACATCTGAACAAGTATCATCCTATACCCCAGAAATAGTCGAGACAGGTTATAAAATTGATACTAGTACTAGGCTTCACATAAACGATGTAACACATAAAACGAATATTGAAAACGTTACAGATAACCCAGTAACAACTCTACCACCGCAAGAGTCACCTAGCCAAAAAAAATCTACAGTAAAACCATTAAATACTACTAGTGGATATGTTGTACTTAATTCAACAAATCTGAATATATCAAGTTGGAAGGATTCAGTCAACATAGACACTGTAAGTTCTAAAGCTGATCCTCATGCAGATATTGATAAAATTGAGACTTTAAAACCGATCAATGTTAAAAATAGCGATAACGCTACTTCACCTTCATCTACGATTAAGGATAAAAATATCACGATAATATCAGTATTCAGCATCGTTAATTCTTCCGTAAATATGATGCCAAATGAGACATTGACAAGTTCAAATCCTTCACTCTCAAATGATTACATCAAAACCACCGAGTCACAAAACTCGAGTGCTTATGTAACTGCAACTGAAGAAATTGTATCCTTTGCACAAACGCATGTAACGAATTCAATTTTGTCCACACATAGTACGTACACTTTGCCAATAACAGAAATAAATACAGAAAAAGTTCAAAATGATGGCACTGAAACACCTTTACCTAGCACTGTAGAGTTTAAATTAAACCCAACCGAAACCGCAGTTCACTATGTGACAGAGAAAATAAATGACTATATTTCCTCGACGGAAGTAATTTCTACTAAGCTTAATAAGCTGCCTAAAGTGGAGACACAATCATCAGTAAGTTCAGTAACGAGTGTTACTCCTAGCTCGGCTGTAACACCCAATGGATTTACAACAGTACCAGTATATGACGAAGTTACGATGATAAAAGACAGTGCTTTTATCACGAGTTTGACACAAATATCATCTACAATTGAGACGGATAATATAAAAAAAATAAGCACAGAATCCCCACTTTTAATTTCAAAAGTTATGGAGACACAAACTGATAAGCATAATACACAGTCATCGCTGCCAATTTCAGAGCTACCAGTTGCACAAATGACTACTGAACCTACCCATACCATTGAAGTTTTTACTCAAACTACGCCGTTAGCCGCGAGTGGTAGGACGAACCAAGATATCCTAACTGGAATAAAAACTACAGATTTGCCACATAATGTATTGTCAACAGTTAATAACAATATTCCTCAATCGATACTATCGCTACCTATAGTGGGACTTACAGCTGCACAAATGACTACTGAACCTACCCTTACAACCAATGTATTTGCTCAAACTACGCCTCTTGATAAGACGAGTCAAAATGTCCTGCCTGAAACAACTAGTTCAGATTTACCTCAGTATGTGATGTCAACATTAAACAACAATATTCCGCAATTGATAGCATCGCTACCTATAGACGGATTTACAGCTGCACAAATCACTACTGAACCTACCCATTCAATTAATCTATTTTCTCAAACCACGCCGCTGTTAGCCGTGGCTGGTACGACGAATCAAGATGTTCCATCTGGAATCAAAACTACAGATTTTTCACAAGATGTAACGACAACGGTAATAAACAAGAATACTCAATGGGTTAGTGATATACCACTTGAAATAATTACTGATTCACTAACTGTGCCAGATTCTATGGTAGAAACTATAAAAGTAGTTGGAGACAAAGTAAGTGGAACATACCTTGGAGACACTACTTATCGTGACGTTATGTCCGACAACCTAACAGTCAATAATACTAATTATAGTGTTACGTCAGTTAAAAATATTATTGATCATGAGAGCATAGTAGTTAAAAATAATGAACAAAATACGCCTATACCTTCTGCGAAGTCAGTAGATACTAATAAAGCAGAGATTGTGAACCATACAGAAAGTAATTCGATGCGATCAGATGTCGATATAGACAGTGTTAAAATAAAAGAGTCCTCTATTGAGGAAGAAGACGACACGAAATCCTCGGTTTTAAAATCTGGTACGGACGTTAAAAATAAAAACTTGGTTTCAGACTCTTCAATAATATCTAAAATTGAACCCAAAGATGGCATACCGGCTAATAAGATTGAATATAGGCTTACTACAGCTACAACAAATTACAAAGAAGCTGAGTTAGGTGCGCCAAAGAATGTAACGCAATCAAAAAAGATAATAAGTAAGGAAAATAAAAATGCGGAAATCGATAATATTGAAATAATTGATGTTAAAAAACATCAGGTCCAAGTTGAGTCTAAAAACATTTCTGATGGCTATAATGTAATTCACACAAAAGCAAATATTACTACATTACAACATAATTTATCACTACAAAATAGTACCATCAATGACGAATTAGAAAAACATCTTATATCAACGAATCATACAATTACGACAGAAGTACAAAGTATTTTTAATGAAAGCGATAAACAAAGTAATAAAACGAATGATGAGCTAACATTAAATGGAACTAGTATGCACAACTCAAATCTTACAAGTATACAATTAAATGCAAGCAGTAAAGCCACTAGCGCTATGAACGTTTCTGCTTCAGATTTTAATTGTGCGAATCACACTCGCGGTAAGTACGCCGATAAGAAAGATTGCAGAAAATTCTATACTTGTATAGGTAATCTACAACCTATGTTAGGAACATGCCCAAATAATACAGTATTTAGCGAGATTAATAAACAATGTACGAGAAACTTATCGCATTGCGTAAGAAACAATCAGTTCCGATGTTTATTTGAAGGACGGTTTAGTGACTTCTTCAAAGATAACATTTATTACATCTGTGTTAAAAATAGAATTAATGGCTTTATAAGATATAAATTACAATGCCAAGATGGTTATCACTTAAACAAGGACTCGGTTAAATGTGAGAAAAATGAAGAGATATCAACCCAATCAGCGTCTTCTGTTAGTGAAACGAACAATGATGAAAGTAAGCCTCAACCTAAATCAGAGAAAATAGTCAGTACTGATGATTTTGAATGTGAAAACGAAGGTAAATTTCCATATGTTAAAAACTGCAGTAAATATTACGTATGTAATGAAATTAAAAATGTTTATTACATCTGTGTTAAAAATGGAATGAATGGTTTCATAAGATATAAATTGCAATGCCAAGCTGGTTACCACCTAAACAAGGTCTCTGTTAAATGTGAGAAAAATGAAGAGACATCAACCCAATCAGCGTCTTCTGTTAGTGAAACGAACAATGGTAAGAGTAAGCCTCAACCTAAATCAGAGATAATTGTCAGTACTGATGATTTTGAATGTGAAAACGAAGGTAAATTTCCATATGCTAAAGACTGCAGTAAATATTACGTTTGTACTAAAATTAAAAATGTTTATCGGCGAAAGATCAATAAATGCGCTACTGTGGAAGTTTTTGATAAAATTAAGAAAAAGTGCGTAGAATCTGATAGCGGCGAGTGTTAGTTGTTTTGTTATATTTATTAAGACTTTCGTAACTTCAGCATCCTACAACTTGAAATATATTTTTTTAAATTTACTTATTAACATGGCTGGGCATGGACGGAGATTTATAAAAATATGTTTTATGCTGAACTACATTATTTCAGGGATAAAATGAAAATAAAAAAGGTTGTCTGTGTTATTATTACAATTAGTTTAATTTATTTTATCCTCTGTTATAAATTATAGAAATAATATTAATATTAAAAGTACCTGTTTACAACTTATATTTAAATAAATGCTGATCTTTTATTTTTAAACTTGTTACATTCAGTCTTCTAAGTAATTAGTTGATTGTCCATAACATTATTATTTTACATTCGTGGTCTTCGGGCTGGTGCTCCGCTATCAACAATGAATTGGTCCTCGTCATCCCTTTCTAAGGTAACACAGAAGTTATTGGAAAATATTGTGCATCGAATTGAACTTTCACCTCTCACAGGTCGCGGGGGACAGAAATAGGTCACACTGTTCGGTGTGTCGTCTTGTGTCACTCTAAACTTGTAATTCTTGCACTCTATTGATGCGGGTCGTTGACCTGAAAACCGAGTGCCCAAGCCCGAGTTAGACTTCTCATCGCTGTAGTAAGGATCCTTTCGGTTATCAGACCCATACAATGCGGGAGTTGACTTGGTCGTGTTATTCACGGGACACTTGTATTTTAGTGAAGAAGTACAAGAGCGGGTGTAGCCGTTGAAAATGGTGTTGCCGGAACACTTGAAGTTGATGCCTTGGAAGCGGTTTCCATTGGGGACGCAGAGGATATATCCTTTGCATCCTGGGACGTTGGGATTTGCAATCCTTTCATTTCGGTGACATCGCAGTCTTCTTGTCAATGATGGGTCTATGAAGTTGATAGCATCTTCACAGACTGCTGTAGATTCCTCATTGCAGAATGTCCCGACTGGGCAGACGAATGTGGGCCCAATTAATTTAGTGCCTTCACATAATCTCACTTTATTGTTTCGTTCGCAGGTGAAGCCATACTGCCCACAGTCATCATTCGGGTTAATGTAGTACGCCTCCGTTAAACTGGCGTAAATTGATATCTGTAAAACAAATAGATTTTTCATTTCTCATACTCGGAAAGTAGAGTTTGTTTGATCCGAGTAGGGGGCGGAAGACCCTGCTTCCCATTCTTGAGCGGGAAAGACTCATAGTGACTCATAGTAGTGCTTCACTCTGGCGGGAATAAATTAAAAAAATAGACATTTATTATGGGAATATTCCTCTTAGGGGGATATTACCCTATCATATTATATCATATACCTACGTATCTTTCTACGAAGCTCACAAATTACCCATAATGTCTATTTTACAGTTAATAATATCTTTGATCATAGATATGATAGTGTAATACCCCTCTTATAGAAAAATATCGATAAAAACATGCTGCAGTCTTGTCAGTGTATAAAAAGCCAGCGTGATTTAAAAAAAAAAATCTTATAAGCGGGACGATTCGCGGCGGTGACGCGATGTGTCCCATATTTAAAATTTTAGAAAGACTAATACGTACTAGAATAGTCATGTTATTATTATTATCAATAAATATTTTAGAAAAACTAAAATTTTTAACGTTCCTTAAATTCGAAATGAAAAGTAGAGTGTTTAACACAGGTGAAAGTCATCAATTCCTACTCGGACTATAGCCGCCCTTGCTACGCTCGGGCGTCTAAATACCTCGTATGGGAATTGATTCCTTTCAACCCTTGTATAACAATCTACTATTTCGGATAAGAAAATTGATAATGATGAAAATTTGGAATATGATATCAAAATTACACATTTATTGGGCTGTCTCATAATGTCATAATAATACATTATTTAACTAAGTATCATCTTTTAGTACGTGAATTTAAACGTGCAAATAATAGGTAAACTCGCGTGACTTTTACGGTAAATCGTCGTAACCTACAAGACAAATAACATAATCCCTTTTTATGCTTCGAATGGAAAAACAGTGAAGTCCTCAACAACATTTGGGTGTTACTTATCTTGGAAGAAATTACGACACATTATAAATAAACTTTTATAGTATATCATTAGCTGCTACCCGCGGCTTCACCTGCGTGGACATAACTCTTAAAAAATAAAATAAAAGTTGCCTTAGTTACTCTTTATAACATCAGCTATCTGCCAGTGAAAATCGTCAATATCGGTCCAGCCGTTTCGGAGATTACAACAACAGACACAAACAACACAGACAGACAAACATTTCAAAAATTGGTGTTTTGTTATAAGTACCGTACTTATACAGGGTGACGCGAATACATGATTCTGAACCTTCCCTGCGTTGACATTTTTCGTACGTTATTAAAAAAAAACTGCTGTTCCATACATTTTGACCGCGTAGGTATTGCTATTTTCTATGAAACAGCAGATTTTTTTAATAACCAACGAAAATTTTCAATGCATGGGTTTCAGAATCATGTACTGAATCCATGGTAACAGTTTTCGCGTCGATGTCCCTGCCACCCTGTATACATTCATATGCATTTAGTAAAAAGCTGTTATTTAGACATTACAGACATTTCAATTTCATTAATTTGTTTATGTTTTGATAGATCACTTTAGCTGCGTAGTAATCTATCTATAGTCCGTGCAATCCACGAAGACGCGCCCCACTCCGCTCCGCACCGTACTAGAGTTCAGCTTACAGTATAGAAATCGCGGAGTGGGGCGCGTCTTCGTGGATTGCACGGGCTATATCTATCTATCTATCATCTACATACATTAAATTCTCGTATCACAATGTTAGTTGCCGTACTCCTCCGAAACGGCTTGATCGATTTTTATGAAATTTTATATGTATATTTAGTAGGTCTGAGAATCGGTCATAATCTATTTTTTATACCCCTAAGTGATAAAGGTGGTCCACCCCAAACATTTATTTGGCATAACAACGTTTGCCGGGTCAGCTAGTATACATATAGATTAATGTTTGTACTTACCGCTAATAAAGCCTTTATAAGTTTTGCACTGAACATTTTTGATTTCCACTTTAAACTATGTATGTTGCCTATATGAAGTTCGAAACACGACTAACGGGCAATAACTGCTTTCCTTACGCTATTGAGTTAGACTTCAATTAGCGTATTTAACACCTCTGGGCTATGTGGAGAAATGGGTGACACATTGTCACGGATACTTCGAAAAATTCGTATGTTTTTAACGGTATTTGGCTGCATGGGGGCTTGGAAGTAGGCTACGGTGATAAACGATAATGTTTACTGTTTTGTTTTTAGATTGTGCCTGTTTTTATAAAGCTGGGTATTTACTATGTTCACTTGTTTGAGTACTATATGGCCTGCGTACACTGGCGGACGGCAAGGGAGAGCATCGAGGAGGATTCCTCTATCCGCCCGCACACTAACAAGAAAAATCCTCTGAGATACTGCAAGTGTCCGCCAGCTTACCGGAGGATTCGCCGGTATGCCGCGGCATCCACTGAGTAGTCCCCGCTCGCGGATTTGATTATTCTACTAGCGACTACGCAGTCGCAAGGTTGCTTTTAACTCCAGCGTATCGCCGGCACATAGAACCACCTCCCGCTGCGGTATCCTTCAGCGTGCTCTTCGATGCTCCAGAGAAAACGAGGCTGCGATGATCTAGAGAAAACTGGGCTGCGATGCTGCAGAGAAAACTGGACTGCGATATTCCAGAGAAAACTGGGCTGCGATGCTCCAAGTTCGATCACCGAGCATTGAAATTTTTACCTTATTTCGATTGGATAAGTATTAAATTCAATTGATAAATTTAAAATCCTCTGCCGTCCCGTCCGCCAGTCTGCGCAGGCCCTTATGCGGCCTACTCAAATGTCCATTCTTTGGTATTGTTCGTCGAGACGTTGAGCTACACGATTACTGACAAATGCTTGCACTGACTGGACAGGTCCACTAAAATCTGTGTTGTTCTTACCTCAAAGACTATCTCAGACTGCAGATACCGAGATTACAGATATGCATGGTCCTCATATGGCCTACCCAAGATTATGTTTTTGAACCAATTTATATAATTTATCACTCACCAACCTCGTTATAGTCCACACATCTTTGTTTGCATAATAACCTAATACTTCAAAATCTGCTCGGAGTAAAGTTGGTAAGTCAGTGCGCGAACGTTGTAGATAGATGGAGCATAGGCAAGTATCAATAAATCCAGTCTACCTCTGTTATCTCACCCAAGCAAGTTCCGTCAAAGCACTCGATACCTTCCGTATTTTAAATGAGTCATAGTTGTAACGGCAAAGTGTTTACGATCTTTTCTCAGAAACGTTAACACTGCTTGCTTAATATGTAAAGAGTACCTAGTAGCACGGGTATTGGAAAGCTGTGTACGTTCAACTGCATGTGAGTAACACTTGAACTAAGAAACGTTTAACTGTATGTCAGTAACACAAACTAAGAAAACTACGAAATAAAGGCCGGTTGCCTTTAACAGCAAATAAAATAGTTATAGGTTGTTTTCTGGCAACCCATAAATACTCGATTCATGTTTTAACCAGATTTTTATTAATGTCATTTCATACCATTTTTGATTTAGGCACAGAGTAGTACAGAAGGCACACTCCACATTTTTGGTATGAAGCTACAAGTACGCGGCGGGCCCGTCTTGTCGGGCTAATTCAGTGAGTGTAACGTAGTTAGAAGATATAAGAGTTACGCGATAAGAGAGGCAACTTCTAGGTGAATATAACTGTAGGTAATTAGCGCGTTGCGACCTGAATTACACTTTATTGTGTCGTAGCAAGAGTCGCTTTTTATTTAAATGATTTTGCGGAGTGAACTATCTGTATTAATTTGTGATTTAGGTCAGTATGTAGTGGATGGTCGATATTACAGAAAAAATAAATAAGTGTAAATAATACCTAAATGCATTTATTAAACTAAATCATACTGATATAAGTATACAAATAACATAACATTACTCATCGTCGGACGAGGACTCGCTGTCGCTGTCCGAACTTGAAGACGTACTCTCTGAGTCTTGCGTCATTGGTCCGCCAGTTTTTATTCTGTGGACAAACACATTATTAATATTTTATTTATCTATTGCATGAAACATTTACAGATAAATAAAATACAGGGTGGCAGGGACATCGACGCGAAAACTGAAACCATGGATTCAGTACATGATTTTGAACGGCCCTGCGGTGACATTTTTCATCGATCATTAAAAAGAATCTGTTGTGTTATAGAAAAGTGCAATACTTACGCGGTCAAAATGTATGGAACAGCAGATTTTTTTAAAAGTAACCGATGAAAAATTTCAACGCATGGGGGTTCAGAATCATGTACTGAATCCATGGTTTCAGTTTTCGCGTCGATGTCCCTGCCACTCTGTATAGGGTATAGGGTATCTATTGAGATTGATCAGGCTACAGGGCTACAAAGCCGTAATTTTGAGCGCCTAGAAGATAACCACCTCAGTAAAACGATATCATACTTTTTATACCGAAATATGAGGTGTGCCGGGGGCCTGCGTAACTCTCAATCCCAATCAAAAGGATTTTGAAGGAAATTGCTAACCCATAGCTGTTTGAAGAATTCGTTTGCTCAACAACGTAAATAATACAATGAATGTTGTCGTACTGTCAAAATGAAAGGGATTGCCATTGTAAGGAGTATCTACTGGGCTTCATTGTCCTAATTTTGAGTCCCAGAAAGATAACCGCCACATTGTTAAACGATATAATGCTTCATATACCGTCTATATAAACAGTATTGGTAATAAGTTGAAATCGGATTATATGCATTTGCATATTTGTATATGCATTTGCATATTTGTATACGCATTTGCATATTTGTATATACAAACTGTAACTAATAATGCATATTTGAGATTTTTATTACAGAATTGCAGCATTGCATTGCAAATATATTTTGCTATTATATTATATTGTTAGTGCATATTCGATGTTTACTAATAATGCTAACCTGTTTTCTTGAAACTCTTGTTATTTGTAAGGAAGTAGGAAGGAGTAGGATTGATCAGGGTTTTTGAAAGATGGAGCGCCCTAGAAAACACAGTTACATATAAGTGACCTATCAATTAGGATAAGAGTTTATGACCCATAATATGGAAGTTTTCACTTGGAGTTTGAAAGTCAGCAAGAGGTTCACCCCTATTACATAGAACTTGGCGATATGAGGGTGAACAACGAGTCCTCGACATCGGCAAGAATTCATTTGACTGTCTACAATTTGTGTTCCATAATACTGTACCAATGTGTAGCTACAATTAAGTCACCAATATGTACAATACGCGCCACAAGAGACTTGACGAGCGCCGTACCGCGCCTCCTGCGCTTTTTTCGCCGCCCCGAGGACACCCAGTCCCTTCCCGCCCTCAGACCTCATACCGCTAAAGAGACCTATAAATCGTCTACTGCGCAAGTCAAACCACGTGGTGTGTCAAGTCTCATCTTTAGTGGCACGTATTGTAATATGTTTTGTGACTACAGATTCATTCAATATTATGGAACAAATATTGTAGTCAAATAAATGAATACTTGTCGCTGTATGCAATTTTTTTTATGGCTTCTCGCATGTCAACCTAGGAGGTTGTCGGCTGCTTAACTGGAATTTCTTGCGAGTGCCTCAAAATTCAAAATTCATTTATTCAAACCAGTCTGAGAATCAGCACTTTTCGAACGTCAAAATTACATAAGACAGTCCCCCAAAAACGCCCACCCTTCGCCACTTCCTAGTGCCTTTAGCTGGGAAGAAGAAGTGGCGCAACAAACTCCCCAGCAGCACAGCTGTCTGTTCAAGTTAGAAAAAAAATTCTATACAATAGTATGCAAAATAATTTACATTACACAACACAAAACATAATTTAAATGATAAATTATTGGCCATATGTCAGCTAGCACAAGCCAATATACCAACCTCAATAAATTAAGGCCTCCAGCCAGGGCATAGAACTTACTAAGAGCACCCCCTGTGGGGTTACGGACCTCAGCTTAGGTCGGAATCGTTTCATCGGGAAAAGAGGAAGGGGTTTGACTGACTCTGCTGGTAGTTTTAAAGCGGCAGAAATAAAGTTACCCTTCTACATCTACAATATTGATAAAGGTGCGACAACAAATGATATTGTGAATTATATTTTTCAAAAAACGGGTGTGACTGTCGAACCGTCTAAGATGAGAATGAGACAGCCCAAACAATATGAAGCATATAAGTTTGATATTCCCTATAGAAAGTTATCCCAGTTCATGGACGAAAACATTTGGCCGGAGGGTGTGTCTTTTAGGCGATACATATTTTTTAAAAATAAGACAAGGAATTTTAGTCGTACTATGACAATGGAGGATAACTCACACATCAATGGATAGTAAAGGATTGTTGCCATTGAGATTAATTAGTTTTAATTGCAAGGGCGTAAAAAGGTCACGCGATTGCGTAAGGTCTTTGTGTGAAACAGCAGACATTTTGGCGATACAGGAAACCTGGCTTCTGGAACCAGATATTCCAATGCTTGCAGGGATACATGAGGATTTTATGTATTCGGGAAAATCAGCGGTTGATCTAACTGCTGGTATATTGCGTGGAAGGCCGTATGGGGGTGTTGCTTTGTTATGGCGTAAGGATGTGTTAAGTGACGTATCAATAGTGCAATGCAAAAGTAACCGTATAACAGCAATAAAAGGTGCAATATCGAACCGTAAGTTATTAGTATTTAGTTTATACATGCCTACGGACTCTGCAGAGAATATTGTAGAATTTAATGAGTGTCTGAGTGAAATTGTAGCTATAATCGAGACGTGCAATATTGAAAATGTTTATATATTGGGAGATTTTAATGCCCATCCTGGCGAATATTTTGGAAGGGAGTTATTAAATTTTTGTGATGAGCAGAATTTGTTGTGTGCTGACATAGCTATGCTTGGTAGTGACAGTGACAGCTATACGTTTATAAGTGATGCGCATGGGTGTAGGCGATGGCTCGACCACTGTGTGGTTACTGAGGCTGCGCGGTTAACAATAAATGATGTTTTTGTGCGTCATGACGTTTACTGGTCAGACCACTTGCCACTTCAAATTAATTGTAATCTGCATGTAACAACAGTGAAGTCGGCATGTCATAGTGTACTTGAACAAAATAATACCATTAAATGGGGAGAGAGAAGTCAATTTCAAATACGTACATACACTGCGACTTGCTCAACTTTATTGAGAGAGATAGACTTTCCTTCAGAACTGAATGAGTGCTGTGATAGGATGTGTTCTTGTGTGGAGCATAGGTCAGTTATTGACGAGCTGTACCGGAAAACAATCAAGGCACTACAGGATGCGGCAATGCGTGGTCGGGAGTCGCGTTTGGTCGAGAAGAGTAGACATGTATTTGGCTGGAATAAATATGTTAAACATGCACACAGGGAGGCCCGAGATAAATTTCAGGAATGGAAATTAAATGGTATGCCAAGGTCAGGAATTAGTTACTTAAATATGAAATGTAGTAAGAACAGGTTTAAAAGTAGGTTAAAATATTGTCAAAATCACAAAGATCAGATAAAGATGGATAATATAGCTCAAAATTATTTTCACAAAGATTTTGTAAAGTTTTGGAAACAGACCAATAAGCTGAATCCAAAACCGGGCCTTCCTCTGAGTGTGGATGGGGCGACGGACGCAAAGTGTATTGCGAATATGTTTAAAGACCATTTTAGAGTGCAGTCCGCGTTGCCCCAGGAGCAAGGTGCGACAGAGGTGGGTCTGTCTGACTCGGAGGCTCCCTGGGGTTTTACTGCTAAGGAAATTAAGCAAGTAGTGACTAATTTATCAAAGGGGAAGTCTCCGGGGCATGATGGATTAGGTGTTGAGCACTTGCTGTACGCTGGACCTCATATATACCGCATACTTGCGATGCTTTATACATTTTGCGTTCGTCACACCTATCTTCCAGCGGACTTAGTGGAAAGTGTGGTAGTTCCTGTGATTAAAAATAAAACCGGTGATGTTTCCGACAAAAATAATTACAGGCCTATCTCTTTAGCTGCGATAGTAGGGAAGGTACTTGACGGTCTGCTTGAGCGTCAGCTTAATAGCCACATCACATTAAATGATGCGCAGTTTGGCTTCAGAAGCGAACTATCGACGGAGAGTGCTATCCTGGCGCTCAAGCAGACTGTAAGGTATTATACGGACAGACAGACGCCAGTTTATGCTACTTTTCTTGACCTTTCCAAGGCTTTTGACCTCGTATCCTATGAGAAGTTATGTCCAAGCTCCATAGTTTAAATTTGCCTACAGAGCTAGTTAATTTGTTGAAGTTCTGGTATAGCTCGCAAACAAATCGTGTTAGGTGGTGTAATGTGTCTTCCGAGCCGTATTTGTTGCAGTGTGGTGTTAGACAGGGTGGGTTGACATCGCCTACTCTATTTAACCTCTACATGAATGACCTGATTGATGAGCTCAGCAGAACCAATGTCGGCTGTTCAATAGATAGTGTAATGGTTAACAATCTGAGCTATGCAGACGATATGGTGCTGCTGAGCCCATCAATCAGTGCACTTCGAAAATTGCTTGTTGTGTGTGAGTCTTATGCGGCGACGCATGGGCTTACATACAACGTCAAGAAATCGCAGATGGTGATTTTTAAGTGCAAACATGCATCGTTAGGTAAAGTTCCTCCAGTGACTATAAGCGGAACACCTTTGCAGCGTGTTGCTCAGGTTAAGTACCTAGGACATTTGGTCACGGAGGACTTATCTGATGATGCAGATTTGGACAGGGAGCGTAGGGCGTTGGCGGTTCGGTGCAATATGTTAGCCCGCAGGTTTGCACGTTGTAGTGGGGATGTGAAGGTGTATCTTTTTAAGGCCTACTGCCAAACCTTCTACACGTGCAGCTTGTGGGTGAAGTATACGCAGAGGGCCTACAACGTCCTGCGCGTTCAATATAATAATGGGTTCAGGATGTTGATGGGGCTTCCACGCTTCTGTAGCGCTTCGCAGATGTTCGCGGAAGCCCGTGTTGATGATTTTCATGCCTTAATGAGAAAGCGGGCGGCGTCAATAATGGGTAGGTTGCGCGGAGGCTCCAACAGCATCCTGAAAACATTGGTCAACAAGGTGGACAACCCCTTTATTAGGCACTGGATGCGGAGGCACGTGCCAACATGTGTTGAGCCACGTAGTTATTAGTTGTTTGGTTAGTTTGTAAGTTTTACTAACATAGTTTCTAAGTCTTTGTTACTAATACTATATGGATTGTATGTACCTTTATGTGTGATCCGCAATAAATGAAAATATATAAATATATTAGGGCGTCGCTGGGGAAGGACAGGAAGGGACAGGCTGGATCGGATTAAGATGTATGCATCGTTTCGAAGTGACTGTTATACACCTGTGCCTACCCATTCGCAAATCATATGATGCATAGATATGATGATAATATTTATGTAGCTTTGCAATACTTACAAGCTATACGCCTCTGCGACGGCCATGGCTGCCGGATGCAGAGAGCTAGACAGACTAGAATGTCCCTGAGTCAGCAACGTCTCCACTTCTTGTTCAGGTCGGTTCAGCATCGTGCCCAGGACTTGTACGCTCGCTGGCATTGCCTCTTCGAAGCCGCATTCCGCTAAGTATGTTACTGCGGCCTGTTGATAGATAATATTGTTATTGGTTGATCTGATAATAAAGTTAGCCAACGTCTGTAGACATGCAGGCACGCCCGTGGCCTCTTCAGGACACAGACGTTGTAATGCCTCTCTAACACTATCATATACTGGGTCTACCAAGACTTTTTATTTCATTAGTCAGTTACTTACAGCAGCAATGCCGGGTAGTCCAACTGTGGCCGCTTTCTGTGCGACGTCAGCTAACGTCTGTGGACGTGCAGGTACGCCCGCGACCTCTTTACGATACAGACGTTGTGATGCCTCACTAAGGCTATCTTATACTGGGTCTACCAAGACTTTTTATTTCACTAGTCAGTTACTTACAGCAGCAATGCCGGGTAGTCCAACTGTGGCCGCTTTCTGTGCGATGTCAGCCAACGCCTGTGGACGGGCAGGCACGCCCGCGGCCTCTTCACGACGAAGACGTTGTAATGCCTCTTCTACGCTCTGCCAGTGTGGATCGGCCTTGTCTTGTGTGTCCGAACACATCTCGATTATGTTGCATATTGCTGATGCCGATAATCTGGGTAAAATTATAGAAGTGATGATATTGAAGAAATGTTGGTTCTGAAGGCAGGCTAAGATGAAATATGACGAATTTTCTGTTGTAATTACAAATGGGTAATTTCGATTCTGGATTGCTGGAACTCATTTAATCAGATTAAGCTGATATTCAGTAATTTGCAGAACGTAAAAATATATTAGAGAGCTCAACACTTACTAGTGTTAGTTAAAGAAGTAATGCAGAAAACTTAATAGAGTAGTTAGCGACAAAATAAGCTATGATTACCTACTTGAGAACTGAGCAGTTTAAAAAAATTCAATGTGTAAATGTTTTTGAGCAGGTAGCCTACATATTATATGCAGTTTCAGATAAATCAAACCCAAATAAAAAACGAGCGGGCCTATACAACAGCAGTCGCATATTATGTGTTACATCTGACATCTCTACAGTACCAATCTCTCGGATATGGTTTGGTACCATCTGATGGCCAACTGTGACACCCTTTTTTTTTCAAATCAAATAGCGCGCGCTTCCTCGGCTTCTTGTTACACACTTCCGTCCCTTTTCACGAACTCACTCCCACAGATTGCAGGAAAGCGAGAGGAAGGATATTGTACATAAAAAATAAATAAATCTAGAGTGACATAGTTTTACCAGAACTTACTTCTGTACAGGTGATCTAATGTCCTTCACCTCCTTCTCTTCTGGCGTCATTTGTCCAAAGCTAAGCATATCAGCGGCGGCAGCGCGCATTTTACTTTTTACTTCATCCTCTGAAAGAAAATGTTGCGTGAATAATTGTAATTTTAACCTTATGTTAATGATGATAAAAGTCACAAGATTATATTCACATTATTGATGATTACGATGATAGACTGGACGATCTCAACTTAGTTGGGAAAAGGCCAAGCAGATAATAATGATCACCATCATCATCATTTCAGCCGAAAGACGTCCACTGCTGAACATAGGCCTCCCCCAAGCACCTCCACTTCGACCGATTCTGTGCTTTCCGCATCCAGCGGATTCCGGCGGCCTTTACAAGGTCATCGGTCCATCTTATGGGAGGCCTTCCAACGCTACGTCTTCCGGTACTCGGTCGCCACTCCAGAACCTTTCGGCCCCATCGGCTATCCGTTAATGATGATGTTGATTGCGAAGAGGTAGAAGTATATTTAAAAAAAATTGGCCAAGAAGGGTTCCGTACAACCGTATAATATTTAACACTACGTTTTCTATTTTAGTAAAAAAAAAAATACGTTTCTTGTATCCCTTAATTTGTTACTTTATTTTTATTATTTATTGCAATATAAATACACAATCTGTGAAAATTTCAACTGTCTACCTATTACTGTTCATGAGATACAGCCCGCTTACAGACAGACGGTCGGACAGCGGAGGCTTAGCAATAATTGGGTTCCGTTTGGCACCCTTCGGGTAAGGAACCCTAAAAAAAGACAATGTGTACCTGGCCGAAAATATACGGCACGTACGATTTTTAGAAAAAAAAAACAGTGGCACTCCGGGAGTGCCGATAGAAGTGAAAACTTGAACAAGATCGCGTTGGTGGAAGAAAAATACTTGTGTGGAACATTGGTCCGAAACCTTATCTAAATAAAGAGCTCAATAGCGTTTACAAAAAAAAAAAAACTTCCAAAGCCTTTAAAGTAAAAATACTTGCATAGAACATTGATCCGTAACGAAATATAAATAAAGAGCACAATCGCGTTTACAAAAAAACCGGCCAAGTGTGTGTCGGACCACGCACAATGAAGGGTTCCGTAGTTGGAATGAATTTATACCAAAAACAAACTTAACTTTGTAGTTGAAAAACATGTTCTCCCATACGGAATGTATTGGAAAACATGTTTTTGTAACTGCAAAGTTAAGTTGGTCGATTATTACTCGTTGACTTGTAGAGCCTACATAGCTGTGATAGTTTTCCTTTTAATTTCGTTATTTAAAATACTGCTGTGATTTTTTTCACACATACAAAACCAGCCATTTAGCTGGCAGGGGGGGGGGGACACACTTGACTCTAACAAAAATTAGCACTTTAAAGCTTAACATTTCGCAAACGGATCCCTGAATCCAAAAATGGTTTTGACAAACTCCCAATGCTTTTAAAGGACCTTTCCAATGACACCCCACAACATGGGTTAAAAAAAAAACCACTTTACGTGTATGAGAGGTACCCTAAAAAAAAATGGTTTTCGTAATTTTGTTTTACCACTTTGTCGGTGTAATTAATATGTATACCTATGCCAAATTACAGCTTTCTAGTACTAAGGGTCTCGGAGCTAGACCGCGGACAGACAGAAAGACAGACAGACAGACGGACAGACAGACAGACGGACATGACGAAACTATAAGGGTTATTTGTTTACGACGGAACCCTAAAAATGAGGTGTCGGTAACGGTGCCGCGAGTTGAATTGTTTTTCACATCTCAAAAAATGCCCAACGCGCCTGAAGAAGTTTTCACTTCAAAAGTTCGACTTTGTAATGAGTATGCATCCTCTCTGCTACTCATACTTGTGTGGCATTCTGTTTGCGGTGTGTCTTATTTACGGTTATAGCACCATATACCTACACCAAACGTATAATATGTTTGATGCAGGTTTGTATTGTAATTAAAATGCGCTAGCACTGATGATATCTTATCACATAAATAGTCTTGCAGCCTTGTTAAGCCTTTTACCACAGTGGCGCAATGTCACATTAATGCAATATTCCTCCTATTCGTTCTCACCTTGACCCGGATAGGTGTTGATCATAGCCTCCAGCAATCTCTCTACGAGTCGGGCTCTCTTCCCGTGACCGAACACGACGATTTGCGACCATGCTTGCGCAAGACGGTCCCCGGCTCCGCCCACTTCCAGTGTCTTTATAATCTGTTGACAAAATAAAAAAAAAATATTGACGACAATTTTATATGTCGTCCTTGAACTGAGATCCAATGCGAATAAAATAAATGTCAAAGTCTGAAACTAGCAATGGTCTGGTTTAGAATCATCCTTCTGCTCTTATCCCAATTCATTTTGTGTCGGTGCAGCACGTTCCATACTTCTTTGTCAACCACATCAACGCCCGCGCAGTCTCGAACTGCTGAGCATATCCATGGTAGTACGAGTGTTTTGTCTGTCTCCTACACGCGAACCATTCGTTAATTGCTCGCGAACATGCCCAAAGGTGTCCATATTATGTTCCTAAGATGCACGCGAACCGTACTGTTGGTGTCAGCGAGAGGACATTAAATTTGCACGCGAACTACTCGCTTACCGCTCGCGAACATGTCTTAAGGTGTCCATACAATGTTCCTAAGTTGCACGCTAACTCCAGCCCGTCCCATCCTTGATGTCCTCTCTCCGGTTGACGCTCTAAGCCTAGGTTCGTACCCCACAGGGGGTGCCCTTAGCGAGCGTTCACCTAGTTTTAATTAGCATAGTTGAATAACCCCTGGCTGGAGGTGTTAAGGCACCCACAGGAAAGCCCGGTTACGTAGTCATGATCTCAGAGGTCAACTACGAGATGATTTACATAAAAAAAAGCACGCGTATACTATTAGTGCGCGTGCGCAGGTGTGGACCCACCTTAAGATTTGGATATCTCCACTAATTGAGTCTGGTAAAACTGGAAGTATGCAAATCATAATAATTGTGCGACAGATTTTTTTCATAAACAGTGAATGACAGTGCCATCTACAACTCGAGCTTTAAACTATTGTAGCAATCCGTCGACAAAACATACAATACTTATGTATGTACACGAGCACAATGCGCATCGAATGTTTAATGCGATGATTAACGCTTAATTGGATAACTTTTCGCCCAGTTTGGAAAGAGGATTGAAATAAATATATTTTTGATGAGTATCAAAATAAAGTGTAGGTGAATAAAATCAATATGTAAGAAAAATTAAGTCTTATTATGCAAATTCTATAGCTAGCAACACAAATACCTGATTGTTCTAAATAATTTTACTGCGTCATCCATTTATTGATTGTAATGTATTTAAAATATGAGAACGATGTTTACATCGATAATTTTATTCACCTATAAAATAGATATGTCTATACGATACAGAGCTATAATTTCAATCACTACGTCAGCTGTCAGGATGGCCGAGCGGTCTAAGGCGCCAGACTCAAGGTTCCCTTGCTCGCTAAACGTGAGTTGAGTTGTTCTGGTCCTCTCTGAGGGCGTGGGTTCGAATCCCACTTCTGACAAACTCTTTTGGCATTTTAATAGAATTTGTTTGTTACGCAAATCGTTAATACTGTAGCCATTCGAGTATTACTGTTTTTATTTGTTTGCGATTTTATTTTTCATTGTTAGGGCAAAAGGGTAGCCCGCGAAATTCGAATTTTCTTACGTTTTTTTGCAATTTGCAGGTCAGTATCTGGTTGTATGATGATCTAAATATGATTCGCGGCCGTATAAATATTTATTTATATATTTACTAGCTGCGCCCCGCGGTTTCACCCGCATAAGTCTCGATCCTGTGGGAAAAAAAAAAGTATCCTATGTTCTTTTCCATCTATATATGTCCCAAATTTTATCCAAATCCGTTCAGCCGTTTTAGCGTGAAGGCGTAACAAACAAACTTACTTTCGCATTTATAATATTAAGGATAATCATAAAAATCATCAATAGAACTCTCTTATGTTCATATTACCTATTGCATGACTATTTCATGAAATCATGAGTTGTAATGATTATAATTATGTAAAGCCATATTTGCTACGGTCGCGAAACATATTTTAATTAACATACAACCTGACAGTGACCTGCAAATTGCAAAAAACCTAAGAAAATTTAAATTTCGCGGGCTACCTTAGCTCATCCCCCTTAAATTCAAAAATAGTTTGTTTTCTATAAAGGTTATTAATATTTAAATGACTTACCTCTTCCATGACTGTTGGTTCAGGAACATAAACATTTGGTACCAATGTGTCCAGGAGTTCTAAAGTTTTCTCAAAAGGTGCGTGTCTGTCAAATAAAGACATAAATATGATTTAATATAAAAACTACGAGAATTAGATATACACGGTGGCCGGGACATCGACGCGAAAACAGTTACCATGGATTCAGTACATGATTCTGAACCCCCTGCGTAGAAATTTTTCATCATTTTTTTTTTTTTAAATCTGCTGTTTCACACATTTTGACCGCGTAGGTATTTACTTTTCTATGAAACAGCAGATTTGTTTTTTAATAACCGACGAAAAATTTCAACCCAGTGGCGTTCAGAATCATGTACTGAATCCATGGTAACAGTTTTCGCGTCGATGTCTCTGCCACCCTGTAGATAGTGCCATCCACGAAGACGCGCCCCACTCCGCTCCGCTCCGTACTAACTACAGCTACAGTACAGTAATCGGGGAGTGGGCCACGTCTTCGTGGATGGCACTTTCTGTGAACTTTATACAGAGTGTTGGATGCAATATTATTACCTGCAAGCAACTGTTATATAGTGCCTATAGTAAATACTTTCTTTGTATGCGTCTCCGACTAATTTGTAGTTATCTCCTTTCATTAGTAGTGCGTGTAACCTTTCTGCCATGGTAATATTCTGAAAAAAGGTTAATTATTATACAATATGTAAAAAAAAACCCGGTCCAATTGGAAAGGGGCACATAGGTACTGCAATAAAATTACCTAAAAGTAATAAAAATCTTATTATTGTAGAAAACAAAAAAGTTATTGCTATTTAAAAATCACATTTTTAGTACCAAACTTATCCCAACTTCATTAAAAATTAGCAAATTTTCAAAAGGGGTTAAATTATGACTTGTACCCGCTAAACGACGGCCGCCCTCGCCCTATGTAAACACACGGTAAAATTCCCTACTGAAAAAAATGTCCTTTTTTCCTGAAAATTACATAAATAAGACTCTCAGTAAGATACCTAACAACATCCTCACGGACCGGACAGAGTTTTTTTACATGTTGTATACAGGCTTCAGAATCATGTACTGAATCCCTGCCACCCTGTATATTATATGTACCCTGTATTTTATATCCCATGGAAACGTACTACCGATACCGGGATTACATACCTAATAGCCGAGGAAAAGGTCATTGTCCTACCGCTGCGCCCGCGTTGCCGTCAAGCATAATTTTTTTATTACGCGTAATTTTGAATCTATGATATCTTTTAAAACATTCATTTAAATGAAATGATGTCAAGGCAAATTTTAATCTAAATTAAATGCTCAATTTAATGTGTATTGGATAAGGATTAATATAATACCGGTCAAAATAGCTTCGGAAATAATAATGAAATTTTTATCAAATTCTGAAAGATAAAAATGGTTATTGTGGGTCATCCTTAGAAGATAGACCATCGCGGACTTTTTTGAACTTTTTAAGATGAACAATACTGTAGAACATAAATTTTATGTAACTTTAACGATATCCGCGGCGCACGCCAATAAAGTTTCCAGTCGGCATGATTTTTCCGACGTCTTCAACAATAATTGTCAAATTTCAGACAATTTACACAAAACTAATGAATTATACACCAAAACCTTCCGCATTAATCACACCGTCCAATGGTGAAAATCGTTTGAAAATCCGTTCGGTAATTTTTAAGTTTATCGCGTTCAGACAGGCAGACAGACGCGGCGGGGAACTTTGTTTTATAATATGTAAGGATTATACATACACAAACTCATAAATGCATGCCTTCTTCCCATGCGGGTAGGCAGAGACTACATAGCGCCACCAGCTACGATCCTTACATACTCCCTTTGCCTCGTTTACGTTCATACATCATTTAAATGTGGATTTCATGACATCAGGTGACTTTTTGTAACATTTTTTTTACGACTTTTACTGACCTGCAGATGATCACTACAAACGCCCATAGCCGTTATAAAGAAGTTGGTGTCAGCAGGTTCTTTGGCTTCTAGATGTTCCTTTTGTTCCAGCTCAGTTATTATTGTCGATAATATATCAAAACGAGGTCCTCCTGCAATTACACATATTTTTGTCAGTAAGATTTTTTATACAGAAATTGCTTCTTCAATCATCTATAACTTCTATACATACAAATAAATAAAATTGATGTGTCTGCTTGTAATGTCAAAATAACAACTTTTTACTAAATGCTTATGAAAGTATACAGGGTGGCCGGGAAATCGACGCAAAAACTGTTACCATGGATTCAGTACATGATTCTGAACCCCCTGGGTTGAAATTAATCGTCGGTTATTTTTTTTAAATAGCTTTTTCATAGAAAAGTGCAATACCTACGCGGTCAAAATGTATAGAACAGTAATTTTTTTTAATAATGAGGGAGAAACGAAAAAGGTAGGTTGTTTTATTACCAAAATAAAAACATTACGCGTCGTACTTACTTTCCTTACAAAACAAGCAGAGTAAGTAGTAGTACGCAGCTAGGCCGGGCTGTATATCTATTCGTCTGAACTCTGCGATTATCTGCAGCGCTGTTTGTTGTAACATCTTGCCGCCTCCCCAAACAGATAATGAGCGCAGGCATGATGACAGTGTCTCGTCGTTCGGGGCTATACCCTGGAAAATAAGAATAAAAGATTTACAGTAATACACTTTGCAGAGTATTTAGTGATCCTGGGGTTTTTTTAATAGCCACAATTTTAGTTATCTGTTTTTTTTATCTGTTTATCTCTTCACATGTAATATTACACATACAGCGTGTGGTCTAGTATATACGAGTACAAGTGGGTTTCGGAATAAGCTTAAATGGTTCTTGTTAAATAAGTGTCTATATTCTATTGATGAAAACTAATTCAAAAGTCGAAAGTAACATAATTTAATGGATTTGAAATGGAAATATTTATTGAACTTTATAAATTGACTTATGATGACATTTATTTTTATATTTTTTATTATTATTCTGATTTTTATGTAGTTTGGATAATTGTAATGATTTAAATATAGATTGCATGTACCTATGATGTTTCTTATATATTTAGTTATAGAAATTCAGACACGATGTCAAAATTGTTGATGAATAAATGAATTGAATTGAATCATTCATACCTCCTTAATATGGCAAGTTTTACGTCTTCATATAAAAACTTACCCACATTTTGCTAATACCATAAATTTTCAAAACAGCAGACTAAATCTGCTTGATAAAAATCTTAAATTCATTTATTCACTGACACGCAACAAAGCGTAAACCGCGGGATCTTGAAGCATGACATTTTGCCGAAGATTTCCATATACAGTGTGATTCTTCATAATGTGCACATATCGAAATGAGGGAATCTATGCTTAATTTTAATGACAGAAAAAATATTTAAAAAAATCTAAATATTTTTTTAATACATTTTAGGGAATTAAAAAAAAATTGTAACAAAACTGTGTAACTTTTAAACTGAATCAGCTGTCGCGATAAAACGAACTTCATAATGATTGGAAGTAAGTAGGCGTCCACATAAAATTAAAATTGAGAAAAAACTACCCTTAATTGAAAATAAACATGTTTTTTTAGCAAAAATCTGTATTTTTTTCATCAATTTTTACAATAATTGTAAAATTTATAAATAAGATGCCCAAGAGAATAAAAAATTAAATATTTTTTTGAAACAAAAATAAAAAAAAATACCATTTTTTCCGTCGATAAAATTAAGCATAGATTCCCTCATTTCGATATGTGCACATTATGAAGACTCACACTGTATTTCGAAAGTGAGACCTAAAGTAAGATTGATTAAAAATCATCCCTTAAAAGGGGTTAAATAGGGGATGAATGATGTTCTTTTCGAGTATGTGTCCTTTCTTTGCGTCAAGTTTAAAAAAAACAAAAATCTTTCTTTATGGAAGTTTGTATGGAAGTGCGCACGTGTGTATGGAGGAGCTCGTGGCTAAATAATAACAGCCACACGGGTGGATCCATCAGGTTAAGCTACGCTTGCTGGGGTTGATCCGTGGATGGGTGACCATCTTTAAATACCGAGATTCCTCCGTGCCTCAGAAAGCACGTTAAGCTATTGGTCCCAGCTGTCATTCGTGGATCTTTGACAGTCGTTACGGGTCGTCAGAAGCCCGAAAGTATGACAACCAGTCTTACCAAGGGGTATTGTATTACCCAGTTACTGGGTTGTGGAGGTCAGATAGGCAGTCGCTCCATGTAAAATACCGGTATTCAGCTGCATCCGGTTAGACTGGAAGCCGACCCCAACATACTTGGGAAAAGGCTAGCCAGATTGATTGATTTTTGTATGGAAGTGTGCACAACTTGTTATAAAATAAAGAACAGATATTGTTTAACAATAGATATTCTACTAGTTACCTAATGTTTTCTCACCTGTTCATGCATCTCCCTTAATAAAGACATTAGAGATTCAATTCGCAGGGTGGTTCCTTCGTGCAGGAATCCGACAGAGGCTATCAGCGAGTTGTACACGCTTGAGGATAGAGGGAGGCCTTTCTCTATGGCCTCCTTCGTTAACATGTGAGCTCTTTCTGCCTGAAATGTTAATATGGCAAATGTTTTATTCTCAAACATGAAAGTTTGATGCAGTCCTAAGTACATTGATATTAATTGTATTATGATAAAGTCCTTTGTTTATTGTGCAACCACCATATTGTTTATCTTTAATTATGTTAGTTTAAAAATAATTAAAGATTTACACACTGCCGCGCTTGCAATAACTGCAGTAAGTATAATTTTTGTCAAAATTGAGTTAAATATAGATTCGGAATCAGCGTAATGAGCTGATTCCGAATCTATATTTAACTCAATTTTGACAAAAATTATACTTACTGCAGTTATTGCAAGCGCGGCAGTACACCACTGTACTGCCGCGCTTGCAATCTGTATAAATCTTATATACAGACCCAGATCTAGTTTGCAACAGCAGAAGTCGGACTAATTTGTTCTTTAATTTAAATAAATAGTAACATTAGTGTATAACAATAAAGGTATTATTATGAACTGTGAAAGTATTTATATAATATTTTTCCAGGAGTCACTAAGTCAAGATGGTTTGTTGGCACGTCATCGCAACATTCAATATGTATTTACAATATTTGTAATCACGTTCTCGAAAACGGCTCTAACGATTTAGATGAAAGTTGCAATTTAGGGGTTTATGGGGGCGATTTTTTTTTGCTAGGTCTCATTTCTAGGAAAAATCGTTTTCTTTATTTGGTCGACCAGGTACTGTGTATATATATCAATATTTAACTTAGATATAGCACAGAAATTTTAAGTATTTGACATGTCACCACTTCTGTAGCAGTATGGTAATTTACCTGGTAATATTTAGCCATGCCCTGAATAATGGCACAGTATGCTTCTGGCGTCTTGGGTTCCATTGATTCAAAGATCTGATCAGCAAGTCCACCAAGTCTTGAAACAATTATATGAAAAAAGAATTAATAGTGTTCTTATTACAGGCAATAAAATGCATGAATTAAAAAAAAATTAAATTAAAAATGCTAACTTAAGTATCCTAACTATATATATATATTATATATATAATTATGTATGTACATCCTTAATATTATAAATGCGAAAGTAAGTTTGTTTGTTACGCCTTCACGCTAAAACGGCTGAACGGATTTAGATGAAATTTGGCACATGGGTAGACCATGACCTGAGTTAAGACATAGGATACTTTTTATCCCGATATTCCAACGGGATCGAGACGTATGCGGGTGGAAACTGCGGGGCGTGGCTAGTATGACAATAAGTCCCAATTTTTCGAAATTCTATTGGGTCTATTATGATGATATGATTTGCAGTGAGCATGGACAGCTTTATAAATAAGAACATATTTACTTTAATATAACACTGCCAAAGGCCAATTCAAATTATAAAAGATATGTTTAGAATATAAATTAAAATATACCACGACATAATGAGTCATAACTCATCACACAACAAAACAAATGAACAATATTACCTCCAAGTGGCTGCTTGCCTATCTCTAACATTAGCAGCAAACCATCTCTCTTCAAGCCACTCCATTGAATCGGGTTCCCTTTCATTGTAGAAGCACAACAGTTGCAGAAACTGCAGCTTTACTTCATCACTCACTCCACTTGCGGTGCCTAGTAGTTGGTATATTGTGATTGAGTCTTCTATTAGGGCATTTTGTATTGTGTACTTCAAGTCTTCTTCTGTGACCTGAAAGAAAGAAACCTATTAGATTAATTAAGTTCCTGCGGTTGTCTATGCAAAGTTTGTTCTAATCTGTAGCTTCTTCTTTTTCTATCCTATATAAGAATGCTTGGAAGCATGCTGGTCTAGCTCCATAGGACAATTTAGAGTCTAGACAAAATTAAACTGGTTGCTAATTTAATTGTGTAATTAAATATTACAACATTTTTTTTTACATTCTGTGATTACTTGAACTTACATACTGACTAATTAGTATCACTTGTAATTTTTTAATTTTTTCTGTAATTGCTTAATTTTTAATTATTTTTACCCATTGTGGTATAGTAATCTTATTCCAGGTGCATCGTCTTCACACATAATTATAATTAATGTATACAAAATATTGTAAAACATTTTAAAAGAGTAACGGTGGAGTTTCTTGCCCATTCTTCTCCATACAAAAACTACCTTTTGGAGCGACTCAATTCTATTTTTTGTTTTTGACGTTCAAAAGTGTCTTTTAGTGCCTGATTGAAATAAATTATTTGACTTTCACTTTTTCGTGGGGCTAGTGACTAACCCGTGTCAGAGTTTATATGGGCCTCTGACTTGGGTTCACATGCCATAGAGAAATATCTCTCAGGTGTGCCGGTTTCCTCACAATGTTTGCCTTCACTATTTTTGAAGCAAGTGATAATTATACAATATGCACATGAATCTGAAAAGTCAGAGGTGCATGCGTGGGTTCAAATTCGAGATTTATGACTTGGCAGTCTGACAGTCACACAACTAGGCTATCACTGCTACAATCTGTGGCTAATATAGGTATTCTTAGTTTTTACCTCCATTTAGGAGCAGAATATGTAAGATTTCTTTTCTAATTCTGTTTTTATAAAAAGTAAACACAACATAATATAACTAGGAAAGTAGAGCATATAAATAATGCAACTTTTTTATAAACCTATTCCTGTTATTTGTTTTTACCTTGCTTGCATCATTATAAATAGGCTTAGGAGCGAATGCTTCTATTTTGGGGTCCGCATTAAAATATGGTGTTTTTATCTTGGTAGGTGGGTCCCATTCCCTTGTGGTGAATAATTCAGCATGTTCATCACGAATCCAAGCTGCAGCTTTGCGTCCAGCCTCCGCTGATAATGCATAGGATCTCTTACGGAAGTTTGACAGCGGTATTAAATATGGGTCATCGTGGTATCTGTAACCATTTTTTTTAAAATTATGTATACTGATGATTACCAATTATAAAATTGTATGCCAATTTAAATGATTCTTCATATTAGCTATTGTAAATATTAATTTGCAGTAAGTAAATACTATTTATTTTGTAGTAAATTGATGCATTTAATGAATATATTTTACTTGTAATGTGCAGCTGTTGGGTCAGTTCCCACAGTAGCCGCTAATGCCTGTAGAATGTCGGTAGGCCCTCTGGGTTTGCGAGGAGGAGGTGAGATGCCATCGTTAGATTTACTGGTCTGAGGAAGCTTCTGTCCTTCCAGAGATGTCAGTGAACGACAAAGACACGCTAGCCTTGGCCATTGTCTGTAAATAAATACATTTTATGTAATAAAAATGTAATTATATTGACGATCTTTAACCTCAAAGACTCGATTGCCTTACCTTGGAACAATAACGTTCGAATACATTGATGATGTATTTTAGCAAAAGTATGCCTTATAAATTTTATTTATGCGCTACGGTTAATTATTAAAGCTGTATTGAAATAAATTGAGAAATTATTTATCAATAGACATACACATAACCTCTATTTTATATGTCACTGTCAGATCAGTTTTGAGATATTGTTTTGACGTTTATTGCAGAATAATTGCCATAATAAATAAATAAGTCTTCTTCTAACAGTTGCCTTATTTCTTTTAGTTGCTGTTAAATAAAAAAATACATATTTTATAATATAAAATATGTATTTTTTTATTTATCAGCAGCTGCAACATGCTGATAATCAAAATGTATATATGTCATATATACATTTTGATTATCAGCATAACACGATCAATCTGCAATCAATCTTACCAAAATCGAACTGCTTATTGCTGGAATGATCGTCCAAGGACTACATACCTATCTACTAGGTAGTCTGGCTGCGGCATCCGAAATATATTAAAGAGCAGATTCTTGTCTGCTTAGTGCCCCAGCTCCAATGAGGCATGAAGTGACTGCTGTACCCTGGCTGTCGCAGCCTGGCTGACTAGTGAGCGCGACTCGGGAGCCCTTACTAGATGCTGCTGGCAGCAACAATAATTTTAGCTACTTATTTAGGTCGTGGGTTCGCTTCCCAAATTCGTTTACCATGGTTCTGTCTCCATCAACTTCAGCTATAACTTCAAACCCCTTAACTAACTAACCTAGGCCTAGGCTTTGACTTAACCTAAGGTCTAAGTCAAAGCCAGACTAAACTGACATAAGTCAGGTCTAGGCACAGCTCTACATTACTTGCCTGGCCTACAAAAATGTTCGCCTAGGGATGCTCCCATCGTTGATTTTTAAGGGTTCATTACCCGAAGGGTGCCAAACGGAATGGCACAATTGCGGCGATAAGAGGGTCTTTGAGGAGTAGCTTGAGATGCGCCACGGCGTCCTCATTTTCCGCCTGACGCAGGTCCTCACCGGACACAGCTGCTTTGGGAGGTTCCTGTTCAGGATAAGGCGGGAGGAAACGCCCGGGTGTCACCATTGTCTGGATCGCCCGGAGGACACGGTGGAGGATACAGTGGAGGTCTGCCCGGCTTGGGCGGAGCATCGCTGTGTCCTCGTGGGGGCGATCGGCGGCGATGATCTCTCGCGTCTGGCCCTGGTTCAGGCCATGGTACGGAACGAGAGGGCATGGAAGGCCGTCACCTCCTTCTAAGCATAATGCTCGCGAAGGAGGAGGCGGACCGCGTGAGAGAGAGGCAAATTTCTTGCCCTCACGCCTCTAACCGCTACAAGCGACGCCCTGGGCGTCGGGAATCGCAGGCCGATTTCCGGCTAACGTAGGCGTGGACTTGCGGACGGTGAGCAATGGGTAGCTCGCCGTCCGATAAGGACCAGGCTCGAGTCCACGGCGCGTTGTGTTCTACGCGCGCCTCAAAGAGATGTCAGCAGAACTGACGGGGTCCGCTAGGGTCGATGCCTGCCGGGGTTGTGAAGAAGTGCGAAAGGGAGATCGTGGCCCCCGGCAACATGGCAACTGAAGGAACACGGGTGGGTTTTAGTCAGTAAGAGTCTGACACCCCTTCCGCTTCGCCCAGAGCGGGAGAAGTTATTAGATAATTTCCCACCAAAAAAAAGGAAGTGCTTGGAAATAAAAAACATTTGGATTCACGACTCATTTATTTAAGTACTAAAATTAAATTGTTCCGATTTTTTTGAAGATGTTCTCATTTTAATATTTTTATTATTTTAACACTGATTGTAGCAAAATAATAGAACAAAACATTGAAAATGAAATGGTCGTAATAACAGCATTACTCACTGCCTCATCCGATGCTTCTTCGTGACGATTGGGTTGGTTTTCGCCCACAACCACGCCCTGATTCACATTTATTTTTGCAGTTGTACAAGTAAATTCAGTATTATTAACACAGACACCTGCAGTGGAATTAAAAAGCGTATTTGGCGGGCATCCAACAACTCTAGCAGTGCCTACGCTGCCCAAGCCATCGAAGCAGGCAACATACGAAGAACAATCTGTACTTTCAGGAAAGGCGAAATTCCCGACACCAGTGCAGTTGAAGTTCGGAAAACATTTATAATTTGTTGCATTAGTGCATTGTTCTTCCAAATGGCTGTAAACAGATCCCATAGGACACATGAGCTTGTACTGGGTGAAGTTTGTGAGACCGCCCAAAAGACACATGGTGTACCCCCGACAGTCAGCAGATTCGTTGTTTGGGAATCTTCCTCGCGCGGTACATTCAGACGCCTTGCTGACCCCGTGACATAATCCCTGTAATTAGAAATATTGTGTCTTATCAGTAACCACGTTACAAATTACCTGTTATCTAGATTTAAGACATTAACACCTTTTCAGAGAAAAGATAACGAGCAGAATGAAACTTTGAGATGTGATGAAGGCCTTCTGCAAATAGCGGTAGATGGGCTGTAATCTTTAGATGAGCCATGTATGTAAGTCGACCGTCAAAAAGTCGACCAAACATTCTAGCATAAATGCATTATGAAGACAAGTCAACCCATTTTATCACTTTTTAAAAGGTGCTAAAAATTGTCCTTCAGGATTATGGATTTACCTCAGCAGACAAAGAAGAAATTAGTAAACATAATACATTATATTATAGGTACTTACAACGAATAATATAACAACACAAAAGTATTTCTTTTCCATTGTCCAAAGGTCAAGCACACTGCTGTATTAAAGTGATATTTCAGCAATAAAATATTTTATTACTTTAATAACTATTTTATAATTCACGACTGCACAGTTGTCTGTTTAACTCAGTTTTATGGGTATAATGCTACTCTGCTACAAAGTTATGGAAACTTAAGTAGATGTTACCTTTTGTGGCTATAAATAGAGGTGCGAACTACACTCCAGTTATCGATATAATTTACAATAACAAATTAATAGGTAATGGGGACCACATACGTGTGGGAAAATTCGCATAGGTTTTCCTATTATTTTGCATGGAATCCTTATTCAAGTATTCATTACTTAATTAACCGTGAACTAGTAAAAGATAGGCCCTATCTTCTGGAACATTAGGTTAAAGACGTCAGATTTTCCATAAAACGCCACGTGAGTAAATGTTAATTGAGGGTTTTGTCGAGACCAGCTTCAGTTTCAATAGCCAACAAGATCGGACATATCATATTGAAACATCTGTAGTCCCAGAATAATCAAGCTGAAGTAGTAAATAGCCGGTAATTTGAGCCGTGACGATAAGACCGCGAATCGGCAAGCGTGGTGTAGGACACACCACGCTCCGCCGAGTCCTAAGACTTTTAGACTCGCCTCCTCTTGGAGGGAATTTTTTTGGGGGTGTCTCGTAGCTGCTGGATGAGCGTGGCCGAAGATCGAGTTACATGCTTGCAATTGGAGAGGCCTACTATGTCCAGCTACAGCTGCAGGCTGATAAATTCGATAAATCTTTGACAAAATAATTTAATTGCAAAACTTATGAATGTCGCACCTCTATGTTGTTGCGAGATAAAAATGATAATATTGTTTGATTTCAACTCTAGTTTATCAAGATTCGTACTATGCTTGTTGATGGTAAAACCGTGTCTTCTCTTAATGGCAGACTGTGTTTGTTCACAGCTCTTTGAAGAAAGTTATGAATGATGATACAGAGGTCAGGAATGCTAGGTCGCCACGTGGTTTCCGGTAACGGGGATGCAGCCTTGTTGCCCGGTAACATCATAATGCTTCAGCCAATGTGGCAATTTTGGTAATATTCTTCATGATCAGCAATGCCCTCTCCTCTCAGAGCTGATGTGGTCCAAGATCTCATCCAAGTACCATCTATTGCAGCTGGCAGCTGCGCTGCTGTGTGATGAAGAAACTGGGAAGTTATAAAGATTTGATACATCTTAGAAAATAATCATTATTATGCTGAGTATGAGGATTCTCAGGTCAGGCAAAATTTAATTGGGTTTTCTCTTCAGGAATTTCTTAGAAGTGGCCTCTTGTCTGGGTTTGTGGTTTACCCCTTATTACTAAATTTGGGTGTACTTTACATTTCTGTCTAATCTTTCGCGAAATACAGGCGTGATACTTTATGTTATTTTGGCTAATATAAATGGAAGGAGAAAGAAGATATAAATGCTGCGCCGAGATAAGGGCAGGAGATTATGATTATTATTGTAGCTACCCCACATTACATTAGAGATCATGCCAAAACCAACCATTTTCAACGAAATTTTTTCAATTATTTTTTTTTCGTTATGAGATCTTCAACATGTAAAAAAGATCCTGTTCGATCCGTCAGAGTGTTGTTAGGTATCGTACTGAGAGTATATTTATGTGGTAATTTTCGTGAAAAAAGAAAATAAAAATTCGCCATTTTTTTAATGGGGAATTTTACATGGGCGCGGGCGGCCGTCGTTTAGCAGGTGTCTACAAGTCTTAACTTATGACCCCTGTTGAAAATTTGCAAATTGGGGTAGTTTTAGTACGAAAAATGCGAATTTTAAATAGCAATAACTTTTTATTTTCAATAATAATAACATATTTTTTAACTTTTTCGTAATGTTAGTGCAGTACGTGCCCCTTTCGGATCGAACAGGGTTTTTTTTACATATTGTATAGATCATCCTCGGTCTGAGCATTTTTTTTTTACTTTGCCCCTCACTAGGATATTTTTCTGTATTGTGGGTGCGTTTACAAACATTTAAACTCACATACACAAACAGCCAGACCCGGAACAACAACTTGTAGGTTATACACTACGTAATACAAATATTTGTTCCGTGCGAGAATCGAACCCGCGACACGCAGCGCAGCAGTCAATCGCTTAACCACTGCGCCAACCGTGCCGTCCAAGCATTTGCAAGTCTTGTGCACAATTTATTGACGACTTTGGTTTACGTTGACATGCTTTTAGTAATTTGGATTTATTAGGTTTATAACTGGATTAATTAGAACTCTAAATTAGTGCTAAACGTTGCAGAGAAACCTTTCAGATACTTTACATAACATTTGTCTGCTGACTTTTTTATTTGTCAATTGAATAAACGAGTAGATATCTAATTGCGGTACCGCAGTCCGTGTATTTTTGTTTAGTTAATGATAATTACTCTTACATTGAATGCTATAATAATTACTTCTGTCAGTTAAGTACAATACTGCCCTGCTAAGCCCAAAGGCAGTATCTCTGAGATACGCCCTTTTAGTTTTTTTTATACCATTCAATAGCTTTAACAATTTTGCATCTAATGGTATAAGCGAAATAGCGCTGTCTAATTTAAAACATTTAAAAAAACCACTAAGAAGTGTTTTATATCTCCATTTTTCCCTAAATTACAATTTACAAAAGTCAATTTTCTAAAAACTTACTCCGGTTGAGATACCGCCTTTGAGCTTAGCAGGGCAGAATATTGAAGATGAGTGTAAATAAACCTTGGAAGTTCTAATACATCAAGCCTCAGCATAATGTTCCCACTACTGCGACACAGGCCTCCTCTCTTCGAGAGGAAGTGAGCTGTAATCTACCACGCGGGCCCAGTGCGGGTTGGTAGATGACACGTCTTCGATTTTTTTGATTCTAGGACATGCCGGCTTCCTCACAACCTTTTCTTTCACCGTTTTGAGAGCAGTGGTGATGAAACTATTTACACAAAGTAAAGCGCCTGCCTGGGTTCGAGCCCACGATCTACAACTCGGTAAGTCGGCCACTGCCCTAGTGGTAAGCCCTTACCACTGAGCCACGAGTCCACCACTGCTCTCACATTAAGCCTCGTTATCTCTCAAATGCAGTGTTGGTATCGAAAGAAGAACCCTGCAATCGGATAGCTAATAATAAATAAATAAAATTCATATATTTGCAAACATAAGTGTCACTATCACATAAAAGCTCTGCCTCCCGAACTAGGTAGTTAATCTGAATCTCAGGAGACAGTTCCCTTTTTTTTCTTTCTTTTTTGGGTGGGAAATTATCAAATAACTTCTCCCGCGCTGGGCGGAGCGGGAGAAGGCGTGTCAGACTCTTACTGACTAAAACCCACCCGTGTGCCTTTGTTGCCATGTTGCCGAGGGCCACGATTTCCCTTTCGGTTTTATTCGCAACCCCGGCAGGCATCGGCCCTAGCGAACCCCGTAAATTCTGCTGACATCTCTTTGAGGCGCGTGTGGAACACAACGCGCCGTCGACCCGGGCGGTCCTTATCGGAAATCATTCAGTTTGTTTACATGCTAGGTGTAATACTAATTGTTACATTAATCAAAAATAAAATAAAATACAATATGGTCATCAAAAAACAAAATTAGATAAAAATATTGTTGCCCAAGTGGTGTGCTGTGTTGCGCATGATGGTGTGTTTTTGTATGTAATCGTAACTGTGCGTTCGCACTGGCGAAACATGTACAACGAAACATGTTGGAATCTCTATTTTCTGTCAATTTTCCATACAAAGTTTGACAAGCACTAGAGATTTCAACATGTTTTGTTGTGATGTTTCGCCAGTGCGAACGCATAGTAAGAATTACGATGTGTGTGTATGTGTCGGTAGTGCAGCTAAGTTTATGATCCTTCCATTGCACAATCTTTGGCAAAGTAAACTAATCCATTGAATTGATGGCACTAACCAACAAGGTCATATAAAGTTTTTATGAAACTCGGACCTTGAAAACGTTTGTAGAGTTAACAAGACCACGTCTGAAATACAGGAGAGTGGCAATAAGCAAATATAATTGTCCCGCAAATTGTCCATTATCTATCTGTTATCTTGACGATTGCATTAATCTCATCATTGAGCCTATTAACTCTACTTAGTAACACTGTTTGATATAAAAGATGACGTTTAGTAAGGCTTGTATGTTCTTGTGCACTAAACCATCATGAAGACCACGATTGCTATTCTTACGATCATTGTAAGTGTCTACTTTAGTTCTTATGTTTATTTTTAAATATTTATAGATGAAAGATTGCTCTTGGTTAAACAGCAATGTAGATTTTTAGATCTGCTCTTGCATTTAGTCAAGCAGTTCCTGGATCTTTTTAACCCCAGACGCAAAAAAAGGGGTGTTATAAGTTTGACCGCTGTGTGTGTTTGTCTGTGGCACCGTAGTTCTTAAACGGGTGAACCGATTTGAATGCGGATTTTTTATTTGGAAGCAGGTTTCCTATCGATGGCTCTTAGACATATTTTTATCAAAATCTGTTCAGCCGTTTGAAGATTATCAGCTCTTTTGTTGTTGATGAATGGATGTGAGTATTTTGCACAGGTCTGATCGATTTTAAATTTCATATTCTGTTACTTCAATGATATTAGAAGAACATAGTAACCTTGAACTGATGCTGCAGCATCACTTAGAATTTGCAGGATACCCAACTCCCTTACCAACGTACAGCACAAGTATCGTGATTGGGCTGATTGGAATGGTCTCAATGAATAGGTTATAGATAGACGGTGAACAGGGTCTGGTGATGGAGTACGAAAGAGAAATGAGGAAATATTAGTGTCGGAGGTTTATAAAATTTTAACTGTTAAAATTGTACTTGTTGGTATTTTGCTGTCAAGCAATGTGTGACTTAACTGATAGAGGCCCCACATATTGTAACTATTAACTATCAAGCCCCGCGGATTGACATTGACGTGAGCTCCACGTCACTTTCCTGGATCAAATGTGTTCCACCGGGGCTTGATGGAACTGGCGCACAACGCACCGGAACAAAATTGTTCCGGGTATGGCTTGATCGGTTAAACATTATCTTTTTGTGTATTTTCAGGCGGCGTGTTTCGTGTGGCAAGTGTACACAACTGCCAACTGCACGGCGACCGGCCCCGGTCGGTACGTGGAGCCCACCGACACGACCTGCAAGAACTACACCCTCTGTGTGTTCGTGAGTGCCAACAACACCTACCTGGCCTACAACTATGTGTGTCCCACGACGTCACTGTTCAACCCTAACGCACGCCTTTGTACCACCAACTATACTTGTACCACTGCTGGTTAAAATAATAAAGTACAGTATCTGGGCCTCAAGTCTGCTATTACAATAGTGTCAGAATGGTCTATCACTGATTTCATAATTGTTGATTTTGACAAGTTTGGTAATCTACTAATATAATGGCGTCATTATGACTTTCCAATGGTCAGCCACTAACACTCCATTGAAAGAAATGGCACTTATTAGTAATCTCGTACATAATGACAAATTAATGACTGACTTAGGTGGTATAGTCAGTGCAATCCACGAAGACGCGCCCTATTCCGCTTCGCGCTGTAATAGAGTTCAACTAACAGTACAGTATCGTATTGTACGACAATGCCATTATAACACAATTCTATTACGAGACCATTGATCGACCAATGATCGACCATTATGAATTTGGCAGATTACGAACTTTTAGCAAAATGACAATGGGATCGTGTTGGAATGACGAATTTATAAAAATAGCAGACTTGGGCCCCTGGAAGTAAGAGAGCAGTGGTGGCCCAGTGGTAAAGGCCGCGACTTACGAGTTGTTGTAGGTCGTAGGTTCGAACCCAGACAGACAGCTTTACTAAACTCTCTAAAGTAGGTACGTACCTACAATTTTTTAAAGACTACCGCTGTGCAGTGGCGCAATCTCCATCCTGTTGAGTTGAACATGCTGTTGCATGGGCATTATACACATTATACATTAAGTATTATAAGCAGTGATCGGATAATCGGATGCATATTTACCTTATAGTTCATTTTTGGTTAGGAAATTTTGGAAGCGGCTTCTTAAAACAACTATTTTTAAATATAAACCCCGGGATTCCAGAAAATTTGGGAATAAGAAACTAGTCAGTAACATGGTGAGGAAACGTCGTCTTTAGAAAGTGGTATTTATTTTTAAAAAAACGGGATTACATAATAATATGTATTTACTTGAAGTTAATTATAAGGTCCCCATCAATTTATGACTGTGTTGAGTGTAAGAGGTATAGTAGGTACCTACACACGATTTGACTCTATAATAAAAACAGCAGTTGATTCCGAAATCCCGGGATTTTTTCGATACAAAAGTGCATTCCATAATATTAGCTAACACCTTAAACTAAGTAAATATTCCTACACCCGATTTGATTCTATAGTAAAAAAAACTAAATTTGTCGATTCCGAATTCCCGGGATTTTTTCGATACAAAAGTGCATTCCATTATAGCCAACACCTACATTTTAGGTAAATATGCATTCGATTATCCGATCACTAATTATAAGTCTTGTCATGTTGCATGTATATTATTTTGTAAGATTGTTATTGGGTAGCTAGAGCTACGGAGAGATAATTTGTGCCATAGGATGTTATGTTATGGGCAAGAATAGGCTATTCTTAGGCTGAATAATTTAAGAATAAGAAAAATGTAGTGGTTCGATGTTACAAAATTAATTTAAAAATCATCATTAATTAGTAAGTATTTTGATTTGACAAAAAAAAGTGTTATGTAGGTACAAACTTTTTATTGATTCTCAATGAAAAATGTACATGGTAGGTTATATTCATCAAGTCATCAAGTTCTGTGAACTCAGCATCGCAACATTTGTCAGGGTACAGAATATCTATTGCATTTTATTGTACCTACACTAGCTTCTGTCCGTGACTCCGCCGGCGTAAAATTTCGGCCCCCGACCTACCGCGTCGCATCCGATCGCCCGCCCCCGCGCTATTACTTCATTTTAGCTTAGCGTTCTTTCTGTTACATAGCCTAGAATAGCATAGCATAGCTTAGAATTGGGCTATACAATGCAAAAAGAATTTTTCAAATCCTATTGATTGTTCCGGAGATTACCCCCAAACTTACAAACAAATACCTCTTTATAATATTACTAGCTTCTACCCGCGACTTCGTCCGCGAGCCTATAACCTTCCTCAAGAATTGGGTTATCCAATGTAAAAATATTTTTTTAAATCCGACTGGTAGTTCCGGAGATTACCTCCTACATACAAACAAACAAAGTTTACCTCTTTATAATATTAGTATAGATAGTATAAGATTTAAGATGTAAGATGTTGGTTTGCGTCTGGGAAGTTACCCTAGGAATATTAGTAAAAAATTATTTATAATACCAAATCATTGCAGTTCTTACACTCATGCATAAGAACTCTGTACCTAATTGTTTGAAATGTATGTATGTAGTTGTAAGGACTAATTATTATTGTATAAATACTTAAATGTTATTAATTGCTCGTAACTATGTAGATACCTACCTATGACCTATACCTACCAATGTAGCATTAAGTAGGTACGTTGTTTATCATGTATTTTCTAATAAAGGTATAATTTGATATAATCATCCAACAGTTTTTATTTACACATCAAGTCTCCAACCAAATCCTGACTAACTCTTCAATCAATAATTGCTCTCTTCGTTTTTCATGTTGACGTAATTTATACCATATTGCATCTGAGTCACAGTTCATTTATCAATGTAGACTTAGGAATACTTAGGATTAATAAAAGTACATGTAAGTGTCGCAACTCACAAGGTAAATTCGCCAATCGCTGAGTTTTCTAGCCTGCCAGTTAAAATTGAATCAGTCAATTCTAGACTAGACTGGCTATTACCAATTCACTTTGATAAATAAAGTTCTTCATGACCGCCCAAGCCCATATGGTGACTGTTCATGGTTTTTGTTGGATATTATGTTGACATACGTACTGTTTGAGCAGTGGTGGTCCAGTGGTAACGGCTCTGACGCCGACGTACGAGTTGTAGGTCGTGGGTTCGAATCCAGGCAGGCGCTTTACTTTGTGTATTTAATTTCATCAGCACTGCTCTCAAAACGGTGAAGGAAAACATCGTGAGGAAACCGGCATGTCCTAGAACCAAAAAATTCGAAGACATGTGACATCTACTAACCCGTACTAGGCCCGCGTGGTGGATTACGGCCCACTCCCTTTAACCGAGAGGAGGCATGTGTCCCAGCAGTGGGAACATTATAAGCTGATTATGAATGAGGTACTGTTTAACCAGGCTATTAGTAGAGGTCTTAAAAATATAGGGAAATCTCAAATTGTGTTTAGTAAAAACACGTGTTGAAATAGGTGAACTATAAAATGTACTGATTCCGATAATACTTTTTGCCTATTATCTTTTGTGCCTATTTTCTATCTATGTAAATTGTAAAAAAGTTCTTCAGGGTGTGTTTGGGTTTAGATATTTGAATAAATTCGAAGCACGTAATAACAGTACAAAAACCGGCCAAGTGCGAGTCGTACTCGCCCATGAAGGGTTCCGTAGCAGCAAGTAACATTGAATGAAAGGTAAATTGCGGTTTACGATTTATGACGTATTAAAAAAAAAACTACTTGTTAGATCTCGTTCAAACCAATTTTCGGTGGAAGATTACATGGTAATGTACATCATATATTTTTTTTAGTTTTATCATTCTCTTATTTTAGAAGTTACAGGGGGGGACACACACATTTCACCACTTTGGAAGTGTCTCTCGCGCAAACTATTCAGTTTAGAAAAAAATTATATTAGAAACCTCAATATCATTTTTGAAGACCTATCCATAGATACCCCACACGTATGGGATTGATGAAAAATTTTTTTTTGAGTTTCAGTTCTAAGTATGGGGAACTCCAAAATTATTTGTTTTTTTTCTATTTTTATGTGAAAATCTTAATGCGGTTTACAGAATACATATACTTACCAAGTTTCAACAGCGTAGCTCTTATAGTTTCGGAAAAAAGTGGCTGTGACATACGGACGGACAGACAGACAGACAGACATGACGAATCTATAAGGGTTCCGTTTTTTAACGGAACCCTAAAAACGTGTTTATTTTGAACGAAAAAACAGAGTACATAGTAAAACAAACGTATAATCAGTAAAAAATAATGCAATAGTAGCTGTAAGGGGCTTGTGGCTAAGTAATAACAGCTGCACGGGTCGATCGATCAGGTTAAGCTACGCTTGCCGCGGTTGGTCCGTGGATGGGTGACCATCTTTACATACCAAGTCCCCTCCGTGCCTCGGAAAGCACGTTAAGCCGTTGGTCCCGGCTGTCATTTTTAGATCTTTGACAGTCGTTACGGGTAGTTAGAAGCCCAAAAGTCTGACAACCAGTCTTACCAAGGGGTATCGTGCTACCTAGTCACTAGGTTGTGGAGGTCAGATAGGCAGTCGCTCCATGTAAAATACTGGTATTCAGCTGCTTCCGGTTAGACTGGAAGCCGACCCCAACATAGTTGGGAAAAGGCTAGGCAGATGATGAGCTGTAAGGTTCGCGATTGCATCCTCGTTCCAAGTACCTACATGTCGAAAATCCAGCTGAGCGAGAAACTGAATTATCTACGCTACCTCTAGGAATTTATCACAATGGCGAGTTACAGGTGATGGATACTACATAGCTGCATGGTGCGGTTTTTCCGTTCAAGTGTCATGTTGGTATTTTCCTGACAGTGCCAGTGTATGTAAATGTTGATACTTACGTACAAATGAATGATCCAGCGAGTAATAAAGCTTATCTTAATAATGTTTGTGTGTAATTGTTCTAACTGTAAATTGTTCATGCAATGCAGATGTACTGTGGCAAGTTGCAATATTATGCAATGCAGTAGTATGCTAAGCATTTTAAATGTTCTGTATATAATTAGGAACTTGGGCATTTGAACCGATGGCGAATGGCAGCGGATTAGATGCAGTCTGACATAATCCTTCGTTCACCACAGACGAAGAGTATCCATAAGGATTTCTCATAACTAAAATAATGATATCACATTTTAGAGGCGTCTAGAGAGGTTGTTATATTCGTCACAGGAGACAAGTCTTGTACAATTTTTAACCGACTTCAAAAAAAAGGAGGATGTTCTCAATTCGTCGGGATATTTTTATGTATGTTCCCCGATTACTCTAAGACGGCTGGACCGATTTGAAAAATTCCTTTTTTGTTTGAAAGGGTATACATTCAAGTTGGTCCCATTGTCATTTGGTCACGATCTGATGATCGGATCTTGGAGAAATCGAGGGAACTCTTCAAATATTAAAGGCACATCTATAGCGATTTGGGTATTTTTGATGAGCAGTTGACATAAGGCTATTGTAACTTAGATAAATTACAAACGAACGCACCAAAAAGTGAAAAAAAAACTTTTTTACAAAAAACACAACCGACTACCAAACTACAAAGTGAAAAATAACTTTAATTTCGGAAGTCGGTGTCAAAAAACTAAAATACTGATCCAAAGACACCGACTTCCAAAATTAAAGTTATTTTTCACTTTGTAGTTTGGAAGTCGATTGTATTTTTTGCAAAAAGTTTTTTTAACAGTTAACATTTAAAAAACCCCCGACAAACATTTCCTCATTTCTCTTTCCTACTCTATACAGACCCTGTTCACCTCTCTCTAGTTCCTATTAATTGAGACCATTTCAATGAGCCCAAACACGATACTTGTGCTGTTAGTAAGGGAGTTGGGTATACTGCAAATTCCAGGCGATGCTGCAGCATCAGTTCAAGGTTACTTTGTTCTTCTAATATCATTGAAGTAACAGAATACCAAATTTAAAATCGATCAGACCTATGGAAGATATGCACATCCATTCATCAACTAGAAAAGAGCTGATAATCTTCAAACGGCTGAACCGATTTTGATAAAACATGTCTAAGAACCATTGCTAGAAAACCTGCTTTCAAATAAAAAAACCGCATTCAAATCGGTTCACCCGTTTAAGAGCTACGGTGCCTCAGACAGACACAAATAGCGGTCAAACTCCCCACGCAAAAATACACGTAAAAATACTTACAATAATTAAATTATGTTTTTATATGGGTCACATTGCCATTTTATAGCTAAAACATACCTACTGCACTAATGATGATGATGATAGAAGGATCACATCATCACATCGTAGCCACCTCTTAGCTGTCTCGTAGCTGTCTTGCAGCGGTTTTGTAGCGGTCTCGCAGCTGAGTCGTAGCGGTGTCGTAGCCGACTCCTAGCTGCCTCCGTCGCTTTCGCGTAAATGTCACGTAGACGCCGCGCGAATTCTATATCGATTTAATACCTACAACTATTTTTATTTGACAAGAAACTTCTAGCTTTGTTGCTAAAAGCGTAAGTAATTATTGCAAAGTCACGTTGAGACATAAGTGTCGAACATAAACTGATACAGCTCTCGTTGGATATTATTGATTTGGTACATCTGACATTCTGTAAGCACATGGACAGGAGAAAGTAAAAAAATGGAGAAAAGAAGAGACAGTGTGGAGTGAAGAGTCGAGTGCTTAAATAGAAGTGGATATGAATCCACAGGTAATTTGTAGATAATTATTGAAGTGAAAACTCCATTGATTTCGCGACACCATGACGATACCTCATTTTTGTAAACGCTATTGTGCTCTTTATTTACGGATCAATGTTCTGTGCAATTACTTTTACTTTAAAGGGTCTGTAAACGCGATTATGCTCTTTATTTATATTACGTTACGGATCAATGTTCTATGCAAGTATTTTTACTTTAAAGGTTTCGGAAGTTTTTTTTTTTGTAAACGCGATTGTGCTCTTTATTTAGATAAGGTTACGGACCAATGTTCTATGCACGTATTTTTCTTCCACCAAGGCGATCTTGTTCAAGTTTTCACTTCTGTCGGCACTCCCGGAGTGCCACCTATATTTTTTTTCATACATTTCTGATATTTTGGGTGGTTGTTGACGTTTTTGGGCTGATGATCACGATGATAAAATTCCTATCAGTTAGGGTAAAAAAGTGTGATAGGTGATTGTCATTTGAATAAAATTCGGTCGATGAATGATTCAATAAAAAGGTCGGCTTCCATTCTAACCAGTATTTTAAATGGAGCAACTGTCTATATGACCTCAACAACTCAGTTTTTGGGTAACACGATACCTCTTGGCAAGTCTGTTTTTCAGAATTTTGTGCTTCTGATTACCCGTAACGACTGTCAAAGATCTGCGAATGACAGCAAGAAAATGATAGATACAGACTCTATCTAAACATCAAACAAGTTAAAACAAAGCCGCTTTTCGTGAAATCTCTATTTGCTATCAATGTTCCATACAATGTTTGACAGGAACTAGAGATTTCAACATGTTTTTTGTGAATGTTTCGCCAGTGCAAACGCACAGTTTAGGGGCCCGGTATCAAAATATATTGGGGGCCGTTTTTACCTGCCAGCGGAAACGCTCAAAAGGAGGAAAGTATTGTTTTTTGCGAGCGAAGCTTACTTAGAAAAAAATTAAACATCATGAATTCCTGACCCCGATACGTTGAAGAATAAGCGAAGCGAGTTCAAAAATTGGATCATTCTGGACCGGGACTGGCTAAGTTTTCATTGTAATTTACATTACTAAGAGAATGTCAGAGCAAGCGAAGCGAGCTGGAAGATTTGAGCATTCAGCACGCGTAGCATGACCACCGTAGAAACGAGTTTTGTCGACGGAAGAGTAGACAAAATGACAGACAAACAATCACAATCTGTCATTTTGTCTATTCTTCCGTCGACAAAACTCGTTTCTACGGTGGTCATGCTACGCGTGCTGGACAGGGATTGGTTAAGTTTTCATAGTAATATTACTAAGAGAATGTACGAGCGAGCGAAGCGAGCTCAAAAATTACCTATAACCAGCCTGGCTGGGATAGGTAAGATTTTCTGTGTGATTTTAAATTTACACTAGGTATTCATTAATTACGGGCCTATTATCAATAGGAATTTGAGGTTTTGGATAATATACACTAACATTGGGGCCCCTGTAGCTGAGGGGCCCCGGGTCATTGATACGGCTGACACGGTGGTAGCTATCCATGCTTCGCACAGGTGCGAAGCATGGGCGAGTAGCTTATGTAAAATAAAATAGTTAATGTTCTGTTCTGATGTTCTGTATGAATGCAAATGTTAGTAAGTTTGTTAAAGATATCCGATTAATCTTGGATTCTTTCCGTGACAAGATCGTACATGATTGTACGATCTCGTCACGGAAAGAATCCAATATTAATCGTTTTTTGTGTATTATGTTACGTAGGTAATGAAAGAGATAATCCATCGGATAATCCAACAATTGTGAGACAATCCGATTTAATGATGTTTTACAGTTCTGTGTATCCAAGTTTACAATCCTTGATGGTATAAAGCTTGTCTTTCGGTGCGAGTTTATTCACAGCAAAAAAATGGCGAAACAGATCATCATTATCGTTTTGGTGAATATCCATTTTCTATTTTATATTAATATACCTACTTAGTTGGAAGTCTTTTGTGTTAGTGATTCTTCGAAACGCTGTATCTAGATTAAAATTATAAAAGTTTTTTCAAGTTTCTTCTACAAAATAGCCTGATAAACTACATTCCAAATAATTTCCTAGTAATCTAAAAGTTAAAAAAACACTCATGGCTGGTAATTTTCTAGATGCTGTCTGTGTGCGCGTGGCAGGCGCATGCCGTTGTGAACTGTACGGCCACCGGAGCTGGTCGCCAAGCCGATCCCGCCGACACAACCTGCAAGAACTACACTCTTTGTGTCTACGTCAGCAGCACCAACACCTATGTCTCCTACAACTACGTCTGTCCCACGACCTCTCTCTTCAGCCCCACACTCGCTCAGTGTACCACCACCTACACTTGCCCCGCTACCACTACTAACACTACAACTTCGGTTTGCACAGCTGATGGGTTCATTGCTGATCCCAACTCCTCAAATTGCTCTTCTTACATTGAATGTGTCAACATCAATGGAACCTATTCCGAAACAACGTACACTTGCCCAGCTACTACATTCTACAACCCGAATACGACGTTATGCGATGCTACTTACAATTGCACTACCACAACCACATTCACATGTACCACAGTCGGTAGATTTGCCAATACTGCTGACACCACCTGTCAGACTTATTTCTACTGTGTACTTTTGAGTGACGGGACGTTTACTCAGTACAATTATACCTGTCCTAGTACGTCATTGTTCAATCCTTCATCGGCGCTGTGTACTGCATCTTATACATGTACTAATTGACATCGTTAATGATGACGACTGTTCAGTCGTCATCATCGATAATGGAAGATCGTATGATGAGACATACCGTGTGGGTGCGAACCCTCGACCTAAACTTTCTAGCTGGCAAACGTGTTAAATTATAATATATTATTTTTCTTTATTTTTGTTTGAAGATTTGACGAATATATTCGATGTAATTTTTTTTTGACTTTTAATTTTCATCATCGAGGTAATCCCGTGTACTTGCCTATCTTATATTTTTTTGTTCTTACTGTGTTTAAGGTTTGGACCTTTAGCATGAAGCCTTTTGACTTGGGAGAGTTAAACATGGTGTTGTAACAAACCAGTGCTTTTTAAAATTAAGTCATGCTGACTTTATTTCAAAATCGATCTGGTTAAGTATTGGAAGATCATAGTTTCTGACGATTTCAAGACCTCTGAAATAAAAAAAAAAACAATTCGCCTAGCTTTTTCCCATTTTTGTCGGTGGCGAGTTCCAGTCTTACCGGATGCTGTTGAATACCAGTATTTTACATGGAACTGATAGAGTGACTGCCTATCTGACCTCCACAACCCAGTAACTGGGTAACACGATATACCTTGGTAAGACTGGTTGTCAAACTTTGGGCTTCTACGAATGACAGCCGGGAACAACGGCTCAACGTGCTTTTCGAGGCACGGAGGATGTCGTCTCGATATGTAGGTCCACGAACCGACCGCGGCCAGCGTAACTTAACCTTGATCGACCCATGCGGCTGACCATTTTCCTAACGTATAATTACTGAAATACAGTAATAAAAACAATCACCGTATACAGAACTGATTGTTGGATTTTCCATTGTGGTCCATAATAATATTCTTTTGTTTTTTGAAGAATGAAGTGCAAGTACACATACTTCCTTAAGTGTCCTTCCTAGTCTAGTCAACACAACGATATGATCATGGAAGCAAGGATTTTTATTCCCTTTTTGGTGAGTTTTTATTTTATTAATTATTGCCTCGTTGATTTAATAATCGGAAACGGACGGAGATCCTAAGATCTACAGTAGTCGGTCATTCTTCCATACAAACGTAGTATGGTGATTACTCGTCTGTTTGACGGTGTACGTTCAAAACTAAAAAAATTATTAATTTGTCTTGTCATTATCTAGCCCTTGTGACGGTGTGTCGCTTTTTTTATTTTAATTACAAAATATTATAAATTATTTTAAAATCAGCACATGATTCAACTCAACTTAAAACAAAAAAAATCTCTATTTAATGTGAAACAAAGTACGAAAAGGTTGAATGCAATATTTCACCGAATTCTAAAGAAACTAGTCCCCATTTTATGTCCAGGAAAATCACTGTCCATTCCAAGGTTGCCTGGAAGAGATCGCGGAAAGCGATAAGGCCGCCCATTGTATATTTTGTAGTGTTTGATTTATTTTTTGTTATGTATTTTTGTGGTGTACAATAAAGTATATATAAATAAATAAATAAATATCCAATTTCTAATCTCAACTCATAATATCAGTGCCAGCAGGCAATTCAAACGGACCCTTTTAAAACAATTGAGAAATTGTACAAAAACAGCCATAAAACTATTCTGTGAAACTGTGGGAAGATGGGCCAAACGTGGTGTTTTTAGGAATTTAGGGAACTGAGGAATGAAGTCGAGGCACTTGGTTTTAGACCACGATAGGATACGAACGTCCGAGTCTAGGCTAGTTAAGTTAGAAGGCTTGGTGAATACCAAGAGGCCATGTCCGAGTGGGCTGTCGCAAGATAGCGAGTATTAGTTATTAAGTTAAATTAGTTGGGTTAAAGCCTAGATTAGACTAATTTAGTACTTAATGTATTATGTGTGTGTGTTAGTGTGTGTTGGTGCGACTGGGTGAGTCTTAAATTATAATAATTATCCTTGGCTGGTAATATATTTGAAGTTCTTGTAACTAACCAGACAGTGACGTGTTGCTGGGGAGTTTGTTATGCTACTTCTTCTCACCAGCTCAAACACTAGGAAGTGGTGAAGGGATGGCGCTTTGGGACTGTATGTATACCTTCAGGAGAGTTGATCCACAACTCTATTAATGAATGATTCTTGAATTCTCAACTCTATTATCTAGTGCCTAAATCTTGAATTCTGTGTTTTTTGCCTCTGACCAATTAAAAGGGCTTTAAGAGAGATTATCCAAAACTCTATTAAATTAAATAATGATACTTGAGTTTCGATTCTCAACTCTATTAGCTAGTAATTCTTGAATGTTGCATTCTTTATCTCAGACCAATAATTCGGTCAGACTGACATGAACACGTGTCTTGCAGATATGTTTGTTGCGCAAAGGGTGACCTTCCAGGGGTTTGGGTGACCACCATAGGGACCATGTCTCCTAAAGAGCACGATGCCGACGAATGTTGCTGGAACTAGCCGCCCCGTTGTTAGACGAGGACGGTTACACGGTTGCCGCAGGGAAAGCCGCTTCGTCACGTTTATCAGTTCGAAAGAACTGCTAGGGACCATGTCTCCAAAAGAGCGTGATGCCGACGCAATGCGTCACTTATGGAAGTGTTGCTCTAATACTTCGAGTGCAGATGTGAGGTATCGTGTAAGTGATGACTGACCAAATACCTTTTACGCTAACGTAAAGGTTACTCACAAGTTTATATAATAATATACTTAGCATCCCTCTATTATTTATTAGCTTTCTAAAACCACATCCAATGTATTTTCATAACTATGAATTCCTGTCTTATTTATAATCTCATTCAATCCTTTCCTTGCCTTATTAATGGGACAAGGTATCGGACTTCTTCTTATTTTGGAATTCATTTTTTATATCGGTGGGAGTGTCCAGTTCAGAGACGAGCTCTACAAGGCCGTACGGGGTGGAGTGCGGCCCTTCCCCCTAAGGGGGGAACCGACCTAAACACTATTATTAGCATAATTAGGAAAAACGAAAATTTTATCAACCTAGGGTAATTTAGGTAGAGTCACATCCTGTATGGAAACAGAATTGGGAAAAAAGTATTGTTTGGAAGTTATATGAGCGTCGAAACTTCCATATTTCAACACTAATTTTAAATCTTCTTTGGGCGTAAATAAATAACCTATGTAGTATGAAAATGGCAAAATAGAAATCGTACAGGAATAGATAATTTATTGAGAAGTTCAAATAATTTTATTTTGAGTAGATACCTAGATACATCTAGCAGTTTTTCCATAATATCTATACGCCCAATAATACCAATACGTTACGCGCTCGTTTTCGTTATAAATCATCGTCTATTTCACTAAATAAATAAATACATACCTAATATATAAATAAAAACTAGATAAATAAATACTAAATAATACTAAATAAATAAATAACTTTACTAAATAGCATGCATATTAGCCACGCCACCAACGAGTTCGAGCCGTCGACTAGTGGAACCTTGAGATCTCACGCTTTATTTTTTACAATAGGCTGGACACTGCATGGAATATAACTGGTGAAATGTGCCTGGCGTATACTGTTTGATTTTTTCTATTTTTCTTTCAGCAATACAGTCGATATATTATGAAACCATTTAAATCATCTTATCATAAGTCTATTTGAATATCGATAGGTCCAAGAAGGTCCTTATGATTGTTAATTTCTTTTTTTCAGGTATTGTGTGGCACGTGGTGGGCTTATGCTGCTATCAACTGCAGAACAACTGGAAGTGGTCGATTCGCCGATCCGGCCGACAACAGATGCAAGAACTACACACTGTGTATCTACGTACAAGACACAGATAGCTATATCACATACAAGTCCGTCTGTCCCAGCGAATCTGTGTTCAACCCAAAAACGTCCAGGTGTGTTTCACCGGTCAAGTACACCTGCAGCAGCACGATCACCACACGTAATAAGACCAAAATCTGCACTTATGACGGCTACATCACGGATCCAGATCACAAGAATTGTTCTACTTACATACAATGTGTGAATATTTCAGGCGAATTTACTCAATTGAGACAAAGTTGTCCGACTACCACATATTTTAACCCAAAGACGACTTTATGCGAGACCAACTACAAGTGTGTGAAGTTCACCTGTTCGTCAGCTGGCAGGTTCGCCGATACGACGGACTTCACCTGTCGCAAATATTACTACTGTGTTCACTTGTACAATGGGACGTATGCTCAGTTTGATTACAGCTGTCCTGCAAATTCAATGTTTCATCCTAAAACCAAACTTTGTACGTCGAATTATGAATGCAAGTAGGAAATAAATCTTTATTTTTCTCACAAGTTTTTTCAAATGATTCAATACTACTTATTAGTTAGACTAGGTAACTTCTTGTAAATTGTACTATTTCATGATACTGAAAAGTAGAAAAATTTGCTTCTATAGATCAAACTTACACTTTTTCGGGTGACCTGGGGGCCTACCACCAGCTCAAAAGCAGTATTTTAATCTTACTAGTGGGAGAAAGAGATGGAGCTATACGTCCTGTAGAGCTTCATCTCTTTCCCACACTGAAGTAATATTAAAATAATAGTGCTTTATGAGCTTGTGGTAGGCCCCCAGGCACATAATCTTGTTTCATAAAATTACTGTCTCATAGTTGTCAAAAAAATTCAAAAATAAAACAAACCCAGGTTGCATTACTTTGTTTTTATTCTATTCTTGTTCATGATTTTGGTAAACGTTTAGATAGATACATAATTTTATGGTCATAATTTATAATAACTTTAGGGTTCCATGTTTTCACGAAATCATGACTCCTTATAAGTAAGTTGCAGGTAATATAATAATGCAACATGCAAAACAACAGATTAAGATGATCTAAGTACTAATTCTTGGTTAATTCAATGGTTCTATTAATTATATTATCCATTGTTTGTGCTTTACTATAAATATGTATTAGACGTATTTGTCAGAGCATTATTAATTAGTATACAGCGACCGATCCAAGGAGGAAGATCGTTCTCATATTTTTAACCGACTTCCAAAAAGGAGGAGGTTATATGTTCGTCGCGTATGTTTTTTTTTTTTTCGATTTCTCCGTCAATTGTGGACCGATTTTGAAAATTCTATTTTTGTTTGAAAGGGTGTGCTCTCGAATTGGTCCCATATAAATTTTATTAACTTTGCTTGGATGTTAGCTACAAAATACGTATTTTTTTCCCACTTAGTATGTAGATGATATGATAAGTTTCTGTCACTGGTAGCAGGTAGTGGTATTCGAATGTGTGTGGGGTAGGTACTACAACTTTTTACAAAAAAGAACAACCGACCTCCAAAAAAATAAAAAACTCTACAACGTGAAAAATAACTTTAATTTCGGAAGTCGGTGGCAAAAAACGAAAATACAAGACATCGACTTCCGAAATTAAAGTTATTTTTCACTTTGTAGTGTTTTTTTTTTTTGGAGGTTGGTTGTTTTTTTTTGTAAAAAGTTTTTTTGTAAGTATTATTTTAATGATTACCAATTTTTAAAAATTTGCCCTTAACATGAAATCGCCAGTGAGGCATATCATCATCTTTCTAGCCTCTTCCCAACTACAGTGGGGTCAGCTTCCAGTCAGATGTACCTGAATATCAGTGTTAAGCGACTGCCCGATCTGTCCTCCACATCCTGGGCGTGTCGTGTACCTAACATTTATAGAATTTATTACGACAACATCAAATAACTGTTATATTATTAGGTGATTGATTTTCGCCATGGAACCTGATGGGGTTGTCGTGTGCATTGCGCTAGGCCGGTACATCGACAAGGACGTAACAACCTGCAAGAACTACTACTCTGCGTCTACGCGAAGTTTGCTAATGAGACTGAGAGTTTTATTCCATAAAATTACATTTGTCCAGGCACGTCTTTTTTCAACCAAATGAAAGGCAAATGTACCCTACTAATTGCGTAACACACTATCAATCACATTTTGAATGATTTTGAAGATATTGCTAATCCATTGCTTTCAAACTTCTAGAAATTTTGTCATGATGATTATAATTTATCCCTCGTAAGTATTTACTTTTGTATATTTACATAGGTTTAGTTTTAGATATAAAAAAAACCAATATGCTTTTTCTCATAGTTGTTAATAAATTATTTTATATCAGTTTAACTTAAAATTTTAGTGCTCCAATTTAATTCAAATGTAAAGTGATGGCCTGAAACACAGGTTTGAATTAACCTAGATCGGGCGGGTCGCTACCTAACATTGTAATTCCGAACCATCATTACTTGCACTTGTAATTAATATATTTCAGTTTTAGTTTATTTTTAGGTATTATAATTGTTTGGGAAATCTTAAACTTTTTGTAAACGTTTTTATATTCAATAAATATTATTATATTATATTCCATATGAATATAATATAATAATATTTATTGAATATAAAAACGTTTCGGAAAATTTGGATGCTCAACAACGTAAATAACACAATGAATGTTGTTGGACTGTTAAAATGAAAACTCTTGCTATTGTGTGTTACGCAATGACCTTGCCAGATTAACGAATTCGAAGGGCTATCCAACAACACCACGCTACGCTCCAAAACGGGGATCTTAGACGTAGGCAAAAAGGCTGCCAAGCTAAAATGGGTTTGGGCGGGCCATGTCAGCCGCATGCAACGTGACCGTTGGCAACAGTCTCCACACGGTGGGTGCCTGAGTATGGACAGCGGCGCCGAGGTCGGCCCAGGAAGAGGTGGCGAGACGACCTAGACGCGTACCGCAAGGGTTGGATAGAGGTGGCATGGAAAAGGATGCATGGAAGGATTTGGGGGAGGCCTTTACTCAGCACTGGGACAGTGTAGGCTAAAATAAAAAAGGGCTATCCAAAGGTTTTTTTAAAGATCGCTTTTAAGTATGTCATATGCCATCTTTTAAGTGATAAGTACGCCCATTGTGTCATCGGTGTTATCACATCCTATGTAAAATTAATATATATATTTATCTACTCTCATAGCGTAATATTCGAATTATGAACTTCAAAACGAGTTTATATTGACATACTTTATAAACAGAATGCCGAAATTTAAAGAAAAGAAAGAAAGAAAAACTGTTTATTCTGCACAAAATAAACGCACATTACACAAAAAAAAAACAATATTACATAAAATACACATTCATTTAAAAATAGAATCATATTATAACACTTTTTCTTTAACAAAATAATACTATAAAACAATTTTTTTTCTATTACGATACAGCGCTAATCCAAGAAGTTAATATCACCAAAGAGTTTCCATCAACTTTTGGCGGGGGACAGCAGCACCCGCTGTGCGGTGATGTGCTGGTGCAGGCGACATTCATTTGTTTTGTAGTACTTACTGAATTTCGTGGGATTTTTTAATTTATTCTTGATCTTTAACTTTGATCTTTTATTTAGTATTTGTTTCAATCCCAATGTTTGAGAGTAAATAAAGTAGTGTATGAAACTGCACATAACTAGGTATTAAAACATTCGTGTGATACTATTAAAAACCTCGCCTATGGCTCGGTTTTTAAACACACACTCATGTTTTAATACCCCTTATTATGCAACAGTTTCATAAACTACTATTATATCTGTAATTCATAATATGGTGTGCATAGTAAAAAGTATTCTATTTTATTCGAATATCTTGGAAACTTTTGCAGTAAGTACTCGCTCACAGAGAGTTCCGTACTACCGTACAATATTTAGCAAAACACGCCAAATAACATATTATTTATTTTATTTTTATTATTTGCTGTTATAGTGGCAATGGAAATACACAATCTCTGAAAATTTCAACTATTATTGTTTATGAGATGCAAACTGCTGACAGACAGACGTATAGCAATAGTAACAGGGTTCCGTTTGGCACCCTTCGGGTACGGAACCCTAAAAAAGAACAAGCAAGCCTTTTATAAAATTGAATCCGCTGGATGCGGAAAGCACAGAATCGGTCGAAGTGGCGGTGCTTGGGGGAGGCCTATGTCCAGCAGTGGACGTCTTTCGGCTGAAATCATGAAGCCTTTTGTAAGACGATCGTCTATCGAACGGCTGACAGTTTCTACAATAATGCTGGTCATTTGTATTTCTGCAAAATATTTGAATTTGTTTTACATAAAAATACCTTTGCTGTAAACAACGTGTTGATATATTCTCTAAGTGAGCAACAAAATAAACTTCATTCTATGGATGCTGGAATAAATAGTCGACGAACGTCACAAACTTTAGTATTTGAAAAAACTTTTTTACAAAAAACACAACCGACTTCCAAACTACAAAGTGAAAAATAACTTTAATTTCGGAAGTCGGTGTCTTTGGATCAGATCAGTATTTTAGTTTTTGACACCAACTTCCGAAATTAAAGTTATTTTTCACTTTGTAGTTTGGAAGTCGGTTGTGTTTTTTGTAAAAAAGTTTTTTTTTTCACTTTTTAGTGCGTTCGTTTGTAATTTATCTAAGTTACAATAGCCTTATGTCAACTGCTCATCAAAAATACCCAAATCGCTATAGATGTGCCTCTAATATTTGAAGAGTTCCCTCGATTTCTCCAAGATCCGATCATCAGATCGTGACCAAATGACAATGGGACCAACTTGAATGTATACCCTTTCAAACAAAAAAAGAATTTTTCAAATCGGTCCAGTCGTCTTTGAGTAATCTGGGAACATACATAAAAAAAAAAATATCCCGACGAATTGAGAACCTCCTTCTTTTTTTTGAAGTCGGTTAAAAATAATGACAAATTAAAGTCATTAATGTTCCAACGATTACAATACTCCGTTGTAACGAATCTTGTTTTTCATTACCAGCTTTAATTTAACGCTTATATTTGATTATTCACAAACAAGAAAGCAATGTGCCATAAGTAATTTATTACTGAGTAGGTGTAATGTCAATATTGAATACATAATTACATTGAGATACCAGATTTTGATAACGTGCGTAATAATGTTGAATTATTATTTTCTCCACTCAGTTAATTTGGTTAAAATATAGGAACCAAAGGTGATATTGAAGACCTTTTGTTGAAATCAGATATTTATATCTTTCGGAGCTGCAATGTGCAAAGTAAATTAATAATTCAAGATGATCAGTCTGTATTTCAACACATCCTTGTTAGTACAGCAATTCTTCTTATGTACAAACACAGGGATTTAATAGTTCCGCTGTTAACGTTCAAATTATTTGGACGCAGGCCGACTGTAATGACTGTTTATGAATTTTTAGTTGGATGTAATTTAAAAAATCGTATTCAAAGTCAGATGATGTGAATATTCGAATATAAACGTCATGAACACAATCTTTTTATTAATGTTATTTACCTAAAATAACGAGATAACTACATTATCTCTTGATCTTGGTATATAATCTTCAGTGCTTGAAGAAAACATTTAGAAATTCACGATGCAAAGAAAGATTACTGTGGCTGTATTTCTCGTAAGTACTTTTGTTATTGTTTTCATTTGTAGCCCTAGTTTATTATTCATTATGGGACCATCGACCTGCTTCATAATCCACTTTTTTGCAATAAACAGCCTAATAACATAATAGGATATTAGTAACATTTTCATTACCTAACATATAATTTTTTTCGTTATCAAAATTAAACATAAATAATAATTATAAAATGGTTTTTTCTTAAATGAATTCAGTGCAGTTTTATTTTTTTGTGCTTATTTTTGAACTGTCTCAAGTGTGTGATCAAATGAGGGGAAAAATTACCTGTCATGAAATTGAGTAAAACTCTGCTGTGCTATATCTCCTATACTGTGGCATACATTATTTTTCAAGACAGAAATTATTTACAGGATTTTTGAGTAGGACCTTTCAGATTTTTTTGTAATTGAAGATAGTTGAAAGAGTTAACCCGTTCACAAACCACATATTGGCTGTGGTGATTATTGAACTACTGTGTCTGCTTCACGGACGTCGAAACAAACCTATCGCCAAACATGGTGATTATGCTGTTTCTTTACCACGGTTAATCCAATTACAGTAACTGCCCTTTAGCGATAAGACATTTCATTTGTACTAATGTGTAAATTCTGCTGGTACTTTGACGAAGAAGAAAATTCGATAGGTAATATGACTGTCTCTAGGTCTTAGAAAATGTCTATGTTGTCTATATTTCTCCGAAACATGGCAGAAAATATTGTGTATTGGCATCTGAGACGTAGCCGTAGGGATCATATACTTTTGTTGCTCTTGTGTTGTCAATTACTCCTTCCTGGTTTATAACTATAAAAGTAGGACTAATAATAAATTCGTACGTGCTGAATTTCTTTCTGAGGGGCCTGTAGATTTGATTTTTGATTTGCAATTTTATTTTCAGATATTCGTAACGGTGTGGACTACTCACGCTGCAACGATTCAGACCTCTTCAAGTGGTAACAGCCAATCATCTTCCGACAAAACAAGTCTATCAAATTCAACTGGTTTCTCGACTAATGAGAGGTCAGTGAGTACGACAAATGCAACGAGAACTACAAACACTAGTGATGCATCATATACTGATGATGCATCCACCACGTACTCTGCTAATACGACGGAGCTTTCGTCCACGGAAAATTTAGCCAACACAGTTAATTCTTCAAATATCGACATTACGTCTGAAGCAAATACTACAACGACATTGTTGTCTTCTTCTACTTCAGACACTGATAATGTTACAACATCTACGGATACTTTGAGCACACTCACTTCGAGTTCTACTAATTCTACAAATTCAACGTCAGCCTTAGATATTGAAAGCTCAATAAATACGACTGATAAATTACATGCAACTCTTGCAAGAACTTCAGATGACAGCGCCGAAAATTCCACTTTGAATTCTTCAAGTTCATCAAATGTGACATCGATTTTGGAGTCTACAAGCTATACAAACTTAATGCAAACTTTAGATACTTCCATTTTAGATAAATCAAATTTTACGAACTCTACAAGTACAATTGTCACTTTAAATTCATCAATTTTAGCCGATAGTTTAATTTCTTCTTCAGCCAATACTACGACTTTAACAAACTCTACATTTGACTCAGATACGGAGAGTTCTATAAGTTCTTTGAATTCTACAGAGACTGAAATATCAGATAGTTTGAATTCAACAAGTTTGACAAACATCACGGCCAATTCGAATTACAATTCTTCAACAAGTAACATAGAAGTTTCCAATATTACTATATCTGAAGATGCTTCCGATACGACTATATTGGATTCTGCAAATTCCACAAATACAATATATGAATTAGTTACTGTAGATTCCGCAAACTCCACAGAAAATTTAAATTTTACGTCTTTGGAAACTTTAAACTTGGCGAATTCAACAAATAAAACTGAAACAAAAACTTCATCATCGATGACAGATAATCAGATTTCTTCGGAATCAAATTCTACGACATCAACAAACACGACCTCCGTTTCGCAAGATACAACGTCAGAAAGCTCAATCGGGACCACGAATAACTCTACATCAGAAACTGCAAATACAACAAGCTCAACTGATCAAACAGACAATTCAAACACGCAAGCGACGCGAAAAACTTTAGATACCATCAGTTCTATAAACTCTAGTGATTCTACAGATATGTTGAGTTTAGAATCTGAATATTCATTAAATGTGACATCTACTGAAGTAACTCAAAATTCAGTTAACTTAACAGAAGCTTCAGATTCTACTATTTTAGAAACTATGAATTCCACTAGTTCTACTAATGCAGAAAATGCTTCAAATTCATCTCACACAACGGATTTTTTAATGTCATCAGTGTCAAACTCCACGAGTTCGACAGATTTTACGTCTGATTTAGATACCACCATATCTTCAAATTCATCAAATATAACAGAAACAGTTATATCAGACATTGTAAATTCGACTACTCATAATGATAAGACAAACAACAGCGGCCATTCCAACATTTTTGCATCTACAGAAACCAAAAACATTACAGATTCAAACGATTCTTCAGAATCGTTCCTATCAGAGTCAGCGTATTCTTCGAATTCATCCTTTGTAGCAGATTCTACGAATTCCAAAAGAAATACTGAAAATTCGGATTCATCAACATTGAATATAGTGAAATCATTAAGTTCAAATAACAGCAAAGGTACTAAGAATTCTTCCAGCGAAGTGAATGCATCCTTATCGGCCACATCTAATTATACAAATTCAAAAAAATATATGTTAACCACAGACATTAATGATGTATCAAATTCAGGAAATATAACAGACATTGTAACTTCAGGTACGACGTCCAATTTAAATTCAACAGCAAAATCAGAATCTTTAAAATCGAATTATACAGTGGTTAACGCAGAATCAACAAGTTCTATTAGTGATAGTTCAAATACTGCCAATACAATTGAGAAGTTATCAAATTCTTCATCAGAGGTAAGTAGTACAACTTCATCAAGTTCATCAGTGCCCACGAGTAGTTCAAGTAGTTCAGAAGAATCTTCAGTAAATTCAATTGCTAATAAGAACATAACACGTTCAATAAGAACAGAAGATATAGAAACTACTTATTCTACCGATACCAATGCCCTCAGGAATAATACCGAAGTTATTGATACGGAAACTTCTATATTAACGAAAAACAAAACTGACACTACAAGTACCACGATTACCACAGATAATTCTGACAACGTAACTGTTATTACAATTGTAACAACGAATATGACTATGACAGTTGACGACGATATAACAAACATAACAGAAACAACTGTTGTGACCAATATAACTAGTTACACGAATAGTACAGAAGATATAATAACAAGTGATATAACCGACACAATAACCACAGTAATCTTCACTAATACTACAATCACCACGATTACTATTGATGGAAACGAAACCACGGTTGCTACAACAACTTTAAACAGTACCGATATTATTGAAACGACATCAATTGATGACACACGAAATGCTTCGACGATTATGATATTCAGGAATAGTTCTGATGTCACAAACTCCGTAAGAACTTCTAACGTTTTAAATAAGACTTCTACCAGTGAATCAACAAACATGACAACAGGATTAACAGTTGACACTACAAATTCTACTGACACCGATACTGATGATTCGAGTGACGGCTCAAATTCAACTTCTATCTGCACCGCACAAGGGTTTATTGCTGATCCAGATTCCACTGATTGCACCAGTTACATAGAATGCATTCAAAACGAAAATGGTAATTACACGGAAACAAAGTACACATGTCCCGACAATTCGCTTTACGATCCTGTTACAACTATTTGTGACTTCGACTACGAATGTCCGACAGATTCAAGTGACAGCTCAAATTCAACCGACGTCACTACAAACTCGACATCCGTTTGCACCTCACAAGGATTCGTCGCAGATCCAGATTCCACTGATTGCACCAGTTATATAGAATGCATTCAAAACGAAAATGGTAATTACACGGAAACAAAGTACACATGTCCCGACAATTCGCTTTACGATCCTGTTACAACTATTTGTGACTTCGACTACGAATGTCCGACAGATTCAAGTGACAGCTCAAATTCAACCGACGTTACTACAAACTCGACATCCGTTTGCACCTCACAAGGATTCGTCGCTGATCCAGATTCCACTGATTGCACCAGTTACATAGAATGCATTCAAAACGAAAATGGCAGTTACACGGAAACAAAGTACACGTGTCCTGACAATTCACTTTACGATCCTGATACAACTATATGTGACTTCGATTACAAATGTCCAACGGATTCATCTGATTCAAGCTCAAATACCTTCACGTGTTCTTCAGCTGGAAGATTCGCCAATAGCGCCGACTCTACCTGCCAAACTTACTACAATTGTGTGTTATTGAGTAACGGAATCTATGTCCTCAATGAGTACACATGTCCTAGTATTTCAGTATTCGACCCAATTAACAAATATTGTACGACAGTCTACACTTGTACTGCTTAAGTATTGTATTTAGAAACTTTTTCGTTATTGGTATACCTACTGTAATAGTGTTGCAATGTGTATAGTATAAGATTATTCATTTATGATAATATCCATTGATAAAATGTATTTGTCAAGCATTCTGAATAATGTCTTTGTTTAAGTACCTGTAAAGAAAACTTAATGACTTTTTTGTTCATAGTAATATTTATATTGTTCCTGTAATAATAAGATTGAATTATTTTATCTACCTAATAACAGTTTATACTTCAAAATACTAAGTTTCGATACCCAAATATTCAATGAATAGGCAATTCTTGTAGTGCGAAAAATAAAAACAAAATCACTCAAATTTTTATTCAGAATGTATTTAAAATATTTAGGTACTCTCACAAAACTTGACATAAGTACATAATATATTATGGCATTAATGTTTAAATCTATAAGTGACTTCGATGTCGATTTCTACACACACCTTTGAAAATGCATTTGGAAATTATACGTTCTAGTAATTTTATACAATACATTGTTTTATTACATTGCTGATATTTTAAATATTGGAAAAATTCTTTCTCTAAAGGGTTTTACTAGTAAAGCGTGCGTCAAATGAGCAAGATTTTTCGTGAGTCTGTTATGCAAGTGTTTTTAAAACAAACCTGACAGAAATGGCTCATGCCTTTGTCTTGTATTGTGCACATTTCGTTTTCTCCTTTTAACCCCATCGACAAAAATGTCTCTCCTTCTTACATCCGTCTGATATTTATTAATTAATAACAAAGCGATTTTCCTCGCTTCTTCAAGATTATATTTTAGTTTGGCAGCTAAAACAGTACTATTATTATTGCTATCCAACAGATAATTACTTGTTCTGTCTGGCAGAAAACTGTGGGTAGCCTTCCTTGTCGTTGTAAAGTAATTGCGGAAGTAGTTTTCTCTAACCTTTTTAATAAACTCGGGTGAAACAGTTTTCCCCTTTATCTTATGTCTTTTTTCACCAACAGCGACTCTGCTCATAGTGGACTCATGGTGTCTAGTAATTCTCTTATCATCATTGAGAGGAACAATCTTTGTAATTTTACTGTCGCTAAACCGTTTACGATTTTCGTTTTCAAATTCAGGTAAACTTGTTACCAAATAGGTAGATTCATTAATGCGTCGCACTTGGTATGTTTTTACACTAATCGAAAATGTTGTGAAGCTATTGAATACTAATTGTATAAATAAGATATATCTTGTAATCAAAGAAATCATTAAAAACTGTTTTATACTAAGAATTACTCGTCATTTTGACATTATTTGACACTTCACGCGATAAATGCTTCATCATATAATTAGGAATTATTTAGTCATAATTGACCAAAAAGTTTAATTTTTAACCCAAACTTTTTCAAATTTAAGCAGTTATTTTGCTAATAGTAACAAAATATATCTAAAATTAGGGATTCACGAGATCATAATTATAATTCCTATACAAACGAGTTGACTCTAAGAAGCGTGATAGTATCGCGTCTATCTCTTAGTAAAAAGTGAATGAAAATCACACAATGGCCGTCGAGAGTCAGCTCCCATACCGCGGAATCAAGGTCAAATTAGTCTGGCAAATCATCCAAATACACTTTGCATCTCAACATAGCATTTCAAAGTAATTTAAACTTTACCGTCTTGTATTTTAAGATTGATTTCATTTGTGACGCATATTGCTTTTATCGAACTGAAGAAAGAGTCTGGGATAGTTCCCGATGCTGTTATTGTTTTCAATGCCACTGAGCACACGCTTCTTAATTGCCATTTCCGTAAATGAACAAGAAAGTAACGGAGACTATAAAGAAAAGCTGTACTAAAAATATCCTTAATAATCAATTGTTGCTTGAAATAAGTATGATTTCTTTTTCGGAGTGCCTCCGCTGCCGGCGGCGGCTCTTGAATTGGCTGACGGTTCCGGTTGCTAAATTGGCTGCCGGCGCTGAGTTTGGAAAAAAAAAGCGGGAAACGGGGTTGGCAATTTGGCATATTCGAGTAGTTAGTTGGAGTTCTGAATACTGGAAGGGTTTCCATAAACGCCGCGCCGCCGGTGTCAATTATTGAAGCCGGCGGAGCCGGCCACAGAGTATGTAATGTGTCGGTAGCCGATGTTTTAATCTCGGCTGCCGGCAGTAATGTCATGGCAGTTCCCAAGGCGTTATTTTTGGGAGCCGGCGCCGGCAGCGGAGACACTCTTTCTTTTTACTTATTTTAAAACTTGTTTAGTTAAATTAATCTTTTATTGAAACATTTGATAACTGAGTTTATTATATTGAAGCCATGGAAGCTGAAATATAAAATAGCTTAAGAAAATTGTCGATTTAGGATGATAGAAACAATAGATAGATGTTAATTATTATTAATTTAAGAGATCTTCACTACCTATATCAGCTGTGAAGAATACTGACATCGCATCTTCCCTGGAACACTTTTTTTACCGGGTGCAGCAGAAGCTACTGTATAAGTAGGTACGACCATTGGTATGTCACAATTGCTCACATTCCCCTGAATAAACATAAGAAAAGAAATAACAAATCATAATATTTTTATAACACAACTCAAAAATAAAAATATATCGTCAGTATACTCCACACCTTTTCTGTTTACTTAGAAGCAATATTGTGATAAGTTAAGCGCTTTCACTCGCGTGACTTTTTCACTAAAAAAATTGATCGAAATGTTTTAAACACTCTTTATTTAATTTGTTGTTACAAACTGTCAACTGTTCAACTGGGACTCGTGGCTAAATAATAACTGCAAGTGTCGATCGAAGGTTAAGCTACACTTGCCGCGGTCGATTCGTGGATGGGTGGCCATGAATTACATATCGAGACCCCTCCGTGCCTCGAAAAGCACGCTCCATGTAAAATACTGGTATTCAGCTGCATCCTGTTAGACTGGAAGCCAATCCTAACATAGTTGGGAAGAGACTAGGCAGATTGAAACTGTCAACTGTTCAAGAGGAAAGATGGTACCTAATGATCCTACTTTATTTTTACTATTTTTAAATGTCTTTGACATATCTCGGGATCCTGGAGTCTCGGACCTTTGGAAGGCGTACAAGGGTCCGAAGCCAACTCGCAGAGGCCCCTTAGACATTTTTAAGTATTGAGGCACCAACCGACGATCACCCCGATGACCCCATAACCCTCCTCCAGGAGAGCAATAGGGAAACAAGTACAGTGTACAAACACAGACGCCTCCCGTTATTCCGACCTCGCCGCCGAGGTCCTTTACGATCTCGACCGCCGCGCCCCCAAGTAAATAATACTCGCCCCCGACCCTTGCTCGAAAACGAGGTGCCAGCAGTTGTTGCAGCTGTGCACGTAGCTTTAAATTCCCCGTCTAATAATAATGATCAAAACCCTTTGATCCAGCCCGTCCCATCTTTTGATGTCCTCCCCCCGGATAACGCCCTAAGCCGAGGCTCGTACCCCACAGGGGGTGCCCTTAGCGAGCGTTCATCCTAAGCTTTTTAGCTTAGTTTATGTATGCCCTGGCTGGAGGCTTTGAGTGTAGCAGCTTAAGGCAGCCACAGGATTGACCGGTTAAACAGCCACGGTTTTCGGAACCAGCTGTGAGATGCCCTACAGAAAAAAAAAGCGGCCAAGTGCGAGTCGTACTCGCCCATGAAGGGTTCCGTAGCAGCAAGTAACGATAAGTTTACGATTTATGACGTATTAAAAAAAAACTACTTGCTAGATCTCGTTCAAACCAATTTTCGGTGGAAGTTTACATAGTAACGTATATCATATATTTTTTTTAGTTTTATCATTCTCTTATTTTAGAAGTTACAGGGGGGGGGACACACATTTTACCACTTTGGAAGTGTCTCTCGCACAAACTATTCAGTTTAGAAAAAAATGATATTAGAAACCTCAATATCATTTTTGAAGACCTATCCATAGATACACACGTATGGGATTGATGAAAAAATTTTTTTTGAGTTTCAGTTCTAAGTATGGGGAACTCCAAAATTATTTGTTTTTTTTCTATTTTTGTGTGAAAATCTTAATGCGGTTTACAGAATACATCTACTTACCAAGTTTCAACAGCATAGCTCTTATAGTTTCGGAAAAAAGTGGCTGTGACATACGGACGGACAAACAGACAGACAGACAGACAGACATGACGAATCTATAAGGGTTCCGTTTTTTAACGGAACCCTAAAAACCAATCCATCCTTCTGCAAGTTTTACAAAATGTCGCTTAGATCAATTAGCCTTTCAACCGTCGATATAGTTTATAACCTGGATTAACACATAGGATACTTTTAACCCGATAGTACGTTCCCGTGGGATAATTTCCGTCATCCACGCGGGTGAAGCCGCTGGCAAAAGCAAGTAATTTCTAAACCTATGTAACTTTCGAGAGGTTGGTGGTATGCGTCACCAGGGCACCGTCATCGGTCATTCTGGCTAAGCACACGCAACGATTTATACAACGCAAACAATTGGATTAGAAACATTAAGATTGCGTGTCGTGTTTTCTAAGCGTGATGATCAGACACGGTCAAACGATGTTTGTCCAAATCCGCATGTGTTCGTCCGAGAAACTAATGTTATTTAAATGTTGCGTTGGTGCATACAGAATGTTTGCATAACTTCCGTAACAGTATTTATTACGTGTGCCCTTTAAGGGGGATGCGCTGTGGTAGCCAAATAATTAAACTCGTCGATACAACTCTCCAAGTAAGAATTGACCTAAAATGTCACGATTGTATAAAATAAAGAGGTCAATCGTCGAATCCGACTCGGCTGGGCAGCGTTCGGGAAGCTACGCAATATCTTTTCGTCCCCATACCAGTGTCTCAAGACGTCTTTGACCAGTGCGTGTTGCTAGTGATGACCTATGGTACTGAAACGTGGTCGCTCACAATGGGCCTTATCAATGGAGAGGGCTATGCTTGGTGTTTCCTTACGTGATCGAATCAGAAATGAAGAGATCCGCAGGAGAACCAAGGTAACCGACATAGCCCGAAGAATTGCTAAACTTAAGTGGCAATGGGTAGGGCACATTGCTTGCTCGCAGAACAGATGGCCGATGGGGCCGAAAGGTGTTTGGAGTGGCGACCGCGTAACGGAAGACGTAGCGTTGGAAGTCCTCCCACAAGGTGGACCGATGACCTTGTGAAGGCCACAGGAATCCGCTGGATGCGGAAAGTACAGAATCGGTCGAAGTGGCGGTGCTTAGGGAAGTCTATGTCCAGCAGTGGACGTCTTTCGGCTAAAATGATGATGATGATGTATGAAATAGTCATTCAATAGAGTAATAACAGTGCAGGCCTAGTGGTGTGACCGTCGAACTGCCAAGTCATAGGCACCACATTCATTGGATTATTTACGTTGTTGAGCAGATTTTTTTTCCAACTTATGAAGCAATGGATTAGCAATCTGTTTCAAATTGTGATTGTGTTGTAAGTATTACGCAATTAGGGTACTTCTTAGTCACTAACCACACAAAAGAAGAATAGAGTAGGTAATCCGAACTTTAGTTAGTTGTATTGATGATTTTAAAGGCGAATTTTGCAAATACATGTTTTTGACGGTCAAGAATCATATTTTAATCAACATACAACCTTATAATGACCTGTAAATTGCAAAAAATGTAAGAAAATTTAAATGTAGCTTTCACCTATCGGAACTTACCTAAACTGAAATTCTGAATTCAGGCAGGTAGTACTCAGGTACATCACAAGGTTAGATGCTGCCAGCCTTTTTTACAGAGCCTGCTACGATCCAGTGAGTGACCAGAAGAAAAACGACCTGTGAAATTGATGATATTGATAATAATTGATCACAGTAACCTTAAAAAAAAAAACAGTGGCATTCCGGGAGTGCCGACAGAAGTGAAAACTTGAAAAAAATCAGCACCGCGGTAATCAACGCGTTGATGTCTTTTACTCCACGCACCGCGGTAATCAACGCGTTGATATCTTTTACTCCACGGTGTCGGTAACAGGTCGCGAAATTAATGGTTTAGTCCCATATCAAAAATGCCCAATGTGCCTAAAGAAGGTTCCACTTAAAAAAAAATCACTACGAGTGTTGTACCTAAATACTACAGTCCGGGCGTTGAAAGAATACGTTCCTGACACCGGTCAGTTAGACAATTTCAAGTATATTATATAGACAATAAGGATCAAATTCGCAAAACACATATTCGTTCGTATGAAACTGATAGGTGTTGACTGCCGGACTGTAGATGGTACCTGTAGCATAATGATGTCTTTTTAGCTGTCGCGATAGTAAACCTAGATTATGTAACCAATTCCACAAACTGCTTGCACAGATCCGGGTGTTTTCCAGCTGATAGCTTCTTAAGTAACAGAATTCGCTTGACACGTCTTAACTGTCGCAGTAGTATTTCTTGCCGTGTGCCTTCCTGCTTGCTAACGATGTCACGCACAGTGTTGTAGCGTATATTTTGCGTAATCGCAGTATAAAGTTGCATCTCGCATGCAGAACCTAACACTTTATTGCCCCTATAATCTTGGGTGATTTGCTTTGAAAGCTTTGTTTTATACAGTGTGATTCTTCATAATGTGCACATATCGAAATGAGGGAATCTATGCTTAATTTTATCGACGGAAAAATATCTTTTTATATCCTTATATACTCGTACCTAAATATTTTTTTATAGGTACTTTACATGGAATTAAAAAAAATTGTAACAAAACTGTGTTACTTTTAAACTAAATCATCTATCGCGATGAAATTTTAGCAAAAAATCTGTATTTTTTCATCAATTTTTACAATAATTGTAAAATTTATAAATAAGATGCCAAAGAGAAAAAAAAAAAAAAAAAAAAGTTTTAAATATTTTTTCCATCGATAAAATTAAGCATTCCCCTCCTTTCGATATGTGCACATTATGAAGAATCACACTGTATTTAAAGATTGTCTATATATTTATTAAAGGCAAGTCATCATGAGATAAGTTACAAAACTACAGATAGAACAGTATCTCCAAAACGTATGTCCTGAAATGAATCCTAATAGGTAGGTACCGTGTAAACATTTTTACAACATGTTAAGTATTCCGAATAACCGAAAAACATGACCATGAATAAACATGTATAGCATTCATTGCACAAAATCAAAGAATGCAGAAGTGTGGCATCCAAGTAAAAGTTCGCTCATATTCAACTCATGCGCAGTCTCGGCCATTATTTGCGAAAGCCAACTGCTTAGTAAATAAAGCGCGTAGATGCTCTTCGAAATTTAACAATTTCACTGAATAACGTCGTATCTTGGAATACTAAGTAATTACATGTGTCGTAACATCTGGGGCTTTTCAAACCACTTGTGGGTTTTCGATATTTGCTTATTAGCATAACTCTACTTTTGGTCGCACCTCTGCCTGTGCGCTTTTAATTTTTAGTACCTGGGCGACCGAGCTCTGCTCTGGAGAAAATAAAGAATACTCTTTTAATAGTATACTAATCCATGTAAATATATGTACCTACTTATTCCATGTTGCCATGATAGTAGGTACTTACTAATTCCACGCCGCCGTGATTTATTCTAATGTCATTATTGTCATGTCATTATTCATAATCTTGTTCTAAACTTTGGGCGACCGAGCTCTGCTCGGGTGATAGATAATACGGAGACAACTAATTTTCCCAGTTATGAGACCTAGCTAGATCGATTTTTTACCCCCGTAAACCCCTATATTGCAACTTTCATCGAAATCGTTAGAGCCGATTTCGAGAACGTGAGTGAGAGTGACAGATATATATAAAAATATATAAATACAAATATTGCTCGTTTAATAGTATAGGATTAGTTTATATTCATCATCATCATTTCAGCCGAAAGACGTACCTAGCTACTGCTGGACATAGGCCTCCCCAAGCATTTTGGGGTAGTTTGCTATAATCGCCATAATTAGCAGGCGGGTTGACGATCGCCGTGTGGTGTTAAAATACATAGAGAACACTGCTGCCCATTCTCTCGTGAATCCCTACAGTCGCCTTTACGACACCCACGGGGAAAGACGCGAAAAACAATTCCTTAGCTTCTAAGTAATTTCTTAGTTTCGATTTATACCAACTTACTTTATATTCTACGATTAAAGAAGTTGAAAATATATTGTTTGTTTTATTACCTAGTCAAAGTTGTTTCGTGGTTGTCGATTTATTGTTTGTTTGACGAAGATACTCGTAAATGTAAAGTTCTAAAGTATCCTTAAATGGAAGCTTTGTGAGTGGGAGGTAAAACATGCACTTAAAATAAGTTCAGTGTTTGTTGAGATAAACTTGAGGACCGCTGGAGTGACAGACGTTCCTACATCATGTATCTACAGTTTTTTGTTTGGATAAAGTCTTCAAGGGTTTTTACGTCTATTTTATGTTTATTATGTTGGCAAGGAATGCACAACAGCCTTCTGCACCACAAGAACGAAATGTTGGGCATCGACAAATATGGTTGTGGTCAATTTGTATTAAGAAAGCACTTTCATCATCTATACCACCGCAAAACAGGCACAAGAGACATAAAAATAAGAACTATAATTGCGGAATGGATTATATCAAAAGTATAAATATGTTTTTTATTAACCTTTAATTATAAAAGACCCACTGAGTTCTATGTAAAAAATAGTGGTTGTTTCTTTATCTATAATGTTAGCCCTAATGCCTATAACTTGTTTCTTTCATGGGCGTCATTTGGCCAAAACCTCTTTATCAAATGGGCAATTCCCTTTAATATACATTAAGCAAGGCTTCTGCTGAGAAATATTTAGATACCGTAGGTAGATACTTTTCTTTATTTGATAAAATATTGCTATAAAGCCAAATAATAGACAATGCGGAAATAATTCAAACTTTTTTCGAAAATCCATTCAATCGATTAAGATGACGCAAATTATTTCGTTCCGCATTTAATATGCGGGTAATACTTTAAAAACCATTCAGAAAACCGCCAACAAAACATAGCGAAACAATAGTAGATTGGTAAACAAGGGTCGAAAGGAATCAATCAAACTCAAACTCAAAGCATTTATTTCAAATAAACCAATTACAGGTACTTTTGAATTGTCAAGGGGTCGGTCAGTCAGAAAAATGAAGCTAGTTGCCCATTCCAAAGCGTAGTACCTATGGAGAAGAACGGGCAAGAAACTCCACGGACACTCTTTTAAATCAAAATATTGTTACAAAATATTGGTTACATCATTCGTGTTGAACTTATACATGTGAGAACAATGTAGAAAGACGTGCACGTTAAAAGCGTCCGTAATAAAAATATAATAACAATTCAAAAATTTAAATAAATTAAAATAAACCATGGCAGCTAAGAGATGACCAGTCCCTACTGACGGCGCCCGTTCACGAACATGACGCAAATTCCCCGAGGTATTTAGACGCTCGCGCCCAAGCGCAGCAAGGGCGGCTATAGTCCGAGAAGGACTTGATGACTTTCACCCGTGTTAAACACTCTACTTTTCATTTCGAATAATTATAAGGAAAGTAAAAAAAATAGTAGTTTTTCTAAAATATTTATTAATAATAATAACATGAGTAGTACCTATTTAAAATTAATTGAGAAGTTAGAAAAATTTATATAGTCTTTTTAAAATGTTAAATATGGAACACACCGCGTCACCGTCGCGAGCCGTCCCGCTATGAGTGATTTTTTTTACTCACACTGACAGTTTATACACTCATAAGACCGCAGCATTTTATTTTTATTTTAATCGATATTTTTCTTTATTATGTAAAAAAAAATTGTAGCCGACTGACTACCTAACCAAAATTAAGTTCTATTTTTAAAAGTCTTTCCCGCCCAAGGATGGGGAGCAGCGTCTTCCACCCGCTACTCGGATCAAACAAACACTACTTTCCGAGTACGAGAAATGAAAAAGTTATTAGATCGGTGTGATGTATGCACATGCACACTACTTCGCTTGCCTTCCGCCAATCGTTACGGAAAGGCGATGTCTCATAAATAACGTTTAATAACGTGTAATTTGCACATAATGTGTTTTTTCATACAATATATCGCACTACTTTTTATAGATGAATGATGAGTCGCGTGATTGAGTACATTACATAAATATTTTGTCAGCTGATTGATGTCAACATTCTGTATCATTGTTACAAAACTAATTAATCTTTTATTCATTCGGAAATCGAATAAAGCAAGTTCAAGATGGTCTGGAAATATTTGGAAGTAAGGCAAATCTTGAATAAGACGTTAAATGAGTGTGTGCGACTAGCGCAGAACTTATAAAGCGAAGTTCCTGAAACCAAGATCTGAATATCTGATCTGATCCGATTTTAGTCAATTGAATATTGACGCTAAACTAGATGTGACATCTTAAGCAATGAAACACTCTGTAGATAGTAGACACTGTTGTAAAATTCGGTACAAACTGTTGTAAATTGATCAAATGAAAGACAATATTTATACACACCTTTTACAAATAAAGTTTGTAATAGAAAAAAAAAAAGTAAATACACAGGCCTAAATCAGCAATTTTTCTGAAACAAGACTTTGGACGTTTATGTGGTGGACGTTTGCGAGTTTTTTAAAATTTTATTACTCATAGACTTGACACTTGTTAATAAGAGACAATTTTTTTTTGCCATTGTTGTCCCACTGCTGGGTAAAGGCCTCCCTATTCTCTTTCTACCTCTCTCTGTCTAGAGCTGCCAAGGACCAATGTTTATTAAAGGAGTCCAGCTCATCCCGCCATCTCCGTTTGGGCCTGCCGGGATGTCGTTTGCTATTAAGCGGGATCCACTGGGTCGTAAGTTTGGCCCATTTATCGTCTCACATGCGGCAAATGTGTCCAGCCCAATTCCATTTACATAAGCGTGCATTTACTCGGAAAGCTGTTCCGAGTAACATCAGTAATTTTCGTGATGCAACTGATTGTTGTGTTCTTAGCGTGGTCCACAAGTTTAATACCACGAATACTCCGTTCTATGGAACGGAGTATTCGTGGTACCTATTAAACTTGAGAGGAGTATTCGTGGTATTAAACAGAGAGCTATGGCTCTCTGGAAAACACCGCGCGTGGACCTCTGCTGAATTGTCGAAGACCATGTTTGAGAAACATACGTAAGGACGGGAAGAATACACTTGTCGATGAGTCTTTTCTTGAGGGGAGGAGACAATTTATTGATCTAAAAAATTCGGAAAATGAAAGCGGTGTACAGGAACAACTCTTACGAGGAAATAACAGCACAAAAATATAAAGTATCAATCTACAGTCGTTCGATAATCGACATATAATTGGCGTTACATTGAATTCTGGTTTGTGTTAAATTCCTGTACGTAACCAATCGTTATTGGATCAAATTAACCCTCGTTTATCTTAACCAGCAATAAAGTATAGTTTATTTTACATAGCACAGACAGACTTGGCTCATGGTATTTTTATTTTATAAAAACTTTAATTTGTATTATTTATTAGAAGTGGTTAATAAAACGATTCGTTTCTGGAAATAAGAACCGAACATTCAAATAGTTATTCCACGTTCTCATACTTCTAATGGAATAATGCACTAAAACTATTAGTCGAATGAACTTAGGAATATTGAACAAATTTAACTGCGGTATTCCATCGTGGTATGTTACTAGATCATCATTAGACGTAATCTCATAGAACTTGACTCGTAAAAGGGTTTAAGTGTAAGCTTAGTGGGGTAAGATACCATTTATCAGGCTTTATTATTATCTAAGTAGTGTAAACCGATTCGCATTCCTAACATAACTTCCTTGTGTTATACAGTGATACTGCCGTTGAAAATAAAGAAAAAGTGTAAGTTTAGATCGCTGGACGTATACTTCGAATACGGTACGGTTCATTCTTTACTATTAAACGAGCAATAGTTGTATATATATATATTTGTAATCACGTTCTCGAAAACGGCTCTAACGATTTCGATAAAAGTTGTTTAAGGGGTGAAAAATCGATCTAGCTAGGTCTCATATTTGGGAAAATTCGTTTTCTCCGTATTTTCACCCGAGTAGATCTCGGTCGCCCAAAGTTTAGAACAAAATTAATGACATAGAATAATGACGTGGCAGTATGCAAAAAAAATCGTGTTTTAAAAAAAACACAAGTGTACGTTCATAAAATCATCAATCAAGGGGGATATTGAAAAAAAAAAAATAGAAAAAAAAACTTTTTACAAAAAAAAAAAAAACAACCGACTTCAAAAAAAAAAAAAAACACTACAAAGTGAAAAATAACTTTAATTTCGGAAGTCGGTGTCTTTGGTTTTCAATTTTCGTTCTTTGTCACCGACTTCCGAAATTAAAGTTATTTTTCACTTTGTAGTGTTTTTTTTTTTTGAAGTCGGTTGTTTTTTTTTGTAAAAGTTTTTATTTTTCACTTTTTAATTGTGGTACCGACCCCACACAAATTCGAATACCATTACCTGCTATGTAAAGAACAGTGACAGGAAGTTACCATAATATCATCCACATACTATGTGGGAAAAAATACGTATTATTGAAGCTAACTCAAAAACGACCCAAGCAAAGTTAATAAAATTTATATGGGACCACCTCTGAAGTATGATCTACCAAAAAAAAAGAATCATCAAAATCAATTCATAATTGGCAGAGTAATCGCGTAACAAACATACAAAAAAAAAAAAAAACATACTGTCCAATTGAGAACCTCCTCCTTTTGGAAGTCGGTTAAAAAGTCTAGATTTATAGAATATTCAGAAAAATTCGGTCAAGCACATGCCGATGGGCGACATTGTATAGCATCAACTTGGTCTAACTCTGTAACTTAATGAAAAAATTATCAGTGCAACGAAAGATTATGCTTTTATCTATCGACTGCTAATGGACTATCACATACTTAATATTTGACACGTACATAATGTGTGTCGCAAAACTGTTCAATAATCGTCATGTTTAGATCAATACATCTATTGAGCACGTAACAGCTAAGTATTGTGATAAGGTCGTTTTATTTTAGATATCTAGACTAGATCATCGAAACATTGTTAGATAAGGTTTGTTTTTTAAGTGATAACTTCTTTAGGCGCGGTGGGCATTTTTGAGATGGGACTAAACCATTGATTTCGCGACACTGTGACAACACCAGCTTTTGACCATTAAAAAGACATCAACGCGTTGATTACCGCGGTGCCGATTTTTTTCAAGTTTTCACTTCTTTCGGCGCTCCCGAAGTGCCACTGTTTTTTTTTCAAACCTCTATAGAGATTAAAAGTCACCTTTTATCCTTCAACAAGCAGAAAACTGAAGCTTTAACTCTTTGCCGTAAATAGGACGGTATATTCAATCAAATTCACCTACCTACTGTATTATTCATAGAACACGTAGAAATTTTGACATAGAACGTGTTACATGAAAAAAGAAGATTTGATAGATTTCTTCACTTTCTAAAATCCAACATAAGAAACGCTGTGATGTTTTTTCCTAACCCGAGTGTCTCAAAATCAAATAAGGGTTTAAATTCCAACAATGATCGCGGTGAACATTTGAAATGGGTCAGCAGGTAGGGCTCCCGGCGGGGCGGCGTGGTGTGTGCGCCCGCGCCTGCGCTCATTCGCTTTTTGCCCACCTTTCGACTCACGCGCAGCGCAGCCTCCACCATTGTTCACCACGCGCATTTCTCTCACGTGGGAACTGTTGACTTCTTCGTGCTTTACCCGCGGCGTCATTCATCTACTTCGCCGGTGGGGACCGCACGTTATGCTATTACGAGTACGCGAGTACTTCCCGAGTGCGAGCTTTGTGTTATCGCTACAAAGGTGACTGTGATATGAAAACTGAGGATTATCGGCATGTCGGGTGATGTTCCGGGACGTTACTTGGTGAAAGTTGAGTGATGATCAAATAGACACAGTGATTGGGATCTTGCTGACTGATAAGAGGAGACATGGCCGTCGCGCCGGTAAGTGATACGAAACTATATAACTTAATAGTCCATACTGAGCTTAAGTGGAACTTATTTTTTACGTTAACGATACGGAATTTTTAAACAAATGTAAAAGCGTTGAAATGAATGCTTCTTTATTAACTACGATGTGTTTAGATGCTGATCATGATGAGTAGATTATTATAATTATTGATGTCCTATGCATAGTTTCTTGAAGATATTATAAAGTTTAATTCTTGTTTATGTCATACTGTTTTCTCTGATTTCTTATTGAAATAAATTAGTTGTAGAGAGACAATTAAATAACTTAATGAAGTATGTGATACGTTCCCAACGTCGTTTTATATTTCGATATCGGCTATTAGAGTTTGATGGTTTCCAATGAGTTGAAACTTAATTAAAACATCCGCTTTAATTAATTAAACTTGGAATAAGGTTAAGAATAAATCTTACATGATGTGCTTTATATTTCTTTGAAATCAAAAATATCTAAGTTCGAACGGATTATTACATATTCTGATGATTTGGAGTTAATTGCACTCAATAAACTCGCTCTAGAAAATAATAAACTTTTACGACTTCACAATCGTAAGGAAAACATACAACAAAAATAAACAACATGATACGGACATAAGTTAAAATTGGGGTCATGTTCGAAACAATAACAAAACAAAAAAAAAAATATGAACATAAAGAGTCATAATGAGAAAACATGTTACAAGTGTGAGTTGTCAACGAATGGAATATGAAATTTTAAAACAAGCTTAGTCAGCATGTTTGTGAAACAAGCTCGCTTTCCATTAGTTGTACGACGGTAGCTCACGGGTAATTAGTAAGCTTTGCCTGTCTTATCTCCGATTACTTAACGAGCTGTTACAACTTACAACTATCCAGCGGTTTTCTTAATCAGGGTGATGTAAAGTGGGTTCTATCTTTAGGCGTTTATAGCTTTAATGCTTACGTAGTGCTTAATGTAGCCCATTTCCGGATGATATGACAGTCTTTATTTGCTTTGCGTTTTCTGGAACTATTTCTGAAAACTTGAAGTATGTCTGTAATGAAGATTCCCACGGTCTTTCAAATGTATCGGAAACGTTTTCTTTTGTAATTACTCAAATCAGTTGGCTAGTGAAAACTGTTTGTAATAAATATAAGATGTAGTTCCTAAAGTTTTGTTATCAGAGGTGGAATGCAGCATCCCATTTCTCTAATAAAAGCAATATGACCTTCCCGAATTAACTAGAAGAAACTTTTTATCTAAAAACTAAACCACCAGACATGATAATTTTGAGAGTAATAAGATATGGCAAACTCGTACAGATTTTCACTTCTAGCATGACACTACATATTCTATTGCTAAAGTCGAAAACATTTGAACAAGTGATGCTTTAGAAATTTTGAACATATATCAGCCAATTATACTATCCAAAAACTGACTCAGCAAAGATTTGACTAACATTTTAAGACTTGACACATAGTAGAGAAGAAAAAAAGTTAAAAGCTCTCTGCACTACGTTATAATGTGAACAGTGGAAGCATCTTATGACGTCAGCCGAGTAATTCGGCTTGGCAGGTGACAAACCCAGGGCAGCGACAACGGTATGCCAAAGTAAACACAACCCTTTTTTGTGACACTGATGGGCAGGCCAATGAAGGCTTTGAAACTCACTGATAGCTCTGTTTGTGTTTGTAGTTAACACGGAAAGAGTTTTACGACTAAATCTAATGGAACCCTTTTACCACGGTTTTGTTGATTGTCCGGAATAAGCACGCAGAGGTATTAAACGCTATCGTGATGGACATGGATAAGTTAATGACTTAGAAGGAAACAAAAAGCTTGATAAACAAACAGTTTTTAACAATGTTTAGTCAAAAACTCCCAAAAACAAAGATATTCAGACATTTGAATACATTACTAAAGAAAGAAGCAGTTTTTATAAGAATATAACAAATTCCAACATAGTTCACGTCCATATTCTGACACTAGTCTACGACTGTACGAGTGAAATCTGAGAACCAGTTTTATTTGCTTGTGCTCTTGATGGACGAGAAGTGCCCATCTAAATAAACTTTAATGTTGATACTGTTGTGGAGAAAAGTACTATTCAAACATTGGTGATTTCATCACTTTAGTAGGGACTGTATTCAATTAACTAAATCTATGGATTCCACAAACAAGAATTCATTTCAAAGCAAGCATAGGTACTGGCAGATAAGATAGTTTAGGAATGCAAATATTAAATCCATTTAAAATAATAGCGTATAATCATTAGAAAGATTAAAACTAATCTATAAAATGAGAATTCAGTACATCGAAGTAATTTAAAAATAATATTAAAATATTATTGTATTCTCTCCGGTTTCGTCGTGAGTGATCGTGACTACACTCTTTGCTTAGAGCCGAGCTCGCACGTGCTTTAGCTCTAGTGTCATTTCTTAGAACTTAGAACCTACACATTTCTCACTCCATATTCTATTTCATTATGCACATCATTATCACAACATGCTTCTTGGATTCCACATTGAATTTGAATACAGCTGTCGTTTTAAAACAAATTATGAGATCCGGTTATTACGGTCTGAGTCATCATCAGAATTTCTTTAACTTTCGGTGAATTTTAATTTAGTAAATTATCATCTTCAATGAGTTCTTGCTGGCCGGCTTGTTTTCTCCCGACGATGCCGTTAATATTAACCTTTGAAGTTCGCCATTTTCTAAATTGCAAATACAGCCTTTTTATACGATCGGAACTTTGAACTGAGGAGAGGTCGTTTTCAATAATATTACAACCCAAGCCGCACCGTAACCATAGGTGTAGGTACTTGAATGCTTCACTTAAAAAAAAAGAACATAAAACATTATTAAAAATGCATTTCTCAACAGAATAAAGCGTAATATTTGAGGTCTTGCCAGCAAAGAAAATACTACTGACGCACTAGAGTGAGATAATAAGTTGGTAATTAATTCTGTATCCGATTTGAATTCAAAATCACAATAGAAATTAATGTAAAAATATATTTTTATTAACAAAGTATCAATTGCTTATACATATTAATTAGCCGTTCGGTAGTAAGCGCCCACGCATCCTACGAACGTTTACGATACGAGCGCGCGTGAGTTGCGTGTGATTCACTTTCCATTTCGATTCATTTACTTGCTCTAGAATTCCTCAATACAATGTCTACCGCATGTTTGACATGTTAAACATAATTTAATAAACAATGTGCGTTTGGCAGTTTTTTGTGCTTGTAGACATGATTTGGTATCTTGTATAATTTGAATTGAAGAAACACGTGTCATATACCGAGATAGTTCCAACTGTTAATGATAACTTTGACTGTGAAGTTTTTAAGGGTACATCTAGGTATAAGCATGAAGTATGTAAATATCGAGGTGACGTTCTGTAGTTTCTGCCTACTTTCATGGGAAAAAGGCGTGAGTGTATGGATCCAGGTATAAATAAATGTCTGTATGTGACAAAGTGTTGTCTATAACAGCTATAAGAGAGAAGATTAGTGTTATTTTACCAGCACCAAGTGACCTACAACGCAGTGTTCAGAACAATACGGTACGAGTACGACACATGTCGAGTCAGTGCACTTGGTCGCGGATCATTGTTCTGAGCAATTGTTACGTCTGTGAATCCGCGCTTGCAAAGCTCTTCGTGAAAGCGCCGTTTCTCACAGCCATAGTAAACGATATTACATTCAATGTTAAGGTGTTCATTTCAAGTATTTTGTATTCTCATTGTAAAGGTAACGCGTGTAATTTCTTTATTAACACGAGTTATTATGTTAGCGGAAGTGTGATGAGAGAAATTTTTAACATCTATAATATCTTCACTTAATTCGCTGTTATTTCTATATAAAATGGTTACCAGCTCACATTGTTTATATTAGGTCCTATTAATATATGTTCTGACTGACAGACACGATGTTATCCAAACACAATGTAGCGGAATGCGACAGTTTCCTGATTACATTCAAGAATTTTACATAATGTAACGTAATATTGTAAACAAAGCACGGAACGACGCATATAATGATCGTCAATGTGCGACTAACAACCGTCTAATAGCCGTTCGTAATTAACACTGTCACCGAGTTGCACTTGGATTATTTATGAGCAGCATTACCTAAAGACTTAGAACATCACATGACCCACCTAGTCAATGTAGGGGATGAGAATGTGAGTAGACCGGAAAGAACAGCTTGCAATGCAGGACACATAGGTACACCTAGCATTGGGAGGTATGAAGAACAGAAGGAGAGAGAAAGTGTCACTGACATGTTCTCCATCGAAACGCCTTTGCAAGGAGGCACAAAAAACTCACATTGTGATAGACATGAAAATCATATTCATCGGATTCACAAATGATCTGAACCTGTGTGCTTTCATGAGTGACCATTATCATGACAGTAAAATTAGAAACACTTACGTTTTAAATTGATACATTCTAAGATCTTGGAAATCTCGTTTTCTAGCTTTTGTACGATATTTCATGCAGCATTTTCGCTTTTTGTTTTGTATAGTTTCTTTTTATTCCAAATCTACAGTTTCCTGTTACTATTCTAAAACTAGCGAGGCTTCTGACCTGTTATAACTCTGTATCTACTTTATCATGGTATCATTCCTCATAGTCAATAACTAATGGTTTGTTTTGACCATTTGAAGTAGTTACAGCTGATGCACCGTGCATTAATGTTTACAGTGATTTACTATCTGTGTGCACGCACCAACACTTGCTTCCGACTTGATGAATCAGTATCGTTAGTAAATCGATTACCTATTTGATCATAAATATCGTTATATGCGGAAGATATATATAGATAGTCTATGAGCTATAAGTAACAACTTCTATACTTTAGTCACTAGGTACTGCTGCTGTTGATCTTCTTTTGAAGTTTCGTATAAAAAAAAGAAAAAAAAGGTAACGGAATTTGCTTTCTTGCCTATTTATATCAAAATTATCTTGGTGTAACAAATTCTGCCTGAATCCTAAGTCATTTTAACCAATTTCAAAGCCAGTTTCAATTTGCATTTATTTTTAAGTGTATCAAAAGAAACAATTTGGACGGAAAAGCGTGTACAAAATAAAATTTGCTACAGAATTACATACATCTCATCAAGATCCAAAGACCTTTCACCTTGAGTGAGGCAATGATACTCAAAATATTCCACGCACGACCCGGTAATGTTACGCCATTAATAACTTACTTTCATTCATTTGTTTAATATTGTCTTCGGTAAATCAAACACATTGATATAATCGTCGTCATTAGCTATATTACGTCAAATCATTCTGTTATCATTGAAAACATTAGAGGTGAAATTTACATTGGATAATACAGGAATCGAAATGACTCAATAGAGTTTTTGATTATACGAAACAACAATGACTTCCCTGTGGTCTGTAACTCGTTCCAATAATGTGCCTCATATACCCCAACTTCAGACGCATAATGGACCACAAAAAATAGATTATCTAAGGCTTCAATTCCGATCGTATGATTACACCGCGGCATTCAAAGTTAACTCATGTGATTCGATCACGGGTCAACGCATCTGTCAATCATCGCATTATGTATCGAGGCATAACATTCTGTAATCAAACAAGCATTTTGAATCATAATCAAGTTCAATGTTAATGTTTTATATTGATCGGAACACGAGAACACGGAGAACACCCACACACATGAGGAATCCACTCTCATTTTCTGTGTTGTTCAGGTCTGGCGCAATGAAGTTATAATTTATAGGATCGCTTTCAGTAATTGTGGTGTTTGGAATAATAAATTGTGCATTGGTAATATTAATTGATGGTTATAAAATTATTCTTATGAAGATTGGTGTTGTAACTTTTATTACATTGGATCTTATCAAGTTTATATCTTAAAAAGGCTACGAATGGTCTAAGAGGGCCGAGTAAAGAAGACACTCGCGAATGTATTTGTCCCAGTACAGATTTTGTTAGTTTTTCACACTTGGCTGTCGATAGTTTGGAGTTTACTGTTAGTATTCCAAACATAGAGCAGTTAATAATCAGAGGTTGGTCTAAGATTAACAGTGCGACATGTGAACTTCACCGCATTATTGCTTGTCTAGTCGCGCGCTGTGCTTTCTCTGGCTGTTCCCACCCTGTGGCTTGATCATCCGTCACTTTGTTGACAAAGGATCACAATAGTATTGTCATTTTGCTAACAATGTTCTTGTAATGACCCCCTTGTTTGAAGTGTTCGTGATCATCGCTGGGTTTTCTTTTCGTGGCATGTTGTGCAAGAATCATTTCGATAGATGTCCATGTAGGTAGATATTATTCTATTGGTTCAATAGTTACTCACATGTAAGTACAGTTGCTATTATTTATTGTTGACCCTGGAAATGGAGTTAAAGGCTTTAAATACCTCAGTGAACTCACTTCTAATCCTACTGTCTTGGCATCTGTTAACTTACCGCATTTCAACTGAATATTCATGTGTATGGTTAAATCTTTCTGTATTTTTTCCATTTCTTATTTATTTTAAGATACACTAGATATCGTTTATCGTTGTTGTTTATCATTCCGCGAAAGGTGTCTTAATAAGGAGCTAATCGGGGGCAACAGGTTTCTTAATGGTTGTGAGATATCAAGATTTATCGTTATATTTTAATATCTTATTGCCGATATCTGCAGGTGTTTTTAAGGAAAGTAAAGCAATGATGGAATTGTAGTACACCGCATTCCTACATATATGGAAAAATATAAACTATGAGAATTGAAAAAGGTGTTCCTTTTTTGCCACTTTAATTAACCAACTATCTATAAATAGACGTGATCACTTTGTGTTTTAGTGTGACATAATTAAATTACTTAGGTACTAGCTGCGTACAATAAATATTATCAGAAGACATATTACTCTTATCTCTGTGATATGAAAAGTGAGGACGAGTAGGTATTCCGTGTTGCAACAGTGAGTTACGAAACAGTAGTAATAGGAGGCTCCGCATTGCCCGACTGCTTAGCCCTTTGCCCCTCGCTATGAAACGCGTTTATCCCACAATCTCTAACGCAAGCCACTCACTATTATCTTTAGCTTTCTTTGGCATTTAGAACGTACTTGCTTGGTCTTCACTAACGTTTTCATCCTCAGTATTTGGATTAGTTTCTATTGTGTTATGTATTTGGTTTTTAGTATTTATTATACTACTGTATTTTTCACTCTTTTGTCTAGTTTCTAAAGGAAAATATTATAGATGTTTTTAAAAGACAGTTTTATAACCTAGATTATCATTATTATCTGATTCCTGTTATTAACTGATTGTTGATAAACAACATTCCTTTTTCATTGAAAATCGAAATCAAATATTTATGAGATTGTAAAGTATCTTGATTGCTCGCTCGGTGACGCCGCAACCATTATATTCAAATGCTGAACCGTTTGGGCAGGTTCTAACGTATCAATTGTCAGTGGAACAATACATACCACTTTTACTTTCAACCTGACATGTATATTAAGCATAAATATCTATTGATTAATGTGAATAGTGATGTTTCGTGATAAATTGATAGTTTCCTTGCTTCCTGGAGAAAGTGTGAAACGTTGTACACACAAAATCATGTTTCTTCTTTCAATCGTAATGTTTTGTCTATATGTATTTACTTACCAACTAGCTGCTGCCCGCGGCTTCGCCCACGTGCATAATTATTTTTCTTAAATAAAAGTAGCCTTGGTTATTCTTTAGAAAATCATCTATCCCGCCAGTATTTGTAGTATTGTTGTATGCATATGTATGTATTTACAAACAAACACAAACAAAAAAAAGCCAATAAAGCTTTCTAAATATTCCTAGAAATATAACTTTCCTCCTGAGTTCACCTTAAATAATGCACCATCGTTGTTCTTATCGTCGCTTGCCATCAGGTGAGATTGGACAAACGCTTGCCTATCACATAAAAAAATAATACATATATACAAAGCTATCTAAGAAAGTACATAGTCACCTCTAACATCAACGATGACTTCATACTAAATTGAGACGTAGATCACGATTGTCATCTAAAAAATCAAGTCACGATCAGTTTGACCGGCTCTTCAGCTTTCAACGAGCCTATTATGTCGCTTCTACTTTGTAAATAAAAGTTCGTTCTCTGACTATCAAACGGCGTTGATTGAAATGTTAACTGAGTAATGCTGGGCCCGCATCTGTGTCTATGTGATACACGCAGATGTGACCAACCATTATCGGTTATCATTGCGATAGTTCAGGCTGCGTAGCACTTATCGCCCGAGTGGCGGTACATAATATATAAGCGTGGCACGTGGTCGGACTAGCGTTGGTCATTTCTGTTGTTTCCAGACTGTCGAAATATTGGAGAGCCATCTTCGATTATTGCACGATAATTCGTTAAAATATGAAGCTGCTATGCGACCACCGCATTAGCGCGATAACTTTTTAGCGAGAAAAACATACGAAGCTTTGGTATGCATTGCTTTGTCACGATAGACGCAGATGTGGCCCCAGCATAACAGATAGGAAAGATAACTTGGTCAATTTGCTTCTTTGTAGTTCTAAAATAGAACCTTCACAGTATTATATATGGCATTGTGTGTGGCAATAAGAATTGAGGAAGCTCAAAGAAAATGGAACGTGTGGAAGATGATATGGTTAGAATGCGGGTGAATACTAAAAGGAAGATATACTGCACCTATCCCAAATAAGGATAATGCCACACTGTCCTATATTCATAATCGTCGTCCAAAAGTCCCTTCAGAATCGCTCATGCAACTACTGAGTACTGATATAATTAAAGAGTATTCTGCAATGACTGACCAACCCGCACTGGACCCGCGTGGTAGATTACAGCCCACTCTCTCTCGAAGAGAGGAGGCCTGTGTCCCAGCAGTAGGAACATTATAGGCTGTTTTTTTTAAGTAGTCCACTTAGAGCACCCGTCCGAATAGCACCTGCGACTCAGCAGCCTACTGCTGGAATGTATTGTTTGTAAATTACTAGATACTTACGTACATACGAAATTTGTTTTATCGATATCTTTCATTTAATAACGTCCTGTAAAACAAATACATCCCAGCAGTAGGCTGTTGAGTCGCAGGTGCTATTCGGACGGGTGCTCTAAGTGGACTACTTCGTTTTTTATCTCTTCAAGAAAAGAAATTGGTTCCGAAAATACAATAGCGGATAAAGGTGTTGATCCAATTATACAACTTAGCAGTGATCTAAGAATTTTAAATCAAACTCGATTCACCTACTTTAGTTCATTTTCACTTTCGTTTGTTTTCGTCTGTGAGAAATAGCATCACCGTTTTATGTCATAGTCATAGGAAGAAAGCATTGTTGCGTTTTTGACCGGCAATTAAGTAAAAGTTCTCTTACAAGAGCGTGCGAACTGTCAGTTCGGAATTCTTCAATGATGAATGACCTGTTAATATTAACAAAGGATTTACTATTATTTGTGATGGTCTCTTCATCTTTATATTTTTTTTTGTTGGTATTGTTAAGGTTGGCGTGGAGAAGAGTTTTTAGCTCATTAACTGGTACTAGCACTCCAAGATTACTTAAATGCTCCAAGTACTTAGTTTGATCACTTTTCAGTATTGTTGACATTTCGATCATAACACCATCAACTGTCTAGTTAACTCTTTTGGCGCAGCAAGAGACTCGAAGAAACGAGAATTATCCTCTTTGTTCTGTTCTGCGTAGTTACTTGCTAATTTTGTTACTGAATAATACCTTCAAAAATCAGGACAATAAATACGAAGCCGCCAAATTGACCAATATTTAAAAAAAACTGAATATTTTTGTATTTAGAACCCAATTTTTTTTTGTTATCAAAATAAATAATTTGAACACCATAACCAACCAACTTAATATGTTTTATTTATTTACACAGTTTTATGATGAATTGATGACCATGGCCTTTTATGTTTTTTTAAATATTTTCTATATATTTATTTCTATTGTCCACAGGAAAGTGTTGTAACTATAATGACAACACACCCTATCCACCAAACACCAACTCTACCCACGAACTCTATCTATCCTATTCATACCTGGGTAGATTTTTATATGTTTATGATAGGACATCAAATCATGTCATGTCTAGTGGCTAGGTGTTGTTTCACTTTTTATGCGTTTATTATTATAATTTTTTGTAAATGCAATGATGTGTGATTTATGTTAGACAGGACATTTCAATTAATTTGTATGCTTGAATACTAAGTTATTCATGAGACAGTGACCTACTGACTGAGATGAATTAAATTACTACGTTTTTTATAAAAATAATAATGTTTATAAGTGGTTGATGTTTATCGATGAGCCCACGTCAGAATTCCCTGAACGATTTTACTTTTCTTCACGTATTTATTTAAATAATGATGGCACTAGCGTGTGGGTAGCATACTTGTGTAGAGAAGTTTCGAAAATCGAACGCAATACGAGTTTTGAATTGATCATTGCTTATTTGGTTACAGTTTGTGCCAAAACATGTGTTTGTGCGTGATTGCACTTCAATAACACTCGGGCGCACCCAGAATTTACTACAGCTATAAATATATTTTAGGCTTATGCAACTGTGATGTATGATGCTGCAAATTATTCAAGTTACACAAGTGATTGCAAACGCATGGATGGTTACTTGGTTACTAACTTGTGACTTGTGTAACAGAGATAACAATAACATTGAAAACAATTACAATCATTATTACAAGATTAATAAATTAATAATATATAAAAAAAATAAAATATATATACAACGTGCCCCTACAATGGCGACATTAATTTAATACACGGGTAGGGCTAGTGGCCAGTAATCATAAAAATATAATAAGAAATAATTATTCGTTAATTGAAAAATTTTAATTTTCAAACGCTCGCCGACATAGGGCTCTCTCTGTCCTTCAATTCGCCTTCTATGTTATGATCCGTGATCCCGGTAAAAGACCTCTGCGCTACAGTTGTTAAGTAGTGATTGCACCAAGATGCTATTTTAGAAAATTGAAAATAAATCTATAAATAATAACATTTAATGAAATTAAAATATCTTTATAAAAAGAAAACGCTAATCCGTATACGTGTGTTAAGTTAAAGTTACCATTAAAGCGCCACGCTGTATAATTATATTCTTAACTGCAATGTTGGTCTTGAGACTGCCTCGTTGGTCTAGTGGTCGCAAGCGCTACTTTTGAGCATGAGGTGCTAGCTTAGATTCCCGGGTCGAGCAAAGTGTTATTGGGTTTTTTCAATCTGGAATTTCTCAGTAGCAGTCCGGAGTCTGGATTTGTGTCCAGTTGATGGTAAAAGGGTCACTCCATAATACATGGGTCTTAACACATTCAGTACCAGGAGCCATCCTGGAGGGTTCAGCTAGTCGCATATGGGATGCCGGGAGCCTTCGCGGAGGTCTCATAAATGTAGGTTTTTCTTAGCGAATACAGCATTATATACCGTGAAAATAAAATCTGATGTATATTTTAACCAGATTTATTAGTAAGTATATGCGTTCGTTTTAAAATCCAAGCATTATTTTATTTTTTGTTCACGATTACAAATATTCACAAAAAATTTAAAAGGTTGGAAACTACGTATAGCGACAAGATCCCCTGAAAACACTATTTTACTTCGTTTTACAGTGTTTTATAACACGGTTCTGCATATTGGAAGTGAACCCTCCCGGAGGATTCACTTCCAATATGTATGGCGCCATGGCGTATGAGTTGTATGAAAAGTGGGTGGAGTCCAAAGTGTTAAACATAACTGGCGCAATGTGGGTGCACTTTTGCCAAAACTTTTTGAAATACTGGCGAGATGTTATGTTATGTCATAAATACTCTCACGGCACTGACCTCTGAATACAGCATCAAGGTAAAAAGATGTATGAATAGGAGCATTTCTCATAACAATTACTTTTGCGTATGCAGGTTCCTATTGAACAAGTAGGCATTTGTATATGAAATTATAGACTTCGTCTGTATACTTACCTAATTGATTAATTACTTACTTGTACGTTTATTTTACACTGTAACACGTTTCTAACAAGAAAACATCTAGATCATAATTCAATTCAAAACGTGGCGTCTTCCGATCGCGACCATTGACGGTATATTATGAGAAAAGAGAAAAGTGCAAAGAATGGCAACTCGTGGGAAGCATCTACAATGGCCCCGATATGTCACGACGAGTGTTTCACTATATTTTCTAATTGTTAAATTAAATATACTTAGCTTTTTTATGCCTATTATCTTTAGAAGGATGCTCCCGTCCTTAATTAATATCATCATCATGATCATTTCAGCCGAAAGACGTCCACTGCTGGACATAGGCCTCCTCCAAGCACCGCCACTTCGACCGATTCTGTGCTTTCCGCATCCAGCGGATTCCTGCGGCCTTCAAAAGGTCATCGGTCCATCTTGTGGGAGGCCGGAAGACGTAGCGTTAATTAATATATTTTGTTTCTTTTTTTCAGATATTTCCGGTGTTGTTAATAGCTGTGGTCACAAGATGTAAGTGTGATCACGCAAACGGGTTCAACACACACGGCGGGATAAGCGCAACACAATTAGGACCGCTGCTCAAGCCGCCTCCGCCACCACCGCTCCCTCCCGTGCCCGTGCCTTTCCATAAGGGCCCAGAAAGAAACCAGCGACAGAATTCAGATATCGGATACCAATACCAATCACCACCACCCCCACCTTTAGCATCTAGCGACTTCAAATTCCCAGCCCCTTTCTACAAACAATACAATTTCAACTTTGTCCCACCTCCACAACCTTTCTTTACAACACCGTCGCCAAGCTTATTCCAAAAAGTTTCAGGCTGGCTTTTCCCATCGCAACAAACTAGTTATGCAGGATCATCTGTATTTAATAACGTAGGACCAATAAAAAAGGATTGCAATCCTTGTAATTTAGTGCCATGGTTACCAGTAATTAGATACAATTTAGGAGCTAAAAATGTATATCACAATTCATTGCCAACATACGGCCCGCCCAGTCCTACAGGTTACGCTAATGTGTTAAAGTTTCAACCGCAACCTTTTAATTCACAAAGCCAAGATAAAAGGCCTCCGCAATTATTGCCTGGAGTACCGCATACAAGCTATGGCCCGCCTAGCCTATCCTTTAATGGCGGCGCTGTGAGAATTGTCAGCTCAACTTATGGCCCGCCAAGTGCAACACATACTTTAGACGTTGTATCACCAAACCCTCCGAGTTCTACGTATTCTGAGCCAAGTTCATCTTATGGTCTACCAAGTTCTTCATTTAGTTTACCCAGTAACTCATTTGATTCCCAATTCTTATCTACTCCACCTCATGAAATTGCAAATAACCTATACAATGTAGCTAGCACAACCTTTCAACCACCTTCTTCTTCATATGGGACTCCCTCCCCATCGCATGGAGTTCCTTCTTCAACCTATGGAACTCCTTCTTCGTCGTATGGATCTCCTTCATCATCATATGGCACTCCTTCTTCATCATACGGTACTCCTTCTCCATTGTATGGATTTTCGTCTCCATCGTATGGAACCTCTTCCCCAGGGTATGAAACTCCACGTCCGGTTATCACAAACTTCCAACCCGTAACCCCGCAGTATGAACCTGGGGTTCTAAATAAAGAACTACCTCCACAAAATGACGTGGAATTATTGGACAATATAACACCTAATAGAGAATTACAGTTGCCGAAAGTTTCACATCCAACAACATTTAAGAACTCTTACGGTGAACCTATAACTAATACACATCTGTTTGATATTTCGTACCCTGTGTCAGCTACAGCAGCTGAATCATCTAAAGTAAAAACCCAAATATCACCACATGATAATACGAAACCAACAACACCAAATACGTCATTTGCTCTGGCAAATCCAGCTCCATTTACACTAAATAGAGGCAGAAATATTCACACGCTACAGCCAGTCGCACTTCCTAATCTTAGTGTTTCACCTTTGCCACCGATATTTAATGCCCGACCTTTTCGACCTATATCACCGCAGTTTTCTAAAAATGTCCTCCAAGGTATCAATCAGATGCAACAGACTTACAGTAATGTCCATGTAGAACAAAGCATACCTCTAGCGGAATTCACCCATTCTGTAGATTATCCTGCTACTATAATCCAATCGCCTATTATTGAAATAGAGCCCCCATCAAACTTTAATCAATCAAAAGCATATAGAGATATACCGAATAGTTACATTGTCGATGAAATTAGGGATATATCGTCGCAGGCTTCAGAAGATCATATTTCAGAAACCAAATCGGTTCCAGATGCGAGTTTTGAAAGCACAGGAGGTGATGTCGGCAACGAACTATATGACACTAGTATACCTGCAGATATAAAACCTGTTTCTCGTGTCCCTTCTAATCACAAATTCAATTTTGTGGATTTAAGAGGAGTTCATGATAACGATGTTGATAAATACCGCACAGATAGTAATTTACAGAACATTGATTCACCTCTTTTGTACCTAAAGCCGAGTGCTCCACATAAAAATCACGGAAACTTCATATTAGCCATATCATCGCCTGTACCAGATAATGAATATGAAATTTATGATGATATTCCTACAACAGCGGCACCACAGACCCCTACTATTACCAACAGTTGGGATGAAAGTAGAGCTGAGTATAACACATACAAACCTAAGATAGTCCAAATTATAGTACCTTATACAACAGGAAATAAGCAGGCAGATACAAACGAAGACGTCGTGCAAATGTCACAAGATTGGCCCTCTACACCAAAAGATGAATATCAAGCTCGTAAAGTTCCGTCTAACACAGAAAATTCTTATGCGAGTCCAATAACAGAAAGTTATAATACTGCAACAACAACGACTGAAGACACACAGGTAATGGAAAACTATGACTCGGACAGATCGAAGGACTTCTATGATGTGAAGGAACCACCGTTTGATATAATTAAACTCCAACACACCATAGATGACTGGACGGAACAGGAATATTCTAAACAGTACAAGACTCCACAAAGGCCGCGTAGCAGCGAAAAACATGCTAAGCAGATCCCTGACGACTATTTTACGACTACCATGCCAACTAATTACGTAACAACAACAAGCAATTATAATTACGAATTCTATGATCATGAAGGTTCAAGTAGTTTTCAAAATATTGTCACCGATGAAAGCAATAATACATTTAGTAAACCACGAAAAGAATATAATACAATAGAGAGAACAAAAAATAGACACAACACTGGTAAAAATGAAGAATTAGACGAAGTGCAAAAACTTCATATTTACACAGCGGCATCGTCTTTCCGTACCACGAGTACATCTACCACTACCACTCCAGCTCCATGGGGTAAAATTCAAACAGCTATATCACCTTTAACGAAAGAAAAAGTGTATGTGGTAACTTCGAAACCTTGGAGAGATATGCGAAATGTGTCAACGGAATGGTATGAAGTAGAACCCTTCGAATCTAAGAAAACGAGTGCCGACAGTGAGTTCTCAGCGTCTAGCAATCTTCCTTTTAAGTCTCCAAGGTTTATAAATCGACCATCATTTGGGTTTACCTCAGGAGGAAAGATTGAATCCGATTCATCATATGGATTTTCTAAAAGCTGGTATCAAAGCAGTGAGTTTTAACAATTGTAACTGAAACATGTTCCGTATCTTGGATTAAATTAAAGACTTGTTTTAAATGCATGCTTTACTTTCAGTAAACGAGCTGGAGACTCAAAAGGAGAACAATAGTACGTCCTTCCCAGAAGCTAGCCAACAGAAAGTTACCACCACTAACTTGGACGAGGTTTAATTCTTAATATTTACTAACTTTCAGTACTCTTTAAAGAACTTATCACACAATTCAATTGAATTTTTTTGTATGAAGTTTTCCAAGACAGAGTTCAACTGATTTTTCATACTGTTTTTATCATAGTCTACCTTTAAACGAGCAATTCTTGTATATATATGTATATAATCTGAATCTCGGAAACGGTTCCAACGATTTTCATGAAATTTAGTATGCAGGGGGTTTCGGTGGTGACAAATCGATCTAGCTAGTTTAATTTTTAGAAAACATCGTTCAAAAAATAAAAACTGAGCTAAGTTCGGTCATCCAGATATTAATGTTAATAGTCAATGCAGAACTCATTGTTGCATCAATAGTGTTAAAATTGAACAATAAATTAAGTTAAAATTCTGACACCAATTCCGTCGAAAGTAAACACTTTAGTGTGATAAGAGCTTTAAATATAGACTTAGACACGCACCTATGAGCTCAACACAAAATTATACATATTATGATAACTAATAACATCTGCCCCAGTTTGTAATAACATTAAAATAGTTCATGAGCATAAAACAATCCCTACTCGTGGATGTATTGTATGTAGCAACGTTTATCTTTTTATGTGTATATAAAAATTTCGTTGTTGTGAACAATCACTCAACGGTTTTCAATACTGTCTTAAACCCACTTGTATATAAATGCACAAATATTTCCTTAACTTGTTATTATAAATATATATTTTAAAAGAAGAAGTTAAAAAGTTCTCCTAACGAAAACCCTATTAAAAAGTAACTTATAAAATATTAAAAGCAAGATAACATTAAAAGGACGGCAAGCACGATTGATTAATTCATGTTATGTTTTATTTTTCAGGACAGCACGACTGTAAACCCTCATAATGGCTGAAAAGTGTTTTAAAATGCGAACTGAGTATGATGACGTGTTTTAAAATGTGAACTAAAATAAGTGACAGTGACAATTAAAATATAGAGCGACTATAAAATTTAACTTAGTGCGTGAAACAGAACAAATTAAGAAGAACGCGAAGCTATATGACAGTGTTCTTTTTATTTTGATCTTATATTTAATTATAAGTGTAGGTACATGGACACTAGTTAATAGGTAAAGTTAACCAAAGTGCGACATGATTAAACATTACTTCATTATTTTTAAATGTAATCATTAAATATCCATCCTCTATAATATTGTAGCTTTAATTTAAGTAAGATATATCTTTTCAAGTATTATGTGTAATATCTAAAATTGTATTAAAACTGAATAATAATCAGTAATCGATTTTTGTAAATATTGAATTGTAAATAAATGAATGCATCGTGACTTCATTTTTACTGATCTCCCAAATGAAACACATTGCAACTTTGATCGAGATAAAATATACTTAAACTATTATACAAAGGTACTATGTTACAGGTTCAGGTTCAGGTTTTGTTCTGTCTTTTATTCTAAAGTACAGGAACTCTGCACTCCAAGATATAATTGTTATTAGTGTGACAAAGTTTAACACGATGATTGGCATTATGTAGGAACCGGAAGCTTCGCGCACTCGAGCTGAAATTAAAAAGATAAAAATGTTATAAACAAATAATAAGGTATTTTATCTCTCCGGAAAGAAGGACAAACAGTGTGATAAATCTAGACGAAAATGTTTATCTTCTCATGCAAATTGTGAAAGTTTTTTGAGGATAACAACGAACTATGCTATAACAAAATTGTGGTCATAATTTGCAAATATACCTCACAAAGATTTCTTACTCTCTGTACTACTATTAAATAAAGATAAATATATTCAATTTAATATACCTAATTCTGTATACAGAAACGTAAGAAATATGGTCCTGGCACCCGGCTTTGTCCGGCATCAATTAGAAGCCAAACAAAGGTCAAAAGATCACAGCAACAAACTGATAGAGTCAGGTTATGAGTATAGTCACGTCACGACATCGACACCACAACACTCACCTAATACTACATGTTAGGTCTATATTTCACCACGTTCATTTAGATCCATGTCGTACTCTATCTAGATAATTACTCGTATGTGCTTCATTAGATAAATGATATATTTTTAGCTCTTTCGACTAGGTTTTGTGTTGCAAGTCTGGACGAATATTATCGCAGAACTCGGTTGATGCGAGAAATAAAGTCATGACCTATAGTTATTATAATAACACGTTCTATACAATGTCGGCCATATGTGCCCGCCCGCATTTTTTTGAATGTTCATGAAAATTATCGAATAATAAATTTACTTAAAAAGGGGAATCCATCTTGTTTTTTTGTTTAAATTTTTATTTTTCATAGTCCCCCATATGATTTTATGAACTTACACATGTGTTCTTAAAAAAAAACATTGTTTTTTTAGAAAAAAATGTTTTCACGTCCGTTTTTTTTTGCATAATTGTCAAATTTTAATAAAAATAATAAAGTTAATCCGATAAAACAACTCATGAGCTTTTAGAAATAATAAACAGAATCCAAACCGAGCCAATAACGTCGGAGATATGGCAAACATAAAAAAATTAATAACATGAAAAATATTAAAGATAGACCCCCCTTTCAAAGTTATTCTTCGATAATTTTTCATGAAAATTCAGAAAAATTCAGGCGGTCACATGCCGATGGGCGACATATGTACCAAAATAGTAGACATAGTTTTTTAGCAACTTTTGCATAATGGCCTAACGATTTTTAAATTTTTACCAATGGCGGACTCTAATAAATAGACCAATAGAACAAAGATTAACCGATAATATTTTATATACCATTACCATTATATGATTGCTTATACGCTTCAACATATCAGTCAACAGCAATGTAAGTACACTTACTCAATAACGTTCCGATAGTGAAGATGGTGATACCACTGAAGAACATTTGGATCCCGGAAGCGAAGGCCAGTCTGTGGATGGGCACGTAGTTGGGGATCACGATGTTCACGTACACGGTCCTCATAGCCTTCGTGATGCCGAGAGCCAGCGACACGAACAACATGCCCATGAAGGACGTTGTGAACAGCATCACTGAAAAATAGTATGGGAACTTTAAAACTAGATGCTGGCCAGAGTCAGTGAACAAGAATGGTATTCGAATTACTGGCAGTATGAAATTAGTTACAATGTTGGATGAACAAAACCTAGTACTGAGTTCTGTAATAAATGTCTCAAATTCAAATTATTTTATTTCACATAAACCTACATGGGCACTTATGAAACGTCAGAAGCTAGGTGCAATCTATATCAGAAGTCATTAGTTCTGTTTATGATAATATGCGACATTTATTAGTAACATTCGCATATTTTAGCATTAACCAGCTGTCCAGAGCAAACTTGAAAAGTAACTGAGGTAAGATTCGTAGGTAATAGCAAAAACGAAGAGTTTCAAAACAAAGAGAACATTCTTTGTTTTTGTACCTATACGATGATAAATGTATTGCAGATTTTGAACGACAATAATAAATCATAAGGTTACAAACAAAATTACCGTAAATAACTTTCGCTGTCGAATGGTATCAGTCTATAAATCTAAATAAAAGACGCAAATGCTCGCCTTTCATCAATAATATTTGAATATTTAAATACATTTACATACAAAGAGTTTAACAATCTATAAATAAACGACATTGATGAACATAAAACAGTAAGAAATGAAGTATTGTTTGTATGAGTTTGTACGCCTTTATCAATTACTCAGAACAATGATGCAGACGGTCATTTACATTAAACCTATGCTGATAAATATTTATCTTTGAGTTATTCCTGAAACAGTGCTGAAATATTTTTATAGAAAATATACTTACTACTTCTAGTGAAGATAATCATCAGCAAACTGACCATGTACATGACACGCGGTGACTTGTTGCACCATTCTCCGATAAATGGTGACACAAATCGAAATAGCGTGTCCGAAAAGCCGATGACTGACATCAGTTTTGCTATATCTGCTGTTTCAAACTGCATCATGTCTTTGAGAATGATTGGCAACAATAGTGAGAAGTTTGTTTCCACGCAAGCTGCTATTGATAGACCAAATACAATGTTTACGAATATTGGATCACTCAAAAGTGTCAGGTCAAAGAACTGAATGAAATGATCCATATAACCCTTTTTCTCCTTTTCTTTGACGATTTCCTTTTCTTGAGTATTTATGTTTTTCAGATTCTCTGCTTCGTTAAAAATATTTATGGAACTGCTAAGATTAATTTCTTGAGACTCCCACCACTTATATCGAGACTCTAATAGTGGCGTATCTGGTAATTTGTTACGTATATCAGGGTGTGAAATGGCATTTCGGGTTTGAAGACTTGAGTTACTAGTAAGAGATCGCATTGATAGACTCTTTGACGGGATCACACCGTTTTCCGCAGCTTCTTCTAGGTGCGGTGGTAGTGAGGCAATACCTGTAATAATTTTGGTGACAATAGTATGTTGCACTAAAAATTCTGAACATAATATAACATTTGAATAATAAAATAATCATACCAACAACTTTAGACGAAGGAGTTACACTGCCGTTAATAAGCTCTACCTCAGGTTCCTTATTTAGAGGCACCGCTTCTTCTGATGTGGGTGGATCTCTTAAGTACCATTTAGCGGGTCTAAGTAAACAAGCAGCTACAAGGGAATGGAGGCAAATTGCACTTAAAATTAATACTGCGTATCTCCATCCGTAAGTGTACATTAAGAAACTCATGAGTAAAGGCATGTATATAGACCCCAGTCCAGTTATAGACATGCCTACTCCAACGGCTCTTCCTCTTTTCTCTTTGAAAAATGAATTTATTGCTAGTGTAAACGCTCCCATAATTGCAGCTACACCCATCGCTGAAATTAAAAATGATATCAGGTTTCATATCGCAATGAAATCTAAACATATGAAAGTTATCAGGCAGATATGGGTACTTACAACATATAATACTGTAAGATAAAATAAATTGCCAAAATTCAGTTGCTGCTGACATAATCATTAGACCAGCTGATATGAATATGGCGCCCAACAAGGCAACCTTTCTGTACCCGAAGCGACTTAATAAGGGTCCTCCGAAAAACGACAGTAGCATTCCAATGCTATGATTTAATACAATTACGAAGGTAACTTGTGTAGCTGTCAGATCGGTATCATTCAACACCAAAGCGAAACCAGCGATTAAGGGAAGAACAACCACCTGAAAAACAATTAATTCGTAAAAATCATGATTGGTCGGTCGAAATATAAAGTATATCGTATGAATAATAATATAACATCACGTCTTGTTTCCCCGAAGGGTTGGGCAGAGGTGTCCCTGTAGCAGGTATACCCACATTTCGCCAGTTATGTTTAAGTCCCATGTAATAGGGGGCGAGCCTATTGCCATCAACCGGGCACAAATCCAGACTCCGAGTTATTTCAGATAGAAAGACCCAATAACACTTTGCCTGACCCGGGAATCGAACCCAGGACCTCATGCTCAGCAGTAGCGCTTGCCACCACTAGACCAACGAGGCAGTGAATAATCATGTTACGAAAAATACAAAAATTTCGAAAAATTTACTGCACAGTGGTTGGGGGAAACAGATCATGTATCCTACTATAGAATTCCATAGAATTATATATTTAGAACTAATAAGTTCCCTAACTTTAACCGAACGAGTCTGGGTTAGAATTGAGTTGATTGAATAAAAGCTTAGAACAGTTCTGTCTTCTCATACTAATTTGGTTCGCTTCCTTTGCCTTCTTTCATATCTACTTTTTGGCCCTTACCAATATTTTTTATAAATCCTGTATGATTTAAAAATGTTCAGTAAAAAATGTGAGAACTTATTATTTCTTTACTATGTATAATTTTAAGGAAAATTCGCAAATAGTTCGAGATATACATGACTACGCTGATTAAAATGAGCGATGTTACGTAAAAATCATAATTACTGTGATAACATACTTAATTCAATCATGAACGATATGAAAAGTGCCTATCTAGACATTATAAAGATTATGATGGACCTAAGAGTCTATTGAGATATGACAATCAATGAATAATTATGAATTTGTCAAAACTTTATATAAAATGTGCCATAGGTACTGACTTCTCACTGTACAATTACGCTCGATCCTGCATTAAAATCATTTTTACCGACTTCAAAAAAGGAGGTTTCTCAATTCGACCGTATATATATATATTTTATGTGTGTTCGCGGATAACTTCGTCGTTTAGAAACCGATTTTGATGATTCTTTTTTTGTTGGAAAGGAGATATTCCAAGGGTAGTACCATAATAAGGAAACCAGGATTTGATGATGACATCCCAGAGAAATCGAGGGAACTCTTCAAATATTATAGGCAAACCAATAGCGATTTGGGTATTTTTTATAGTAACTCGTGCAGTTGCTCTTGAAAAGCACCATTTGGTTAAGTGGAACTGATGATGAAGACCACAAATAGCCACCGGAACTACTCAATAATAAGTATTTCATGGGTTGCGATTCGATTACTTTAATATGGTTGCAATGCAATTTATGCTCGTCACAATGCATATGGAGAAGTGGAGTCCTTGCATCGGGAAAGGCAATATTTTGTAAAAGGTGATGAGCAGTTGGCATTAGGCTAATGTAACTTAGATAAATTACAAATTGCTACACTAAAAAGCGAGAAATAAAAACTTTTTTACAAAAAAAAAAACAACCGACTTCCAAAAAACCACTACAAAGTGAAAAATAACTTAAATTTACTATTACTATACTATTTTTTTACTTAAAGTCGGTGACAAATAACGAAAATACAAAACCAAAGACACCGAATTTCGAAATTTAAGTTATTTTTCACTTTGTAGTGGTTTTTTGGAAGTCGGTTGTTTTTTTTTTGTAAAAAAGTTTTATTGTGTAAAGTGACGTATAATAGTTTCGCGATCGAGTTATCATAGTTGTTAAATATAATCTTGAGAATATTGGCGAAACAATTCAATGAGAAGGAAAATATGGGTTTTCAAATATTTTTCCTTGCTTAGTCTAAGCGCACTTCAATATGCAATAAGTTAGTTTGTATCTAGATTATCAGTTTACACTAAATATATGAAGTTATCAAGTTCTATTCTTTATGAAGTTAGTATCTTAAATCGTAACATTGCGTTGATGTCCACTGCTGAAAATGCGGGTCTGGTAATGGCCGATCAAAAAGATCGCCACGCTTGCCAGAAGAGATGGTGATATTGGCAGGAGAAATGGTGAATACGGTTTGTTGTTATCAACAGGCACTGAGGACATCCTCTTTACGGACTACACTTAGTAGTCTTTATTCTTTCCCCCGAAGTAAATAACACCCATATGTGGAGTATAAGAAAGCTAAAGTGTCAATGGGTCAGCCACATTAGCCGTAGAACTGATGGCAATAAGGGTAGACGTGTTTTTGAATGGAGACCGCGAGTCGGTAAACGCACCTAGGGTAGGACATCTAGGTAGAGAGAAGATCTTCACAGAGTACCTAGCTGATGGCAGCTGCATAAGAGTAGCTGAGAATGGCCTAGGATTAGAAAGGCCTATGTTTAGCAGTCAAACGTTGAAGGCTGATGATGATATGGAGAATAAGACAAGGGATCTCTACTTAATAATAATATTTGATATTAAAGTAAAAAAGTTTTCACTCATGATCGATCACTTTTGTTACTAATCAATCTGCCTAGCCTTTTCTCAACTATGTTGGGGTCGGCTTCCAGTCTAACCGGAAACAGCTGAATACCAGTATTTTACATGGAGCGACTGCCTATCTGACCTCCACAACCAGTAACTGGGTAATATGATATCCCTTGGTAAGACTGGTTGTCCGACGTTCAGACTTCTGACGACCCGAAACGACTGTCAAAGATTCACGAATGACAGCCGGGACCAACGGCTTAACGTGGTTTCCGAAGCATGGAGGAGTCTCAGTATGTAAAGATGGTCACCCATCCACGGACCAACCCCGGCAAGCGTAGCTTAACCTGATGAATTGATCGGTGCGGCTGTTATTACTTAGCCACAAGCTCCTCAACCCGATCGATCACTCTATTACTTTTGTAGAACCACATTTGATAAATCTTTGTTCCAAATTTTGGTGCTGATTCTGTTTAGGAAAATTTAAATAATTCGCGATTATTAAAATAGATTCAAAAATGTTTGATGCCTATAGGTCATCTCGTAGAAAGTCTTATTTCGCGAGATAACAGGAAAGATAACAGCAGCTAAAAAAGCGGAGGAGAGCTGCTCTTAGTATAAATGTGTCAATCCTTTTTGGACTATAGATTAGAAGACATCGCTGCTGACTGGGGCCTGAGTTTACTTTATAAACGTTGCAATGGTCTCGCCACTGATCTCTGTCTGTTTATGATAGATTTTGTATGACAAATCTGTCAAAAACTCACAATGCCATTACTCTCTTAAGGGGGAAGCGTCAGGGTAGCCCGCGAAATTAATTATTTTTAAAGTTTTTTGCATTTTGCAGGTTAGTGCTAGGTTTTATGTTGATTAAAATATAATTCGCGGCCATAACAAATATGGCTTTACGCAACTATGATCATTACAATCAGCAATAGTGATTAAGAAGATAAAGGTGTCAAATGTCATGATTTCATGAAATCATGACATTTGACACCTTTGCTAACTTATGGAGTTGTATTGCTGATTGTAATGATTATAATTGAGTAAAACCATATTTGTTACGACCGCGAATCATATTTTAATCAACATAAAACCTGACACTGACCTGCAAAATGCAAAAAAAGTAAGAAAATTTTAATTTCGCGGGCTACCCTGACGCTTCCCCCTTAAGTTGGAGGGGTGAACCAAACATGGGCTGCTTGTTAAAGTTCTGAAAGAACAAGAGACCGGGGAGGGGATCTTTCAATGGTCTCAAAATTTTCCAATAGTGTAGGTTTTATTCACTCCTGCAACTTAAGATAGTATAGGTACTTAACGAAGTAGCACATAATAAAATACAGTATTTAATTGATAAGAGGCGTCTCGGTGGTAGTATTACAATATCATATGTATGGCATGACTGTAGAACTAATTTACTGTTGACTTAATGTTTATTAAAAAAGCCGGTCATAAAATGAACTCTTTGTTCACATTTAATTAATATTTCATTATGTATTAGGTAAATGCAGTTTTTCAGCTTTCAAATTACTAACGATAACTTTGTATAGTATTTAATGTATGATTGCTATGATTAGTACTAAATAAAATTATACTTACATTATTCATAGCATAAGCTATTGTCACAACCCACCCGTAGCCCCCGTCAGGGGGGACCTTATTTGTTTCAACATTCGACATTTTGAGTTCAGAATCACTTATCACATTTCTTCAAACAAAACTTTTTTCTAAATAATTATATAACTTTCGAAGTTAAAGTCAAATCACAAACAATGCACATTTTTTCATCACTTGGAAATATTTGTCTCTATTTTTTCTACAGAGATTATTGACCCTTAGTTCAGTATCAAATTAAATTGATTAGCAACAAATACGTGAATGTTCGTAGCACTGTCTACATGTTATGTTAGACACAGACATTGTAGGCGCATAGCAAATATACATTCGTTATCGGTTTGACTTTAGTAATGTCTCGTTATCGTTAAAATGTTATTACTTGCTCACACGTATTTAGGTCTATCTTAGAAAATTATCAGAATCAATGTAGATCTAGCTAATATTATTTTGGGCTCATTTGTAAAAAAGATTCTCGGGTTTTCCCCCTTAAACTGAAATATAGCGTATTCTGAAACTTTTTTAGCGCAGTTATTGTTGCATAATATTATTTAAATTCTAAAAAAAAATTGCCTCTTTTTTGACCACTACATTTTTTTTTTGACAGTCTTTATAAGTAAATAGAACTTAAGATGTATCTAAAACTGATTCGACTTTCATTTTGTTAAATTTAACATTTTGATTTTTTACTTTAATTTAATGCTCAAAGAATATTACAGTAACATGATTTTTAGTCCCTACCTTATATATATATATATATATAAGTATAATAATTTGTTTTAATCATTTTCCGGTTATGTCGGTACGTTATTTTTGTCATAACTATTTGTGTAAATACGTTAGTTAATACTTATTTACATAGGCGCGTTGCATTGATAAAGAGTTATTCAGGTCACAATCCAAAACAGTAAAAGTAGTCCGAAACATGATTAAGTACTAATAGGTCATAATTAACGTTCAACTTGATGGATGACGGATGATTAAACCAGTGAAATTGTATTCTCGTTAACCTAAGCTCTGATTAAGTGGTCACGCATGGTGTTAATTTCCTTATCTTTCATAATCTTTTGATAAAATATAATTAAGAATAAATTTTAACTTGGATAATCGTTTCAATGATAAAATCTCTTTTCTTCAAGGAAAATATTCTTTTCAAAATCTTTTTTTGGGGAGTTTTATTTAAAGTTTTGCAGTTTTTCTAAATAATAGTTCATAAGTACATACTACTTACTTTATTTTAGTGTTTCTATCTAGGTACTTGTATCTTGTTTAACTTCTAGGTAATGTTGAAATAATATTATCATTAAATCCTATACTGAAGTATCGTTAATAGGCATCTAACTTCACAATTATGATTGTAGTTGATATGACCTAATTTTGCTATCTTGCACATTATGTACAAGATTGTTGGGGAAATCATCGAAAAAAGGTTTTCACTTGACGTCTACAGCATAGAGTAGGTGCCAGAAAGGGAAATAATCATATCTGTGGTCTTGTATTTTATAACCATATTTATGCAGTTTAGTTATTCTGACTGTTGGTTAAATATTGCTAATTAAAAATGGCAGGCGCTATTTACATTAAAGTGCCTATGAAATAATGTTTACTTCACCTACAATCGGCTGGTGATTGCTAAGTTACAAACACTGGCACTATTGATAACACGAACATATATTCATCTGTTGTCTAGTGAACGATAAATATTATGGGTCATTTCAAATTTAATTATCAACTAGGTACTTAGATAAGTACATCACTGCTTCCAAAAAATAATTGAATTTAATAACCAACAGTTTGGCACAAAACACATTTAAATATAACAGACACAGCACTCAATTACGTCAAATCAACAAACAAATGTTCGCACTTGTATTTTATTTTTTAAATGCATTGCACTCTTAAAGGGCACACACGTCAAAAAGATGCGTCCGCGCAGTGACGAATTCCGTTTGACCTGTTAACTCTGTCATTGCTCGAGTACGGGCGACACGGGTTAATCGAAATCCGGCGGCTATTAACCAATGATACATCATTGGCCCATAGTAGTCACACAAAGGATATTTCCTTCATCTCGCTGTAAATTTATTTGTCGAGTGTGTGAGCCATTCGTAGTTCATAGGCTGGAATAACTAGATAGATGGTTCCCGTCTTCTATGGTGTAATGTTGGCAGACTTAAAGATAATTTCAATGGTATTTTTTGTAACTATTACTGTATAAATATCGTTTCATCGTATCCTTAGGATGCTGGAGGATTCCCAAAGGGTTCTCTATCGCACATTTTTTTTTAGGTATGGCATCTCTTAGTTGACCTCTGAGATCATGACTACTTAACCGGGCTTTCCTGTGGGTGCCTTAAGCTACTACAGTTAAAACCTCCAGCCAGGGGTTATTCAACTATGCTTATTAAAACTAGGTGAACGCTTGCTAAGGGCACCCCCTGTGGGGTACGAACCTCGGCTTAGGGCGTCAACCAGAGGGAGGACATCAAGGATGGGACGGGCTGGATCAAAGTTTAGTCGGGTAATTTGAGGCTACGTGCTCAGCTGCAACAACTGCTGGCACCTCGTTATCGAGCGAGGGTCGGGGGGGTCTCTATCGCTCAACCAACTCCAATCAACAACACCTTTTTTCGTGTAGGTAGGTAGGGGAAAGGCACCGTATATCGGATAGTTGCGCAAATTCGGATAGTCGACTATCTCGAAATTTGAATAAAGCGACATCTATTTTTAATTTCATAAACTTATTGGTAATTGTAAAACAGCGCCACTGCAGAAAGTGTGACAGTCTAGAAACAAAAATGGTGGAACAGTGAGCCGACGCAACTTTTCTCGTACGTGAAAAAAATAATATTGTGTATAAAAGTGTTGTTTTCATTGAAGTAAGTACAATTTATTTTTGTCATTGCTATGTTTTATCAAGGGTAGCTATTATTCTGTTGTTTAAACGTATTTTATTTCAGAAAATAGCAATGTTTTAAAAATTGTTGTTGTTCTTATTCAGTCATATTTAAATCCCAATATCAGATACCTACGCGTGCCCAATATCGGATATCCGATATAACGAGACTCATTTTTACATATTGTAAAATTTTGGTTATCCATGTCATTACAATGTTTTATGTTTTTCTTTCAGTTTCACCATGTCTTCAAGATTAAATAGAAAAAAATGGGATGATAAATCCATGAAAATTGCCTACCTTGCTGTGAAAAACAAAGAAATGGGGTAAAGAAGAATTAGTTGAATACTGCCTTGTGATGGTAAAAAAAATACTATGGGCTTCGGGCAAATGATATAAAACACATTGCATTTGAACTTGCTGTAAAAAATAACATTCCGCATCAGTTCTCCCACAAAGTTCAGGCTGGACAAAAGTGGCTTGCTAGTTTTTTGAAGAGGCACCCACAACTTGCTTTTAGAACACCTGAAGCTACCACAGCTTTAAGAACATATTTTCTTATTTTAAGTGAGATTTTTGAAGATATGATGTAAATATTCGCCTACCTAATCGAAATAAACATGATTAAGACTGATTTTAATAATTAATAAGACTGATGATTGTTAATAAATTGATACAATGTAAAACATTGAGCACCTCGTTTTATTTAAAAAAGTAGTCGCCTAATACCAGACATGGTAATTGGGCCCTATTATCGGATATCCAATTAAGGGCAACCTTTTTGAAAACCACAATTTCTACCGATTTTTGTAAAAATAAATATAATTTAAATAAATTTAATGTAATGCGTTAAACAGTTACTGGTTTCTTATAGAATATAAAATGCAGATGGTGAAAATGTCAAGTTTTAAGGTCTGAGCCATTGTTTACTAATTTTTTTAAAATTTTAAACAAAAGTATCCGATAATCGGTTCCTCTCCCTGAACACCTTTGACAGTTGACAGCACGTTAGAAATTGCCACCAAAGATTTGGTGTCTAAGTGTCTACCTACAATAAATGGATCTCTTTTAAGAGGCGTCATCATCATCATCATCATCAGCCTATAAATGTTCCCACTGCTGGGACACAGGCCTCCTCTCTGTGAGAGGGAGTGGGCCGTAATCCACCACGCGGGCCCGGTGCGGGTTGGTAGATGTCACATGTCTTCGAATTTTCGGTTCTAGGACATGCCGGTTTCCTCACGATGTTTTCCTTCATCGTTTTGAGAGCAGTGGCGTCAACCCAAATCTATTCCCGTGATTTTTAACCAGAATAACAGCCTTGCGTTGGGGGACCAGTTGAATCACCCGCAGAAAACATGTCCACTAGGTACCTACTGTGTCCATTCGTATAATTTTAGGGTTCTGGTTTTTTATCTCTCTTATCGAATATTTGTGTTACATCTGGCTTGTATAACTTGAGAGTAAACAAACAATTAAAATCATTTATTAAATGTCACGAGAATTTTTATTAGGTCAAGGATATGCCCAATGGAAACGATAATAATTTTACGACGTAGGTATTTCATTAAAATAATGTACTTTTTACGTTTAAGAAAGTAGTCGGTCGACCAGGTACGGTCGACCGAGCTCTGCTCGGATGAAAATAGATAAACATATCGTCCAGGTATAACAGCGTTATATCATATTCCCGAGGCTGTGAAAATAAAGAAAACGAATTTTCCTAGATATGAGACCTAGCTAGATCGATTTATCGCCCCCGTAAACCCCTATATTGCAACTTTCATCGAAATCGTTAGAGCCGATTTCGAGAAAGTGAGTACAAATACATACAGCGTGGCGCTTTAATGGTGACATTAATTTAACACGCGTATACAGATTAGCGTTTTCTTTATAAGAAGATATTTTAATTTCATTAAACGTTATTATTTATTAATTTATTTACAATTTTCTAAAATAGCATCTTGGTGCAACCTGTAATTAACAACTGTACCGCAGAGGTCATTTACCGGGGTCACAGATTATAACATCGCATCTATGAAAATAAAACGAATAACGTGCAAAGAGAAGGCAAATTGAAGGAAAGGGAGAGCCTTAAATCGGCTAGCGTTTGAAAATTTAAATTTTTCAAATAACTATTTTATTTTTTCTTATTAAATTTTTATGATTACTGGCCACAACATGGGTAGGGCACCCGTGTGTTAAATTAATGTCGCCATTGTAGCGGCACGTTGTATTCAAACAAATATATATATATATATAAATATTAGTATAGGAATATCGACGCTTTGTCAATGCACTTGAAGGAAGGATAACTTTGCAATCGAAGTATTAGCTTGTTAAAAATAGGGTAATCAAATAAAACGCAAAGAAAATTATATTATTATAATAAAATAAGTATAAAATAGATTAAAGATAATTAAGCTTTAACAACAACTTCTTGTTCGTCAGTTTTCTGTCGTCTTGCTGTGATGAATTTCTCAAGTCCCCAGGATAGGGCGGTTAGCCAAGTGAATATGTTCAGACAATGCAGCGTCACTGCTGTTGAAGCATTGTCTTTGATCCAACCTGTAAATAGAAAAATACTCTGTAATTCCTGAAAACAATGTTAATAACTAAATTGATTTATGGACAATTGGGTGACCACTGAAAATTAGTGCTGTGCTGTGGGTCCCCATAGCACCCCAAAGCATTAAATATTATCATTAAAATATCATTAAAAATTATCATTAAAAAATAGCATTAAAAATTATCATTAAAAAATAGGTATCATTAAAAATTATCATTATAAATCATCATTAAAATTATCATTAAAAATTATCATTATAAATCGTCATTAAAAATTATCATTAAAAATTATCATTAAAAATTAAAATTATCAGTTTCTGTGACAAATAAACTTATTTTTCTTTCTTTCTTGCAAATGTGTTTTTTTTATACAATGTTATTTTGCTTACCAACAATGGGTCCCAGAGAAAGGTAAACCATCCCAGCTGTAATCAGTTGAATTCCTGTAGCCCCTGGCAGCTTATGCAGGGGAACATGAGTAGGTATGACCAGGGCCATAAATACGGTTCGCAGTCCTTTCCCGAAGCCAATCATCACGGCTACCAGAATAACCACATAATACTTTTGACAGTACGCCAGAACTGAAAGATGATTGAGGACGTTATAAGAACTAAGAATAACACTTTTGATGGCTTTTCTTCAGCAACTTACTATAGGTATACATTGGTGCCGATTCTCTTGTCACAAATGCCTCTAAACTAAACTAAAAATCACCAAAATTTAGTTTATTCCTGTCAAACGACGATTTTCCATTCTGAAATAGACTAAAGTGACACAACTTAACTATATTTTAGTTTGACAGCACTAAGATGGCACTGAGATATTAGTTTAGTGAAAATGGCAATTTTGCTATTCTGAATTTGACGTTTTTAACCTAAAATTTAGATTTTCTAACTAAATATGACTATTTTTAATCGCGACTAAAAACATGTGGAATAAAATTGGTTGTCATGAACTAAAATTCACACCAACACCTCGACTTCAGATGAAAAAACAGTACTGAATATTTTTTTTTCTTTTGCTTATATTTCGAAAACGGTGTGTCCAATCGCAAAAATAATGAAAATTTCGACACCCTTTATAAAACCCCTAAACCCCTAACACTACATGTAGGTAACATTTTTTCTTATTTTCCATACAAAAAGTGAAAAATCCATATAAAACACGTCGAGGCTGCCCCGCCTGCGCGCCTCCGGCTCTAAAAAGATTCACGTGTTTAGGTATCACGTGTGGAGTCGCGATTGTCAAATTCGATTTAGATGTGTCAAAATTATTTTTAAATTTAGAGAATTTATTTTGCAGAATAGCTTTAAGATTCTCATAGTCAAAAGTAAGGAATTTTAGTGATAGTTTAGTTAGTTTAGTTCGGTGTACAAGAGAATCGGCACCATTGTAAAATTAAATTAGCTATCTTAAGAGCGTTCATCCAAAAAGTTGGCAACGTCGCGAATAGCTGTCAAATATTTACGTGTTTTGATTAATTTGGCAATATTACTGTATGGAAATAAGAAATATTATAAGAACTAGAATATTAATAGGTAATGAATTGCAATTTTATAACACTGAATTTGATGTTGTAACCGTTTTAGGTGTAAAAAAAGGCATTTGGAAGATTTCCAAATGTTCGGTGTTAAGATATTAATTATTGCATTTTATAATCAATGTTTTAGTTCACTAGTTAGCCGTATTTCTTATTTCCATACAGTAATATTGCCAAATTAATCAAAACAGCGAAATATTTGACAGCTATTTGCGATGTTGCCCACTTTCTGTATAAACGTTCATAATACGACAAAGTAAAAATGATTTGATGATTTCTTTATTGGGGTCAATGACCGCTGGTATTGTTGTTACTTGAAGTATGAGTTGATAAATCGTTTTTTTTTTTGCTTTATCGTGTTTCGATATAGATATCCATCACGTCGCGTATGTGGAGGTTATCTAGCTAATTTAATTTGACCCAGTGTTCGAGGCGGTCTGTGTCTGGGTCTGCGTCTGTGACCTTCTGTGTCTAGACCTCCCCGAACACTTAAACAATAAATTCCTTTAGGTGGAAAGCAAAAAATCTAAACCTCTGTTTGCACTCAATCGTTGAAATCATCTACCAAAAAAATTACAAAATAAAATAAGAATATATTACCTACTCTTCCCATAGCCATCGTCATCACTCCGAAAAGAAAGAATGAGTTGTTGTCCCATCCGATTTTACCAGCAACGAACGGAATACAGAACCTTACACAGATATCTACTCCAGCCAAAAGTGACATAAACAGGGCCACTTCAGATTTACTTTTCCCATAGTCACCGAGAATAAATGGAGTCAAAATCGAAAAATTTAGCTCATTGAAATTAGCTAGAGTTATGCCCAACATCAAGTTAATGAAAGTATAATCCTTTAATAAATCTAAATCAAAGAACAAGTAAACTTTTTGACAAAACGTCAATTTTTCATCTTCATCTTCCTCATCTTCGACCTCATCTTTTTTCTTTTCCTCAAATACATCATCTTCTTCATCATTGTCATTTTCCTCCATCTGTGTCATCAATAGTTTCATCTTCTCAGTTTTGTCTTCGCTTTCTTTTAAATATTGCTCCAATTTTAACGATGCTTGTTTTAATACTTCGCTTTCATAATTGAAGTTATTCGATTTTCTTCTGTATCGTGTACGATACGATTGATTGCTGTGATTATCTTTCAGATATTGCTTTTCATCGTTTTCTTCATTTTCTTTTTGAATTTTAAGTGAGACGTTACTGTGGTTATCCTTATTATACTTTTCACCATATTGCCCATCCATTTTAAAAGATTTAATGCTTTTGCTTCCAACAAAATGTTTTTCTGCTCTATCGGCTATATCTTTAGCATCAGCTGGATCTATTTTTTCTACAACTGCCTTTTCGTCGGCTTTCAAATCTTGAGGAGCCTTAAGTGTGGGACAGTCTTCTATTTCTGATTCCGGAATCTGTGTCTCTAATGTTATTGACGTTTTCCGTTTAGGTTTGTAAGTATCACGTTCTTGAGCCAAAGCACCTAAATTAGCTGAAGAGTTTTTCTTAGATTCATTTAAGTATAATGTTGACGATTTACGAGAACGATCACGATCACGATCTTGAGCCACTGTTAATAAATTACCATATGAGTTTTTCTTAGACTCGTTTAAGTACAATGTCGACGACTTACGAGAACGATCACGTTCTTGAGCCAAAGCTCCTAGGTTAGCTGCCGAGTTTTTCTTAGATTCATTTAAGTACAATGTGGACGATTTGCGGGAACGACTTTCAACTAAATTTGTCATTGATGGCTTTTTTGAATTAAGCCGCGAATTCATTTGTGAATTTTTATTCGAGCCTTCTCTTGAAGAGACTCTACTTTTCGACTGCCGAGATTTACTAAAATAACCATCGTTCGCTCGTAACATCATTGGTATACCGGGGTCGGTAATTTCGTAGCCAGGATTCACTGGGTCATCTTCATTGTAAAGATACTGGCTTGAAAAAGCACTTAAATTTTTGAACTTTGATACTTGACTAAAATATCCGCTCTCTTGTTTCTTCTTTTCAGTTTTATCATCTTTGGTGTCTACTTTCAGCAGTTTCTCTTGGTCTTCATCTTTTGGTTTTTTGGTGTGCCATTCTACTGGTTGCAATAAAAGAGCGCCAGCCAAGGCATGCAAGGAAATTCCACTTATGATAAGAATAGCTCCCGTTTCTCCAAAGCCCGCAAACAAGGCGGTGATGATATGTGGCCATAGAATGGGCCCTAGGCCGGTAGTCGTCCATGATAGTCCTGTGGCCAATCTTCTTCTGTTTTTCCAATAAGTATTTAAGGCAAGGGCATTTGCCGAACTGCTTATACCATAGCTAGCACCTGAAAATATGCAAAAAGCGAATGAATTATAATCCAGTTTCAACATTTAATTAAAATTAAGACTGAGTTTGAAATATCTTACCGTACAAGATTGAGAATGATATAAGGTAGGTGATGAAGTTATACGAAAACGTAGTCAAAATCAGGGATATGAAGACAAATATTGCTCCAGTCATAGACACCTGTCTGTAGGTGAATGTTTTAAATAAAGGACCATTTGCTAGACCTGAAACAAAACAAATGAAAACTTAGCACCACAAATTGGCATTTAAAAATATATGCATGTCTGTGCAAGGAAAAGTACGAAATCTAAATATTTTGATAGGGGTACAATTAAGTAAAACATTCTTATTGTGTTTACTTATCAATATTTAGTTCAAATTTTTGCTCTCTGAGCGACAGATTATTGTAGGTAAATGCAATATCAGAATGTTAAACATTGTTTAATGTATTTACTGCGAAATTACAAGTAAACAATGATAACTTTAGATAACTTTTAAATCCTCGTACTTATTTGTACAATATAAATAAACAAATTTTGTTAATAGCTCGTGATTTGTAGTGTCTTTGTTGGTAATGATGTAAGCATAGATAGTTATAGGTAAATGACAGCTAATTACGAAGGGGCCGGGTATGGTATCAGAAAGTTACCATGCAAGGCGCGTCACGCACCGACGCAAGAGGTCAGGGCAGAGTTCATGTTGATTATAGTGGTCGTCTCAGAGCTGCTGATGCCGAGGCGTGCGAACTTGTCCCGGAACAGGAGTCCGAACTGCTGCAGAATCGGCAGCGCGGACAGCTGAAATATACCATTATACAAAGATTAATACTTATTCGTAAAATCTTGCTGAATAAAACCCTATAGTGTTTCTCCTCGTCCGTATTGGCTGCGGAATCGGGAATGCATTTGGAATCTTATGCTATAGATGGGATCTGCTCTCGGTATGCGAAGGTTGTAGAAAAAAAGAGTGCTTTCTTAGTAATGTATTTATTTAATTTTTATTGCGTATTTTGTTATTGTTATTTCGTTATATGCTGCTCTGGTTGACGTCATCATCATATTTGCTTTCTAGCTTTCTTTTTTCTTTCTATAGAAGCGAAACAAAGTAATGAAATAGGGGCGTATCACAAGCCCCAAAAGTTTAAGAGGTTGAACTTTTTGGAATTGTAGATTTGTTTCTTTGCTTATTTCTACTCAAGAACTGCAGAAGGCAAGTACTCGGATCTATAAATATAGTCTAATTAATTTGTATAAATAAACGCTCTATGCAAAGTGTCTCTGTCTAGTAATTATTATTTTATACCGTCATCATGTGACTTATGGCTGCACATAAGGATTCTTTGTACAGCGAGTCGCGATATAATTACCTAGTCACAGAAATCACGTGCAAAGACATAAATTTAGGTTTGTTACGTAGGTATATTCATAGGTCGGAAGATAGGAGGCCTGTGTCCCAGCAGTGGGAATACTATAGGCTGATTATGCCTACCTATAATTTTTGTATTAACTGTTTGGGTATTTGTAAACATTCAGGAATTGAATTCAAAATCCTAAGAAGGGAATGTAGTGACATCCCCATTGCAGAAGATTGCAAATGCGTTCCCGATTCTTCAGCTAATAGGGACAAGGAGAAACACCGTTTGATTTATTCAGTACTGGCAACATTAACCTTCCGGAATATAAGTTCTCTAAACGATGCTGATGCGTAATTTAGAATAAAACCGTGGTCATACAGACATACACGAAAAACAACTTTTATTTATAATAAGTATGGAAGAGAGGAGACTCGATACAATGAGAAAATTTATATATTTATGTAGAAGAAACAGGCGGAATAAAAAAGGCTTATCAAAAGTTAGAACCACCTGGAACGGTTTGGAGGAAGCTTTTATCGCAAAAGGCGGCCCTTACACCTAACAATACTAACCTTATCTATGTACAGACGCCAGCACATCAAGCTAACCGAAACTGTCAAATTTTACCAATCAACTTTGAACCTTAGACTTCAGTGATAAAGTTGAAAATCTATTAAATAGATTTGACAGATTGTAGTAGCTTGATGTGCTGGCGTCTGTACAAAACTAACATTACTAACAAATAAATACTTAAATAAATACACAATACAAAACAGAACTACATGTAAGGGATTAAAAAGCTAATAAATAAAATAAATAAAAAAGTATGGAAGAGAGTCTTGCGGCCCCTTTTGCCCACCCCGGAGCGGAGGACATTCATGAGGGTTTTCACAAGAAATAACTCCAGTCAGATACACGGGAACGACGAACGTCAATTACATAAGTAATTTCAACTGAATTTCAAAGTACAGACGCCAGCACATCAAGCTACTACAATCTGTCAAATTTATTTAATCGATTTTCAACTTTATCGCTGATGTCTAAGTTTCAAAGTTGATTGGGAAAATTTGACAGTTTCGGGTAGCTTGATGTGCTGGCGTCTGTACATACTTATATCTCTATATTCTCAATAATTATCTGTTACTGAGAATACTTGACGAATACCAGCTAAGTTTAGTCTAGGAAATTAAAACCATGTGTAGTTATTCAGACCGTATAGTCTATCCGCCATCACCTAAACTGCCTGCTACACGGTTGCCAACTGCGTTCCGACAGCGGTGACCCTGATTGTCGACTGGTAGATCTGTTAGAAATTTGGTCGTAAATCACTACCTACACGGTTGTAAACCTCCAAGGTCATCTCTGTTGGGACGCAGTTGGCGACCGTGTAGCAGGCACTTAACTCTTGTATTTAATGCGAATCAAAATAGACTACATTGCCATAGTGCTCGCGATCGTAATAGGTAATACAGCTGATAGGTACCTATACAGCTGATTCTCAAGGAACATGGATTATTATGCATCACTTTGCATATACATATTTTCCTTAAGACCGGTTTAGAAATAATTTCTTAGAGAATCATACAATAAGTATGTATTATTAGTTATGGACGCGAAAGTGAGTCTTTAAGGTTGTTTGCAAGTTTTTAATACGAGACGAATTTTCCGTGGCGATAGTTTCCTCCCGGGCATAGCAAATTGTGAGAATTTAAACAGGTATAAGATAATTTTTTGACGCAAGGCTGACGTATATCGATAAATATGCACTTATCCTTAATTAAATACAAAATAAAGATTAAGTTGGTAAACACTACGTACTTATTGGGTGCCAATCCTTCTAACACCTCGATTGATGATAATTAACGTGCATATAAGTCGCTACAGATCTATACAATACCTAATCTTTATGTCCTGATAAGAAACCATAATTATTTTCTTTAAACGTTTATGCACGTGCCTGTCTGTATCGAATTTGTGGGAATGTTATAGGTTGATTATGGTATTTCGAATTTAAATTACCTATTTCAGCATATTAATAAATCTGCACCTGAGCTCTTTTTCCCATAAATTGTGGTTTAAATTCTTTGTAGCTTCAGCCTCAAAAATAGTACATGGACAAGAATAACGGTATATTTTCATAAATAAAGCAAAAACTACAGCTCGACAAGAATTGTTCTTCAAATTCTTGTCTTAAATACCGACCGCGTACCGCCGTCGTACTTTCTTAGAGATGTCACTGTGCCCTGAAGGTGCCAATTTCTATTGGCACCCACAGGGCACAGTGACACTTCTGACAAACGTTCACCACTGACAGCAGTAAAATTATCAGCAGTAATTCGGGTGTCTAATGAGTTTTGAGAAACTAAACACCACACAAACCTATTAATTTCTCAGGTTGTAAAGATAGAATACAATATGCAATAAACGCATAAGTGCCACTAAGTGCAACGTTGTTATTTCGCCTTGTTGCGAACGTTAGTTATACGCCTTCATAATTTTAATTGACGCTTATTTATTACTAATACTAGGTAAATTTAGAAGTATATAAGAACGACTTACGTTAGAGAATCCAGCAGCAATGACGATCATCCATCCCCAGCCACCATCGGGAGGAACAAAATCAACCTCCTTCAACTTCGTATTTACTTGCTTAGCTTTCGTCATTTTCGAGCTTATCTTTACCAAGTTTCATGTAAGAAGGCCACTACAGTCTCCGTTTACGTTGCGGACAGAACTGATAACTTTTGAAACAGCAATCACATTAATATGACAAATGAATCAAATGAGTTGGCAACGTTTCCTGGAACAAAGAGACTCGTTCACTACGCAAACATATTAACTTGAATGACTAAAACCATTGAGTGTTTTGTGTCGCGCCGGTGTGCATTTGTCGCAGGGATATTGTCAAATCAGTGATATTATAATTTCACTAGTGAAATTATAATTGCACGAAACTTTGTCAACCGCCTCCATATCTCACAATTTGACGGGCTCATTTCAGTGACATTATAATTCCACTGGACCCACGCAGTGATATTGCAAGGCAGTAATATTTTGACAATTTCACTGTATGTGCAAGCCCGTTTAATTGTGAGACGGTCAATGATTGGTCCGTTTCCAATGTCATGCCAAAATGAATAAACTTCTACACGTTATTATGCAGATCTTAAAGGCGGATGAAGAAGAGTTTACTAATCAAAACGTACGAAGACCCCACTACAAACTTGACTCATAATATACCTATATAGGGTTATTATAAAATCACTATAGCGTTCCCGTGGAATTATAATAAATAAAACTAAAAAAAGTCCGTTAAATTGTGAGAAATGGAGGCGGTTGACAAAGTTTCGTGCAATTATAATTTCACTAGTGAAATTATAATATCACTGGTTTGACAATATCCCTGCGACACATCCACTGCTAGTCTTATCTAAATGTGCACTGTGTAAATCTGCGTTAGTAAACTACATCTACCTCGTGCATGGTTACCGCTGACAGATATACCTACTAGTACAGCTATAATTTATACATATTCTTTATTTAATCTAGAAAATGCTACTTTGCAGCAATAAATGCGTCAAGCTCCTCACGTGATTAGATATTAGTATGTGTAGTATTGAAACTTGAAAGCATTCTGTACCTGTTTGCGGGATTTACAATCAAAGGTGATATTAATAAATATCGAAACATCGTAGTCTATAAAATGTTTATCGGCTTATCACTATCGAGCAGTAATTGAGCAACGCCCTTATACTACATACCTATCAGTCTTTGTAAACGTGATGACTTGAGTAGGTAGCCATGGCCCGTCAATTAAATTGGGGTCATCAGTCATTTAAAATGTGTAATTATCTAAAATGTACCTAACTAACAGCAGATATGAGTATTTTCAATGCGACACGCTTCCGAGATAACGGTCGCTTGTCAATTGCCATTTTAAAACAAAAGGTAGGTATCTACCTACAGTGGACACATACCAAAATACGTAAAAAACTGTCACGGCATTATTTTAAACCGTGAGAAAAGTTATGAGGACTTTTGTTATTAATGGAAAAGAATACAATACCTACTTGAAGTGCATTAATTATTATCTTTTCACAAGCAATAACTAGGTATACTCAATATATGTATTTATTGCTTCCACATGTGAACTTAGGTGGTAGGGTTTACAAAATATGATCGTTGTTATACTACTACACAGAGTGGATTTTTGAAATGTGGCAATCAGGACAGGCACATTAATCATTGTCGCTACAAGAAAACGGTCTTACTTAGGAGACTGTCCTAAACTTTTTGAGAAATTTTGATCTTCATTCACAGATTTTGAAAAAATGTACAGTCAGCAAGAAAATGGGCAGTTTTCACAAAAAAAATTTTTGATGTCGTTCTATCCTGTTTCTCAGACTCAGAAGGATCAAAAAACTATTGGACCAACTGAGGTTTGAGTACTAGAAAAGTCAGAAATCGTGTTTGTCAAGCCATAAATTAATATGACCATACAATTAAGTAGGTATTTGTTAAGTGTCCATAATATTATAAGTATCATTTGAGTTTTTCTGTGATTGAGAGTAGATCTGTCATGCATAGAAGACTTGATGTACCTATTACACTACCTAGGTATTTAGATAAGTACCCACCAATACAAACAGGCGCGACACAGACACCCCTCGCCATGCCACGAGCGGTGCCTTTGTGTCGCGCCTGTTTGTAGGAGCCTTTATTCCTTGTGATTTAAAATAGCATAAATATGCGAGTGCATGTTGTATTTAAAATTAATATAGGTACACACGGCTACACATCAAGCTATACATTTCCAAATTATGCTGATCTCGCATTGGTGCCGATTCCCTTGTTCACAAACTAAACTAAATTTAAGTTCAGTGTATCTTTTTCTTTCCATTTCATTAAGAAAAGGATAGAAGATAAATTTTAGTTTAGTCCTGTCAAATTAATCAGCGCCTGTCAGTCTCCATACAAGTTTAGACGTGATTAAAAACTTGCCAACTAAAAATTACGTCAATTTACGTCAAGCGCTGATTAATTTGACAGGACTAAACTAAAATTTATCTTCTGTCCTTTTCTTAATGAAATAGAAAGAAAAAGATGCACTGAACTTAAATTTAGTTTAGTTTATGAACAAGGGAATCGGCATCATTGTCTATGATTCCCGTACAAAGCGAGGTCAGCCTATATTGAAAATGTGCAGCTTGATGTGTAGCCGTGTGTACCTAGTGTAACTAATAGTAGGTAAGTACATGTATCTACAGCTAGATACCTATCTGTTGTTATAAGTACCTACAACATGCCTACAAATTATACACGATGATTCGCGTGCAACTTGGTAAATCAGTTTCTAAACAGTCATATCAGCTTCAATATTATTAACAAACAATAATAAAATACTTTATCAAACGACCTTCTCAGCATTGATTCAACCATCGAACTGAAAAAAATCGTCTCTCATAGAAAATCTATCAACTGATCGAGCAGATACTTAGCACCCATTGTGATATTATCAGAATCCACAAACTTATGGTTACTCTTTGTTTGTGCCAACCCGTGCCCTATTATTTCTGGATCCGGGAGAAGAGACAAATTGGCAATAAGTAATAGTATGAAATACCTAATAATTTCATAGAACCTATAGGAAAATTCCCATGATGAGAGTTACGGAATGGAATTGGAAAAATAATCAATTTTTTAAATCAACAAAATTATCTAAACTTATAATTTGAAGAGAAAACTTTGACTTTTTGTGTTTGAATGTTTGTTACGTTTTCACGTTAAAGCGGCTGAACGGATTTGGATAAAATTTAGCACATGGGTAGACCATGACCTGGGTTTGGACATAGGATACTTTTTGTCCAGATATTCCCACGAGATCGAGACTTATGCGGACGAAACTGTGGGACGCAACTAGTGTTAAATAAAAATAAAGGACCTACTTACATACCGACTAATTAGTTTAACAGTGTTCATGATCAGGGCAAAGAAATTTCATCATCATCATCATTTCAGCTGAAAGACGTCCACTGCTGGACATAGGCCTCCTTCTTTCTTATATCTATGGGCCTCCCCTAAGCACTACCACCGACTAAAACATTTACATAAAAAATTACAATAATTTATAAGACTCACCTTGGAATAAATATTGCACTTCCTAAATATGACCTAGGTATTTAATTTTCACAATTTCTTTCAGTAGTTAATTATGTACAGTTACAATACAAGTTTTTATTAATAATTCGTCGTAAATATATCTGTTAATAGCAAATAATAATTATAATCGAGCGGTGTAAACGCGAAGTACATAGGACACGCTCGGCCTGCGTGCTTCCGTAAAATGAAACATGGAATTATAAAATTTACTTATCTGCCTTTGTATGAATTTACAACGCTAAACTCTGGTCGTAAATAATAATACGCACCTCATAAAGAGATTTCAGTCAAGGCATTATGACAAAATAAGTGAATAATATAAAACTGTGCCTATTTACAATTCGTGCTTACATTGATAATAAAGATAATAATTTTTAAATGTTTTTAATTTGAATGCAAATACTACAAAATGTAACTGATAAGTAATACAATGAATAAACGAAATAATAATAAATGCTTTTTTAGAGATAAATAAGTGGAAATTAAAGTACCTCAGAAAATGTGAAAAATACGTAGTCCAAACATGTTCATTTTAAATATTTTTAGCAAATTTAGTCCCACTGCAGGTTCAATTATTTTATTTTATCAATGCAATCATTTTAAAGTCTATGCGCTAATGAAAGAGCGCGCTTATTTGATAATTGAATTTCGCGCGCTGACTGAATTTAAATTTGTTAGGTTGGTACGCACAATATAAGCGAGTGTCAGACTTGCAACACCCAATGTCGTGACCACAGAACATATATACTCAAAGAGGTCGTGACAATCGTACTCCTTTCGTACCTTCGTTGACATAGAAAAACAGGTATTAGATCAATATACAATCTGATACTGACTTGCAAATTGCAAAAACGTAATGCTGGGGCTACATTGTCGCATTATCGCGAACTTAACTTCGCACGCTCTCTCTCGCACACCGCTCGACGTCTCGCTGAGCAACAGAGAGCGTGCGAAGCAAAGTTCGCGATAACGCGACAATGTAGCCCCAGTATGAGAAAATTGAATTTCGCTGTCTACCCTGTAGCTCTCACCTTACGATAGATCTGACGAAGGCTTTTTGTTTTTTTTTAATGCTTGTATTTGGCAACACTGCAGCAAAGAGGTTTTTTTTGTGAACTTTGGAAAAAGCATGTCCATGCCAAAAAATATGGTAATCGCCCAATCGGTAACACTTAGTAATACCCAAATAGGAAGAGAATGGGTTCTTAATCAATTATTTTGATTGACAACCCTTTCTTCTGCGGGGTACTCTATTTTATCTGTAGTCAAGGCCAAAATGTCAAAATATACCCTGTGATACAAATAGTTGCATTGCAACGTAAATTTTTTAAACTTTAGGTTGGAAGAGATCGATTGTATTTGTATGTGAACCTCTAGTAATTTCTTCTAGTAAAACTTGTTTCCTAACAATTACTAAAGTTTTTTAGCGTGCTACTTGGCTGATTTTTATTTCTACACAGAAAGAAACAGAAATGTACTAGTTTTATTTAGGTAAATATGGGGTTGCTAGCCCCAAAAATAGAAAAGCCGGACACCGATTCTTATTTAGCCGGACATTTTATCCTGAAAGCCTGACACACTGGTTTTTAAAAGAGAAAAAAACTTTTATTTGTGTATTTATTGCAGTTATTCATTTGAGACTTACTCCACTCTTAATTATGAATCTAACCACCTTTTGTTCTTACCAAAGTAATTTGTAACTTCTTTACAATCAATAATTAGGCTTCTTCATTAAATTGAAAGTAAAAAAGCAATTATAATCAGGCATCTTTTGGCGGGGCGGGGTTGACCAAAAGCCTAACAAAAGCCGGATTGGCCGGACTTGTGTATGTTTGGCTGGACACCATTGTAAAAACCTGGACATGTCCGGCTAAAGCCGGACACCTGGCAACTCTAGGTACCTACGTAATGCATTTTCGTTAAGTGTCTGCTACACGGTCGCCAACCGCGTTATTTGGATAAAGATAAATAATACATTTTATTGGTCATTCGAAAGCAAATTAGTTTGTGAAGCACAACAACTAAACAAAATTTATCACTTTGTTATTAAAATTCTTGTTGTTTTGTTCGTGCATGGTTTGTGCCACTATCACAGAGCATGTATAGCCACTATTTGTGAGCCATGCTATGACGTGACAATATGTATGTAGTACTTGAAAATATAGAGACAGCGGGCACTCACACTGACACAATAATTTTAGTAGCACAAGCAGAAAAGTGATGGTAGCTCGCCGTTCGGTCAGAACACGGATTATTGTTTTGTTTTAGAAAAAGAAGTGTTGCTTTAAAATAATGCGATGTGCTTCTGTTAATTAGTTTATTAGTTACATGCGTATTATAAGTCTTACACCGTTACATTAAAATCAAATACGCTAAGTTTTGTTTTTTTTTTCGACAAGTATTTAGAATACGAAACAAGTGAAATTCTTTGTTTTTCCACACTTGTAAAAGGTGCTATGATATTGTAATAATTTTGAAGAGACTTTATGGGAAATATCTTCGGAACGGTGAGTGCCTTGAATTTATACAGTTACCTGTAAGGATAATTCCTTGACCTTTACTATAAATTAACGTTTACCTACTCGCAAGTTCCATTTATTGGAAGTTTTGAAGGAAAATCTGAAATATTTAGTATAAGTACAGTAAGTATAGACAGTATAGTACAAAACCTCTTGTAATTTCTGTTATGTTTAAGTTTTTCTATCCCAGGCCCTGAAGTTTTAAAATTAGTTTCAATGTATCTCTCTTCTCTGTATCTACCTTCCATAAATTAATAAAGTGTTAGAAAATTTAACTGACTGACTAAAATGAGCTCTATACAAGACATAAAATATTGCATCATAAAAATTTATGTAAGAACAGTTTTATTGTACAGTTTTCTAAAGAACTTTCTAAGTTCTGAAAGTCAACTTTTGAAAATTTAATCTTTATCTTGTTTGTCAATAGAATTGCTTCAGTACTCAGCTAGTTTGTGATGCTGAATTAAATTTTCCATTGATCACCAGAAAAATATCACAGGAATTCAGTCACAATTTCATACTTTTCTTTGTGTTATCTCAGCAGAAAATGTAAGAGAGATTTATTAATATAATTCTATTAAACTTAATTAAATAATTACATTCTCATCAAGTTATCTTATTGTTTCAAGTCACATTTAAAAAATCATTTCATTCAAATGCACCATCCCACTGTCACTATCCGTTACTTACTCACTTCATGCTCACTTCCTTTGTCATTAAAAACTTACAGACAAACAAAAGAAGTCTAGATTAAGTTCTGATTGGAGTGACATTTAAATATTTTCAATAAAGTACCTACTGTATTATATCAATATTAAATTCAAATATTTAAAATAATATATCACTACATAGTATAAAACAAAGTCGCTTTCTCTGTCCCTATATCCCTATGTATGCTTAAATCTTTAAAACTACGCAACGGATTTTGATGCGGTTTTTTTTAATAGATAGAGTGATCGAAGAGGAAGGTTTATATTTATGTATATACTAACCCGGATTATACCCATGCGAAGCCGGGTCGGGTCGCTAGTTAATAATATACAGGATGTTTGGCAGAACGTTGAACATACGAAAATGGTGGATAGGTGGGGTCATCTGCTACTTACTCAGCCCTAATTTATTTGGCCCCTGGATTGTTTTTTAATGCATGTTGAAATTAGGATTTAAGTATTTTTTACATCTTTCTGTTATAAGAATCTGCCAATATTAAAGATAAAAAAAAAAATGCCTGTTTTACCCATTTTTTAATAAAAATTACACTTTAAAGTTAAGAAAGTTGTGAAACTAGAAGAAAATAAAAAAAAAAAAATTTAATATCCAGGGCGCCAGAGCCAAATAAATTAGGGCTGAGTAAGTAGCAGATGACCCCACCTATCCACCATTTTCGTACGTTCAAAGTTCTGCCAAACACCCTGTATATATGAAATACTGCCTCGTTGGTCTAGTGCTCACAAGTGCTACTGCTGAGCATGAGGTCTTGGGTTCGATTCCCGGGTGAAAGTGTTATTGGGTTTTTCTATCTGGAATTTCTCAGTAGCAGCTCGGAGTCTGGATTTTTGCCCGGTTGATGGCAATAGGCTCGCCTCCTATTACATGGGACTTAAAACATAACTGGCGAAATGTGGGTATACCTGCTGCAGGGTCACCTATGCCCAACCCTTCGGGGAAACAAGGCGTGATGTTATGTTATGTATATTTGAAATATCAGTAAGTAGTGATGTTTTGGACCATTTTTACTGTCAATTTCTGAATATTATAGGCAACCTATTGTCTTTGGCTCAATTTATTTTTTGTTTTGTATATTGTGTAAAAACATTTTCTTTCCACCACTTTTTCAAAATGGCAGTCTTGACACTCATGGTCCCTGGTAGCATCAGTGTTTCTTAGATTATTTGAGTACCAACTGGGATGCCACCATATAAAAGCGCCATTGAGAACTGGTCACTGGCTCTAAAACCATTTTATTTGGCCCTTGTTTTATTTTAGTAGCCTGTTAAGGTACTGCATCGTCAAAGCATCATCTGTCTTGACTTTTTTCTACCATGTTGGGGTCAGCTTCTAGTCCAACTGGATGCAGCTCCACAACCCAGTTACTGGGTAATACTATACCCCTTGGTAAGACTGGTTGTCAGACTTTTGAGCTTCTGATGACTGTCAAATATCCACGAATGACAGCCAAGACGACTTAATGTGCTTTCCGAGGCATGGATGTCTTGATATTTAAAGATGGTCATCACTCATCCACGGACCAACCCTGGCAAGCGTAGCATAACCTGATTGTATTGTCAATTGTTACATACAATGAAAAGTAAATTATTTTTATACAGCTTCATCTTGTTCGAACTCCATATTTACTATTAAGTACTTATGGATTTGTCGTACAGGTCGTCAGAAGCCCGAAAGTCTGACAACCAGTCTTACCAAGGAGTATTGTATTACCCAGTATCGGTTGTGGAGGTCAGATAGGCAGTCGCTTCACGTAAAATACGGCATTAATCTGCATTCAATTAGACTGGAAGCCGACCCCAACATAGTTGGGAAAAGGCTAGGCAGATTGGCTTATGTACTTGCAATGTTCTATTAATACCATACATTTCTTTGAAAAGTTCACATGAATTACTCATATTTTACTGTAACTTAATAATTATTATGTAGGTCATTTTCCAGATTTATTTCTGTTCATTTTCTTGATATTGGTAAAGAGACTCATATTGCATTAATTACTTTATTAAAAGCTTTCAGTGGTTACAGATAATGCAATCCACGAAGACGCGGCCCACTCCGCGATTACTGTACTGTAAGCTGTACTTTAGTACGGAGCGGAGCGGAGTGGGGCGCGTCTTCGTGGATTGCTCTATCTATACAGGCACTTAACCAACTGCCTGTCTGTACCTATTTCACAGTATCTTTTTTGTCAAAGTCCATTGTTACTGCAACACGGACATTATTATAACATTTTGCCATTTGTGTTGTTTTGTTTCCAGCTGTTATAATGTAATCAAAATCTTTTATTGGTTTATTCTTTCTATTGGAGAACCAAACTGTTACAATGTTTTAGCATTGTAAATGAGTAGGTACTGTGTTAAATTCTCTGGCTTTGTTTCGAATTACTTTCTTATTCATTATGTATTGTGTTATCAGAAACCTATCTATATGCTTATAATTAATTTAAATATTTGGTCTTAATATCAAATGAGAACAGTGAGCATTATTTTTATTATGATCTACACCTATATACAATAGGTACCTACCTATAAAAGTTGGTTTGCTGACAGCACCATTGTTTCAAACTATGTTATTTACTGAGTTGTGTGATGAAATATTTAATAAAATAATTCATTATAAATAACTGCACTAGCTGTACATAACTTTTGTCCTTTTGTAGTGGAAACCATTTTCTATAATTAGTAGGTACCATCGGGGTGACGCATACCTAAGCATTTTGAAAACAAAATCCCGTGTACACAACCCTTTTCTTTCGTAGGTAAGCGATACAATAGCGGCCGAGCGCTGCAAGCAAGAATAGTCCTTGTAGTGTACAGTTATGCGTTTCTTCGATAGTACCTGCTGTTAGCTCTCTGCGAGCTAACGGTACCGGAGTAAATAAGCGCCTGTTTATAATATGTCGCGTAATTATTTGGGACTTTAAAATTAATTTATTAATTTATAGGTATTTTATATTACGACTTATGTATGACATACGCTTATCAGCAAAACTGACTTCAACTTAAATTCTCAATACAAATCAATGTTTGTCTCTATGCCATCAATATATGTATGTATTTATAAAATACTCGCGGTGGTTGCATGCTAAAACCATGTCAGGTTACAGCCTCTACGGTACCTACTACCCAGGTACCATCGCGGAAAGCCATAACTAACCACCTTATGGACTATCCTTGCTTGCAGCGCTCGGCCGCCATAGAACTGGGGCGGTAACAGATGTGGTCATCGTGTGCACGAGATTTTGTTTTCAAAGTGGTTAGTTACGGGTTTCCGCGATGGTACTTTTGTGTTCATGAAATTATTTTAATTTTTAATGTCACTCTGAAAATTACCATTTATCAGTCATGTCTTTATAAAATACAATAAAAAAGCATGTTTTCATACTACCTACGAGTCTATTTATAAAACTTTTTTGAGTAGGTAATTAAATTAAAGCGCGACTAATGACTAGAATATTTAACAAATCATTAATAGCACGTGTTATCCTAATATAGCTCAGATTGAAGGACAGCCGAAGCGGCGACAGCTTTGTTAAATTCTTTATCTACACCCATGCTACAAAACCTTAAAAGTGTCTGAAACAGCTTATTGACAACATTATAACAGGCAGTCGTAGTAACCATTACCTCATCCAAATGAGTGTTACAATGTTGTACTAAATTTCATTACGCAACTCGTTTCAACGTTCATGCGGGGGACAGCAGCACCCGCTGCACGCATGTGTGTGTGATGTGCTGCTGCAGGCGTTGTACATACGTGCAGTTGTACTGAATTTCGTGGGAATTTCTTTAAGGCTTGTGCAGACCAGCGCGACACGCGACGCGACACAAAGGCACCGCTCGTCGCGCGACGAGCAGTGCCTTTGTGTCGCGTCGCGTGTCGCGCCTGTTGGAAAGAGCCTTTATTCTTGATCTTGAATTACAAACACCCAATGGTTTCAGAAACTTTTATAGAGGATTCATATCATGGGTTCATCATAGATAAAGTATTGTATGCAACTGTTATAATTAGGTAAACAGTTGCATAAATAACTATTTTGAAATCTGACAGTCCAAAATATCTTGCGATGGAAATAATTGCCCTTTTATTATGTTCCTAAACGTAGCTGTACTGTGCATGTGTTTGTCCCGAATAAAATAAAAGAAACAATGATTCATAAGCTCATTTTTGTAATATAATAATTTTTTTTTTTTTCTTGCGTCATGTTTACCGCAAATAAACGTTTTTTCTTTCTTTCTTTCTTTCTTTCATATAAGTACGTGCGTGAAATCTTGTAGGTGGCAAGATAACGGTTCCCAAAGAAATCCCCAAGTGTGCGACCGTATGCAGTCAATCCATCTGTGCTGATGCGACATTAAGAGAAAGTTACTAGAAACTGTGAGTCCTAGATTGACTACGTACACTGCGTTAATGTCCTCAATAGTCCGATTGTATATTTTCCGGTGTTTGCCATATGAGTACTTATTTAAATTAGTACCGTGATCTTACTAATTTATGTAAGGATATTAAATTTTTCTTAAACTGGATGTTTGACTTCAGCCAAAAGGTCACCAACTAAGCTAGTTTTGAAGATAAGCCACATTTGTCATATATTCCGTTGCTGCACGTTGCCCCCGGGGGTTTTGTGTATGATGATAATTACAATAAAAACTTTTTACAAAAAAAAAAACGACTTCCAAAAAAAAAACACTACAAAGTGAAAAATAACTTTAATTTCGGAAGTCGGTGTCTTTGGTTTTGAATTATCGTTTTTTTCCCACCGATTTGTGAAATTAAAGTTATTTTTCATTTTGTAGTGTTTTTTTGGAAGTCAGTTGTTTTTTTTTTTTTGTAAAAGTTTCACTTTTTAGTTGTGGTACCTACCTCACACATATTCAAATACCACTACCTGCTATGTAAATAACAGTGACAGGAACTTATCATATTTATCATCCACATACTTAGTGGGAAAAAATACGTATTATTGAAGCTAACTCAAAAACTATCCGAAGCAAAGTTAATAAAATTTATATGGGCCCACATCGAGAGCATAACCTTTCAAACCAAAAAAATAATTTTCAAAATCGGTCCACAATTGACGGAGAAATCGGTGGACATACATAAAAAAAAAAAAAAAACATGTTACGAACTTAGAACGTCCTCCTTTTTGGAAGTCGCTGCTACATTATTCAGTACCGTCATTTGCACATTATTTAACGACGTACTACATAGAAAAGAAAGAAAGAAAATACGTTTATTTGCGGTAAACATGACGCAAAGATTAATAAAAAAAAAACACGAACAAATTGGGGGAATATGCGTCACATCCACACAAAACGGCCATCGCTCAGCATAAATGCAGCAACCCCATGCGAGACAGAGCCCCAGCGCTGATTTTCAGCGACAGCCGGCGCTGACGTGATGATGTCAACCAGTGCAGCATAATTAATTATAGATAAATAAAAAATAAATACAACATGCATGACTAGGATGTCCGACCTACGTCGTCAAAGTGAACCCTAGAAAGAAACGTAACACTCGACATGAAGGCTTAGGTTTTTTAAAGTTAGACTCGTCATAAGTTCACCTTCCCCCTTGCAGATACTCTTCATATTACTTAGGACATGCCAACAAATACCTAGGTGTGTACTTAGAAGTGTTATCTAGGTTATTAAAACTAATTAATGACCTCGTTATTAATGTTAAGGTATTTAGTAACACGCCGAAGCAACTCACCATTCCAATACCCGACCATAGATACGGTTGCAAAGAGAACGAAACAGCCTGCAAACAATGAAAATTGTCTTACTACTGAGTACTCAAAATATTAGAAATAAACGTTTGACTCCACAATTAAAATTAGAAGCCGGGGCGATCTTAGCTAAAAATAATCTTTAAAAAAAACAAAGCATCTTTGATTAAAAATAACCGTTTTAACTCACAACAGTTAGTTCGTTTTATTACTTACAATATGTTGTTAAATATTTACTCATTCCTTTTCATCCGACTTGCCTCACAGATAATGAACAAATTATGGTTATTATCAGCTTTTATGTAATGCAAGGAAAAGCAGATCTATTTTTGTCCAAGCCGTTACTTAGTTAATCGACGTGCGAATTGCATGTGAAATTAGCATTATTAGCATTAAGTCCGCTCTATACTCGCGAACGCCCACGAAAGCCATGAAACACGAGTGTAGATGGTTTCGCGCTTTCGCGTTCGCGCTTCGCGCTGTTCCCCGATCGGTGTTGGTTTTTGGTCCCGCGAGAAAGGCTTCGCGCTTGGTTCATAGCGTGCGTACGCGAACGCATCTACACTCGCAGCTTTTCGCAGTAGCGCACGAGTCGCTGTTGGTAGTGGTCAAGCGTGATTTTTTAATAAGCATAGATTTTTATAAGATTTTCGTCATCCACCATCTTCTCTTTCTCCATCTCTTTTTTGTTTATTTGTTATTTTTAAAACAAATATAATTGTAGTACGTTACAGCACATAGCGTCACAGCAGCAGCAACAGACACATCGGCGTCCATTTTCTATGAGATCGCGAACGACACTGCGAAACTTTGCGAGTGTGGAGGGACACGTTTTCGCAGCAAGATTCGCGCGCGAGTGTAGAGCGGGCTTTATGTGCATTGTGCATCATAGCATAGGTTCTGAGGGTAATTTAATAAATAATACAGAGATAAAACAGCGTAACCTTATGCTAAGATTTTTCAAAATCACGCCAAAATGCACTGATTTTGACCATATCGATACCGGAAATTTCAATTGTCGTAAAGGATATTGTATTCCCTGTCCTTTACGACATTTGAAATTTCCGGTGTTGATATCGATGTGAGTTTACGCTTAATTTTGTCTCTGTATCTTCTCTGCTATTGTCAAGTAGGTATTGCGATGCTTGATATCTTGTTCATAAGAATCTACTCCACGATCTTTTATCATGGGCATAATCAAGTTCACTATACTACAAGCATAAGCCGAGAATTTCTGGTCTTGTAGAGTCAATAGTTACTTATGAGCACTATTAAATTTTTACGCAAATTCATGATTTTTGACGTTGTAATTTTCGGCAGCAGAGATATTTTAATTATTTGATTAAGAATAACGATTGTGCCATTCTCTTTCTTCTAAGTTGGAGTTACACATTAAAAAAATATTTTCGTGTAATTTACTATAAGTATTTTACGAACTCAGTTTACAAGAAAAACCGTCGTATAACTATGACGGTCATATTCACATTGTTTCATTTAATTCTAATAGAAGCCAAAATTACTAAAAGATAAGTTAAATGTAAAACATTCAACTTATCTAAAGAATTTAAAGAAATTCTAGAACTCTAATAAATATATTGGAGTTCTAGAATTTCTTTAAATTTCTTGAGTTTTTACGGAAAAAATCGTATAGAAAAGCAATAAACTTCTTGATTCAGCGTCCAGTATATTCCAAATAAACACAATTTGATCAAATAAACTAATATAATATAAAAAAATTATTTACAATGAATTAGTTTCATTAGTTTTCGTTTCTCAATATAATAAAACAAAATTACAATAAATAAAATTAAAGTACTATAATAATATATTATATTCCACTTGAATTCAGTAAATTACACGAAAAGAATGTGTAACTCCAACTTACAAGAAAGAGAATCTCGTTATTATAATCAAACAATTAAAATATCTTACTACTGCAAAAAATTACAGTGTCAAAAATCATGAATTTCCGTAAAAAAAATGTAATAGGACTCTTAAGACTTTCTGGAATAGTATGGCCACCTTTCCCTAGGGCACGAGCGGTATCCAAGCAGGAACTTTAGTTAATTAAAATAATATTATTTCAATTAAACACATACCAAATGGTCCTTATATCTGCTGCTGATAACTAGTCTAACCTTACGAGGTCGTGAAAGTCAGACGCTCAATTTATAATACTGATATCCAACAGCATTTGGCTAGTTAGATTAGAAGCTGATTTCGACTTTGGAAAAGTGCGAAGCCTTTTAAAACCCTTACCAAACTCTGCTATTTCAGTAAATTGTGAAACGTTATTGAACAAAGCATAAATCGAAATTGAGGAAGATCTTTATTCCATTAAATGCCATACTAAATAAGTACCGATGATGCTTATAAACAACAGATGTTTATAAGACTATTTTTATTCTTTTACTATAATCATGACCATTTCATCTAATGCTGAAGGTCGCGTAAATCAATACTATGTAGGCCAAGTTTATCCTTATCCAGCTAATTAAAGCGAACAGTGAAGATAAATTCACATGATTTTTCCTTTAACAATAAAAATCATGCTATCGTGATTGATAAAATACTTGAGTATTATCCTAAAGATAGGACACCGTAAGTAGCCAATTGACCGACATTTGTGAGAGTGATTAACGCAACAAATCAGCTGTATTTCTATGATTTCATTGGCTATTTATCTTATACTTAGCCGCTACAGTAATCAGCACCTACAGCGGAATTGTGATTATATTCTGTCATCGTCATCTTCCACTGTTTTTGTGGCATACGCCTGTCGCTATCTTTGATGCATAGTCAAAAACTCAAAATTAAAGTTCCCAGAATTATTTGAAAAGGCTTCTTAATGTTTTGTTGTACCTACTTATCATCTGTTTCCACGATCTAAAGAGCTGTTTTGTTTATTTAATGATCTTAGAATTTGTAGTGTTTAAACTTTTTCATACCATTAGTAAGATGGACGAAACTAATCATTTCTGCTGTAAGTTCCGTTCCTTGTTGTTTATTAATGTAATTGATCCTCTTGTCTAGAAACTTCCTTATAATCGTTATTACAGTAAAACATTCGCTCTAAAGATTCAGGATAGCAATCTTGAATAACAGTTTACAAGCACGCGATCTTTAGTTTTTTTTGTTAGATTTGCTAACACTGGGTTATCGGCCTGCTTTAAGTTGTATGGGCAGTTTTTTGTTCCTATACGATCGTTACGTAACTTTGCATGCTAAAATAAAAACGTATTATGCCAAGGTACAAGGTCCAATATACTTAACCATTATTTGCTCTCCATTGAATCACTTATATGGAGATTGTGTGTTTGATCTAGGAGTCCCTTGTCTGAGTTATTAATAAGTATATCAAATATAATAATATCGTCATCGCTTAGTGTTTTGGCATTAGCTTACATTTACTTAATTTGATTTCAGATATTGTCCTGAATTCCATTGCTTTATTAATTTTCTCAAATTGATTTTTACTAACAGAGAGATGAGATTGGAATTCTTGAAATGAATAAGTAATGTAGTAATAACTCTTTCTATAACTGCTCGTATTGTAATATATTGTCCATTATTATGTCACCGCGTGATAAATAATTAAATTATGTGTGCTATAATGTACTCTACAAATTGATAGAGATTCTATATTGTATACAACTAGAGAGACCTTCGAAAACATTTGTAATGCTTTAAAAAATTTAGAACATTGTGCTTTCAAATCTAGATTTAGTGTAAGCGTGAAGGACTTCCAATATTAATAAGAATACATATAAAGAAGATAAGACTAGTTCACGTGTGAGTTTGTAAGTAGTTTCACATTTCATGTGTTTGTTGAGTACGATGACAAACATCAATACGAGGTCACATGCGGATTTATATGGGATCGTGAAATCTATTTTAAGTAACCTGAAGTTACCTATGCTTGGTAAATACACTGCATGCTATTTTTGACGACACTAAACCTACATATAGTTTTCCTGTATTACATATTACTTCTCTCATTTTCTAAATCAATGTCAAACTAAGTTGGATAGTCAATAGTGAACGAAATAGCACTGCTGTTGTGAGTGCTATAGGTAAAAAAGCTAATAAAAACCCATATAACGTTGTGTAATTAAAAACAATGTGTCCAATTACATCACTCAACACTTAGTTTTTTCCATCGAAAGCTGTTATCAAGAGAATGATGTACTTATCCATATTATTGTTTAATTTTCTGTTACTATCGCTGTTCTAAAATGAACAGGCGTTGCAATTAAGTTATGGAGCACATGTTGTCAGTTTGTCACTCATGGTCATCTGCCTTAATTTGGCATTCCGTATGTATATTATCCACGAGGTTAGGTGAAATTCGGAATCGAATTGGTGTATTTGTAATTTTTCGTTTTGTCAACCTCAAGGCCTGCCTCGCTTTGCTTCATCAATAATGCACGTAATGTACACAAGAACTTAATTCAATGGTATGGAATGTTTTTTTTTAATAGTATCTTGTTTTTCATCTTTATCACAATTTCCAAGAACCTTAAACGGTTGAAGTAAATTTTTTAAACCAACCATCCTGGCAAATTTTCAATAGCTGATAGTTTTACATATTTTATAAATAGGCGTGAATAACTGTGATAATTAACCATACAAACATAAAATGAATTGTTATTAGTAGTATGTAATGTGTAATCGTTGTACATTTTGTCTCTCTCGTAACATGAAGTCAGCGTGTGGCAGCCGAGGGCGTTGCACGTGGTGACCGAGTGGATCGCAGTAAGCACGTGCTACCATCGTGGTTCTTTTTCTTATGAAGCCTAACTTATATTATTTAATGTTTACTGTTTTGTTGCCGAGCTGCGGCGGCCGGCCGGCAATCAAATCAAAACACATGCTATCGCAACGTTGTACTGATAACTCCTCATGCCGCGATGAGTCTAAACATCGACACTTCATTTGATTGTGATATAGTAGGCGTTTAAGCAAACATGATACTTACATTTATGATGAATATAAGGAGAATAGGGCCAAATATATTGGTTTACGATACTTAAGTGTTGCAAGCGTTACATACCTAATTAACTAAGCTTTTTGTTATCGATTAGGTGAGCAATCACTGCATTATCTACATAATTTGGGAATCATTTCGTACAAGTTTATCGGATCGAAACAAATCGTTTTGTAGTGCTTATCATTACAACATAGCGTAATTATGTTAATTCGATCTTGATTTGTGTAGGTATGATATCTCTATCTGATAGCTTTTCTTTGTTTCAGGCGAGGTGACAAAGGCTGAAAATGACTGTGGAGAAGAGCAAAGGCCTAGAGCTGAAGAAGCCACCGGCGACAAGGAAGGTAGCCCCTGATGGAGGGTGGGCGTGGATGGTCTGCTTAGGAGTCAGTTTAGTTAATGTGAGTGTCTATACAATTATAATTAAGAATGGTCCATTATCAAGGCTACAGAGTACGAACCCGCTTTCAATATGTAGGTGTACGGTTGTTGTATCATTTAACAATAAGTTTACCTATGCCTACAATTTAGTTTTTAAAGCGAATAAAAATATCAATAATGAATAGCCTCAATCAGAAACAGAAAATGTGGGGAAATCCATGTAGCAATTTTATGCTTTGGTGCACGTAGGCAATATTCTGATGAAGTGATGGGTAGGTATTGGTATTGTTGCATTAAAATAACTGCTGACTAAGTTAACGTACGAAGCCCCTCGGGGCTCGATAAAAGCTCTCAGAAAATATCTAATTTCAACAGTTGAATTGAGTTCTACATGTTGTCTGCACAAATAAGCTAATTCCAAAGGTCAATGACCATTATTGCGTCCTTAAACGTTTGTGTCTGGTATTCTTTAGCAACATTTGTCTCTAATAACAATTTGTATATAATTAATTAAATATTATCCTTGTCTTCTGCGGTTAATTATGTTTTTTAGCCACTCCGTTTTTGACTAGCGGTCTTTGTTGAACTACATGCAGAGTTTCAGACTGAAATCACTTTCACAATAAATTTCTGATATAATGAGGTTTTAAATAAGTTGTTTTTATATATTTTCGAAAGGTTTTATTTTCTAAAAAGTACAACAGGAGCTTGCTATAATATTCATTTTAGTGCAAAATATTGTCAAGAACGCTTTATTTCTTTCGACTTAGTGGAAGCCTTCGACATTTCTCTTGAGTAGTGATTACTGATTTGGCATTTAAAGCTTAATGTTATCCGTGTGCATGGCCGCCTTGTGCGCGTAATTCACAATTTTCTGTAGGTTAACTGTTTTTCATATCGCTTATTGAGGGTTCGCCTTTGTCCTTCATCCTATTTGCGCTGGAGTCCCTCAAGGCCCTATACAGTCGCCAGTCCTCTTTACGTTGTTCACGAGCAATATCCCAAAATTCGGTCAGGTGAATGTTGCCTACTTAACAAAGTTGTAATTGCTAAGACAACGAAACAATCACCATTATGCTAGTGTCTAGGTATTCAGACATAGATTCGCCAACCGTTTGTGTTCATTCTAAATCAAAACGATAAAGCAGGCTTACTCAATTTAATGTCTTAAAATAGTAACGGACACGTAGGAGTACCTCATTTGCATTAATCGAAAACATAAAGTTTATAAATACAATTGTTAAGGAAAACAAGCATCGCTCTCGTAAATAACTTACATTATCATATAACGATTATATAAAAATAATAACGAAGACTGTCAAAACATTTTAGCAAGTCTCATGAAAATTCTAAATGGATCGCGTTCTGTAAACAAACATAAAACTAAAGGCGGCTAATTTAATCTGAGGGATATGTAATGTCGCAATGTATTGTCCAACTGATTTTATTTAACAATAGGTTTAAAGCATTATGCATTGCCTATTGTCAGTCTGAAATATAACGCTTTAATGCTGCATACACCTTCAAGCACCTATTGTCGAAACAAAATGGTACTCTGCATACTCCGATGGAGAAAAACAGTTTTAATTCATGAATAAATTAAAATGCGTAATTTTGCGGTAGCAACATCATCAATGCGACGAAATGTTATTTAATCCGTCTTCTTTTAACCGTTTTATATGTAAAAAAATCAGTAGCTACACTATCAATACTTTTATCGATCTTAAAATACGGCCATCAGATATTTATTGAAGGGCAGTGCAGTGCGTACGTGACGAGATCATGAAGTCTTGACTCTCGACAGTCTCGACACAATAATTATGATTGCCTAACTAGTCACATGCTCTCCTACCGTTGACACAATTACTACTTCAAGTGATTGTATTGAACTATGGAAGGAGATTGATATCTTCTGTTTATCTTGTTTTCGAGATAGACTAGTAAACACATAGTTTTGACATCAATCTCAATTGAATTGAACCAACGCTTGTTGGTAAAGTACATGAGGCAGATTACCTTCATTATCCTAGTTTGTCCTGCACTGTACACGTACAGGCTCAGAATTTTCTTTTTAGCCAAGTCTTAAAGATTTCTAATATTTATGTAAAAAAGCGACTGATTTGTGTTATTAATTACGAAAATGTACGTTTTTCGTTCATGCAAGAAAGTTAATTTTCGTTTCCAATTGTCCTTTTGGGACATGACTCGTTAGTTGATTTTCAATTCCATGGATAGTTAGGCACGTTCTAAGCGAATGAGATAATCTTCATGAGGATAAAATTCATCTTTGTTTTGACGGGTTTCTGCCATCATAACGACCTTGAACTTACTAGACCTTGAATAACTTATATACATTGGAATAATGTTAACACGTGATCTGTTTAGGCCACGTTCTTGTCGCGGATATATTCAAAATTATGTTACTATTATTTAAAAAAAGCCAAATGATTAAGAAATCGAAATGCCACATGAATAACTAGCTTTTATAAATTAAATGAAGAGAGAAGAATTAGCATATTGCGAAAAATATAGGCTAAGAGGACTAGAACATAATTGAAATCCAATGATTTATGACTTACAAAATACCAGTTAATGATTTCGCTCGTCTTTATTGCTTGAATCGTCGTTATCATTAACATACCTGGTGGACACAGCAGGCACATCCATATTAAGAAAACAATGGATTTTATACAGCCTTTTTAATGTCAAGATTTTATTCGTCATCTAAAACTTTTCTATTATCAATTTCAGTTTTCGACGCGTTCCCTAGAGCCGTCATTCGGTTTGCTGTTCAAAGACTTGCTGGATGACCTCGGCGTCCACACCACAGGTGCCTCAGTCATCGCCAGTACATTAGATTCAGTGGTGAATTTCTCTGGTTTCTTCGTGGGACCTGTGATAAAGACCTTCTCGTATCGGAAGGTGTGCTTCGTCGGCTCAACAATATGTGCTCTGGGCTTGCTGTTCACCGCCCCTGCTGCCAGCATGGGGCACATTATAGCTACTTACAGTATTTTGGGAGGTGAGTTTCATGTTTTATGTCTCTTTATTAGATAAGAGCGTAGCGATGGCAAGATCGCTTGACGACTAAGTTATGCTGTCAGAATGACTGACAAGATTGACAAGAAACCTATAAAAGGGAGGAGACCTTTGACCTTTAATGGGACGAAAAATGCTGTAGATACTGATGTTGAAGATGTTGTGTCAATAATTAATATGTTCGTAGAAATATTAAAGGCTATCCAATTAGAAACTGTTTAGAAGTTATTCACCTATTCATTATTTGCAGCTACTGTTTGTGGCTGATTTATGTGCCTCGATTCGGACTCGTTATTTAAATGTCGATTTCGCGTGCATCTCTTTCTGTTGTTTAGTTAAATCTGTTCTTGTTATGTCTAGCTACTCCATCAGGATAAGTTGGTACCTGAGAAATTAATATCATAACGTCATATTATAAAACAATCGCAAATTGTTTCCTTGTGTTTTTGTCGAGTTGGTGTAATAATATATTTGTTTTTATAGGGTTTATTATTATTACAGTGCATTACAGTTTATACTCTTGCTTATTATTATAACCTTCTTAAAAGACTTGAAGGTTTCATGGAAGTTATCCTTTATCATTTTACTAAACTCGACTCAAGTGTCTTGCACTGTTTAATTAACCTCGTTACATAATTCTATATCCAGATTATATCTAGAGTTTGTAATCGCTTTACTTTTATCTACTCTCTCATTAGTATGCATATTAATATCCGTATGTCCTTTTGCTCCGAAATAATGAAGATTTGTTTAATACTGAGAAGCTAACTTCGCGTGATCGAGTATTCTTTGATGACCTAATGCGTATTATTTAACTATTACCTGCACATTATGCGAAGTGAGTAAAATTAAGTGTTTACCTGCACTTATAATAGTAATGTTCGTCCTTTCGTTACGCACCCGTGACGAAACATTTTTAATTGGATGTCTGATTCAGATGTTCAAAATATTCTTTTTCAGAGAGATAATATGCAACGTAATCGAATTTAATACGCCTTTTGAAGACAGAGAACCTCTCGTCTGTAACTAGGCACCCACGCAGGTGGCTACGCAAGTCCGTTACGTAGTTGAGGAAAACGTCGATAAAAGAATAATTAAATAACTTTAGATGTAGTTATATTAAAGCTAGGCTAAATGTGGAGCATTCTGTATTCCGCATACTTTCATTGAGCTTATCGATATTGAACTTGAACAAACAGGGGCTTTACTAGGCTTCTTGATGCAGGCTATGTATATTGGAAGCTATATCCTTTGAAGGACGGAATAGGAATGTACGCATTCGTTGGCCTTAGTAGTTTCGTCTCAATGATCATTGTGAATCATACTAGTAGGTACAACAATATTTTGTAGAGTAGACTGAATTTTACCCATTAAATTTACTTAGGCATTGGGACGGGGATTATAGCAATTATGTCGTGTGTCTCAAAACAAACAATTCAGAACTAATTTGCTCTTTTTATGGGTCGTAACGTAAATGATCCATTAACGCTTTTCATTACTTAATTCTGTCTCTTGCGTCATCTACGATTCATGTAATTTACACAGTGGCTGCTAATAATCCACGTCATTATTATTTCAAGTAATTAATATTTCCTTTCCTAGTTACTGGAACTGTGTACATGTTTATTTGTAATACTCGTCCAATTAGCTGACCATTGCATAGGGCAGTAGACTGCCCCCGTTCCCAATATTTTTTCATTGTTTTCATAGTATTATAAAAATGAGTTCAAATGAGTTAACAATGCGTCCGCGTGGCAAAAGGATTGTTGATTGATGACAGTATGTTATTATAATAACCGATAAGGAAACTGCCCGTCCTGCTACAATCTTTTTCACTCCTCTTGTACAAAAAGTTCGTCATTGTAGCGTACCAGAGCGGGGAAAAATAGCATAAGTATCTTGCTCTAGGGGAAAAAGGAATTTTTGTCTGTAACCAACGAGTCTACAAAAACGAAAAGTCTTTATTCTTATGTAAAACTAACTTTTTACTACCGCATACCCCGATAAAAACTTTCCTTAAAAATTCAGATTGAACAAATTGTATAAGTATATTTTTAAATAATATAAACTATTTACTGTATTGGATTATTTTATTTCTGGCAATCGTAGTGAAAAGTAGAGTGAAACAGCGCTAAAACCCATTCTAACTCGGTTTCGATTTACTCCCTCGCTAAAGTTCTGGAGTGAAACTACCTCGATAGAATGGGTTATTTTAGCCCCTCGTATAACAATCTACTATTGCGACACCTTTCAAAGATTTTCAATCTTGAAAGATGATATAGCCAGCTTTGTCATATATTTTCCGCACATTACATGAAATATTCTTAGTTCTACGATGCAGTAAATTACGTTCAAGGTAGCCATGCTGTCGCCGTGTAACCGATTTCACGCGTCTTCGAGAATCGTGTTTGATGTCACGTAACGTAAATAATGACGTAGGTGTACTTCGGCTTCGGTAGTATATGACGTCTCTTTCGTTACGTAGCCTGTCTCTTCCGTACTTATATAGGAAAAAGTTATTTAAATTTTCTTCCAACTTGAATTTATGCGTGGCTCTTACTGTCATTCAAGGAAAAATTATTATGGCCCATTACTCATAAGCGTTAAGATTTTTGCCTCTTTTTGTACTATTTAAATTCACTGGGGAATACCACACACTCACAAAGCAAGTCAATATTGGAAAAAAAGTGAAGTTGCCACGCGATTTTGTACCATGTAGGTAACTATTGCGACTACTAATTGTAACCTTAAGACGCAGATATATGACTGTGACCTTGAATGGTTAGCTTGCGTGTTCTGTACTGAGCTCACGCAACGCGTCGTTCGTCCAGCCAGTAATAGGACTCGCCCATCAAGGAGCCCTGTCCCAAATTAGACGCATTATTAATTTATTACACGTAAAACAAAAGGTATTTTAATAAAACACGTATACTAAAAGATTAGTAATTTTATTATCTTTAAAGTGGTGAAGTTTTCATAAAAATACGCTTGATGGATTTTGCGTCATTCTCAGTTTTTTATCCGCGTTAGACATAACTTTGCAAATTAATTTCACTATGTAATATAAACATAATCCAAAATATGCCTATATTAAAATATTAAGAAAATGCTCTAATTTAACATATATTTTTTCCAAATCACTAACACTACTCGTTTAGACGTCATCTTTAGTATAAAATCATTAAAAGTCAGCTATCGTCCCCTTAACTTGTCCTGCACATCAACTGCAAATCTGTCCTAGGTATACTATTTAACTTAGTTATCATTGTGCAGTCAAAACACAGACAGACATGCAAATACAAGGAAATCTTGTGTTTCCTTTGAGTCATAATAGGTACTGTTATGTTTACATGTTCACACTTCATCCTCACAAACTAATCTTATTATAACTGACGCCTGGCATGTACTTTAGCAGAAGTTTATAATTATAACCGTCGTTCGATTATGACTACAAACACTAATTGATCAGTAATGTCGGACTAATTAAATATTGCACCTGTGCATTATGAATTATAATTATTACCATAGTACTTGATGCACATGATTTGTTTGATTACTCATTGGACTTATAGACATGAAAACACCTCGTATATCAAAATTCGACGAGTAGTTTAATAGTTATGAGGGGACAGATGAACATACACATAGCCTGTCAAAATCATAACCCTCCTTTGGCTTTACCGTAGTCGGGTAAAAACGTATGTATAATTTAATGAGACTGGTATTACTATGGTAACTTATATCGGAATCTATTCCCATGCAGCATGGAATGTATAATGTCTACTTATCTATTTACAACTAGCTTTTGCCAGCGGCTTCGCCCGCAAATTAGCTTATTTTCAAGGTAGGGTAGACCGGGGACAACTGAAACAATTTTACTTAAAACGTGTGCAGTGAAGTATCTATAGTACCCACATCCCTCGTATTTATATCGTTGAAAGGGTCGTTATCTAGTTCCTAAATTAAACATAATCTATATCTCAATTTCGAATAGTTAACCTACAATCACATATTAAAGTAGATCGGGCAGAGTGGTTCTATTGACCCCATCCCAAGGACGGTTGAAACAATATGTAGGGATAATTGAAACACTGAAAATATTTTAGGAACTACTGTAGGTATTTAATCAGTCTTAAACAATTTAACTTACCACTAAATTATTTATTGAGATCGTGACAAGTCTGTCATCGTAACATTAATATTTCGAAAATTACAAATGTAAAAACATCTTCAACATAAACAACTAAAAATCTCTCTTGTTTATATAATTTTAGTGCTCTAATTTGTGCTATTGAATACTATTTCACATTATTGAAAGACTTAATATCTTATTACGCTGTAGTGGCACTTGCATGGGAGAGAGAAAAGGTAATCCGGTCTCATACAAAACAGCTTGTTTCAATCATAACAATGTTTAAATCATGACAATGTTTCAATCATAAGAATGTTTCAATCATAACAATCGTTTATTGACCCATATATATAGATTTGACTCTTCTTGTGAAATTTAATGTCAGAGAAGATCAATCAATTTAGCTAATATTTGGCTCTTAAAACTTAAAATATATTTTTGTAAATTATACCTTAAAACTAGTCAAACATATGTATTCAAAAAAACTAATCTCCATTACAACACAAGGACACCAGACTCGGAAGATTGCGGAATTTCAGTGTCAGTATCTTTATCTTCTGAGCTAGAAGTCTTTGGGTTTCTTTTTGATGATTTAATTTTGTTTTTGGTAGTTTTGTTCTTCTTTTTCTTTTCTTCCATATTTATGTTTTTCTTTATCTTGGTGGTATTTCTTTTTCTGTCCCTTTCTTCGGTTTGTATTTTGACGTTTTCTTTCTCCGGAGTATCTGTGTAACCAGTAGGTTTCCTTTTAGTTGCGTTTCTTGCAGTTTTTCTGGGTAGTGCTTTAGGAAATGGTCTGATTCATTCTGGTAAAAAATTACTTGTTGAAGGTTGGTTTTTGTAGTTGCTAACATCAAGAGGATCAAGTTCTACAGCAAAACTTGATTGTGAAGTTATGGAAAGGCTTGGTGAAGGAAAAGATGGTGCTGAAAACACAACTTTGTTCTGTGCAGTCGGGTAAAAATGCGGAATATACGGGGACGTTTGAAACGTTTCAAACGTCCACAGACAAGTTGTTTCAAACGCACCCATCTCACATCTTCTACTTCAATACTTAATATTTTGATTTATATAGACTTTATCATTAATCAGCAGTAATAAAAATACTCTTAAATAGATAAACAATACTCCAAAATAAGAAAAACTGTCAAACAACAAGATTTAGATAGGTAAATAACAAAAATTAAAAAATCGTGAATACTTAGTTTTTGGCGCGAAATTCGTCGAGGCGTCCTGTGCTCAACTGCGTCGCTTTCTCGCTCAAGCCGTACTAAACACAAAACCGAACATGAGCGACGAAGCAACAAACGACGCGTCACACACGTAGTTATCATGGTTTTCGAGAAATTTAAGTTGTTGTAATCATGACCTGTTTTAATTGTCCGTGGATGGGTGACCAATGACCATCTTTACAAACCAAGACCCCTCCGTGCTTCGGAAAGCACGCTAAGCAAGCTGTTGGTCCCGGCTGTCAGTTGTAGATCTTCGACAGTCGTTACGGGTAGTTAGAAACCCAAAAGTCTGACAACCAGTCTTACCAAAGGGTATCTTGTTACCTAGTAACTAGGTTGTGGAAGTCAGATAGGCGGTCGCTCCATGTAAAATACTGGTATTCAGCTGCATCCGGTTAGACTGGAAGCCGACCCCAACATAGTTGGGAAAAGGCTAGGCAGATGATGATGATTGTTACTCAGTGATAATAAGTGTAGCATTCTACTAGGGAAATATTTTTTTAAATCGTTTCAGCTATTTTTGAGTTTATTCATTCCAAACAAAAATACAAATCTTTTCTCTTCATTATTATTATAATACTAGTAGCGCCTCGCGATTTCACCCGCATAAGTCTCGATCCCGTGGGAATATCGGGATAAAAAGTATCCTATGTGTTAATAACCTGGATTATAAACTATCTGTGTGCCAAATTTCATTCAAATCCATTCAGTCGTTTCTGCGTGAAAGAGTAACAAACATCCATCCATCCTCACAAACTTTCGCGTTTTTAATATTAGTAGGAAGTAGGATAGGATTAGCTTCCCCCAGCGGCTCCACTCGCGTGATATCTTTCTAAATTATAGCCTACTAGCTGCGCCCCGCGGTTTCACTCCCATAAGTCTCGATCCCGTGGGAAAAAAAAAGTATCCTATTTTCTTTTCCAGGGCAGCATCTATATATGTGCCAAATTTCATCCAAATCCGTTCAGCCGTTTTAGCGTGAAGGCGTAACAAACAAACTTACTTTCGCATTTATAATATTAAGGATGTTACTCAGTGATAATACGAGGTGGCAGGGACATCGACGCGAAAACTGAAACCATGGATTCAGTACATGATTCTGAACCCCCCTGCGCTGCGTTGAAATTTTTCGTCGGTTTTATATTTTTTTTTAAATTAGTTGTTCCATACATTTTGACCGCGTAGGTATTGCACTTTTCTATGAAACAGCTGTTTTTTTTTAATAACCGACGAATAATTTCAACGCAGGGGTTTCAGAATCATGTACTGAATCCATGGTTTCAGTTTTAGCGTCGATGTCTCTGACACCCTGTATAGCATTCTACTGTGAAAGATTTTTTTAAATTGGTCCAGTAGTTTTTGAGTTTATTCATTACAAACAAACAAACACACAAACAAAAAAAATCAAATCTTTTCTCTTTATTTATTAGTTTAGATATAAGTAGGATTATTGTAGATACAGAATAAATAATAGTACTGCGTAGATAAGGAAAGCACAGCTGTTGATACAAATTGTTTTAAATAAGCTATTAAATTGTCCTTGGATCACATTGGTACGATTAATGGGCGTTTAATCTATATACGGGTATATGTTTACTAGTGAAGACCCACAAACGTCCTTCAAAGACTACGACATTGTCATTTTAAGGATATTACAATAATATTGTTTTCCTCATACTTGTGTAAGACTGTTTTGGAATATGTCCATTTGTTTTTCTGTATCTTTATCTATACAGTGTGAGTCTTAATAATGTGAACATAAATCGTAATGAGGGGAATGTTTGCTTAATTTTATCGACGGAAAGATTTTTTTTTTGTTCTGTTTGGCGTCTTATTGAGAAATTTTACGATTGTTGTAATAATTTAAAAAAAAAACAATTTTGCTAAAAAACATGTTTATTTTCAATTGAGAGTAGTTTTTTTTTCCACAATATTCATTCTACGAGGACGCCTAATTACTTCCAATCATTATGGAGTTTGTTTCCTCGCGATAGATCATTTAGTTTAAAAGTTACACCGTTTTGATAAAAAAAATGAAATGCATAAAATTATTTAGATTTTTTTAAATATAGCCGTCGATAAAATTAAGCATAGATTCCCTCATTTCGAAATGTTCACATTATGAAGACTGAGTCTTCATAATGTGAACGTATCGAAATGAGGGAACTGAGTCTTCATAATGTGAACATATCGAAATGAGGGAATCTATGCTGTCACTGTATATACTAATAATAAAACTTAAAAGTTTGTTTGCTTTTTTGTTTGAACGTCCTAATCTATGGAATTACCCGTCGAATTTGAAAAAATCTTTTAGCATTTACTTCCAAGAGAATTGGGCTATCCCAATTCTCTTGGAAGTTTATCTATAGGATATTTAACATCACGCTACGACCGTTAGGAGCAGAGCAAAAATATAAAAACTAAAAAAGAACGCGAAGCAAAAACGAAGTAACGAGGCACAGCTATAGGATTTTAAAACAAGAAATTACACGCGGACGAAGCCGTCCGAGGAAGCTATATTCCATTTGAAATAAGATTAGACATTTAAACAAACCTTTTTTACAGTCCGTTCAACCGATTTTGACTTCTATACCGTAGGCATAAGGATGGCATTAAAAGCAAAAAAAGTGGTTACAATACCAATGTTTACTGCAGCTGCCATTTGTCATGCTTCCAACGCAATAGAAGTCAAAATCGGTTGAACGAACTGTAAAAAAGGTTTAGTTAAATGTCTAATCTTATTTCAAATGGAGTATAGTATATCATAAGAATATTAATTAATTATTTATCTAACATGTGCATAAAATTGTTTTATAAATACAGGGTGGCATCCCACATTGACGCGAAAACGGTTACTATGGATTTAGTACATGACTGAATCCCCTGCGTTGAAATTTTTCCTCGGTCATTATCTGTTACGACGCCTCATTGAGGTGGATAACAATTAAATTTCTATTGTGTCTCGTTAATGACAGTTAAAAGGTTATTAAAAAAAAAGTAGTTCTAGAGAGTAGTGCGTTCAAACAAAAAAAAAAAAAAACTTCAGCTTTATTACATTAGTGGAGATGTTCGCAAATTAGCAGTTGCTCGTAGAAAAGTAACATGGACTTCAATGTTTTATAGAGTTTCTATTTAATATGGCCATAGGTAATAAAGTTAGTTTCATCATTAAAGTAAGGATATTAGATCATTTTAACGGTTTCGTCAAGTACTTGGATAATAAAAAACTTGTGTAGTCTTACAGACAAAAAAACAATGACAGTTACCTCAAGTTTTTAGCATTGGATAACTGAGCATAGGCATTTATCATAATAATAAACTGCTGAACATGGATTTCTGTACCCTAATTGTGTACACGATCTTCAGAATCTGAATCGTTTTGAAACAGATTGCTAATCCATTGCTTCATAAGTTGGAAAAAAAAAATCTGGTCTACAACGTAATTAACGCAATGAATTTTGTTGAACTATCAAAATGAAACAGATTAGTCTTAATCGTTTACGAAATTGTGTTACGTAATTAGGGTACTGGGATCATTTTCGGGATCACTTTTCCGATTTTTCTTTGTTTGAATTTCATTTTACCAAAAACTATTGACTGACGTCTTTTTTGCCATATGCATTATTTGACATATTTTTAGATCATCGAAGTATCATGTGTCATAGGTATTATTTTTAACCGACTTCCAAAAAGGAGGAGGTTATATGTTCGTCGCGTATGTTTGATTGTTTTTTTTTTTTATGTATTGTCACCGATTTTGAAAATTCTTTTTTTGTTTGAAAGGGTATGCTCTCGAATTGGAATATAAATTTTATTAACTTTGCTTGGATAGTTTTTGAGTTAGCTACAAAATACGATTTTTTTTCCCACTTAGTATGTAGATGATATGATAAATTTTTGTCACTGGTAGCAGATAGTGGTATTCAAATGTGTGTGGGGTAGGTACCACAACTAAAAAGTGAAAAATAAAAACTTTTTACAAAAAAAACAACCGACCTCCAAAAAAAAAAAACACTACGAAGTGAAAAATAACTTTAATTTCGGAAGTCGGTGGTAAAAAACGAAAATACAAAACCCAAGACACCGACTTCCGAAATTAAAGTTATTTTTCACTTTGTAGTGTTTTTTTTTTTGGAGGTCGGTTGTTTTTTTTTTTGTAAAAAGTTTTATCGAACTATATTTCGCCGATTTACAAAATAACTTTTTACTATTGGCCGAAGCCTCTTTTGAACTTTTTTCATTTGCCATATTTTTTATGAATTTGGGGTAATTTTGGTACAAAAAATGTGAATTTTAAATAGCAATAACTGTTTTATTTTCAGTAATAATTAAATAAAAAAACTTTTTGGTAATGCTAATGCAGTACCTATGTGCCCCTTTCGGATTGTACAGGTTTTTTTACATATTGTATAACCCTCTGCCTATTGTATTAAAACCTCTTTTGAAACTCTTTCCAGGTTTCGGAGTGGGTCTCGCATCGTCATCATCCTTCGTGTCCCTCAACCATTACTTCACCAAGAAGCGTGGCCAAGCCGTCGGTCTCTCGATGGCTGGTACCGGCTTTGGGCTAATGGTCATGCCTCAACTAGTCAAGATCCTGCTAGGAGAGTATGGGTTCCGGTGGACGGTCGTAATCCTTGGAGGCCTGGCCTTCCACGCGGTGCTAGGATCATGTTTACTGCAACCAGTTAAATGGCATCTCATTGATGAGCCGGTTGACTGTGAACTGCAGACGGTGAAGGTGTGTATTGTAGATGATTTTTTTATTCGATTTCTACAAGGTTTAATTGAAATAACACCTCTAAAGGGGTAATTGTACACACGGCTACACATCAAGCTATACATTTCCAGTATAAGCTGACCTCGCATTGTACGGCAATCCTTTAAAGTACGAGATCAGCATAAACTGGAAATGCATAGCTTGATGTGTAGCCGTGTGTACTTATATACAACTTTTACTTTGGGACTAACCCTGAAAACACTAAAAAAAGCGTGTGGCATTCGGGGACTGCCGCGGTAAAGCTATTGCATAGCATTTGTAACCTCCATACTTCCTATTTGTCAACGCTACACTTGGGATGATGACATAAAACAAAAATTACGTTCCCATGACAACATCACGTTGCGCCATCGAAACGTTTCTTTGTAGCTTCTAAGGGATTTCGTGCACTAGACGGCAGGACTTCGGCCAGTTATGGCCGTTGCGACCAAGTGCGCGATTCGTACCGATTTCAATAGTTTACCTGTACCCTAATTGCGTAACTTATTTTCGTAAACCCAATCGTAACCAGACTAATTTGTTTCATTCATTGCGTTATTTACGTTGTTGAACAGATTTTTTTTTCCAACTTACGAAGCAATGGAGGAGCTCGTGGCTAAGTAATAACAGCCGCACGGGTCGATTCATTCGGTTAAGCTACGCTTGCCGGGGTTGGTCTGTGAATGGGTGACCATCTTTACATACCGAGACTCCTCCGTGCCTCAGGTCCCGGCTGTCATTCGTGGATCTTTGAAAGTCATTACGGGTCGTCAGAAGCCTGAGAGTCTGTAAGTCTTACCAAGGGGTATCGTATTACCCAGTTACTGGGTTGTGGAGGTCAGATAGGCAGTCGCTCCATGTAAAATACTGGTATTCAGCTGCATCCAGTTAGACTGGAAGCCGACCCCAACATAGTTGGGAAAAGGCTAGGCAGATTTTTTTTGAAGCAATCTGTTTCAAATCGAAACAGATTGTGATTGATCGTGTATTACGCAATTAAGGTTACTGGTCGCGGTTGTGGCTGTCTAGTGCGTGATATCCCTAATTGTCTACACCAGCGGTCGGCAACCTTTTGGCAGGCAAGGGCCACAAGGTGGCAAAATAAACTAAAGGCGGGCCGCACTTGTGATATTAACCCTAGAAGCCCAATATACCTACGTATAATTGGTCATATCCCATAGAAAAAATAAAAATGCTATTAAAAATTGTTAAACCATACGGAATTTAATTCGTACACGTTATACTTTATGTTTGGGCTTTATAGCTAGAAAAATATCCACCGTAAATCATTCAGAAATGAAAACTACAAAGTACCTAAATAGGTAACCGATTTTATACAAATTTCAGTGCGATGTCTGAGGTTGCATTTGGGAGGCTATTTGTTGTATGTTAGCTGTCAAATTTGTAGTTGCAATTCGTAGAATGGCTCTCAAATTCTCATCTGTGAGACGAGAAGCATATTTATTTTTTCTATAATTTACAATAGAAAAAGTTTGCGCGTTATTTATAAGTTATTTACAAAACATTCACGGGCCGCAAGTAAGACGTCCGCGGGCCGCGTGTTGCCGACCGCTGGTCTACACAAAACTTATATCTACCTTTTGTTTGACAAATTTCAGGAAATGGAGTGTATATTAGAGAGTGAAGAAGAAAACGATGACAAGTTCGAAATAAATCCGCTAGTTTCACCTGCAGTGCCAAAGATAATAAAGCAGCGGTCCCACGGAAACATGAACCACCCTTCAGTTAGAACTATAGGATTACCGAGGGCGAAAACCTGTGATAAACCATTGCAAGAGTTTGAACAGTTCGAGAAAAATAATAGGCTGTATCCTGGGCTGACGTCGGCTGCGTCTGTGGCTGCGATGCCGAGAGTCATATCGAGTGGCAGTATGAGTGAAACAGCGCGCAAGAGAAAAGTGTCAGTTATATCCAATATCTCTAACATGGATTTCACTGGCAGTTACTTGCAGTTGTATCTTGATGTGAGTATTCATTTATGTAGCTGTACAAAATCGATGAGACTACGTCATAATGGTATACAGTCTCGACTATTTTCTTAATGTCCCTCGGGAATCATCGCGATTCCGAATATAAACGAATGCTAATTCCCATGTCTATCAATTATTAGATTTATCGTGTAAAATAATTTGAATTCAGAACTAAGTACTTTATTGTTGTTTTGTTTTGATTTCCGTGTGAACGATATAGAACTGTAAAACTATTTTCGTGCCTGCGACTTAGGCTGCTTTCCTCCAATTTTTTAATTAATTACATTAAGTTAAAACAGTATTAACAACTCTATAAACATCCAAGTCGATTGAGAGCGTCCGGTTTGCACCAAGTGCAAAGGGCCACTGATAGAAATCCGACGACTGACGAAACACGAAGTTTGCCGAGGGACATTAAGAAAATAGTTATACTGACCTTTAAGTCCATGTAATAGGTATCCCATCCTAATTAAACCGGCATAAATGTATACCTTGTCCACTCTGAAATGTCGCGCCCCACTACCGCATTTTACATAAAGAAAGAAGAAAAAAAAATACGTTTATTTGCGGTAAACATGACGCCAAGAATGAACTAAAAAAAAGAACAAATTGGGGGAAAATATGCGTCACATCCATGCAAAACGGCCATCGCTCAGCATAATGCAGCGTACAAGCCGTGGCGCCGGGTACGTAGAGTGGACAAGCCATAACATAGTTAACATAATGATCAACTGTACAGTGAATATTGATTTATTGCGCAATTTAAATTTTATTCAAGTGTTAAACATTATACTTACAGACGGTGGACGACGATGCCATACAAATGAAGCCAATAAAAAAAAGTATAGAGCCCGAGGAAAAGAAGAAGGGCTTCTTTAGAAGATTTATAGCTCTAATGGACTTAGATTTACTTAAAGACTGGTCGTTTTTGAACCTTTTACTAGGGCTCTCGCTCTTTTGGAGCGGGGAGCTACAATTTAGGATGTTGACCCCATTCTTTATAAGAAGTTTGGGTTACAATATGAATGATACGGCGTTTTGCCTCTCAATGACTGCCATAACTGATATTTTGGTGCGGTTGATATTGCCGCCTATTTTCGACAGGACAACTATTTCAAAGAAGATGATTTTCTTTATTTCTTCGTTCTTCTTAGCTGCTACGCGGTCCGGTGAGTTATGACCTATTTTTTAAATTAAATTCATAACATTTAACATGAAGGTTTTGTTTAACTATTTCCGGGACACTAAACGCTATAGGCGTTTAGTGTCCCGGAAAGACGTCATAACAATAAAACTTCTATTGTGTCTCGTTTATTCTGAAAGTGGGCAACGTCGCAAATTAATGTCAAATATTTCGCTGTTTTCATTAATTTGGCAATATTACTGTATGGATATAAGAAATGTGGCTAACTAGTTCCCTAGAATATTAATAATAAATTGCAATTTTAACACTGAATTTGATGTAGTAACAATTTTAGGTGTAAAAAAGGCTTTTGGAAAGTTTCCAAATACTTTTTTACATCTAAAACTAAATATTCGGTATTACAATAGTTAGCTAAATTTCCAATTCCATACAGTAATATAGCTAAATTAATCAAAACAGGTAAATATTTGTGAGCTATTTACGACGTTGTCAAACTTTTAGGATAAACCCTCTTAACCATAAACCAACAACACTGTAAAACCTATTTCAAATTCTTATTGTTGTTACACGAGTAAAAGCATGTAATTGATTTGGTGCGGTTTATTGACCAACTACTAGGAACATGACATCATCAGCATTGCCTATTCCACTGAAGTTTTACGACCCTAGGTCATGTAGCCATAAATAAATCGATAAAACGTGTGCATTGGCACAAATATTTTTTACTACCTATTTGTAAATCTACTGTATTTCTTTTAATAACTAGTCGATAGTAGAGTTTCTAATCAAATGGCTTGCGTGGGTAAATATTAATCTACGTTCGCAATTTATTTGCCAAACATGTAAACAAACACGAGTTTTAGGAAGAACAACTGTAATGCCTACACATAAGGTTCAGTTTTTCGCTATAACTTCATATATTTTATGACTTTTTCAACAGTGCTAGTCAGTCTTAAATCAACTTTATTTATACTCGTATAAAGTTGATGTTTGCTTAAGTGGAAATAACATCATCATACGGCTGCTATAACTTGGCAGGTCTGAACATAGGCTCTGCGAACTTTCGCGCATGTTCTCTCACTCGCCTCATGTCACCATTTGGTTCCTAAAAAAAATTATAGCGCAGCCTTCTGCGCGAAGTTCGTAACTGTCAAGTCATATCGGCCGTATAATATACTTTCAGCGGACAAGAAGCATCTGTGATGGTTTACGATGCGTTTGAAATGCCGGTGGAACAGGCACATAACACATTTTTGTCTGACAACTTTGTCTCCGGTTGGCAACAGCAAACCTCATAAGACCAGGCACTCCAAAGACAATTTCCACGCAAACTCCATCCCCATGCACCCCACCACTCCACTGTGCTGAACGCTAATACATGAGTAATAAAGTTTAATATCGCGTGCGCTCTTTGTTCGTGTTCGAGCACGAAACTAAATGTCGCAAGTCTCAATTAATAATTGATCTAGAGAAAAAATAACTTATATCTGGATAATAAACTATATTTTCTTACTGTCAATAATTATTTTAGACATAAAAGCTGAGAATCTAGGTTTTGTTTCAAATAATCTTTCAAAAAGACATGTGTTTCGAATAAAATATGAATCGAGCGAAAACGTTCCAATTACGTAACTGTCTTATATATGGAAAGAAAAAGATCCAATAAATCATATATTAAAGTTCCATTTGATTGTATGCGTGGCTTTTTCAGAATATTAATGCAAATTAACATATAATTTAGGGAGCCTCCTCTCAATGCTGAAGGTTTACTAAAAATTATATAGAAGTGTACTATTCGAACACATCGCAAGTTCACAGACTTCTAATAAAAACATTTCTTTCCAGTGTTAGCTGAACAAACAGAATGGGTGCCCCTAATGATCTGGCTGTCAATCTGCGGCTTCTTCCGAGGCATGTGCCTCAGTAACTTCACGCTGACCATCTCGGAGTACTGTCCGCTTGAGAAGCTGCCAGCCGCCTTCGGACTGCACATGGTCAGCAAGGGAGTCTTCGTTGTTGCTATTGGACCTATTATTGGTAAGAAACTGTTTATTCATATAATTGAGGCTGGAGTGAGGATTCGTAATATGGATGTGCACTTATTTGCTATACTCATTTACAAATCTCTCTGTCGCACTGAGGTTTGCTTAGAGAAACCAATTCTGGGTTAAGCTCGCCTTTGTAATGTGTCCTTATAAAGAAGTAAATGTTAGTTTATTACAATATTTTTGTCTTCGTTTTTGGAAGCCAATTTAATTCAAATTTTTCATTCATTTCACACATTTTCTTCTTCACAAATCATCATCAGGGCCAGGGGTCGCGGTCATACAGTCACAACAGCTAATATTTCTAATCAACAGCTGATTTCTGTGAAAGTTTTTAGAATCATACTTTTACCGTCACGTCTGTGAAGTTTAGTTAGGTAATTTGTCCCTGTTTTTGAAACATTTTTTTTCAACCATCGTTAAAAAAAAAATACGAAAACGCATATGATGTGAAACATCTGACATCTCACCTTGGTAATAAGCAACATTAAAGGGGCAGGGCCTCGTCAAGGTCGTTTCTGACGGCCAACTCTAAAACCGCGCGCGCTCATTGGCCAAATCAAATAGTGCGCGCTTCCACGGCTTCCTGTGACACACTGCCGTCCCTTTTCACGAAATCACTCCCACAGATTTGATCATTTAGATTTTTCAATTTCGATTTTGATTGCAAGAAAGTGAGAGGAAAAATGTAACACATCAAAAATCGATGTGTAAAACAAGGCTCAATTGACTAATACAAACAATCGCATCTCCATTTCTTACAGGTTACGTAAGAGACTACACCGGTAGCTTCGCGACCTGCATTCACGTACAGAATGCCCTCATAATGTCCTGCGTCCTCGTCTGGGGCATAGAGTATGCCCTCGCTTTCACCCGCCGCAGAAAAGTGGTACAGATTTAGTGGCCGCATCGTTCCGACTGAGGAACGTAATTGAAGCTCATCGTGTTATGTAACAGTTCTCTGGGTAATCCACTATAAAGACATGTTATTTTCTTGTCTATTAATGCTTGTAAAAGTACAATAAATCGTTACTGTTACTGACTAGTATGTTAGCAGGCAACGCCAAATAGAGGAACAGTGCAGTCGATCAATTCTAACACGTATTGTAATATAATAAAGACTACTTTTTAATCGAGAAATTATAATGAACTACAGTCCATATCAAAGTCATATCAAATTGAAGTTGATTTTACTCGAAATGGAGTTAATTGACTGCACTGTATCTAGGGTGAAGTTCGCAAGTGTAAGAAATGGCGGTGTTGACATTGAAGGGTATAAAACAGGCAATGTTGATATCGCTTAGTCTTAGTGGACTCTGCTCATATGCTATGCTTGTTTGTAGAATTTATTAGAGAAAGGTCAAGTTGCGATTCAAACTTGTAGTGTCCATACCATGATTTTATATTAAAAAAATACGTATGAATGTAGAAAAAACTTAAAGAATAAAAATATTTTTGAAAGCCTCTCTAGTAGCTCTCTAAAACAGAAACTGAATTGGCCATGACTATACATGGTGTATCAAATGGTATGGAATGCTAACAAGTAAGGAACATTCGATATAATAAAAATTTAAGAATACTAAAGACATGATAATCATAATCTTCCGTATATGTGTCAAAGCTTAGTTGTTAACGCTAGAACCAGTGACTTTGGAAAGTGGAATATCTTATAGATATTATGTACTATGTAGTTACTTAGAAGTAACTTCTAGACATTGATTTTAACGATTAATATTTTTAGACGGCTGTTTGTAGTTCAGAAACTTTTGTAGGTGTGTATTTTTAGATGATATTAATTTATACACATAACTTAGAATTAGAGATCTTTTAAAATTTCAAGACAAGGGTTTTATCAGAACTTTTAGGGGTTTATATACTCTTTTAGACAATGAATGTAGATGAATGAGGGTTCAATGGATTGAACTGCATTTCCTTATTGCTTTATTTTATACTTTGAATCATGACTTCCGATGATGACTTACTTTTTCCAGAAATGTTTGGAAAATTAGACTCAGTACATATTGGTGACCGCAATTTGTGGTTTGTTTGTTATATGATTAGGTGTGTACCTAATTATTATTGCTTAGCGAGGGTTGAGCAAATAGTATCGTTTTAAAATGTTTTTACTAAATGGCTGTCAAGTTTAAATTTTTATTCGTCTATTTTGTTGTCACGTGATCTTGTGAAATAAGAAAAAAGTAAAAAATATTCTATTTTCAAATATACAGCATATTCTTAGCTGGCAAATAGAACGACAAACAATTTTTTACCTTACTATAAAACATACCATTCCTAGTGATTTGATTTATAGAATTTTACAGTTAATAATCCTGACATAACAATGTTAAGTAATATAATAACACTTTGCCACAATTAATAAAATGCGAATTACTTGCCTAGCGAATATTTTTTAACGTCAAGCAAGTTATGCAATAGGATGTGTTACTGCTAATATGTGCGAACTAGGTACTTATTTGTGATTGTTTACAGAATGAGCTGACACTTAAATGATGTACTTACGTCTTTCGAATATTACGAGAACGTATACTCCATAGGTTTAGGTAGTTAATATAAAGGTAAACAAAAAAAACCACGTGACGAGATAGCGGTCAAGTAACCGACTAAACGTAATACCTGTTATTTCAGTTGTCACGCTACGGCACAGTTGTACTCTTCAATTTAGCAACGTTATAATTAGTTGACGTTTAGAATTGTGGCTCTATAATTAAATAGACAGATTACAAAATATTAATTTTTTATTATAAACCTAACAAACAAATTGTGTTCAAGCAGTTACAGCTATGAATAATTGTTTAAGAATAAATGATAAAGTTTAACGTACGTTAATAAAAGAGGAAACTATAGTAAAAATCTAAAATAAATCTAATTTGGATTTATCGTAATTTTAAACAAGAAAGTGTCATCTATAAAAACCCTTTTTACGGTTTGTTTACCTTTATTTAACTACCTAAACCTATGGAGTATAGTCATGATTTTTATGTTTGAACAAAGTTGCACTTATATAGTACTAAAGAGTACGAGTACGAGCACAGAGTAATACAGATGGTTAATTCCGTAAAATCATTTTAATAAAAAGCAACTCTTGGCACGACACAATAAAGTGCAATTCACGCTAATTACCTACAATTATATTCACCTAGAACTTGTTGTCATTCTATCAACTCTTAGATCTTCTGACTACGTTACACTCACTGAATTGGCCTAAAAAATCGAGCCCGCCGCGTACTTTTAACTTCATACCTAAAATGCGGAGTGAACTATCCACCCGCGATCATATGGTAACTTGTTCAGTGTTTTGATTATTTATCAAAATTGTCTCTTCCAATATTTCGTCTTCCAAGAACTATTCTATACTAACGGGATCTTATCCTGCAACGTGCGCTTTTCATGTGTGATTTAATTGACCAAATATATCGTGTACTTACTAATGTTTGATAAAAATGTAGTACTTACTTACATTATAATAAGAATTCTTACGCAGTTATTATATGTACTTATTACTCTTATTATTTTTGGACTTCGTGTAGGAAAATTATAAGAGTGCCATTTAACGTCTGTTGTAAAACATAAGAAAATGCAATCAATTTTGGTAACTTATGTGCCAATTGTACATAAATAAATTTAGAAAAAAAACTTTACAAATATTAAATGGATGTAATCAACTAATCATGTACTTATTATAATATGGAAGTAGGTGTGAAACAATGGACGTACATTTTAATAATCCAATACATTTTGTTACTTAAATCTGTACATATGTAATCAAATTTTAATGTTGGTTTATTGACCTTGTGCAAAATGTAATAATTATGCGGACTTATTCATTAACGGTTTTAAGCAATTGCACAGAGCATGTAATTAAAATAAAGGTGTCACTGATTTCCATAATAAACACAGTTTTTTAAAATGAACAACTTTTTAAAAAGCCATGAAGGATATTGCAAGTGTACCTATTTTTTTATCGTCTGGCAAAAAGTTGCAACGCAGAAATTATTAATATTTCAAGTATATGTGACATTTAAATTATACTATGTCGATTATCAGACCACTATGGAAATTAGTTTCTAGCCAGATGTCCATGTTTTCGGCGTATTTCTTGGGCGATGCTGTGTTTTCTGGTATTTGAGGCACGAGAGGCAACCATACAGTTATAAATATGTAATAATATACTAGCTTTGTCTAGAAAACTAAAAAAAATCATGACACGTTGTACTCTTATTGCCACATTTAAATAAAGTATTCCGGTTAATGCGGTAATGTGTTTTTACTTAGAAGTAGGTAATAAAAATCAAACCTACCTTCATCATTAAATATCGAGAATTCTTGACAGAGTACACAATGTCTGTCTGTACGATTGTCGCATTTAATTTTATGACAATAATTTTGTTGAGTTTTTCATTTTTAAAGTTCGTTTTTTAATCCAAGAGACTAATTTGACAGGTGCAAATGTCAAACTGCAAATTGAAAAAACAACAATCACTTGAAATGTCAAATTAGTCTCTGGGATTAAAAACGAACTATAGTCGTATTGTTGTTGACGAGCTTTGTTTAAATAAATATCAGTTGAATCTGTTATGAAATAACTGGTGTCTGCTTATTATAATGTTTCATGCTTTAAGCGTTCATAAAATCATTTGCATTAATTTTGATACTTAGTATCTTAATAACTAACATGTTCATATAGTTTTAAGTATATTCTGTAGGGATAGAAAGTACAAGATTAATTAATTTTGATGTTGCATTATAATAAGCAGACATCCTATACTTTTATGAATGGTGCGAGACTTAGCCTGTATGTTATATACTTAACCTATTTTATTAACCATGTAAAATTTATAGTGAACATTTTATATAAAAAGAATGAAAAAAGACAATGGATTAAAGTAAAAGGTGGTTACCGAGAGATTTTGTTTTATTTGTTGATGTACGCTTTTCAAAAACCCTAAGCAAGACACGTTGGTTCTGCACAACGGTAATTAATACCTACCACGTACCAAATACCTTAAATGTACGGGCACAGGCATGTGTGGCATCTCTTATGGCCAAAAAGATTTCAGATGAAGGAATCCTTCAATCAGTCTTTTGTCACTGGTTGGTCTCAATTTAAAGATGGATTAAAGAAGGTAACCTAGTATGCTAATGATTGAAGTTAACATATTCCAAACATTTATGATGACAGTTGACAGTACTACGGACTATAGATAATAGCGTGGTTGGTTACGAGGCAGTTGGCTGTTTTTGCAGTCTGCAAGCAAATGATCCTAATGTCGCCAAATATTCAAGTAAAAAGTACCTACCTAACAAAGGATTATTCGTAACTACCCAGACGTTACAGAAAAACTGTTAATGGCTGAACTGCAGAGTACTTCCACTTTGCCCCACCAAGCCGCCCCACTGGTGGGGCAAAATGGAATGCCTAAAATTTTGCAGTGGAATCTGCCCCACTGATTCGACACCAAGTCGAACCAGTGAGGCAGATTCCACTGCAAAATATAAAATACGAGCACCTACACAAATTCTAAGGTGCCAACCCTAGTGGGGCAGAATCCACAAGATTTCAAACTAGTGGAATCTGTCCCACCAAGTCGAACCAGTGGGGCAGATTCCACTGCAAAATTTTAGACATTCCATTTTGCCCCACCAGTGGGGCGGCTTGGTGGGGCAAAGTGGAAGTACTCGAACTGCAGTATAGTTTTTAGGGGCCCGTGGCTATAAGAGCTAGTAATTAGAAATTGGTAGTGCTTACCTAGTGACTAGAAGAGCTCTTCGGGATTTCGGTCGCCAGGCACCGTTGTAGTTGCATGTTGAAGAATATGACAGCCAATTTAATGTAATTACCTACAAGAGCTGCATTTCAAGATGCATGTACACACGGCTACACATCAAGCTATTAATTTCCAGTTTATGCTGATCTCGCATTGTATTGGATTTCCGTACCATGCGAGGTCAGCTTATACTGGAAATTTACCTATAGCTTGCTGTGTAGCCGTGTGTACAGACAACTGAACGTCCATGTCAACAATTACACTACGCTAGCGCCTTTATGTCTTAGTGATAAGGGTGCTTTTCATAGTTGTTACGGGTAGTCAGAAGCCAGAAAGTGTTACCCAGTAACAGTTGTGGACGTCAGATAGGCAGTCGCGCCATGTGAAAAATACAGGTATTCATCTATATTCATTTAGACTGGAAGTTGAACCCAAAATAGTTGAGAAAAGGTTAGACGCAGATGATGTTGTACAAGTAGGTAGTATTTTAGTTTTATTAGACATGATTATTTAGGTACTCTACCTCCACTTTCAGTTTTTATTATTTTACTAGCTTCTGCCCGCGACTTCGTTCGCATGGAAATCGAAAGACATCACAATATACTACAATAACAGCCACATTTTTATAAAACTTCCCTGTATACTACGTTTGTAGTTTTATTCTCAGCAGCCAAAATATACAGAGAGTCAGGAATGGTGACTCGGGAGCAAGCGACGTAACAGTTGTCCGTGTGAGAAGCAGCTTATCCTGAGGTCGACACCCGCAGCCTTCAGCCTTTAGTGTCGGCCCCTGTGACTTGTTGATCGCAAAGCATACACTCCCAGAGAACTGCACGCGCTTTAACTGGTAATGGTGGGGAATTTGTACTTTATACGCGCTATAAACACTGTCTCACCATCGCCACAACCTGTTAGAATTTCCACCTCGATGACGTTTCTCTGCAAAGACATGACTTTGAGCTGGTTTCCGTTACACAGATTTACAACCGGAAGTCCACTTGCCATTTAATGCTGAAATGAACCTTTTTGGCGCAGCCGTGAGGCACACACTATTGTTTTAAAAACACTATTTTTTATTTCCACTGTAATTTGTGTTTTGTGTTTCGCGAACTGTGTCCAAATAAATGTTTTTTCTATCTTTCTTTCTTTTCTATCTATTTGTAAATTGAGAAATTCTACGGGGTGATATTTGGCATCATCTTCCTCCACATCACTATTAATGGAGGTGTATATCACTTCACTCCCTTCAATTTGTGAGAGAATACTGTGGTTGATCGCTGTAGCTTGATCATCTTCGGAGTTAAAACGGAAACACACCTAAGAATTCTCTTGGTACGGTATTTGACTGATATCCCCGTATATCAGACAAATATGATCTTCTAAAGTGGGATCTACTCTACCAAGAGTCTCTGGTAGATTGCTTTCACCAACTTTTAGAAGAACATCGGAGAATTCTTGAGCATTTGAATTACCGCCAAGCCGAGCTCGTATGATGATGGTCAAGCGCAGTTTATGAACTCTCGACCATAGAGTCGACCTTTTCAACGAAGTTTTCACTTTTTTTGTCAAAACTGTGACACCACCCATCATATCTTGGTTTCTGCGGATGTCCTGCAGGGTTCTGTTTACAGTTTCCACTGCTTTCCTTTTTGCCATAACGCATTCATCCCATACGACGAAGCGCAATCCCCTAAGCACACATCCCTTGTTACTGTTGCGTGACACCCCACAAACAGGTGTTTCGTTGCTCTCTAAATCGATGGGAATCTTAAACATGACGTGCGCTGTTTTGCCACCAGGAAGCAGTGTGGCAGCGATTCCAGAAGATCCACATACATATTATAAAATCGCTAGGACAAATCTGCTGTCAAAATCTGTAAAAAAACATTTTATTCCTACAGTCTTTTGCTCTAAAATGATCAGAATACAACCTTGAATGTTTTGTGACTGTAAAGTACTTGTAACTTAGTAGTTTCCCATAGCTTACGAAGTTTTCGATTTTTTGTGAATTAATACATTCTATGAACTATTACATACACAATCCAAAAAAAAATCGTTTTACAAAAAGAGTTTAAAAAAACAGATGTAAATCGAACTTACTACCCCGGGCGGCCTACCACCAGCTCATAAAGCAGTATTTTTTTAATGTTACTTCAGTGGGAGAAAGAGATGGAGCTATACATCCTGTAGAGCTTCATCTCTTTCCCACACTGAAGTAAACTAAAGTAATATTAAAATAATACTGCTTTTAAGCTGGTGGTAGGCCCTCAGGACTTCAAATCATTCGTCCAATCGCTTACTTATTCGCTTTGTTGAAAGTTAGCTAAAATAGCCGTTCCTATACAAAAGGTAGCGTGATGATAATCATTTAAAAAGTTAAATCGGTAACTACCTATCTACAATATCCCAACCTTTTGGCGCGTCCTTTTACAATTTGCAGAGAAAAATACGAACATGATGTAATATTGCTCATCCCCCATAGCAAATAGCGTGATAGTTTATGCCCTACGGTTGGTACAGACAAACATTCTAAAAACTTTATTTTCCGCATAAGAATCGATCCCAGACCTCTTAGCAATAACTTTCTTTAAAAAAAATTAACTTCGTTACGATTTTATTATATCTATAGATTATAGGTAGATTATCAAAAAAAAAAAAAAATCGTATAACAAAATGTGAAAAAAAAGAAAAAAAAACCGTAGGTGGGAATCGAACTTACAACCCCACGTTTACAAAGCAACCGCCCAACCGCTGAGCTAATTGCTTTGTTGAAACTTGTCTAAAATAGCCGTTCCTATATATTTTTTGATTGACTGCTTAGTTCCATAAAGGTATAGCGTGATGATAATCATTTAAAAAGTTAAATCGATAACCATCTACAATATCCTAAAATTTTGGCGCGTTTTTTCCCAAAAATACGAACATAATATAATATTGCTCGTCCCCCATAGTAAATAGCGTGATAGTTTATACCCTATAGTTTGACCAGACTTATAGGGAACACCTATGCAAAATTTTAACAGAATCTATCCGGTAGAATTTGCGTCATGCTAGAACATAAAAATACAACATAATGTAATATTGCTCGTCCCCCATAGTAAATAGCGTGATAGTTTATACCCTATAGTTTGACCAGACACACAGGGAATATCTATGCAAAATTTTAACAGAATCTGTCCGGTAGAATTTGCGTGATGCTGGAACATACATACAGACAAACAGACAAACAGACAAACAGACAAAAATTCTAAAAAAAATATTTTCGGCATTAGAATCGATCCTAGACCTCGTAGCAATTACTTTTTTTCAAAAATATTCAATGTACAGTTTTGACTTCGCTACGATTTTATTATATGTATAGATTATTGTCGTCCTCGATCATGCCCCTGCATCTACGAAACAAAAATGCAAAAAAATAAATGAAACTATCTTATTATTTTAAAATGCAAAAATCACAAGGTGCACGTTTCAACTTCGTAAGTAAGAATATAAATTAGGACAAACACGTTTTCGTAGATAGATAGGTACTTAATTATAAGGATGTGGGAAATAAAGTGAATGGTGCTGTATATGCGTTTGTAACGAATCAGTTGATGTCCAAAAAGGCTCTACTGGCCGTTCACAATGGTGTGCTGGTGCCTACGCTTATGTTTGGAAGTCAACGGCAAAAGAAGCATGAAAGTAGATTAAATGCTGTGGAAATCCGTTCTTTGCGAAGCATGTGTGGTATGACTGAGAATGATAGGCTGAGGATATGGATAACGCAGCAGTGCGGTTTAAAAGAAGATCTAGTGATTTTTTTTTCAAATTGTATGCTCAGATGTTTTGGTTATGTTGAGAGGATGAACGAAAGGCGACTAACAAAAGGTATCCAGCAAGTAGGGCAAGGTCTGGTCAGAAGCACCGCACTCGCACTGGGTGTTGGATGGGTCAGTGATCCCCCACTTCCACAAATTGTGTCTACAGCGGCCTACTTGGGTACGCAATCGATTGAGAGCTTTCCATATAGGCAAATGCTCCTGGGGTTTAACGTTATATACTCTTTGGGTTTAACGATGTCGAGGTGGTGGATGCTTCTCTGATTAGGTGGTTTGTTCTACTTTTTTTTTTTGTCTGGGACATTATCAAATAACTTCTCCGCGGAGCGGGAGGTCGTGTCAGACTTACTGGTTAAAACCCACCCGTGTTCCTTCGGTTGCCCTGTTGCCGGGGGGCCACGATTTCCCTTTCGGCCTTATTCGCAACCCCGGCAGGCATCGGCCCTAGCGGACCCCGTCAATTCTGCTGACATCACTTTGAGGCGCGCGTGGAACACAACGCGCCGTCGACCCGGGCCTGGTCCTTATCGGACGGCGAGCTACCCATTGCTCACCGTCCGCAAGCTCGCGCCTACGGTGGCCGGAAATCGGCTCGCGATTCCCGACGAGGTGGTTTGTCCTGGATGGACTACAGAGCGTAAGAAGCTCTTACGACTTTTAAGCCTACTCTGGGTCTTTGTGTAATCGTAGAGGGGATGTCGGGAATCGGATTCTTGGTTCTTTATTTTCCAGCGCGCATGCGACATCCCTTCGTAAGGCAGGTGCTGCGATTCCTGCAAGCGGATAGAGCTAAGTTCAAATCGAAGTAAGTAGCTGAAAAATTTAATAGTAGGTATAATAGTATCCATTTCAGGGTCAGGGAACTGTATTATCTAACACATCTGTGCAAGTGTATTAAATTACATAATACCGAGTACTTAAGTAGATACCTACCTATTTATGTACATACTTACGATGGCGTGTGTAGTAAGTGATAGTCTAGTGGTATGATATTAGAACGGATTAACTTATTTTTATTGGTTTCCCACTCGCTCACGCTTCAGGTGACACCTAATTTTCAATAGGATACGGTTACTTTTACGTAGGTAATTTTCAATGGCGGTGAAAAGCATCAAAGTAATTATGATTGGGATTTCGTGATGGTAAATTTTTCAGTGTGTAAATTATTTCATCACCACTGCTCTCAAAACGGTGAAGGACAACATCGTGAGGAAACCGGCATGTCCTAGAACCGAAAATTCAAAGACATGTGACATCTACCAACCCGCACTGGGCCCGCGTGGTGGATTACGGCCCACTCCCTCTCACAGAGAGGAGGCCTGTGCCCCAGCAGTGGGAACATTTATAGGCTGATGATGATGATGATGATGAAATTTTTCAGGGCGAAAAATGTTTATTAACTGAAACAAAATAGGTACGATGACGATGATTATTAACAAAGTCTAAAGCTATTTGTGGAAAATCTCTCACATGAAAAAATCATTTTTAAAAAAACGAGCGAGCCGTACAGTAGTCGCATATGATGTGTATGACATCTCACCTTGGTAATAAGCAACATTAAAGGGGCGGGGCCTCGTCAAGGTCGTTACAGACGGCTAACTCTAGCACCGCGCGCGCTCATTGGTAAAATCAAATAGCGCGTGTATCCCCGGCTTCCTGTTACACACTTCCGTCCCTTTTTACGAAATCACTCGCACAGATTGCAGGAAACTGAAAGAAAAGATGATACACATAAAAAAAACTGTTGCGGAACCCTGATTGCGCGAGCCAAACTCCTTGGATTGTTTTTTTTATGCTTTACCTCGTCACGTGTAAACATATTCGCGAAATATGAGTAGGTAGACAAAATTAGCATTCCTAACAATTAACAAAAGATACCTATTTATAAATACTTACTTACTCACCTTGCACTAAGTGATTATGCAAAGCGACGTGTCTATTCGACAAAGGAACAACTCCTCATATTACGAACTAGTACCTCTGGTCCCTCTCTTAGATTAGGTGAATTATTAGTTCAGGATATGTAAGCGTACTAACGGTCAGACAGAGGCAGTCCGTTCATATTTAGTTTGCAAGTAAGTATAAAAGATTTCGAGGAGTTGAGAACGTCCTCCTAAATGTTCAAAGTAATAGGTACACCAATTTTTTCGAGCATTTATTTAGCAGAGCCAATAAATAATTGCCAACTCTTTATCTAATTATTTGCTTTATCTATTTATGTATCTGTTGTATATGTAAATGGTACACCACTGACTACCTGCAGTATTGTCTCTCCTTTTCCATTTAAATTCATCCAAAGGTTGTCTGTAAAAGATCGCTTTTAGCGATAAGACCGCCCATTGGTGTCGATTCTCTTGGCACAAATGCCTCTAAACTAGACTAAAAATCACCAAAATTTAGTTTAATCCTGTCAAACGACGATTTCCCATTCCGAAATAGACTAAAATGACACAACTTAACTATATTTTAGTTTGGCAGCACAAAGATGGTACTGAGATATTAGTTTAGTGAAAATGGCAATTTTGCTATTCTGAATTCGACGTTTTTCACCTAACATTTAGATTTTCTAACTAAATCTGACTATTTTTAATCGCGACTAAAAACGTGTGGAATAAAATTGGTTGGAACTTAAATTCACATTAACACCTCGACTTCAGATGCAAAAACAGTACTGAATATTTTTTCTTTTGCTTATATGTCGAAAACGGTGTGTCCAATCGCAAAAATAATGAAAATTTCGACACCCTTTCTTTATAAAACCCGTAAACCCCTAACACTCTACATGTAGGTAATATTTTTTCTTATTTTCCATACAAAAAGTTAAAAAATCCATATAAAACACGTCGAGGCTACCCCCCTGCGCGCCTCCGGCTCTAAAAAGATTCACGTGTTTAGGTATCACGTGTGGAGTTGCGATTGTCAAATTCGATTTAGATGTGTCAAAATTATTTTTAAATTTAGAGAATTTATTTTGCAGAATAGCTTTGAGATTCTCATAGTCAAAAGTAAGGAATTTTAGTGATAGTTTAGTTAGTTTAGTTCGGTGTACAAGAGAATCCGCACCACTGTGTCACCTAATGTAAAATTTCTAAATGAATGTCTGTAATTTTTATGGTGTACATAATAAAGAATATTCTATCTATCTAACGTTGGAAATGGCGCTGACTGCTAAGAGCAGTATCATCTTCTAAACTAGAGTTTAAAGTTTGATAAATATTTGCAATTGATATTGCAAGTTAGGTACCTATGTCACGTATACACGAGACCATAGTTTGGGACCGTTGGACCGTTGTCATCAACCTAGTGTCATAAACGTCAATTATGTGCAAAAATTATCTACCAATAAAATAACAGGTTTGCATAGGAATCACGCTTTATATGGTGGAGTCACCTTCTGTTGGAGTGATTCTTCAAACAAAGTTTTTGTGAAGTGAAAACTTCTTTAGGCGCGTTGGGCATTTTTGGGACTAAACCATTGATTTCGCGACACTGTTATCTTTTACCGACACCGTGGAGTAAAAGACATCAACGCGTTAATTACCGCGGTGTAGATTTTTTTCAAGTTTTCACTTCTGTCGGCACTCCCGGAGTGCCACTGTTTTTTTTTCTTTTTAGGATTCTGTTACAGTCACTCACCTACTTATTCTGTGAGGCTTGCGGTATTGAAGTTCTGCATGATCGCCCAGTATTTGTTTGACGCGCCTGCGTAATCGCAGAAGGTTCTACGACAGAGGGCACAGCTGTACAGAGAAGTAGCTTAACCATTTTTTAGATTTACACGACAAAAAACATTTATATACAGTGCAAGTCTTTATAATGTGCACATATTGAAATTAGCCCATCTATGCTTAATTTTATAGACAAAAAAAGAAAAAAAAAATTTTCAATGTTAATTATGCGTCCTCATAAAATGAAAATTGTACAAAAAACATGTTTATTTTCAATTGAGGGTTGTTGACTTGTATCGACAATGTTCATTTTATGAGGACGCCTAATTACTTCTAATCATTATGGAGTTTTGTTATTACAGTTTAGTTAAAAAAAAAAAACATAAAAAAATATTTGGATTTTTTAAAATATTTTTTCATTCGATAAAATTAAGCATAGTTTTCCCTTTTTTCGATATGTGCACATTATAAAGACTCACACTGTATATTATATACCTACTTATCTATACTCTATACATACATTTAAATAAATAAAATTTAAGTGTCTGTTTGTAATGTCAAAATAGCAGCTTTTTACTAAATTCTTATGAAAGTAATAAACGGACCTACAGTTTATAACTTGTAAAAAAAAAACTATTTCTAAAATATTTGTCTGTCTATCTGTGTGTCAGTTTGTTCCGGCTAATCTGCGAAACGGCTGAACCGATTTTGACGGGACTTTCACTGACAGATACTTGATGTTATACTTAGGCTACTTTTATTTTAGAAAAAGAATTTCCACGCGGGCACGCAACAGTCATTGCTTTATGTACGTTGTTAAGAAGTCACATTTTTCGAACATATGGAGCAATGGATTGGCAGTATTCTTCAAAATCATTCAAATTGTGAGTGATAATTTGTGTGCGCTTCTGTGTTTCTTGCATAGTGAACAACATTAACAACATTAAATAATATTATGCAATATTAGCGTTAAATATTTGAAACAATCACTCAAATGCATATTGGTTGAATTCACGTGTGCATTATGATAATGAAAAGCATTCAGCAATTTATGTTAATTGCCGATGCTGATTAAATAATGCTAATGTAGCAGTGCCTAACAAGAAACTTATATTTTTTTCTTCTTTATTAATAAGGGGTTTTTATCCACACGGATACGTCAACCCCATTGTGCATTATACTCTATTAACACATAACTCGTCACCAACACCGCAAAGGGGCGAACCTCAAATAAGAAAATTTTACAGGAGAGCCAAAAAACGTTTTTTTTCTCCCGATGACGCGCTTATTTTGATGATATTTAAAAATATATATATAATAATCAAAAAAATCAAATGCCAAGGTGTACTATGGAAACAGAACTACAAAATTAATACAAATATAACAATTTACAATGCCAGGTTTTCCGAGGAAAAGCCGAGAAAAAATATACGCCGCGCCTCTTTATCACCAAGGCATACCGTCTATCTAATATTCTCTCAGAGTTGCGTTGTTTTAAATCAAAAATATTTTATTCTAAGTTATTATAATGAGATCACAAACTTGTTGCGTTATTCATATTTTTAAAACACACCAAATTACTTAATAAGTTCGAATTCTTCGTCACTAAACCTGTATATTATGGTTAACATCAAATAAAAACAATTTGGTATTTAAAAACTGTTTTATATAAATCGTTAATCTAGACAAAGGTAACAAAACAAATACAATCAATAAACAGTATTTCTCTCTCTATCTATCTATAATCAGAAATCAAAACAAAAATAAAACAATGATCAAACAGTCCGGAGTTATTTTGATCAGAAAGACAGTAAGTCATATTACTTTGATCAGAAAGACAGTTTGTAAAATATTACTATTGTCATTCGTCTGAATTTCTATTTCAGTTTCAGGTGATTTTTATGGTCACTTTTGGTAATATGACTATTGTCGTTCGTCTGAATTTCCATTTCAACTTCAGGTTCTTTTTTTATTGTCACTTCTTATATTGAGCATAGAAATAGGAACATTATCCTCAGAGCATTCTGACCCATGTCGCCGCTATAAGGCGAACTTCGAGTTTCGTCTTTTCGTTAAATTTCCCTACAATTGATTTTGAGATACGCCGTCAATCTTTTTTCGTTTCTATTAGTCTTAGAGCTTCGTTCTTTTGTGACGACATAGAGTTCGACAAATGGAGCATTTTTGTATACTAAACTAATTTTTGACCGTTTGTATGAGGTTCGCCCCTTTGCAGTGTTGGCGACGAATATACACTTGTAATTATACTATATTTGACTACATTACTATCCATCACCACTATACATAAATACTATGAAAAAAAATAAAAAAAATAAAAATTGAATAGAGAATCACTGCCTAGACTTCTGCATTAAACTACAAATTATGCGTTTAGTTATTTCTGATTTAGGGTACCTATGCCAAAATATTTTGGATAAGTCCAACATCCCATATGTTCAGTTTAAACTCCCTAGCCAAAGATTCCCTTTCATTCCTGTTGCACATCTTCAATTTTATTACAGTCATGTCTCACAATTAGTCGATGTAGCCTTTCGCATTAAGAAAGCAAACATTGCCGATGGAAAGTGGCCAGAACGAAGCCTTATCGCTAACTTAACATAACTCCTAGTTAAACATCTATCATCAAACCATGGCTCACGAGATGGCAACAAGGTACCTACTTATCTATGCAATTTTGCTCATTGGCTTATCTTAAAAATTATTACTCTTATGATTTGTATAGCATGCAGTTTGGAAAATAAGGAGCAGGGTATTTAAAAAAAAGCCACTGGTGCCGATTCCCTTGTTCACAAACTAAACTAAATTTAAGTTCAGTATATCTTTTTCTTTCTATTTCATTAAAAAAAGAACAGAAGATAAATTTTAGTTTAGTCCTGTCAAATTAATCAGCGCCTGTCACTACTCCGTACAAGTTTAGACGTGATTAAAAATTTGCCTACTAAAATTACGTCAATTTACGTCAAGCGCTGATTAATTTGACAGGAGTAAACTAAAATTTATCATCTGTCCTTTTCTTAATGAAATAGAAAGAAAAAGATGCACTGAATTTAAATTTAGTTTAGTTTGTGAACAAGGGAATCGGCACCATTATCTACCTACATAATTAATTAAGTTAATTTTAATGGTCATTTAGGTATACCTACAAGGTGTAATTGGAAATCTGAGAAGGAGTCATTGCAGTCATCACACAGAGTAATCACACCTTTTATGCACTGAAAATAGTTGTAGGTACGATAGAAGTAACGACAAGAATTTATTTAAATTATGCAAGACAGGTACTCAACATGTGCCTAGCCTTTTCCCAACTTTGTTGGGGTCGGCTTCCAGTCTAACCGGATACAGCTGAATACCAGTATTTTACATGAAGCGACTACCTATCTGACCTCTACAACCTAGTTACTAGGTAACAGATAGTCCTTGGTAAGACTGGTTGTCAGACTGTTGGGCTTCTAACTACCCGTAACGACTGTCAAAGATCTACAAATGACAGCCGGGACCAACGGCTTAACGTGCTTTCCGAGGCACGGAGGGGTCTTGGTATGTAAAGATGGTCACCCATCCACGGACCAACCGCGGCAATCGTAGTTTAACCTGATCGATCGACCCGTGTGGCTATTATTACTTAGCACAAGCCTCTCTCTATGCAAGTTATACCTACTATAATATGATAAAAAATAAAAATAAAATAAAAATAAAATGTGATTTCCTATGACAAACAAAACGATCTTATACCTCGAAACGCAAGCAACACGTCGTATGTTACTGTTGAAAACCAGTATTGACCCGCTCTGTTACAAGCTGTGAATATACAGGGTCAAATTAAATTATCTAGCTAAACTCCGCAGTCGTGATGGGTATCGATTATCGATATCTAAACATGATAAAACAAATTTTGTCGACTTTTTGGTGGGGTCGTCGACCGCATTTAGCTAATACACTTGAAATATCAGTTTAAAATCAGTTTTTCTTTTTTGTGTAAGCTTCACAGACTCAGCGATATCTTAACACGATGAAACAAAAGAAAACAATTTTTTTTTTTTCTTTAAGGCATCTCATAGCTGGCCTCTGAGGCCATGACTATTTAACCGAGCAAACCTGTGGGTGCCTTAAGCTGCTACACTCAAAGCCTCCAGCCAGGGACTTATAAACTAAACTACTTATAAACGAGGTGAACGCTCGCTAAGGGCACCCCCTGTGGGGTACGAGCCTCGGCTTAGGGCGTTTACCGGAGGGAGGACATCGAAGATGGGACGGGCTGGAGAAAACACATTAACTCAACTCATACTTTAAGTAACAACACCACCAGTGGTCGTGACCCCCCCAAAAAAAATCTCATCTTTTTAATTTTTATGCTTAGATTTCGATATCCATCACGTCTCTAAAGTTTCGCCAGCTAATTTAATTTAACCCTGTATTTTTTATCCATCAGGTTAAGCTACGCTTGCCAGGGTTGGTTCATGGATGGGTGACCATTTTTACATACCGAGACTCCACCGTGCCTCGGAAAGCACGTTAAGTCGTTGGTCCCGGCTGTCATTCGTGAATCTTTGACAGTCGTTACGGGTCGTCAGAAGTCCGAAAGTCTAACAACCAGTCTTACCGAGGGGTATCGTATTACCCAGTTACTGGGTTGTGGAGGTTATATAGGTTGTACTCCATGTAAAATACTGGTATTCAGTTGCATCCGGTTAAACTGGAAGCCGACCCCAACATAGTTGGGTAAAGGCTAGGCAGATTGATTTTCTTCTAAATATCACACATCATTAGCCACTCCTCTCTTCTTTGTCAAAGAAAGTGGACTGTAGTCCATCACCCAGTGCCAGGGCTGGTTGGGTGGTGAAATATTCGTTTTAGGATATATTCCCGGGTTTGACATGGTTTTTACTTTAGTCTTCCGATACCCTTTGTGTTTTCATCAAGTAAATTTCTTTCAATACTTATTCCGTTTTCAGCAGCTTGGGATTTTACTTTCAGAAAGGTTTCTACTTATGTTTTGATTTTAAGGTTTAACATTTTTGAATATAGGACGTACTTATTACTTAGGATTAAAAGAGAATATTATCCATCAGTCCACAAACTGTTTGGCGTTACTAATCTAGCAGAAGGGGATGATATGGGGAAGTTCTGCAATATGCATGAAGGTTGAACTCTAGAGTGTGTAGGAACAAAGATCTGCTTATTATCTACAGTACCTGGGCAACCGAGCTCTGCTCTGGTGAAAATAGAGAATGCTCATTTAATAGTGTAGGATAGTACCTACTAATTCCATGCTGCCACGTCATAATCTTGTTCTAAACTTTAGGCGACCGACCTCTGCTCGGGTGAAAATACGGTGAAAACGAATTTTCCCAGATAAATGACCTAGCTAGATCGATTTTTCGCCCCGTAAACCCCTATATTGCAACTTTCATCGTAATCGTTACAGCCGTTATATTATATTGTGATAAGTCTACAACATTACAACATTAATTTAAATTATTATTATCTCTAATAGCCTCTGTAATGAGTCAGATTCTAATTAAGAAGAAGGAGGAGACTTCACCAAATTCTATTTTAGTTTTTAATAGGTCTAGAAAACATGTTTTCTGCGTCCTCTACAGGTTAAAGGCCTCTTTTTCGCTCTCTTTTCCGGTATGTTAGCGATCAGTTGTCCATCGTTTTGTATTGTGAATATTACGCAACATTACGCTAATTCCAGTTCCCTTAATGTGAAGCTACGATCTTGTGTATGTTTAATAAAAGCAACAAAAGAATAAAGCTCCAGTCGTGAAGCCACGTGCGAATTACTCGTTTGAAAACAATACGATGACCGTTTTTATTATTAATTAAGTTATCGATACTTTTGACGTCTACAAAAAAAACGAGTTTTTTAATAATAATTATCATTAAAGAGTAACTATTTTAAGTTCAAATCAAATTGATTAGGTATAGTTTCGATGTGCTGTACATTCTCTGAGAGTATTTTCATTGTAGACGCAGTGTCGTTAGGACGTGCGCTGAACATTGTCGTACGTACAAAATGCAAGAATCGTAGCATCGTCTTATACAAATGGATTTGTGTTTATTCCTGAAAAATAAATAAATAAATAGTTTTTAAATAATAATAGATTTACCAAATAAATAATATATATATTTTCGAAAATTATACCGTCATTGCCATTTTTCAACTTTGTGAACTATCTTTGTGGTCGAAAAAAAATGGATGAGGCTTTCGCGCATATTGAAAGTGATGGTAAGAAAGCTAAGAAAGGGATGGTGCCCCCTGACGGAGGCTGGGGCTACGTCGTCGGACTTGGCGTTGGATTTACCTTTGTAAGTATATTATATCATACACTTTTCTGTCAAAACTGTGCCATTTTCATTATTTCAATAAATAGGTACCAAACTTACTCCTTGATTCAGCGAGACATTCTTTCACTGTAATGAGCTCACCCTACCAAGTCTTCATTAATTTAAATTAACAAACGGCAGGGTCAAGGAGTCAGGTCCAAGGCATCCAATACCAATTGCCTGGCGAAGCTAAACACTAAAATAGAAATTGTTAGAATTAAATCTGTGCTATCTAGACTTTCTCATAGAAGTAAAGCGATATTTATCATCTATTACTTGCGAACGAAAATAATGGTTGAGTAAGGTCTAGTTCGTGGGAAAAAAAACGTAACTTTTTTGGTGTTATCGCAATATTTTTATACAAATAATTAGGTAGGTAATTGATATCAATTAGGTACCGCAATGTCATAAAAAAGTCATCAATATCGATTTATATTGAGTCTATTGACTGATGTGTATACCTACCAATCTTTCGCCGATGGCCTTGACCATCAATAGACCATCTCGTCATATCGTGTGTAGTTAGCTAAATAAAAAAGAAACAGTATTTCTTTTCTGATTACTGTAAGAGGAGGTTCAGAGATCTAGGGAACCAGACGGAGACCTGTACCCTAATTGCGTAATAATACACAATCAATTACAATCTGTTTCGATTTGAAACAGATTGCTAATCCATTGCTTCATAAGTTGTAAAAAAAATCTGCTTAACAACGTAAATAACGCAATGAACGTTGTTGAACTGTCAAAATGAAACAAATTAGTCACAATCGTTTACGAAAATAAGTTACGCAATTAGGGTACAGGTAGACTGGTGCATCTTGGGCGTTTAATGACGGTTGGACATGTTGGACAAATAAAATCGTGGTAAAATAAAAGGATGTGGCGATGAGGGGTGGAGGCACAGGGTTGTAAGTTCTTCCATAAATATGTTATACTTATGATTACAGAAAAATCTCCCTTTAAGGGGGATGTGCTAAGGTAGTCCGCGAAATTCACATTTTCTTTAGTTTTTTGTATTTTGAAGGTCAGTGTCACGTTTTATGTTGATTAAAATACGATTAGCGACCGTAAAAAATATGGCTTTTCATAATTATAATCATTACAATCAGCAATACTGCCCTGCTAAGCCCAAAGGCGGTATCTCAATCGGAGTAAGTTTTGAGAAAATTGACTTTTTGTAAATTGTAATTTAAGGAAAAATGGAGATATAAAAAACTTCTTAGTGGTTTTTTTAAATATTTTAAGTTAGATAGCGCTATTTCGCTTATACCATTAGATGGTTGTTGAAGCTATTGAATGGTATAAAAAAAACTAAAAGGACATATCTCAGAGATACCGACTTTGGGCTTAGCAGGGCAGAATACAACTCCATAAGTTAGCATAACTGTCAAATGTCATGATTTCATGAAATCATCACATTTGACAGTTATGCTAACTTATAAATCGCGGGCTACCTTAGCGCATGCCCCTTAAGGTGGACCCGCAGTGATAGCCCGAGAAATTAAAATTTTCTTACGTTTCTTGCAATTTACAGATCAGTGTCAGGTTGTATCTTGATTAAAATATAATTCGCGACCATAAAAAATATGTATTTACAGAATTATAATCTCTATCTATTAATTTAATATTAACTTATAGAATTTATTAATTTAATATTAACTTATAGAATTTATTAATTTAATATTAACGTATAGAATCTATTAATTTAATATTAACTTATAGAATCTATTAATTTAATATTAACTTATAGAATCTATTAATTTAATATTAACTTATGCTGCAAAAACTTACAGTTTTTAACATAACTACATATTTACACTAGGTATTAAATTAAAAGACTAGGGAAACGTGCCAGTCTTCTGGGCACGTTTCCGGATGACAGCGATGAGGACGAATACTTCGACGCCTGTCGTTTTTTTTTTTTATTTTTATTTATACAGATTATTAGTTAGTCTTTTATCTAAGTTAGATTTGTTTTCAAATGTCATGATTTCATGAAAAAAGTCATTCAATGGGACATGATTCCCTATGATTATTTCCTCTCCTTTTTTAAATACCCACTTGTACATATTATTATTGTTATTATAAGTTTTAAGTTATGTAAATACTATCTTAGATGGATGTATAACAAAATAATAATGTGGCAAGGGAAAAAAGATGATGATTATGATGAATCTAGCAAGTTAATTCATCTTTTAGAGTTCGCAAATAGTTTATTTGTGAGAAACCTTGGTAGGTCGATTAATAGGCACCGGGAAGTAAACAAGTTTAATATCAAATAGCTTACAAAACTTAATCGAAACTTGATCTGCAATAACAAGCAAAAATGTCAGCACAATCAGTTTTACCATTTTAATGATTTTTATCTTTTAAGAATTTGTTTGACTAGATCAAATTACCGTCTCTAGATTGGTTTATTCTAAAAGTTGTTTTAAGTTTGGTATTTTATTAATTACCCGACTGCGCGACAGCAAACACAGGGTTATGTTTTTTTTTGTTAGGGTATTCATTATATCAATCGAAACATCCCAACGGCTGGATGGATTTTAATCAAGAGGTGTCTATTGACTCGTTCGGGTTGGAGAAAAGACAAAAAAAAAAAAAAATGACGGATCTTAGACGTCATTAAATAATGTCTTGAAAAAATAATAATTGTACTATCATCATGTGGGTTATCAAAAAAACGGCTTAAGGAGCCAAGTGGTCTGGTGCAGTTGGTGGCAATTGGCATCAAATCTGAGAATGAACTAAAGTAATCTGACTGTTTGAAAAGTAAGCTTCTTTTAAAAAAAATTGTTGCAGTCGGTTTTTTTTCCCTCTTTATAAGAGATAGGTATTTCTAACTTCAAAAGTACTAATATGTAGTTACTAGTAAGTAAGTACCAAGTTATTATTTTTGTAGCTCGTCACAATAAAGAGTTAGCTGTCCCATTTTTTGGCTGTTTTAGCCTTTTTATAAGCTTCGAAGACTAGTTTCAGAACCCTCGAATAAGTTCCGGCTAATCTAGCAGATCACATTATGCTATTTCGGTTCCTTTTTTTCATACTATCTGATAGATAGTGCTTATCTGGAAACTGTGACTCTGAAACAAGGTCACAGGACAGACAGTGAACCAACCTATATTTATAATAACCGGTAAGTTTAAAAGAATTTTATTTCGTGGTTGGTCTTTATCTTATTTATATGCAAATCTTTAGATATTTATCTAGAAATTAATAAGTTACTTAGATATTTATAATATTGGAGAAATACCAACTAGGTAGTTAAAATTATTTTATGATTTTTATCTTTGTTAGTTTCATTAATTATTGGGTATTTTGTATTCGCAAGTTATTCTCCATTAAGTAGTCTAATTCCATTAATCACGTGAGCCTCAAAAGGGGTTCGGAAAAAATCACAAAATATCACAAGGGGGAGGGGTGCAGTGAGATATCACGTGTATTTATTTTTTCGTTGAAAACGCGATTTCTATTTACCTACCTGTAACGTTTTTAAACTAGCTTTTATTGCAAATTATTTCTTATAAAATAAATCATCATTTGCCTAGCCTTTTCCCAACTATGTTGGGCTTGTTGTGGTCGGCTTACAGTCTAACTGGATGTAGCTGGATACCAGTATTTTACATGGAGCGACTGCCTATCTGACTTCCACAACCCAGTTATTGGGTAACACGACCCATGTAAAACTGCCTCTTAGGCTGGTTTCACAGATGTCCGGGAGACCCGCACGGGCCGCCCGCACACAGGAGACCCGTATGGGTAGCGCCCGCAGTGCTCTGAAACGAGGGAGTTAGTACGATAGGTACGGTTGCTAGCGTTGTACGGGCTATACCCGGAGCGGGTCGCGTAAGGAACAATCCGCGTCGCCGTGAAACAATGTTCTAGCGCCTCACGTGTGTCTCCGTTCCGGGAGCCCGTACGGGCGGCCTGCACCGGTCTCCCGGACAGCTGTGAAACCAGCCTTATAAATAAATATGCATTAATAAAAATATGCCAATCGGTTAGTGATTGCATAATGCTGTACAAAAATTATAAAAATATTTATTTATTTAAACTTTTCACACACAAAAAGGTACAAAGGCGGACTTCATGCCTTAGGCATTCTCTACCAGTCAACCAAGGGTGGTGAAGAGAAAATATATATTGTCACTTAAATAATTATTTATTACTAATCTATTTTGCTTCGTTGGTGGAGTGGACGTAAGCGCTACTGCTGAGCAGGAGGTTCTGGGTTCAATTCTCAGGTAGGACAAATTGGATTATTGGGGTTTTCCATCAGGAATTTCTCAGTCCCAGCCCGAAGTCTGGATTGGTTCCCAGTTGATGGCAATAGGCTCGCCGCCTATTACCTGGGACTTTAACGTCATATTACTGGCAAGATGTGGGTATGCCTATAGTAACAGGTATATCTCTGCCTAGCCCTGCGGGGTTAACAGGCGTGATGTTATGTTATGCTATTGAGTATTTGCCGACTTTTTAGAATTCAAAATCTACGTTTATTCTAGTCGGGGGTGCGGTGAATGTACAAGTATCTCCCGGGCCCAGGGGCCCCACCGAACCCCACCATTCCTTCTAGTACTATGAATCAGGGTTCATGGTACTAGAAGGAACAGTGGGGTTCGGTAGGAGTCCGAAATAACCCTCTGTTCTTCCCAGACGGAGGGTATCCATGAGGATTTCTCCATGGAGAAAAAAAATAAAAAACTATGTTTGTTAGGCGCTTATTTTACACGAATCTTTACCTACTAGGCAGATAATAATGACGAACAGATTTAAAGTGCACGTGTTAGTCTTTTACTTAAGTATTCAAAAATAAAATATAAAACTACGTCGATCGTCGTTCGATCGTTTCATCGTCTGTGAGCACATGATACGTTCTTTCCTGCCGTTTTTTTATTTGATTTTTTCTTGTAAAAGAGTATAAAATTTTGTATGATGTTTGCAAATGATTATACTCCGGTGGTTTAGGTAGTTAAATAAAGGTAAACAAAAAAATCAAGTGACGAGAGAGCTGTCAATTAACCGAATAAACGTTATACCTGTCAATTCAGTTGTTTTGCTACGTCACAGGTGTACTCTTCAATTAGCAACGTTATAATTCGTTGACGTTTAGTCTTTTTGGGCTCTTTACAATAGATAATACAAAAAAAAAAAATGTTTTCAAGCATACATCTACGAAGAGTATTAATAAGAATAAATGATAAAGTTAAAATACATTAATAAAAAAGTTAACTATTGTAAACATCAAAAATAAAAATTTGGTTATATTATATGTTATATAACGTATTTTTAAACAAGAAAGTATCATCTTTAAAAACCCTTTTTACGATTTGTTTACCGTTATTTAATTACCTAAATAGATAGAGTATAGATAGGTAGTAAATCTGTAGTAATAACTACAAATCTAGGCACCTAATGGTGGCAAGGTCAGGGCCAATCCTAAATACAGGGCCAATACTTTCGTTGACATGGAAGTTAAACAGTTTTAGCTCATTAACATTAGAAATAGAAAATTGCATTTTTTTGGGTGTGACATTATCAAATAACTTCTCCCGCTCTGGGCAGAGGGCGTGTCAGACTCTTACTGACTAAAACCCACCCGTGTTCCTTCGGTTGCCCTGTTGCCGGGGGCCACGATTTCCCTATCGGTTTTCTTCGAACCCCCGGCAGGCATTGGCCATAGCGGACCCCGTCAATTCTGCTGACATCTCTTTGAGGCGCGCGTGGAACACAACGCGCCGTCGACCCGGGTTATTGTTGCACCTTGAATGAAAAAGATATAGCCCGCGGCTTCGCCCGTGGATGTCTGAATACATTCCACGGGAACGTACTACCGGGATTGAAAGTAGATGCGTTAATCCAGGTTATAAACTACTTATGTATGTGCCAAATTTCATCCGAATCCGCCTACTTTGTCGTTTTTGCGCCAATCCGGAACATAAATCCAGACAAACGGACAAAATTTTTAAAAACTATATTTTAGTATCAGACTCGTAGTAATTACCTACCTTTTTTTAAATATCCAATGTACAGTTTTGACTTTTTAGTATAGATACTGTTTTAGTATAGATGTACCTATAGATATGAACATTCAAGGCATTAAAGTTTCATCGAAGAAATAGATTGTTTTGCAGTAATCTGCCGAATTACGATTAGCCCATTAGCTCCAGGTAAGAAAAAGTTGACATTTATAAATGCTACATAAATACCTTTTAACCGCCATTCATGTCAATGTAATGAGGGCAATTCTTCAGAAATTCTTAGTTTGTGTTTTTATAAAATAAGTATAGATTGTTTTCTTTGAGGTTTATTTTTTCAGGATTTACATTAGAATCACCCTTGACATTTTAGTTAAACGGTGTTTAATGGTAAATAACTTTCGTGAGAGGCACTCATGTTTATTCATAACCGGTTTTGCTCACGTGCACATTTCGGAAACGTGTTACTAGATATATATAGATATATCTAGTTTAACACGTTTTCGAAATACCGCGAAAATATCGTCTAGCTCATAGGAGCTAGACGATATTTACGCGATTTATGCTTTAATTTGCCCTGCTTCGCACGGTTTTTACGAAAAAAAAAACAAGATTTCTTTATTATATGTAAGTTTAATATTATCGAAATGATCGCAAAAACACCATCCAAATCCGTTGCGTAGTTTAGAAGAATAACGCGGTCACACAGAAGACACGTCAAGCGACTTATTATTTTATCACATCAAATCAAATAAAATATAATCTTTTTAATCAGATGTTAGGTAAATTAATTATAGTTCCATTATGTCCTGCTTAATAGGCATACAATAATTATGTCAACATGCAGTATACAAATTTTCTTAGGTATCACTTATAAAGCAAATCTTACAAAATAACAATTAGGTGCATGGTGACAGATTGTAGTAGGCACTAATATTAAGAAAATTTTGGATCGTGTAGTAAGCTTTGTCAATTAAAACATTATGCAATTTATATTTGAATAGTGGGAATTCCTTGGTGCTTAAAGTGTCGACAGGTATCTTATTGTAAATTTTAGTTGCCTTTCCAAAAAAAGTTTTGCCCGGAAGAGCAGTCCTATGTGGTATACTAGATATTTTCAGTATATATCTTTTTGATTTTATTTCACCAAATAGATTTTTATTTACTTTAACAAATACTGTAACTTTATGGATATAAGCTGATGGAAAGGTAAAAATTTTTAACTTTTTAATTTATGGTTCGTATGATTTAGGAACAAAGATATCAGCCATTGCGCGAATGCATCTTTTTGCCCTTTAATCACTGATTCTTTATTTGTGGCGTTGCCCCAGAATATAATAGCTTACTTTGGGGTTGATGATACGTAGGCATGATAGGCAGATAATAGAGCTGATAGATCGTCAATTTTAGGTAATTTATATAGAGCATATGAGTACTGGTTCAGTTGTTATACTGTGAAATATGTGTTTGCCATGTCATGTTATTATTTATCCACAGTCCTAAAAATTTTACGCAGCTGACTTGTTCAATTACTGTACCATCATGTTGAATGTTGAAGTTGTTTTTACTGTTTTGCAGGAATGTGACTATTTTTTTTTTCCTAAATTGATGATCAGGTTATTATTTGTGAGCCAGTAGGGTATTATTTACATCTGCTTCAAAAGTATCCATATAAAAATATAAAATACCAGAAAAGATAACTGTGCAGCTGTCGTCAGCGAAAAGAATCATAGGGTGTTGTGTGACGTTTGGCAGATCGTTAATGTAAATTAAGATGTTTTTGTTCTGTGCCATTTGAAGAGCTGATATAATTTATTTCTACAATCTGATATCTATCACTTAAATAAGATTCTAATAAACTAAAGACATTGCCCCTTATTCCATAGTTGTACAGTTTATTCAAAAGTGTTTCATGGTGTTCGTAGTCAAACGCTTTGGTCATGTTCATAAACATTGCAGTCACGGGAACACGTTTGTCAATATTTGTATATGTATAGATATAGATAAACAAGATTAAAAGACAGACGTAAAAGAGAGAATCGTCTGATTCCCTTTTAAGCTCTATTAAAATGTAGGTATTTTATAATAACACAAACAGCATCTATGAAATAATACATACAGAACATATACATAATCAGCCTATAATGTTCCCACTGCTAGGAGGCCTGTGTCCTCTCTTAGAGTCACGCTATAGAAAGAGAGGCAACTTCTAGCTATAGGGGATTATGCGACCTGAATTGCACTTTATTGTGTCTTAGCAAGAGTCGCTTTTTATTTAATTGTTTTTGCGGAGTGTCCCATCTGTATTAATCTGTGGTACTTAATGCCTAATGAAGAAAAATATAATTGCTTTAAATACAAAGATCTGTTTCGCTGCTATTGTTAATTATTTTCACGGTCTCAAGTTGCAGTTTGATAAAATTCAATGCAAGTAATGCAAGCAATTTTTTTTGTCCAGTGTACAAAATATGTACTTGTGTACTTAGGTGTTTTACGAAAATACGTTCGTATTAAATATTTGTTAATAAATAAACTAGAATATTACGAAGCTAAGCCTACATAGCTTCGTAATATACCTATATAGTAGGTACATATGATTCATATGCGAGAGAATACTGTAAAGAAGATAGTTCTTTTTGGTTCTGCAACTATTACTTATTAATTATATCAAAACTGTTACCTACCTGCATAGGACCTACTTAATTGTTACAGTATTAAAGTAGGTTGGTACCTACACAAAAATGTAGGAATTTACAGACATAATTTCGTAAACCTACTTAAGCGGTTCTAATTTATGCAAGTTAAGCTAAAATCAGCACGAGTAAAACATTGACGCAGGCACATATTATAAAAATACGTCTATGCACAAAACACGACGTCATATAGTTTTTATAGACTGTCGAAATAAGTTCCTGAAACTTGTTCTTTTTTATTTTTCTGACGTTCATCTTGAACATAAACCTGCCGGAAATCTTTCGAGGTTGGTGATGGACAGATACATGGACCGGTTCAATAGCTCTGGGGATGGTCGTCAACTTACTGACTAGCCAAAATTTAAGCACGCGGTTGTTTAATAAAAAAACGTTAGACGTTCCATGTTTTTGTTACCTCTGCGAACAATATGGCCGAAGAAGTATCTCACGACACGTTGCAGACAGGTTGAAGACAGTTGTTGCAGAAAGAATAGCTAGTACCTACTTATATCCTATTATTATCAGTTGCTGGCCGACCGAGCTCAGCTCTGGTGAAAATAGAGAATGCTCATTTTATAGCACAGGAAAGTTCATACTAATCCATGAATAGTACTTACTAATTCCATGCTGCCATGTGTTCAACCGTGAACAAGCAATAACAGCGCACGCATTTGGGATAAGGCCGTACGCGAAGTCCTGGTGCGCACACCATGCCATTATTCTAATGTCATTATTCACAATATCTTGTTCTTTAGAACAAGATATTGTGAACTTTGGGCGACCGAGCTCTGCTCGGGAAAATATGGAGAAAACGAATTTTCCCAGATATGAGACCAGACCTAGCTAGATCGAAAAATTATTGCAACTTTCATCGAAATCGTTAGAGCCGATTTCGAGAATGTGAGTACAAATATATATATAATATAATATACATACATACATAAACTCACGCCTTCTTCCCATGGGGTAGGCAGAAACTACAGAACGCCACCTGCTACGATCCTTACATAGTCCTTTTGCCTCGTTTACGTTCATACATCTGGACATACACGCACGCCGGTTGCGAGTACTACGCACGCCAGGTGCGAACTACTACGCACGCCAGGTACTGACCTTATTGGTGATGTTCTGAAGAACATCACCAATAAGGTCAGTATATGTCCTCCTAGGGCGTCCCCGCTCGGCCTTTCCCTTTACATCAGCCTTGTAAATACAAAAAAAATAATAATAATAAAAAAAAAAAAAAAAAAATAGTGTAGGTAATGGGCATGGGCTTAAGAAGAAACTATGTATAATCACCAAGCTTGTGGTAATGGCAGTAGTTGACAATACTCCAGACGACATTCAAAGTCAAAGTCAAAGATTTATTTGCAGATAAATATTGTTACATTTTCTTTGTTTCCTCTCTATCCCTCTTACCGGAACCCACACGGAGCGAAAGAGTAAACAATTAATATCAATTATAAGGTCGATGATAATATAATTATAATCACCGCGTCGTAAATAAATGTGTAAATAATGACAATAATATTTACTGTGAAATATCCCGATACGATAGGATAATTTATGAATATTATCATTATTTTTTAAAGTCATGTCAGATTTATAATTATGCGTTTCCATGAACCTATTTACTATTGTATAATGGTTCTCAGCAGTTTTAGTCTCGTACCTAGCAGTTTAATTTAAATTAAATTACTTATTGGCTAATAGGCTAGATTGTAATATGAATAAAGTAAAAAGTATCACCAGTAATGCTATTCTGTAACCGTCTCACCGTGTTATCTTAGGTGAAGTGAGCGTGCAGTGAGCTGTTAGTTGCTAAGGATTGACACTATTGGCAGCTCACGTCACCTAAGTTATCACGGTTAGATTTTTACAGAATAGCACTACTGTTGTGATACTTTATACAACATGTCCCAGAATCAACGCCCACAATTAGAATATTATGTTATAATCATAATACGTACCATGAATTTTTACCATTATATATAAAACATTGTTTACTTAATTATTAAATTAGTCACACTGATTGTGGAAGAAAATTGTGGTCACATTACAAATCTACGCACGCACACAGTCACACCCGTATAAGGGTCTAGCGTAGTAAGTACTTCGTCCATTTTGACTGTACTACGTACAGCGGAAGTGTGACTGTAATTTACGTCATCATCATCATCAGCCTATAATGTTCCCACAGCTGGGACACAGGCCTCCTCTCTGTGAGAGGGAGTGGGCCGTAATCCACCACGCGGGCCCAGTGCGAGTTGGTAGATGTCACATGTCTTCGAATTTTCGGTTCTAGGACATGCCGGTTTCCTCACGATGTTTTCCCTCACCGTTTTGAGAGCAGTAGTGATGAAATAATTTACACAAAGTAAAGCGCCTGTCTGGGTTCGAACCTACGACCTACAATTCGTAAGTCGCGGCCGTTACCACTGGGCCACCACTGCTCTACTAATTACGTAATTTTAATTATTTATGGTATAAAAAATTACCTACATTTAAAACACTATAAAGTGAAAAATAACTTTAATTTCGGTAGTCGGTGTCTTTGGTTTTGAATTTTCGTTTTTTGCCAGCGACTTCCGAAATTAAATATATTTTTCACTTTGTAGTATTTTTCTTGGAAGTAGGTTGTTTTTTTTTGTCAAAAGTTTTTATTTTTCACTTTTTAGTGTTGGTACTTACCTCACATAAATTCGAATACCTGCAATGTAAATAACAGTGACAAGAACTTATCATATCATCCATATACAAAGTAGGAAAAAATGCGTATTATTTAAGCTAACTGAAAACTACCCAAGAAAAGTTAATAAAATTTATATGAGACCACCTCTGAAGTATGACCTACCAAACAAAAAAGAATCATCAAAATCAATTCATAATTGGCGGAGTAATCGCGTCACAAACATACAAAAACAAATAGTCGAATTGAGAACCTCTAATTGGAAGTCGGTTAAAAAATTACAGAACTCGATCCAGTAAACGATTCTGAACAAACTTCTTTCTTAATATGCATTAATTCAGTTACACATTGTATATAGAAGAATAAAGATTTACTTCTGTGGTACAAACGGTAAACACCGGTTTCGATACTATATAGTTTTAAGGCACTCTAATTTAATAATGTGATCCTGTACTAATGATTTAGGGTGTGCCGACGTAACCCTCAAACACCTACTTTGACAAATTGGTCGGCCAAGGTTAAGGATTAAGGTATTTTTTTACCAAACCAATTCCGTGTTTTTACGAAACATTGTTTAATTTTAGTCTGTAATTGAAACCGTAAGCAAACCTGTTACAAAATGAAAGATTACCCAATTGATTTGGACTATAGAGTTATTTTTAGTATTTAACGCCAGTTTATTTTGAGAGTAAACCAGTTAAACCACTTTTTATAAGAATACTAGCTGACCCGGCAAACTTTGTTTTGCCATATAAATTATTTATGTTTTGGGTGGACTACCCTTATCACTTAGGAATATAACAAATAAATTACGACCGATTCTCAGACCTACCAAAAATACATATAAAATTTCATAGAAATCGAAAAAGCCGTTTCGGAGGAGTATGGCAACTAACATTGTGACACGAGATTATGACATTTTCTTACAACATATTTTACTCGTCTTGAAGTATCACTAAGTTTGTTATAATATAAGACAGATTAGTTCCTTGTGGTAAGATAATGATCATAGATTTTTAATTCTTTTGCAGATGTTGGGTTTCGGCTCGTCCAACGCTTTCGGCATACTGTTTCACAATTTCTTCCTGGAGCAGGGCAGCGGGAGTGGTCTGCCACTAGTCATAGGAGTGTACAATGGAGCCCTTTCCATTTCTGGTACGTATGAAGGTGAAGATTTGTTTGTTGTGTAACAAGACTCCCATAAGATTTTCATCATCATTCAGCCACACTAAAGTTGTTCAGTGATGGTCATGGGGCTCCCCCAAAAATTGCCACTATTTCCAGTCACTGTACAGTACAGTTGTATAAGCCTTCCACAAATGATCACATTATATTTGTCGTCATCTTGACATGAATGAATCATGAAGTCAGATATTATTGCCGAGCTGTCCATTGTAATATATTTATGCTGGTGACTGTACAATATCTTGATCATCTTCCTCATCCTTCACGGATTATTTTTCGTCTGGTGCCTCTCTCTCTAGCTAGGCTGCTCCATTTAACAGAATGGTTAACGTAAGGTTTAGGCATGAGGAAATACGGTAGCATAATCAGCCTATAATGTTCCTACTGTTGGGACACAATCCTACTCTCTGTGAGAGGGAGTGGGCCGTAATCCACCACACGGGCACATTGCGGGTTGGAAATACGGTAGACTAGGGGAAGTCTTTCACCTTTTTTTTTTTTTTTTTTTTTTTTTTGGTTGGGAAATCATCAAATAACTTCTCCCGCTCTGGGCGGAGCGGGAGGGCGTGTCAGACTCTTACTGACTAAAACCCACCCGTGTTCCTTCAGTTGCCGTGTTGCCAGGGGGCCACGATGTCCCTATCGGTTCTCTTCGAACCCCCGGCAGGCATTGGCCCTAGCGGACCCCGTCAATTCTGCTGACATCTCTTTGAGGCGCGCGTGGAACACAACGCGCCGTCGACCCGGGCTTGGTCCTTATCGGACGGCGAGCTACCCATTGCTCACCGTCCGCAAGCCCGCGCCTACGGTGGCCGGAAATCCTCTCGTGACTCCCGACGCCCAGGGCGTCTCCTGCTGCGGCGGTTAGGGGCGCGAGGGCGCGAAATTTGCCTCTCCCTCACGCGCTCCGTCTCCTCCTTCGCGAGCATTACTGCTTCGCAGAACGAGGTGACGGCCTGCCATTTCCTCTCGCTCCGTAGCATGGCCCGAATCAGGGCCGGACGCGAGAGATCACCGCCGCCGATCGCTTCCACGAGGACACGGCGGTGCTCTGCCCAAGCCGGGCAGACCTCCACCGTATGCTCCACCGTGTCCTCCGGGCGATCCACACAGTGATGACACCCGGGCGTTTCCTCCCGCTTTATCCTGAACAGGTACCTCCCGAAACAGCCGTGTCCGGTGAGCACCTGTGTCAGGCGGAAGGTGAGGACGCCGTGGCGCCTCTCTAGCCACTCCTCAAAGAGGGAAGTCTTTTCACCTAAGACCTAAGTTTTCTGGCTCACACGCGTAATAATGAATCATCAACTTAACTACATTTAAGGACCCCCCAAATAGTCACTCGAGCGCACAATACTTAACCTAATTGTGTCGTTAGACGGATGCAGCGTACTGTGTAATGCCGACCAGTTCAAGTATCGATCATGGCTCAAGTTACTATTTCTAATTAAGGATAGACAATGTAGCACAACACAAATTGGGCAAAGAGACCGATGCGATGGAGGACTACAATGTTAGATTGACCTCTTTTTTGTTCTAGGTCTTCAATAATCTGACACGTGTTATAAATTTGGTATTTATTTCTGTTCTTGGTTGGTTGTAAAAAATTCAGTTCTGAAAGTGTCAGGTCGGGTTATGATGATAAAAGAATTTCATTTTAGCAGGACCAAAAATCCTATCTTAAACTGTCTTTGGAAAACGTAGAGTCAACGATATAAAAAAATGCGTTAATTACAGTGTTGTGCTAAAATAACCTTCTGAGGACGAAAAAAAGACGTAAAAGATAAAAAAATCTGTGCGGCTTGTTTTATTGCTATTATTTTCAAACCACTCTAAATCTGTAGACCGATACTGCATGAAATGTAAATGACACCATTTCCGTGAATTACATACACTCGTGTGATACGGATCTCTGTCTTATTATTATGCAACTGATTCGTATAATTTACACATAATTTAGATAAATGCTATTTCATTAGCTCGTACTACTTAAAATAATAAAAACTTTTTTTTTTTAAAGACGCATTAGTTTTGAATATTTTGGTAGAAATTCCTCATAATCTAATGTATGCATAATTTTGACTACGATATCTATATCGATCTGGCTATTATTATATTTATTCACCTTTGATTATGAACTTGCTGAACCGGTCTACTCGGGATACCTTTAATATTAAATTTTGTTTCGAATTCACTTATTTGCATGAGTAGTAGAACTCTATGTGAAGTAGTTCGTCCGGTGAAATATTGTCCACATACCTATTTCTGCGCCATTAGGAACCTACTATGTTCCGATTTGAAGGGTGTGGTCGTCGGTGTCCGGCACACGAGACATTTCATCATTGTGTCTAGTAGGATGACAGCCCATATCCACCTGCTGTACCTTTGGTATGGCAGATGATCCATCTATTAGACGGCGATGCCTATGTGGTATTGCAGATATTCATAGAGATGGTGACCACTTACCATCAAGTAGGCCGCTTGCTTGTTTGCTTCTCAATTAAATGAAATGAAATTGTTTATTTTGTAAATAGGATATCGAAATCTCTTGAACAGGAAACACAAAAAAAAAAATTGCTTGTTGGAGTCGACATTTCTTATCTGACTACCCCTGAGAAGAAATGGCAAAACAAACTCAGGGGTCAAAGTCTCTTTTAAAATAAAGACATTATCTTGGTCAGGCCATATGAGGACCATGTAGATTAGTATCTGAAATGGTCTTTTGAGGAAAGAACCACACAGATTTGAGTGAACGCAGTGCTGTTTGCTCTGACTGGTCATTACTGATACTACCTTGTCAGTAATAACAAAAAAGTGATAAAAATATCAGAATAAGCAGGTTTAAGTCTATTGTTCACAGGTTTCTTGGGAGGTATAGCTTTGAAACGGTATTCCTTTCGTCAAGTGGGACTGGTAGGAGCAGGACTCTTTGTGCTAGGAGACGCACTCACAATCTTCGTTCAGAAGACATATCAATTGGTATTCACATTCGGAGTTATAAGAGGTAAGAATGTAGGATGCAAAGATGCAACTGCATATCCGAAATGCAGTCAGATAATATCACAATAAAGCGGTACCTATGCTGGTCACCAACATCCAAGATATGGATGAACAAGATTGAGTGATTGGAAAAGAAATAGTCCAGGTTTACAAAATAATCCTACATAATATCTTTACCCAATTTTTCCAGGGGCTGGCTTCGGCATGATGATACCAGTAAGTTTTACAGCATTCAACTGCTACTTCACCAAGAAACGGACAGCGATGATGAGTGCCAATCAAGCAATGAGCAGTTTGGCGTCCATCACCTTTCCAATGTTGGTGACATTTCTGCTGTCAGAGTATGGGTTAAAATGGACCCTGGCTTTAATCATGGCTGTAGACCTACACTTGGTCTTCGCTATGCTAGTCATGCATCCAGTAGAATGGCATTTGATTAAATCTGACGAAGTTATTGAAAAAGGTAACAATCGTTTTATGATTTGGTATCGAATGTACTATATTTTCTTTAAATGATGATAACTTATTAATAACTTTTCAGAATTATGTGATATAAGCAGTTTAAAAAAGAAGAACATGGGTAGCTTCGATGAATTCTCCGTGCGGATGTTACCAGGCGGAGAAGAGGACGTAGAAATAAAAAGTGTTAAGAGAAGAAAAAAAGAGTCTATGAAGATGAATTTAGTGTAAGCATTCAAAATCACTTATCTGGAGTACCTACCATGGAACTCTACAGAAGTAGGAAGATTATTAATTGCAGATTATAGCTGCATTATCGGTTTCGCGCACCGAACTGACCTATTTCTTATAAGATGATAATGCACGCTGCAAGATAGGCAAGCTTATCTTTTTAGTGTCCGTTAACGTCATTTCATTGACATTGTCGATTATCAACTGTTTCCTTACATAATTTGTTAAACATTCTGTTTCAGAAAGATTGTGTGTGAGAATGTAGAACTGGACTTACTAAAGGATCCTAAATTCGTGAGCACATTGGTTGGGCTCGGATTCGCCTTCGTGTCAGATGTGACATACTTAGCTATGGAACCAATGCTTCTTTTCTCTTATGGATTTTCTAAAGTAAGTTATCTCAGCTATACCAAGTGCCACTCATAGAATATGTATTCCACTTTAGTCAAAATCTTTCATCTTTCTCAACGACTTTCCAAGAGAAACGACTTGGTATGACAAAATCATAATTATTTTACTTCCTTGTGTTGATATCTATAGATCTGATTAAATTAATAGCCAAATATGTTATTATTGTCTACAGCCCAAAAATGTATAAATTTTATGAACCCATGTATTTTCTTTTGAATTTTCAGATCCAAGTGGCAACATGCGTGATGGTTGGCGCCATATCAGATTTAATAGCAAGATTGTCTCTTGCTGTAATAACGTACTTCTTCGTCGTCGACAGTCGTTTAATATTCTTCGTTGGCACCTGTGTAACAGTTTTCCTTCGAATCGGTAAATATATGTTTGATAAAAGCTTTCCACATCCTGATTTAAGAAATATGTACTTTGTTATCAGTCAAATTTATTTCCTCAAGAACCTTGGACTATCAAATGATGCTGGGGGTATAATTACGTCAATTTGTATTATAAGTTATGATTATTATGGTTCTGTTTGTTCTTTGTTGTTATCTATTCGTTTAGACATAAATGATGAGATAGATCGCATAATGATTTCCGGTACTATAGACACGATTTTTATTTAATTTCGCGTATAATTTACACGTTTATCTTTAAATTAATTTCAGCCTTGGTCACTTCAAGCGCGCTCTGGTTTGTGTTCGCGGTGACTGCCATATCTGGGTTGGTGAGGTGTTCAGTCCAAGTGCTGTTCCCACTAGTTCTAGTCACTGCAGCACCAGACCGGTTTCCAGCAGCATTAGCACTACACATATTGTTCTCCGGCACGCTTATGATGTTAGCTGATCCTATGATTGGTGAGTTTGCAAATTCTCTATCATTTAATTAGCTACTTACATAATTATTTACTTATTGAGGAAGATTTTTACTTTTTATCATCCATCTATTATTTATCGGCACAGATGCACGTCTATAGTTTAGATCTATAAAGATAACATTGTCAACGTCAAAGATAGGTAGATCCTGTTTCTTTATTATTATTTATATTATAAAATAATGCATTAGGCAGATTGATTCTATCACCTTTTGTCCATTAAGATATCATATTAATTAGCTTATTTGTAAAAATATGTCTATTCATTAAAGCAATTAACATTTTCAAAGAAAATAAATTAATCAGAATATCTCTAAAAGGCATTATTACAATAGATTTGTAAGGTCGGCTAGATTACCCCCTACTTGTTATCGATGATCATTTCATCGAAAATAAATAATTGATCATTCGTTGATTAATTGATTGGTTTCTAATCGTTATAAGAGTCTATTGTCTTTCCTCATTAAATGGTAAAGTTCATTATGTACTTAGACATTAGACAGTTTAATGCTCTATGCAAACAATGGGGGTACACTCATTCGTAACATAATAGCCTCCTATGACAACATTGACACTAGACAAAACTATTATGTCATTGATAGACAAAACAGTTTTGTTTCTCGTGTGCACTCTGTTTCAACTTTTTTCATTGATGTTTTGTTTGATATTCTTAAAAAAAGAAAAATGTTTAAATACTTAACTTATTTGGTTAACAAAAAGGTTTACAGCTAGTGGTAGGAGGTAAGTACAGAGAAAATAATCTATGCTGCCGAAATTTGTAGACAATAATTGGTGAGTCCTGACTCTTAAACTAGGGTTACCGCTGTATCTTAGGAGACAGTTTTCAACTATGGAGTTTTTCCGATAAGATTTATACAATTTGTGAGTTGTGTCGATCTACGAAGTGATTTTAAAATTTAGCTTAGTTTATAATTAAAATAAAGCAGGGAAATAGTTTAAGGGTTGCATGAGTGTGTGTGTGGGTGTATGCGTGTGTGTGTGTGTTGGTGATGGTGTGTTAGTGTAAGTTGTGAAATTGGGTGAGGGTTCTTTGTGAGTAAATACTGATATATTAGGCGATGTATGTAAGTGGTGATTCTGTTTGTGAGTAATCCTGTTGAAGTAGCCATTCTGTCACCTTGAAGTTTGGTTCATACCTATTTAGGTCGAGTATGTTAAGTTCTTTATGAGTTTTTTTACTGTAAATGTATGTGGAGAATGTATAATATTGGTGTTTAGCAAAAGAAGTTTTGTGCCGAGTGCCAAGGAGAATATTGGTTCGTTTTTTAGGGTTCCGTATTAAACAAGAAACCCTTATAGTTTCGTCATGTCCGTCTGTCTGTCTGTCTGTCTGCGGTTTAGCTCCGAGACCCTTAGTATTAGTAAGCTGTAATTTGGCATGGGTATATATATTAATTACGCCGACAAAGTGGTAAAAAAAAATTAAGAAAAAAAAATATGGTACCTCCCCTACACGTAAAGTGGTGATGTTTTTTTTTCTGTCCCTTTGTGTGGGGTAAAAAAAAAAAACATTATGAGTATGTCAATACCATTTTTGGATTCAGGGATCCGTTTGCGAAATATTAAGCTTTAAAGTGCAAATTTTTGTTAGAGTCAAGTGTCCCTCCCCCCTGCCGGCTAAACGGTTGGTTTTGGATGTGTGAAAAAAATCACAGCAGTAGTTTATTAAACGAAATTAAAAGAAAAACTATCACAGCCAAGTAGGCCTTACAAGTTAACGAGTAATAATCGACCAACTTATATTTGCAGTTGCAAAAACATGTTCTCCCATACATTCTGTATGGGAGAACATGTTCTCCCATACATTCTGTATGGGAGAACATGTTTTTCAACTACAAAGTTTGTTTTTGGGATAAATTCATCCCAACAACCCTTCAGTGTGCGTGCTCCGACTCGCACTTGGCCGGTTTTTTTTTACAATTATTACGAGTATATTTTCAATCAACACAGCCTATCGCAGTCCACTGCTGGACATAGGCCTTTCCCAGGCTGCACCACAATACCCTGTCCTCCGCCTTCCGCATCAAGTCTGTCCCAAACACCTTTTTATGGTCGTCGGTCCTTTATTAATGTTTTATTTGCTCTATTCCAGGTGTCCTCTACGAAGCGACGGGTAGCTATGTGTACTGCTTCTTCGCAATGAGCTTCTGCTGCTTAGTATGTGTTGTCTTATGGACTATTGAATACGTAGTGTATCGTAAAGGTAAAAGTAGATCCTAAAATGTGCCTTATGTAATAGACTTATAGTTTGTAATTAATCTTACGAGAGGATTGTTAAGAAACTGGATGTGTTTGATAGTGTTGGATGTTCCTTATTAGTAATAGATTTTGTGAGATAAAGTACCGATGGGTATAATTGTTACTTGTATTTTAAGCTTTGGCCACACTGAGGAACAAGTCGTGATACTCACATACATTTAATTTTTATTTTTCATACTTGTCAGGACGACTCAGGACACGGTATTTTGAACTCGTGCCGTTTCAAGTGTGTGTCAGTGAGAACGTAGTTAAGTTTTATTGCCCTGTTATACAGGGTGGCAGGGACATCGACGCGAAAACTGTTACCATGGTCTCAGTACATGATTCTGAACTCATCTGCGTTGAAATTTTTCTTAGGTTATTTAAAAAAAAAACCGGCCAAGTGCGTGTCGGACCACGCACAATGAAAGGTTCCGTAGTTGGGATGAATTTATCCCAAAAACAAACTTAACTTTGTAGTTGATAAACATGTTCTCCCATACGGAATGTCCCATACATTCCATGTTTCATTCCATTAAACATGTTTTTGCTACTGCTAAGTTAAGTTGGTCGATTATTACTCGATAACTAGTAAAGTCTACTTAGCTGTGATAGTTTTCCTTTTAATTTCGTTATATAAGCTACTGCTGTGATTTTTTTCACACATCCAAAACCAATCATTTAGCTGGCAGGGGGGGGGGGGGACACTTGACTCTAACAAAAATTAGCACTTTAAAGCTTAATATTTTGCAAACGGATCCCTGAATCCAAAAATGGTTTTCATAAACTCATAATGTTTTTGTAAGACCTTTCTAATGATACCCCACACTATGGGATAAAAAAATAAAAAATAAAACATCACCACTTTACGTGTATGGGAGGTACCCTAAAAAAATGTTTTTCATAATTTTGTTTTACCACTTTGTCGGCGTAATTAATATGTATACCTATGTCAAATTACAGCTTTCTAGTACTAAGGGTCTCGGAGCTAGACCGCGGACAGACAGACAGACGGACATGACGAAACTATAAGGGTTCCTTGTTTACTACGGAACCCTAAAAAACAGCTGTTTCATAGAAAAGTGCAATACCTAACGCGGTCAAAATGTACGGAACAGCTAATTTTTTTTTTAAATATGTGACGAAAATCTTCAACACAGGGGGTTCAGAATCATGTACTGAATCCATGGTAACAGTTTTCGCGTGGATGTTCCTGCCACCCTGTATGTCTATGAATTTAATACACCTACAACACAACTCCATATTGCCTCTACACATACCTACTAATATTGCATAAGGTTTTATCTAAACATGAAATAGAGGCACGAGAATAAAAAAAGGCAAAGCTATTAAATTGCCATTCAACACGTACGGAGTGATGTTCCTCTATCACATTCCATCGTGCTGAGTGTTTTTGTATTAGAAAGAATGTGAACGAAGTAAGTTATTTACCAAAGATAATTTTATACACTACTTATTGGCTGCCGACAACATAAATGTATCTACCTACTGTCTTAATATATACTATGTTTTACAAAAAACCTGAAATGCATGGTGAATAAAAAGTGAAAAACTCACCCTAGATTATTTCGATAATAGACGTTTCAATAGTTTACTGAAACACAAAGTCTATCCAAAATCAGTGATCTTAAACGCGCAAACGCGTCTCGTAAGTACATAAGTATTACATAGATGTTGATTGAGGCAGAATATTTATTATATTATTCATCCATTGTTTTCTAATTAGGTGTAGAATACAGGGTGGCAGGGCCACGAAAACGGTTATGATGGATTCAGTACATGATTCTGAACCCCTGCTTTGAAATTTTCCGTCGGTTATTTAAAAAAAAAAAACAGCTGTTTCATAGAAAAGTGCAATACCTACGCGATCAAAATGTATGGAACAGCAGATTTGAAAAAAATAACCGACGAAAAATTTCAACGCAAGGGGGTTCAGAATCATGTACTGAATCCATGGTAACAGTTTTCGCGTCGATGTCCCTGCCACCCTGTATACTGCAGGAATCTTTTATATTATAAAAATATAATTTGAAATTATTGTTATATTTAATATAATAAGTTCTTGATATGATTTTTTTAATATGACGTGTACAAGTAATTCCGATATCCTATTTACAGAATAAACAATTTCATTTCATGTATTGTGTTTACTGATGGATGAGTGTAGTATCGAGATTTACTTTTGCACGCCAAGAAAGACGAGTAATTTAAAATATACCTACGTAGTAAATATTGTATTGTAATAGGTATGACCTAGGGTTCGTAATATAAATACATAAGAATTAAAGTAACAATCGACTTGTGTCATTTGATCGGCAATCGTATTGAATATAATTCCGTTTATTTTATAATTTATTAGAAGTGCCATCGTTATCTAAGCGAAAAGTTACTGTCGATTTTGTAGTAGGTACCTATGTTAAACATTATATCTACCTAAGTAGTAAGTGTGACATTCAAAGATCCACTTAGGATTTTTTTGGTGATTTATATATTGTATTATATATTTACATTTTAGAATAATATTGATGACACCTACCTACCTACTTAACATAACGCTAGGTAATTTATGCAAAATGTTGTCGTATGCTAATTTAAATGATTGTTTGTTATAATAAGATTACTTTATGGTTTAAAACAGATGTTATAGTTAAACAAACATTTTTAAATGTTTCTATAAAAACGTGAATTTATTTATTGTTAATTAATAAAAATAACTGTAGTTAATTTAATTTAAGTTTTGACTTGAAGGCAACATGCTGTTGTTTTGCATACCTACTACTCGTATTAATATATTTTTTGCCAATATTTCAACCCGAAATTATAATTTCCTTTTTACATCTAATTCAAAAGTAAAAAAAAATAGAAAAACATGTTTAGAATCTGGTAAGCTACCTACCATCAAAATAACTTGCTATAAATAAGCACAATTAATTCATAATTATTATGTCATAAACATAAAAAAGAATTATTTATGTGGTCGACTTTGATTGTATTTTATGCTAAGTAATAAAATTATTCGTACAGAATGTACGACAAAATATTTGAGACTAATTATTAATCCATTCTTCCAGTCATCTCTTGTGTACTTTGGCTAAGGTAAGCAATAAGACAAAAAAAAAAAAAAAAATATTATCACACAGATTTTCGTAACTGGACTCCAGCGATATTATGACAAACTTAACACATATTACATAATAATAATCAAGATTGCACATTGAGAGCAATCATTATAGCGAATTCAATCAATTTTCAAATAGCGGTCTGTATTGAACCGAAATCCGAAAATACTAACCGAAAAAAGACAATTTTTAAATAAGTATAATATCAAAGATATAACGATATTAGTTCGATATTTGTTATAATACTTATTTAAAAATTGTCTTTATAGTAAAAAATTCTGACAGATTGACATACTGAGTTTCAAAACCACGTGATATGTCTCATTTTCAGTTTTAATGTTGATTTCTTAATTAGGACGATTATTCTAAGTTTAATTTAATATTATTGGGTGAATCAAGCAGCAGTTGATGGGACTCGGTTCCTTGGTTCGATCTTAATCCTGAACCCGTCGGATCTCTTCAGAATTATGTCAGTTGTCAGTTGGAAATCTTTTTCAGGCACTTCGGACACAGATTTATAGTTCCTCAAAATGGTTGACAGAAGTATTTTCAGCTTCAGTAGCGCGTACTTGCGTCCTGAAATTTAATGAAGATTTTAAGTTAACACTAGATTTCCGCGTGAAGTTGAAGTGAAACTGATACATATTGAGAGCTGTGCCTGTCTACGATATTTTACGTTATAAATAAGGGTTTTACGGTTAAAAAAACCGTCGTATAAAGCATGCTAATAATAAGATTCTCCACGCAGTTGGTTAATAATGGTAACTTTAATATTAGGTATTTTATAGTTGACAGTTAATTATGACTATTACGGTCTCACAGATTAAACGTTATTTGAATTGAATAATTATATGGAATGACGATCATAGTTAGATTGAATTTAAATAACTATCCATTTATATTTGCAAATGAATGTGCTAGCTACCGTTATCCAAAAATCTATGATTTATCGAATTACGTTATACCAGAAAATAATTTGAAATAAGCCATGGTCCCACTGGGTGTTTGAGAACCCAAATTCTTTGTCTTTACTGAACACCAGTCTTGACGATGCACAGCTGCCTCTATTATAGACACCTCTTCTTATTACAAAACAAGGTTTATCTTTACACCCAGGTTTAACCCTTCGTATGTCGAATATCGAACGTGGAACCACGCGAGACACAATGGCTTTTTAATTGTTTCTGTAATTACCGGATACGAAGGGTTGAATCATCGAACCATTTTTGAATTTATAACTCTGAATAAAGTTCGAAATGCAATAACTGGCTCCGAAGGGTTAGGCAAAGGTGTACCTAATAGTACACCCACCAAAAATACCACTACTTACTAAAAAATATGACTGTTCTATTTAACAATGTTTGATCATTCCGTAAGTAGTAGATACTAACCGACACAGCTCCTGGGTCCAGCACTGAAGGGAATGTAGCTGTAGTAGTGTCTGTTCGCCATGTTCTCTGGCAAGAAGTTGTCAGGGTTGAAGGTGTCAGGGTCCTTGTAGTGCTTGGGGTGGCGGTGGATGCCGTAGGTGCAGATCACCACGGTAGCTCCAGCAGGAAGGGTGTAGCCGTTTGTTACTGGGGTGAGAAAAAAGTTGGTAAAGATTTTGTTACTCATATCTAAGTTGATATTTTTTTTTTTAAATCTTTATTTAAGGAGCTTGGTCAACAAGACTAAGTCGCTCCGTAAGCCTTTCTTATAATTTAAAACACCATTTTATAAAGATAATACAATTCTTTTATATGATCTTCTACGAATACCAATCCGCACAAGTTTATATAGTAGCCTCGCTGTCTCTGACAAGGGGAATGCTAGAATGTTATTGCATCTTCCCACCTCTCTAACATCAACACCAAAGTATGTCAATAACTCAGCTCTGAGATCTTCGTTTCGGGCACACTCCACCATGATGTGAAGAACGTCTTCCACTTTCCCACACTCTGTGCAGTTGGGAGAAGGAACTTTTTTCATTAAGAATGCGCTAAGTTGATATTAAGAGTGAATGTGTCCTTCGTGCTCAACTTAACCCAGTTTGCAACTCAATACCAAATGAATAGGCAATTTCCGATTTGCCAAGCGAGAGGCGAACAGTAACCCTCCAACATACAATACTAGTACCAAATTGTTTTCTAACGTGTCCGCACTGTGCACATGTCTTCACAGTCAAGATAGGTTACATTAGCCACATCAGAGCACACACTCGTAACCTATAGTCGTGAAAAATAAAACAGAAATAGACACCGTAGCCGAAATCGGCATGGGATGTACTAAGTGTTCTCAAAGAAACTAAGACGAAAAAAAAATATATGTAAAAGCTGGACTTTACATTTTGCCCACCATGAAGAATATCAGATAAGATGGGTTTGATGGACCGGTGTGATGCCTGTCGAGTTTTCCATTCTCTCTGGAGACCTCTAAGACATGGGACTCAAGTATTTATTAAATAAGAACTTAAAAATTCTTACCAATCTTAGCATCTTTCTTCAACTCCCTCGCAATGATAGGTACAGGAGGGTACATTCTGAGGGTTTCCAGGATCACCCGCTCGAGGTACTTCATTTGAAGGGTGTCATTGAAGGTGGCTGGTCGGTCTGAATCACCGAAGATCTCGTAGAGTTCGTCATAGACTCTCGTTTGCACGTCTTGGTGAAGTCCTAGCAGGCACATCACGAAGCTGGAGCCAGCTGCTGTTGTGTCGTGACCCTGAAATATTACATAAGTTAGTCTTTGAGCAACTCGATCACAAGATTTGGAAAGTAAATTACTATCCCTTCCAATTTCCCTGTCCCTAATTGGCCTCTTTAAACATCTTTGTGTTTTCTTTTTGACTTGGATTCTGTTCTCTGATTGGTTTTATATATCTGAAATTTAAGTAAGTACCCAACGAAAGTGCAAAAGTACCTTCAAATGATAAATACCTCAAACATGATAGTGTCGACTTCTTCCTTGATCTCGTGGTCAGTGATCTGGTTCGTGCCATTCTGAGCAGATTCAAGCATCAAATCCAAAAAGGCCAATCGTTTTTTCTCACCTGGAATATTTAGGTCAGTTTTAAATTAAGCTTGTCAAACAGGTTTTCCTACTATTAACATCTATCTACAAGAGAAATAAAACTGCTTTTAGGAGGACTTTAGTGCCCTTTGTGCTTTGTTTTAGTAGGACTTTGGTATCGTCTTCTAAGGACTGACGCTGTACGTTTTTTGACCTGGCCTTGTATATCAGTTAGGTACTTACCAACATCATTTTCGTCGTTAAAGTCCAAGTCATCACGGTAGCCCTTGAAGACGGTATCTGACAGAGTTTTGCCACTATTTGCCAGAACATTGTCATTGTTGACACCCCTGCCTTCCGTTAACTCTTGGAGGCTTGGAGGAATGATACCTTTAGCTTTGTTTTCGTGGTAGATTTTCTTCTTCAGCTTGATAACCTTACAAGAAGAGACGAATATTGTAGTATTATTATTTGGCACTGAATAGTGGAAGGAAGGTGTTATATTTAGGATGAGAGTGAGTCATGAGGGGTGAGCAATAATAATTTTGACGTTAGGTATCGTATGCGTAATGCTTATTTGGAAATACGTTTGTTCTAGTAGGTACGTTTTGGTTTAATTTTATGCAACATAGACACGAACTTTGCTACATGCAAATTACCACGGAAAAAAAATCATTTATAATGCGAAAATGAAAATGCATTACATAACATAACTTCACGCCTGTAATACCCGAAGGGATAGGCAGAGGTGTACCTAATAGTACACCCACAGATTACATTCGTGGTAAATAAGTATCTATAAGTAAATCAGGTACCTTATTAGTAAGTCCGTGAATAATATCCAAAAGTTTCTTTTGTGTTTTATATAACGGGTGTAATTTGAAGATGAAATCCAAGCGTAGCCAGAATTTGTAATGCCTCTGATGGATGATGTCACACATTCTGGAAAAAAGTTATTTGCTTCATTAGAAAATACTACTGATGGGTGAGCTATGAAACGATTTCTTTTGCTATCGAATTCTTTTAAAGTTTAAGCAGCTTTATAACTTTCGTTCTCTCTCTTTGGTCTAAATTAAGAAGTTTACAGAACAAAAGTAATGAAGCTGCTTGCAATGTACATCAGTACCTACTTCTTAGTTTTGCTGTAAATGTAATTAAAAAAATATTCAAGTATAAAGTAAAGTAAAATTATGATTTAACTTAATTACAATCGAGGAAATTTTGATTCTAACTGTAACGTAGACCCTGTGGCCTGAAACACAAGTTTTCATAAACTTAGATCAGGCGATCTAAGTTTATGAAAACTTGTGTTTCAGGCCATCATAACGAAGTCAATCTGTTATTGAGAGAGAGTATCATGGTGAAACTGGCACTACTAGAAAATTCTAGAAATTCTGGTGGAGTCCTGCCCCTTTTATTTTTTTATAAATAACAAGGAGTCCGTTAACTTTGTTGACAAAATACTTATTTCTAGCTATCATTAGCTACACATGCTCTTATGAAGTTATTAATTATGTTGCAATGATCGTCAATCTAATTCGATGGTATTTTTTGTTTACCTAAAAGGTTGGTAATATCAGGCAGCTTGAACGTCATAAAAAAACCACTAACTTACTTCATTACAGCCATTGCATAGTCATAGCCAGATTTATCTTGAGTTTTTCTTGTGATGCCCATAGCAGTCTCTATAAAATAATAATTCTGCCATTAGTTTCATAATGTTTCTTAATAGGAAATAACAATACTGTACCTACTATTAGGTAAACACAACATAATGCAAGGTCATGGCTTTAATCGTTACCTGCTTCATTAGAATAATTAATTAAACATGACAAATTGTTTTAAAATTTTAACACTTGTTCTAATTGGTTTTTCGTATTATTATTCGTATGGATTTGTTTCACCTTAAAATTGAAGAAATGATTTCTAAACCACCCAAAAAAAACCCACCACCACCACCCACCCACTAAAAAAAACACCCACCCTACTTAAAATAAGAGTCCAAGTTTCATGGGATTTTCTGTTTAGGATTTCACATTTGCGAGTTTAAGTTAAAAGTTATGCCCGATAGTAAAAAGACGCTTCTGTTATGTTTCTTTTATGACAGTGATGGTATTTGGTCCCCTAATTCAATTAGGGAATTAGGTTTTTTTAGGTAGGGAATCTCGTAGTTGACCTCTGAGATCATGACTACTTAACCGGGCTTTCCTGTGGGTGCCTTAAGTTACTACACTTAAAACCTCCAGCCAGGGGTTATTCAACTATGCTAATTAAAACTAGGTGAACTCTCGCTAAGGGCACCTCCTGTGGGGTACGAACCTCGGCTTAAGGCGTCAACCGGAGGAAGGACATTAAGGATGGGACGGGCTGGATCAAAGTTTTGATCATGATTATTGGTCGGGTAATTTAAAGCTACGTGCTCAGCTGCAACAACTGCTGGCACCTCGTTATCGAGTAAGAGTCGGGGGGAGTATCATTTACTCGGGGACGCGGTCGCGATCGCAAGGGACCTCGGCGGCGAGGTCGGAATGACGGGAGGCGTCTGTTTTTTGTACACTGTTAGGGAATTAGGGGACGGAATATCATCACTGTCAGAATGTCATAGTACGGTGGTCCATGGCGATGGTCTAGTATGGTACATCTCTACTTCATCAGATTGCAGGCAAAAGTACCTACGTGAGTAAAGCCCCATTTACACGATGCAAGTTTCTTGCCTGTGATATTAAATAAAATTGAAGCTACAAATGAATTGGATCGTCTAAATACTGTTTAGACGGTGCAACTTTTATTGTTGTTTCAATTTATGATATGCCATAGGCAATTAAAGCGCACTGTGTAAATCAGGCTTAAGAGCGTTTATTCTGAAAGTGGACAACGTCGCAAATAGTTGTCAAATATTTCGCTGATTTGATTAATTTGGCAATATTACTGTATGGAAATATGAAATATCGCTAACTAGTGAACTAAACTATATAGACTGTATTGATTATGAGAATATCGTAACACAGAATATTTCGTTTTAAATATAAAAAGGCTTTGGAAACTTACCAAATGCCCTTTTTACACCTAAAACGGTTACAACATCAAATTCAGTGTTATAATTGTAATTAATTATTAATATTTTAGGTCACTAGTTAGCGATATTTCATAATATTGCAAAATTAATTAAAACAAGTAAATATTTGACAGCTATTTGCGACATTGCCAACTTCTAAAATGAACGCTCTTAAGCCTTAGAAGAGAATCAAAGGAATACCAGCTTACCCAATAAGATGTCGACGGTCACTTCACTCATGTGATCATGGACATCAAAGGTCTTGCCAACTTCGGGACGCATCTTCTCCACCACGCTCTTGCTGTTTTGGTTGAATACATCCACGAAAGACTTCAGGATGTTTATGTGGAATGTTGGAGCGATCATCTTTCTGTGAGAACGCCATTTTGCTCCTGAAAGAGACAGTGTACATTTTTCAATACTAAAGCCAGAACGAGGTACGAACATTTATGCACCTATGCTTCCCTATTTAGTTAATCATTTAGGAAATTGTGTAATAACATAAAAACATAATGGTCAATTTAGCCTTTCACATGAACGCCTAAGCTGAATCTAAACTACATGCTGAATGTGACGACAAACAAAAACTAGTGTAAGGTCTTTGCGGCAGAACTAAAGGTGGTCGGAACGACGTTTTTGGAGAACAAGTCCCATTGCTTTCACTCAAACTAGTATAAGAAAAATACACAAAACATAAAAATCTTACCTGAACTGATCAGAAGACCTTTGCCAAGCCAAGGTTCGAAGAATTTATAATCTGAAGCTTTATCAATATGAACGTTACTGTTCAAGATCACCTCCACATCCTCAGGATTTCCAAGGAAGATGATCAACTTTGAGCCTAGCCAGCCTCGGATCACGTAGCCATACTGGTCGCAGATTTTCAAGCCAATTTCAATAAATTCTGTAACAAAAATAAAATGTTTAAACACGTGACTTTCTACGTATAAAATATACTTTATCGCATGTATTGAAAGCATGGAAGAAAAGTTGTACATTATATCATATAATTTAGGTACTTATAGGAATAGTAATGTGTCTTGTTGCGCAAAACCCTTTATTGTAGAATTCTGATCCACACTTATTTATTTGTAATTATGAATAGGAAGATTTCACAAATAACCATGAATAGCCTGATACATTGTTCAACTTGCCAATGTAAACACTTGGCTAGTCCATTATGGGCGACAGCGTGATCAAACTTGGGAAAAGTAAGCTCTATAACGTGGAGAACCTGTCGATCAATCTCGAAAAGTAAGATTTGCTGTGAAGATCTTTCTTCAAATCTATACACACAGAGAAAAGTAAAAATTTTACTCACGTTCAGGTTTCTTGAAAAGCGCCATCAGCGCGTTTCCGAACAGCGGGACTGCCGCAGGTCCAGGAAGGATGTTCCCCATCATGTAAAGCCTGGACTGTTGCTGCCATCGGTGGATCAACCAGACACATGATGCTAGTATCACCAACGGATAGAACACCAGCCTTGTAGTATGGATATTCTGCTCGATCGTGACGTCAACCTCAGACGTCATTTTGCTGCAATCAAAATTAATTATTCAAATAAGGCTCCAAACGATCACTTTTTGGACGTCAATGAAGAAAAACAGCTCCAAGACGCTCACCCTTCATTACTTCCGGGTATTTGAGTTGGAAAGAAGAGACGCAACAAAGCAAACATCTCTGTCTGTTTGTAAGAACTTTGGATTCGTTACTTTACGATTAAGAGGTTACATAAGTAGTGTTTCAGTACAAAGATAAACGTCGCTAAATGCAAATTTGTTATTAATGTGGCATAGTTTTCGTGTTCCCATTTTTGATGTCTGCAAAGTTTTTGATTTGTAAGCGTTAATGCTACAAGTGATGATTGTGTAAAAAATATGTATTGCTGACTCTGATTTTTTAGTAGAACACGAAAGAAAAATTAGGAGGATTAATTTGTTTCTTCACGGTATTTTGATATGAGAGAGAGATCTAAGGCAAACTATTCATTTCTAGAGATTCAAAAGGTTTAAGTTTATTCAAAGGCAAAGTTTGATAAATAAAAATTAATGACTTTACATACCTGGTTGTTCGATAAATAAGGTTTACACAAGAAAACTATTATTACCTAAATAAATGTTAACACTACGGTCTTACAACTATTACTGGGTAATTCACTTTAATATGTCCTCATTTTATTTATAAGTGCATAATGCATGTCGCAGTCATAGTGAATATTTCTGTTAGTCTTTTAGATAACTGAAGTACGAATTATTTCGGGAAATACGTGCAAATGTGATCAAGTATGTTGTCGTTAATGAATTTTTGTTCACAATAATGTAATATTTATTTAAGCATAATATTATTAATAAGCAATATAGTATTACGGATGGTCAAGTTTTCCACAGTAACTAAAACATTCGCTGACAATAGCATGCATTGTGATTGCATTATTTTAATAAGTGAACTCATGTCATATTGTGGTCACTATAATATGTCTACATAAGAAAAGTTTAATAGTTATTTATGCAACTGTTATATAATAAGGGGTATTAAAACACTAATGTGAGTTCCTAACAGCCGAGTCTGATTCGACGATTGACCTCTTTCTCGAAGTTGGACTTACCTGTACCCCATTTGAAATAAGATAAGACATTTAAACAAACCTTTTTTACAGTCCGTTCAACCGATTTTGACTTCTATACCGTAGGCATAAGGATGGCATTAAAAGCAAAAAAGTGGTTACAATACCAACTGTTTTCTGCAGCTGCCATTTGTCATGCTGCCAACGCAATAGAAGTCAAAATCGGTTGAACGGAGTGTAAAAAAGGTTTATTTAAATGTCTAATCTTATTTCAAATGGAGTATAGCTGGACTGTTTGTCCTAGGTAAACATACTCGTCCACAACTTCGAGCGTAGCGTCTCCGATCTTCATGAGAGTGGGTTAAAACACTCATTTGGATGATATTATGGTTACTATGACATTGCCTGTTTTAATGTAGGCAATAAGCTGTCTTAGAAACTTTTATTGAGGTTTAGCATGGGTGTAGATAAAAACAATAATAAACTCCTACTCAACGGATCT